>CM038671.1:817977847-819414804 GCA_021605145.1 Aegilops bicornis | reverse complement strand
CAAGGACATTTTTTTGCCGGGATTGCTCCACTTTGCTCAATTCTCCTTCATCTATGGATGGTCCAGCGTACGTGTCTCACGTAGGCCCAAAAGAGTTTGCATCAGTCACGACTTTATATATTAGGCAAGCACGCATGAGTTCCCCGAAAGAAAATAAAGGTTCCCAGATCTCCCACGTACTAGGATCAGACATCACGTACTAGGATAGTTCTGATCGGATTGGAATAGGTTATGCTATCAAGTACGTACTACTATTCATGAGCCCACTTCCACGCAAGCTTTCTCCGGCGATTGTTTTTGCGAATCCAGTCTACACATGCATGAACCACGCACACAACTGACTCTCAGCGTCCCCAAACCACTGATCGATCTGATCATGCCGAGATGATTAGCGAGTGCAATCTCCAGGAATCCGGTATGCTTCGCAATTTTTGAATCGGGAACTTAAACAGGGTTGGAAGACAACTGTAGGAGCTGCGGCACCGTCCATGATGACGCGCATGTAGGTGGTAGGCGACAGTTGCACGGCGCGTTGGCCGCCGCTGCCGAGAGGTACTGAAAAATCCCAGCGGCCAGCGTGAGTCTTTTTTTCGATGACAAAACTCAATTTGTTTCAGTAATTCGAGCTATTATTATTTTTAAAGTGTGTGAGAGTATACACATTAAAAATAATTCTTCTTTCAACTATATTAGATAATTATTATTTCTAAGTTCATCTTTTGTGTATGTATGCATCAGTTTATTAATTTCTACAGAATAATATATCTTCAATTTTTTTTGTCATTAAAATTTTGAAATTTCTGGTGATGGACATGTATTTATCTAGCACTTAATTAGTCGTCCCATTGACGGATCCTGTCTTTAGCGCATGCCATTCACGTTGGCAGGATCCACCAATGGACTCCAGCAGGTTGTAGAACACCAAGATGACTACTCCGTTCACGATATAAGATAAGCAAGGCTTGGTTAGTCGGTCAATATATTAGTGAGTAATTTGGAGTTAGCGACCGACGATGCTGGGACGGCCACCCATTACAGGTTGAAGACGTACTGTAAAACACATGTGAGGGCAGTATGCACATCATTCCATAAGAACCAAGGATAAAAACCCGTGTGAACAAGGACATTTTTTTGCCGGGATTGCTCCACTTTGCTCAATTCTCCTTCATCTATGGATGGTCCAGCGTACGTGTCTCACGTAGGCCCAAAAGAGTTTGCATCAGTCACGACTTTATATATTAGGCAAGCACGCATGAGTTCCCCGAAAGAAAATAAAGGTTCCCAGATCTCCCACGTACTAGGATCAGACATCACGTACTAGGATAGTTCTGATCGGATTGGAATAGGTTATGCTATCAAGTACGTACTACTATTCATGAGCCCACTTCCACGCAAGCTTTCTCCGGCGATTGTTTTTGCGAATCCAGTCTACACATGCATGAACCACGCACACAACTGACTCTCAGCGTCCCCAAACCACTGATCGATCTGATCATGCCGAGATGATTAGCGAGTGCAATCTCCAGGAATCCGGTATGCTTCGCAATTTTTGAATCGGGAACTTAAACAGGGTTGGAAGACAACTGTAGGAGCTGCGGCACCGTCCATGATGACGCCGCATGTAGGTGGTAGGCGACAGTTGCACGCGGCGTTGGCCGCCGCTGCCGAGAGGTACTGAAAAATCCCAGCGGCCAGCGTGAGTCTTTTTTTCGATGACAAAACTCAATTTGTTTCAGTAATTCGAGCTATTATTATTTTTAAAGTGTGTGAGAGTATACACATTAAAAAATAATTCTTCTTTCAACTATATTAGATAATTATTATTTCTAAGTTCATCTTTTGTGTATGTATGCATCAGTTTATTAATTTCTACAGAATAATATATCTTCAATTTTTTTTGTCATTCGCAAATTTTGAAATTTCTGGTGATGGACATGTATTTATCTAGCACTTAATTAGTCGTCCCATTGACGGATCCTGTCTTTAGCGCATGCCATTCACGTTGGCAGGATCCACCAATGGACTCCAGCAGGTTGTAGAACACCAAGATGACTACTCCGTTCACGATATAAGATAAGCAAGGCTTGGTTAGTCGGTCAATATATTAGTGAGTAATTTGGAGTTAGCGACCGACGATGCTGGGACGGCCACCCATTACAGGTTGAAGACGTACTGTAAAACACATGTGAGGGTAGTATGCACATCATTCCATAAGAACCAAGGATAAAAACCCGTGTGAACAAGGACATTTTTTGCCGGGATTGCTCCACTTTGCTCAATTCACCTTCATCTATGGATGGTCCAGCGCACGTGTCTCACGTAGGCCCAAAAGAGTTTGCATCAGTCACGACTTTATATATTAGGCAAGCACGCATGAGTTCCCCGAAAGAAAATAAAGGTTCCCAGATCTCCCACGTACTAGGATCAGACATCACGTACTAGGATAGTTCTGATCGGATTGGAATAGGTTATGCTATCAAGCACGTACTACTATTCATGAGCCCACTTCCACGCAAGCTTTCTCCGGCGATTGTTTTTGCGAATCCAGTCTACACATGCATGAACCACGCACACAACTGACTCTCAGCGTCCCCAAACCACTGATCGATCTGATCATGCCGAGATGATTAGCGAGTGCAATCTCCAGGAATCCGGTATGCTTCGCAATTTTTGAATCGGGAACTTAAACAGGGTTGGAAGACAACTGTAGGAGCTGCGGCACCGTCCATGATGACGCCGCATGTAGGTGGTAGGCGACAGTTGCACGCGCGTTGGCGCCGCTGCCGAGAGGTACTGAAAAATCCCAGCGGCCAGCGTGAGTCTTTTTTTCGATGACAAAACTCAATTTGTTTCAGTAATTCGAGCTATTATTATTTTTCAAGTGTGTGAGAGTATACACATTAAAAAATAATTCTTCTTTCAACTATATTAGATAATTATTATTTCTAAGTTCATCTTTTGTGTATGTATGCATCAGTTTATTAATTTCTACAGAATAATATATCTTCAATTTTTTTTGTCATTCGCAAATTTTGAAATTTCTGGTGATGGACATGTATTTATCTAGCACTTAATTAGTCGTCCCATTGACGGATCCTGTCTTTAGCGCATGCCATTCACGTTGGCAGGATCCACCAATGGACTCCAGCAGGTTGTAGAACACCAAGATGACTACTCCGTTCACGATATAAGATAAGCAAGGCTTGGTTAGTCGGTCAATATATTAGTGAGTAATTTGGAGTTAGCGACCGACGATGCTGGGACGGCCACCCATTACAGGTTGAAGACGTACTGTAAAACACATGTGAGGGCAGTATGCACATCATTCCATAAGAACCAAGGATAAAAACCCGTGTGAACAAGGACATTTTTTTGCCGGGATTGCTCCACTTTGCTCAATTCACCTTCATCTATGGATCAGTAAATTTCATGACAAATACCACGCATAAATTAATAATCATTTGTTGTTATCTTTTGTAAATTAAACGTAACCACACATAAATTATTAATTAAGTGTTGTACATAAACATTCATGATCAAAGTTTCCAATTAGAAAATGTGTGCCTTACATTTGTAAAGGAGGGACTATGCAATTACTTCTTTTTATCATGCTAAACTCATAAGTTGTACATAAACTACAAGGTCCCGATCAAGCGTTTATCGATGTGGTCTTGGCTTACTGTGCCATAGATAGACAAGTGAAATAGGCATAGGAACGTGGGCATGAACTAGAAAAGGAACTTATGATCAAAGTGGCGAACAGAGAACATATAAGCAACATATCATTTTAAAGTATCTAATATAATATTTGAGTTGTGCTAAAAATACAAATTGCAACTAATATAGAGAGGTTTGGATAGAATAATCATGTGCATGTCCATGTAATAGAAGTCATTTATATGACAACAGTTAAGAAAACTAAACAGGTGGATGAGTGTGCCATAGACAATCATAGATGAAGAAAGGGAATGATTTTTTCCTCTATATGTGTGAAGGTTTGAAACCAAATTGAGTAAGGATTGCATGTTTGGATGCATCTTGATGCATGGCATTTTAGTAACCAAACCTAACCGCAATAACACTAATATGAAATCTCTCCAATGCGATGTTATTTTTGGTGTCCAATTTCCTAAGGACAGTGAACAGAATTGATAAGAAAGAACACAGTCAAAGTTGATATTGCAAATATGCTAAAACCTAAAAAATAAAAAATGGAAAATCTAGCGGCGCCAAGAAATGCGCGGGTCACCCTGCTAGTAATTAATAAAGCTAGCAGATTATTAACAACCCATCAAAGAAAAAAGATGTCGCTCTCTCCGATCCTCCGCACGTGCTGGACGCCGCCCTACTAAAAACTTATATCCATGTTGCATGCAAACTAGCTTCACAAGGAGAGAGGTAAGAGCTGCATGATGCATACACTGATACACAGAGTTGGAGATTGATCAGCGTCGGAGGCATTGATGGGTGGGCGCGCGGAGTCGACGGCGACGGTAGAATACAGGTGCCAGCTGATGTCGGACAGCGACGGTAGAATACATGTGCCAGCTGACGTTGGCCGCTCGGCGTCGACGGTGACGGTAGAATACATGCGCCAGCTCACGTCCGAGTGCTGAGTCGCTGATTGCGGAAGCAGTCCTAGCGCATCAAGTATATGCATGTATACACTATCCAAAATATCACAATGCACCCAAGTAGCACATTACTTGATTGAATCCCTCATGTATTTTACAGACCATTGGTTTGATCAAGGAATACCTAAAAGGATCCGATTTACCCTACAATATGTACGAGCAAAAACGATCAAGTTGCAACTTCATGCGATCTAATTTCCACGTTGTTATGTCCAGCAGCCGTCCTTTCCCTCTACACGCATGTCCTCTCCCTCTACACGCATGTCCTCTCTATCATGGGCGCGGTATAAATGTGGCCACCCTTCTTCCTGAGGTGCATGCTGCCAGAGTAGCTTGCTTGCTTGCTGCGTGTAAAAAACATGTTCCTTTTTCAAGATCAGTTCACCATAAAAAAAAAGTAGCACACCAGGCCGTTCTGGACGAAAAGATGAAATATGTTGGACATGGCATGTTTGCTTGAGTTAGTTTTCCTATTGTCTATATTACATGGAGCATGCCAATAAGCATGTACAGTATTACTAGAGTTTGTTTTGAAGGTTGAGCCAAACTTAAATTCAGTCCCAAACCACAGCCTTTCAACATACAACTGCTATGGCATCCCAAATTTAATTCAAAATTAATGTGCAAGTGGTTTTGGATATTGTCTTTTATCTGCCTTTGTCATTCATAACAAAAGTAGTTTCTTCTGTGTATTAGACTTGAAACGGATTTATATTGTGTCACAAAAAGATGATGCAGCTACTTCTACACTTCCTTATGTAATTCAGATGCAACCATCCTTATATTTTTATTGTAATATTTTGCATCTCCTTGCTTTGCCATCACATTATAAATGGGTTCTTCATTTTTATATCAGCCGGCGCATATGCATCTCCCTGTAAATTTTATGCTTTCCAGTCCTCTTAATCTGAATTTGGTTTCCCTGCTAAGAAAAGACATCAATGATTTCTAAATCTGAATGACAGTTTTGTATTCTATAGTCAGTTGTCCTCCTATGAAGCTATTGGCCATTGTCTTTTTGAAGCCATTGGCTATTGTTACGAGTGCAAATTGAATACCAAGTCATTTATTCAAGAATTTTTACTTGGTTCAGCCACAAATTGGACATGAACAAGCGCAATTATTCCTATGTTTTCCATAGGTCCAGCAACGTTACATTTTTTACTTTAGGCATTTCGTGGAACTATAGACCTCTTTATATTGTTATGGAACTTCACTATATTCTACCACTCTCATATGCTAATGCATCAATGTTTCTTGGTTTTGAACAATGAGAAAGTATTGACAGCAAATTTGTGCCCTTTTTCTATATGCTATATAGATTTTCATTGATGCACAAATTTTTAAAATATATTTTTCTTTCTATTGTGTAAATCAAATGGCTAGCCCGTGCAGCTGCACGGGTTAATGCCTAGTAGTACTAATTTATTTTTAAATTTGTTTTAGTATGGCTATTAATTTTTGGATTAAGAATATTTTATTCCCCAGCAAAAACTTGCGAATTTTCAAAATTTCGCACATATTTAGTTAAATTTTTTAACCCTGGTATTGGCCAGAAAATGGGCAGCAATTCTAAAAATAGAAAATGGGCTGCAATAAATTCCATATGAATTAGAAAATGAGTAAAAATTATAAAAATAATAGCAAATGGGCTGTACACGCCACAGATTTCGAGGCTGACTTGTTTACGCAAGACTTTGTCAGTCAACACACATTTCTAGTAGTAGTGACTGTTGGATGTCCATCCAACGGCCGACGTGCTTCTTCAATCTCTGATCTTCCTGCACCAGCCACTTAAACTAGTGCCGGCAGGACTGCCTGCTCCCTCCTCTTGTGGCCCGCTGTGATGCCGAGTAGGCTTCACCGGCCCACCCTACTCCCTCCGCTGGCCTGGCCGCACACAATCAACTGCCTCATTATTACGAGAAAAAATGATTCCTCCCACTGACATCTGGGGCGCACAGGTTGAGAGACTGACCTGTGGGCCTACTAAGTTGACGCGTACGCAGGGCTTGTCAACTTAGTCAACAAACGATTCTAGCAGTAGTAATCGTTGGATTTGAATCGAACGGTCCCGCTGCTTCTTCAATCGCTGCTCTTCTTACACCAGCCGCCCAAACCAGCCCCAGCGAGACCGCCTGTTCCTGCCTCCAGTGGCCTCACCGCCCCCTACTACTCCCACCGCTAGCCAGGCCCTGCGGCGATGACAGCCTCACACCGCAGCCGAACCCGTGAACCTCGTACTCCTCTCCCCGTGGGCATCCATTGCCGCGTCTTCCCCGGCTCCGCGTCGTCCCCTTCCTAGGCCTCGCCGTCGTCCACCGCCCTGGTGCTCTCGGCGCGGCGTGGTCAACGTGGTCAAGGAACGACTTCCATCGGAAGAGTACTGTACGTGGAGAGGCTGACAACTGGGTCCACGGCCGCAGCAAGGAAGTGCCTCCTTATTACGCGGAAAATAATGATTCCTCCACCTAACAGCGGGAACCACCGGACGGGCAACTATATTTCGTGATTTTTTTTCCCCCTGACTGCTGGGACTCACCAACTACATCTTCGCACGCAAGGAAGTGCATCCATATTACGAAAAAAATGATTCACCCCCTGACTGCTGGGACCCACCAGCTACATCTTCACACGCTACGAAGTGCCAGACAGTCGGGACCCACCTGGTCGAAGCGTGCGTAGCGTTGTCATTCTGGTCATGAACGTGGACGTACATACTGGTCGATGTAGAGGCGCGCACATGTCGTAGTAGAGACGCGCACGTGTCATAGTAGAGGCGCGCATGTAGCATGTACACATATGTACAACAGCCAGGGTGCACGAAAGAAAATACGGCCACGTACATACATACAGGCGGGGTCTCGAACGCCTACTCGTGCATACGTACGGCTAGGGCTTGTGTACATGGCTGGGTCGGAACGGAGAAACTGCGTCGTTGTCGTGTTCATGGGGAGCCAACCGGCTGGGTCGGAACGGAATGCGTCATCGTGTTCATCGGGAGGGCTTGGATGGAACAGCCGATGGAAACGTGGTCTGGCGTACCATAGAACGGAGGAAACGGCCTTGTGTTCGACCGGCCACGGTCGAAACGAGATCCTGTTCACCGGGAGGGGTCCGGCTTACCGCAAAACAGAGGAAACGGACTTCTGTTGGACCTCCTACGGTCGAAATGGGGTCATGTTGATCGGGAGGGGTGTGGTGTACCACAAAACAGAGGAAATGACTTTTGTTGGAGCGCTACGGTCGAAACGGGGGTCCTGTTCATCGGGAGGGGTGTCGCGTACCGCAAAACGGGACTCCACGGGATACTGTTCATCTCCACCATCGACCTCCTCCAGCCTCCACGAGCAACTGTTCATCCACCGGCGACCTCCTCCAGCCTCCACCTGCGACTGTTCATCCACGTGCTCCTGTTCATCCAGCCTCCACCACGCGCTTTTCCACCGGCTACTGTTCAACCAGCCCTCCCCACGGGGTCCTGTTCAACCACCCCTCCACGGGCTACTGTTCATCCAGCCCTCCACCGCCTACTGTTCAACCAGCCCTCCACCGGCTACTGTGCAACCTTCCCTCCACGGGGTCCTGTTCATCCAGCACTCCACTTGGTCTTGTTCATCCACGCCCAACCGGCTCGATCGATCGGGGTCCTGTTCATCCAGCGGCAACACCACGGGGTCATGTTCATCCAACCCTGTCGGTGTACTAAAATAGGGGTGCTCTTTTATACCCCTTATTTGTGCACGGGCAGTCAGAGCCGCGCCCACGACCACACTTAAGCTGGACAGAGACAGGAAATCAGAGCCACAAGATGGCCCAAGAAGCAACGCCAAGACAGAGGCATAAAGAGCGAGAGGGCGAAGTGGTTTCCCCCGGCAAGATCCTTGCCGGGGCGGCCACCACGGCCCCGGCAAGGGCCTTGCCAGGGCAGCTTACCCGACGCCAGCAAGGCGCGCCACCCTTGAGCCCCAGTCCCTCCAGCGCCGCCAACCGCGTTGGGACCAAGGCTCGGGAGGCGCCCCTGTGGTGGCATGCAGATCTTTGTGAAGACAAGAACAACACTCTTAATCAGAAGAGTGGAAGACGGCGAGCCTCGGCGAGATCCTTTCCGAGGAAGCCCACAAGACCCCCGGCGAGACCCTTGCCGGGGACGACCGCAACGCCACGGCAAGACCCTTTCCGGGGCCCCGGCAAGGCCCTTGCCGAGGGCGTCTGCGAGGCCGCAGCCAGGCCCACACCCGCCAAGATTTTTGCCACCAATCCCATGCAGCTGCCAGCCCACCAGCCGGGCAGGCACCTACGTGTCGACGCAAGGCTCCTCCACCAACTCAGCACATGCCTACGTGGTGGCATGCAAATCTTCGTGAAGGACCCGCCACCACGAAACCTCAGCTGCTTGCCAGCCTGCATGGCACCACCGCCACGCTGGCCGAGGCGCATGTCGAGGCAGGGCGAAGCGGCGGTAAAGTGGAGGGGACACGTCAGGGGCGCATTAAATGCGTGTCCCGTAATAGCTAGCGATAAGCTTAACCACAGTACCCCAATGCCACCTCCTCGTGCCACTGTGGCGATCCCTTTGCCTATAAAAGGAGACCCAGGGCATCCAGGAGACAGATTCAGACTCTTGGACAAGTTACGCCCCTTGTAGTTAGTTCAAGAACATCAAGAACACACCTATACACTTCCAAGCAGGACTAGGGTGTTACGCATCTCTGTGGCCCGAACCTGGGTAAACGATCCACGTGCTTGTACTGACTGCTGATCTTGCTCTCCTCACCACCCAGCGCCCCGCAACCATAGAAGGGATCCTTGTGATCCCATAGGTGTCGTTTCCCACCGACATCTTTGGCGTGCCAGGTAGGGGCTCTGCAGTAGTGAGCATCTGGTTTTGCAGTCAGTGGCACAATTCTTCATCGCCATGGCTCCAAAGAAGAAGACGACCATGGTGATCGGTTCGTCTGGGACCGGACTACCTGTACCGGTGCGGACCAGTAGCGGGCCAGTCGCGGAGAGAACCCGTGGGGCGGCCCGCAAACATCCACATAGCCCTGGCAGTCCAGGCCTGGTGAGCAGCGTCGTTCGTATGCCAGGCGACGAGCCACGCGTCGCAAGCTCTAGAGACGGAGTTGGGCCCTCGCAGGCGACGCGGGGCCCTCCAGGGGCGTCGTCGTGCTACCAGACGATGGCGCGACGACCTCCAAGACACCAACACCGGCGCCCACGGTGCGCTCTTCTCAGGTCGTGCGCGATGAGCAGCGCCGCCATCGGTGACCACGGCGCTGCCACAGGAAGAGTCCCATGCGCCCTTCACATGATGAGGAGGGCCAGCATGCGCGCCGAGGTACTGGCGGAGGTGGCGGATGGCCGCAGGGCCGTGATGGGGCTCCTTCTAACGCGGTTAGAAGTCGAAGCGCATTGCGGTCCACGCAGCTTTCGCCGCCGCCCACGCCAGCAGAAGCCCTAGCCCGTGCGCAGCTGCTCCTCGAGTTTCCTTCCGCTGCGGAGGAGGTTGACGAATGGAGGGCCACCATCCGGAGCCTCGTCGACATCGCTAACAACGACGAGTTGCGGACGGCGGGGCCCGTAGGCCGTCGCTCCGTCGAGCCACCGCATGCCAGCGGTGGATGGGCCGGAGGCGATGCGGCCACGGTGCACTCCCCTCCTCCATACCGGGCACCGCGGGTGTCGGTCTGTCGCGACGACGCTCGTGATGATATCTCCATAGCGTCGTCCGACCCGCGAAGACCAACGTCAAGTTCTTTGGGAGGGAGCTCATGAAGACGCTCAAACCACCATCGAGCGCCGGCATGACACGCGCCACAAGTCGGACAGGCGGGCAGGGCCCACTGTGGACCACCCAGCACCGGGAGGCTACGGTGGCCTACCCTACGAGGTGGGTTGTCCGGCCTTAACCTGTGAGCTGCGGCAGTTCCAGTGGCCCTCCCACCGCACGCTCAAGCCCGACGTTGGCGAGAAGTACAATGGCAAGACTCACCCGTCGGAGTTCCTCAGCATCTACACCTTCGTGATGCATGCTGCCGGGTCCCGCGACGATAAGGTGCTTGCCAATTACTTCCTGTTGGCACTCAAGCCCAATTTTATGTCATGGTTGATGCACTTGCCGGTGTACTCCATTTCTTCTTGGGCGGATCTGTGTCATGAGTTTGTTGGCGCCTTTACTGGAGGCCACCAAGCTCATGGCCAGGCGAGCGACTTGCATATCATCCCCCAGAAAGAAGGAGAGACCTTGCGTAAGTACATCCAAAGGTTCAGCCGAGTGCAGTACAACATTCCCGACGTTCATCCTGCCACCGTGATCAGTGCGTTCCATCAGAATGTGCGCAATCGCAAGATGCGTGAGCAGCTGGTGATGAACAAGGTCAAGGATGTGGCCGAGCTTTATGTTCTAGCCGATCGGTGCGCTCGCGCTGAAGAGGGAAGGAAGTACCCCGACGAAGACGCCGACGCGGAAACCGACTCCACGGATGATACCGCCACCCCGGCGAAGAAGGGACGGCACCATAACAGGAAGCGCAAGGGCAAGACCGTGCTTGCCGTCGAGGGGTCTGACGATACCGGCGCTACCAAGAAAGCCAAGGCGAGTGACCCCGGCAAGGAGGTTGCTGGGTGTGTCGGTTGCCGGGCCTTGGCGGCTGCCGACGAGCCAGGGGGCTCTGACAAGTAGTATTGCAAGATCCATCGCACCAAGGTCCATGACCTCCAGAACTGCCGGCAAGTGGAGCTGCTCGCTGAGAAGCAGAAAGCCGAGTATGAGCGGCGGGACAAAGAGAAGGGCCAAGAGGGTGCCGAGGGAACCGGCAAGAAGCTTGGCGGCCAAGGAGGCCACCGCTGCAAAGATAATCAGCAGGAGAGGCCCGCCCGGGGCCGCGACAAGAAGCAGCAAGACGATGATCATGACGAGGACGATGAGTCCGGCGACCACGAGTTCTAGAAAGCCACAGAGGCCATGTGCGTCGATGGTGGCGCCTCGCTAAATACATCCCACCACCAGCTCAAGCGGTGGGCGCGTGAGATCACAGCGGTGGACCATCGTTCAACACATGAAAGCCGCTGAAGTGGTCCAGCACGTCTATCATCTTCGACACTGAGGACCACCCTGACCGCACTACTGCGGTCGGTTGCTTGCCGTTGTTGGTCTCACCAACAATCCGCAACCTCAAGGTGACGAAGATGCTAGTTGACGGCGGGGCCGGTCTGAACTTGATCTCGCCTGTTGTGATCAAGAGGCTGCAGATCCCTGATGGAGACCTCGAGGATACGGGCACGTTCCAAGGGGTCAATCCGGGGAGGAGCCAGCTGAAGGGAAAGGTCATGCTGCCCGTGACGTTCGGAGGTGAGCTGAACTACAGGACCGAGAGGAGTTTCTTTGATGTAGCCGAGATCCCCTTGCCCTACAACGGGATCCTCGGCCGCCCGGCACTAGCCAAGTTCATGGGGGCGTCTCACTACGCCTACAACATGCTGAAGATGCCTGGGCCGATGAACATCATCACCGTCCCCTCCAACAAGAAAGACGCGTTGATTTGCGCCGACCAACTCTACCGAGAAGCAGTTACAGCAGCTACCGCCAAGGCACCTGCTCCTGCCGACGGAGTCCCGGGAGGAAAAAAGATCGGCGAGACCCCTCGCACCCACTCCGGCAAGCGCACGTCTTCGGGGTGTTGCGCTCCTGTTGAGGACATGCCATAGAGCTCCACCGGCAAGAGCAAGAAGTCCAGAGCTGCACCACCAGAGACCAAGAAGGTGTCCGTCAAGGAGGATGGCATGGGGGGAGCTTTTACCATAAGCTCCACCCTCGACGGCAAATAGGAAAGCGAGCTCATCACTTTCCTGCGGGTGAATGTCGATGTGTTTGCATGGCAAGCCTCCGACATCCCCGGCGTTCCCAGGGAAGTGATTGAGCACCATCTTGCTGTCTGTCCTCATGCACGACCCATCAAGCAGAAGGTCAGGAAGCAAGCTCTGGAGAGGCAGGAGTTCATCACGGAGGAGATTAGGAAACTAGAGGCGGCAGGCTTCGTAAGGGGGGTGCTCCATCCGACGTGGTTGGCCAACCCGATAGTGGTGCGCAAGGCAAACGGGAAGTGGAGACTGTGTATTGATTACACAGACATCAATAAAGCTTGTCCAAAGGATCCCTTCCCGTTGCCGCGCATCGACCAGATTGTTGACTCCACGGCCGGGTGTGACCTGTTATCATTCCTCGACGCCTACTCAGGGTACCACCAGATCTTCATGACAAAAGAAGACGAGGAGAAGACAGCATTCATCACCCCATGTGGTACGTATTGCTTTTTACGGATGCCTTTCGGGTTGAAGAGTGCTGGCTCAACCTTTGCAAGAGCAGTCCAAATTGGTTTTGAGCCCCAGCTACATAGAAATATGGAAGCTTATATGGATGACATAGTGGTCAAAACCAAGGACAAAGCAACACTTGTGCAAGATCTGGAGGAAACATTTGCAAACCTGCGCAAGATCAACCTCAAGTTGAACCCTGAGAAGTGTGTCTTCGGTGTCCCGTCCGGCAAGCTTCTCGGGTTCTTTGTGTCGCAGCGCGGGATTGAGGCAAACCTAGATAAGATCAAGGCCATCAAGCATACTGAGGCACCTAAGCGAATCAAAGACGTGCGTCGGCTCACTGGCTGCGTTGCCGCCATGAGCAGATTCATCTCCATGTCCGCGGAGCGTGCCCTTCCCTTTTTCACGATCTTGAAGAAGACGTGCCCAATGGAGTGGACCCCGGAGGCCGAGGCAGCACTGCAGGATTTTAAGAGGTACCTCTCCTCTACCCCAGTGCTGGTTGCACCCAAACCACAGGAACCGTTGCTGCTATACCTAGCGGCAACAAATCAGGTGGTTAGCGCTGCACTGGTGGCGCAGAGAGAGGTCGACGAAGAGGCAGCGGCGGTGGCAGAATCAACGGATGGCGAGCCGGAACCCTCCCCGGCAGGGCTCGGTCTCGGCAATACTGAGTCCCCTGCAGAGGCTGGCGCCAGTGCGACAGGGCCCGCGCGACTAGGTGAAGTGGCGTAGAAGAAGAAAATGGTGCAGCACCCAGTTTACTTCGTCAGCTCCCTCTTGCAGGGGGCTAGGTCAAGGTACTCAGGTGTGCAAAAATTGCTCTTTGGCCTCCTTATGGCCTCGAGGAAGCTGCGTCATTACTTCCAAGCGCACGAGATCACCGTGGTCACCCGCCTCCCATTGCAACGGATACTGCATAACCCAGATGCAACGGGGAGAATCGTGGAATGGGCCCTGGAGCTGTCGAGTTTCGGTTTAAGGTTCGAAAGCACCTCGACGATTCAGAGCAGACTCTTGGCGGAGTTCGTTGCAGAATGGACCTCGACGCCCGACGAAGAGGTACAGGAGACCACTTTCCCCGGCAAGGAAACGAGCCGCAACTGGATCATGTACTTTGATGGGGCTTTTTCGCTGAAAGGCGCCGGTGCTGGCGTGCTGCTTGTCGCACCCACCGGAGAGCACCTCAAGTATGTCATCCAAATGCACTTCCCCCAGGAGATGTCACTAACAACACCGCCGAGTACAAGGGCTTGCTTGCCGGTCTCAGGATCGCATTGGCCCTCGGAGTCAAAAAGCTCATCGTCAGGGGTGATTCACAGCTCGTCGTCAGGCAGATCAACAAAGATTATCAAAGCCCGTTGATGGAAGCTTACGTGGATGAAGTGAGGAAATTAGAGGAGCGCTTTGACGGTATACAAGCAGAGCATGTCCCTCGGACGGAGAACGACATCGCCGACTACCTGTCAAAGCATGCTGCCCTCAAGCTACATGTGGGCCCAGGTACTTTTGTGCTTCGGTTAACTCAACCATCCGTCGAACCATCAACCGGGCAGAATAAGCGGAGGAAGCTAGGCCCCGGAAAGTACTTCCCCACTGAGCTCCCCGGAGCCGCTGGCGAAGATGTTGACGTGGATGCCGATCCTGCCGCGGGGCAACCAACTCCGGCAGGGCCTCAGGCCATGGCCGTAGAGACGACCGCTCCCGTGGCAGAAGAGATGCCTTTGGTCCTTGGCGTCGAGCCACAGGCTCCGGCATGGGCACAGCACACCGTCCAATTCCTCCAAATAGGAGAGCTTCCTGAGGAGCAGGAAGAGGCAGAGAGATTAGCCCGCCGGTCTGCTCTGTACCAATTCGTTGACAGCCTCTTGTACCGAAAAAGATCGAATGGGGTGAAATTGAAGTGCATCTCCCGGGAGGAAGGACTAGAGCTGTTGGCAGAGATACATGGAGGCATATGTGGCTCCCACATAGGGTCGAGGGCCCTTGCTGGCAAGGCTTTCCGGCAAGGTTTCTTCTGGCCCACTGCCCTCCAGGATGCGACGGCACTAGTAACCAAGTGTGAAGCGTGCCGGTTCCATTTGAAGAAGCTTCATCAACCAGCTCAAGCCCTTCAAACCATCCCTCTCTCCTGGCCCTTCTCGGTCTGGGGGCTCGACATATTGGGCCCTTTCCCTCGTGCCGTCGGGGGCTTTGAGTACTTGTACGTTGCAATCGACAAGTTCACAAAGTGGCCAGAGGTGGAAGTGGTGAGGAAGGTGACATCACAGTCAGCCATCAAGTTCTTGAAGGGGCTAGTTTGCCGTTTTGGTGTACCCAATAGGATCATCACCGATAACGACACATAGTTCACAAGCCACGCCTTCATGCAGTACATTGAGGATCTCGGCAGCAAGGTCTGTTTTGCTTCCGTGGCACACCCACGGAGCAACGGCCAAGCAGAGAGAGCAAATGCTGAAGTTCTGCGAGGCTTAAGAACGAAGACTTTTGACAGGCTACGCAAGAGTGGAAGGCGCTGGATTGACGAGTTGCCGGCGGTTCTTTGGTCGATCAGAACGACGCCAAATTGAGCCACCGGCCAGACACCCTTTGCCCTGGTCTACGGGGCAGAAGCAGTTCTCCCCACGGAACTCATATACGGGTCACTTCGAGTGCTCTCTTATGATGAGCTTGAGCAAGAGCGACTACGGCAAGATGATGCAACGTTCCTTAAGGAAGATCGTCTCTGGGCTGCTATGAGAGCAGCACGCTAGCAGCAAGCCTTATGCCGCTACCATAGCCGCAAGGTTCATGCCCGGAGCCTTGAGGAAGGCAACCTTGTTCTTTGGCACGTTCAGTCGGCCAAGCATTCCAAAAAGTTGACGCCGAAGTGGGAAGGCCCTTATCGGGTAACACGAGTCACCAGACCCGGCGCAGTCCGCCTGGAGACCAAAGATGCCATTCCAGTGAGCAACTCCTGGAACATCGAGCATCTTCGCAAGTTTTACCCATAAGGCGCGGCTACCAGGCTTCCCGGCAAGCCACCTTTTGTACATGCCTTGCCGGCAAGGCATGTAACCCTCTGTACAAAGCCAGGCGCAGACCCTGAGCATAAATAAACGAAGTGCTAGCGCCCTAAGTCGTAGCATGCATGCTAGATTGAGTCTCTCCCTCGGTTAGGGTTGAAAGTGCTTAGCGGCGACTAACCCCTAGCATAGAGGTCGAGTTTGCGTCATTTTATTCCTATCCATCCTCTTTGGTACGCAGGGTACATGATATGTTTCCGCCAAGCCAAGTGGAAGGAAGAGAACAAGCCAGCACCCCGGGCAAGGCGAGCCGAGCTTGCCGAGGGCAGAAGACACGGAGGTCCACCCACGGCAAGTCAAGGTTGCCAGGGGCTGCAGATTCAGATAAGTTTTCCCATCCCTTGTCATGCATTTCCGTATGAAACTTGGGACGTATGGAACCTCGTTTTTTTCCAAGGATGCCTTGCTCCCCTCGTTCCTATCACCCAAGAGCTTCTTGGTTTGGAATATGGTTGTAGCCGCGGCGGCAAGGAAGCAAGCGTAGGGCCCACCCCCACTTCGTCCCTGCCTCCGCCAAAGGCGTAAGTATGGACGAATGGAGTGGGGGAGTGGCAAGGCCTGCTGTCGGGCAACGATGCTTATATTAAAAATAACAAGGATTTGTTCCTTGGTATGGGCTTTGCTCACACGCACGCACATGACCCGGCAAGCACCCTTCTTCCATTAGTATGTTCCATACAGGTACAGTAAGTACGGAACATAAACATGAATAAGGAGATTACAGATTTTAGATCTAAATAAGGCCCGTAGGCTTACAAGTTGAAAAAAGATAAGGTGCCTGTAATCCCTTTCTTGTCCCTCTCCTCAGGAAATGAAACAAGAAAGAAAAAGGACAAAGGGGCGCCTAGGAGAGGTATGAGCAGCAGAAGGCACCAGGAGAACATCCCGGTGGCCACCCCGAAGGGAGGCTGGTGATGATGATGACGAGAGAAGAGCTAGAAGACAAGGTGGCAAGGCGGGCAATACACGACGAAGGCGTCGGCGCTCGCGTACTCCGACTTGACGGCCCGCCACCCGCCCTCTTCGTCTCCTCCGGCCTTCCAAGCCAGCCGCCCAAGGAGACAACCCCGAGAAGTTCAAGGAGCCGACGACACGGATGATGGGGTCGCCGTACTACTATTATTCCTAGTTCCATTTCTTTTTTATTTTAGGTCGTATTCATACACCTGTATACAATTTTTCAAACAGTAGCAATTTAGAGATTCTTTTAACATGATAATGAGTTATTAATTCACTAGGTGAAAGAACTTTGGATTAGTTTCAAGTGCATGGATCCAAAGTAACCAATATAATTGTCACTTTGGATCCATCCATTTGAAACTAATCCGCGGTTCTTTCACCCAATGACATAATAACTTATCATCATCATAATATCATTAACAACTTATCATTATAATATATCATTGTTATATAACTCCTCATAATCATCATTTTCGTCCATGATGAGACATCATATAACAACTTCGTCACTAGTTATAATAACAACTCCTCATCATCATCATAGTACTCATAATCACTAGTCCTACTCGGCATCACCATCAAGTCTAAGACATTGTAGTCATATATAATCAACACTACCTAATTGTTCTTAATACTTAGGACCTACTCCTCTCTCCTAGCTAAAATACCATAAAACAGATAAACCGGTCCATCACCATAATGGAGAATGGACATAAACCTATCTCCGACTTGTGGCTTGCGCACATTCATTTTGTCTCCAATTATTTTGCGTGTGCGCATTCATCACTTTGCTCCATTCTTTGATTTTGAGCCTTCCATCATTTGAAGAAATCGAGTATGCAGTATGGTAAGCTTCCAAAGGAGTTGGTCGTAAGCTAACCATATGCATATCACCTTCGGTACATAGCATGTCAGGCACAACCTGCTTCGGGAGCCTCTGTTCAAAACCGAAATAGTAACATATATAGTTAGCAATGTAGTTTACTTAAGAATAATGTATGCAATGAAGTTACCATCATTAACAGAATCTTACCAAGTTTTTGGCAATGAAGTTACCATCAAGCAATTTATGGACTAGTGGCACGTATCTAGTATAATTTGGGCTGATAGAGTGGCTGGTTTTGAAGGCCTCAACATCTTATATGAATAGACAAGATACCCTTTCTCCTCACAATTAAGCTTGGAATCATAGCTGTAGTATCTGTTGTCTACTACCTTCCGAGTATTTCTTGAAGATAAGAAACAAGCTGCAGTTATAAATGAATAAGTTTAGTACGGACGAACACCAAATATTTTTAAATTAACAACACAAATTACTGAACTTAACAAATTAGTTTGACAAACTCACATCTAGGTAAAACTGGAGGCATATCCACATCCACCCAGATGTCGATATTATCATCGTCATCATAATCTTCGGGACGAATATCAAATCTTATTCGCATTCCCAACTCAAATCCATATGCCTTGCAGAGAGCTTCCCAATTAGAGCAACCGAAATGGGAGCGATCGACCGCATTGTAGAACTTAACTAGAAACTCATAACCATGTTTAGTTCTTAAGTGAGCCCTCCTCATCTCCACATTCTCAAAGTCATCTAAACCAAAACCAAGCTTCTCCAATACATATGGTCTAGCATGGCACGGGATGTACTAGTCGTATTGAAAAAAAATCCATAAATTACACGTTGAACAAAAGAAGCACAAGTGATGATATTTATAATGATGAAATGATTGTCGTTGCGTACCATACAAACATCGAAGGTCTCTTCCAGCTTCACGGTGAAAAACCTATCATTTTGCAGGTGAGGAAACCTATCGCACACACCACGGTCATCGTAGCAGTACCCGCACTCTGGGATCCCATCGTCATCAAACATCTCCTGTGTTCAAAATTCAAAGATTATAACTCGACGGCAAAACCCAAAAAATCTGGCATGACCTTTGCTAAAAAAGTCCTATCGAGCGCCTGAAATTTGCCGGAACGGAAATTAATCAACACTCCGGCAAAACATAGGCCATTTATCGATGGTCATTGCATTTCAATGGTTCAAAATATGAAAAAAAAACATTTGAAAATATCTTATACATAATCCTAACACTAAATAAACTAGTTTTATTAACTACTTACTAAATAAACTAGTTTTGTTAACTACTTACTAAATAAACTAGTTCTATTAAGCACTTACTATAAATAAAATACTTCTATTAAGCACTTACCAAATAAACTAGTTCTATTAAGTACCTAATATAAATAAACTAGTTATGTTAATCACTTACTAAACAAACTATTTTCTATTAAACACAGGCTAAAAATTCTATTACCCTAGTTCTACCCTAAATTTTCTTACTTCTATTTTATTCAAAACACCTACGATTTGCAAGAACAGAGACAAGGGAGGGAGGGAGGAGACAGGAGGGGGAGCGGGCAGCCGGAGGAGGAGGGGGAGGGGTCGGCCGGAGGAGGAGGAGGGAGGGGCGGTGGGAGGAGCGCTGCCAGCGGAGGAGGGAGGAGGGGGAAGCCGCAGGCGGAGGGAGGAGGGCGCGGTGGCAGGAGGAGCGACGGAAGGAGGGAGTACCTCGGTGGCGGATGGACGACGACGGCGGCAGTGACGGACGATGGCGGTTATCGGCGCGGGCGAGAGTGAGGGGGAGAGTGAGTGAGCGAGAGGGGTCGGCCGCACGCGTGGGGATAAGGTAGGGTTGCTAGTAGCACGGGAAGAAAAACGCGCCGCAGCTAAGGAGAATAGCAGTAGCGATGCGCTGGGATGAACGCTACTGCTAAGTTGGACTAGTAGCAACGCTACTGCAAATAAGTTGGACTAACATATTTAAGGTGGTAAACACCCTGTTCGCGGAGCGAAGTGGGACTAAACTTGTGGGCTGAACATCTATGAACCGGTGTCGGGACTCTGTAAACCAACGGGCGCCACCCATGTATATAAGGGGACGACCCGGCGGCGGTTCAGGGACAACAGACAACAACTCGAGACTTAAGCGAAGCTTGTTTGCTCCCTAGTCATCGAAACCCCATCAATTCCATCACAACTAGACGTAGGCTTTTACCTTCATCGAAGGGGCCGAACTAGTATAAACTCTCTTGCGTCTGCTTTAACCCCTTCAAGCTAACCCGTAGCGATGGCTCCACAACTAAGTCCTTTCATGAGGACATCTGCCGTGACAAAACAACGACAGTTGGCGCCCACCGTGGGGCTATCGCACGATGGTTTCAAGTTCTTGGAGGGCAACTTCGAAGGACTCAAGGACTACGCTGTGGGCCGGATGACCAAGAGTCGTCGCGGCAAGCTCTACATAGACGATGCAGGGTGGGGCCGCGAGGCCGGCTCGATTGAGTACGGGTACCGGGTCCCCTTTGGTGGCATACACATCTTCATCTTGTATGCAAAGAACTTGGCAGAGGTCATATACCTCTCGACACGGGCATGAGTCTAAAATACCAATTTCAGCTCTTGGAACATCTCATATGCTCGTATGGCGTTCAAAATGTCTTTGAAGCCCCAATTCTAAGCCGTAAAGCATGGCGCACTAAACTATCAAGTGGTCATCATATCGAGCTTGCCAAACGTTCATAACGTATGCATCTGCTTCTTCAATAGGTCTATCACCTAGCAGTTCATCAAGGACATAATTCTTCTGTGCAACAATGAGGATAATCCTCAGATCAAGGACCCAGTCCGCATCATTGCTACTATAATCTTTCAACTTAGTTTTCTCTAGGAACATATCAAAAAACATAGGGGAGCTACAACGCGAGCTATTGATCTACAACATAATTTGCAAATACTATCAGGACTAATTTCATGATAAATTAAAGTTCAATTAAACAAATTACTTAAGAACTCCCACTTAGATAGACATTCCTCAAGTCATCTAAATGATACGTGATCTAAATCAACTAAACCATGTCCGATCATCATGTGATATGGAGTAGTCATCAATGGTGAACATCTCCATGTTGATCATGTCTACTATATGATTCACGTTCGACCTTTCAGTCTCCCGTGTTCCGATGCCATGTCTGTACATGCTAGGCTCGTCAAGTTTAACCCGAGTATTCTGCATGTGCCAAACTGTCTTCCACCCGTTGTATGTGAACGTAGCTAAGGAGAATAGCAGTAGCGATGCGCTGGGATGAACGCTACTGCTAAGTTGGACTAGTAGCAACGCTACTGCAAATAAGTTGGACTAACATATTTAAGGTGGTAAACACCCTGTTCGCGGAGCGAAGTGGGACTAAACTTGTGGGCTGAACATCTATGGACCGGTGTCGGGACTCTGTAAACCAACGGGCGCCACCCATGTATATAAGGGGACGACCCGGCGGCGGTTCAGGGACAACAGACAACAACTCGAGACTTAGGCGAAGCTTGTTTGCTCCCTAGTCATCGAAACCCCATCAATTCCATCACAACTAGACGTAGGCTTTTACCTTCATCGAAGGGGCCGAACTAGTATAAACTCTCTTGCGTCTGCTTTAACCCCTTCAAGCTAACCCGTAGCGATGGCTCCACAACTAAGTCCTTTCATGAGGACATCTGCCGTGACAAAACAACGACAGTTGGCGCCCACCGTGGGGCTATCGCACGATGGTTTCAAGTTCTTGGAGGGCAACTTCGAAGGACTCAAGGACTACGCTGTGGGCCGGATGACCAAGAGTCGTCGCGGCAAGCTCTACATAGACGATGCAGGGTGGGGCCGTGAGGCCGGCTCGATTAATCTGGTGCAGGTCCCCTTTGGTGGCATACACATCTTCATCTTGTATGCAAAGAACTTGGCAGAGGTCATATACCTCTCGACACGGGCATGAGTCTAAAATACCAATTTCAGCTCTTGGAACATCTCATATGCTCTGTGGCGTTCAAAATGTCTTTGAAGCCCCAATTCTAAGCCGTAAAGCATGGCGCACTAAACTATCAAGTAGTCATCATATCGAGCTTGCCAAACGTTCATAACGTATGCATCTGCTTCTTCAATAGGTCTATCCCCTAGCAGTTCATCAAGGACATAATTCTTCTGTGCAACAATGAGGATAATCCTCAGATCAAGGACCCAGTCCGCATCATTGCTACTATAATCTTTCAACTTAGTTTTCTCTAGGAACATATCAAAAAATATAGGGGAGCTACAACGCGAGCTATTGATCTACAACATAATTTGCAAATACTATCAGGACTAATTTCATGATAAATTAAAGTTCAATTAAACAAATTACTTAAGAACTCCCACTTAGATAGACATTCCTCAAGTCATCTAAATGATACGTGATCTAAATCAACTAAACCATGTCCGATCATCATGTGATATGGAGTAGTCATCAATGGTGAACATCTCCATGTTGATCATGTCTACTATATGATTCACGTTCGACCTTTCAGTCTCCCGTGTTCCGATGCCATGTCTGTACATGCTAGGCTCGTCAAGTTTAACCCGAGTATTCTGCATGTGCCAAACTGTCTTCCACCCGTTGTATGTGAACGTAGAGCCTGTCACACCCGATCATCATGTGGTGTCTCAGCATGAAGAACTGTCACAACGATGCATACTCAGGGTGAACACTTATACCTTGAAATTTTAGTTAAGGGATCATCTTATAATGCTACCTTCGTACTAAGAAAAATAAGATGCATAAAGGTAAACATCACATGCAATCAAAATATGTGACATGATATGGCCATCATCATCTTGTGCTTTTGATCTCCATCTCCAAAGCATCATCAGGATCTCCATCGTCACCGGCTCGATACCTTGATCTCCATCATTGCGTCATGGTTGTCTCGCCAACTATTGCTTCTACAACTATCGCTACCGCATAGTGATAAAGTAAAGCAATTACATGGCGTATGCATTTCATACAATAAAGAGAAAACCATAAGGCTCCTGTCGTTTGTCGATAACTTTTACAAAACATGATCATCTCGAGACAATAATGTATATCACATCATGTCTTGACCATATCACATCACAACATGCCTTGCAAAAACAAGTTAGATGTCCTCTACTTTTATGTTGCAAGTTCTACATGGCTGCTACGGGCTTCTAGCAAGAACCGTTCTTACCTACGGCACAAAAACCACAACGGTGATTTATCAAGTTTGTTGTTTTAACTTTCAACAAGGACCGGCCGCAGTCAAATTCAATTCAACTAAAGTAGGAGAAATAGACACCCGCCAACCACGTTTATGCAAAACTAGTTGCATGTTTGTTAGTGGAACCGGTCTCATGAACGTGGTCATGTAAGGCTGCTCCGGGCCGCTTCATCCAACAATACCGCCGAATCAAAATAAGACATTGGTGGTATATAGTATGACGATCACCGCCCACAACTCTTTGTGTTCTACTCGTGCGTATCATCTACGCGTAGACCTGGCTCGGATGCCACTGTTGGGGAATGTAGCATGCAATTTCAAAAAAATTCCTACGCTCATGCAAGATCTATCTAGGAGACACATAGCAAAGAGAGGGGGAGAGTGTATCAACGTACCCTCGTAGACCGAAAGCGGAAGCATTTAGCAACGCGGTTGATGTAGTCGAACTTCTTCTCGTTCCAACCGATCAAGTACCGACCGTATGACACCTCCGAGTTCTGCACACGTTCAACTTGATGACGTCCCTCTAAGTCTTGATCCAGCAGAGTGTCGAGGAAGTTGATAAGTTCCGTCATCTTGACGGCGTGATGACGGTGATGGTGAAGTTATCCGCGCAGGGCTTCGCCTAAGCACTACGAGAATATGACCGGAGGCGTAAATGTGGAGCGGGGCGCCGCACACGGTTAACAATTGTTGGTGTGCGTTATAGGCGCCCCCTCCCCATATATATATAGGTGGGAGGGGGAGGGGAGCAGCCTTCGGGTGCCCAAGTAGGAGGAATCCTACTTGGGCCCCTAGTCTAATTCGGCCTCCCCCTTCCTTCTTTTTGCCGGATAGAAAAGGGAAAGGGGAAGGAGAGAAGGAAGGGAGGGCCGAACCCCTTATCCTCCTTCTCCAATTCGGCCACATGCCTCGGGGGGGTTCCACCCCTTGTGTGCTGGTGTGCTCCCCTCTTATGGCCCATATGGCCCATATCTTCCCCCCGGGGGTTCCGGTAACCCCCTGGTTATTTCCTTCAGGTCCTCTACCAATACGTTATTTTTTGTAAACCGGCACACATGGAGGATCAGATACTTCATAAGTTCGATTGAATAGTTTGAAAGTGGGATCACTAGGTCTTCATCTGAACAATATAGATGGCAGCAGCCACACCACCCTTCGTGAATCGCCTCACCATCAAAAATTTTCAGTATGTTGAATTGTGGCATGTGAAAATTATACAAGCTTTTAAAATCCAGTATAATGAGTACCACCTACTTGCACTAATAAAGAGAACAAAAACAAAAGAGAAAAATTAATCAGAAGTCACTAAACTTGCTCTCAAACTCACTTTAGTCCCTCTTTTAAAATACCCAAAATATGTTTATTAAATACGTCCTAGGGATTGACATACGGTCTCTCATATGGTTTTGTGTATGTATTTTATTCAGTTAGCATACGTTTGATTGGTCAATGCCATGTGGCGATGACTGTGTGAGCAACGTGGCATCGTATTTTGCAAAATTGTACATGCACTCACTGTCCCACCTGTCAAATGGTGTGAGAGAAATAAAACAATTGAACACAATATACGTGCCTTGGTCCGCGCCACACTCTATCCACTAGGGCCAACATCGCTTGAGATTCAGCATCTAGCGAGCCGCTCGATACGCTTCTTGCTCCCGTCATTTCTATTCTGCATGCTCGCGAAGCCAAAAAATGACTGAACTAGGATTCCATCCCTCGACCTAACGAGTGGAAACGTAGTGTAGTAACCATCTGCTCTGAGTAGTTGTTGTGGTTGATTAGTAGTTAAGTTGATTTTGTACATCTGTAAAAGCGGATTATGCTCCCATTCAATATGGATCGAGTCGCTGCCCTCAAATGATTTTTCTGAGGAAAGTTAAGGCATGCATCTCATACGTTCTACCATATTTTCCACAGATTTTTAAATGAACAAAAAATGTTGCAGTGAGTGAGAATCAAACCTATGTCCTCACACGTGGTAACTTTGACCCTAAAAAACTTGTTAGAACATTCTTCAATAACTTTTTGTTGTGAATAGCATGGTAATTTACGCATCCCACATCTAACAACTTACGTGCAAAAAGGGTGTTAACTTTAAACCGGATTTTTTCTATTGAAAACATGTCCTCGGTAACTACTGTGTAAATATATATCTTGATAATTTACGTATGCAGAGATTCCTATATTGATACAGATTATTGTAACTTTTGACACCGATACATATTATTGTAAAGGACTGTGCTAACTACCAACCGTGCGGTCGTTAGCAATAGATCCGCATGATTCCTATATTCTATCGATTACCCTCGCTTGGAAGTCCTCCTTTCTTTCCTTAAATGTGGCTGATGTGGATGAAAGAAAGAGCGTAACGATGTGTGCTCATGCCGGAAAAAATGCATGCATGCATGTAAGACATAATTGTTGACATCACCAAAGATTCCATCAAATTCTAAAATTTAAAATGTTTTCTAGCTCAAACTGTCGCTCCGATCAAAAAACTGTTTTCACATAAAAAGATTAAATGCGACGGGACCTTCAAAACTAGATCTCATGTTGGTATGTTTCGATGATTTTTTTTCGGGTAAAAAGTTGCAGGCATGTGCTATGTAAGTTATCACGACCACGACACATAAGTTACCAAGCTGTTTTCATAGTAATTATCAGTCATGGAAAGTTGGTCTTTCAACTTTTCTTTCCACGTGCACATGCATATGCACTAGATGACAAAACTATGATGCCATTCAAGATTCTCTCTATTTTGAAATTTCAAAATGTTTTTATAGCTCAAACCGTCACTTTGATCAAAGTTGTTTTTCACATAAAAGATTCGTCACAACGAGATCTTCGAAACTAGATCCCATGTTGGTATGTTCCAATGACTTTTTCCAGATAAAAAATTAGCATGCATGTGCAAACACAAGTTATCATTGCCAGTTGAGCGAGTTGAGCGTAAGTTATCATGTTGTTTACACATAAATTATCGGGGCATCAAAAATGATTTCTACAACACTCTTCACACGAGCACATTCGCATGCCCAGGGAACGAAAAATGCTAATGTTAGGAAGGATTCCATTGAATCTCAAAAAGAAAAAAAGAATGTTTTGTAACTCAAAGAGTCGCTCTGATACAAAAAAATCAAATAAAAATTAGATTTGTGACGAGACCTTCAAAACTAGATCTCATGTTGGTATGTTCGACAACTTCTTCCGGTCAGAAAGTTATCAAGCCTGGGTTAATTAAGTTATCAACTCTTTATGTGTGCATTACCATGTTATCCACACACGAGTTACCGAATGATGTTTTTCAACAAGCACCCCCCCCCCCCTTTGGTTAAAAGTTATCACACCTAGACTAAGTAAGTTATCAATCAGTTGTGCATATATTATATTGTTATTTAATCATGAGTTATCGGGTCAAAGTTATCACCGTGGTTGTACGTAAGTTATCAGGTCTGCGGTGCGTAAATTACCATGTAGTTCGCACAAAAATTACCGGGAACATGTTTCTTCAACTTTGTTTTCACAGGTCAAATGTTATCAAACATGTTGCACAAAAGTTATCAGGTATACGGTGCATAATTACCATATTATTCACACAGAAGTTATCGGGAATGTATTACAACAATCCCCACCCCTGCCAAAGTTATCATAGTGTTAGTACATATGTTATCAGATGTGTGATGCGTAAATTATCATGCTCTTCACATAGAAATTATCAGGGATATGGTTTCGACCCCCCCCCCCCTCACTGGGGGTAGGTTTCAACCAACTTTGCCCCCGCGGTCGAAGTTACTGCGGTGTTTGAAAGTAAGTTGTCGGGTCCGCGGTTCCTATACTGTGATGCTACTTACACAGAATTTACAGGGGTATGCTTCAACATTTTTTCCCCTCGGATCAAAAGTTATCATGATGTTCGTACGCCTCATTGGCTCATCGAGAAATTGTCCTCATTATCATTGTAGTGTTCAAGAGGGTACAACAAAGTGTATGTACCATGTGAATGATACAACGGGGAAATGTAGCAAAAAATCATGATGAACTGATAGCTTTTATACCCAATATAATGCGTTTGTTTTCTTATAAGTGTTCTTTCTACTAAACGCAAGAAATCTGGGGTTAAAAATGCCTCAACATAAAAATACTAACAGAGCAGCCGATCCATTTGACTATTAAAATGAAGAAAAAAATAGTAGGAAAAAGAAGGAAAATTCAGTGTAAAAAGGGAAGAAAGGACACTTTATGATTCGCTCTTTGTACAGGTACAAAAATTACCTAACCTGGATGCTGTCACAACCTCAATCTAGTCCTTGTGGTTAGGGGCACCGCGAGATACCAAGGAGGTACTGGGTTCGATTCCATTTTCTCCCAAATTTTTACTGCCTTCAAGGAAAAAATGTTGAAACATAACTCTTCCGAGAATTTCCATGTATATTTATGGTAATTTTATGGACAACAGACCTAATATCTTAAGTTTAAACACCATGATAATTTTGTCGAAACATCCCCCAGTGTGAAGTTACCACTGCCCCATGCTAAACTTATCATAGTTCTCATGATATAGTCATTAACCTTTTCAAAATGTAGTTATTAGACTTATCATAGTATAGTTATCATGTTACTCATGTCATAGTTATCACGCTGGTCATGCCAAAGTTACCAAGCAAAAAATATTATTATTACTGATATGATAGGAAAAGAAAGGTTCAAATATCCTTGTTTATATTCAATAGACAACAACTAAAGGTGGCTTAGTTGCTTATTGGGCTCAATGTGTAATGAATAGACCTGGCGTCAAGTCCCCTTTCTATCACTTTTATTTTCTATTCATATTGTGTAGCCAAAACCATAAAACCACTAGCGATGTATTATTGGCGTATACGGTTTTTGAGACAAGTAAAAAAATCGGTGGAATCGAGCGTGCAATGATAGCGATCACGAGGGGGAACGATTCCATCGGATTTAGCTAACGTCCGGACGTCCGAAAGTTAGTACTGTCCTTTACTTTTATAAACACAATTGTTGGTTTGATGTAACGGCTTAAAATGACAGTTGGATCTAATAGCCTAACAAAAAAAGATAACATTAAGTGAAGTGGCCCACGCACCAACGCACGTGTGCCTCAATCTAACTAACGTGCCCTGGTCGGGGGTGCCAACTAGTAGCCAACTGGAAGTGTTATGGGGAAGGTTTTAGCATACATTACGTGGCCACTTTCGCCAAAATCCCTGGTGTCCAAACACTGGAATTGTCACGTCAGATGTCCTAGCGTGAGGACTTAGTCGTGAGGTCAACGCATCTATGTAGTAGCTTGAGAGGGGTTGGGCGGAATCGAGAGGCATAACATAAGACAAGATTTTACACAGCTTGGGCCCGGAAACATCATCCGGTAATAATCCTACATGCTGTTTGTGGCTAGGTCTCGTTATGATCATGAGGGAGTCACCGTGGCGGTTCTCCTAGTTGTGTCTAGCCTTAGAGATTGTTTCTTCTTACCCGTCCCTCTTGGGGTGTCCTGCCCCTCCTTATATAAGTTAGAGGGGCGGGTTACATGTGGAGTCCAAGTAGGATTAGGACTAGTGTATCTTTTCTTACAAGTTAAATACAAGTCCAGGTCTTGCTTCCTCGTAAAGGAAATATTCGTTATGCCTTTCCTCTTAAGCTGGTCCATCATAACGTGAGCCGGTCTTCTGGGCCTTGGGCCTTGTTGTCCATCTGACCCGCGTGCCAGGTTACTAATGAGTCGCCAAGATCGGGCGGGTTACCTTTGAATCGCCAAGCTCCGGGCGGGTCACAAGTGAGTCGCCATGCTCCAGCCGGGTCATACATCCGGTGGGTTACACCGCGGGGTATATCCCCGACATTAGCCCCTAGTTTAATTTGGATTTATCCATGTTAAACTGATCCTACAAAATAACTCAAGAACAAATTTGACTGGTTGTGCGCCGCGTTAAATATTTCTGTAAGCCGGCACCCGATCATACTTAACTCCTTGTTATTTCCTTCTTCTAAAATATCCGGGTTAACAGACCAGGTTCATAATCAATTTGTTGACATTGGTTTCTCAGAGAAAAATTGTGAAGAATAATTCATTTGACTCAGCTTCCAATGCTTAAAGAACATTGGTCCTTGAAATACTCATCTGATTCTTCAGCCGGCTTGAAGATGTACAACTTACGGTTTATCATTGCCAAAATTGCCGGTTTATGAATATTGATGGCACCGGGTGATAATCGTTGTTAACATAAGCTTAAAAATATACCTCTTATATGCATATCACTTGTAGCCCCCAAGTCTTAAGGAGAGAACGTAGTAACAGCTTAAGACTTGCTTCAATATGAATGCCACAAGCTTGAAGAAATCCAGGTTGTTCATCTCAACCATTAGTCATAGACTGAGTATTCCGCACATGCAGCCCCCAAGTGCCGGGTTGTCATGCTTGCAACAATCTGGGACTTGTAATTGCCTTTTCTCATAAAAACTTCAAACAGTGTAGCCCACAAGGGCCGGGTCATTATGCAATAATGATCAGGGACTTTATAAATATGATCATGTAGACTTTGAACAGCAACGTGTAGCCCCCAAGTGCCGGCTCAGTAAGATAATATTGAGCTAGGGCTTTATATATACTTCTTTGAGAATAACATCATATGATGTAATCTCCACCATGGGGCTTGAACCCACATCCACAAGGTTAAAGAGCTTTGTACTCTACGAACTGAGCAGTGGACCTTTCAATATAATGGATTAAAGCTTGTGTACCTTGAATTTTTGATAGGAGCAATTGGTAGCGCCCAAGGGCCGGCTCATTACAATGTGATGAGTCGGGTCTTCAATAAGTTGAGCAAAAAATGACTTTGCATTAGCCCCCAAGTTCCATGGTGCATGCTGGCAGTGACATGGGACTTGCATATTTGATATAATCTCAATCTGAATAATGTAGTCTCCAAGTGCCAGGTCGTAAGCCTGCAGCGACTCGGGATTATTCCTTCCTTTGTAGAATAAATCATATCCATTGATAAAATAATAGCCATTGCTCCAAAGCGACTTTGAATACCTTATTTGTTGACAAGTAAATCCGGAGTTTGAATAGCCGGCGGCTCTTAGCCGATGGCGATTTAATACGCCTCCATTGTAAGCCTGAATTTTTATAACTCGGGGGCTTATAGCCTTTGAGAAAATCCAGAATGGATAATCATTTTGAAGCATCAATTTTGATAATGAGCTTTGAATTTAATCATTTATTTAAGTCATATTTCTGCAAACCCTGCATAGAGTTTAAACAACATATGCTCTAGCGACTGTAGAAATTGGCTCATACTGCCGGTTTACATCGCCGTATCCAATAAGGGAAATAATCCAATGATTCATTATCGCATGATTCGAATGGCGCAATCCAAAATAGACCGGCGACTTAAAGTCCATAGCCAGGGCCGGTTTAAACATAATCATGTATAAACAATATCATACCTTTGATATTGAATCGTACTGCCGGCTTATGATACCTGTGCGATGGGGTGATAACCCAATCTTTGAGAAGCAAAAACTTCAAAATGTTTATGATTGTCATATGCTGGCGACTTTATCATCCAAAGTCAAGCCGGATTAATTGAAACCACATATCTGCTTCAGATATGAGCAAAAAAGTCTCAAGACAAAACCAAAAGACTGTTTTCAAAAAACTTAAGTCAAACAGAGAGAAAGCGAGGCTTCTAATTCGAATACGATCAGTAAGCCGGACCAAAAGGGGTTAAGCTAGGATTCGAATACGATCATGAAGCCCCATAATGGTTTTGTCATTGCGCCGATCAAGAGGGTACCGACATCTATGTTCTCTTTGGTTCGAATACGGCCTATATTTGAACAGGAAGCCCCAAATGATCTTGAGAGTTTTGAACGACTCTGATTCGAATCTGATCAAAGTCGGACCCAAAAGGGGTTAAGCTATGATTGAATACGATCAAGAAGCTCCCTAGTGGGTTTGGCATTGCGCCGATCAAGAGGGTACCGACAGCTATGTTCTCTTTGGTTGAATCGACCTATATTTGAATAGGAAGCCCCAAGTGACCATATAAGTTTTGGCATTGCACCGATCAAGAGGGTACCGACAGCTATGCTCGATGAGCAGGAAGCCCCCAAGTGACCAGAATAAGATAAGTCGTAAGGCAGGACACCTATGTTTGAACCGCGCATCATGGCAGCAAGTTCTTTTTGTCAACCTTTAATTTTTCTGAGAACTCGAACTTGCGAGAGATTAATTCTTTTGAACCGGAACTTTAAACCGGATTTGAAAGCTTCAAAACTTTGTGCGAGACAAATTTTCCTTGAGCCGGATTGTGAACCGGGTATTGAGAGCTTCAAAGCTTTGTGGTAGATAAGTTTCCCTTGAACTGGATTTTGAACCAGAATCCTTATTTTGAGCCGGAAATCTTCTTACGGCCTTTAAATTTTCATTAATCTAGCAGTAATCTCCGAGGCCGGGTTATTTTTCCCTTCAATGACCCCGAGTTTCAAGACGACTCGAGGAGTTGGCTTGAGATTCTCCATATTTGACCATAGCAGAATGTGTATATCATTGGCGTTGATAGCGCGATGTGAATCCACAGAAGGTTGAGGTGAGTGCGACGGGTTATAAATGATCCCGTATGATCCGTGTCAGCAACTCGGCCAACGGTTCCTTCTAACTGGCTGTTTGAAGTTAACCAAACTGTAGTGACGGTGACTTTTGCGCCTGCCCATTGAGCCATCCAGTGGAGAGGGCGGCTGATAAGGCATGATAATTTGCCTCCCATTTGTTGGAAGAAAACCGGGCTATCCAAGCAGTGACTTGCTCATACTCAATAAACAACTCATGCAGATAGATGCGACCCAGTGTGTCGATGTAGACCAGGCCGTGATAGTCGGACGGTAAAGGCGATCGCAGCCTCAGAGGCAGCACAAATAGATGAATCGGCCGCGGTATTATAAGCCAGTGCGGACGGGCAAATCAACCACAGGCGCGGTAAGCCGCGTGGACTGGTGAGTCAGTCGCGTCGTGTTGATGTGGCGGAGGCGACGACTTGCGCACGTATCCGTTCAGCGGCACGGCACGGACAAGCGCTAGTGCAAAAATAATCTCGGCGCACACCCTTTGAGACACCTTTATAATGTACAATTGTCCTGCGCAAAATATATTGCAAGAAAGCGTAATTGTTCTCAGGATAAATTAGTATGTAGAAAATAGATAGGAAAGATAACACCTGGTCGTATCGTGTAGTGGACGTAGCAGTGCACAGCAATTAGTACCAGATCAGCCAATTAGTACTAGTGCTTCTATAACAACAGTAGTAGTACTAGCAACCAAGGGTACAGTACCCTTGATCTCACGTGGTGCCAGTAACATGGGTAATTGAGGTGACTCGTTTTGACCAACGTGGAAATAGCAGCAGCCACAACCGAAACCACGACTCTCCTCTTGGATGCGGAGCAGCTCGGCGAGGCAGCAGTGGTGACTTGGCAACAAAGACGGCCGTGCCAGCGAAGTGGAGGCACAGGCGGCTCTGGTGAGGACAACTTTTAGGCCAACTCCACCACGCGACCCTATTTTGTCCGGGTGCATCCGTTTGGGGCAAAATAGACGAATAGCGTGGCCCAGCGCGCGGCCTCAAACGGACAAATGTCCAAAATCCGTCCGTTTTCGACCCATCTCCGGCCCAAAGTTGCGCTCGGTTTGGGGTGAAAGCAGACGCCAGCAGACTGACATGACGCCCTTGTCCCCCGGTGGCCCGCCTGTCGGGGACACTAGCAGTCCCACCCTCCCAACGCTTCAACCCTCTCTCTCCCGCCCCGCCCCGCCGCCGGCGCCGCCGCTATTCTCCGGCCGCCTCCGCACCATGCAACCCCCGGCCGTATATACCAAACCACGTGTAGACATGGGCGCCACCATGCCCGCGCTTTCGCCGTAGTTTTGGCCGTCGATCGAAGGAGGTTTGGCCGTCGCCGACTTTGCCGGTGGCGGAGGAGACACGACCACCGGTGACGTACCACAGCGGCCGTGGCAGCTTCCAACGGCTCTAGAGCGGCTAGTAGCCGGCCGGCAACCACCCCAGCTGCGTCGAGGTGATCATCGCGGCCTCTTCGCCACCACGACCGCAAGGTGTTCGACATTTTGCCCAGAAAGGTATGGACAGTGGAGACGAGTTCTTCTTCCACCACTTCCTTTGTTCGTCGGACGATTCGTCGTCGGATGATGAAGATCTTGTGGTGGCTGCACTGGTCGTTCACGACCACATTCAACGGCAGCTTCCTCGGTACAGGGGGTCAGTCCCTGGCCGTGCTCCCAACCTGAACCGCAACAGGGAGAGAGGCCACGCCCTGCTCTATGCCGATTACTTTTCCAACAAACCGCTCTTCAAGCCGGATAAATTCTGTCGCCGTTTTCGAATGGCAAGGCATGTGTTCAATCGTATTCGAGAGGGAGTGGTTGCTCATGACTCATACTTCCAGTGCAAGACGGATGCCCTTGGCAAGCTTGGGTTCTCCTCTTACCAGAAATGCACCGCGGCCGTCCGCATGCTTGCCTATGGAATTCCAGGCGATCTGGTGGATGAGTACGTGCGTATGAGCGAGACAACATATCTGATGTCAATGTACAAGTTCTGCCAAGCTGTGATCAAGGTGTTTGGCCCAGAGTACCTGAGGCAGCCAACTGCCGCTGATACAGAGATTGTTGGCGACCAACGCAGCTAGAGGCTTTCCAGGCATGCTTGGCAGCATAGATTGTATGCATTGGGAGTGGAAGAACTGACCATTTGCTTGGCAGGACTAGTACAAGGGGCATGTCAGCGAGTGCACTGTCATATTAGAAGCTGTGGCATCGCAGGATCTCTGGATATGGCATTCTTTCTTCGGTATGGCAGGTTCTCACAATGATATCAACGTGCCGCAACGTTCTCCAGTCTTCGCGAGGCTTGCAGAAGGCCGCTCCCCACCTGTCAACTTTGAGGTCAACGGCCACAAGTACAACGAAGGATACTATCTAGCTGATGGTATATATCCTCAGTGGTCAACTTCTGTGAAGACAATCTCGAAGCCCCAAGGTGAGAAGAGAAAGAGATTTGCCCAAATGCAAGAAAGGATGTAGAACGTGCTTTTGGTGTGCTTCAATCCCGATGGGGCATCGTTCGATACCCTGCACTGTCATGGGATGAAAGGAAGCTTTGGAAGGTGATGACTGCTTGTGTGATCATGCACAACATGATCGTCGAAGACGAGCGTGATGACAGTATCTTCGACCAAGGATTTGACTATCAAGGTGACAATGTTGAGCCTCTGCATCAAGAACCGGCCACGTTTGATCAGTTCTGCCAGTTCCATCGTGAGCTGCGTGATTGGCACACTCATAAGACTCTTCAAAATGACTTGGTTGAGCACGTCTGGAAGCATATTGGCCATCGATAGATGTATTGGTTCGTTTTATGTTCATTCAAAACAATTTTGATTTGGTTGTAAACCTATCTTTATTAGAGACAATTTCGATTGGATTGTAAAACTATTTTAATTTTCAAACAATTAATATTTGGACGTGCAAACTTGTTTTCATATAAAAATATGGGCATTTTTAGGCCCTGGCGGACGAGATGGGGCAAAAGGATGCGGCCACGCGCCGGGCACATGGCCACCGCATACCAGGACAGGCCCGGACACGACCCCATCCCCATACCCAAATGAATAAAATCTAGACAAAACGGACATCCGTTTGGGGTCGCGCGATGGAGTTGGCCATACACAGCTGGGCGGTCAGTAGCGCGGAACAGGGGCCTGCCCTTGGCGAGTGGCGAATCAAGGCCGTGGAAGCGGCGGCTCAAGGCCACGGACAGGCGGCTCAGCGGAGTGGAGTAGGACAGCGACTCACAGCAGCAACGAGCCGGGTCAAAGGCAGCACGAGGGTGGCTCGGACGGCCGCGCGTGCAGCAGAAAAGAAGGCAGAGTCGAATCAGCGGAGTTCGGCGACTCAAGGCGAACGCAGCGGCTCGTAGCAGATCCTCAATGACGCGACGGTGAAGGTGACGCCGGTGAAGGCGGCGGCTGTCATCACGTCGACTCGGGGAAAAACGAGGCCTAGCCGGAGACGGGGCCGCTCAGGCCTGGTGCAGCAACAGAGGTGCCCGCGAGGCGAGGCCGCGGCAGGGGCGGCAAGCCGGCGCGGCAGCTCGGCCACCCGGCGGTGAAGGCAGCAAAAGGTGAAGCGAGGCCACGTCCGGCCGCAGTAGTGAAATTTCCACGCGACGGCGGCTCAACGACGAGCAAGCAATGGCCGGTTGGTGGCGAGGCCGCGCAAGCAGTGATAGCAGAGTTCAAGTCGTGGTTGAGCTGGCCTGCCCTTTTTTTTACCAGCTTGAAACACCAACCAGGAAACAGAGGCGATCATCTTATTTCTGGCATCACATGGGCAGGCTGGATGCTTCATATTTTCTTTCCTAATCATGCCTTGAGGCACGTGTTATACACTCGTGCTAATTGGAGCCTTGTCATGACTAGCGTACTAGTAGTACTGTTAAAGTATCTCTAATAGATGGTTTATATGTAAAAATATCTAACTTTTAGATCGTCTCGGACAAAAAACGCTGCTCCAACAGACGGTCCATATGCAAAAAAAAATTTGGACCGCGGCCTCTTCGTGATGTAAAATACAACACCTCGCGTTGCAAATATACATCACCAGATGCATCTAGTCCAAAACCAGCCGCCGCCCGCGAACGCCCAACCGCCACTTCATTTCCTTTCCCGCCCGCGCCCGTCCGCCCGCCCGAGGAACAGCCGGTCGGAATCCGCCGCCGCAACTGACCAAAACCTCGCCGCCGGCGCCGCCACCACCCCATATCCCCTCCGCCGCCCTCCGCCGCCGCCCTCTGCCCGTCGCCTCCCAGCCGCCGCCCGACGCCGCCCGAATCGGGAGGCAGCCGCTGGATTCGCCCTCGGCGGTCCGGCTGCCATGATGAGCCGCCGCCCGGGTCTTAGGCTGCCGCCGACCTCCTCTCATCAGTCGTGAGCCTGTCCACGGCCGTTGCACCGGCCGCACGACAACCGCCTCACCAAGCCCTCCGTCCGGATGCCGAACTAGTCTTAGCCGCCCGCCGAGCTCCTCTTGACCGGCCTCCAACCTTATTTGTTATCACCGCCGCCGTCCGGAGCCGACCGCAGCCGTAAGCAGCAGCCAATCCAACCGGCGGCCATCTTCTTCCACATGCGCACAAGGTGTTCGACGGAAGTCCCCAAGGTAAAAAAATGACAAAACTATGTTGTATTGTGCAAAACTAATGTTGTATTTGTGTTGCATTGCATCCCCTGGATCTGAAGAACTATGTAATAAGGTTTTGGACCATGAATTTGGACCATCTATTAGAGTTGCTCTTTTAGACATGAATTTGGACCATCTGTTGGAGTTGGCCTTTTTTCGGAGCTCCAAAACGCACTTTTTGGCGGTCCAGAATTTACATCTCCAGTTTTGGACCATCAAAATTTGAACCATCTATTAGAGATGCTCTTAGATGTCATAATGTAGTCTTGCCTGATTATTTTGACTGACGTTTGATCTCATCATCGCCTCCGACTCGGACAACTGTTCTTGGAGCAGCACAACAACTCGGCAAAACCAAAAAGATAAACGCGGCGGAAATCTTGTCAGCGATCTCACCCAAAACCGAGTCGGCTTAGTATTGACGGACCGCTAGTAGCTTGCTTGAAATCCGTGCCATCTAAATAATTCCTTCGTTTCGGAGTTTTGAATCCTTGCGTTGCGTGGAAGGCTCAGCTTTTGGTTGATTGAGGCCTTGGCATTGGTATTAGTACTTCCATGCCTGAACAGCCTGCCACTAGTTGATGTGACGTTGCAGTTTTGGATGATCTGCGCAAGTACTTATGAATTGCTGCCCGTCTCGATGGATCGCGTCAGGCGCTGTAGCAGAAATTTTTTATGTGTCCTTGGATTGACAGATCGTCAGAGAGGCTTGCGGCAACGCACAAGCCGTAACCCTAATTTCCTCTGAATTTTAATTTTGTACTCGTTGTTCCAACTGCTTGTCGATGGTATAGATCTTCCGTGCCAGATCTTCTTATCCAAAAAAATTTGCTTAATCCCTGAAGAGCTCCCCTCCAAGAACTCAACACCATCATGCGCAGGCCCCACGGTGGGCGCGAACTGTCGTGGAATTTTCACGTCAGATGTCCTAGCATGAGGACATAGTCGTGAGGCCGACGCATCTATGTAGTAGCTTGAAAGGGGTTGGGCGGAATCGAGAGACGCAACATAAGACAAGATTTTAGACAGCTTCGGGCCCCGGTAAACATCATCTGTAATAACCCTACATGCTGTTTGTGGCTAGGTCTCATTATGATCATGAGGGAGTCATCGTAAGCCGGTTCTCCTAGTTGTGTCTAGCCTTAGAGATTGTTTCTTCTTACCCGTCCCTCCTGAGGTGCCCTGCCCCTCCTTATATAAGTTAGAGGGGCGGGTTACATGTGGAGTCCTAGTAGGATTAGGACTAGTCTATCTTTTCTTACAAGTTGAATACAGGTCTGGGTCTTGCTTCCTCGTAAAGAAATATTCGTTATGCCTTTCCTCTTAAGCCGGTCCATCATAACGTGAGCCGGTCTTCTGGGCCTTGGGCCTTATTGTCCATCTGACCCGCCCGCCAGGTTACTAATGAGTCGCCAAGATCGGGCGGGTTACCTTTGAATCGCCAAGCTCCGGGCTGGTCACAAGTGAGTCGCCATGCTCCAGCCGGGTCATACATCCGGCGGGTTACACCGTGGGGTATATCCCCGACAACACACGTCAATCACACTTGATTTTATCCGGAATCGAAGATACTGAAGAAGGATTTAACAACATTTTGTGAGCATGATTTGTCCTGCCTAGGGTTCCTCGATGTCGTCAAGGTGGTCGACAACGACGGTGGCGGCAGTAAGCAAAGGCGAACTTCTCCAGAGATGAGAGGCGTGATGACGCTTGAAGCTACGTCGATTTTTTCCCCAAAGAGGAAGGGATGATGCAGCACAGCGGTGGTAGGTATTTCCCTCAAATATGAAACCAAAGTTATCAAACCTGTAGGAGAACCGAGCAACACAATATAAACAACCCCTGCACACAAATAACAACACTTAGCAACCCGACGTGTTAAAGGGGTGGTCAATCCCTTTCGGGGTACAGCGCCTCAAGATAGGCAAAGGACGTGAGGTAAATTTGTAGATGGGATAAATAGATCGCGGAACAAATAAATTGCAGTAAGGTATTTTTGTATTTTTTAGTTTAATAGATCTGAAAATAAATGGAAGGAAAAAGCAGATCGCAAGACAAATATATGAGAAAGAAGACCCATGGGCCGTAGGTTTCACTAGTGGCTTACACGAGAAAAATAGCAAACAAATTATTGTTGGGAAATTGATAGAACTTCAACTAATCATGACGATCCAGGCAATGATCATTACATAGGCATCATGTCCAAGATTAGTACACCGATTCCTGCCTGTATCTACTACTATTGCTCCACACATCGACCACTATCCAGCATGCATCTACTGTATTAACTTCATGGAAAACGGAGTAATGCAATAAGAACGATGACATGATGTATACAAGATCTGTTTATCTATTGCGGCAGATATGGATCCCATCTTTTATCCTTAGTAGTAACGATACATACGTGTCAGTTCCCTTTCTGTTCACTAGGATCAAGCACCGTAAGATCGAACCCACTACCGGGCACCTCTTCCCATTATAAGATAAATAGATCAAGTTGGCCAAACAAAACCTGTTGGGGATATTACTACTGGGTGTAAACCGGCCAGGACAGGCCGGGTTAACTTCGTCAGTAGTTGAGTATGTTAAAGCCCATGTAGGCAGATGAGGGCTCAAGGCCCATAGCCGGTTCAAGGCCTGTAGCCGTAAACCGTCGTCGGTATGTAACTTGTATTGTAAGTTAGGAATAGTGGAGACCGAGCCGGATACATCTATGAACCGGTGTCAGGACTCTGTAAACCGACGGGCGCCACCCATGTATATAAGGGGACGACCCAGCGGCGGTTCAGGGACAACAGACAACAACTCGAGACTTAGTCGAAGCTTGTTTGCTCCCTAGTCATCGAAACCCCATCAATTCCATCACAACTAGACGTAGGCTTTTACCTTCATCGAAGGGGCCGAACTAGTAGAAACTCTCTTGCGTCCGCTTTAACCCCTTCAAGCTAACCCGTAGCGATGGCTCCACAACTAAGTCCTTTCATGAGGACATCTGCCGTGACAAAACCACGACAGTTGGCGCCCACCGTGGGGCTATCGCACGATGGTTTCAAGTTCTTGGAGGGCAACTTCGAAGGACTCAAGGGCTACGCTGTGGGCCGGATGACCAAGAGTCGTCACGGCAAGCTCTACATAGACGATGCAGGGTGGGGCCCCGAGGCCGGCTCGATTGAGTATGGGTACCGGGTCCCCTTTGGTGTCATACACGTCTTCATCTTGTATGCAAAGAACTTGGCAGAGGTCATATACCTCTCGACACGGGCATGAGTCTAAAATACCAATTTGAGCTCTTGGAACATCTCATATGCTCTGTGGCGTTCAAAATGTCTTTGAAGCCCCAATTCTAAGCCGTAAAGCATGGTGCACTAAACTATCAAGTAGTCATCATATCGAGCTTGCCAAACGTTCATAACGTATGCATCTGCTTCTTCAATAGGTCTATCACCTAGCAGTTCATTAAGGACATAATTCTTCTGTGCCACAATGAGGATAATCCTCAGATCAAGGACCCAGTCCGCATCATTGCTACTATAATCTTTCAACTTAGTTTTCTCTAGGAACATATCAAAAAACATAGGGGAGCTACAACGCGACCTATTGATCTACAACATAATTTGTAAATACTATCAGGACTAATTTCATTATAAATTAAAGTTCAATTAAACAAATTACTTAAGAACTCCCACTTAGATAGACATTCCTCAAGTCATCTAAATGATACGTGATCCAAATCAACTAAACCATGTCCGATCATCATGTGATATGGAGTAGTCATCAATGGTGAACATCTCCATGTTGATCATATCTACTATATGATTCACGTTCCTTTCAGTCTCCCGTGTTCGATGCCATGTACGTACATGCTAGGCTCGTCAAGTTTAACCCGAGTATTCTGCATGTGCCAAACTGTCTTCCACCCGTTGTATGTGAACGTAGAGCCTATCACACCCGATCATCATGTGGTGTCTCAGCATGAAGAACTGTCACAACGATGCATACTCAGGGAGAACACTTATACCTTAAAATTTTAGTTAAGGGATCATCTTATAATGCTACCTTCGTACTAACAAAAATAAGATGCATAAAGGTAAACATCACATGCAATCAAAATATGTGACATGATATGGCCATCATCATCTTGTGCTTTTGATCTCCATCTCCAAAGCATCGTCAGGATCTCCATCGTCACCGGCTCGACACCTTGATCTCCATCATTGCGTCATGGTTGTCTCGCCAACTATTGCTTCTACAACTATCGCTACCGCATAGTGATAAAGTAAAGCAATTACATGGCGTATGCATTTCATACAATAAAGAGAAAACCATAAGGCTCCTGCTGGTTGCTGATAACTTTTACAAAACATGATCATCTCAGACAATAATGTATATCACATCATGTCTTGACCATATCACATCACAACATGCCTTGCAAAAACAAGTTAGATGTCCTCTACTTTTATGTTGCAAGTTCTACGTGGCTGCTACGGGCTTCTAGCAAGAACCGTTCTTACCTACGGCACAAAAACCACAACGGTGATTTATCAAGTTTGCTGTTTTAACCTCCAACAAGGACCGGCCGCAGTCAAATTCAATTCAACTAAAGTAGGAGAAATAGACACCCGCCAACCACGTTTATGCAAAACTAGTTGCATGTTTGTTAGTAGAACCGGTCTCATGAACGTGGTCATGTAAGGCTGGTCCGGGCCGCTTCATCCAACAATACCGCCGAATCAAAATAAGACATTGGTGGTATGCAGTATGACGATCACCGCCCACAACTCTTTGTGTTCTACTCGTGCGTATCATCTACGCGTAGACCTGGCTCGGATGCCACTGTTGGGGAATGTAGCATGCAATTTCAAAAAAAATCCTACGCTCATGCAAGATCTATCTAGGAGACACATAGCAAAGAGAGGGGGAGAGTGTATCAACGTACCCTCGTAGACCGAAAGCGGAAGCATTTAGCAACGCGGTTGATGTAGTCGAACTTCTTCTCGTTCCAACCGATCAAGTACCGACCGTATGACACCTCCGAGTTCTGCACACGTTCAACTTGATGACGTCCCTCTAAGTCTTGATCTAGCAGAGTCTCGAGGAAGTTGATGAGTTCCGTCATCTTGACGGCGTGATGACGGTGATGGTGAAGTTATCCGCGCAGGGCTTCGCCTAAGCACTACGAGAATATGATCGGAGGCGTAAATGTGGAGGGGGGCACCGCACACGGTTAACAATTGTTAGTGTGTGTTCTAGGCGCCCCCTCCCCATGTATATATAGGTGGGAGGGGGAGGGGAGCAGCCTTCGGGTGCCCAAGTAGGAGGAATCCTACTTGGGCCCCTAGTCTAATTCGGCCTCCCCCTTCCTTCTTTTTGTCGAAGAGAAAAGGGAAAGGGGAAGGAGAGAAGGAAGGGAGGGCCGAACCCCTTATCCTCCTTCTCCAATTCGGCCACATGCCTCGGGGGGGGGGGGGGGGGTTCCACCCCTTGTGTGCTGGTGTGCTCCCCTCTTATGGCCCATATGGCCCATATCTTCCCCCCGGGGGTTCCGGTAACCCCCTGGTACTCCGATAAATACCCGATACTATCCGGAACGCTTCCGGTGTCCGAATACTATATTCCTATATATCTATATTTAACTATCAACCATTTCGAGACTCCTCGTTATGTCCGTGATCCCAACCGGGACTCCGAACAACATCCGGTCACCAAATCACATAACTCATATAATACAAAATCGTCATCGAACTGTAAGCGTGCGGACCCGACGTGTTCGAGAACTATGTAGACATGACCGAGACACCTCTCCGGTCAACAACCAATAGCGGAACCTGGATGTTCATATTGGCTCCCACATATTCTACGAAGATCATTATCGGTCGAACCGTGATGACAACATGCATACGTTATTCCCTTCGTCATCGGTATGTTACTTGCCCGAGATTCGATCGTCGGTATCTTCATACCTAGTTCAATCTCGTTAACGGCAAGTCTCTTTTCTCGTTCTGTAATGCACCATCCTGCAACTAACTCATTAGTCACTTTACTTACAAGGCTTCTTATGATGTGCATTACCGAGAGGGCCCAGAGATACCTCTCCGATACTCGGAGTGACAAATACTAATCTCGATCTATGCCAACCCAACAAACACCTTTGGAGATACCTGTAGAGCATCTTTATAATCACCTAGTTACGTTGTGACGTTCGATAGCACACAAGGCATTCCTCCGGTATCCTGGAGTTGCATAATCTCATAGTGGAAGGAATATGTATTTGACATGAAGAAAGCAATAGCAATAAAACTGAACGACCATAATGCTAAGCTAACGAATGGGTCTTGTCCATCACATCATTCTCCTAATGATGTGATCCCATTTATCAAATGACAACACATGTTTATGGTTTGGAAACTTAACCATCTTTGATCAACGAGCTAGTTTAGTAGAGGCTTACTAGGGATACAATATTTTGTCTATGTATCCACACATGTATCAAGTTTCCAGTTAATACAATTCTAGCATGAATAATAATCATTTATCATGAAATAAGGAAATATAAAATAACAAATTTATTAATACCTCTAGGGCATATTTCCTTCAGTTTCTCTACCAATACGTTATTTTTGGTAAACCGGCACACATGGAGGATCAGATACTTCATAAGTTCGATTGAATAGTTTGAAAGTGGGATCACTAGGTCTTCATCTGAACAATATAGATGGCAGCAGCCACACCACCCTTCGTAACTGCCTCACCATCAAAAATTTTCAGTATGTTGAATTGTGGCATGTGAAAATTATACAAGCTTTTAAAATCCAGTATAATGAGTACCACCTACTTGCACTAATAAAGAGAACAAAAACAAAAGACAAAAATTAATCAGAAGTCACTAAACTTGCTCTCAAACTCACTTTAGTCCCTCTTTCAAAATACCCAAAATATGTTTATTAAATACGTCCTAGGGATTGACATACGGTCTCTCATACGGCTTTGTGTATGTATTTTATTCAGTTAGCATACGTTTGATTGGTCAATGCCATGTGGCGATGACTGTGTGAGCAACGTGGCATCGTATTTTGCAAAATTGTCCATGCACTCACGGTCCCACCTGTCAAATGGTGTGAGAGAAATAAAACAATTGAACACAATATACGTGCCTTGGTCCGCGCCACACTCTATCCACTAGGGCCAACATCGCTTGAGATTCAGCATCTAGCGAGCCGCTCGATACGCTTCTTGCTCCCGTCATTTCTATTCTGCATGCTCGCGAAGCCAAAAAATGAGTGAACTAGGATTCCATCCCTCGACCTAACGAGTGGAAACGTAGTGTAGTAACCATCTGCTCTGAGTAGTTGTTGTGGTTGATTAGTAGTTAAGTTGATTTTGTACATTTGTAAAAGCGGATTATGCTCCCATTCAATATGGATCGAGTCGCTGCCCTCAAATGATTTTTTCTGAGGAAAGTTAAGGCATGCATCTCATACGTTCTACCATATTTTCCACAGATTTTTAAATGAACAAAAATGTTGCAGTGAGTGAGAATCAAACCTATGTCCTCACACGTGGTAACTTTGACCCTAAAAACTTGTTAGAACATTCTTCAATAACTTTTTGTTGTGAATAGCATGGTAATTCGCATCCCACATCTAACAACTTACGTGCAAAAGGGTGTTAACTTTAAACCGGATTTTTTCTATTGAAAACATGTCCTCGGTAACTACTGTGTAAATATATATCTTGATAATTTACGTATGCAGAGATTCCTATATTGATACAGATTATTGTAACTTTTGACACTGATACATATTATTGTAAAGGACTGTGCTAACTACCAACCGTGCGGTCGTTAGCAATAGATCCGCATGATTCCTATATTCTATCGATTACCCTCGCTTGGAAGTCCTCCTTTCTTTCCTTAAATGTGGCTGACGTGGATGAAAGAAAGAGCGTAACGATGTGTGCTCATGAAGGAAAAAATGCATTCATGCATGTAAGACATAATTGTTGACATCACCAAAGATTCCATCAAATTCTAAAATTTAAAATGTTTTCTAGCTCAAACTGTCGCTCCGATCAAAAACTGTTTTCACATAAAAGATTAAATCATGACGGGACCTTCAAAACTAGATCTCATGTTGGTATGTTTCGATGATTTTTTTTCGGGCAAAAAGTTACAGGCATGTGCTATCTAAGTTATCACGACCACGACACATAAGTTACCAAGCTGTTTTCATAGTAATTATCGGTCATGGAAAGTTGGTCTTTCAACTTTTCTTTCCATGTGCGCATGCATATGCACTAGATGACAAAACTATGATGCCATTCAAGATTCTCTCTATTTTGAAATTTCAAAATGTTTTTATAGCTCAAACCGTCACTTTGATCAAAGTTGTTTTTCACATAAAAGATTCGTCACAACGAGATCTTCGAAACTAGATCCCATGTTGGTATGTTCCAACGACTTTTTCCAGATAAAAAATTAGCATGCATGTGCAAACACAAGTTATCATTGCCAGTCGAGTGAGTTGAGCGTAAGTTATCATGTTGTTTACACATAAATTATCGGGGCATCAAAAATGATTTCTACAACACTCTTCACACGAGCACATTCGCGTGCCCCAGGGAACGAAAAATGCTAATGTTAGGAAGGATTCCATTGAATCTCAAAAAGAAAAAAAGAATGTTTTGTAACTCAAAGAGTCGCTCTGATACAAAAAAATCAAATAAAAAATTCGTTGTGACGAGACCTTCAAAACTAGATCTCATGTCGGTATGTTCTGACAACTTCTTCCGGTCAGAAAGTTATCAAGCCTGGGTTAATTAAGTTATCAACTCTTTATGTGTGCATTACCATGTTATCCACACACGAGTTACCGAATGATGTTTTTCAACAAGCAACCCCCCCCCCCCTCTGGTCAAAAGTTATCACACCTAGACTAAGTAAGTTATCAATCAGTTGTGCATATATTATATTGTTATTTAATCATGAGTTATCGGGTCAAAGTTATCACCGTGGTTATGCGTAAGTTATCAGGTCTGCGATGCGTAAATTACCATGTAGTTCGCACAAAAATTACGGGAACATGTTTCTTCAACTTTGTTTTCACAGGTCAAATGTTATCAAACATGTTGCACAAAAGTTATCAGGTATCTGATTGCATAATTACCATATTATTCACACAGAAGTTATCAGGAATGTATTACAACAATCCCCACCCCTGCCAAAGTTGTCATAGTGTTAGTACATATGTTATCAGATGTGTGATGCTTAAATTATCATGCTCTTCACATAGAAATTATCAGGGATTTGGTTTCGCCCCCCCCCCCCCCCTCACTAGGGGTAGGTTTCAACCAACTTTTCCCCCGCGGTCGAAGTTACTGCGGTGTTTTAAAGTAAGTTGTCGGGTCCGCGGTTCCTATACTGTGATGCTACTTACACAGAATTTACAGGGGTATGCTTCAACATTTTTCCCCTCGGATCAAAAGTTATCATGATGTTCGTACGCCTCATTGGCTCATCGAGAAATTGTCCTCATTATCATTGTAGTGTTCAAGAGGGTACAACAAAGTGTATGTACCATGTGAATGATACAACGGGGAAATGTAGCAAAAAATCATGATGAACTGATAGCTTTTATACCCAATATAATGCGTTTGTTTTCTTATAAGTGTTCTTTCTACTAAACGCAAGAAATCTGGGGTTAAAAATGCCTCAACATAAAAATACTAACAGAGCAGCCGATCCATTTGACTATTAAAATGAAGAAAAAAATAGTAGGAAAAAGAAGGAAAATTCAGTGTAAAAAGGGAAGAAAGGACACTTTATGATTCGCTCTTTGTACAGGTACAAAAATTACCTAACACGGATGCTGTCACAACCTCAATCTAGTCCTTGTGGTTAGGGGCACATGAGATACCAAGGAGGTACTGGGTTCGATTCCATTTTCTCCCAAATTTTTACTGCCGTCAAGGAAAAAATGTTGAAACATAACTCTTCCGAGAATTTCCATGTAAATTTATGGTAATTTTATGGACAACAGACCTAATATCTTAAGTTTAAACACCATGATAATTTTGTCGAAACATCCCCCAGTGTGAAGTTACCACTGCCCCATGCTAAACTTATCATAGTTCTCATGATATAGTCATTAACCTTTTCAAAATGTAGTTATTAGACTTATCATAGTATAGTTATCATGTTACTCATGCCATAGTTATCACGCTGGTCATGCCAAAGTTACCAAGCAAAAAATATTATTATTACTGATATGATAGGAAAAAGAAAGGTTCAAATAACCTTGTTTATATTCAATAGACAACAACTAAAGGTGGCTTAGTTGCTTATTGGGCTCAATGTGTAATGAATAGACCTGGCGTCAAGTCCCCTTTCTATCACTTTTATTTTCTATTCATATTGTGTAGCCAAAACCATAAAACCACTAGCGATGTATTATTGGCGTATACGGTTTTTGAGACAAGCAAAAAAATCGGTGGAATCGAGCGTGCGATGATAGCGATCACGAGGGGGAACGATTCCATCGGATCTAGCTAACGTCCGGACGTCCGAAAGTTAGTACTGTCCTTTACTTTTATAAACACAACTGTTGGTTTGATGTAACGGCTTAAAATGACTGTTGGATCTAATAGCCTAACAAAAAAAGATAACATTAAGTGAAGTGGCCCACGCACCAACGCACGTGTGCCTCAATCTAACTAACGTGCCCTGGTCGGGGGTGCCAACTAGTAGCCAACTGGAAGTGTTATGGGGAAGGTTTTAGCATACATTACGTGGCCACTTTCGCCAAAATCCCTGGTGTCCAAACACTGGAATTGTCACGTCAGATGTCCTAGCGTGAGGACTTAGTCGTGAGGTCAACGCATCTATGTAGTAGCTTGAGAGGGGTTGGGCGGAATCGAGAGACGCAACATAAGACAAGATTTTACACAGCTTCGGGCACCGGGAAACATCATCCGGTAATAATCCTACATGCTGTTTGTGGCTAGGTCTCGTTATGATCATGAGGGAGTCACCGTAAGCCGGTTCTCCTAGTTGTGTCTAGCCTTAGAGATTGTTTCTTCTTACCCGTCCCTCTTAGGGTGTCCTGCCCCTCCTTATATAAGTTAGAGGGGCGGGTTACATGTGGAGTCCAAGTAGGATTAGGACTAGTCTATCTTTTCTTACAAGTTGAATACAAGTCCAGGTCTTGCTTCCTCGTAAAGGAAATATTCGTTATGCCTTTCCTCTTAAGCTGGTCCATCATAACGTGAGCCGGTCTTCTGGGCCTTGGGCCTTGTTGTCCATCTGACCCGCGTGCTAGGTTACTAATGAGTCGCCAAGATCGGGCGGGTTACCTTTGAATCGCCAAGCTCGGGCGGGTCACAAGTGAGTCGCCATGCTCCAGCCGGGTCATACATCCGGTGGGTTACACCGCGGGGTATATCCCCGACATTAGCCCCTAGTTTAATTTGGATTTATCCATGTTAAACTGATCCTACAAAATAACTCAAGAACAAATTTGACTGGTTGTGCTCCACGTTAAATATTTCTGTAAGCCGGCACCCGATCATACTTAACTCCTTGTTATTTCCTTCTTCTAAAATATCCGGGTTAACAGACCAGCTTCATAATCGATTTGTTGACATTGGTTTCTCAGAGAAAAATTGTGAAGAATAATTCATTTGACTCAGCTTCCAATGCTTAAAGAACATTGGTCCTTGAAATACTCATCTGATTCTTCAGCCGGCTTGAAGATGTACAACTTACCGGTTTATCATTGCCAAAATTGCCGGTTTATGAATATTGATGGCACCGGGTGATAATCGTTGTTAACATAAGCTTAAAAATATACCTCTTATATGCATATCACTTGTAGCCCCCAAGTCTTAAGGAGAGAACGTAGTAACAGCTTAAGACTTGCTTCAATATGAATGTCACAAGCTTGAAGAAATCCAGGTTGTTCATCTCAACCATTAGTCATAGACTGAGTATTCCGCACATGCAGCCCCCAAGTGCCGGGTTGTCATGCTTGCAACAATCTGGGACTTGTAATTGCCTTTTTCTCATAAAAACTTCAAACAGTGTAGCCCCCAAGGGCCGGGTCATTATGCAATAATGATCAGGGACTTTATAAATATGATCATGTAGACTTTGAACAGCAACGTGTAGCCCCCAAGTGCCGGCTCAGTAAGATAATATTGAGCTAGGGCTTTATATATACTTCTTTGAGAATAACATCATATGATGTAATCTCCACCATGGGGCTTGAACCCACATCCACAAGGTTAAAGAGCTTTGTACTCTACGAACTGAGTAGTGGACCTTTCAATATAATGGATTAAAGCTTGTGTACCTTGAATTTTTGATAGGAGCAATTGGTAGCGCCCAAGGGCCGGCTCATTACAATGTGATGAGTCGGGTCTTCAATAAGTTGAGCAAAAAATGACTTTGCATTAGCCCCAAGTTCCATGGTGCATCTGGCGGTGACATGGGACTTGCATATTTGATATAATCTCAATCTGAATAATGTAGTCTCCAAGTGCCAGGTCGTAAGCCTGCAGCGACTCGGGATTATTCCTTCCTTTGTAGAATAAATCATATCCATTGATAAAATAATAGCCATTGCTCCAAAGCGACTTTGAATACCTTATTTGTTGACAAGTAAATCCGGAGTTTGAATAGCCGGCGGCTCTTAGCCGATGGCGATTTAATACGCCTCCATTGTAAGCCTGAATTTTTATAACTCGGGGCTTATAGCCTTTGAGAAAATCCAGAATGGATAATCATTTTGAAGCATCAATTTTGATAATGAGCTTTGAATTTAATCATTTATTTAAGTCATATTTCTGCAAACCCTGCATACAGTTTAAACAACATATGCTCTAGCGACTGTAGAAATTGGCTCATACTGCCGGTTTACATCGCCGTATCCAATAAGGGAAATAATCCAATGATTCATTATCGCATGATTCGAATGGCGCAATCCAAAATAGACCGGCGACTTAAAGTCCATAGCCAGGGCCGGTTTAAACATAATCATGTATAAACAATATCATACCTCTGATATTGAATCGTACTGTCGGCTTATGATACCTGTGCAGTAAGGGTGATAACCCAATCTTTGAGAAGCAAAAAACTTCCAAATGTTTATGATTGTCATATGCTGGCGACTTTATCATCCAAAGTCAAGCCGGATTAATTGAAACCACATATCTGCTTCAGATATGAGCAAAAAAGTCTCAAGACAAAACCAAAAGACTGTTTTCAAAAAACTTAAGTCAAACAGAGAGAAAGCGAGGCTTCTAATTCGAATACGATCAGTAAGCCGGACCAAAAGGGGTTAAGCTAGGATTTGAATACGATCATGAAGCCCCATAATGGTTTTGGCATTGCGCCGATCAAGAGGGTACCGACATCTATGTTCTCTTTGGTTCGAATACGGCCTATATTTGAACAGGAAGTCCCCAAATGATCTTGAGAGTTTTTGAACGACTCTGATTCGAATACGATCAAAGTCGGACCCAAAAGGGGTTAAGCTATGATTCGAATACGATCAAGAAGCTCCCTAGTGGGTTTGGCATTGCGCCGATCAAGAGGGTACCGACAGCTATGTTCTCTTTGGTTCGAATACGACCTATATTTGAATAGGAAGCCCCCAAGTGACCATATAAGTTTTGGCATTGCACCGATCAAGAGGGTACCGACAGCTATGCTCGATGAGCAGGAAGCCCCCAAGTGACCAGAATAAGATAAGTCGTAAGGCAGGACACCTATGTTTGAACCGCGCATCATGGCAGCAAGTTCTTTTTGTCAACCTTTAATTTTTCTGAGAACTCGAACTTGCGAGAGATTAATTCTTTTTGAACCGGAACTTTAAACCGGATTTGAAAGCTTCAAAACTTTGTGCGAGACAAATTTTCCTTGAGCCGGATTGTGAACCGGGTATTGAGAGCTTCAAAGCTTTGTGGTAGATAAGTTTCCCTTGAACTGGATTTTGAACCAGAATCCTTATTTTGAGCCGGAAATCTTCTTACGGCCTTTAAATTTTCATTAATCTAGCAGTAATCTCCGAGGCCGGGTTATTTTTCCCTTCAATGACCCCGAGTTTCAAGGCGACTCGAGGAGTTGGCTTGAGATTTTCCATATTTGACCATAGCAGAATGTGTATATCATTGGCGTTGATAGCGCGATGTGAATCCACAGAAGGTTGAGGTGAGTGCGACGGGTTATAAATGATCCCGTATGATCCGTGTCAGCAACTCGGCCAATGGTTCCTTCTAACTGGCTGTTTGAAGTTAACCAAACTGTAGTGGCGGCGACTTGTGCGCCTACCCGTTGAGCCATCCAGTGGAGAGGGCGGCTGATAAGGCATGATAATTTGCCTCCCATTTGTTGGAAGAAAACCGGGCTACCCAAGCAGTGACTTGCTCATACTCAATAAACAACTCATGCAGATAGATGCGACCCAGTGTGTTGATGTAGACCAGGCCGTGATAGTCGGACGGTAAAGGCGACCGCAGCCTCAGAGGCAGCACAAATAGATGAATCGGCCGCGGTATTATAAGCCAGTGCGGACGGGCGAGTCAACCACAGGCGCGGTAAGCCGCGTGGACTGGTGAGTCAGTCGCGTCGTGTTGATGTGGCGGAGGCGACGACTTGCGCACGTATCCGTTCAGCGGCACGGCACGGACAAGCGCTAGTGCAAAAATAATCTCGGCGCACACCCCTTTGAGACACCTTTATAATGTACAATTGTCCTGCGCAAAATATATTGCAAGAAAGCGTAATTGTTCTCAGGATAAATTAGTATGTAGAAAATAGATAGGAAAGATAACACCTGGTAGTATCGTGTAGTGGATGTAGCAGTGCACAACAATTAGTACCAGATCAGCCAATTAGTACTAGTGCTTCTGTAACAACAGTAGTAGTACTAGCAACCCAGGGGTACAGTACCCTTGATCTCACGTGGTGCCAGTAACATGGGTAATTGAGGTGACTCGTTTTGACCAATGTGGAAATAGCAGCAGCCACAACCGAAACCAGAGAAAAGAACACAGGAGCCGACGACTCTACTCTTGGATGCGGAGCAGCTCGGCGAGGCAGCAGCGGTGACTTGGCAACAAAGACGACCGGGCCAGCGAAGTGGAGGCACATGCGGCTTTGGTGAGGACAACTTTTAGGCCAACTCCGCCACGCAACTCCATTTTGTCCGGGTGCATCCGTTCGGGGCAAAACGGACGAATAGCGTGGCCCAGCGCGCGGCTTCAAACGGACAAATGTTCGAAATCAGTCCGTTTTCGACCAATCTCCGGCACAAAGTTGCGCTCGGTTTGGGGTGAAACGGACGCGCGCGGACGGCCGCGACGCACGACCTTGTCCCCCGCCCCCTCCCGTGGCCCGCCTGTCGGGGACACTAGCAGTCCCTCCCTCCCAACGCTTCAACCCTCTCTCTCCCGCCCCGCCCCACCGCCGGCGCCGCCGCTATTCTCCGGCCGCCTCCGCAGCACGCAACCCCCGGCCGTCCATACCAAACCACGTGTAGACATGGCCGCCACCACGCCCGCGCTTTCGCCGTAGTTTTGGCCGTCGATCGAAGGAGGTTTGGCCGTCGCCGACTTTGCCGGTGGCGGAGGAGACACGACCACCGGCGACGTACCACAGCGGTCGCGGCAGCTTCCGATGGCTCTAGAGCGGTTAGTAGACGGCCGGCAACCACCCCTGCTGCGTCGAGGTGATCATCGCGGCCTCTTCGCCACCACGACCGCAAGGTGTTCGACATTTTGCCCAGAAAGGTATGGACAGTGGAGACGAGTTCTTCTTCCACCACTTCCTTTGTTCGTCGGACAATTCGTCGTCGGATCATGAAGATCTTGTGGTGGCTGCACTGGTCGTTCACGACCACATTCAACGGCAGCTTCCTCGGTGCAGGGGGTCAGTCCCTGGCCGTGCTCCCAACCTGAACCGCAACAGGGAGGGAGGCCACGGCCTGCTCTATTCCGATTACTTTTCCAACAAACCGCTCTTCAAGCCGGATAAATTCTGTCACCGTTTTCGAATGGCAAGGCATGTGTTCAATCGTATTCGAGAGGGAGTGGTTGCTCATGACTCATACTTCCAGTGTAAGACGGATGCCCTTGGCAAGCTTGGGTTCTCCTCTTACAAGAAATGCACCACGGCCGTCCACATTCTTGCCTATGGAATTCCAGGCGATCTGGTGGATGAGTACGTGCGTATGAGCAAGACAACATATCTGATGTCAATGTACAAGTTCTGCCAAGCTGTGATCAAGGTGTTTGCCCCAGAGTACCTGAGGCAGCCAACTGCCGCTGATACAGAGAGATTGTTGGCGACCAACGCAGCTAGAGGCTTTCCAGGCATGCTTGGCAGCATAGATTGTATGCACTGGGAGTGGAAGAACTGTCCATTTGCTTGGCAGGGCCAGTACAAGGGGCATGTCAGCGAGTGCACTGTCATATTAGAAGCTGTGGCATCGCAGGATCTCTGGATATGGCATTCTTTCTTCGGTATGGCAGGTTCTCACAATGATATCAACGTGCTGCAACGTTCTCCAGTCTTCGCGAGGCTTGCGAAGGCCGCTCCCCACCTGTCAACTTTGAGGTCAACGGCCACAAGTACAACGAAGGATACTATCTAGCTGATGGTATATATCCTCAGTGGTCAACTTCTGTGAAGACAATCTCGAAGCCCCAAGGTGAGAAGAGAAAGAGATTTGCCCAAATGCAAGAAAGTGCTAGAAAGGATGTAGAACGTGCTTTTGGTGTGCTTCAATCCCGATGGGGCATCGTTCGATACCCTGCACTGTCATGGGATGAAAGGAAGCTTTGGGAGGTGATGACTGCTTGTGTGATCATGCACAACATGATCGTCGAGGACGAGCGTGATGACAGTATCTTCGACCAAGGATTTGACTATCAAGGTGACAATGTTGAGCCCCTGCATCAAGAACCGGCCACGTTTGATCAGTTCTGCCAGTTCCATCGTGAGCTGCGTGATTGGCACACTCATAAGACTCTTCAAAATGACTTGGTTGAGCATGTCTGGGAGCATATTGGCCATCGATAGACGTATTGGTTCGTTTTATGTTGATTCAAAACAATTTTGATTTGGTTGTAAAACTATCTTTATTAGAGACAATTTCGATTGGGTTGTAAAACTATTTTAATTTTCAAACAATTAATATTTGGACGTGCAAACTTGTTTTCATATGAAAATATGGGCATTTTTAGGCCCTGGCGGACGAGATGGGGCAAAAGGATGCGGTCGCGCTCCGGGCATATGGCCACCGCATCGCAGGACAGGCCCGGACACGACCTCATCCCCTACCCAAACGGACAGAATCTGGACAAAACGGACGTCTGTTTAGGGTCGCGCGATGAAGTTGGCTATACACAGCTGGGCGGTCAGTAGCGCGGAACAGGGGCCTGCCCTTGGCGAGTGGCGAATCAAGCCCGTGGAAGCGGCGGCTCAAGGCCACGGACAGCGACTCGCGGCAGCAACGAGCCGGGTGAAAGGCAGCACGAGGGTGGCTCGGACGGCCGCGCGTGCAGCAGAAAAGAAGGCAGAGTCGAATCAGCGGGGTTCGGCGACTCAAGGCGAACGCAGCGGCTTGGAGCAGATCCTCAATGGCGCGACGGTGAAGGTGACGCCGGTGAAGGCGGCGGCTGTCGTCACGTCGACTCGGGGAAAAACGAAGCCTAGCCGGAGACGGGGCCGCTCAGGCCTGGTGCAGCAACAGAGAGGCGCCCGCGAGGCGAGGCCGCGGCAGGGGCGGCAAGCCGGCGCGGCAGCTCGGCCACCCGGCGGTGAAGGCAGCAAAGGTGAAGCGAGGCCACGTCCGGCCGCAGTAGTGAAATTTCCACGCGACGGCGGCTCAACGACGAGCAAGCAATGGCCGGTTGGTGGCGAGGCCGCGCAAGCAGTGATAGCAGAGTTCAAGTCGTGGTTGAGCTGGCCTGCCCTTTTTTTTACCAGCTTGAAACACCAACCAGGAAACAGAGGCGATCATCTTGTTTCTGGCATCACATGGGCAGGCTGGATGCTTCATATTTTCTTTCCTAATCATGCCTTGAGGCACGTGTTATACACTCATGCTAATTGGAGCCTTGTCATGAATAGCGTACTAGTAGTACTGTTAAAGTATCTCCAATAGATGGTCTATATGTAAAAATATCTAACTTTTGAATCGTCTCGGACAAAAAACGCTGCTTCAACGGACGGTCCATATGCAAAAAAAAGAAAATTTGGACCGCGGCCTCTTCGTGATGTAAAATACAACACCTCGCGGTGCAAATATACATCACAAGATGCATCTAGTCCAAAACCAGCCGCCGCCCGCGAACGCCCAGCCGTCACTTCATTTCCTTTCCCGCCCGCGCCCGTCCGCCCGCTCGAAGAACAGCCGGTCGGAATCCGCCGCCGTGACTGACCAAATCCTCGCCGTCGGCGCCGCCACCACCCCACATCCCCTCCGCCGCCCTCCGCCGCCGCCGCCCTCCGCCCCCGTCGCCTCCCAGCTGCCGCCCGGACGCCGCCCGAATCGGGAGGCAGCCGGCGCGGGATTCGGCCCCTCCGGCGGTCCGGCTGCCGCGGTAGGCAGCCGCCAGGTCTTAGGCTGCCGCCGACCTCCTCTCATCGGCCGTGAGCCTGTCCACGGCCGTTGCATCGGCCGCACGACAACCGCCGCACCAAGCCCTCCGTCCGGCTGCCGAACTAGTCTTAGCCGTCCGCCGAGCTCCTCTTGGCCGGCCTCCAACCTTATTTGTTATCACCGCCGCCGTTCGGAGCCGACCGCAGCCGTAAGCAGCAGCCAATCCAACCGGCGGCCATCTTCTTCCACCGCGCGCACAAGGTGTTCGACGGAATTCCCCAAGGTAAAAAAATGACAAAACTATGGTGTATTGTACAAAACTATGCTGTATTTGTGTTGCATTGCATCCCCTGGATCTGAAGAACTATGTAATAAGGTTTTGGACCATGAATTTGGACCATCTATTAGAGTTGCTCTTTTAGACATGAATTTGGACCATCTGTTGGATTTGGCCTTTTTCCGGAGCTTCAAAACGCATTTTTCGGCGGTTCAGAATTTACATCTCCGGTTTTGGACCATCAAAATTTGAACCATCTATTAGAGATGCTTTTAGATGTCATAATGTAGTCTTGCCTGATTATTCTGACTGACGTTTGATCTCAATATCGCCTCCGACTCGGACAACTGTTCTCGGAGCACCACAGCAACTCGGCAGAACCAAAGAGATAAACGCGGCGGAAATCTTCTCAGCGATCTCACCCAAAACCGAGTCGGCTTAGTATTGAGGGACCGCTAGTAGCTTGCTTGAAATCCGTGCCATCTAAATAATTCCTTCGTTTCGGAGTTTTGGATCCTTGCGTTGCGTGGAAGGCTCAGCTTTTGGTTGATTGAGGCCTTGGCATTGGTATTAGTACTTCCATGCCTGAACAGCCTGCCACTAGTTGATGTGACGTTGCAGTTTTGGATGATCTGCGCAAGTACTTATGAATTGCTGCCCGTCTCGATGGATCGCGTCAGGCGCTGTAGCAGAAATTTCTGATGTGTCCTCGGATTGACAGATCGTCAGAGAGGCTTGCGGCAATGCACAAGCCGTAACCCTAATTTCCTCTGAATTTTAATTTTGTACTCGTTGTTCCAACTGCTTGTCGATGGTATAGATCTTCCGTGCCAGATCTTCTTCATCCAAAAAAATTTGCTCAATCCCTGAAGAGCTCCCCTCCAAGAACTCAACACCACCATGCGCAGGCCCCACGGTGGGCGCGAACTGTCGTGGAATTGTCACGTCAGATGTCCTAGCATGAGGACATAGTCGTGAGGCCGACGCATCTATGTAGTAGCTTGAGAGGGGTTGGGCGGAATCGAGAGACGCAACATAAGACAAGATTTTAGACAGCTTCGGGCCCTGGGAAACATCATCCGTAATAATCCTACATGCTGTTTGTGGCTAGGTCTCATTATGATCATGAGGAAGTCATCGTAAGCCGGTTCTCCTAGTTGTGTCTAGCCTTAGAGATTGTTTCTTCTTACCCGTCCCTCTTGGGGTGCCCTGCCCCTCCTTATATAAGTTAGAGGGGCGGGTTACATGTGGAGTCTTACTAGGATTAGGACTAGTCTATCTTTTCTTACAAGTTGAATACAGGTCCGGGTCTTGCTTCCTCGTAAAGGAAATATTCGTTATGCCTTTCCTCTTAAGCCGGTCCATCATAACGTGAGCCGGTCTTCTGGGCCTTGGGCCTTATTGTCCATCTGACCCGCCATGAGTTACTAATGACCCGCCAAGATCGGGCGGGTTACCTTTGAATCGCCAAGCTACGAGCGGGTCACAAGTGAGTCGCCATGCTCCAGCCGGGTCATACATCCGGCGGGTTACACCGTGGGGTATATCCCCGACAACACACCTCAATCACACTTGATTTTATCCGGAATCGAAGATACTGAAGAAAGATTTAACAACATTTTGTGAGCATGATTTGGCCTGCCTAGGGTTCCTCGATGTCGTCGAGGTGGTCGACGACGACGGTGGCGGTAGTAAGCGAAGGCGATCTTCTCAAGAGATGAGAGGAGTGATGTCGCTTGAAGCTACGTCGATTTTTTCCCCAAAGAGGAAGGGATGATGCAGCACAGCGGTGGTAGGTATTTCCCTTAAATATGAAACCAAAGTTATCGAACCTGTAGGAGAACCAAGCAACACAACATAAACAACACCTGCACACAAATAACAACACCTAGCAACCCGACGTGTTAAAGGGGTGGTCAATCCCTTTCGGGGTACAACGCCTCAAGATAGGCAAAGGACGTGAGGTAAATTTGTAGATGGGATAAATAGATCGCGGAACAAATAAATTGCAGTAAGGTATTTTTGTATTTTTTAGTTTAATAGATCTGAAAATAAATGGAAGTAAAAAGTAGATCGCAAGACAAATATATGAGAAAGAAGACACATGGGCCGTAGGTTTCACTAGTGGCTTCTGTCGAGAAAAATAGCAAACAAATTATTGTTGGGAAATTGATAGAACTTCAACTAATCATGACGATCCAGGCAATGATCATTACATAGGCATCACGTCCAAGATTAGTACACCGATTCCTGCCTGTATCTACTACTATTGCTCCACACATCGACCACTATCCAGCATGCATCTACTTTATTAACTTCATGGAAAACGGAGTAATGCAATAAGAACGATGACATGATGTATACAAGATCTGTTTATCTATTGCGGCAGATATGGATCCCATCTTTTATCCTTAGTAGTAACGATACATACGTGTCAGTTCCATTTCTGTTCACTAGGATCAAGCATCGTAAGATCGAACCCACTACCGGGCACCTCTTTCCATTATAAGATAAATAGATCAAGTTGGCCAAACAAAACCTGTTGGGGATATTACTACTGGGTGTAAGCCGGCCAGGACAGGCCGGGTTAACTTCGTCAGTAGTTGAGTATGTTAAAGCCCATGTAGGCAGATGAGGGCTCAAGGCCCATAGTCGGTTCAAGGCTTGTAGCCGTAAACCGGCGTCGGTATGTAACTTGTATTGTAAGTTAGGAATAGTGGAGACCGAGCGGATACATCTATGAACCGGTGTCGGGACTCTGTAAACCAACGGCGCCACCCATGTATATAAGGGGACGACCGGCGTGTTCGAGGACAACAGACAACAACTCGAGACTTAGGCGAAGCTAGTTTGCTCCCTAGTCATCGAAACCCCATCAATTCCATCACAACTAGACGTAGGCTTTTACCTTCATCGAAGGGGCCGAACTAGTATAAACTCTCTTGCGTCCGCTTTAACCCCTTCAAGCTAACCCGTAGCAATGGCTCCACAACTAAGTCCTTTCATGAGGACATCTGCCGTGACAAAACCACGACAGTTGGCGCCCACCGTGGGGCTATCGCACGATGGTTTCAAGTTCTTGGAGGGCAACTTCGAAGGACTCAAGGGCTACGCTGTGGGCCGGATGACCAAGGGTCATCGCGGCAAGCTCTACATAGACGATGCAGGGGGGGCCCCCGAGGCCGGCTCGATTGAGTACGGGTACCGGGTCCCCTTTGGTGGCATACACGTCTTCATCTTGTATGCAAAGAACTTGGCAGAGGTCATATACCTCTCGACACGGGCATGAGTCTAAAATACCAATTTCAGCTCTTGGAACATCTCATATGCTCTGTGGCGTTCAAAATGTCTTTGAAGCCCCAATTCTAAGCCGTAAAGCATGGCGCACTAAACTATCAAGTAGTCATCATATCGAGCTTGCCAAACGTTCATAACGTATGCATCTGCTTCTTCAATAGGTCTATCACCTAGCAGTTCATCAAGGACATAATTCTTCTGTGCAACAATGAGGATAATCCTCAGATCAAGGACCCAGTCCGCATCATTGCTACTATAATCTTTCAACTTAGTTTTCTCTAGGAACATATCAAAAAACATAGGGGAGCTACAACGCGAGCTATTGATCTACAACATAATTTATAGATACTATCAGGACTAATTTCATGATAAATTAAAGTTCAATTAAACAAATTACTTAAGAACTCCCACTTAGATAGACATTCCTCAAGTCATCTAAATGATACGTGATCCAAATCAACTAAACCATGTCCGATCATCATGTGATATGGAGTAGTCATCAATGGTGAACATCTCCATGTTGATCATATCTACTATATGATTCACGTTCCTTTCAGTCTCCCGTGCTCCGATGCCATGTCTGTACATGCTAGGCTCGTCAAGTTTAACCCGAGTATTCTGCATGTGCCAAACTGTCTTCCACCCGTTGTATGTGAACGTAGAGCCTATCACACCCGATCATCATGTGGTGTCTCAGCATGAAGAACTGTCACAACGATGCATACTCAGGGAGAACACTTATACCTTGAAATTTTAGTTAAGGGATCATCTTATAATGCTACCTTTGTACTAACAAAAATAAGATGCATAAAGGTAAACATCACATGCAATCAAAATATGTGACATGATATGGCCATCATCATCTTGTGCTTTTGATCTCCATCTCCAAAGCATCGTCAGGATCTCCATCGTCACCGCTCGACACCTTGATCTCCATCATTGCGTCATGGTTGTCTCGCCAACTATTGCTTCTACAACTATCGCTACCGCATAGTGATAAAGTAAAGCAATTACATGGCGTATGCATTTCATACAATAAAGATAAAACCATAAGGCTCCTGCTGGTTGCTGATAACTTTTAAAAAACATGATCATCTCAGACAATAATGTATATCACATCATGTCTTGACCATATCACATCACAACATGCCTTGTAAAAACAAGTTAGATGTCTTCTACTTTTATGTTGCAAGTTCTACGTGGCTGCTACGGGCTTCTAGCAAGAACCGTTCTTACCTACGACACAAAAACCACAACGGTGATTTATCAAGTTTGTTGTTTTAACTTTCAACAAGGACCGGCCGCAGTCAAATTCAATTCAACTAAAGTAGGAGAAATAGACACCCGCCAACCACGTTTATGCAAAACTAGTTGCATGTTTGTTAGTGGAACCGGTCTCATGAACGTGGTCATGTAAGGCTGGTCCGGGCCGCTTCATCCAACAATACCGCCGAATCAAAATAAGACATTGGTGGTATGCAGTATGACGATCACCGCCCACAACTCTTTGTGTTCTACTCGTGCGTATCATCTACGCGTAGACCTGGCTCGGATGCCACTGTTGGGGAATGTAGCATGCAATTTCAAAAAAAATCCTACGCTCATGCAAGATCTATCTAGGAGACACATAGCAAAGAGAGGGGGAGAGTGTATCAACGTACCCTCGTAGACCGAAAGCGGAAGCATTTAGCAACGCGGTTGATGTAGTCGAACTTCTTCTCATTCCAACCGATCAAGTACCGACCGTATGACGTCCCTCTAAGTCTTGATCCAGCAGAGTGTCGAGGAAGTTGATGAGTTCCGTCATCTTGACGGCGTGATGACAGTGATGGTGAAGTTATCCGCACAGGGCTTCGCCTAAGCACTACGAGAATATGACCGGAGGCGTAAATGTGGAGGGGGGCGCCGCACACGGTTAACAATTGTTGGTGTGTGTTCTAGGCGCCCCCTCCCCATGTATATATAGGTGGGAGGGGAGGGGAGCAGCCTTCGGGTGCCCAAGTAGGAGGAATCCTACTTGGGCCCCTAGTCTAATTCGGCCTCCCCCTTCCTTCTTTTTGCCGGAGAGAAAAGGGAAAGGGGAAGGAGAGAAGGAAGGGAGGGCCGAACCCCTTATCCTCCTTCTCCAATTCGGCCACATGCCTCGGGGGGGGGGGGGGGGGTTCCACCCCTTGTGTGCTGGTGTGCTCCCCTCTTATGGCCCATATGGCCCATATCTTCCCCCGGGGGTTGCGGTAACCCCCTGGTACTTCGATAAATACCCGATACTATCCGGAACGCTTCCGGTGTCCGAATACTATATTCCTATATATCAATATTTAACTATCAACCATTTTAAGACTCCTCGTTATGTCCGTGATCCAACCGGGACTCCGAACAACATCCGGTCACCAAATCACATAACTCATATAATACAAAATCGTCATCGAACTGTAAGCGTGCGGACCCGACGTGTTCGAGAACTATGTAGACATGACCGAGACACCTCTTCGGTCAACAACCAATAGCGGAACCTGGATGTTCATATTGGCTCCCACATATTCTACGAAGATCTTTACCGGTCGAACCGTGATGACAACATGCATACGTTATTCCCTTCGTCATCGGTATGTTACTTGCCCGAGATTCGATCCTCGGTATCTTCATACCTAGTTCAATCTCGTTAACGGCAAGTCTCTTTGCTCGTTCTGTAATGCACCATCCTGCAACTAACTCATTAGTCACTTTGCTTACAAGGCTTCTTATGATGTGCATTACCGAGAGGGCCCAGAGATACCTCTCCGATACTCGGAGTGACAAATACTAATCTCGATCTATGCCAACCCAACAAACACCTTTGGAGATACCTGTAGAGCATCTTTATAATCACCTAGTTACGTTGTGACGTTCGATAGCACACAAGGCATTCCTCCAGTATCCTGGAGTTGCATAATCTCATAGTCGAAGGAATATGTATTTGACATGAAGAAAGCAATAGCAATAAAACTGAACGACCATAATGCTAAGCTAACGAATGGGTCTTGTCCATCACATCATTCTCCTAATGATGTGATCCCATTTATCAAATGACAACACATGTCTATGGTTTGGAAACTTAACCATCTTTGATCAACGAGCTAGTTTAGTAGAGGCTTACTAGGGATACAATATTTTGTCTATGTATCCACACATGTATCAAGTTTCCAGTTAATACAATTCTAGCATGAATAATAAACATTTATCATGAAATAAGGAAATATAAAATAACAAATTTATTAATACATCTAGGGCATATTTCCTTCAGTTTCTCTACCAATACGTTATTTTTGGTAAACCGGCACACATGGAGGATCAGATACTTCATAAGTTCGATTGAATAATTTGAAAGTGGGATCACTAGGTCTTCATCTGAACAATATAGATGGCAGCAGCCACACCACCCTTCGTAACTGCCTCAACATCAAATTTTTTCAGTATGTTGAATTGTGGCATGTGAAAATTATACAAGCTTTTAAAATCCAGTATAATAAGTACCACCTACTTGCATTAATAAATATAACAAAAACAAAAGAGAAAAATTAATCAGAAGTCACTAAACTTGCTCTCAAACTCACTTTAGTCCCTCTTTCAAAATACCCAAAATATGTTTATTAAATACGTCCTAGGGATTGACATACGGTCTCTCATACGGCTTTGTGTATGTATTTTATTCAGTTAGCATACGTTTGATTGGTCAATGCCATGTGGCGATGACTGTGTGAGCAACGTGGCATCGTATTTTGCAAAATTGTCCATGCACTCACGGTCCCACCTGTCAAATGGTGTGAGAGAAATAAAACAATTGAACACAATATCCGTGCCTTGGTCCGCGCCACACTCTATCCACTAGGGCCAACATCGCTTGAGATTCAGCATCTAGCGAGCCGCTCGATACGCTTCTTGCTCCCGTCATTTCTATTCTGCATGCTCGCGAAGCCAAAAAATGAGTGAACTAGGATTCCATCCCTCGACCTAACGAGTGGAAACGTAGTGTAGTAACCATCTGCTCTGAGTAGTTGTTGTGGTTGATTAGTAGTTAAGTTGATTTTGTACATTTGTAAAAGCGGATTATGCTCCCATTCAATATGGATCGAGTCGCTGCCCTCAAATGATTTTTCTGAGGAAAGTTAAGGCATGCATCTCATACGTTCTACCATATTTTCCACTGTTTTTAAATGAACAAAAAATGTTGCAGTGAGTGAGAATCAAACCTATGTCCTCACACGTGGTAACTTTGACCCTAAAAAACTTGTTAGAACATTCTTCAATAACTTTTTGTTGTGAACAGCATGATAACTTACGCATCCCACATCTAACAACTTACGTGCAAAAAGGGTGTTAGCTTTAAACCGGATTTTTTCTATTGAAAACATGTCCTCGGTAACTACTGTGTAAATATATATCTTGATAATTTACGTATGCAGAGATTCCTATATTGATACAGATTATTGTAACTTTTGACACTGATACATATTATTGTAAAGGACTGTGCTAACTACCAACCGTGCGGTCGTTAGCAATAGATCCGCATGATTTCTATATTCTATCGATTACCCTCGCTTGGAAGCCCTCCTTTCTTTCCTTAAATGTGGCTGACGTGGATGAAAGAAAGAGCGTAACGATGTGTGCTCATGCCGGCAAAAATGCATGCATGCATGTAAGACATAATTGTTGACATCACCAAAGATTCCATCAAATTCTAAAATTTAAAATGTTTTCTAGCTCAAACTGTCGCTCCGATCAAAAAACTGTTTTCACATAAAAGATTCGTCGCGACGGGACCTTCAAAACTAGATCTCATGTTGGTATGTTTCGATGATTTTTTTTCGGGTAAAAAGTTACTGGCATGTGCTATGTAAGTTATCACGACCACGACACATAAGTTACCAAGCTGTTTTCATAGTAATTGTCGGTAATGGAAAGTTGGTCTTTCAACTTTTCTTTCCACGTGCACATGCATATATGCACTAGATGACAAAACTATGATGCCATTCTAGATTCTCTCTATTTTGAAATTTCAAAATGTTTTTATAGCTCAAACCGTCACTTTGATCAAAGTTGTTTTTCACATAAAAGATTCGTCACAACGAGATCTTCGAAACTAGATCCCACGTTGGTATGTTCCAACGACTTTTTCCAGATAAAAAATTAGCACGCATGTGCAAACACAAGTTATCATTGCCAGTTGAGCGAGTTGAGCGTAAGTTATCATGTTGTTTACACATAAATTATCGGGGCATCAAAAATGATTTCTACAACACTCTTCACACGAGCACATTCGCGTGCCCCAGGGAACGAAAAATGCTAATGTTAGGAAGGATTCCATTGAATCTCAAAAAGAAAAAGAGAATGTTTTGTAACTCAAAGAGTCGCTCTGATACAAAAAAATCAAATAAAAAATTCGTTGTGACGAGACCTTCAAAACTATATCTCATGTTGGTATGTTCTGACAACTTCTTCCGGTCAGAAAGTTATCAAGCCTGGGTTAATTAAGTTATCAACTCTTTATGTGTGCATTACCATGTTATCCACACACGAGTTACCGAATGATGTTTTTCAACAAGCACCCCCCCCCCCCTCTGGTCAAAAGTTATCACACCTAGACTAAGTAAGTTATCAATCAGTTGTGCATATATTATATTGTTATTTAATCATGAGTTATCGGGTCAAAGTTATCACCGTGGTTGTACGTAAGTTATCAGGTCTGCGGTGCGTAAATTACCGTGTAGTTCGCACAAAAATTACCGGGGACATGTTTCTTCAACTTTGTTTTCACAGGTCAAATGTTATCAAACATGTTGCACAAAAGTTAGCAGGTGTACGGTGCATAATTACCATATTATTCACACAGAAGTTATCGGGAATGTATTACAACAATCCCCACCCCTGCCAAAGTTATCATAGTGTTAGTACATATGTTATCAGATGTGTGATGCGTAAATTATCATGCTCTTCACATAGAAATTATCAGGGATATGTTTTCGACCCCCCCCCCCCTCACCGGGGTAGGTTTCAACCAACTTTTCCCCCGCAGTCGAAGTTACTGCGGTGTTTGAAAGTAAGTTGTCGGGTCCGCGGTTCCTATACTGTGATGCTACTTACACAGAATTTACGGGGGTATGCTTCAACATTTTTTCCCCTGGGATCAAAAGTTATCATGATGTTCGTACGCCTCATTGGCTCATCGAGAAATTGTCCTCATAATCATTGTAGTGTTCAAGGGGGTACAACAAAGTGTATGTACCATGTGAATGATACAACGGGGAAATGTAGCAAAAAATCATGATGAACTGATAGCTTTTATACCCAATATAATGCGTTTGTTTTCTTATAAGTGTTCTTTCTACTAAACGCAAGAAATCTGGGGTTAAAAATGCCTCAACTTAAAAATACTAACAGAGCAGCCGATCCATTTGACTATTAAAATGAAGAAAAAAATAGTAGGAAAAAGAAGGAAAATTCAGTGTAAAAAGGGAAGAAAGGACACTTTATTATTCGCTCTTTGTACAGGTACAAAAATTACCTAACCTGGATGCTGTCACAACCTCAATCTAGTCCTTGTGGTTAGGGGCACCGCGAGATACCAAGAAGGTACTGGGTTCGATTCCATTTTCTCCCAAATTTTTACTGCCTTCAGAAAGGAAAAAGGGGAAGCGGGCATCGCGAGGGAAAAACAAGTCCCCAACGAGAGCGGGAGCGGGAATCACGGGATGACCGGGAATTACGTTAAAAATCAAAGCATGTAGGTTATCCGTTCGATCAGAATCTAACGGCATCTGAATCGTGCGGATCTGTTGCAGAATTACAAACGGCAGGAATTTAGCTTTGTCGTATTGTAAAATATACCTGTGGTAACTTCTGTGTAAATAGCATGATAATATACGCAGCGCAGAGCTGATAAATTACTTAGCCGAAACATGGTAACTTTTGAGCCAGAGATTTTTGTTCTTGAAAAACACCTTCGGTAACTCATGTATAAATAACTTGGTATATACGTACAATTGACCTGATAAGTTACTTAGCCCAGACATGATAACTTTCTTGTCTTGGATTTTTTTATTGAAACATGCATCCGATAATTTATGTCTAAATATCATCATAATATATGAATTAAAGAACAAGATTTTTTCTAAACATACCCTCAATAGTTCATGTGTAATTTCATATAAACGACATGTTAACGTTCACATGGAGAATTTATTTTGTTCAAACATCCTCCGACAACTTTTTGTGTTATTTTATGCATTGTAGACCTGATAATGTACATCCAACAAATTGATAACTTTTTTATTCGGTCACAAAAAGTCTACCCCGGTAATTTCTGTGTAAATAAGGTGATAATTTATACACAATAGACCTGATAACTTACATATAAACACATTGATAACTATTAACCATAGGCGAAAAAAGTTGCAGAAATATACCCTGATAACTTAAGTGTAAATAGCATGGTAATTTACGCAACAGACACCCAATAAATTACATATAACACATTGATAACGTTTTACCCATGGGAAAACGTTGTTGGAACATGCCCCGCTAACTACAGTGTAAATAGAAATGGTTATTTATGCACCGTGGACCTCATAACTTACGTTCAACCACCAAGGTAACTTTGACTTCAAGGAAAAAATGTTGAAACATAACTCTTCCGAGAATTTCCATGTAAATTTATGGTAATTTTATGGACAACAGACCTAATATCTTAAGTTTAAACACCATGATAATTTTGTCGAAACATCCCCCAGTGTGAAGTTACCACTGCCCCATGCTAAACTTATCATAGTTCTCATGATATAGTCATTAACCTTTTCAAAATGTAGTTATTAGACTTATCATAGTATAGTTATCATGTTGCTCATGTCATAGTTATCACGCTGGTCATGCCAAAGTTACCAAGCAAAAAATATTATTATTACTGATATGATAGGAAAAAGAAAGGTTCAAATAACCTTGTTTATATTCAATAGACAACAACTAAAGGTGGCTTAGTTGCTTATTGGGCTCAATGTGTAATGAATAGACCTGGTGTCAAGTCCCCTTTCTATCACTTTTATTTTCTATTCATATTGTTTAGCCAAAACCATAAAACCACTAGCGATGTATTATTGGCGTATACGGTTTTCGAGACAAGCAAAAAAATCGGTGGAATCGAGCGTGCAATGATAGCGATCACGAGGGGGAACGATTCCATCGGATCTAGCTCGTCCGGACGTCCGAAAGTTAGTACTGTCCTTTACTTTTATAAACACAATTGTTGGTTTGATGTAACGGCTTAAAATGACAGTTGGATCTAATAGCCTAACAAAAAAAGATAACATTAAGTGAAGTGGCCCACGCACCAACGCATGTGTGCCTCAATCTAACTAACGTGCCTGGTCGGGGTGCCAACTAGTAGCCAACTGGAAGTGTTATGGGGAAGGTTTTAGCATACATTACGTGGCCACTTTCGCCAAAATCCCTGGTGTCCAAACACTGGAATTGTCACGTCAAATGTCCTAGCGTGAGGACTTAGTCGTGAGGTCAACGCATCTATGTAGTAGCTTGAGATGGGTTGGGCGGAATCGAGAGACGCAACATAAGACAAGATTTTAGACAGCTTCGGGCCCCGGGAAACATCATCCGGTAATAATCCTACATGTTGTTTGTGGCTACGTCTCGTTATGATCATGAGGGAGTCACCGTAAGCCGGTTCTCCTAGTTGTGTCTAGCCTTAGAGATTGTTTCTTCTTAGAGAAAAATTGTGAAAAAAAAATCATTTAACTGAGCTTCCAATGCTTAAAAAACATTGGTCCTTGAAATACTCATCTGATTCTTCAGCCGGCTTGAAGATGTACAACTTACCGGTTTATCATCGCCAAAATTGCCGGTTTGTGAATATTGATGGCACCGGGTCATAATCGTTGTTAACATCAAGCTTAAAAATATACCTCTTATATGCATATCACTTGTAGCCCCCAAGTCTTAAGGAGAGAACGTAGTAACAGCTTAACACTTGCTTCAATATGAATGTCACAAGCTTGAAGAAATCCAGGTTGTTCATCTCAACCATTAGTCATAGACTGAGTATTCCGCACATGCAGCCCCCAAGTGATGGGTTGTCATGCTTGCAACAATTTGGGACTTATAATTCCCTTTTCTCATAAAAACTTCAACCAGTGTATCCCCCAAGGGCCGGGTCATTATGCAATAATGATCAGGGACTTTATAAATATGATCATGTAGACTTTGAACAGCAACGTGTAGCCCCCAAGTGCCGGCTCAGTAAGATAATATTGAGCTAGGGCTTTATATATACTTCTTTGAGAATAACATCATATGATGTAATCTCCACCATGGGGCTTGAACCCACATCCACAAGGTTAAAGAGCTTTGTACTCTACGAACTGAGCAGTGGACCTTTTAATATAATGGATTAAAGCTTGTGTACCTTGAATTTTTGACAGGAGCAATTGGTAGCCCCCAAGGGCCGGCTCATTACAATGTGATGAGTCGGGTCTTCAATAAGTTGAGCAAAAAATGACTTTGCATTAGCCCCCAAGTGCCATGGTGCATGCTGGCAGTGACATGGGACTTGCATATTTGATATAATCTCAATCTGAATAATGTAGCCCCCAAGTGCCGGGTCGTAAGCCTGCAGCGACTCGGGACTATTCCTTCCATTGTAGAATAAATCATATCCATTGATAAAATAATAGCCATTGCTCCAAAGCGACTTTGAATACCTTATTTGTTGACAAGTAAATCCGGAGTTTGAATAGCCGGCGGCTCTTAGCCGATGGCGATTTAATACGCCTCCATTGTAAGCCTGAGTTTTTATAACCCGGCGGCGTATAGCCTTTGAGAAAATCCAGAATCGATAATCATTTTGAAGCATCAATTTTGATAATGAGCTTTGAACTTAATCATTTATTTAAGTCATATTTCTGCAAACCCTGCATAGAGTTTAAACAACATATGCTCTAGCGATCAGAGAAATTGGCTCATACTGCCGGTTTACATCGCCGTATCCAATAAGGGAAATAATCCAATGATTCATTATCGCATGATTCGAATGGCGCAATCCAAAATAGACCGGCGACTTAAACTCCATAGCCAGGGCCGGTTTAAATATAATCATGTATAAACAATATCATACCTCTGATATTGAATCGTACTGCCGGCTTATGATACCTGTGCAGTAAGGGTGATAACCCTATCTTTGAGAAGCAAAAAACTTCCAAATGTTTATGATTGTCATATGCTCGCGACTTTATCATCCAAAGTCAAGCCGGATTAATTGAAACCACATATCTGCTTCAGATATGAGCAAAAAAGTCTCAAGACAAAACCAAAAGACTGTTTTCAAAAAACTTAAGTCAAACAGAGAGAAAGCGAGGCTTCTAATTCGAATACGATCAGTAAGCCGGACCAAAAGGGGTTAAGCTAGGATTCGAATACGATCATGAAGCCCCATAATGGTTTTGGCATTGCGCCGATCAAGAGGGTACCGACATCTATGTTCTCTTTGGTTCGAATACGGCCTATATTTGAACAGGAAGCCCCCAAATGATCTTGAGAGTTTTTGAACGACTCTGATTCGAATACGATCAAAGTCGGACCCAAAAGGGGTTAAGCTATGATTCGAATACGATCAAGAAACTCCCTAGTGGGTTTGGCATTGCGCCGATCAAGAGGGTACCGACAGCTATGTTCTCTTTGGTTCGAATACGACCTATGTTTGAACAGGAAGCCCCCAAGTGACCATATAAGTTTTGGCATTGTGCCGATCAAGAGGGTACCGACAGCTATGCTCGATGAGCAGGAAGCCCCCAAGTGACCAGAATAAGATAAGTCGTAAGGCAGGACACCTATGTTTGAACCGCGCATCATGGCAGCAAGTTCTTTTTGTCAACCTTTAATTTTTCTGAGAACTCGAACTTGCGAGAGATTAATTCTTTTTGAACCGGAACTTTAAACCGGATTTGAAAGCTTCAAAACTTTGTGCGAGACAAATTGTCCTCGAGCCGGATTGTGAACCGGGTATTGAGAGCTTCAAAGCTTTGTGGTAGATAAGTTTCCCTTGAACTGGATTTTGAACCAGAATCCTTATTTTGAGCCGGAAATCTTCTTACGGCCTTTAAATTTTCATCAATCTAGCAGTAATCTCCGGGGCCGGGTTATTTTTCCCTTCAATGACCCGGAGTTCTTAAGTTCATTGAAACCGGCCAATTCTGCCTAGTCATACCATTGTAACCCCCGAGTTTCAAGACGACTCGAGGAGTTGGCTTGAGATTTTCCATATTTGACCATAGCAGAATGTGTATATCATTGGCGTTGATAGCGCGATGTGAATCCACAGAAGGTTGAGGTGAGTGCGACGGGTTATAAATGATCCCGTATGAGCCGTGTCAGCAACTCGGCCAATGGTTCCTTCCAACTGGCTGTTTGAAGTTAACCAAACTGTAGTGGCGGCGACTTGTGCGCCTGCCCATTGAGCCATCCAGTGCAGACGGCGGCTGATAATACATGATAATTTGCCTCCCATTTGTTGGAAGAAAACCGGGCTACCCAAGCAGTGACTTGCTCATACTCAATAAACAACTCATGCAGATAGATGCGACCCAGTGTGTCGATGTAGACCAGGCCGTGATAGTCGAACGGTAAAGGCGAACGCAGCCTTAGAGGCAGCACAAATAGATGAATCGGCCGCGGTATTATAAGCCAGTGCGGACGGGCGAGTCAACCACAGGCGCGGTAAGCCACGTGGACTGGTGAGTCAGTCGCGTCGTGTTGATGTGGCGGAGGCGACGACTTGCGCACGTATCCGTTCAGCGGCACGGCACGGACAACCGCTAGTGCAAAAATAATCTCGGCGCACACCCCTTTGAGACACCTTTATAATGTACAATTGTCCTGCGCAAAATATATTGCAAGAACGCGTAATTGTTCTCAGGATAAATTAGTATGTAGAAAATAGATAGGAAAGATAACACCTGATAGTATCGTGTAGTGGACGTAGCAGTGCACAGCAATTAGTACCAGATCAGCCAATTAGTACTAGTGCTTCTGTAACAACAGTAGTAGTACTAGCAACCCAGGGGTACAGTACCCTTGATCTCACGTGGTGCCAGTAACATGGGTAATTGAGGTGACTCGTTTTGACCAACGTGGAAATAGCAGCAGCCACAACCGAAACCAGAGAAAAGAACACAGGAGCCGACGACTCTCCTCTTGGATGCGGAGCAGCTCGGCGAGGCAGCAGCGGTGACTTGGCAACAAAGACGGCCGGGCCAGCGAAGTGGAGGCACATGCGGCTCTGGTGAGGACAACTTTTAGGCCAACTCCGCCACGCAACTTCATTTTGTCCGGGTGCATCCGTTTGGGGCAAAACGGGCGAATAGCGTGGCCCAGCGCGCGGCCTCAAACGGACAAATGTCCGAAATTCGTCCGTTTTCCACCCATCTCTGGCACAAAGTTGCGCTCGGTTTGGGGTGAAACGGACGCGCGGGGACGGCCACGACGCACGCCCTTGTCCCCCCCCCCCTCCCGTGGCCCGCCTGTCGGGGACACTAGCAGTCCCTCCCTCCCAACGCTTCAACCCTCTCTCTCCCGCCCCGCCCCGCCGCCGGCGCCGCCGCTATTCTCCGGCCGCCTCCGCACCACGCAACCCCCGACCGTCCATACCAAACCACGTGTAGACATGGCCGCCACCACGCCCGCGCTTTCGCCGTAGTTTTGGCCGTCGATCAAAGGAGGTTTGGCCGTCGCCGACTTTGCCGGTGGCGGAGGAGACACGACCACCAGCGACGTACCACAGCGGCCGCGGCAGCTTCCGACGGCTCTAGAGCGGCTAGTAGCCGGCCGGCAACCACCCCTGTTGCGTCGAGGTGATCATCGCGGCCTCTTCGCCACCACGACCGCAAGGTGTTCGACATTTTGCCCAGAAAGGTATGGACAGTGGAGACGAGTTCTTCTTCCACCACTTCCTTTGTTCGTCGGATGATTCGTCGTCGGATGATGAAGATCTTGTGGTGGCTGCATTGGTCGTTCACGACCACATTCAACGGCAGCTTCCTCGGTGCAGGGGGTCAGTCCCTGGCCGTGCTCCCAACCTGAACCGCAATAGGGGGGGAGGCCATGGCCTGCTCTATGTCGATTACTTTTCCAACAAACCGCTCTTCAAGCCAGATAAATTCTGTCACCGTTTTCGAATGGCAAGGCATGTGTTCAATCGTATTCGAGAGGGAGTGGTTGCTCATGACTCATACTTCCAGTGCAAGACGGACGCCCTTGGCAAGCTTGGGTTCTCCTCTTACCAGAAATGCACCGCGGCCGTCCACATTCTTGCCTATGGAATTCCAGGCGATCTGGTGGATGAGTACGTGCGTATGAGCGAGACAACATATCTGATGTCAATGTACAAGTTCTGCCAAGCTGTGATCAAGGTGTTTGGCCCAGAGTACCTGAGGCAGCCAACTGCCGCTGATCCAGAGAGATTGTTGGCGACCAACGCAGCTAGAGGCTTTCCAGGCATGCTTGGCAGCATAGATTGTGTGCATTGGGAGTGGAAGAACTGTCCATTTGCTTGGCAGGACTAGTACAAGGGGCATGTCAGCGAGTGCACTGTCATATTAGAAGCTGTGGCATCGCAGGATCTCTGGATATGGCATTCTTTCTTCGGTACGGCCGGTTCTCACAATGATATCAACGTCGCAACGCGTTCTCCAGTCTTCGCGAGGCTTGCAGAAGGCCGCCCCACCTGTCAACTTTGAGGTCAACGGCCACAAGTACAACGAAGGATACTATCTAGCTGATGGTATATATCCTCAGTGGTCAACTTCTGTGAAGACAATCTCGAAGCCCCAAGGTGAGAAGAGAAAGAGATTTGCCCAAATGCAAGAAAGTGCTAGAAATGATGTAGAATGTGCTTTTGGTATGCTTCAATCCCGATGGGGCATCGTTCGATACCCTGCACTGTCATGGGATGAAAGGAAGCTTTGGAAGGTGATGACTGCTTGTGTGATCATGCACAACATGATCGTCGAAGACGAGCGTGATGACAGTATCTTCGACCAAGGATTTGACTATCAAGGTGACAATGTTGAGCCTCTGCATCAAGAACCGGCCACGTTTGATCAGTTCTGCCTGTTCGATCGTGAGCTGCGTGATTGGCACACTCATAAGACTCTTCAAAATGACTTGGTTGAGCACGTCTGGGAGCATATTGGCCATCGATAGATGTATTGGTTCATTTTATGTTGATTCAAAACAATTTTGATTTGGTTGTAAAACTATCTTTATTAGAGACAATTTCGATTGGGTCGTAAAACTATTTTAATTTTCAAACAATTAATATTTGGACGTGCAAACTTGTTTTCATATGAAAATATGGGCATTTTTTGGCCCTGGCGGACGAGATGGGGCAAAAGGATGCGGCCGCGCGCCGGGCACATGCCCACCGCATCGCAGGACTGGCCCGGACACGACCCCATCCCCCTACCCAAACGAACAGAATCTGGACAAAACGGACGTCCGTTTAGGGTCGCGCGGTGGAGTTGGCCATACACAGTTGGGCGGTCAGTAGCGCGTAACAGGGGCCTGCCCTTGGCGAGTGGCGAATCAAGGCCGTGGAAGCGGCGGCTCAAGGCCACGGACAGGCGGCTCAGCGGAGTGGAGTAGGACAGCGACTCACGGCAGCAACGAGCTGGGTGAAAGGCAGCACGAGGGTGGCTCGGACGGCCGCGCGTGCAGCAGAAAAGAAGGCAGAGTCGAATCAGCAGGGTTCGGCGACTCAAGGTGAACGCAGCGGCTCGGAGCAGATCCTCAATGGCGCGACGGTGAAGGTGACGCCGGTGAAGGCGGTGGCTGTCGTCACGTCGACTCGGGGAAAAACGAAGCCTAGCCGGAGACGGGGCCGCTCAGGCCTGGTGCAGCAACAGAGAGGCGCCCGCGAGGCGAGGCCGCGGCAGGGGCGGCAAGCCGGCGCGGCAGCTCGGCCACCCGGCGGTGAAGGCAGCAAAGGTGAAGCGAGGCCACGTCCGGCCGCAGTAGTGAAATTTCCACGCGACGGCGGCTCAACGACGAGCAAGCAATGGCCGGTTGGTGGCGAGGCCGCGCAAGCAGTGATAGCAGAGTTCGAGTCGTGGTTGAGTTGGCCTGCCCTTTTTGTTACCAGCTTGAAACACCAACCAGGAAACAGAGGCGATCATCTTGTTTCTGGCATCACATGGGCAGGCTGGATGCTTCATATTTTCTTTCCTAATCATGCCTTGAGGCACGTGTTATACACTCATGCTAATTGGAGCCTTGTCATGACTAGCGTACTAGTAGTACTGTTAAAGTATCTCCAATAATGATCTATATATAAAAATATCTAACTTTTGGATCGTCTCGGACAAAAAAACGCTGCTCCAACAGACGGTCCATATGCAAAAAAAAAATTTGGACCGCGGCCTCTTCGTGATGTAAAATACAACACCTCGCGGTGCATATACATCACCAGATGCATCTATTCCAAAACCAGCCGCCGCCATGAACGCCCAACCGCCACTTCATTTCCTTTCCCGCCCGCGCCCGTCCGCCCGCCCGAGGAACAGCCGGTCGGAATCCGCCGCCGCAACTGACCAAAACCTCGCCGCCGGCGCCGCCACCCCCCCATATCCCCTCCGCCGCCTTCCGCCGCCGCCGCCCTCCTCCCCCGTCGCCTCCCAGCCGCCGCCCTGACACCGCCGAATCGGGAGGCAGCCGGCGCGGGATTCGGCCCCTCCGGCGGTCCGGCTGCCGTGGTAGGCCGCCGCCGACCTCCTCTCATCGGCCGTGAGCCTGTCCACGGCCGTTGCACCGGCCGCACGACAACCGCCGCACCAAGCCCTCCGCCCGGCTGCCGAACTAGTCTTAGCCGCCCGCCGAGCTCCTCTTGGCCGGCCTCCAACCTTATTTGTTATCACTGCCGCCGTCCGGAGCCGACCGCAGCAGTAAGCAGCAGCCAATCCAACCGGCGGCCATCTTCTTCCACCGCGCGCACAAGGTGTTCGACGGAATTCCCCAAGGTAAAAAAATGACAAAACTATGTTGTATTGTGCAAAACTATGTTGTATTTGTGTTGCATTGCATCCCTTGGATCTGAAGAACTATGTAATAAGGTTTTGGACCATGAATTTGGACCATCTATTAGAGTTACTCTTTTAGACATGAATTTGGACCATATGTTGGAGTTGGCCTTTTTTCGGAGCTCCAAAACGCACTTTTTGGCAGTCCAGAATTTACATCTCCGGTTTTGGACCATCAAAATTTGAACCATCTATTAAAGATGCTCTTAGATGTCATAATGTAGTCTTGCCTGATTATTTTGACTGACGTTTGATCTCATCATCGCCTCCGACTCGGACAACTGTTCTTGGAGCACCACAGCAACTCGGCAGAACCAAAAAGATAAACGCGGCGGAAATCTTGTCAGCGATCTCACCCAAAACCGAGTCGGCTTAGTATTGACGGACCGCTAGTAGCTTGCTTGAAATCCGTGCCATCTAAATAATTCCTTCGTTTCGGAGTTTTGGATCCTTGCGTTGCGTGGAAGGCTCAGCTTTTGGTTGATTGAGGCCTTGGCATTGGTATTAGTACTTCCATGCATGAACAGCCTGCCACTAGTTGATGTGACGTTGCAGTTTTGGATGATCTGCGCAAGTACTTATGAATTGCTGCCCGTCTCGATGGATCGCGTCAGGCGCTGCAGCAGAAATTTTTGATGTGTCCTCCGATTGACAGATCGTCAGAGAGGCTTGCGGCAATGCACAAGCCGTAACCCTAATTTCCTCTGAATTTTAATTTTGTACTCGTTGTTCCAACTGCTTGTCGATGGTATAGATCTTCCGTGCCAGATCTTCTTCATCCGAAAAAGATAGTTCAATTCCTGAAGAGCTCCCCTCCAAGAACTCAACATCACCATGCGCAGGCCCCACGGTGGACGCGCACTGTCGTGGAATTGTCATGTCAGATATCCTAGCATGAGGACATAGTCGTGAGGCCGACGCATCTATGTAGTAGCTTGAGAGGGGTTGGGCGGAATCGAGAGACGCAACATAAGACAAGATTTTAGACAGCTTCGGGCCCCGGAAAACATCATCCGGTAATAACCCTACATGCTGTTTGTGGCTAGGTCTCATTATGATCATGAGGGAGTCATCGTAAGCCGGTTCTCCTAGTTGTGTCTAGCCTTAGAGATTGTCTCTTCTTACCCGTCCCTCTTGGGGTGCCCTGCCCCTCCTTATACAAGTTAGAGGGGCGGGTTACATGTGGAGTCCTAGTAGGATTAGGACTAGTCTATCTTTTCTTACAAGTTGAATACAGGTCCGGGTCTTGCTTCCTCGTAAAGGAAATATTCGTTATGCCTTTCCTCTTAAGCCAGTCCATCATAACGTGAGCCGGTCTTCTGGGCCTTGGGCCTTATTGTCCATCTGACCCGCCCGCCAGGTTACTAATGAGTCGCCAAGATCGGGCGGGTTACCTTTGAATCGCCAAGCTCCGGGCTGGTCACAAGTGAGTCGCCATGCTCCAGTCGGGTCATACATCCGGCGGATTACACCGTGGGGTATATCCCCGACAACACACGTCAATCACACTTGATTTTATCCGGAATCGAAGATACTGAAGAAGGATTTAACAACATTTTGTGAGCATGATTTGGCCTGCCTAGGGTTCCTCGATGTCGTCGAGGTGGTCGACGACGACGGTGGCGGCCGTAAGCGAAGGCGAACTTCTCCAGAGATGAGAGGCGTGATGTCGCTTGAAGCTACGTCGATTTTTTCCCCAAAGAGGAAGGGATGATGCAGCATAGCGGTGGTAGGTATTTCCCTCAAATATGAAACCAAAGTTATCGAACCTGTAGGAGAATCAAGCAACACAACATAAACAACCCCTGCACACAAATAACAACACCTAGCAACCCGACGTGTTAAAGGGGTGGTCAATCCCTTTCGGGGTACAGCGCCTCAAGATAGGCAAAGGACGTGAGGTAAATTTGTAGATGGGATAAATAGATCGCGGAACAAATAAATTGCAGTTAGGTATTTTTGTATTTTTTAGTTTAATAGATCTGAAAATAAATGGAAGGAAAAAGCAGATCGCAAGACAAATATATGAGAAAGAAGACCCATGGGCCGTAGGTTTCACTAGTGGCTTCTGTCGAGAAAAATAGCAAACAAATTATTGTTGGGAAATTGATAGAACTTCAACTAATCATGACGATCCAGGCAATGATCATTACATAGGCATCACGTCCAAGATTAGTACACCGATTCCTGCCTGTATCTACTACTATTGCTCCACACATCGACCACTATCCAGCATGCATCTACTGTATTAACTTCATGGAAAACGGAGTAATGCAATAAGAACAATGACATGATGTATACAAGATCTGTTTATCTATTGCGGCAGATATGGATCCCATCTTTTATCCCTAGTAGTAACGATACATACGTGTCAGTTCCCTTTCTGTTCACTAGGATCAAGCACCGTAAGATCGAACCCACTACCGGGCACCTCTTCCCATTATAAGATAAATAGATCAAGTTGGCCAAACAAAACATGTTGGGGATATTACTACTGGGTGTAAACCGGCCAGGACAGGCCGGGTTAACTTCGTCAGTAGTTGAGTATGTTAAAGCCCATGTAGGCAGATGAGGGCTCAAGGCCCATAGTCGGTTCAAGGCTTGTAGCCGTAAACCGGTATTGGTATGTAACTTGTATTGTAAGTTAAGAATAGTGAAGACCGAGCCGGATACATCTATGAACCGGTGTCAGGACTCTGTAAACCAACGGGCGCCACCCATGTATATAAGGGGACAACCCGGCGGCGGTTCAGGGACAACAGACAACAACTCGAGACTTAGGCGAAGCTTGTTTGCTCCCTAGTCATCGAAACCCCATCAATTCCATCACAACTAGATGTAGGCTTTTACCTTCATCGAAGGGGCCGAACTAGTATAAACTCTCTTGCGTCCGCTTTAACCCCTTCAAGCTAACCCGTAGCGATGGCTCCACAACTAAGTCCTTTCATGAGTACATCTGCCGTGACAAAACCACGACAGTTGGCGCCCACCGTGGGGCTATCGCACGATGGTTTCAAGTTCTTGGAGGGCAACTTCGAAGGACTCAAGGGCTACGCTGTGGGCCGGATGACCAAGAGTCGTCGCGGCAAGCTCTACATCGACGATGCAGGGTGGGGCCCCGAGGCCGGCTCGATTGAGTACGGGTACCGGGTCCCCTTTGGTGGCATACACGTCTTCATCGGCAAGATCGGTGAACCGGGCCCTGAGCCGGACATCTGCACCGACATCGTCGAAATGGCTCAGCGTGCGCGATCTGCCCAGGTTAAACCGGCCGTGAAGCGTGCCTTCGTGGGAGTCATCCACGGAGGAGAATATGAGGATGGATCAGAATCTGGTAGCGAGACCGTCGTTTATTCCGGCAACGAATCCTCGACCGGAGAAACCGAATCGTTGTATCAGCTACAAGACGGCCGGATTGGGGGCTGTTCCGATGGCGACAGTATTCCGGACCCCTCTGATCTGCCCAACCGGGTTGGAACATTCATGGCCGGTACACAGGCGGCAATCCACTCTTCGACCGCAGCAGCAATGATCTCCGGGTCAGCAGTGATGGCGGCAATTGCCGGGCAAGGAGGCCCTGTGCACCCGCCGGCTCAAGTTTTATCTGATATGTTTGATGCGTTGGCTGTGCTTATGGCAGAGGCTAACCCGGCAGATTAGGACGCCCACAACGCGGAAGTTGCAAAGGTGAGGCAACAGATCACTTAGGCCAAGGCCGACCTAGCAGCCGAGAACGACAGGATGGTCGCGGAGCGGGCCGCTTTGGATGCGCAGGCCTATAGGCTTATGCTGGATCAGACCGCATCGCATGAAGTCCTGAAGAGGAAGCATCGGTCTCGCTTGCCTTCGGTTTTCGAAGCCAGAAATCTCTTTAACACCCCAGGAGTAGGAACTAGTAACCCGCCGGTGATAAACCGGGCGGAGGCACCTGGGCCGGGCGCGCAGGTTCAGCCTCGCCTGATGGAGCCACCTCGACAGAATAATGTCGTGCCTCAGCCTGTCCCGACACCTCCGGGTCATTATTCCAATCCAATGGACAATATTGTCGCCGCCGCTTCACGACTGGAGGCCATCCCGATTGAAGGTGATTCCCCGCAGGCGGTGGAGACGCGCCGGGTTAAGGAGCTTCTTCGGACAACCTTGATACAACAGGAAGCATATTCATACAGCCGTGACCGAATTCATTCCACCCCCCGTCCAAGCCGAAGTTACAGGAGGCGTATGGATGAACTGGCCGTATCAAGTAATGCACGGAACCGTGAAGCGCCCTATGGAAATAACCCGGCAGGTGGTATTGGTGATGCTCAGGAAGTGGTGGACCGGGCCCGAGCGTGCAGGGAGGCCGAGTTAGCGGCGCAATATGAGGCTCGTCAGCTTACGCCAGTTCGTCCAACCACCTCGGTCGAGCCGGGGCTTACTTCTAGTTCTTTGGGGGTGCCCTGTCTTGTCCCCGCTTTACGCAATGTGCGCCTGCCCAAGGATTTCAAGGGCCCGCGCAAGGTGCCAAACTACACTGCCGATTTGTCTCCAGAAACATGGGTGGAGATCTATGAGATGGCCATGGAGATGCTTCATGTGGATCAGGCGGCGTGTGCGAAGTATTTCACCATGATGCTTGAAGGGACAGCCCGTACTTGGTTAAAAAGCTTACCGGCCAATTCTATCAGTTCATGGGCCCGATTATAGCCTGGTTTATCCAGAATTTCAAGGATACATGTAAGCAGCCCATGTCGATAGTGGACTTAGCGGCCTGTGTCCAGGAGGAAGGCGAGTCAACAACCCGTTGGGTGCGGCGGGTCTCGGAAATTTTGCATTCATCAGACCGTATCAATGCTGATACCGCGGTTATAACCTTGGAAGGCAACTGCCGGTTTAAGACTCTGAAGTTGAAATTGGGACGGATGAAGCGCCATTGTAACGATATGGGGACCCTCATGGCTGCGTTAGTGAAGTATGCTGATTCTGATAGTACCAAGGATCCCGAGTCTGATGATGACAAGACAGGGAAGGGAAGGGAAAGAAGAGCAGCAACTCCAAAGGGAAGCAACACAACACGGCAGGTCATGGAAACGGAGGCAAGCGTAAAGCGGATAGCAGCATGGACTTTGTGGCTAATACTAGCGCCCAGGACAAGGGCCAGCGACGAAAGGGTAAACCGTCGAATCGCGGTGGAGCTCCAAGTCCTAACCCGGACCGCCTGACCTATCTGTTAAACCAGCCCTGTCCAAAGCACGGGACGAAAGAGATGCTGACCAACCACCTTTGGAAGGATTGTTACATTATGCAGGAGTTCAAGAATTCTAATGCTTTCCGATATGATCACGGATCAGGTGGTGGCTCAGGATCCGGATTCCATGGGCCAGGTCACGGTGGAGGAAATTCCAGTTCAGGTTTCAATGGTAATCAGGGTGGACATAACAATCAAAATAATCATAGTAGCCAGGGTGGTTACAACCAGCAGCAGCAGCAGTCGGGTTATCAGAGCAATCCGAAGCAGTTGAATAGCGGGCACTATCATGTCTTCACCACTAGCTTGGATAAGCGAGACCGGAAGCTTCACAAGCGAGCGGTGAATTCTGCTCAACCGGCTGTGCCTCGTTATTTATGCTGGTCTGAACAGCCAATCGTATGGAGCAGAGAGGATCACCCTCCCCGGGTTGACAATCCGGGTCAGCTAGCGTTGGTGGTGGCACCTCAGGTGGGAGGTTATAAATTCACCAAGGTGCTCATGGATGGAGGGAGCAATATTAATATCCTATACTATGAGACCTTCCGCCATATGGGGTTAACAGATAAAAATCTTAAACGTCCAATACGGTATTCCATGGTGTGGTACCTGGTAAGTCAGCATATCCTGTTGGCAAGATAGCTCTGGAAGTGGCTTTTGGAGACGATCATGATTCCAGGTCAGAGACATTGACTTTTGAGGTGGTGAAGATCCGGAGCCCATATCACACCCTATTTGGGCGGCCTGCTTATGCCAAATTTATGGCACGGCCCTGTTATATTTATTTGCATCTCAAGATGCCGGGTCACAAGGGAACAATAACTGTTCATGGAAGTCGCAAGATTTCTTTGGAGTGTGAAGAAGGTGATGCGGCCTATGCAGAGTCGGTTTGTGCCATGGGAGAGTTGAAATACTACAAGGATTAGGTTGATCCGGCGGACATGAATCCATTGAAGAAGCCAACTACAGAGCATGATCCGGCCCTAAAGTTCAAATCGGCAGCTGAGACTAAGCTTGTTGACTTCGTACCCGGCGATTCGTCCAAGTAGTTCAGTATCAGTACCAACTTGGATCCAAAATAGGAAGGCGCGCTCGTCGAGTTCATCCGTGAGAATCGGAACATTTTTGCATGGAAGCCTTCTGACATGCCAGGTGTACCGAGGGAACTCGCTGAGCACACTCTTAATGTCGATCCTAAGTACAAACCGGTGAAACAGTTCCTCCGCCGGTTTAACGAAGAAAGGCGCAAAGCTATTGGAGAGGAGGTGGCCAGGCTCTTAGTGGCTGGCTTTATTGTTGAAGTTTTCCATCCTGAATGGCTGGCTAATCCTGTGCTGGTCCTTAAGAAAAACGGCACCTGGCACATGTGTGTGGATTACAGACCTTAACAAGGCTTGTCCAAAGAGATCCTTTGCCCTCCCCGCATCGATCAGATTATTGATGCTCTGCGGGTTGTGAGCGTTTGAGTTTTACGGATGCATATTCTGGTTATCATCGAGATCAAGATGGCAGTTAAGGACCAGGAGAAGACGGTGTTCATAACTCCTTTTGGAGCCTTCGCTATGTATCTATGCCCTTTGGGCTCAAGAGTGCCCAGCAACTTATCAACGGTGTGTATGAAATTGCCTTCATAAGCAAATCGGCCGTAATGTACATGCCTATGTGGATGATATTGTGGTTAAGTCAAGGGAGAAGGAGACTCTGGTTGACGATTTGAAGGAAACCTTTGATAACCTGCGGACATACAAGATGATGCTCAACCCGGCCAAGTGTGTTTTTGGTGTACCGGCAGGCAAGTTATTGGGTTTTCTGGTATCCAACAGGGGAATTGAGGCTAATCCGGAGAAGATCACAGCTATCACCTCCCTGGCTAAACCGAAGTGTATCAATGACGTTCAACGCTTGGCAGGCCGGATTGCCGCGTTGAGCCGGTTTATCAGCCGCCTCGGTGAGAAGGCAATCCCTTTGTATCAGATGCTGAAGAAAACAGATCAATTCGTCTGGAGTTCGGCTGCTGATAAAGCGTTTGAGGATTTAAAGCGGCAGCTAGCCAATCCGCCTGTTCTTGCTGCTCCGATTGACAAGGAACCATTGCTACTATATGTGGCAGCTAATGCTCGTGCAGTCAGTGTAGCTATTGTGGTGGAGCGCAAAGAGGGATATCCGGTTCAGCGTCCGGTTTACTATATCAGTGAGGTGCTTATTGAGTCCAAGCAAAGGTACCCGCATTGGCAGAAGCTGGTGTATGGAGTTTTTATGGCAAGCCGGAAACTTAAGCAATACTTCCAGGGACATCCCATCACAGTGGTCAGCTCTGCTCCTTTGGGAGATATAATTCAGAACAGGGAGGCAACTGGCCGGATTGCCAAGTGGGCTATAGAACTTGGGCCGCACGGACTGAAATACGTGCCTCGAACGACGGTCAAATCTCAAGCACTTGTAGATTTCATCAATGATTGGACGGAACTGCAAGCACCTGAAGAAAAGTCGGATCACACTTATTGGACTATTCATTTTGATGGGTCCAGGCAATTGGAGGGTTCGGGGGCTGGAGTCGTGTTAACTTCCCCACGAGGTGATAAGTTCTGTTATGTTCTCCGCTTAATGTTCCCTTGTACTAACAATGCAGCTGAGTACAAAGCTTTACTCCATGGTCTCCGATGAATCTCAGGCGAGTTAAGTGCTTCGGCGACTCGGACCTGGTGGCCCAACAAGTATCTGGCATTTGGGATTCCAAGGACCCGCTCATGGCAGCATATCGTCGTGAGGTTGATATTGTTGCAGGTCACTTCAAAGGATATCAGGTGGATCATGTGGACAGACGGAAGAACGAAGCGGCGGACGCTTTAAGCCGGTTGGGATCTCAACGTAAACTGGTTCCGCCTAACGTCTTCTTGGATGTACTGCATAACCCGTCTTTCAAGCTCCCTGGGGAAGAGGATTTGGCTATTCCTGATCCGGAGGCTCAATTGTTGGCGGCTCTTCATGTCATTCCGGATTGGATGGTTCCTTATCCTGCGTACATGAACCGGGGCGAGTTACCAGAGGATGAGACCCTAGCCAGGCAGATAATCCAGCGATCCAAGTTCATGACTATTGTCAATGGCGAGTTGCATCATTGCAGTGTGTCAGGGGCATTTCAGCGTTGTGTGTCTCCTGAGGAAGGCTGTGAAATCTTGCACGAAATCCACGAAGGGGATTGTGGTCACCACGCCGGTTCAAAGTCTTTGGTGGCTAAGGCGTTTAAATCACGGCTTCTATTGGTTGACTGCTCATGCTGATGCGGAGGACCTGGTTAGGCGATGTGATGGATGTCAGAAGTTCTCAAGACGCGCTCATGTGCCGGCTCAAGAATTGAGGATGATTCCAATTACTTGGCCATTTGCGACTTGGGGGCTGGATATGGTTGGGCCTTTCAAAAGGTTCAAGGACAAGAAGACCCACCTTTTGGTGGCGGTTGACAAATTTACAAAGTGGGTGGAGGCGGAGCCCGTTAGCAAGTGTGATGCAGCCATGGCGGTTCAATTCATCAAAAAGGTGATTTTCCGGTTTGGCTTTCCACACAGCATCATTACTGACAATGGTACCAACCTGTCCAAGGTTGCTATGAAGGAGTTCTGTGAACGTGAGCACATCAGGCTTGATGTTTTGTCAGTGGCTCACCCACAGTCCAATGGCCAAGCAGAGAGGGCTAACCAAGAGACCTTATGAGGCATCAAACCCCGGCTTGTGGTTCCTTTGCAGCGGACGCCGGGTTGTGGGGTTGAGGAGTTACCATCTGTATTATGGAGCATCAATACTACGCCCAATAGATCGACAGGATACACACCGTTCTTCATGGTCTACGGAGCGGAGGCAGTTCTCCCTAGTGATATCCATCATGATTCACCTCGTGCAGCAGCTTATGTTGAAGTGGACAACGAGGTAGCATGGCAAGATGCTTTGGACCAGTTGGACGAGGAGCGTGACATCGCAGCTGCCCGTTCGGCGATTTACCAGCAGGATGTTCGTCGCTATCACAGTCGCCGAGTTAGATCCAGAACCTTTCAAGAAGGAGATTTGGTGCTCCGGCTCATCCAAGACCAAACTGATATGCACAAGCTATCCCCACCTTGGGAGGGACCTTTCGTGGTCAGCAAGAATCTGCACAACGGGTCATACTATCTGATCGATATTCGAGAGCATAAAGACTGACGTACATCAGAGGAGGAGATCAACAGGCCGTGGAACATAGCTCATCTTCGGCCTTATTACACTTGAGCCATAGGCTCTACTTATGTACATATTATGACAATGTATATATTATGATCAATACAATAAACCGGAGCCTTAGCTAAAGCGGGGTCTCTGTTATTTTTACATCATGTGTGGTTACACGGAGTTTTTGTCTTAAAGCGGCCTCCGGTTTACTCCTTGAGTTAGCTCTTTCAAAAAGCTTTATATCATATCACTTGGGGGCTTGGTCGTGTCCGAACCAATGCAACACCTTTTGATAGGCGAAAGCCACGGAATCACTTGGGGACTTGGTCACGTCTGAACCAGTCACGCCTCTTGATCGGCCTAAGGCCACAGAATCACTTGGGGGCTTTGGTCGAACCCGAACCATCGCTACACCTCTTGATCGGCATAATGCCACTGCATCATTTGGGGACCTGGCTGACTTGAACCATAGCTACGCCTATCGGGGGCTTGGTCGTGTCCGACCATGGTAATGCCACTTGATCGGCTCAACAGCCTCTTTTTGCAAATAATTCTATCTTTGTCTTTTCTTGAAATTCGTTTCTCTTTTTGCATATTTCTCTTGTTGTGTTTTTAAACCGACAATTATTGAACCTGTTTGGCTGTCAGTTGACGGAACACGGTCCACTCTTAATCCGGAGACTCTTTGCCCGGTTTGATCTTTTGTTAACATCCTATTATGGAGTAACACCGGTGTTCATCGTAACCCGGAACGGTTTACCTAGTAAACCGACCTTATATACACAGGAGCTATTTTCTCCTCCAGCAGAGCAGGTTTCTTAAAACTCCGTTTCAAGATTGCCACCGCCAACTTTATGCCCTACGATGGCAGGTATCATATATTTCCATATTTGATTATATGTTTAAATCTAAGATATTATCTTTGATTTCATATACATAGATATTATGACCCGCCTGGTGGTACAACCACGGCGGCGTTTTAAGCTTTTTGGCTGCAGACAACAGTTTATGATTGATGATTCAACGGAAGCATAAGTTGCGGTAAGTATGCACGAAGGCATATCAAAACCAAGTGTGGCAGCTAGTCTATTACAAGGCAACACAGTGCCCAGATAAGATGATTGTTTTCTGCGTAACATAAAGGAGCAGTAATTTAAAACCGGCTTCCGGTTCATGCTTGGTCACCAGCTTGGCCTGGTGGTTGCGGGTCATCCTGCGCCGCTTCAACCTCTGCTTCCCTACCCAGCGGCCGGAAATCAACAGTTGTCCAGTCGATTCCCGTTAGTGCTTGAAAGACAACTTCATCATGGATCAGCAACGACGGTTCAACGTCAGGAGCGTAAGTATGCTTACAGATTGGAGGTATAAGATTCTCCGCTTCAGGAATTGGTGCATCCACTCGTTTGTTTTGACCATCATATTGAGCTTGATAGTGAGACAAATCTGCCTCTTCAACCAACTGACAAGCCAGAGGGCGCACTTCCCGGTTTATAGCTCGGAGATCCTCTTCGCTGAATTCTGTCCCGTCTTCCTTCAAGCTTGGGAAACCCTGGGCTGCTTCAACATGATCAAAATCCGGCACCCATGCTTTTGCCCGGATTAAGGTGTTTATAGCACCGGTTCTAGCAGCAGATTTCTTTAACTCTTCAACCCAGGCAGGAAGCATCGACAACCTTTTAATAGTGTCATGGATCAAGGTGGGTGCCGGGTTGTGGTGAGAAGCAGTACAGATGATTCGGTGCGCACCAGTATACAGTTGTTCTATCAATGTATAGGCGGCTTTCAATTTCTTCCGCACATCTGATCCCAAGTGACCAATACGTGTCCCTGTATCATTCAAAGGGTTAGTAAACCGGCAGTTACATGAGAAGGCCTCATTACTTCAGAAATCAAGAAGGCTTACCAAAGACAGCAGCGGTCATGGCATGCACTTGTTGTTTTACACTGGTCAATTCATCCACCACCGGTTCGAGTGTAGCCTCGGCTTTTTCTGCTTGTTGAGTTAAAGCGGCTTTTTCAGTGGCCCAATCTGCCCGCTCCTTGTTGAAACTCTCCTTAAGTTTTTCCATGACGCTTAAAGCGCTGGTTAATTCATTTTTTGCATTGGAGGTTTCAGCTTGCTGGGACTTCAGATTTTCTTGCAGATCAGCTATTTGACTTTCTTGTTGGGGAACGCAGTAATTTCAAAAATTTTCCTACGATCACGCAAGACCATGGTGATGGCATAGCAACGAGAGGGGAGAGTGTCTGTCCACGCACTCGTGAGACCGAAAGCGAAGCGTTATAACAACGCGGTTGATGTAGTCAGACGTCTTCACGATCCGACCGATCCAAGCACCGAACGACGGCACCTCCGAAGTTCTGCACACGCTCAGCTCGACGACGATCCCGGACTCGATCCAGCAAAGTGTCGGGGATGAGTTCCGTCGGCACGACGGCGTGGTGACGATGATGATGCTCCACCGACGAGGGCTTCGCCTAAGCTCCGCTGACGATATGACTTCTCCGCGCAGGCTTCGCCTAAGCTCTCTGACGATATGACCGAAGTGGAATATGGTGGAAGGGGCACCGCACACGGCTAAGGAAAGATCCGTGAGATCAACTTGTCATGGGGTGCCCCTGCCCCGTGATATAAAGGAGCCAAAGGGAGGTGGCGGCCCAAGGGGGCGCGCAAGGGAGTCCTACTCCCTCCGGGAGTAGGACTCCCCCTCCAATCCTAGTTGGATTAGGATTCCCGGAGGGGGAAAGAGAGAGAGGGGGGCCGGCCCACCTTTCCTAGTCCTAATAGGACTAGGGGAAGGGGGGGGGGGGCGCGCGGCCACCTAGGGCTGGCCCTCTCTCCTTTCCACAAAGGCCCACAATGGCCCATGTAGTTCCCGGGGGGTTCCGGTAACCACCCGGTACTCCGGTAAATTCCCGATTTCACACGGAACCCATCCGAAGTCCAAACATAGGCTTCCAATATATCAATCTTTCTGTCTCGACCATTTCGAGACTCCTCGTCATGTCCGTGATCACATCCAGGACTCCGAACAACCTTCGTGCATCAATACTTATAAACTCATTATGAACTGTCATCGAAGCGTTAAGCGTGCGGACCCTACGGGTTCGAGAACTATGTAGACATGACCTAGAACCATTCTCGGTCAATAACCAATAGCGGAACCTGGATGCCCATATTGGTTCCTACATATTCTACGAAGATCTTTATCGGTCAAACCGCATAACGACATACGTTGTTCCCTTTGTCATCGGTATGTTACTTACCCGAGATTCGATCGTCGGTATCCAATACCTAGTTCAATCTGTTCGGTAAGTCTCTTTACTCGCTTCCGTAATACATCATCTCACAACTAACTCATTAGTTGTAATGCTTGCAAGGCTTAAGTGATGTGCATTACCGAGAAGGCTGGAGATACCTCTCCGACAATCGGAGTGACAAAACCTAATCTCGAAATACGCCAACCCAACAAGTACCTTTGGAGACACCTGTAGTACTCCTTTATAATCACCCGATTCGTTGTGACGTTTGGTAGCACCAAAGTGTTCCTCCGTAAACGGGAGTTGCATAATCTCATAGTTACAGGAACATGTATGGGTCATGAAGAAAGCATTAACATACTAAGCGATCAAGTGTTAAGCTAACGGAATGGGTCATGTCAATCAGATCATTCAACTAATGATGTGACCTTGTTAATCAAATAACAACTCCTTGTTCATGGTTAGGAAACATAACCATCTTTGATTAACAAGCTAGTCAAGTAGAGGCATACTAGTGACATCTTGTTTGTCTATATATTCACACATGTATTATGTTTCCGGTTAATACAATTCTAGCATGAATAATAAACATTTATCATGATATAAGGAAATAAATAATAACTTTATTATTGCCTCTAGGGCATATTTCCTTCAGTCTCCCACTTGCACTAGAGTCAATAATCTAGTTCACATCATCATGTGATTCAACACTAATATTCACATCGGTATGTGATTAACACACATAGTTCACATCGTCATGTGACCAACACCCAAAGGGTTTACTAGAGTCAATAATCTAGTTCACATCGCTATGTGATTAACACCCAAAGAGTACTAAGGTATGATCATGTTTTGCTCGTGAGAGAAGCTTAGTCAACGGTGCATCACATTCAGAGCCGTATGTATTTTGCAAATACTCTATGTCTACAATGCTCTGCACGGAGCTACTTTAGCTAATTGCTCCCACTTTCAATATGTATCTAGATTGAGACTTAGAGTCATCTAGATTAGTGTCAAAACTTGCACCGACGTAACCTTTTACGACGAACCTTTTTGTCACATCCATAATCGAGAAACATATCCTTATTTTACTAAGGATAATTTTGACCGATGTCCAGTGATCTACTTCCTAGATCACTATTGTACTCCCTTGCTTAACACAATGTAGGGTATACAATAGATCTGGTACATAGCATGGCATACTTTATAGAATCTATGGATGAGGCATAGGGAATGACTTTCATTCTCTTTCTATCTTCTGCCGTGGTCGGGCTTTAAGTCTTACTCAATTTCACACCTTGTAATACAGGCAAGAACTCTTTCTTTGACTGTTCCATTTTGAACTACTTCAAAAAAAAATTCAAGGTATGTACTTATTGAAAAACTTATCAAGCGTCTTGATCTATCTCTATAGATCTTGATGCTCAATATGTAAGCAGCTTCACCGAGGTCCTTCTTCGAAAAACTCCTTTCAAATACTCCTTTATGCTTCACAGAATAATTCTACATTATTTCCGATCAATAATATGTCATTTACATATACTTATCAGAAATGTTGTAGTGCTCCCACTCACTTTCTTGTAAATACAGGCTTCACCGCAAGTCTGTATAAAACTATATGCTTTGAACAACTTTATCAAAGCGTATATTCCAACTCCGAGATGCTTGCACCAGTCTATAGATGGATCGCTGGAGTTTGCATATTTTGTTAACACCTTCAGGATCGACAAAACCTTCTAGTTGCATCGTATACAACTCTTCTTTAATAAATCCATTAAGGAATATAGTTTTGTTTATCCATTTGCCATATTTCATAAAATGCGGCAATTGCTAACATGATTCGGACAGACTTAAGCATAGATACGAGTGAGAAACTCTCATCGTAGTCAACACCTTGAACTTGTCGAAAACCTTTTGCGACAATTCTAGCTTTGTAGATAGTAACACTACTATCAGTGTCTGTCTTCCTCTTCAAGATCCATTTATTTTCTTTGGCTTGCCGATCATCGGGCAAATCCATCAAAGTCCATACTTTGTTCTCATACATGGATCATATCTCAGATTTCATGGTCTCAAACCATTTCATGGAATCTGGGCTCATCATCGCTTCTTCATAGTTCGTAGGTTCATCATGGTCTAGTAACATGACTTCCAAAATAGGATTACCGTACCACTCTGGTGCGGATCTTACTCTGGTTGATCTACGAAGTTCAGTAGAAACTTGATCTGAAGTTTCATGATCATTATCATTAGCTTCCTCCCTATTTGATGTAGGTGTCACAGAAACAGATTTCTGTGATGTACTACTTCTCAATAAGGGAGTAGATACTGTTATCTCATCAAGTTCTACTTTCCTCCCACTCACTTCTTTCGAGAGAAACTCCTTCTCTAGAAAGTTTCCGACTTTAGCAACATTTTTGCCTTTGGATCTGTGATAGAAGGTGTACCCAACATTTTCTTTTGGGTATTCTATGAAGACGCATTTCTCCGATTTGGGTTCAAGCTTATCAGGATGAAACTTTTTCACATAAGCATCGCAACTCCAAACTTTAAGAAACGACAGCTTAGGTTTATTGCTAAACCATAGTTCATACGGTGTCGTCTCAAGGATTTAGATGGTGCCCTATTAAACGTGAATGCAGCTGTCTCTAATGCATGATCCCAAAATGATATTGGTAAATCGGTAAGAAACATCATAGATTGTACGATATCCAATAAAGTACGGTTATGACGTTCGGACACACCATTATGCTGTGGTGTTCCAGGTGGCATGAGTTTGTGAAACTATTCCACATTGTTTTAATTGAAGACCAAACTCATAACTCAAATATTTGTCTCCGCGATCAGATCGTAGAAACTTTATTTTTCTTGTCACGATGATTTTCCACTTCACTCTGAAATTCTTTGAACATTTCAAATGTTTCAGACTTATGTTTCATCAAGTAGATATACCCATATCTGCTCAAATCATCTGTGAAGGTTAGAAAATAATGATACTTGTCGCGAGCCTTAATATTCATCGGACCATATACATCAGTATGTATGATTTCCAACAAATCTGTTGCTTGCTCCATTGTTCCGGAGAACGGCGTTTTAGTCATCTTGCCCAAGAGGCATGGTTCGCAAGCATCAAGTGATTCATAATCAAGTGATTCCAAAATCCCATCAGCATGGAGTTTCTTCATGCGCTTTACACCAATATGACCTAAACGGCAGTGCCACAAATAGGTTGCACTATCATTATTAACTTCGCATCTTTTGGTTTCAATATTATGAATATGTGTATCACTACGATCGAGATCCAATGAACTATTTTCATTAGTGTGTATGACCATAGAAGGTTTTATTCATGTAAACAGAACAACAATTGTTCTCTAACTTAAATGAATAACTGTATTGCAATTAACATGATCAAATCATATTCATGCTCAACGCAAACACCAAATAACACTTATTTAGTTTCAACACTAATCCCGAAAGTATAGGGAGTGTGTGATGATGATCATATCAATCTTGGAACCACTTCCAACACACATCGTCACCTTGCCCTTTAACTAGTCTTTGTTCATTCTGCAACTCCTGTTTCGAGTTACTAATCTTAGCAACTTGAACTAGTACCAAATACTGAGGGGTTGCTATGAACACTAGTAAAGTACACATCAATAACATGTATATCAAATATACTTATGTTCACTTTGCCATCCTTCTTATCCGCCAATCACTTGGGGTAGTTCCGCTTCCAGTGACCAGTCCCTTTGCAGTAGAAGCACTTAGTCTCAGGCTTAGGACCAGACTTGGGCTTTTTCACTTGAGCAGCAACTTGCTTGCCGTTCTTCTTGAAGTTCCCGTTCTTTCCTTTTGCCCTTTTCTTGAAACTAGTGATCTTGTCAACCATCAACACTTGATGTTTTTCTTTGATTTCTACCTTCGCCGATTTTAGCATCGCGAAGAGCTTGGGAATATTTTCCGTTATCCCTTGCATACTATAGTTCATCACGAAGTTCTACTAACTTGGTGATGGTGACTAGAGAATTCTGTCAATCACTATCTTATCTGGAAGATTAACTCCCACTTGATTCAAGCGATTGTAGTACCCAGACAATTTGAGCACATGCTCACTAGTTGAGCGATTCTCCTCCATCTTTTAGCTATAGAACTTGTTGGAGACTTCATATCTCTCAACTCGGGTATTTGCTTGAAATATTAACTTCAACTCCTGGAACATCTTGTATGGTCCATGACGTTCAAAACGTCTTTGAAGTCCCGATTCTAAGCCGTTTAAGCATGGTGCACTAAACTATTAAGTAGTCATCATATTGAGCTAGCATAACGTTCATAACGTGCGCATACGCTCCTGCAATAGGTCCGCTACCTAGCGGTGCATCAAGGACATAATTATTCTGTGCAGCAATGAGGATAAACCTCAGATCACGGATCCAATCCGCATCATTGCTACTAACATTTTTTAACACAATTTTCTCTAGGAACATATCAAAATAAACACAGGGAAGCAACAATGCGAGCTATTGATCTACAACATAGATATGCTAATACTACCAGGACTAAGTTCATGATAAATTAAAGTTCAATTAATCATATTACTTAAGAACTCCCACTTAGATAGACATCCTCTAATCTTCTAAGTGATCACGTGATCCAAATCAACTAAACCATGTCCGATCATCACGTGAGATGGAGTAGTTTCAATGGTGAACATCACTATGTTGATCATATCTACTATATGATTCACGCTTTCGACCTTCGGTCTCCGTGTTCCGAGGCCATATCTGTTATATGCTAGGCTCGTCCAAGTATAACCTGAGTATTCCGCGTGTGCAACTGTTTTGCACCCGTTGTATTTGAACGTAGAGCTTATCACACCCGATCATCACGTGGTGTCTCAAAGACGAAGAACTTTCGCATAGCGGTGCATACTCAGGGAGAACACTTCTTGATAATTAGTGAGAGATCATCTTATAATGCTACCGTCAATCAAAGCAAGATAAGATGCATAAAAGATAAACATCACATGCAATCAATATAAGTGATATGATATGGCCATCATCATCTTGTGCTTGTGATCTCCATCTTCGAAGCACCGTCATGATCACCATCGTCACCGGCGCGACACCTTGATCTTCATCGCAGCATCGTTGTCGTCTCGCCAATCTTATGCTTCCACGACTATCACTACCGCTTAGTAATAAAGTAAAGCATTACATCGCGATTGCATTGCATACAATAAAGCGACAACCATATGGCTCCTGCCATTTGCCGATAACTCGGTTACAAAACATGATCATCTCATACAATAAAATATAGCATCACGTATTGACCATATCACATCACAACATGCCCTGCAAAAACAAGTTAGACGTCCTCTACTTTGTTGTTGCAAGTTTTACGTGGCTGCTACGGGCTGAGCAAGAACCGATCTTACCTACGCATCAAAACCACAACGATAGTTTGTCAAATAGACTCCGTTTTAACCTTCTCAAGGACCGGGCGTAGCCACACTCGGTTCAACTAAAGTTGGAGAGACAGTCTTCCGCAAGCCATCTATGTGCAAAGCACGTCGAGGGAACGGTCTCGGCGTAAAGCGTCTGGCGTAAGGTTGGTCCGGATCGTCTCGTCCCAACAATACCGCTGAACCAAAGTATGACATGCTGGTAGGCGGTATGACTTGTATCGTCCACAACTCACTTGTGTTCTACTCGTGCATATGACATCAACGCATAAAACCTGGCTCGGATGCCACTTTGTTGGGGAACGCAGTAATTTCAAAAATTTCCTACGATCACGCAAGACCATGGTGATGGCATAGCAACGAGAGGAGAGTGTCTGTCCACGCACTCGTGAGACCGAAAGCGGAAGCGTTATAACAACGCGGTTGATGTAGTCAGACGTCTTCACGATCCGACCGATCCAAGCACCGAACGCACGGCACCTCCGGAAGTTCTCGCACACGCTCAGCTCGATGACGATCCCGGACTCGATCCAGCAAAGTGTCGGGGATGAGTTCCGTCGACCTGACGGCGTGGTGACGATGATGATGCTCCACCGACGCAGGGCTTCGCCTAAGCTCATGACGATATGACTTCTCCGGCGCAGGGCTTCGCCTAAGCTCTCTGACGATATGACCAAGTGGAATATGGTGGAAGGGGCACCGACACGGCTAAGGAAAGATCCGTAGATCAACTTGTCATGGGGTGCCCCTGCCCCGTGATATAAAGGAGCCAAAGGGAGGTGGCGGCCCAAGGGGAGGCGCGCAAGGGAGTCCTACTCCCTCCGGGAGGAGGCCTCCCCCTCCAATCCTCGTTGGATTAGGATTCCCGGCGGGGGACGAGAGAGAGGGGGGCCGGCCCACCTTTCCTAGTCCTAATCGGACTAGGGGAAGGGGAAGCAGCGGCCACCTAGGGCTGGCCCTCTCTCCTTTCCACTAAGGCCCACTATGGCCCATGTAGTTCCCGGGGTTCCGGTAACCTCCGGTACTCGGTAAATTCGATTTCACTCGAACCCTTCCAAGTCCAAACATAGGCTTCCAATATATCAATCTTTATGTCTCGACCATTTCGAGACTCCTCGTCATGTCCGTGATCACATCCGGGACTCGAACAACCTTCGGTGCATCAATACTTATAAACTCATTATGAACTGTCATCGAAGCGTTAAGCGTGCGGACCCTACGGGTTCGAGAACTATGTAGACATGACCTAGAACCATTCTCGGTCAATAACCAATAGCGGAACCTGGATGCCCATATTGGTTCCTACATATTCTACGAAGATCTTTATCGGTCAAACCGCATAACGACATACGTTGTTCCCTTTGTCATCGGTATGTTATTTACCCGAGATTCGATCGTCGGTATCCAATACCTAGTTCAATCTAGATTCTTGGTAAGTCTCTTTACTCGCTTCCGTAATACATCATCTCACAACTAACTCATTAGTTGTAATGCTTGCAAGGCTTAAGTGATGTGCATTACCGAGAAGGCACGAGATACCTCTCCGACAATCGGAGTGACAAAACCTAATCTCGAAATACGCCAACCCAACAAGTACCTTTGGAGACACCTGTAGTACTCCTTTATAATCACCCGATTACGTTGTGACGTTTGGTAGCACCCAAAGTGTTCCTCCGTAAACGGAGTTGCATAATCTCATAGTTACGGGAACATGTATGGGTCATGAAGAAAGCATTAACATACTAAGCGATCAAGTGTTAAGCTAACGGAATGGGTCATGTCAATCAGATCATTCAACTAATGATGTGACCTTGTTAATCAAATAACAACTCCTTGTTCATGGTTAGGAAACATAACCATCTTTGATTAACAAGCTAGTCAAGTAGAGGCATACTAGTGACATACTGTTTGTCTATATATTCACACATGTATTATGTTTCCGGTTAATACAATTCTAGCATGAATAATAAACATTTATCATGATATAAGGAAATAAATAATAACTTTATTATTGCCTCTAGGGCATATTTCCTTCATTTCTTTCTTGCTCAGATCAGCCTACATACAGATAATTATTTGATAAAGATTACGGTGCAGAGTTGAAGTACCAACCACATAACAAGTTATGCCCTTGGTACTTGGGGGCTAATGCATATTTGCTTTTCATCCTACAATTTCTATATAAGTCCCAAGCTCAATACAAGTATTCAACTTGGCACTTGGGGGCTAATGCCTATTTGCTCTGTCCTTTAGTGACACTGGAATTCTTACTGTATAAAGTCCCAATTTAACTACATTAAGTTGAACCGGCCCTTGGGGGCTACATTCCCAAAGTACAACTGCATTAAAGTTCACGTTGGAAAGTCCCGGTTTAAGTTGATATCTTAAAACCGTCACTTGGGGGATATTGGAGTTGACAGATTGAAATATACAAGCAGAGAGTCATATGGAATTTACCTCATATTTGTCCTTCATCATATTTACCAGACCGGCTTCATAATCACGGCTGGTATATAGCCGATTCAGGTAACCGGAATGAAGATATTGGGTGTTCAGAGCGGCATAAGTTACCAAATCGGCATTCCATTTGCCTTTGCCAAATGCAGCAAATTCATCTTTGGCAGTGTGCTTAGATAAAGCGACAGGATTGCCTGGCTCGGAACGACCAACGCCATTAATAACAACAACATCATCTTTGGCTTCAGTGGTCCGCACTGGGATTGCCGGTTTATCAGTATGCTTTGATGGGCTCATTGTTTTGTCAGTCTGCACAGGACTTGTGTGTTGATTAAAAGGGCCTGTGGCATCAACATGTGCCTCATCAGCAGCAACATCATGATCTGGTGATGGTGGGTCGTTCAGCACATCGTCGTGGATGTGTTCTTCGGGATCTGGTATTTTGTTCGGTTCAGGAGCGCTGCTTTTCTCGCTGCTTTTGTCCAAAGTAGCTTTCTTGCTTGGCCTAGGCTTGGCCTGAAAGGAAAAAGACGGATCAGTCCATGAATATTGAAAGTGATATATCAAACAACATTATAAGGAATATGGCTCACCCAAGCACCGCTTTTGAGTGGTGGGAGCTGGGTGGTGACGACTTCGCGGAAGAAGAAGAATGAGAAGTGCCCTGATAATCGGAGTCAGATGGATTAAGAGGTTGATGAAAAAACCCGCTTTAGGATAAGCATTGACGAAACAGTTAGAGACCTCTGAACGGCGTTTCCGAACCGGACTGTTCGGTAAACCGGCGGAGGTAACTACCTGGCCGCTGTGCCGGGTTGTGCGGCGAGCTTCATGCTGTTGTGTCTTCATAAGAAAGTTTGGGTCCAAATAAGCAAGAGGATGAGAAAATTTAACTTTCCGGTTTGCCTGACGGATTTTTAGTGAAGGCAAAGGGTTTTAATCGGAAGAAAGAGCGATTACCTCTATAACATCAGCGTGACTGACTTCAGCGTCATCCTGGCAATAATCATTATCAATAAGGCATGTGAAAAATAAACCAAGTGAGTCAAGCTCTACCTCAAGGTCCGGATTACCCACATCATCGTCAGCTGGTTTTTGGCCGGGTTGTTTTCTCCGGTTTCTCTTGTGGAGGCTTCTTGCTCCAAAATGGATCATCACCCTGTTTGAAATATGTTAATGTCAACAAAGGGTGGTTGAACATAGTCAGATTTCATGAAAGCATAAGATATGAGTCTTACGGCTGGCGGTTTGTTAATGGTACAAAAAGGAGGCAGGCCGGTTTGAGCGCAAGCAGCTTCCGGTTCATTCCATATCCTCTTCACAGCCTCAGTAACCTCGTCATCTGTCAGTTGGATCTCAATATGCCATAGAGGGTCTTTTGCATCTCCTGTGTATTTGCACATCAAATTGGAGCGCAAGCTTAAGGGCAATATACTCCAAGATATCTAGCAGCGAGCAAGGTCAACTCCTGTCAGCCCGTTAGCCCTGAAGGCCCTGAGCTTGGATAATTGAGGAGCATATTTGCTTCTCTCCTTAGCAGTCAGTCTCTGAGGGAAGGGATGTGTGTTTCTTAGCCGCTCCGGACGATAACCCGGCAAGGGATTTTCTCCATCAGGAGAGATATCTTTGCAGTAAAACCATGTTTGATTCCACTCTTTGGGATGGCTGTGCAGTTTGGCGTCAGGGTAAGTGACCTCTTTCCTCTTTTGAATCGCCATACCACCTAACTTGGTATTAGGACTGTCAGTAAATTCGGTGCGGCGGTTCAGACGGAAGCAATCTCTGGATAATTCAACTGTGGGCTCCTCTTGAAAGAACACCTCACAGAGCACTTGAAAGTGACAAATGTTGGTTACTGAGTTGGGGCCAATATCTTGTGGAGCCTTGATTGGAAGTTGGCCAAGACGTCCAGATAAAACTTTGAACCGGGCGGACTGAAGCCCCGGGCTAGATGGTCAGCAAAAACAACAACCTCTCCGTCCTTGGGTTCTGGAGGACATTCCGGGCCAGGGACCCTCCAATGAACGACATCTTTTTTGCCTAAAGCGCCGGTTTGGACTAAGTTATTCAGTTGAGTCTCGGTCACTCGAGAAGGGACCCAGTTGCACTCGTGCACTTGCTTGGCCATGGTGCAATCTGCAAAGCAGTAATACCGGTTCAAGAATATGTTGGAAGGGTGTACATTGATGGATTCATTGTTAAACCGGAAGCAGTTACTTATAAACCGGAGTTCTACAAGGTGGCAATGCTTAGCTAGGGAATCCTGGTGGTTCAACAAGGGGACTAATTGTTGGGGAACGTAGTAATTTCAAAAAAATTCCTACGCACACGCAAGATCATGGTGATGGCATAGCAACGAGAGGGGAGAGTATTGTCCACGCACTCGTGAGACCGTGAAGCGGAAGCGTTATGACAACGCTGTTGATGTAGTCGCACGTCTTCACGATCCGACTGATCCAAGTACCGAACGCATTCGGACTCCGATCCAGCAAAGTGTCGGGATGAGTTCCGCCAGACGACGGCTTGGTGGCGATGATGATGCTCTATCATAGCGAGGCTTCGCCTAAACTCCATGACGATATGACCGAGGTGGAATATGGTGGAGGGGGGCACCGCACACGGCTAAGGAACGATCACGAAGATCAACTTGTGTTGTTGTGCCTAGAGGTGCCCCCCTGCCCCCGTATATAAAGGATCAAGGGGGAGGGGGTGGCCGTCCAGGAGGAGGCGCGCCAAGGAGGAGTCCTACTCCCACCAGAGTAGGACTCCTCCTTCCTTGTTGGAGTAGGAGAAGGGGAAAGAGGGGAGAGGGAGAAGGAAAGGGGCTGCGCCCTTGTCCAATTCGGACCAGAGGGGGGCCGCAGGCCTCCTTCCTTTTGGCCTCTCTCCTCTATTCCCGTATGGCCCAATAAGGCCCATATACTCCCCGGCGAATTCCCGTAACTCTCCGGTACTCCGAGAAATACCCGAATCACTCGGAACCTTTCCGAACTCTGAATATAGTTGTCCAATATATCGATCTTTACGTCTCGACCATTTCGGGACTCCTCATCATGTCCCCGATCTCATCCGGGACTCCGAACTCCTTCGGTACATCAAAACTTATAAACTCATAATAAACCTGTCATCGTAACGTTAAGCGTGCGGACCCTACGGGTTCGAGAACTATGTAGACATGACCTAGAACTATTCTCGGTCAATAACCAATAGCGGAACCTGGATGCTCATATTGGCTCCTACATATTCTACAAAGATCTTTATCGGTCAAACCGCATAACAACATACTTTGTTCCCTTTGTCATCGGTATGTTACTTACCCGAGATTCGATCGTCGGTATCCAATACCTAGTTCAATCTCACTTGGCAAGTCTCTTTACTCGTTACGTAATGCATCATTCCGTAACTAACTCATTAGCTACATTGCTTGCAAGGCTTATAGTGATGTGCATTACCGAGAGGGCTCAGAGATACCTCTCCGACAATCGGAGTGACAAAACCTAATCTCGAAATACGCCAACCCAACATGTACCTTTGGAGACACCTGTAGTACTCCTTTATAATCACCCGATTACGTTGTGACGTTTGGTAGCACCAAAGTGTTCCTCCGTAAACGGAGTTGCATAATCTCATAGTTACAGGGAACATGTATAAGTCATGAAGAAAGCAATAGCAACATACTAAACGATCAAGTGCTAGGCTAACGGGATGGGTCATGTCAATCACATCATTCTCCTAATGATGTGATCCCATTAATCAAATAACAACACATGTCTATGGTTAGGAAACATAACCATCTTTGATTAATGAGCTAGTCAAGTAGAGGAATACTAGTGACTATATGTTTGTCTATGTATTCACACATGTATCATGTTTCCGGTTAATACAATTCTAGCATGAATAATAAACATTTATCATGAAATAAGAAAATAAATAATAACTTTATTATTGCCTCTAGGGCATATTTCCTTCAGTCTCCCACTTGCACTAGAGTCAATAATCTAGTTCACATCATCATGTGATTCAACACTAATATTCACATCTGTATGTGATTAACACCCATAGTTCACATCGTCATGTGACCAACACCCAAAGGGTTTACTAGAGTCAATAATCTAGTTCACATCGCTATGTGATTAACACCCAAAGAGTACTAAGGTATGATCATGTTTTGCTCGTGAGAGAAGCTTAGTCAACGGGTCTGTCACATTCAGAGCCGTATGTATTTTGCAAATATTCTATGTCTACAATGCTCGCACGGAGCTACTCTAGCTAATTGCTCCCACTTTCAATATGTATCCAGATTGAGACTTAGAGTCATCTGGATCAGTGTAAAAAGCTTGCATCGATGTAACTCTTTACGACGGGCTCTTTTATCACCTCCATAATCGAGAAATATTTCCTTAGTCCTCACTAAGGTTGTTTTTGACCAATGTCCAAAGTGATCTACTCTGGATCACTATTGTACTCCTTGCCAAATTCAGAGCAAGGTATACAATAGGTCTGGTACATAGCATAGCATACTTTATAGAACCTATGACTGAGGCATAGGGAATGACTTTCATTCTCTTTTCTATTTTCTGTCGTGGTCGGGATTTGAGTCTTACTCAATTTCACACGTTTGCAACACAGGCAAGAACTTTTCTTTGACTGTTCCATTTTGAACTACTTCAAAATCTTGTCAAGATATGTATTCATTGAAAAACTTATCAAGCGTCTTGATCTATCTCTATAGATCTTGATGCTCAATATGTAAGCAGCTTCACCGAGGTCTTTCTTTGAAAAACTCCTTTCAAACACTCCTTTATGCTTTGAAGAATAATTCTACATTATTTACGATCAACAATATGTCATTCACATATACTTATCAGAAAGGCTGTAGTGCTCCCACTCACTTTCTTGTAAATACAGGCCTTTCCAAAAGTCATATAAAACCATATGCTTTGATCAACACATCAAAGCGTATATTCCAACTCCGAGATGCTTGCACCAGTCCATTGATGGATCATTTGGAGCTTGCACATTTTGTTAGCACCTTTAGGATTGACAAAATCTTACGGTTGCATCATATACAACTCTTCTTGAAGAAAACCATTAAGGAATGCAGTTTTGACATCCATTTGCCAGATTTCATAAAATGTGGCAATTGCTAACATGATTCGGACAGACTTTTAAGCATCGATACGAGTGAGAAAATCTCATTGTATTCAACATCTTGAACTTTGTCAAAAACCTTTTTCGACAAGTCTAGCTTTGTAGATAGTAACACTACTATCAGCGTCCGTCTTCCTCTTGAAGATCCATTTATTTAACTTGACTTGCTGATCATCGAGCAGGTCAACCAAAGTCCACACTTTGTTCTTATATATGGATCCTATCTTAGATTTTATGGCCTCAAGCCATTTCGCGGAATCTGGGCTCATCATCGCTTCCTCATAGTTCATAGGTTCATCATGGTCTAGTAACATGACTTCTAGAATAGGATTACCGTACCACTTTGGTGCGGATCTTATTCTGGAAGACCTACGAGGTTCGGTAGTAACTTGATCTGAAGCTTCATGATCATCATCATTAGCTTCCTCACTGATTGGTGTAGGAATCACAGGAATTGATTGCTGTGATGAACTACTTTCCAATTCAGGAGAAGGTATAATTACCTTATCAAGCTCTACTTTCCTCCCACTCACTTCTTTCGAGAGAAACTCCTTCTCTAGAAAGGATCCATTCTTAGCAACGAATGTTTTGCCTTTGGATCTGTGATAGAAGGAGTACCCAACAGTTTCCTTTGGGTATTCTATGAAGACGCACTTTTTTCCGATTTGGGTTCGAGCTTATCAGGTTGAAAACCTTTTTCACATAAGCATCGCAACTCCAAACTTTAAGAAACGACGGCTTAGGTTTACTGCTAAACCATAGTTCATACGGTGTCGTCTCAACGGATTTAATGGTGCCCTATGTAACGTGAATGCAACTGTCTCTAATGCATAACCCCAAAACGATATTGGTAAATCGGTAAGAGACATCATTGATCGCACCATATCAAATAAAGTGCGGTTATGATGTTCGGACACACCATTACGTTATGGTGTTCCATGTGGCGTGAGCTGTGAAACTATTCCACATTGTTTTATATGAAGGCCAAACTCGTAACTCAAATATTTTCCTCCACGATCAGATCGTAGAAACTTTATTTTCTTGTTACGATGATTCTCCACTTCACTCTGAAATTCTTTGAACTTTTCAAATGTTTCAGACTTGTGCTTCATTAAGTAGATATACTCATATCTGCTCAAATCATCTTGTGAAGGTCAGAAAATAACGATACCTACCATGAGCATCAACACTCATTGGACCGCATACATCGGTATGTATTATTTCCAACAAGTCAGTAGCTCGTTCCATTGTTCCGGAGAACGGAGTTTTAGTCATCTTGCCCAAAAAGCACGGTTCACAAGCATCAAATGATTCATAACCAAGTGATTCCGAAAATCCATCTTTATGGAGTTTCTTCATGCATTTTACACCGATATGACCCAAACGGCAGTGCCACAAATAAGTTGCACTATCATTATTAACTTTGCATCTTTTGGCATCAATTTATGAATATGTGTATCACTACGATCGAGATCCAACAAACTATTTTCATTGGGTGTATAACCATCGAAGGTTTTATTCATGTAAACAGAATAACAATTATTCTTTAACTTTAAATGAATAACCGTTTTGCAATAAACATGATCAAATCATATTCATGCTCAATGCAAACGCTAAATAACATTTATTTGGCTTTTAACACTAATCTCGAAAATATAGGAGTGTGTGATGATGATCATATCAATCTTGGAACTATTTCCAACACTCATCGTCACTTCCCCTCAACTAGTCTCTGTTTATTATGTAACTCCTGTTTCGAGTTACTAATCTTAGCAACCAAACGAGTATCAAATACTCAGGGGCTACTATAAACACTAGTAAGGCACAAATCAATAACCTGTATATCAAATATACTCTTGTTCACTTTGCCATCCTTCTTATCCACCAAATATTCAGGGCATTTCTGCTTCCAGTGACCATTTCCTTTGCAGTAGAAGCACTTAGTTTCAGGCTTTGGTCCAGCTTTGGGCTTCTTCGCGGGAGTGACAACTTGTTTGCCATTCTACTTGAAGTTTCCCTTTCTTTCCCTTTGCCCTTTTCTTGAAACTAGTGGTCTTGTCAATCATCAACACTTGATGCTCTTTCTTGATTTCTACCTTCACGATTTTCAACATCACGAAGAGCTCGGGAATCTTTTTCGTCATCCCTTGCATACTATAGTTCATCACGAAGTTCTAGTAACTTAGTGATGGTGACTAGAGAATTCTGTCAATCACTATCTTATCTGAAGATTAACTCCCACTTGATTCAAGCGATTGAAGTACCCAGACAATCTGAGCTCATGCTCACTAGTTGAGCGATTCTCCTCCATCTTTTAGCTATAGAACTTGTTGGAGACTTCATATCTCTCAACTCGGGTATTTGCTTGAAATATTAACTTCAATTCCTGGAACATCCCATATGGTCCATGACGTTCAAAACGTTTTTGAAGTCCCGATTCTAAGCCGTTAAGCATGGTGCACTAAACTATCAAGTAGTCATCATATTGAGCTAGCCAAACGTTCATAACATCTGCATCTGCTCCTGCAATAGGTCTGTCACCTAGCGGTGCATCAAGAACATAATTCTTCCGTGCAGCAATGAGGATAAACCTCAGATCACGGATCCAATCCGCAACATTGCTACTAACATTTTTCAATACAATTTTCTCTAGGAACACATATAAAAACACATGGAAGCAAAAACATAGGGAAGCAACAACGCGAGCTATTGATCTACAACATAATTTGCAAAATACTACCAGGACTAAATTCATGATAAATTAAAGTTCAGTTGATCATATTACTTAAGAACTCCCACTTAGACTGACATCTCTCTAGTCATCTAAATGATTACGTGATCCAAATCAACTAAACCATGTCCGATCATCACGTGAGATGGAGTAGTTTCAATGGTGAACATCACTATGTTGATCATATCTACTATATGATTCACGTTCGACCTTCGGTCTCCGTGTTCCGAGGCCATATTTGTATATGCTAGGCTCGTCAAGTTTGACCTGAGTATTCCGCGTGTGCAACTGTTTTGCACCCGTTGTATTTGAACGTAGAGCCTATCACACCCGATCATCACGTGGTGTCTCAGCACGAAGAACTTTCGCAATGGTGCATACTCAGGGAGAACACTTCTTGATATTTAATTAGAGATCATCTTATAATGCTACCGTCAATCAAAGCAAGATAAGATGCATAAAGGATAAACATCACATGCAATCAATATAAGTGATATGATATGGCCATCATCATCTTGTGCTTGTGATCTCCATCTCAAGCACCGTCGTGATCACCATCGCCACCGGGCGCGACACCTTGATCTCCATCGTAGCATCGTTGTCGTCCTCGCCAACTATTGCTTCTACAACTATTGCTACCGCTTAGTGATAAAGTAAAGCAATTATATGGCGTTGCATTTCATACAATAAGCGACAACCATATGGCTCCTGCCGATTGCCGATAACTCGGTTACAAAACATGATCATCTCATACAATAAAATATAGCATCACGTATTGACCATATCACATCACAACATGCCCTGCAAAAACAAGTTAGACGTCCTCTACTTTGTTGTTGCAAGTTTTACGTGGCTGCCACGGGCTGAGCAAGAACCGTTCTTACCTACGCATCAAAACCACAACGATAGTTTGTCAAGTTGGTGTTGTTTTAACCTTCGCAAGGACCAGGCGTAGCCACACTCGGTTCAACTAAAGTGAGAGAGACAGACACCCGCTTGATCACCTTTAAGCAACGAGTGCTCGCAGCGGTGAAACCAGTCTCGGCGTAAGCATCACGCGTAATGTCGGTCCGGCCACTTCATCTCACAATACCGCCGAACCAAAGTATGACATGCTGGTAAGCAGGTATGACTTGTATCGCCCACAACTCACTTGTGTTCTACTCGTGCATATAACATCAACGCATAAAACCAGGCTCGGATGCCACTGTTGGGGAACGTAGTAATTTCAAAAATTTCCTACGCACACGCAAGATCATGGTGATGGCATAGCAACGAGAGGGAGAGTATTGTCCACGCACTCGTAGACCGTAAGCGGAAGCGTTATGACAACGCGGTTGATGTAGTCGTACGTCTTCACGATCCGACCGATCCAAGTACCGAACGTACGGCACCTCCGAGTTCAGCACACGTTCAGCTCGATGACGATCCCCAGACTCCGATCCAGCAAAGTGTCGGGGATGAGTTCCGTCAGCACGATGGCGTGGTGACGATGATGATGCTCTACCGGCGCAGGGCTTCGCCTAAACTCCGCGACGATATGACCGAGGTGGAATATGGTGGAGGGGGGCACCGCACACGGCTAAGGAATGATCACGAAGATCAACTTGTGTTGTTGTGCCTAGAGGTGCCCCCTGCCCCCGTATATAAAGGAGCAAGGGGGGAGGGGGCGGCCGGCCTAGGAGGGGGCCCGACAAGGGGAGTCCTACTCCCACCGGGAGTAGGACTCCCTCCTTCCTTGTTGGAGTAGGAGAAGGGAAAGAGGGGAGAGGGAGAAGGAAAAGGGGCTGCGCCCTTGTCCAATTCGGACCAGAGGGGGCGCAGGCCTCCTTCCTTCGGCCTCTCTCCTCTATTCCCGTATGGCCCAATAAGGCCCATATACTCCCCGGCGAATTCCCGTAACTCTCCGGTACTTCGAAAAATACCCGAATCACTCGGAACCTTTCCGAACTCCGAATATAGTCGTCCAATATATCGATCTTTACGTCTCGACCATTTCGAGACTCCTCGTCATGTCCCCGATCTCATCCGGGACTCCGAACTCCTTCGGTACATCAAAACTTATAAACTCATAATAAAACTGTCATCGTAACGTTAAGCGTGCGGACCCTACGGGTTCGAGAACTATGTAGACATGACCTAGAACTATTCTCGGTTAATAACCAATAGCGGAACCTGGATGCTCATATTGGCTCCTACATATTCTACAAAGATCTTTATCGGTCAAACCGCATAACAACATACTTTGTTCCCTTTGTCATCGGTATGTTACTTACCCGAGATTCGATCGTCGGTATCCAATACCTAGTTCAATCTCGTTACTGGCAAGTCTCTTTACTCGTTACGTAATGCATCATTCCGTAACTAACTCATTAGCTACATTGCTTGCAAGGCTTATAGTGATGTGCATTACCGAGAGGGCCCAGAGATACCTCTCCGACAATCGGAGTGACAAAACCTAATCTCGAAATCGCCAACCCAACATGTACCTTTGGAGACACCTGTAGTACTCCTTTATAATCACCCGATTACGTTGTGACGTTTGGTAGCACCCAAAGTGTTCCTCCGTAAACGGGAGTTGCATAATCTCATAGTTACAGGAACATGTATAAGTCATGAAGAAAGCAATAGCAACATACTAAACGATCAAGTGCTAGGCTAACAGAATGGGTCATGTCAATCACATCATTCTCCTAATGATGTGATCCCATTAATCAAATAACAACACATGTCTATGGTTAGGAAACATAACCATCTTTGATTAATGAGCTAGTCAAGTAGAGGAATACTAGTGACTATATGTTTGTCTATGTATTCACACATGTATCATGTTTCCGGTTAATACAATTCTAGCATGAATAATAAACATTTATCATGAAATAAGGAAATAAATAATAACTTTATTATTGCCTCTAGGGCATATTTCCTTCACTAATGGTATATACTGAGTTGTCAATTTTTCTACAAAGTTAAACCGCCTGGTCTGAAACATTGAAGAGTCAAGATTGCAGATGAGTAGGTGTGCGAAAACAGGTTTCACAAAATTACATCACAGTTTTGGATCTGGAACATGTTCAGAAAAGAGATAAATATTCAAGGTCCAAAAGGGAGCAATACCGAATCAATGAGCAAGGATACAGGGAGATCTATGGCTTTGAGATGCGCAAGTGACGACGGATGATAAAAACTACCGCTACGCAGAACAAAGATTTACAGACTTGTCTAAGATTTATCATATGAACAAGAAGCAAGCAATGAACGCTGAAGAACATGGAAACCCTAGAACAGATCTATGATGAAAAGATAGAAGACTTACCACAGCTCAGGAAGAAATGGAAGATCGCCGCGATGCTCTGGTATGTTCAGGGTGATGCAGCGGCCAAGGTTGGTGCAGAAGTTGACGGCGGCGACGGAGCTCCGAAGCTGGGCGATGCGAGGAAGACGAAGCAGAAGGTCATGAAGGGGAAAAAGAAATGACCCTTTGGTCTTATTTATAAAGCAAGGGACATGTGTCAGGCGCGAAAATCAAGGGGCCGCGAGTTTGGAAACGGAGATGTCGCCTCGATTGTCGCAGATCCATTAAACAAAAAAGGTACCGTGGATAGATTTTATGACAGGTGACGTCACGCCGGTTTACAACGACCAGAGAAGATGACATCATGGCGGTTCACCAAACTACATAAAGATGCTGAAGATGAAGTTTTTTGCTAAGGATTGACATGAACCTGTTCAAATCAATCTGGGGCCTAATGTTGGGGATATTTCTACTGGGTGTAAACCGGCCAGGTCAGGTCGGGTTAACTTCGTCAGTAGTTGAGTATGTTAAAGCCCATGTAGGCAGATGAGGGCTCAAGGCCCATAGTCGGTTCAAGGCTTGTAGCCGTAAACCGGCGTCGGTATGTAACTTGTATTGTAAGTTAGGAATAGTGGAGACCGAGCCGGATACATCTATGAACCGGTGTCGGGACTCTGTAAACCAACGGGCGCCACCCATGTATATAAGGGGACGACCCGGCGGCGGTTCAGGGACAACAGACAACAACTCGAGACTTAGGCGAAGCTTGTTTGCTCCCTAGTCATCGAAACCCCATCAATTACATCACAACTAGACGTAGGCTTTTACCTTCATCGAAGGGGCCGAACTAGTATAAACTCTGTTGCGTCCTTGCACCCGCTTTAACCCCTTCAAGCTAACCCGTAGCTATGGCTCCACGACTAAGTCCTTTCATGAGGACATCTGCCGTGACAAAACCACGACAAAACCCAAATATCAGAGAAGAAATACGAGGCTATAAGAGATCACGCATATAAGAGATCAAAGAACTCAAATAAATTTCATGGATATAAAAAGATATAATTGATCATAAACTCGAAGTTCATCAGATCCCAACAAACACACCGCAAAAAGGACTTACATCATATGGATATCCAAGAGATCATTGTATTGATAATCAAGAGAGAGAGAGAGAGAGAGGAAGCCATCTAGCTACTAACTACGGACCCAAATGTCTACAAAGAACTACTCACGCATCATCCGAGAGGCACCAATGGAAGTGGTGAACCCGTCCGTGATGGTGTCTAGAATGGATCTCGGTGTTCTGGACTCTGCGGCGGCTGGATGAAAATTTCATCGACTCCCCTTGGGTTTTCTAGAATATTGGGGTATTTATAGAGCAAAGAGTCGGTCCAGGGGGCACCCGAGGTGGGCACAACCCACCTGGGCGCGCCTGGGCCTCCTGGCGCGCCCAGGTGGGTTGTCCCCTCCTCGGGACTCCCCCCAGGTGCAACCAGGGCCCATTGTGTTCCTTCTGGTCCATAAAAAATCATCGTAAATTGGTATGGTATTTGGACCCCTTCTGATATTGATTTCCTACGATGTAAAAAGCATGCAAAAAACAGCAACTGGCACTTGGCACCATGTCAATAGGTTAGTACCAAAAGATGATATAAAATGACTATATAATGATGATAACACATCCAAGATTGATAATAAAACAACATGGAATGATAAAAAATTATAGATACGTTGGAGACGTATCAGCATCCCCAAGCTTAAATCCTACTCGTCCACGAGTAGTTATGTGATAAAACAGAATTTTTGATGTGGAGTGCTTTTTATCATGTCATATCATATTCTTTTCTTCATAGAATGGCATTTGGACTTTTATGTGATTCAAAGCAATAGTCTAGTTTTGACATAATAATTTAGATATTCAAGCATATCAACAAGCAACCATATCTTTCAAAATATCAATGCTAAAACAAGTTATCCCTAGCCCATCATGCTCAAACATTGATCCATTCATGAAACACACTCGAATATTAGCTACACCCAATACTTAAGTACGATCATATTGTCCCCTAGTTGGTGCTTTTATAAGAGAGGGTGGAGACTCAATTTCAAAAATAAAAATTGCATAAAGTAAAAGAAAGGCCCTTCGCAGAGGGAAGTAGGGATTTGTAGAGGTGCCAGAGCTCTAAGCGAAAAAATAAAGATAAAAACATTTTGGGAGGTGTATCCATCCCACCAATGAAAACGACTTGGAGCATCCCACCAAAAAATAGAGATATATCATAGGAGGTTCCCAAACAGAAAATAAAGGTTATTCCTTTTTCCACCATAACTTTCACTTTCCATGGCTAACCGTATCCACGGGTGCCCTCCATACCAACACTTTCCAAGGAATTTATTATTTGACAACATAAAGTAAATTCATTTTTGCATTTAGGGACTGCCATGGCTAACCGTATCCACGGGTGCCCTCCATGCCAACACTTTCCAAGGAATTTATTATTTGACAACATAAAGTAAATTCATTTTTGCATTTAGGGACTGGGCATCCCTAATACCTTTGCCATACTCTCGTGCAATGACAAGTGAATAAACACTCATTGTGAGAATAACACATCTAGCATGGAAAATATTAGCTACCCGTTACCGTTCCGCAAGCAAAACAAACACACAAAAGAGAAGTTCATTTTGAAAATTAGAGATGGCACATGCAAATTTGCTTAGAACGGCAAAAGAATACCGCATATAGGTAGAAACAAGCACAAATGCCCGTGCATTGCAACGGGATACATTGTTATACGTCTCATGCCTCAGTAATTTTCGTGCGTCTCATCTCCTCTTTCCAGTCCTCCACACACTCGTGCGTTGCAACAGGATAAAAACTACCCGCACTCCTATGGTATTTGTAAAAAAGAGATGCATTGCAACGGGATAAAAATTCGCAGCACTCCATATGGCCAAGTGATCCCATTTTAAATAGCTCAATAGGTCATCGACATTTTTCTTATGCGCTCCATATAATTCCGTTTTAATTAGAGAGTTTTCCTTCCTTGTTTCTCTGACTGAAATTGGTGTATGACTTCCTCTCTTTTCCACTCGACATCCATGGGGTGTAACCTTTCCAATCACCATGTCGACTATTAAAATATTTAACTTGCCACTGTATTCGCATTAATACATTAACCTATTATATATAAGAAGTCGTTGTTGGTTAAAAAGAGAAATAGACAAAAACATCTCCCAAAAACCAAGCCATTTATTTGGCGGAACCATATATGAAAATTTACAATGTGATTTGACAAGAATGCATACGTGTGTTTTCTGCTAGGCTGAGGGCCCCTGGTCGTATTTGCCCGGCTTGAGATTTCTTTCCTCCCCTTCCCAACTCCTCCCCTTTCTTATTCTTTGTTTCTTTCTTGCCTTATTTATTTCCTTTCTTTCTTTATTTGTCTCAATTTCTTTCCTTCACTTTCTTTTGTCTCCATTCCTTTCTTGCCATATTTCTTTATTTTGTCTCAATTTCTTTCCTTCATTTTTTTGTCTCCATTCCTTTCTTGCCTTAATTATGGCAGCCCTTTCGGGGGTTCCTTAGGGACCGATTCACTCTGCGTAGATTGACTGAACGCAGAAAGCGAAAACTTCTTGATGGCACCATCATCTCATTACCTTATTTTTTCCCTTCGACTTCGGCCAGAAAATGCCCCCTTTTCCGGTCCGGTTAACAAAGCCTGTAAACCAAGAGCGGGGCAACGGCGCCAGAAATCATTCTTGCTACCTCTTGAGCTTGCGTTGTTTTTTCCCTTGAAGAGGAAAGGGTGATGCAGCAAAGTAGTGTAAGTATTTCCCTCAGTTTAAGAACCAAGGTATCAATCCAGTAGGAGATAATGCACAAGTTACCGAATAACAACACAAACAATCAACAACTTGCACCCAACACGATAAAGAGGTTGTCAATTCCTTCACGGTAATTTGCAAAAGTGAGATCAAATAGATATAGATCGGAAAGTAAAATATTGCAAAATAGTAGATCAGAAACTAGTAAGATGTAAAAGAGATTCAATATAATGGAAAAGAGACCCGGGGGCCATAGGTTTACTAGTGGCTTCTCTCAAGATAGCAATTATTACGATGGGTGAACAAATTACTGCCGAGCAATTGATAGAAAAGTGCAAAGTTATGACGATATCTAAGGCAATGATCATGAACATAGGCATCACGTCCGTGTCAAGTAGTCCGAAACGATTCTGCATCTACTACTATTACTCCGCACATCGACCGACTCCTGCCTACATCTAGAGTATTAAGTTCATAAATAACAGAGTAACGCATTAAGTAAGATGACATTTTGCGGAGGAATTAACTCAAGCAATATGATAAAACCCCATCTTTTTTATCCTCGATGGCAACAATACAATACGTGCCTTGCTGCCCCTACTGTCACTGGGAAAGGACACCGCAAGATTGAACACAAAGCTAAGCACTTATCCCTTTGCACGAAATATCAATCTACTAAGCCAAACTAAAATGATAATTCGAAGAGACTTGCAAAGATATCAAATCATGCATATAATAATTCAGAGAAGAACCAAATAATATTCATAGATAATCTGATGATAAATACACAATTCATCGTAACTCGGCAAACACACTGCAAAAGAATATTACATCGAATAGATCTCCAAGAACATCGAGGAGAACATGGTATTGAGAATCAAAGAGAGAGAAGAATCCATCAAGCTGTTGAGGAACGCGGTAATTTAAAAAAATTCCTACGGTCACGCAAGATCTATGTGACGCCCGGATAATCACGCTACAGTAATCCCACGCTATTCATGCCACGTCACCTCGGTTACTGTGACTAAACTCTCGTTGATTCAAACCGGTTCAACTTCATATTGAAAACATAGGCATAGAAATAAAAGTTTTTCAAAATTTAAAACAAAAAGTGTGGAAGAGAAACCCTTGGCCCAAACCCCACGGCTCAGCCCAACTTCCCCACTGGGCGGCCCACCGCCCAACCGACGGCCGCATATCCCCCACCAAAGCGGCTAACCCTAAACCGCCACCCCACTTCCTCGCCCCTCGCTCCAAGACCCGATCTGGATCGGTGAGGAGGCCCCGACCGAGCCAACCCCGCCGACCTCCACCTGCGCCCGGCCCCCGCCCGCCCGCCGGACCTCCCTCCTCCACCACACCGACTCGTCGAGGCTCCCCTCCTCCCTCCGTCGCCCCAGAGCCCTTGACCTGCCTCCATGGCCAGCTGCTCACTCCCCGTCATGCATGGCCTCCCCGACCCTCCCCAGCGGTCGTCTGCCCCCCGTCCGAGCCCGCGCCTAGTCCTGCCTCCCCTGTGAGACCCCTCTCTTCCCCTCCCGTCGGCGATCCGCCCCCTCCAGCTCCCTCCCGTTTGCCGTGGCCAGGCCCGTCGCCGGCTCGGTCGCCAGACTCTTGCAGCGCCCCCCGTTCCCTCTCCTTCCCCCACTGGCGGATCCGGCCGTTGACCAGCAAGCCCGGCCACCGTGGCGCCGCTTCGCCCCCCTTCTTCCCCTCGTCGGCGACTCTCCGGCGCCAGCAGCTCGAACCTCGCTGCCCCTCCGAGGCCCGCCCGTTCGGGCGCCCTCGCCCCCTCGTCTTCCCCAACGCGGCCTTTCGACCGAACCCACCACCCCGCTCGTCGCCTCTCCTCGCCGGCGCCGCTGCGCTTGGCCGGCGGCCCCGTGCCTCAGGCGCCTGACCCCACTGGATCGCGCCCCAACAGGTCGCGCCCGATCCATACTGGATCGGGCCCGCTCGGGCATCACCCGCATCACCCGCGCCCGATTTGGCCTCGGGCCACTGACGTGGGGGCCCCCACCCCCAATAACACGTTTTAAATTAAAACAGAAATTAAAATGGAAATAAAAATGAATTAAAGTAATTAACTATATAATTAATTAATTAATTAATTAAGTAATTAATTAAACTAATTAATTCTGAATTAATTAACCCTAATCATTAATTAACTTAATTAAGTATTGTTAATTAAATCTGATTAGGTTAATTAGCCATTAGTGAATGACATGCGGGACCCACCTGTCAGGTTGACTAAGTCAACCCTGTTGACTGATGATGTCGACTTGACATCATGCTGATGTCATAAATGCAATTTCGAAATTAATTAAATAATTAATTAAAATTCCGTAAATTAATAAAATCTTTTAAAATCATATCTTTTAATCCGTAATCCGGATTAAAATATTTTCAACATGAAAGTTGCTCGAGCGATGAGACGAATCCGGATACGCAGTCGCTTCGTCCACCACACGTCTCTAACCTATCGAACCTGCAAACTTTCCTCTCCGGTTCATCTGTCTGACAGACGTCCGGAACCGGGAATACTTCCCGGATGTTTCCCCCTTAACCAGTACCCCCCCTCATACCACGTTAGGGCACGCCTAGCTTCGCTTCTTGTCATGTCATGCATCGATATGCTACATTTTACGGTATTTCTTGTTTCTTCCCCTCTTCTCTCCGGTAGACCCCAAGACCGATCTTGATGTGCTCGTGATCAACTACGCCACCGACGACCCCTCTCTCTTGCCAGAGCAACCAGGCAAGCCCCCTTTTGATCATCCCGATATCGCCCATTCCATTCTCTCATGCTTGCATTAGATTTTACTCTTGTTATTGTTTGCTCCTATTACATTGCATAGCCTGTTTATTGTAACCTGCTATTGTTACCTACACCTTATCCTAAACCGCTTAGTATAGGTTGGTTAGAGACCCATCGGTGACCCCCACCTTGTCCTTGTTGCCTCGCTTCATCATTGAAGACCCGATCAACGGGATCGAAGACCAGGCCCGACACCGCACATCACTTCCCTTAGTTGCTCGACACTACTAGGTTACTATCGAGTACCGAGGGTGAAACCTCTACAACACTTCCGATATTAACCTGTAGTATAGCTATCCGGTTGTGGTCATCGAGGGTGATTTCCTCCTTAACCACTTCCGTCACGATCGTCCGTGCAATCCCTCAAGTGTGGACCTCGAGGGTGAATCCTCTTATGTTCACCTTGATGACTACGTTGAGTGGAATTCACGGGGTGATTCCTCGGGTTTTCCCTTGATGTTTGGACACACGGTTACTTGGACTTTTACCATTATTACTTGGAAAGACGGGTCGAATTCGAGGGGTACCAGCGCGTGCTTAATTGCAGTGATGTGGAGACGGGTTGACCCGGAGGGTGCCCGCGAGATAATTACGAGGCGTGGCGGGCATTCCTAGCCCTTGCCGCAAGTCCTCGAGACGGGCAACGGGTCACATCTTTCGTGAGTCTCGCTTGTTACCGCGTTCCTAATCCACTACGATTTGGATATTTGATCCGAGGGCCTCGGCACGATAGCACTAACCATCACGTGGGCTAAGTATGGGCGTTCTGCGTCGTATACATCAGCCGAAGCTTATTAGACGTCGTGGCGGCGGCGTACCGGATTGGACTGGAACGCTCGATGGGCTAGGTCTGCTTCCGGCGTCACGCAACGTGCAGGAGTTCCTGTGGAGATGGCCCATGACCCAGGGGCATAGGTTTAGTCCGGCGTCTGGCCTCTCTATTAAGCCTAGGTCGGGTTGCGGCGTATTGTTTGGCCGAGGCGGGCATGACCTGGAAAGTGTGTCCGCCGGAGTTAAGCGGCGTGGTGGGTAAGTTGGTGCACCCCTGCAGGGAAGAAAACATCTATCGATAGCCTGTCTCTACGGTAACGGACACTTGGAGTTGTATCCCGATCGATACAACTAGAACTGGATACTGGTGATGAGAATTGGATGGTGATGAGTAATGGATTGTGACGATAACTAGATAGTATGGCTCTGGGATTTCTTTCTCGCAGGGAGTCGAGAAAGGATCTCTGGCCGAGGTTGATAACACTACTGCTACTTTAAGTTATGCTACTCTACTCCCTCTTGTTTGCTGCAAGATGGGGTTTTCCGGAAGATGCTAGTCTTCGATAGGACTAGGCCTTCTCTCTATTCTGGCATTTCTGCAGCCCAGTTCACATATACGGCCTTCTTTTGATAATGTTGCATATGTAGTGTAGCTCCTTGCTTGCAGTACTTTGGATGAGTACTCACGGTTGCCTTGTTCCCCTTTTCCCCCTACCTCTACTCGATTGCTGCAACTGCACGATGGAGCCCAGGAGCCGACGCCACCGCCTATGACGACTACTACTCGGAGGCGCCTACTACTACTACGTGCAGCCAGCGACGACCGGGAGTGACCTAGGAGGATCCCAGGCAGGAGGCCTGCTCCTCTTCGATCTCAGTATCCCAGTTTGTGCTAGCCATCTTATGGCACCTTGTTTAACTTATGTCCGTACTCAGATATTGTTGCTTCCGCTGACTTCGTCTATGATCGAAAGCACTTGTATTCGAGCCCTCGAGGCCCTGGGCTTGTATTATGATGCTTGTATGACTTATTTTATTTGTAGAGTTGTGTTGTGATATCTTCCCGTGAGTCCTTGATCTTGATCGTACACATTTGCGTGCATGATTAGTGTACGATTGAATCGAGGGCGTCACAATCTATCTAGGTGATGCATAGCAACGAGATGGGAGAGTGTGTCCACGTACCCTCGTAGACGAAAAGTGGAAGCGTTTAACTAACGCAGTTGATGTAGTTGCGATCCAACCGATCAAGTACCGAACACACGACACCTTCGCGATCTGCACACGTTCAGCTCCATGACGTCCCTCGAACTCTAGATCCAGCTGAGGCCGAGGAAGAGTTCCATCCGCACGACGGCGTGGTGACAGTGATGATGAATTTACCGGCGCAGGGCTTTGCCTAAGCACTACGACGATATGAGCGAGGTGGAATACTGTGGTGGGGGGCACCACACATGGCTAAAAGATCAACTTGTGTCTCTATGGGGTGCCCCCTGGCCACGTATATAAAGGAGGGGAGGGAACAGGTGGCCGGCCCAAGGGGGCCGCGCCAGGTGTGGAGAATCCTACTAGGACTCCCCAGTCCAAGTAGGATTCCCCTCCTCTTTCCTATTCCTTGTAGGAGAAGGAGGGAAGGACAAAGGGGGGAGAAGGAAGGAGGGGGAGCGCCGCCCCCTCCTAATCCAATTCGGACCAGCCCATGGGGGTTCGTGCGGCCAACCCCTTGAGGCCCTTCTCTCCTTTCCCGTATGGCCCATTAAGGCTCATTACTTCCCCGGCGAATTCCCGTAACTCTCCGGTACTCCGAAAAATACCCGAATCACTCGAAACCTTTCCGATGTCCGAATATAGCCTTTCAATATATCGATCTAAACGTCTCGACCATTTCGAGACTCCTCGTCACGTCCGTGATCTCATGCGGGACTCCGAACAAACTTCGGTCATCAAATCACATAACTCATAATACAAATCATCATCAAACATTAAGCGTGCGGACTCTAGGGGTTCGAGAACTATGTAGACATGACCGAGACACATCTCTGATCAATAACCAATAGCGGAACCCGGATGCTCATATTGGCTCCTCATATTCTACGAAGATCTTTATCGGTCAAAACGCATAACAACATACGTTGTTCCCTTTGTCATCGGTATGTTACTTGCCCGAGATTCGATCGTCGGTATCATCATACCTAGTTCAATCTCGTTACCGGAAAGTCTCTTTACTTGTTCCATAATACTTCATCCCGCAACTAACTCATTAGTCACAATGCTTGCAAGTCTTATAGTGATGAGTATTACCGAGAGGGCCCAGAGATACCTCTCCGAAACATGGAGTGACAAATCCTAATCTCGATCTATGCCAACCCAACAAACACCTTCGGAGACACCTGTAGAGCACCTTTATAATCACCCATTTACGTTGTGACGTTTAGTAGCACACAAAGTGTTCCTCCGGTATTCGGGATGTTCACAATCTCATAGTCTGAGGAATAAGTATAAGTCATGAAGAAAGCAGTAGCAATGAAACTGTAACGATCATAATGCTAAGCTAACGGATGGGTCATGTACATCACATCAATTCTCCTAATGATGTGATCCCATTCATCAAATGACAACACATGTCTATGGTTAGGAAACATAACCATCTTTGATTAACGAGCTAGTCAAGTAGAGGCATACTAGGGACAATATGTTTTGTCTATGTATTCACACATGTACTAAGTTTCTGGTTAATACAATTCTAGCAGGAATAATAAACATTTATCATGAAATAAGGAAATAAATAATAACTTTATTATTGCCTCTAGGGCATATTTCCTCCAGTCTCCCACTTGCACTAGAGTCAATAATTTAGTTCACATCGCCATGTGATTTAACAACAATAGTTCACAAATGTATGTGATTAACACCCATAGTTCACATCGCCATGTGACCAACAACCAAAGGGTTTACTAAAGTCAATAATCTAGTTCACATTGCTATGTGATTAACACCCAAAGATTACTAAGGTGTGATCATGTTTTGCTTATGAGAGAAGTTTAGTCAACGGGTCTGTCACATTCAGAGCCGTATGTATTTTGCAAATATTATATGTCTACAATGCTCTACATAAAGCTACTCTAGCTAATTGCTCCCACTTTCAATATGTATCCAGATTGAGACTCAGAGTCATCTGGATCGGTGTAAAATCTTGCATCAAAGTAACTCTTTACGACGAACTCTTTATCACCTCCATAACCGAGAAATATTTCCTTAGTCCTCTAAGGATAATTTTGACTGCTGTCTAGTGATCTACTCCTGGATAACTATTGTACCCCCTTGCCAAACTTATTGGCAAGGCACACAACAGGTCTGGTACACAACATAGAATACTTTATAGAACCTATGACTGAGGCATAGGGAATGAATTTCAATCTCTTTCTATCTTCTGCTGTGGTCGGGCTTTGATTCTTACTCAACTTTACACCTTGTAATACAGACAAGAACTCCTTCTTTGACTGATCCATTTTGAACTCTTTCAAAAACTTGTCAAGGTATATACTCATTGAAAAATCATATCAAGCGTCTTGATCTATCTCTATAGATCTTGATGCACAATATGTAAGCAACTTCACTGAGGTCTTTCTTTGAAAATCTCTTTTCAAGCTCTCCTTTATGCTTTCTAGAAAATTCTATATCATTTCTGATCAACAATATGTCATTCACATATACTTACAAAAAAGGCTGTAGTGCTCCCACTCACTTTCTTGTAAACACGGGCTTCATCGCAAGTCTGTATAAAACTATATGCTTTGATCAACTCATCAAAGCGTATATTCCAACTCCGAGATGCTTGCACCAGTTCATAGATGGATCGCTGGAGCTTGCACACCTTGTTAGTATCCTTAGGATCGACAAAACCTTCTGGTTGCATCATATACAACTCTTCTTTAAGTAATATCCATTTAAGGAATGCAGTTTTGACATCCATTTGCCAGATTTCATAAAATATAGCAATTGCTAACATGATTCGGACAGATTTAAGCATCACTATAGTTGAGAAAATCTCATTGTAGTCAACACCTTGAACTTGTCGAAACCCTTTTGCGACAAGTTGATCTTTTGTAGATAGTCACGCTACTATCAGCGTCCGTCTTCCTCTTGAGGATCCATTTATTTTCTATGGCTTGTCAATCATCGTGCAAGTCCACCAAAGTCCACACTTTTTTCCCATACATGGATCCCATTTCAGATTTCATGGCCTCAAGCCATTTCGTAGAATCTGGGCTCATCATCGTTCCTCATAGTTCGTAAGTTTATCATGGTCTAGTAACATGACTTCCATAATAGGATTACCGTACCACTCTGGTGCGGACCGTACTCTGGAATACCTACGAGGTTCTGTAGTAACTTGATATGAAGTTTCATGATCATCATCATTAGCTTCCTCACTAATTGGTGTAGGAATCACTGGAACTGATTTCTGTGATGAACTAATTTCCAATTCGGGAGAAGGTACAATTACCTCATCAAGTTCTACTTTCCTCCCACTCACTTCTTTCGAGAGAAACTCCTTCTCTAGAAAGGATCCATTTTTAGCAACGAATATCTTGCCTTCGGATCTGTGATAGAAGGTGTACCCAACAGTTTCCTTTGGGTATCCTATGAAGACGCATTTCTCCGATTTGGGTTCGAGCTTATCAGGTTGAAGCTTTTTCACGTAAGCATCGCAACTCCAAACTTTAAGAAACGACAACTTTGGTTTCTTGCCAAACCACAGTTCAAAAGGCGCCGTCTCAACGGATTTTGATGGTGCCCTATTTAAAGTCAATGCAGTTATCTCTAATGCATAACCCCAAAATGATAGTGGTAAATCGGTAAGAGACATCATAGATCGCACCATATCTAATAAAGTGCGGTTACGACGTTCGGACACACCATTACGCTGTGGTGTTCCAGGTGGCATGAGCTATGAAACTATTCCACATTGTTTTAATGAAGGCCAAACTCGTAACTCAAATATTCACCTCCGCGATCAGATCATAGAAACTTTATTTTCTTGTTACGATGATTTTCCACTTCACTCTGAAATTCTTTGAACCTTTCAAAGGTTTCAGACTTGTGTTTCATTAAGTAGATATACCCATATCTACTCAAATCATCTGTGGAGGTCAGAAAATAAAGATACCCGCCACGAGCATCAACACTCATTGGACCGAATACATCGGTATGTATTATTTCCAATAAGTCACTAGCTCGTTCCATTGTTCCGGAGAAAGGAGTTTTAGTCATCTTGCCCATAAGGCACGGTTCGCAAGCATCAAATGATTCATAATCAAGTGATTCCAAAAGTCCATCTTTATGGAGTTTCTTTATGCGCTTTACACCAATATGACCTAAACGGCAGTGCCACAAATAAGTTGCACTATCATTATCAACTTTGCATCTTTTGGCATCAATACTATGAATATGTGTATTACCACGATCGAGATTCAATAAACCATCAACATTGGATGTATGACCATAGAAGGTTTTATTCATGTAAACGGAATAACAATTATTCTCTGTCTTAAATGAATAACCATATTGCAATTAACATGATCTAATCATATTCATGCTCAACGCAAACCGCAAATAACATTTATTTAGGTTCAACACTTATCCCGAAAGTATAGGGAGTGCTCTGTGATGATCATATCAATCTTGGAACCACTTCCAACACACATCGTCACTTCATCCTCAACTAGTCTCTATTTATTCTGCAGCTCCTGTTTCGAGTTACTAATCTTAGCAACCAAACAAGTATCAAATACCCAGGGATTACTACGAGCACTACTAAGGTACACATCAATAATATGTATATCAAATATATTTGTTCACTTTGCCATCCTTCTTATCCGCCAATATTTGGGGCAGTTCCACTTCCAGTGACCATTTCCTTTGCAGTAGAAGCACTCGTTTTCAGGCTTAGGTCCAGCTTTGGGCTTCTTCACGGGAGTGACAACTTGCTTGCCATTCTTCTTGTAGTTCCCTTTCTTTACCTTTTCCCTTTTCTTGAAACTAGTGGTCTTGTTTAATCATCAACACTTGATGCTCTTTCTTGATTTCTACCTTCGTCGATTTCAGCATCACGAAGAGCTCGGGAATCGTTTTCGTCATCCCTTGAATACTTGGTGATGGTGACTAGAGAACTCTGTCAATCACTATCTTATCTGGAAGATTAACTCCCACTTGATTCAAGTGATTGTAGTACCCAGACATTCTGAGCAATTGATACGTCTCCAACGTATCTATAATTTTTGATTGCTCCATGCTATATTATCTACTTTTTTGGGCAATATTGGGCTTTATTTTCCACTTTTATATTACTTTGGGACTAACCTATTAACCGGAGGCCCAGCCCAGATTTGCTGTTTTATGCCTATTTCAGTGTTTCGAAGAAAAGGAATATCAAACGGAGTCAAAACGGAACAAAATCAACTGGAGAAGTTATTTTTGGAAGGAAAGCCACCGGATAGACTTGGACTCTACGTCAGGAGATACGGGAGGTGCTCACGAGGGTGGGGGCGCGCCCCCTGCCTCGTGGGGCCCCCGTAGCTCCACCGACGCACCCCCTGCACCCATATATACCTACATATCATAAAACTTCCAGAACAGAAGATAGATCGGGAGTTCCGCCGTCGCAAGCCTCTGTAGCCACCAAAAACCTCTCGGGGGCCCGTCCCGGCACCCTGCCGGAGGGGGAACCCATCACCGGTGGCCATCTTCATCATCCTGGCGCTCGCCATGACGAGGAGGGAGTAGTTCACCCTCGGGGCTGAGGGTATGTACCAGTAGCTATGTGTTTGATCTCTCTCTCTCTCTCTCTCTCTCTCTCTCTCTCTCTCTCTCGTGTTCTCTCTCGTGTTCCCTCTATGGCACGATCTTGATGTATCGAGCTTTGCTATTGTAGTTGGATCTTATGATGTTTCTCCCCTCTACTCTCTTGTGATGAATTGAGTTTCCCTTTGAAGTTATCTTATCGGATTGAGTCTTTTATGAGAACACTTGATGTATGTCTTACCGTGCTTATCTGTGGTGACAATGGGATATCATGTGCCACTTGATGTATGTTTTGGTGACCAACTTATGGGTTCCGCCCATGAACCTATGCATAGGGGTTGGCACACGTTCTTGACTCTCCGGTAGAAACTTTGGGGCACTCTTTGAAGTACTTTTGTGTTGGTTGGATGAATCTGAGATTGTGTGATGCATATCGTATAATCATACCCATGGATACTTGAGGTGACAGTGGAGTATCTAGGTGACATTAGGGTTTTGGTTGATTTGTATCTTAAGGTGTTATTCTAGTACGAACTCTAGGGCTGTTTGTGACACTTATAGGAATAGCCCAATGGATTGATTGGAAAGAATAACTTTGAGGTGGTTTCGTACCCTACCATAATCTCTACGTTTGTTCTCCGCTATTAGTAGCTTTTGAGTGACTCTTTGTTCCATGTTGAGGGATTGTTATATGATCTATCTATGTTATTATTGTTGAGAGAACTTGCACTAGCGAAATTATGAACCCTAGGCCTTGTTTCCTATCATTGCAATACCGTTTACGCTCACGTTTATCACTTGTTACCTTGCTGTTTTTATTATTTCAGATTACAAATACCTTTATCTACCATCCATATTGCACTTGTATCACCATCTCTTCGCGAACTAGTGCACCTATACAATTTACCATTGTATTGGGTGTGTTGGGGACACAAGAGACTCTTTGCTATTTGGTTGCAGGGTTGTTTGAGAGAGACCATCTTCATCCTCCGCCTCCCACGGATTGATAAACCTTAGGTCATCCACTTGAGGGAAATTTGCTACTGTCCTACAAACTTGTGCACTTGCAGGCCCAACAACGTCTACAGGAAGAAGGTTGTGTAGTAGACGTCAAGCTCTTTTCTGGCGCCGTTGCCGGGGAGGTGAGTGCTTGAAGGTATATCTTTAGATCTTGCAATCGAATCTTTTTGTTTCTTGTTTTAGCACTAGTTTAGTTTATAAAAGAAAATTACAAAAAAATGGAACTGAGTTTGTCTCATACGCTTCACCTTTTTAATATCTTTCGTGAGAATGTTGGAAAGGAAAATTGTGCCAAAGTGCTAGAAGAAGAATTACATAGAATGCTTGGCATGAAATATGTGAATGATGAGCATGATTGCAATGTTGTTAGTATGAATTCCTTGAATATCCATGCTGCTAATGATATGCAAAGCCGCAAGCTTGGGGATGCTATGTTTGATGAAGATGATATGTTTAGTCCCCCAAGCTTTGATGAGCAAATTTACTATGATGAAAGCATGCCTCCTATTTATGATGATTATTGTGATGACACGTATGCTTTAAAGAATAATGATAACCATGAAACTTGTCATCTTGATCTTAATTTTCAATCACGTGATAGTTATTTCGTTGAGTTTGCTCCCACTATTATTCATGAGAAGAATTTTTCTTATGTGGAGAGTAGTAAATTTTCTATGCTTGTAGATCATGAAAAGAATGCTTTAGGTGCTGGTTATATTGTTGAATTCATTCATGATGCTACTGAAAATTATTATGAGGGAGGAACATATGCTTGTAGGAGTTGCAATAATGTCAAGTTTCCTCTCTATGTGCTTAAAATCTTGAAGTTATGCTTGTTTTACCTTCCTATGCAAGTTGATTCTTGTTCCCATAAGTTGTTTTCTCAAAATCCCTATGCATAGGAAGTGGGTTAGACTTAAATGTGCTAGTCATATTCTTCATGATGCTCTCTTTATGTTTCAATTCTTATCTCTTATGTGAGCATAATTGAAATCATCATGCCTAGCTAGGGGCGTTAAACGATAGCGTTTGTTGGGAGGCAACCCAATTTTATTTTAGTTTATTTCTTTTTGGTTCTGTTTAGGAATAAATAATCCATCTAGCTTCTGTTTATATGTGGTTTTATGTTTTAATTAGTGTTTGTGCCAAGTAGAACCTTTGGGAAGACTTGGGTGAAGTCTTTATGATCATGCTGTAAAAAACAGAAACTTTAGCACTCACGAGATTAGCTGGAACTTTTTACTGGAGAGTGATATTTAGTTGATTATTTTTGAAGATGATTACTAGTCAAATTCCTCAGGTACACCAATTTATTTTAGAATTTTTGGAGTTCCAGAAGTTTGCGTTAGTTACAGATTACTACAGACTGTTCTGTTTTTGACAGATTCTGTTTTCTATGTGTTGCTGGCTTATTATGATGAATCTATGGCTAGTAAAATAGTTTATAAACCATAGAGAAGTTGGAATAAAGTAGGTTTAACACCAATATAAATAAATAATGAGTTCATTACAGTACCATGAAGTGGTGTTTTGTTTTCTTTCGCTAACGTAGCTTACAAGTTTTCTGTTAAGTTTTGTGTTGTGAAGTTTTCAAGTTTTGGGTAAAGATTCGATGGACTATGGAATAAGGAGTGGCAAGAGCCTAAGCATGGGGATGCCCAAGGCACCCCAAGGTAATATTCAAGGACAACCAAGAGCCTAAGCTTGGGGATGCCCCGGAAGGCATCCCCTCTTTCGTCTTCGTCCATCGGTAACTTTACTTGGAGCTATATTTTTATTCACCACATGATATGTGTTTTGCTTGGAGCGTCATTTTCTTTTGTTAGTATTTGCTTGCTGTTATTTAGAATAGTGTTTTGCATCTTTAGTTTCAATAAAAAAGTCAAGGATAGCCTTTACCATGCTTATTTTGCTAGTATACATGTTGCTGTTTGAAAACAGAAAGTTTACCGCTGTTGCAAAAATTCCCTAGAAAATTCAGAGAGTGGTATAATGTTGAATATTTTTAAATATTGAGCTATGATAAATTTATTACAGTGGGAATTCTAGTTCATAATTTTTGGAGTTAGGGAAGTATGATAAATCTTGCATTCTTTACAGACTATACTGTTTTGGCAGATTGTTGTTATGTTTGCATTGTTTGCATATGTTTGCTTGTTTAATGATTCTATTTGAGGATAGGAGTATTAAATATGCAGAGGCATTTAGTATTAAATGTTTAATAATAATCTTAGTGATTTGTTACAGTAGAAAATGATAAGGTTTTGCATTGGTTTATACTAACCTATCTCACGAGTTTTTGTTGACTTTGTTGTGAATGAAGCTTTTGATAAAAAGAGAAACCATGATATGAGAGGAATTAAGAAGACACAAAAGTTAAAGCTTGGGGATGCCCAAGGCACCCCAAGATAATATTTCAAGAAGTCTCAAGCATCTAAGCTTGGGGATGCCCCGGTAGGCATCCCACCTTTCTTCTCCAACAATTATCGGTTAGTATCGGTTGAACCTAAGTTTTTGCTTCATCACATGATGTGTGCTATCCTTGAAATGTCATTTTCTTTAGCTTTGCTTGCTTTTTGAATAAGGTATCAAGATCTGAAATTATTAAATGGGAGAGTCTTCACATAGTTGCCTAGTTATTCGACTACTCATTGATCTTCACTTATATCTTTCGGAGTAGTTTGTCATTTGCTCTAGTGCTTCACTTATATCTTTTAGAGCATGGTGGTAGTTTTATTTTGAAGAAATATATGAACTCTCATGCTACACTTATATTATTTTGATAGTATTAAATAGCATGGCAATGTGCTTAATCCTAATATGCTAGGTATTCAAGAATAGTAAAAACTTTCTTATGAGTGTGTTGAATACTAAGAGAAGTTTGATGCTTGATGATTGTTTTGAGATATGGAGATGGTGATATTAGAGTCATGCTAGTTGAGTAGTTGTGAATTTGAGAAATACTTGTGTTAAAGTTAGTGATTCCCGTAGCATGCACGCATGGTGAACCGTTATGTGATGAAGTCGGAGCATGATTTATTTATTGATTGTCTTCCTTATGGGTGGCGGTCGAGGACGAGCGATGGTCTTTTCCTACCAATCTATCCCCCTAGGAGCATGCGTGTAATACTTTGCTTTGATAACTTGTAGATTTTTGCAATTAGTATATGAGTTCTTTATGACTAATGTTGAGTCCATGGATTATACGCACTTTTCTCATCCTTCCACCATTGCTAGCCTCTCTAATACCGCGCACTTTTCGCGGTATCATACACCCACCATATACCTTCCTCAAAACAGCCACCATACCTACCTATCATGGCATTTCCATAGCCATTCCGAGATATATTGCCATGCAACTTTCCACTGTTCCATTTATTATGACACGGTCCATCATTGTCATATTGCTTAGCATGATCATGCAGCTGACATCGTATTTGTGGCAAAGCCACCGTTCATAATTCCTTCATACATGTCACTCTTGATTCATTGCACATCCCGGTACACCGCCGGAGGCATTCATATAGAGTCATATTTTGTTGTAAGAATCGAGTTGTAATTGTTGAGTTGTAAGAAAAATAGAAGTGTGATGATCATCATTATTAGAGCATTGTCCCAAGTGAGGAAAGGATGATGGAGACTATGATTCCCCCACAAGTCGGGAGGAGACTCCGGACAAAAAAAAAAGAGGCCAAAAAAAAGAGAAAAGGCCCAAATAAAAAAATAAAAAAATGAGAGAAAAAGAGAGAAGGGACAATGTTACTATCCTTTTACCACACTTGTGCTTCAAAGTAGCACCATGATCTTCATGATAGAGAGTCTCTCATTTTGTCACTTTCATATACTAGTGGGAATTTTACATTATAGAACTTGGCTTGTATATTCCAATGATGGGCTTCCTCAAAATGCCCTAGGTCTTCGTGTGCAAGCAAGTTGGATGCACACCCACTTAGTTTCTTTTGTTGAGCTTTCATATACTTATAGCTCTAGTGCATCCGTTGCATGGCAATCCCTACTCACTTACATTGATATCTATTGATGGGCATATCCATAGCCCGTTGATACGCCTAGTTGATGTGAGACTATCTTCTCCTTTTTGTCTTCTCCACAACCACCATTCTATTCCACATATAGTGCTATGTCCATGGCTCACGCTCATGTATTGCGTGAAAATTGAAAAAGTTTTGAGAATGTCAAAAGTATGAAACAATTGCTTGGCTTGTCATTGGGGTTGTGCATGATTTAAATATTTTGTGTGGGGAAGATGGAGCATAGCCAGACTATATGATTTTGTACGGATAACTTTCTTTGGCCGTGTTATTTTGAGAAGACATAATTGCTTTGTTAGTATGCTTGAAGTATTATTATTTTTATGTCAATATGAACTTTTGTCTTGAATCTTATGGATCTGAATATTCATACCATAATTAAGAAGATTTACATTGAAATTATGCCAAGTAGCACTCCACATCAAAAATTATCTTTTTTATCATTTACCTACTCGAGGACGAGCAGGAGTTTAGCTTGGGATGCTTGATACGTCTCCAACGTATCTATAATTTTTATTGCTCCATGCTATATTATCTACTGTTTTGGGCAATATTGGGCTTTATTTTCCACTTTTATATTACTTTTGGGACTAACCTATTAACCGGAGGGCCAGCCCAGATTCTTTGTTTTATGCCTATTTCGTGTTTCAAGAAAAGGAATATCAAACGGAGTCTAAACGTAACGAAATCAACTGGAGAAGTTATTTTTGGAAGGAAAGCCACCGGATAGACATGGACTCTACGTCAGGAGATACGGGAGGTGCTCACGAGGGTGGGCGCGCGCCCACCCCCCTAGGGCGCGCCCCCGTAGCTTCACCGACGTACCACCTGCACCCATATATACCTACGTATCGTAAAACTTCCAGAACAGAAGATAGATCGGGAGTTCCGCCGCCGCAAGCCTCTGTAGCCACCAAAAACCTCTCGGGAGTCTGTTCCGGCACCCTGCTGGAGGGGGAACCCATCATCGGTGGCCATCTTCATCATCCCGGCGCTCTCCATGACGAGGAGGGAGTAGTTCACCCTCGGGGCTGAGGGTATGTACCAGTAGCTATGTGTTTGATCTCTCTCTCATGTTCTCTCTCGTGTTCCCTCTATGGCACGATCTTGATGTATCCCGAGCTTTGCTATTGTAGTTGGATCTTATGATGTTTCTCCCCCTCTACTCTCTTGTGATGAATTGAGTTTCCCCTTTTGAAGTTATCTTATCGGATTGAGTCTTTTATGAGAACACTTGATGTATGTCTTGCCGTTCTTATCTATGGTGACAATGGGATATCATGTGCCACTTGATGTATGTTTTGGTGACCAACTTGCGGGTTCCACCCATGAACCTATGCATAGGGGTTGGCACACGTTCTTGACTCTCCGGTAGATACTTTGGGGCACTCTTTGAAGTACTTTTGTGTTGGTTGGATGAATCTGAGATTGTGTGATGCATATCGTATAATCATACCCACGGATACTTGAGGTGACATTGGAGTATCTAGGTGACATTAGGGTTTTGGTTGATTTGTATCTTAAGGTGTTATTCACGAACTCTAGGGCTGTTTGTGACACTTATAGGAATAGCCCAATGGATTGATTGGAAAGAATAACTTTGAGGTGGTTTCGTACCCTACCATAATCTCTGTGTTTGTTCTCCGCTATTAGTGGTTTTTGAGCGACTCTTATTGCATGTTGAGGGATTGTTATATGATCTATCTATGTTATTATTGTTGAGAGAACTTGCACTAGCGAAAGTATGAACCCTAGGCCTTGTTTCCTATCATTGCAATACCGTTTACGCTCAAGTTTATCACTTGTTACCTTGCTGTTTTTATTATTTCAGATTACAAATACCTTTATCTACCATCCATATTGCACTTGTATCACCATCTCTTCGCCGAACTAGTGCGCCTATACAATTTACCATTGTATTGGGTGTGTTGGGGACACAAGAGACTCTTTGTTATTTGGTTGCAGGGTTGTTTGAGAGAGACCATCTTCATCCTACGCCTCCCACGGATTGATAAACCTTAGGTCATCCACTTGACGGAAATTTGCTACTGTCCTACAAACTTGTGCACTTGCAGGCCCAACAACGTCTACAAGAAGAAGGTTGTGTAGTAGACATCAGCAATTCTCCTCCATCTTTTAGGCAAAGTACTTGTCAGAGGTCTCATACCTCTTGACACGGGCATGAGTCTGAAATACCAATTTCAGCTCTTAGAACATCTCATATGCTCCGTGACATTTCAAAAACGTTTTTGAAGTCCCGGTTTTAAGCCGTAAAGCATGTTGCACTAAACAATCAAGTAGTCATCATATTGAGCTAGCCAAACGTTCATAACGTCTGCATCTGCTCCTGCAATAGGTCTATCACCTAGCGGTGCATCAAGGACATAATTCTTTTGTGCGGAAATGAAGATACACCTCAGATCACGGACCTAGTCCGCATCATTACTACTATCATCTTTCAACTTAGTTTTCTCTAGGAACATATAAAAAATAGGGAAGCTATAACGCGAGCTATTGATCTACAACATAATTTATAATATACTATGAGGACTAAGTTCATGACAAATTAAATTTCAATTAATCATATTACTTAAGAACTCCCACTTAGATAGACATCCCTCTAGTCATCTAAATGATCATGTGATCCAAATCAACTAAACCATGTCCGATCATCACGTGAGATGGAGTAGTTTTCAATGGTGAACATCACTATGTTGATCATATCTACTATATGATTCAGGCTCGATCTTTCGGTCTCCAGTGTTCCGAGGCCATATCTGCATATGCTAGGCTCATCAAGTTTAACCCGAGTATTCTGCGTGTGCAAAATTGGCTTGCACCCGTTGTATGTGAACGTAGAGCTTATCACACCCGATCATCACGTGGTGTCTCGGCACGACGAACTGTAGCAACGGTGCATACTCAGGGAGAACACTTATACCTTGAAATTTACTAAGGGATCATCTTATAATGCTACCGTCGTACTAAGAAAAATAAGATGCACAAAAGATAAACATCACATGCAATCAAAATATGTGACATGATATGGCCATCATCATCTTGTGCTCATGATCTCCATCACCGAAGCATCGTCATGATCTCCATCGTCACTAGTGCGACACCTTGATCTCCATCGTAGCATCGTTGTCGTCTCGCCAACTATTGTTACTACGACTATCGCTACCGCTTAGTTGGCGATTGCATTGCATACAATAAAGAGACAACCATATGGCTCCTGCCAGTTGCCAATAACTTTGTTACAAAACATGATCATCTCATACAACAATTTATATCACATCATGCCTTGACCATATCACATCACAGCAAGCCCTGCAAAAACAAGTTAGACATCCTCTACTTTGTTGTTTCAAGTTTTTTGTGGCTGCTATGGGCTTCTAGCAAGAACCGTTCTTACCTACGCATCAAAACCACAACGATTTTTTCGTCAAGTGTGATGTTTTAACCTTCAACAAGGACCGGGCGTAGCCACACTCGATTCAACTAAAGCTGGAGAAATAGACACCCACTAGCCACCTGTGTGTGAAGCACGTCGGTAGAACCAGTCTTATGAACGCGTTCATGTAATGTCAGTCTAGGCCGCTTCATCCAACAATATCGTCGAATCAAAGTATGACATGCTGGTAAGCAGTATGACTATTATCGCCCACAACTCTTTGTGTTCTACTCGTGCATATAACATCTACGCATAGACCTGGCTCGGATGCCACTGTTGGGGAACGCGGTAATTTCAAAAAAAATCCTACGATCACGCAAGATCTATATAGGTGATGCATAGCAACGAGATGGGAGAGTGTGTCCACATACCCTCGTAGACCGAAAGCGGAAGCGTTTAAGTAACGCGGTTGATGTAGCTGAACGTCTTCGCGACCCAACCGATCAAGTACCGAACGCACGGCACCACCGCGAGCTGCACACGTTCATCTCGGTGACGTCCCTTGAACTCTAGATCTAGCTGAGGCCGAGGGAGAGTTCCGTCAGCACGACGGCGTGGTGACGGTGATGATGAAGTTACCGGCATAGGGCTTCGCCTAAGCACTATGACAATTTGACCGAGGTGGAATACTGTCGAGGGGGCACTGCACACAGCTAAAAGATCAACTTGTGTCTCTATGGGGTGCCCCCTGGCCACGTATATAAAGGACGGGAGGGAAGAGGTGGCCGGCCCAAGGGGGTCGCGCCAGGTGTGGGGAATCCTACTAGGACTCCCCAGTCCAAGTGGGATTCCCCTCCTCTTTCCTATTCATAGTAGGAGAAGGAGGGAAGCAGGAAGAGGGGAGAAGGAAGGAGGGGGGCGTCGCCCCCTCCTAGTCCAATTCGGACCAGCCCATAGGGGGGCATGCGGCCACCCCTTGAGGCCCTTCTCTCCTTTCCCGTATGGCCCATTAAGGCCCACTACTTCCCCGGCGAATTCCCGTAACTCTCCGGTACTCTGAAAAATGCCCGAATCACTCGGAACCTTTCCGATGTCCCAATATAGCCTTTCAATATATCGATCTTTACATCTCGACCATTTCGAGACTCCTTGTCACGTCCATGATCTCATCCGGGACTCTGAACAAACTTCAGTCATCAAATCACATAACTCATAATACAAATCGTCATCGAACGTTAAGTGTGCGGACCCTACGGGTTCAAGAACTATGTAGACATGACCGAGACACATCTCCTATCAGTAACCAATAGCAGAACCTGGATGCTCATATTGGCTCCTACATATTCTATGAAGATCTTTATCGGTCAAACCGCATAAAAACATATGTTGTTCCCTTTGTCATCGGTATGTTACTTGCCCGAGATTCGATGTCGGTATCATCATACCTAGTTCAATCTTGTTACCGGCAAGTCTCTTAACTCGTTCCGTAATACTTCATCCCGCAACTAACTCATTAGTCACAATGCTTGCAAGGCTTATAGTGATGAGTATTACCGAGAGGGCCCAGAGATACCTCTCCGAAACACGGAGTGACAAATCCTAATCTCGATCTATGCCAACCCAACAAACACCTTCGGAGACACCTGTAGAGCACCTTTATAATCACCCATTTACGTTGTGACGTTTCTTAGCACACAAAGTGTTCCTCCGGTATTCGGGAGTTGCACAATCTCATAGTCTGAGGAACATGTATAAGTCATGAAGAAAGCAGTAGCAATGAAACTGTAACGATCATAATGCTAAGCTAACGGATGGGTCATGTCCATCACATCAATTCTCCTAATGATGTGATCCCATTCATCAAATGACAACACATGTCTATGGTTAGGAAACATAACCATCTTTGATTAACGAGCTAGTCAAGTAGAGGCATACTAGGGACGACATGTTTTGTCTATGTATTCACACATGTACTAAGTTTCCGGTTAATACAATTCTAGCAGGAATAATAAACATTTATCATGAAATAGGGAAATAAATAATAACTTTATTATTGCCTCTAGGGCATATTTCCTTCACAAGCTACTAGCTATGGACATGAAGGTCTATGGTAAACTACTCACACATCATCGGAGAGGCAATGGTGTTGATGAAGATGCCCTCCGTGATCGAATCCCCCTCCGGCAGGACGCCGGAAAAGGCCCCTAGATGGGATCTCATGAGTAGAGAAGGTTGCGGCGGTGGAAAAGTGGTTTTGTTGCTCTCCTGGATGTTTTCAGGGTATAAGAGAATATATAGGTGAAGGAACTAGGTCAGGAGACCCACGTGAAGGAAATATGCCCTAGAGGCAATAATAAATTATTATTTATTTCCTTAATTCATGATAAATGTTTATTATTCATGCTAGAATTGTATTAACCGGGAACTTAGTACATGTGTGAATACATAGACAAAATATATAGTCCCTAGTATGTCTCTACTTGACTAGCTTGTTAATCAAAGATGGTTATGTTTCCTAACCATAGACATGTGTTATCATTTGATGAACGGGATCACATCATTAGGAGAACTAGCAAACGTGCCCGTGCATTGCAACGGGAGAAAACAATCGAATACTTCTAGCACAATAAGCATGACTCAAGACCCATTCACTGGTGCATGTTATCTATTTGAACATAGTATCTCAAACGTGTTGTCGTTTATCCTTCTTCCCGCCCTCACCTATGGTCAAGCTATCAACCTAATTGCAATGCGTGCAAATATGGCCAATCCAAAGGTGATGCTCTAGGCCATCGCACTCACATCTCTCACTAAACTATGCCATTGCAAGTGAATGTTTAATAGTTTTTTTACCTAATTTCGTCGAGATGGGGCATGAAGGCCACCCTTCCTAAGGTATTGCCTACGCCTAGTTCATCATACGCCCACTGACTTTAAAATTCCATATTTATTTTTCAAAATGCATCAACATTCTTTTTGAAACACAACCACCTTCTAGATCACATGGAATATCTTAAAGAGCATGGATATTTTTAAATTACGAATATATTTTTAAGCACGTGAACACTTTTTAGAATTACATGATTTTTTGAGAAAAGGGCAAATATGTTTTAAATTATATAAATATTATTTCCATACATGAACAATTACTTAGTAAAGTTACACAAACATTTTAACATGCATGAACGATTTTAGAAAATTGAATAAGATTTTTCAAAAGTCAGAAGACATTGAAAATGACACAAAAATTAAAATGTGAGAACACTTTTTATGACGTTCTAATTGACACGTACTCCTTCCTTTTCTTTGTTCGTTCTTTCCCTTTCTTTCCCATGAAATCTGTTATTGTCACACATGCAGCCACCACAATTAATTCTTTGGATTTTGGTTTCCCCTGGATAAACGGGACCCATATTTCACCCTTGCATGTTGATTCTTGTAACTCCCAACATATATAATCTAGTGGAATTTTATGTAAAATAGCATTGTGGGACTATTAATTAAACTACAAATCACTCCCAACATATATAATCTAGTGGAATTTTATGTAAAATAGCAATGTGGGACTATTAATTAAACTACAAATCCTATGTTTTGACAAAAGAAGGAGCTAGATCAGTTGGCAGCTGCCTTCAGCTCAGGACGTCAGGTCAGGAGATCGATCCGCCCACGCTGCACATTTTTTTTATCTCTTGTAGTAGTGCTCGCCGCCCAGTCTAAATTTTAGCCCAAGCCATTTTGTCAGCTTCTGAAGCACGGGCGCAGCCCATATACTTTTGAGCGGAGGCCCAATGCGACTATACAAATCACTTTTTAATTGTAAACGGATGAAAATTTAGTACCACCTCGGATATTAGAAAACCTTAAAAAGACAAAAATAATAATATGGGTGAACGGATGAAAAAATTAGCGAAACGCGCCTTACTTTATTAGTAGGTATAGATGATGTGATGGACATGACCCATTCGTTAGCTTAGCATTATGATCCTAATAGTTTCTTTGCTACTGCTTTCTTCATGACTTATACAAGTTCCTCAGACTATGAGATTATGCAACTCCCGAATACCGGAGGAACACTTTGTGTGCTACCAAACGTCACAATGTAAATGGGTGATTATAAAGGTGCTCTATAGGTGTCTCCGAAGGTGTTTGTTGGGTTGGCATAGATCGAGATTAGGATTTGTCACTCCGTATTTCGGAGAGGTATCTCTGGGCCCTCTCGGTAATACTCATCACTATAAGCCTTTCAAGCATTGTAACTAATGAGTTAGTTGCGGGATGAAGTATTACGGAACGAGTAAAGGAGTAAAGAGACTTGTCGGTAATGAGATTGAACTAGGTGTGATGATACCGACGATCGAATCTCGGGCAAGTAACATACCGATGACGAAGGGAACAACGTATGTTGTTATGCGGTTTGACCGATAAAGATCTTCGTAGAATATCTAGGAACCAATATGAGCATCTAGGTTCCGCTATAGGTTATTGACCGGAGACGTGTCTCGGTCATGTCTATATAGTTCTCGAACCCGTAGGGTCCGCACGCTTAACGTTCGATGACGATTGGTATAATGAGTTTATGTGATATGATGTACCGAAGGTTGTTCGGAGTCCCGAATGTGATCACGGACATTATGAGGAGTCTCGAAATGGTCGAGACATAAAGATTAATATATTGGACGGCTATGTTCAGACACCGGAAGTGTTCCGGAGAAGTTTCGAATAAAACCGGAGTACCGGGGGGTTACCGGAACCCCTCGGGGGGTTATTGGGCCTCATGGGCCAAGTGGTGGAAGAGAGGAGGCAGGCCAAGGTGCGGCACGCACCCCCCTAGCCCAAACCGAATTGGACTAGGGGGCGCCCCCCTTTCCTTCTCTCCTTCCCCTCCTTCCTTCCCCTCCTCGTTGGACTAGAAAAGGGGGAACCTACTCCTACTTGGAGTAGGATTCCCCGCCTTGGGGCGCACCCCTTGAGGCCGGCCGGCCCCCTCCTCCACTCCTTTATATACGGGGGAGGGGGCACCCCATAGACACACAAGTTGATCAAGTTGATCTTTTAGCCGTGTGCGGTGCCCCCTCCACAGATTTTCACCTCGGTCATATCGTCGTAGTGCTTAGGCGAAGCCCTGCGCCGGTAACTTCATCATCACCGTCAACACACCGTCGTGCTGACGAAAATCTCCTTCGACCTCAGCTGGATCTAGAGTTCGTGGGACGTCACCGAGCTGAACATGTGCAAATCGTGGAGGTGCCGTACCTTCAGTGCTAGGATCGGTCGGATCGTGAAGACATACGACTACATCAACCGCTTTGTCATAACGCTTCCGCTTTCGGTCTACGAGGGTACGTAGACAACACTCTCCCCTCTCGTTGCTATGCATCACCTAGATAGATCTTGCGTTATCGTAGGAAAATTTTGAAATTACTGTGTTCCCCAACACCACGAGGGGCCCACGAGGTAGGGGCGCGCCCTCCTGCCTCGTGGCCGCCTCGATGCGTCTCCGACTTTATCTCCAAGTCTTCTGGTTTCCTTCTGATCCAAGAAAGATTATCGCGAAAGTTTCATTCCATTTGGACTCCGTTTGGTATTCCTTTTCTGTGAAACTCTAAAATAGGCAAAAAAACATAAACTGACAATAGGCTCTCGGTTAATAGGTTAGTCCCAAAAATAATATAAAATAGCATATAAATGCTTATTAAACATCCAAAACAGATAATATAATAGCATTAAACAATAAAAAATTATAGATACGTTGGAGACGTATCAGACTATCACAGCATGATGTGTGAGGAAGAGGGTGGCTTCTTGATAGGGTACCTAGTAGTATGCTCGAGCATGAAGCCTTGAAAAGTATTTTAGAGTTCAAATAAATTTATTTCCTTATTTCAACCGAAGTAACCATTTTTTATTGTATTCGAAGGAGTCATTCTTTACGTTAATGGCTTTTACTATCAACCAACATGGGTTATATTTAAAAAAATAAATGCTCTTTAGTTACATCCGTTTGAGCGACAACTATTTTCAAACGTATGAAGTAACATATAAAAATAGTTCCCTTCTCATTATATTAATATAATTTGTTTTAAAACTTGCAATATGTTATGTACTTCATCGTTTCAACCAATACTTTTGTTCGTTGCACTGCAGAATTTGATGCGCCATAGAATCTTAGGGTGCGCCATGGAATCTTAGGGTTCTAAGAAGTTTAAGATACTTTGCACATGCATTTTTGTCAAGAGAACTCGAGCCTTCTTGAGAAGGCAACACACATGGGATCAAGAGATAGATGGGAGAGATTGAGGGAGGGAGAGGAGAGAGATCTTGCAAGTGACTATTGGTAGGACAACATGTTCTGAAATGTAAATGAGATTTGGTGGTAAGTCATCATTTTTTTTGTTCCCAATCTGTCAGACACCATAACTTTTATGTCAAATGTGTTGTAGAAACATTTTTCGATAAATATGTTTTAACTCTTGATATTTAATATGGTTGTAAACTTGTCCTCACATATTCGTGTGAGAAACATTTTTAGTTGGGAAAAGGAAGAAAGAAAGAAAAGGAGAGCGCTTTAACAGTAAAAAAGAAGTCACCAATGCATCCCATTACAACGCACGAACATCATTATTGTTTATAGACCCTCTTGTACACTTCATAGATCTACACTTTTGTATAAATTATCAGAATTAGTCATTCAAAATCGTTAGTACCGACGTGTTTCTAAATAATTTTTCTTACTCAGTCCACGATATTAGGTTCAAAGCAAAATCTGAAGTTCTGCGTGAAGCCAAACATTCGGATGTGTGCGACATTGTTTGATAGCTAGCCTGAGGTAGACAACAATATCTCATCGTGCAACTTGATAAGTAATGTCTCTTGTCCACTTGCGGATTTATCTTCCACACATTTTCATCGGTCGATACATCTTGTATGTCATCGGCAAACATTCACGCCGTGTATATTCTAGACCCTATCCATACATCATAGGAGTCCGAGATTCAAACTCTGCGGCATTTAGTAAAATTATGAAGGTTTGCGAGGGAATTCGATGACGCACTCGCAATAGCTCAGCTCGGTTGGAATTTTGATATATCTTGATGACAATGTATATTTCCGGCTGGCATTTCAGTGAGCACAGATGGGTAAATTTATATATTTCATTATCATAACATTCAAGATGCAAGCATTTACTTTTGTTATCATTATATTTAATATAATGTTAATTTATTCAATTGTAGGGATGTGTTGTCTATTGTTTGTTTGATTTTGTGCTCTTGTGGAATGGTAAAAATTTGGTACGTTTGGTTTGCACAGTGAGTATACTTCGCTGGACATTTTTAGACCTTCCACATGCTTTTGTAGTATGGTTATGAATTGATAACAAAATGCGAATGAAGCTAAAGCAATATTTCTGATATTGTGTGAGAATATCTTAAACGTATCAAGTAGATCTTAATTTGTAAAAGACTATTAGTTGGATCATCGCTCTCTATGTATACATTGTCAAATTACCTTCTTCTATCAACTTAAGTTGCAAGTGAAGTGAATTTCAATTATTACTGGCTATCTTTTCTATACCTGAAAAATTTAACATGCATTATGTTTATATATAACTCCAACAAAATATTTCAAATGCCGTTGGCAACGCACGGACATTCTACTAGTTCTATTATACAAACATGTCTCACAAAGGTACATACATGGCAATCAAGGCATGCTGCACTCATCAACCTTGTCAGACGTGCTATCCAGGCCACTTGTAATCACACCCTTATAATGTCAAGAAGAAGAAGGCTCCCTGGTTGGAGATTGAGGAGGAAATTAAAAAGGATTGGTGATAGGCCAACGTTGGCAACCAACCCTAGCTCTCCTGCTACCCCACCGGAGACATCTGGGCAATTGAAATTCCCTGGTCATTGGAGCCACAAATCATGTACCGAAAGGTTCTTGATGCACATTTTTAAACCGCAGATCGCCATAGCCAGCCTCATTACCCATGGGACATCGTATTGAAGGAAGCCAAAGGCAAGGCAGCCCCGCCACCGTTCCATTCCTTCCACCCGGTGATCAAGGGGAGAGTTATTTTTCACCATCGTCAGATTTGACCGTCGTCGGAGTTTATTAGAGAAGATTTTGTCAGATTCGCCTCCAACGGTTATCGTCAATCCTGAAAAGTGACTGGAAAAGATGATAGATGCCTACCAGACGCCGCTTGCGGACGCCAACAACCGCTACCAAGGCAAAACCTGACCTAGATTTAGACATACTAGTACACTGAACTATGACACAACCTCATTTCCCAACTCCGGTCGGAGAATATAGGGAGAGAAGTCGAGCAAGCATGAAAGTCTCTCAGTGAGGAAAAATATAGGAGGGGTGAGATACCCAATACTAGAAGAGTAAGAGCATCTATAATTGGATCACACAAATCTGGGGGCCTATATATGCGCGGACGCGTCCGCGAATAGTTACCGATCACCCCTCAAAAGTCTGCATCCACAACCGTGTCCTTCAAGGAGAATCATCAAATCGAAAATAATGGCATGCAACGTTAAAACACACACACGCACGCGCGCCCACACACACGCACGCACGCACGCGCGCGCGCGCGCACACACACACACACACACACACATATATATATATATATATATAGAGAGAGAGAGAGAGAGAGAGAGAGAAACTGACATGTTTTGCTAGCTATGAATGATATGCCAACTGTGGAAGTTCACCCGGTGCCGCTCATTGCAGAAGCTACGATCCAAGACGCCATACGGATCATCGGATCTCCTCACTTCTGGAGCTCTCCAATCTTTCACTGGCCTCCTCCTCCTCCTCTTTGGGGGGCAGTCCGGCGAGGACATGGACTGCCCGATTTTGCTCCTTTGCAAGGGCATGTGACGTCTTCCGTTGCTGCTTCTCGAGGATGCGGGCACTGGCGGGTTTCTCATTCCCATACAAGGCGATGCCTGACTCGGCCTCCAGGGCTTCCGCGGCTTGTCGCTCCTTCGTCCTCGCATGGTGGGCACGTCGAGCCTTCGCAGGAGTTGGGTCATGCCCGTTATCAGCGTTGACCTCATAATCGAAGCTCGACGCCCGAAAATGTAAGGTCCAACGTCGTGGTACCTCTAGCCGGCGGTAGCCGCATCCGGCTACGCTACGGTCATGCGCCTCGAGCCGTTGGCGCTATTGGGTCCAAGCTTTATTTGCGCGAACGCAACGAATTTCCGCTGGAGCGACTCCAACTACCAAGCTAGGATTTTTTTCTCCCGGGAACAACGAAGTGCTAGCCGGACGTGCCCAGAAACTACCAATTTACAAATCTATGTCGAAAACTATCACTTTTTCTCTAATTTTAACTAAAAACTACCATGTCTGTAAATCGACCCATTCATCCATTTTAAACGCACTTATGACAGGCCTGGCCCGCATGTAAGTGTTGTCATCGTCAGTCCACTGCCCAGCCGGCATATCACTCCCCCGCTGCCGCCGCCGTTAACTGATGTCCGAACCGGTGAAGCACGAGCGCGCCGGCGTGCGGGCTGAGGCCGTCGGGTCAGCTCGGAGCGGTGGAGGCCGACGTGCGCATCGGCAGCAGCGGCCCCGGCCACGACGGGCACGAGCAGCAGCCGCGGCGGCCGCGCACGGGCGCGAGCTGCGGCAGCCCCGGCCATGCGGGCATGCTACTGGTCAGCTCGGACCTCCGAGTGGTGGAGGCCGAGGTGCGCACGGGTAGCAGCGGCGCCGGCCGCGACGGGCACAAGCAGCAGTCGATGCGGCGCCAGAGCGCGGGCACGTCGGCGCGGCGCGGCGCGGTGCTAGGAGCGGCACACCTGCCCTGCGCCGGTCAGGATCTCGACGTAGTCGAGATTGTGGAGGATGGCGCAGAGCACGTCCAGCAGGAGCCTCGCCCAGTCCCTCGCCTCCTCCGCCGCAGGCGCTGGTGCTGGCCCCTTGCGGCCCCGTCGTCCACGGGAGTCGAGAGCCACGAGACTAGGCTGTGGAAATGAAAATGGACCATGCGTGAGCCATGCTCCAGGTGAGCTGCGCGTAGCCGCCGCCGCCGCCGGAAATGGACCATGCGTGAGCCATGCTCCAGGTGAGCTGCGCGTAGCCGCCGCCGCCGCGAGCGTGTGCGCCATCGTGTGTGAGTGAGCACCGGCAGTGGTCGACGGCAGAGGTGGCTTGCAGGTGCACACGAGGTGTTTGTAGAAATGCCAAAGAGAGGGAGAGAGAGGAGGAAGAAGAGGGTCAACCTGACTTGTGGGCCCATCCTGTCAGAAAGACGTTTAGAAGAGGTGAATCGGGCACTTTCACGACTTGATAGTTTTTAGTCAAAGATTAGAGAAAAAACGGTAGTTTTCGGCATAAATTTGTAAAGTGGTAGTTTCAGGACACGTTTCCATGAATTGTGGTAGTTTTTGGTTAAATACTTGATAATAACACAAATTTTCCATACGATTGCCAATAGGAAACATTGGAAAAAGAGAATCATTCAACTTGAACAAGATGAGGGTACGATTGTAGGCCATGAAAATCTAAAAATGTATATTTCCAACTATTGTAAAAATTTGTTTGGGGCCCCGACAGAGAAGTATGTCGCCCTCGATGAGAGCATGGTGGACGGTATTCCTCAACTGCAGGATGATGAGAGCGAAGTGCTCACTTCCCCTTTCTCTGAGAAGGTGGTGTTTGAGGCGATATCACAAATGAAAAATAATAAAGCACGTAGTCCGGATGACTTCCCAACTGAGTTCTATAAGAAATGTTAGGGTATTATTAAAGGTGACTTGATGCATATGTTCCATGATATGTTTAATGGCCACCTACAACTTTTTAAACTAAACTTTGGCACCACCACGTTGTTACCAAAGAAGGTGGAAGCAATTCGCATTGAGCAATTCAGGCCGATATGTTTGCTCAATGTGGGCTTCAAGATTTTCACAAAGTTTGGCATGAACTGTCTGACTTAGATAGCCCATTCTGTGGTGTAGCAAACCCAGACTGCTTTCATGCCAGGACGACACATTCTCAAGGGAGTGGTCGTACTACATGAGACCTTGCACGAAATTCACTCGAAGAAGCTCGATGGAGTGGTCTTCAAAGTTGATTTTGAAAAGGCATATGATAAAGTGAAATGGCCATTTTTACAGCAGGCCTTGCGTATGAAAAGGTTTGATCAGGCATGGAGGAAGCAGGTTGAATCCTTTGTACAGGGAGTTAGCGTGGGAATCAAGGTAAATGACGATATTGGTCATTATTTCTAGACGCTAAAAGGATTGAGACATGGAGATCCGATGTCTCCAATCCTCTTTAATGTCATCGTCGACATGTTGGATGTTCTCGTTAACAGAGCAAAACAAGACGGCCAAGTAGGTGGTCTTATCCCACATTTGGTAGATGGTGGGGTCTCCATTCTTCAATATGCCGACGACACCATTATTTTCATGGAACATGACCTTGTTAAGGCAAGAAACATGAAGTTACTGTTGTGCCTTTTTGAACAACTGTCAGGACTGAAGATTAACTTTAATAAGAACGAGTTCTTCTGCTTTGGACGCGCAAAGAAGAACAAGAGACATACAAGCAGTTGTTCGGGTGTGAATTGGGTTCGTTGCCCTTTACGTATTTAGGGATTCCAATGCATCACCTCAAGCTCACTAATAAAGAATGTACATGTATTGAGGATCGGTTTGAAAAGAAGCTGAGTTGCTGGAAGGGCAAACTCTTGTCTTATAAAGGAAGATTGGTTCTTATTAATTCGGTACTCACAAATATGCCAATTTTTCTCCTTTCATTCTTTGAAGTACCGGTTGGGGTACAGAAAAGATTGGATTTTGATCGATCTAGAGTTTTTTGGCAAATTGATGAAAACAAGGCTAAATATCGATTGGTAAAATGGGACGTAATTTGTAGACCGAATGACCATGGAGGCTTGCGTATTGAAAATCTGGAGGTGAAAAATAGGTGTTTGCTCAGCAAAATGGATGTACCGTTTATCAATAGAAAGAGAAAGGGTTTGGATTCAGCTACTGCGTAATAAATATCTTTATTCCAAAATGCTAGCCCAGGTTACGGCACAACCGTCTGATTCTCCGTTTTGGAAGGGGGTTGTGTGGACAAAGGTCGCCTTCTTGAACATGACTAAATTCATTGTAGGGAATGGACGGGATACTAGGTTTTGGGAGGAGACATGGTTAGGAGAAACCCCACTGGCCTTGCAGTATCCATCCCTTTACAACATTGCACAACGGAAAGAGGTCTCTGTTGCAACAGTGTTAGGATCCATTCCTCTTAACTTGCAGTTTCGGCGGTCAGTTATAGGTCAGCGGTGGGATAGATCTCCATCTCGTGCGTAGGTTAATGGAGGTTGACCTTTCGGATGTACCAGACTCTCTGCATTGGAAGCTATCCAGGTCAGGAGTTTTCTCGATTAAGTCCATGTACACGGATTTGATTAACACTGGGACTATCCCGAGGACGGTTCATATATGGAAAGTTAAGATGCCATTGAAAATAAAAGTGTTTATGTGGTTTGTGTATAAGGGCGTATTCTAACTAAAGATAACTTAGCTAAGCATAACCGGAAAGGAAGTAAAAGATGTTAATTTTGTGAGCATCTGTTTATCAAATGTCCGCTTACTAAGTTACTTTGGAGAACTATTCACGTTACGTTTAACGTCACTCCGCCTCTCACGATATCACATATTTTTGATAACTGGTTGGCTAGGGTGGCGCTTGATAACTGGTTGGCTAGGGTGGCGCCTCAGACCGCGACACATATTCGAGTGGGAGCATGTGCATTACTTTGGGCTTTATGGAACTGTTGAAATGACGTCACCTTTAACAGACAAACCATCACAAACTTTTTACAGGTCATCTTCAGAGCGTCTACTTCGATCCGTAGGTGGTCCTTACTCAGCCATGCGGACCACAGGGTGCATATGAATATTGGATGCAGCCGATGAGAGATGGTTACACGGAATACATACAACCGGTTTAGATGAAGGTCCAATAATAGAATAGAACTACTAGGAAAAAGGCTAGTAGCAGCGCGAATAAAATGACTACTAACAGCGCGGGTACACCCGCTACTAGTATCGCGCTACAGGCTACAGCTAATAGTTAGTAGTAGCGTGGGTGCACCCGCGCTACCACAACCTCGGCGCAGCGCTTCTAGTATACTAGGCGCTACTACTATGCTAGATAGTAGTAGCGTGTAGTTTTCCCCAGCGCTACTACTAACAAATTATAAATTAAAAAAATAAAAATTACATGCATTATTATTGTTATTATTATTATTATTTTGACATGGAAAAGCTCTTCCATTAAACAGTGTGCCGAACAATGTCATCGGCAACCAGGTCCTGGGCAAAGGTAGGCGCACCGCCCGGCCATACGGCTTGGGGTTCAGTGACCATCTTCGTCCCAAACGCTGCTAGAGCGTCCGCTACTTTATTACAATCTCTTGGAGCAAAAAATACTGAGAAAGAAGAGAAATTTTAAAAAGCGAAGGCCTTAATCTCCTTGAACAGGACACCATTTGACGAGAGATCATATGCATCAGAGGTAAGAGCAGCTACTAACTCCTGTGCATCTGTTTCCACCACCACTTGGGTCATACCCCACTCTTGTGCAGCATGTAAAGCATGACAGCACGCCTCCGCTTCAGCCTGTAAAGAGTCCTGAAGAAAGCCGAGCCTGCCGGCGCCCGCTCCCACCGCATCCTCTGATGAGTCCCTGATGATGAAGCCCCATCCTCCTGATCTCACTCCGGCCAGGTAAGAACCATCGACATTTATCTTTAGTACTCCCTCCGTCCGAAAATACTTAGTCATCAAAATGGATAAAAAGAGATGTACCTAGAACTGAAATACGTCTAGATACATCCCTTTTTATCCATTTTGATGACAAGTATTTCCGGATGGAGGGAGTATATCGTTCAAAGGAGACTGCCATCTGACCTTTGGGTGTACAGCAGTTTTTATGTTCTTCAGACAGAGATTCTCATAGTCAGCCACCGAGTTACGAATTTTGATCAGAACCTCCAGTTTATTCAGTTTCTTTCCTTCTGCATTTACCTTATTTCTCGCCAGCCACCAGTTCCATAACAAGGCAATAATGAGCATCTTCTTTTTGGTGGGCAGATTCAGCAATTTATGCAAAAAGTCTTTCTGGTCAGAGCTCCTTGTCAAGATAGCATTTTCTTCCTGCAATCGAAGTTCTCTCCAAACATCTTGGACTGACATACACCGAAGAAATAGATGTGCACCATCTTCATTAAGCCTGCAAGGACAATATCATATCAGCGTCTTGTGGGTTAAAGGTCTCCTGTACCATCTGCATATCCCACGTACCGGTGTATGGATCAACGAGCCCATCCACTGTTGTGAGAAGGGACTGTCCTCTCACCGAGATCGGTTTCCACGTACCAGTGTATACGAAATACCCTCCTTCGGTTCAGCGTTCAGCACATCACAGTCCGGGAAATACTTAGCTTTCTCCCCTCTGGTCCTTGCAAGAACTTGAAGACCAAGGTTCTAGCTTTCTCCCCACTGACTAGCACAAGTGCAGCAGCACCGTCGCTGTACATTAACCCAAGATCTGCTTTTCATAGGAACAGTAAAAGCTCTACTTAACTCAAGATCTGCAATTTTCAGTATCATCTTCTCCTTGTCAACCAATAGATTTTGGGGCTTTAAATCCCTATGATATCAAAGAGGAACAATCGTAAATCACATTAGCAACAATTGCAATATGTTGTATGGGCCGATAAATACAGCAACATAAATCAGAAAATAAAGGTCTAACAGATGAAGGACACCATGGCCATGGCAATGTGCAATTCCTTTGCATAACTGATACAAAAAACTCTACAAGAAAGTAAAGAAAGTTGTCTATTAGCCCGAAACAGACCTATCAAAATTAAACTGGACTCTGCCATCTTCTATCCAATGAAAATTAATGATAGCATCCTCAAAATAAAGGCATCAAGATGAATTGATTCCAAAGCTAACAACAAATTAATCTGTACTTGAGTGTATGCAAAATAGAAAACGCCAGCAGCAGTCAACGTTGAGTTTCAACCATTATACTAGCACTACTTAGTTCCTAATTTAGTCTCCTGCAACTAGGCTAGAGTAGTTCCTAATTCAAACCAGCTACAAATTTACAGCGTAGTTCGTTCTGATTGCATATCAATGTTCTGCACGTTTCCGATGCAAAACTCAGAGTTCAGAATGGGCATATATGAGGAAGTGCCAAGTCCTCAAATCGATGGATAGGAGACTCCTCCATCGCCGCGGAGGGAGGAGGCGCAAACCCTAGGTGGCCTGCCGCAGCACCACCTCGTACACCGCCTCCTCCATCGCCGTCCGCGCCGCCACTAGGCTCGCCCTCGGGGCCGCCGCGCCGCCCCACCTCCATGCCGCGACGGGGAGCAGCCCGGGCTGGCCGCCGCGATGGGCCTGGTCGGCTGGGCGGTGGAGGAAGGCTGCGCGCGTGTGCGGCCACACGGCGGAGGATCCCGGCATGGATCGGAGAAAGGGAGAGATCCCGTCGGAGAGGAGGTGGAGGGGATGTGAATCAGGGGTGGGTGGACTGGGACGGTTGACGGGGTGGGGGATAGCGATGGTTTAAAACCCACACCACTACTACTACTACGGTCTGTCCGCAAGGCACGGTCGAGAATCCCATAGTTAGAGAGCTGAGCTCTCACATTCACCGGAGGTTCTGGACCGTTGGATCTCTTTTCCCACGCATTTTGGCCATCGGATCTCGGGCTGAGTTGATGTGAGCCATCAGATATTTCATCGAACAACCTGGGCCATTGGATATTTTTACCAATGGTAATGGTGGGTAATTCAGAGCCTTCGCCAGGGGTAGGATGGGGATTGCACCTTTCCAGTTATAAGGGCCGCAATACCCATAGTGGAACCCTAGCCGTGACCTTCCTGTCTCCCAGTCTCCTCCTCTCCGCTCTTCTCTTCCTCCCACCCCCTCGCGCCGCCAACCCCACACAACCGCCATCAGCTTCGCCCAGCCGCCCTCCGCCTCCGCTGCCTCCTACCTCGACTCCTGCCATTCACGTCACCAATGTCGTCGCTGTCATCCTCGCGTGCACTGGACACGAGGAACACGGGCCTACCCTCACGCCGCTGGTTGGCGACCGGCGCATCCAGGCCCGAGAGTGGGCCTCTCCAACTCTCAGTTCTGTTCGCCGACGGGTAGCCGCTGCTTGGAATGATCCTATCCGCTCCTTTCTCCCTACCGAGGTGCTCGATTGGATCTGGAGCCTGAGCTCTCCGTGCTCGCCTCGCGCCGCCATGTCAGGTGTGCTTCCTCTTGCTCGCCTCAGTCCCCTCCTTGCCTTCGTCCCTTATTCTATTTTTCGTCTCGCAGCTGGACCGGGGATGTACAGGTCCATCGAAAACGCCTCTCGGCGAGGAGAATCGAGCCAAGGTGAGCTAGTGTCTATTCTCTGCCCATAAGCTTTTTCCATTTTGTATGTCTTTTTCTATAGTTGTTAATCATTTAATCCTGCACTGGATTGGGGTGGTATCATTGTCTACTGTATGCTTACCAATGAAATCATCCGGGCTAAGAACATGTACTCTATTTTGATCTCTGATGCCATATTTTCCTGATATTAAGTAGTGATGCCTACATGGCTACCTTATGTGAAATTATGCCTGATGTGAACTTTTGCCATTCACAGATGTACTGTAAGATTTAGTCAATGTGAGATACGGATTTCTAGAAATATCAAGGTTTGGGATATGCATATTTAGGCCTGAATTTTGTCTTGCCAAAACTGTTGTACATATGGCGATTTCTCCGACTTCTTTATGGTAGTACTATGGCTGAAAGGCCAGCCCAGTTTAGTTCTGAATTGCATAATTAGTACTCACATTACATGTCTGAAAGGTTGTCATGTAATTTATGCTTCTAATAAAATTGGGAATATACTCATCTGGCTACATTCACGTGATGTTATATTTATTTATTTTCTAATATTCATGTGTTGTTTCATTCCTTGGAACTCATTCACACAGTTATTTATTTTTTTGTTATAGATTCTTTACAAGTTCAAGTAGCTTAATTTTCTGATAGACATATTTGGAAACAGGCAGGGTATGACAGGGCTTTGATTTCTTGGATCATTCTGCTCTCCTGCTAACAAAATTGAGGAAGAAAAGAAGTTCTGGGAAGAACAGGTCATGTTGTTACTAAGAAAAGATCGATCAAGTCGGCAAGAAGAAGGCGCCATGGGAAGTACTAACTGTGCCCTGATTGCACACACGTGTTTTGTTGAACCAATGCTTCCTGGTATACTATGTTTTTCTTTATCAGTTTTCCTTTCATTGCGATGATCATTTGGGGCTCCGTTAAATATTTGGCCTTGATGTTTGCATATATAGGGACATGTTCAGCTAAGCAAATTATGACGTGCTTGTGTGATAGCACATAGTGGCATTAACCCTTCCATGGTTAATTTGTTTAAAATGTAAAATCAAATCAAATCTAGAATAGAAATATTATATTGGCATTGAGAGTAAATAGTAGGCCTTGATGTTTGCGTATATAGGGGCATGTCCAATTAAGCAGCTTATTCCGTGTGTGTGTGATAGCAGCATTAACCCCTCCATGGTTAATTTGTGTAAAATGTAAAATGAAATCAAATCTAGAATAGAGATTGTTATATTGGCCTTAAGATTTTACATTGTGCATGACTAGATGGCGTCGATAACAGATCATTCTGCATGTCTGATGCTTCTGAATCTCTTGAAGGTGATGTTGCTTTCTACAATCCTATTTCGTTATTTCACTTACTATCTGCAACCATTACTTTAAGCAACTCTGCACGATAGTTATGGCTTGAATTTTCAGTTTTCTTTGCAAGGGAGATGTATGTGTTCCTAGAATTGTTGTACTCGTGTGAGTTCAGTTGTTGAACCAATACATAATAGTGATTCAACTTGGATCTTTGCTCCCTATTGATTTGGAAGTTATGCATAAAATACACACGCATATGTTTTTTATTCAGCAAAGTGAACATCTATACTCAAATAATGATGCATTTTCCACAGGCATCTCACTGTTGATTTGTTTACTGATGGATGGATCTCCATGCTGCTTGCTGTTGGGAATCATATGCCTCTACATGGATGACCCTCATGTTTATATGCATCCGTATATAACCAAATGACCATGCTTTCTATATGGACACCGCGGCGATTGACATAGTTGTAACTACCAACGCCTCCAAAGAAGCTGCCACTGGACCCTACACTGACGACTGTAACTTCCTTATCTGTATGAATTGTTATATAAGTTTTGTGAACTTACTTCTCATGGATGTTTTCTGTTAGCATCCCAGATTGCCAAATGCAGAGTATTGTTGTTGTATGTCTCGCTCAATCTCGGTATTCTTGATAATTCTGGTTGCATTTCCTACCAAATGTACCATTAGCGTGTTATGGAACTTAATGTATCATGATTATCATTACTTCTAAGTGAATAATATCTATTACCAGTTAGATCTACTTATCTGCTTGCTTTGCATTTCCGCCTGACTCTATACAATGTCTGCTACCGGGTTAGCTCTAAAACGGACCGAATGGGGTGCGGCTGGCCGCACTTCTTATCTAGTATTTACTAATAGCGTGTTATTTTCTGGCATGCAAACTAGTAGTAAATAGTACTAGTAGTATGGGTCATTATAGCGCGCTACTAGTAAATAGTAGTAGCGTGAGTAAATAAAGAGCGCTACTAGTAAGCGTCTGTGTATAAACTTTTTCCTAGTAGTGTAGGCGTTTAGTCTCCTAGCCCTATTTTCGCCGGTTATAGCATTTATTTATTTTCTTCGACTTATTGTTTTTTGAGACTACTTGTCCAAACCTTTTGGAACCTATTATTTTAATAAATGGTTGTGTGCATCAAGAGATGCAGAGGCTGGGGGTACGCCTCCTTTTTGAGAAAAAAAGAACCGAGCCAGCGCGCGCAAGGACCGGCCGGGACAGACAGACAGGGAGGGCTCAGAGCAACTCTAATGGGGCGACCCATTTCGTCCGCCGCCGTCCGTTTGGGTCGGCGTGGACAAAAAAGTCGGCCTAACGCGCCGACCCAAACGGACACGTGTCCGCTTGGCGTACGCCTGCCGACCCATTCCCGGCCCATTTTTGAGACAGATTTGTGTCGGCGCGGATGCGAGACAGACGCGCGCGCGCCTACTCCTCTCTCCGGGCCCGCTGGTCGGTTGCAGCCTCCATCATTTTCCCTCCATTCCATCCAAAAACCCCTCCCGCCCGTGCGCGCTCCCCGCCCCGCCCCCGCCATGGACGACGCCCTCGAGGCCGCCGTCAGCCTCGCCTCCCTCGCCTCTTCTGGCAAAGGCAAGCCTCGCGCCCCCCGCAAGACCGCCGCACCCAAGCCGAAGAAGGTGCTGATGCTCGAACAGTGGGCAAAGGAGTTGGCCAAGAGGAAGGACCGGAGGCATGCGGCGGACGCGGGAGATGAAGCCATCGCGACGGCCGCCGTCGCCGCCGCTGCGCAGCAGGAGGTCACCAACGCCTGCGTCGCGGCGGCAACGAGGGAGGCGCTCTTCATGATGGGGTTAAACCCTAGCCAACACGGCCTCGTCAACGCCGTCGTGGCCGCCGCGGCCAGCACTGGCTCATCTGCCTTCCCTCGGACGGTGCTGCCCGACTCGCCACGCGCGTCAGCTTACAACCTGGTGGTCGGCTTCTATGTCTACCCGCAGGCCTTCCGCCTCTCGAGGGAGTGCTCGCCCGATGTGAGCGTGGTCGCACCTTCCACGCCCGCGCCCACGCCCATCGACCTCAACGCCACATCGGTGGCCGTTGGCTCATCATCCGGAGGCGAGAGGGAACGAGCGAGGCAGACGCCAGCCGACCATCTGTCGGCCGCGTGCAACCTGTTCGACGGAATGTCGGCCGCCGGCAACGACGCCTACATGCAGGACATGATCTTCGAGGGTGGTGCACAGGCCGCTGGCTTTGATCCGACGAGACACAAAGCCAGGACGGCCGAGGGGCATTCACGCCGTCCGCTAGCTACAATGAAGATCAGGCGGCCTTCATGCGTGATCAGGCCGGCCTGGACCTGGACGGCTTCCCTCTCGACCATGAGTTTCCGGATGACTACGGGCTAGAGGAAGGGAACAAGTGCGACATCGAAGGGGGGCCTTTGTTCGAGGATGAGCTCGTCAACCAAGCCGCCGGGACGAAGCCGAAGCGCAAGAGCAAGCGGACCAAGGCATATACGGCGGCCGAGGACAAACTTCTTTGCGAGTGTTGGAGACATTGGGCAAGACCCCCAGACCGGCGCCGAACAAAAGCATTCAACTTTTTGGATCTGTGTCCATCGTTAGTTCCATGAGCGCAAGAATTTTCCGCCGTACCAATTAGTAAGCGCGCGCGGATGGGTGTCCATTTTGAAGCATTGGAGGGTGATCCAATAAGAGTGCAACAAGTTTGTGCCACTCTTGAGAGCGTCAAGGGCCGCCCCTTGAGCGGCATCAGCATGCAAGACATGGTATGATAGCAAGCCGCCCTATTTTGTGTCATCATGATGCAAGCATGGTATGATAGCAAACCTTCAGCTTCAGTTTCAGCCTACGCCGCACCGCACGCACTCCACGCAAACACGGCGTGCATGCAGAGGCCTCTCCATGTCGCCGACTCACTGTGTGGCGCTCCACGCACAGCGGCCCACCCGCAGCCTCGCTGCAAGTCGGGGCCCGGAGCCGAGCGACAGCGACAGCGACGGACCGGAACATGCATGGCCACACAGGCGCGCGAGCATGGAGCCATGGACACGAAAGAAAAAGTCAAGTGAATAAACGGAGAGCGGCGCAGGTGAGGTGGGCCCAGGGCCGTAACGGTTTCCAGCTTCGGCTCCCCGGCCGGTCGCGTCGCCGTTACGTTACGCAAATCTAGCTACGTACCAGTAGCATAAGCCGTGGTGCTCTACCCCGGACGTACGTCTGTGCCACGGCGTCTCCAGTTTCTTCTTCCCGCGGTGTGCGGGGCACGTCGTCGGGATGTCTCGGAGGAACGAACGCGTGCTCTCCGGGGGCATTCTACTCCATGCATCGTCAATGGATCTGAACAGGCTAGGGCTGTAGCATTATTACTTGTGTAATTCCGGTGTGATATAGTACTGCCAAGCAATTCATTTTTTTAAGTAACCACATATATTTGGTGAGAAAAATTGGATTATAAAGAGTACACACAATGTCACCACAAGAGAAATACATAAATGTCTTGCAGTTTTGCATCAAAGACTCCGCAAAAAGTAAAACTAAAATTTCACTCCAGCAGAATCTTATGCCATGCCGAAACGTCGTCCACCTTCATCTTCCGCGGTCACCGAGGCAACACTGAAAAAAAGAGCAGTTGCCGTTATATCCAAATTTATAGGAGTACCTTCACATACAAGGATGCTTTTCGAGCCGATGAACCGGACCGCCGCAAGCGACGAGACCGAGACTTTGTGGCACGTCGCTGGGGTTCTTCGCCGTGTCTGCTAGATCCCAATGCTGTCAACTTCATCTAACGTGGTCGAAGAAGATGAACGTCACTGCTTGCCGCCATCCACACACCCCACTGCAAGACACGAAACATAACCACAACCGTCAATACCAACGCCACCCGCAAGAGTGTCGTGCGTCGACCATCGGACAAAAATCTCACTGGAACTAGAGACCGGCAAGAAGACCGAGCCACCTGCTCCTTGATGCCGCCCATTAGAACCTCACCGAGATAGAGGAAGAACAGAAACAGATTATTTCGACACGGCGCCGTCTCCATCATTGATGCAGCAACTCAGAAAACTATATCTATCCTATATACGTACCAAGAAGATCACCGGGTCCCCGCTCGCTCCCGCCGCTGGAGCGGCAGACAGAGAGGACAAGGATCGTGGCGTTGCTGGCGTTGAGAGAAGGCAGGAGATCGACCCCCGCTCGCCTCGCTTCAAAAGGTAGTTATGGAAGAATTTCTATGCAGACTTTGTTCAAGAGCGTCAGTGGAAGGGTTTTCGTTTCTAGTTCATTCTGTTCAAAGTCAAGGTCCCACTGGCTCCATGAACATGGCCGATCATTCCAAGCCCATGTCAACTCCAATTATTCCATCGTAATTAATCATTTTTCAAAACAGATGTAAATTTTTTGCCTCGTCGATTAATTAAGAAAAAGATAATTGCTCAGTTAATTTAAAAAAAAACGGACGAAAACCTACACAAACGACGCACGAGCTAACTACTCACATGGCAAGAAACCCCAAAACCGCACAGTCGGCCCTTGTCAAAATCTCCGAATACACAACATCCATAAACCTCGACACTGCTACTTCGCCAACTGAATCCCGACAAGAACACCTTGACATAAGACATCATGCACCTTCCAATCCAAATGGACAGGCCGAGAGACCGAAGATCATCCATCAAGCAACCAGAGACGCTTTGCCTATGACGTCACTCTTGCTTTTGCTCATCCCTTATTGGTGTTCCCATCAGGAAGCAAGCAATCGACCTGCCCAAATTATGTCTAGCAACCTTCACGCTAGCGAGTAAGTCACAAAGTTTGTTTGCGTAGAGAGCATCTGGATTTGAAGTAGGTGCCAACACACTTGGCTCGATTAATTGCCATGCCACTCGCAGGCATCATCTGCTCGATGGTTGCAGGTGAGGGAAAGGCAGCAACATTTAAAACTCCGCCTATCCTTTTTCCAATCTATACGGAATGTATTAGTGTTGGCGGAGGGGATTGCTTACAACAGATGCTTCACATATTAGATTAAGCATTGCAGTCTATCTCTTCTTTTCAGCTACAGCAGACACAGCATGGCCCGCTGACTTTGGGATTAAAGTACATCTCAAATGGTATTTGTTTAGATGAGGAGAAAAAAAGGAAGTCCACATACGAAGGTCGGCGATAATGCATTTGCAAAACATATGTCAAGCACACAGTTTTTAGAAATGGAGGAGGAACCCGGCCTCTGCATCTGGACGATGCATGCAGCCACTTTATTAATTAAGGAAATACCTAGAACTCATCTAGATGAGATATAATTTGGTCTCATTCACTTGGAAACAAGAACAGATACAACCCACGTCAGCACACAAGCATCTTATAACATCACATTCAATGGCTATAAAAGGTGAATGAGACCAAATTATATCTCATCTAGATGAGTTCTAGCAAAACTGATTAATCATTCACATAAGACCTTACAAAGTCATACAACAGTAAGGCTAAAGCCACCGTCTAGGCAACATCTGTCGCTACTCCTATCCAGTTGATGTAGGGATGTTGATAGTCTGGACCTAATACCAAACAGACCTCGCAACCAAACCTAACATCTATGACCTGAGGTCCAAACCAGGACGCCTGCCGGGTATGGGGCCGCCGCAGCCACCTGCCACTAATCCATCTTCAGAGTTGTACTATTGCATCTACCGTGCCAGGTCTCTCTACCATCGACGCCACCATGACGCCAGACAACGTCGTCCTCCTGCGCGAGTCCATCCTCGCACATTGGACGCCGAATCTGCACTGCGCCACGCTGTCGAGATCCGTCGCCATCAATGTGTAGGATGAAGCACCGCTCCACCAAAGATGGATCCAGGCCGCCGCCGCCTGACAGGCCACGGCACCACCACGGTGCGTAAGCCGGCGCCGTCAGGCCCACTATGCCCGCCTGTAGACGCCCTCCAGATCTGCCGGCCCATGGACAAGGCCCTCGATCTGGGCCGCCACCACAGGTGCTCCTCAGCCGCGAGGAGAACGCGCCTGCGCTGTCGTTGCCGGCACACTCGCCGTCGGGCGCCCGCTGCTCCTTGCCGCCGGTGCACCGCAGATCCATGAGCCACCGCCGTCGACAGGAGATCGCCACTACCGCGCGAGGGGGAGGGCCCCGCGCTGCCGTCACTGTCCAGGCAACACCGGCGTGGCCTCGGGTGGCGGCAGGAGGGGGGAAAGAGGAGCGGAGGCCTAGGGCCGGCGGCGGTAGATCCCGGTGTCGCCAGGAGCTGGTGACGCGGGGCACAGTTGGTTAATTAAATACTCTGTTCATGATTTTTTGGGAAAATAATCATACTACTGGTAAACGGATGAAAACTTAATAGAAAGGAGGATACCCAATCGAGCTATAGCCAGCTCTCACGAGTCTACGGTGCAGAATGCGTGCACGTGACACAAGTGTAAAGGTACGTCGTGACGAGTCTAGTCTATAAAACCGTTGCGGCCGGCTAAAACGAGCAATTCTACAGGGGCGCTCTTTCTTCGTGCCTAACATTATGTGCCATATATGCATGCAAGCTGGAGTGCTTCACACTACCAAAGCAACCTAACAAAGCACCTAGGGTACAGCACGGAAGGTACATGGCCTTATGAGGGAATTAAACGTGCACTGCCACCGCGACAAATGCTTTTCTTGCCATGTACCGATAACCACATGAACATTTGCACGTCATACCATGGCCGATCAAGTGTCACACGCAGCATGATTTTTGGCTATCACCTTTTTTTAACACGCTATCACCTTTTCTTGTTAGGCGTGTCCTCATATCTTGTTAGGAGTAGCAAGTACATCTTGCACGTGACTCCGTTTACACGTCACGCCGTTTGTGTGGTTTGGGGTGTTTTATCGGTCAACTTAGAGCATCTATAACCTGGCACACCAAACTGGTCTTAAACATTTGGGCGGCCCACCCGGTCACTAACCGGTCACGAAAATCGGACCCAGATGGACGTCTTAAACGGGCATTAAACGCCCTGGCTGACCGGCACCCTTGATATCCAGCCCAAATATGAAACGGATATGAGCGCCTTTCACGTAGGACTGACGGCGGGGTCCCACGCGGAAACGCCCGGAAACCAGGCGGTCCGACAGACGCCTCCTCCGTCGCCGTGGTGTGAACATGCTTGGCGCCGCTTCAGCTCGTCGCCCGAGGCCAAATCCGGCTATTTAAGTCGGCCAGCGTCCCCCAACCCTAGCCCATCCACCTCCTCTCTCTCTGCGCCGCCACCGGAGCCCGTCCACTTCCTTTCCCACGCTCTTCGGAATCGCCATGGTCCAGCGCAAGATCACAACAGACACCGGAGCACCGGAGGTAGATGCAGAGGAGATCCTGGCAAGGCGCGCCACCCGCGTCGCTGCCGGGCTGCCTCTGGACTCATCGGAGCCGAAGGAGGACGAGGAGCAGCAGCTGAGGAGGATGGAGTGGAGCAACCGGAGCCAATGGAGGAGGCGGAGCAGCCTGCTCCGGGGTTCACCATGGCGGAGGCGGAGGCGGAGTTCGCCGTCGCCCAAGCCACGGAAATGGCGGAGCAGTTGGCCATCCTGGAGTCCATTCAGGCTGAGGCCTATGTCGAGGCCAAGCGGCAGTTCCTCTGGCAGGAGCAGGCGGCGTCCGATGCGCTCTTTGCCAAACTCGACGCGGAGGTAGAGGAGGAGGAGGTCGGAGTGGAGCAGCCGGCGGAGATGGAGCTGGGCACGGAGATCGTCGACATCTCCAACGAGGAGTAACTAGATCATCTACGTACTATGTAGGTTTTTAGTTTGCATGATTTGTATGGATTTGATAATCTAGTATAAGATGTTCGGATGTAGCTGTGTTAATTTGAGAAGTGCCCGGACACTGCGCGCGGATGCGTCCGGACGCATTCGCGGACGTTTGAGGGATCATATTTGTCATATCCGGCTATAGATGCTCTTAGCCCTTAACAGAGAGGACGGAATGGCTCCTAGGTTCAGGAAAGCTGAGCCCTGGGCGTATAATAAACTCAGAGCAAATATTATACTTAGGTTGTAAAGATATGTAAATAAAAGGGTACATTTTTCGCAAAAAAGGGTATATATGCACATATTCCTTTCTTTTAGAAAACATATGTACGTATTCAAATCTTTTTATATAGAGCATTAATTTGTTTCAAAGTTAAACTTTTATATTTTGACTGTAAAATATCAAAAGCTCCAATGTAGATATTATTTGTTTTTTACATATTATATTACTTTGAATATTATTTGTTTTCTATAAACTTGGTCAAATATACAGAAATTTAGTTTTTAATACACATTATAAATAGGGAACAGATGACGTAATATCCTAATCTTTGAAGTAGAGATTGTGGGACATGTTACGGGCAAGCTAACTCTCTAGCTATGAGGGAACCATTAGCTGGATGTTTTAATCGGTCTCTCGGCCACGAAGCGTACATACATTAGTAGAAAACAGGGCTTTGGTCACAGGGCAATATTCACATTAGTCTCGGTTTATTACGAACCAGGACTAATGTGAGGATTGGTCCCGGTTCGTGCGGCTAAAGGCATTAGTCCCGGTTCAAATGAGCCCTTTAGTTCCGGTTTGAGACAAGAACCGGGACTAAAGGGTGCGATGCCCTTTAGTCCCGGTTCATATCTCAAACCGGGACTAAAGATTAGACCTTTAGTCCCGGTTTGAGACAAGAACCGGGACTAAAGGGTGCGATGTCCTTTACTCCCGGTTCGTGTCTCAAACCGGGACTAAAGGTGCCATTTTCAAACACCCCCCCCCCTCCCCGCGTGGATCGCCTTTTCAGTTTTGTAAAAAGCAAACCAAAATGATAAAAACATTAAAAAATAAAATCCTTCATGAGGTAGTTATATTACTACATCTACTAGTTAGCAAAATTAAAAAAATTAAATTTGGACATGTTTTGCAAAAAGTGTAGGGAAAATGTAAAACGGCTATAACTTTTGCATACGATGTTGGGAAAAAACGTATAATATATCAAAATGTTCAGCACGAAAATCCGCATACGATTTTGACGGCCTATGGCCCGTTTGCAAATTTTTAGAATCCTCAAATTCTAAAAGGAAAAAAAGTTATGCTCAAATTTTCGTTTATTTTTGTATTTTCGTTAAATCTGGTCAAACTATAGTCAAACTACTTATTCAAGAAGTATTAGTGTTACTAAATAATTATTCAAGAATATTAGTGTTACTAAATAATTATTTTCAGTTTTTTTGAATTTTTGTCAAATCTGGTCAAACTGTGGTCAAACTATGGTCAAAATACTTATTCAAGAAATATTAGTGTTACTAAATAATTATTTCGGTTTTTTGAATTTTGGTCAAATCTGGTCAAACTGTGGTCAAACTATTTATTCAAGAAATATTAGTATTACTAAATAATTATTGTTTTGTATAATAATAGTTTCAAACTCAAACAATAAAATGTGTGACTTCATGCTCAAGCTAAACTCCTGGGAGTTAATAGGATTGACATGTTACTATTGTTAGGAAAACAACAAGTGCAGACTTGGAAACGAGGGGGAATAGAACCCAAAGTTAAGCGTGCTCAGGCTGGAGTAGTGAGAGGGATGGGTGACCGGTCGGGAAGTTAGATGATTTGGAATGATGAGGGGTGATTAGAGATTAGAAGTTAAATTGAGCAGTGATGAGGGGTGGGTGATTAGAGATTAAATTGTAAAATAATTAAGAAATTTGAAAACCGGAAAAAAAATTCAAATTTAAAAAAAATCAAAAAAAATTTACCTTTAGTCCCGGTTGGTGTTACCAACCGGGACTAAAGGTGGAGCTGGTGGAGCTCTAGCCAGCGGCCACGTGAAGGGCCTTTAGTCCCGGTTCGTATAAGAACCGGGACTAAAGGGGGGGGGGGGTGGTTTTGTAACGATCCTTTAGTCCCGGTTCGAGAACCGGGACTAAAGGCCCTTATAAACCGGGACTAATGGCCCCTTTTCTACTAGTGATACCCATGACCCGGCCCTTATTGTGGAGATAATACCCTACTCCCGCTTTGATTGTCTTGATGTGTTGCATATGAGGTGGTTACAATGGAGGTTGAGATTACCCAGTCGTGACTAGGATGGACAATGTAATGAGCCTCAAACTACCCCTGGCCTCGCCTTATAAAGGGGGACAAGGCCTAGGGTTACATGAGTTGCTGCATACCTAGAGCCACAACGGGACTAGGAGTCCTCAACTTGCTTGCCAAAATGATCATCTAATGAGCTTAATTATAACAGTGAGTATGCAAAAGCTAGGAATTGTTACACACCCGATGCCTCCTAATTCTAATATGCACCAGCCATATGCATGCACTCTCACACAGACTAGGATAGCCACCCAAAAGCACAAGACAAGTTGTGTAAACCATGTGGAAGCTTGTGTGTTGCTTGTGAGGAGTGCAGTCGTGAGTTCTCTGATTTATACTCCAAGTTTTGTCCTAGCTAGGTGATAAATTCTGGTAGGTAGTAACCAATGATTTTATTCACCTTTATATTGCCGTCTCAAGAGCCCATAGAGGGCATGGAAAATCAGGTTGAGTTTTCTAATCATTATTATTTTAGTGTGGATTGTTTTGACTGGAAAGAATTTGAATTCCTACAACGGCATTTCAATGGAGAAGCGCTAGGATGGCGAAACTGAAAGACTCGGTGGGCCATATGGTTATGTTTCTCTTAGATTACATGTCAAATTCAAATTAACTTCAAATTATAATTGGAATTTGTAAAAAAGAAGAAGAATTTTTCCTATGTTGGCCATTCAGATGAACATGAGTCTTTCGACAATCAAAATTTAAAACTCTGGTACTGATTATGTACTACTTAAAAAAATCGTATGCAACATCACACAAACCATTAGCTTAGATTATCTCTTGCCTAGATGGGCAACATTGTCATTAACGAGGAGAAGCTCTTTCCCCTAATCGTGGTGAAGTACGAGATGAGATGGTTTAGCACTCTTTGACAGCTTCATCGACATTATAGTCCTCGGTCCACCTGCGACCTCTTGCATCACGTTTGTCCAATGCGATAGTAGGCTAGCAGTGGCCATGTCAGACCATGCTAAAATTGTGGGGCCTCCGAAGAACTTCTTCTCTCTTAGTACAAGATTGTCTATAAGAACATAAATTAGTGTGTGCTTATTATGCTTTCAACTATTTCTTTGGGGATCTAAAAAAACTACTTCTTTGGGAAGCATGCATACAAAAAAAAGTGTGCTTATACATAGTTTAAAATGTGATATTGTATAGTAATGACATTGCTCATGCTCTTTTTTCTTTGCAGGTTTTCTAAAGCTTGCCAGTGAAAGTGTTCAAAGAAATTGGAAGCGTCCGTAGAGTGACTATTCGATCAACAATGCAATTTGCCATGGCTTGTAGTCACCCACTATATCATGAGTTCCTATTTCAGGAAAATAATGCTGCAAAGGCTGCTGGCCAGACATCCAGATTTTCTTGTTTTTTTTCTTTCATTTGCAAAACTCAATGAAGGCGACACGCGACTATCTCATGGGCTTGAACTAGCCCCATTCGAGATGCTAAACGTGCTACACACCATCACCATGCCGGCCAGAGGCAATAATGTACGCACGGTTGCACCACCGCGGCATGGATGACTGGATGATCTAATGAGCTACTAGTACATTGAGATGTTGGCAGGCAACCATCCACAACTTAGTATTTGTGAACGCGCCGTCATTTGTGGAGAGGAAACAAAGCTTCACACGCTGTGCTCGGGATATGTGAAGTAAAGCCTAGCATCAATGTCGACGAATTAACTTACAAACAAAAAACCAGATGCAACTTCCACGCCGTCCCATGCTTCTAATAAATGCCACACCTCCATTGATGCCATGCTGAGCACGGAGGGTCGCATGCTAAGGGCATTCACAATGGTTCTATCCTAGCAGTGTCACATAACATAAATGTTGGAAAGACCCTTCGGACAGTTCCCCCCAACCCCCCGCGTTGTCTCTCCGAGGCGACTCGGGCGGGCACCCCGTCGGCCGCCGCCACAGCCTCCCTGCCGGCCACCATATCCCTGCCGCCGGCGGCAAAATGACGTCAGGCAAAGCCCGGCAATGGCTGCCGGCGGCGGGATCGATCTCACGCGCGCGCGCCATCCCTGATGCCTCGCCCCTTTTCCGCGTCGGGCTCCGTCAGATCTGGGCTCGGGTTTCCCTCTGGTCGCTGCCCCACTGCCGGTCGTCGCCCTCCCTTCAGATCCGGCCGGTGTGCTGTTGTCTGCGTCCTTCCGACGCCCTTGGGAGGCTCTGGTGGCTGCCTCGGCGGAGGCTCCACCGGCCATTCCCTGTTGCGCCCCACCTCCCTGCTTCGCGTCCTTGTGCCGGCCTTCGCCGCCTCCCGCCTCAACCGCTCGCCGCCGCCACAACCCGCCCTCTTGGCTGCCTCGGCGGAGTCCCATCCGCCGTTCCCTGCTGCACCACGCCCCTGCTCCGCGTCCTTGCATGGGCTCCGCCGCCTCACGCCCTCAACCGCTCGCCGTCGCCATCTACTGTTCTGGCGCCACGCCTCCACCATCCCCCGTCATCGTCGTGCTTCTACGCGTGCTCACCAACGAAGGTGGCGTCTTGGCTCCTGCGACTTTGGAGCCCTCCACCTCCCAGTTCCCCTAGTGGGCTGCCGTTGTTCGTGGCTTTACCCGCTGGGGCCGCCGCACCGGTTCCTCGCTGGTGCCCTCGGCGTCAAGGGTGCCTGCCGGTGTGGCTTCGCCTGTTGGATTCACCTGGATCTGGGGCCGTCCATTCAAGCGCTACCCGGCACTACTGGTGGCTGCTCTGTGACTTGTCGCGTGGCGGACGTGCCCATGGATGGGGAGAAATCCTTGATCGGCCTCCTGCTTGCCGAGACAGTGGCGACGCTTCCCGTCGTTTCCATCTTGATGGCGTTGTCTTCATCCCCGGTCTTGTGATGTTTTGGGTGTGCTTTGTGGAGCTCTATGCTTGGTGATGCCCTTCGACTACACCGGTGGCACACAGGTGTTGTGGTGCCGTCTCGGCCCGGCGTGACCATTCGCATGTACCAGCATACATATCAGTGCCAGATGAGCGCATTTGCAAAAACAGTTGTGTAAAATATGGTTAGCATCCTTACTTTTTTTTCTTGCCGTGAACATTGGGGAGCTTTATTGTTTGAACAAGGTCCCGGTACAATCAGTGTAAAGGTTGCTTACAAGAAAACTCAGACATTCCTCAGTCTAGCATTCGGAAACCGGCGAAGAACACACATGCTTGTTATAGAGGTCGGTCGGACTAGCGTCCCTTGGGACATGTCTAACAGTAAAAGAAATAAAACTCGATGGTATCTTCCGGACTTCATCTAAGATAGTTTCTACAATAGAACGAGGACAAAAGGTTGACCACGTGTGAGAAACCCCAGAGTTGAGCAAACATAAAGCCCTCTCAGAGAGCCATCGCTTCGGCGATGGGCGCATCTGTGATCCCAATGAAGCTTTTACAGCAAGCTTCCATGAAGGCCAGGTGAGACCGAGCTACACCAGCACCTCCTCCCATGTGAGCTTCATTTTTTATAGCCCCATCAGTATTGATTTTTACCCAACCGGCGCCAAGCGGCCAACAACATTGATCATGAGGGATGCTGCATTTATGTGTAGCACTAGTGCAGAACCGGGCAATAGCACCGGTTCGTAAGGTCCTTTAGTGCCGGTTCCACAACCGGCCCTAACGTGTGGTCACTAAAGCCCCCCACTTTAGTACCGGTTCAGCACGAACCGATGCTAAAGGCCAACCACGTGGCACGAGGCAGCTCCGGGGCGGAGTTTTAGTACGGTTGGTAACACCAACCGTACTAAATGTTTAATGATTTTTGTTTTATTTTTATTTTTCAATTAAATTTGTGTTATCAATTTAATTCTTTTTCGTTTGCTGGTATTTTACAATACTACACATTATACACGTTATATATATATAATATATATATATCATCAATGTCTCACAAACCATCATATTAATTAATTCACACATACACACATATATAGCTATATACAATTTCTCCTACATATGCATGTTGCCTTCGGAGCCAGTGGCATTAGCCTAATTGGTGCCTTCGGAGCACGATGGGGCGGTAGCGGGTAATAGTATTCTCCCTTGGATTTATGACCTGGTCGAGCAAAAATCCCGCTTATTTCCTCTTGAAGTGCTTCTACGCTCCGTTTCTAGGAGCTTCTCCCGCACCTCTGTGAACTGTTAAGAAGGAGATCAATATGCATGTGTATTAGTTGTGTGACTAGATATCGATAATGGTGTAAAAATTATGAATAGTGTTTTGACAAGCGTACCCATTCCTGTCTTTGATATCTGCTCCTTTCGGACGCCATCATGCGAATGTTATCTCATAAGCAGAATGCACACAGATCAGTCCCCTACGCCTGCTTCAGGGCCTTTACGAGAATGGAATTTGATCAGATAATAATTAATCAAGCATGATAATTAAAGAGATGGCAGCTAACTAGCTAGCTAGTACTACTTAATTACTTACCTTGGGTCAAAACCATTTAAGCTTTTGTTTCCATTCTCCTGGGATCACGCTGATGAACCTTGCCCAAGCCCTGCCCGCCGACAAAGAAAATGAATAAAGGGGTTATTAAATAGTTCATATCATGAAAAATGACGAACTAAATAGGCCGAGATATATAGTTAATAATGATAGAAATTACCTGTTGACTATCACAAACAAGAAGTTATAGTCATTATTAACTTTGAGTAGTAAGTCCAGAAATTAAACTGTTCCGGCATCAACTTTAATGATACACAAGACCCAGTGAAATCTGCATGCACACACGTTTGCATGTCTTAATTAAGCGGGCATATGTAAAGCAAAAACATGTAGGTAGCTAGTAGGCAAAAATAGAGAATTTGTAGTACAAGACAGTGTGACTCACTGGAAGTTGTAAGAAAGTAGTATATCTTCATTGTATTTGAGGCGCTTCAAGAACTCTAGCATGTTGTCCTCTCGTCCTTTTGATAACGTGGATTTAGTTTCCATGTGTATTCATTAACGGTGTTTGGGTCAATGAACCCAATGACAAAGCGTCCACCTTTTCTCATTTCATATATCTTCATCCTGCATATAATACCACAAAAAAGAATATAGTGAGGATAATTACAGGTAATGATTGATCAAAAGGATCAGTACAGCTAGCTTGAGACTTAAATTACAGAAAGAAATCACTTACAGACAATAGCAACTGACGATAGATTTGTCGAGTGCGCTTTATTGTATAACTGAAACAGTTCAGAATACTCAACGGACACAGCTTTCTCATGAAGTAATGCTCCTCCTTGACATTCACCATGAGGGACAATCGATCGGAAATCTTGGTAATGTTCATGTACCATTGATGCAATTCATACATTCTCGTTGGGAGGTTCTTGACCTTGTCTGGCTCGACCAAAGGTTGGCCCGGACATAATTCCGTTTTATTTCATCCTCACAAAGCACATGCATGGGCTCGATCTCGAGGAGTACTCCAACAGTGATTTTGAGAACTTCAGCCTGCATAATATGGTCCTCCGATCTAACAACATAGCCCACCTCGAGAACGTAAACTGTTTGCCCACAATAATATTGGGCGCGTCTTTATCACGTGTTGTTGGCACAACAAGCGAGGGATCGATTCGCCGCCTGTTCTCCCAGCTGGGAATGGTTTTCCCGCATTTTTGACAGCTGCTTCTTGTTTGCTCCATCCCGAGCTCGCCTCCTTACGTGGGCGATGCTTGATTTAACTTCGATGTGGCGCTCATAGTCTGTGTCAACAGGCTTGGGAGCTGGTGGTTGAGCCACTCTGAATGAAGTGGTCAATCGTTTCCTCAGGAACTTTCTCCCTTGGCGGCGGTGGCGGTTTCGGTGCAAAATGGGTTTCCACCTCGGACTTCGATATGGCTGCGATTTCCTCCTCGGACCTGTCATAAGACCTCTGCGGAAGAGGCGTGAGGCTTGGACCATATTTATATCGCTTGCCTCCGCTTTGTACTTCCTGTACTACCTCGACTTCATCGCCACGCACCATAGCTGCGGGGTGTCTCTTCTGCGATTGCTAAGGCGGCGGAGACGCCCGGTGTGACGGGCTGAGTTGGACGAGGAGGAGTGGCTGCCTGAAGCTGTGCGGACTTGGAGGAGGAGTGGCCTGAGGTTGTGCCGGACTTGGAGGAGGTGGGCGTCACGCTGTGGCGGACTTGGAGGAGGAGGGTGGCACGACACTTTGCGGACTTGGAGGAGGAGTGGCACGACACTTTGCGGACTTGGTGGACTTGCGGAGGCGGGAGACTGCTGACTCGGTGGCGGACTTGACGAGGAGTCGGATGATGCGGTGCCGGTGGCCTTGAAAGATGATGCAATCCTTTTTCCATAGGATGATACGATGGTTGGCGTCTCAGAAAGCGCTCGTCGTCACCTCCAGGAATGTCAAGCTCTAGCCCCGAATATGGGTGCACCACCTCGTCAACCATGACACGAGCATAGCCCTCTGAAATCGGGATGCAATGGTAGGTTGCTTTGGGGGTAACTGCAAAACAAACGCCGTCCGCCACCTTCATGGATATGGTCTACATTTTGACGTGTAGCTCGCAGCTAGTGTTCTCCGTGATGTCATCCACGGGGTATCTACCCAGCATTGCGTCGTCCGGGGCGGAACCCACGCTGCTTCTCGGCATGGATGGGGCGGTGCTATCCAATGCTGGATCATTCGCTTCTGCTGCATTCTTTGAGACCCCCTTTGCTGGGTAAGTGAGTCGATCTGCTCCTGCTGCCGCTGGAATTTGACTACCAATTCCGCTTGACTTGCTTCTAGGCCTTGAAGGCGTTCATAGTCCCGCTTCCTCTGCTCCTCCTCCATCTTCCTCTTCTTCTCCTCTGCAATCTTCTTTCTCGCACGGGTTACGTAGTCGGTGTTCCAGTCTGAAAACCCCCATACCACAGAATAGCGCCCTTGCCTCGTGTTCTTCCCGGGTGTTCAGGATTTCCCAGGCACGCAGCGTAAGCTCGTCGTTCTCTCTGTTGGGCTGGAACACCCCGATCGTGCCTCTTCTATTGCAACAAGTATCGCATCGTCGGCTCCCTTCAGACTTGCCCTCGTCGAAACATTGCTGTCTTGGGTCCAACTCCCCCATGCGCATAGAACTAAGTCCACGACCACAGGGGCCAGCTCTTAGTAACCGGAGTGCTTTGCATCCTCCATCTCTTTCTCAGACTTATCCCACTTAGGCATTGCCACCGCATAGCCACCTAGCCCCAGCTTATGGAACTTATCCTTTTTTTCGGCATTCTTCTTGTTTATTCTCGACTGTTCCTTAGCTAATTCCGAATCCTTGAATTTCACGAAATCGTCCCAATGAGCACGTTGGTTCTCTAGTGTTCCCTCGAATACTGGAGTCTTCCTTCCTCCCTTGACGTACTTGTCCCATTCACGATTCTTGTGGTTCTTGAATGCAACCGCCATCTTCCTAAGAGCAGCGTCCTTGACTTTCTGCACATCTGCTTCTGTGAAATGATCTGGTAGGGTGAAATGTTCCATGAGAGTATCCCAAAGCAGATCTTTTTGATTCTTGTCGACAAAAGTAACATCTGGACGTGGAGCAGCATCCTCTGCCTTTTTGTCCTTTGTCTTTTGCTGGCTCTCTCCATTCTTGAAGGGAGATCGGGAGTTGGTCCTTCACAAGAACTCTGCACTGACGAATGAACTTGTCCGCAATCTTCTTAGGCGCTAATGGTTCGCCATTAGGTCTGACTGCCTCGATATTGTACTTTACGCCCTCCTTCAACTTTTTGTTCGGGCCTCGTTTCGTCCTTTTGCACGAAGATTTGCTCGATCCGGATGGCTGAAAGAACAAAGATCGATTCGTTAATATATCTTCAAGTCATTTAAAACATGTGATGATCACGGATACCGCTTATATAAATATATATACCTCGCCGGTCTTTGTTGTTTCAGGATCAACATGTTCTTCGTCATCGTCATAATCGTAGTTCATGACTTCATCAATTCGGTCGTCGCGATCAAATATCATATCACCATCTCCGGTGTTGTTTAGAAATTGAACCGTCATAATCTTCTTCATTCTGATTATCATCGGCCCGGCGTATCATATCGAACATGGTGCATTTCTCCCTCTGTCGGTATTATGCGCCATAGCTTTTATTTAACTAATTCAAAAGAAATATAAAACAATTTAGTATTCAAATTACATCGTCTCGAATAATAGATATAATCTCGAATACTTCGTCTAGAATAATAGATATAATCTCGAATACATCGTCTCGAATAATATATAATATTGAATAGTACATCACCGGCTAGCTAATTAAAGATCGAATACTACGGAAGAATCTAGGACACTCGCGGTTCTGCGTCATGGCGGTGGACACCCAAAGAGAAGGAACCCTCACGGGATCATAGCTGAAGTGAGATCCTCAAGATCTCGCCGGTATTGGAGAACCTGCCGCCCTCTAACGCAACCATGTAGCGATGGGCGTGCTCGTCCTCCTCACGACACGGCGACGTACCTCCTCCGGCGGGCCGGGTCCCTCCGCACCGAACTGGCCCACGCGAACGCCACCAAGCGAGATCGGGTCGACGACGGGACCCGGGGCCGGGTTCCTCATCAAGCGGCGCGCCTCCAGCAGCACCTCCCGGTGCCCGACGGAGCCCAGATCCCGGACATGGGTCGGCTGGACGTCGTCATGACGGGTCGACGGCAGCGAGGATGCGGGCGGGCATCGTCGAGAACAAATACTAGCTATATGCCATAAAAAGTAATATTTTTTTAATGATTGGATTTTGATAACTAAAATTTCTAACATTTCTACTATTTCAAAAATCTATATACTATTTCATACTAATTAAGCATCTAACACTAAAAACAGAAAAACAATTTCTATACATCCATTAAAAACATAAAAACAACATTATATAAAAAATTCCATACTAATTAAACACTAATTATATCCATCTAACATGCATTCATACATATATACTAGTGAAAAAACAATAATCTAAAATCTAAACTAATTAAACATACAAAATACGTATATACTAATATATACATGCATTCATACATATATACGTGTATGTGTGTGTGTGTTCATCATGCTACATGTGTGTGTATGGGCTCGGGGAGGCGGCGCCCATATGGTGGCCTTGGGGCGAGGGAGAGGGTTAGAGGAGAGCTCACAGCGGCGACGGGCGGCAGGCGACGGCCGGGGCAGCGACGGGCAGGGCGTGAGGGGGCAGCGATGCAGGGGCCAGCGAGGGGACGGGCCAGGGCGGCGACGGAGAGGCGGCGGCAGGGGCGAAGCGGCGGCAGCGGCGGCGGCAGGGCGAAGCGGCGGCAGCGGCAGGGTCGGTGACGGCGTCGATCGATCGGCGAAGCGGTTCAATGGGAAACAGAAGAAGAAACAGAGGAAGAATGAAATTTTTCAAGTGTTGTATATATAGAAGGCACCTTTAGTACGGTTGGAGCCACCAACCGGTACTAAAGGTCTGTTTTGGCCAACCCAAGCGTGAAGCGACCCCTTTAGTACCGGGTGGTGGCACAAGCCGGTACTAAAGGCCGCCTTTAGTACCGGTTTGTGCCACGACCGGTACTAAAGGGGTGTAGCGCAGTGCGGTCTTGGCAAGTTTAGTCCCACCTCGCTAGCCGAGGGGCGACCGCACTGGTTTATAAACCCCCGTGCGGTCGCTCTCGAGCTCCTCTCCAAAGCAGGCCTACTGGGCCTACGTGTTCTTTGCTGCCCTGTGGGCCCACTTGGCCTTTGCGGGCCTGCATCCTGGCCCAACAACAGGTTGGGTTTCTAGTCGTATGCAGGCCGCTCTGGCCTAGTAGGCGGGCTTTTTTATTTATTTTTTGCTTTATTTATTTTTGTGTTGTTTTTTTTGTGTATTTAGAGTTTCTTTGTGAATATTTTTGCTTTAGGTACAAAAATTACAAACTTTCTGTTAGTGCCCGTAGTTTTTAAATTTGAATAGTTTAAATTTTGAATTATTTGAAATTAGTGTGAATCACTAGTTTGTGGATAATTTAACTTTAAAAATCAGTAAAGGCATGAAAGAATTTGTTTGCACATAAGATTTCTTCGCGTTTCAAATGCCAAAACACATAACTACCCTAACTATTACAGAGATTCCCCTCTGGGTGTGAAACACAGAAGAAAGTGATGATAGTGAAGCCGATCGCATCCCAGATCTTTGGGTGTGAAACTTTTTCTTCGCGTGTGTCCCTTTGCGCCGTAACCATGTAAAATCTTCATCATTTAACGGGATGCTCGGGTCAATATTCACTGTGAATGGAGAAATTTCATCAAACTTTTCATAATCTCCGACTTGTCTGTCTTGTCATCCACTCCCACGATGTTTCTCTTCCCAGAAAAGAACTATGTGTCGCTTTGGCTCATCGTCACGATGCATTCGCTTCCTTATCTTTTCTTTTTCTTGGCTTGGTAGACATGTCCTTCACATAGAAAACCTGTGCCACATCATTGGCTAGGACGAATGGTTCGATACGCATCACATAAGATTGTTGAGATCCTTTGTTGTCGTTCCGCATCGCAGGTCTTCCGTTACCCGCCTCGTGTCATATTGACCCATTTGCACGAAACAAAGGGACCTTTAAACCACGTCGATAGTCAAGTTCCCATATGTCCTGTATATAACCATAATATGTTTCCTTTCCGTCTTGGTTTCTGCATCAAGCGGACACCACTGTTTTGGTTGGTGCTCTTCTTATCTTGGGCGATCGTGTAAAATGTATTACCATTTATCTCGTACCCTTTGAAAGTCATTATATTTGAAGATGGTAACTGGGACAGCAAGTACAGGTCATCTTCAATAGAGGTGTCATGCATAGTGCGTATACGCAACCAGGTGGCGAAACTCCTGGTTTGTTCACGTGTAATCCGGTCATCAGACCGCTCCGGGTGTTTGGGCGTAGCAAATTCTTGTGTTCATCCATATACGGAGCCACCAAAGCGAATTCTGTAGAACTGTGTAGTGTGCTTGGTGAGAGAATGTTCGTCCATACATATTATTTGTTCCCCTCCTAGCGTGCCTTTTCCATCGATGCGCCCTTATGCCGCGATTCAGGAACACCAATCGGCTTAAGGTCAGGAATAAAGTCAATACAAAACTCAATGACCTCCTCATTTTGATGGCCCTTGGAGATGCTTCCTTATGGCCTAGCACGGTTATGAACATATTTCTTTAAGACTCCAGTCGATTGCGGAGCGGACCTCTAGGTCTTTCCAATATGGCAGGTCCCAAAATATAGATTTCTTCTTCCACATGGGTGCGCGTCCGTCAGCGTCCTTTGGAACAGGTTGTCCGCCAGACCCTTTCCAAATATCACCTTCAAATCCTTGACCATATCATGTACATCAGCACCAGTACGGTGGCGAGGCTTCGTCCGGTGATCCGCCTCACCTTTGAAATGCTTGCCTTTCTTTCTTACGGGATGCCTGCTCGGAAGAAATCGATGATGTCCCAGGTACACATTCTTCATACAACTATTCAAATATATACTGTCGGTATCATCCAAACAGTGCGTGCATCCGCGGTATCCCTTGTTTGTCTGTCTTGAAAGGTTCTTGAGAGCAGGCCAATCATTGATGGTCACGAACAGCAACACCTTTAGGTCAAATTCTTCCCCATGTGCTCATCCCACGCCGTACACCTGTTCCATTCCACAGTTGTAAGAGTTCTTCAACTAATGGCCTTAGGTACACATCAATGTCGTTGCCGGGTTGCTTAGGGCCTTGGATGAGCAGGCATCATAATGAACTTCCGCTTCATGCACAACCAAGGAGGAAGGTTATACAAACATAGAGTCACAGGCCAGGTGCTATGGTTGCTGCTCTGCTCCCCAAAAGGATTAATGACATCTGCGCTTAGACCAAACCATACGCTCCTTGCGTCATCTGCAAACTCCTTCACGTCCTTGCTTTCGATTTTTCTCCACTTCGACACGTCAAATTTGGTACTCTCAACTTTCCGTCTTTCTTACGGTCTTCTTCGTGCCATCGCATCGCCTTGGCATGCTCTTTGTTTTGGAACAAACGTTTCAACCGTGGTATTATAGGAGAATACCACATCACCTTGGCAGGAATCTTCTTCCTGGGGCGCTCGCCCTCGACATCACCATGCTCATCGCGGCTGATCTTATAGCGCAATGCACCATATAGCGGGCAAGCGTTCAAATCCTCGTACTCACCGCGGTAGAGGATGCAATCATTAGGGCATGCATGTATCTTACGCACCTCTAACCCTAGAGGCGAGACAGCCTTCTTTAACCGTACATACTCTCCGGCAAGTCGTTGTCCTTTGGAAGCATATCCTTTATCATTACCAGCAACTTTCCAAATCCCTTGTCAGATACACCATTCTCTGCCTTCCATTGCAGCAATTCCAGTGTGGTGCCCAGCTTTTTCTTGTCACCTACGCTTGAATTCGGGTACAACAATTTTTGTGATCCTCTAACATGCGCTGCAACTTCTTCTTCTCCAAATCACTTGCAGTTTCTCTTTGCATCGGCAATGGCCCGACCTAGATCATCAACGGGCTCATATGATGCCTCTTCTTCAGCTTCTTCCCGCATTGCGGCCCAGCTTCTTCCGCATTACCGGCTCAGCTTCTTCCCCATTGTTGTATCATCGTATTCAGGGAACCCATGGCGGGATAGTTGTCGTCGTCCTCTTCTTCTTCATTGTCTTCCATCATAACCCCTCTTTCTCCGTGCTTGGTCCAAACATTATAGTGGGGCATGAAACCGGACTCAAGCAGGTGGGCGTGAATGGTTCTTGGCGTAGAGTAATTGCGACCATTCTTACAGCCAGCACATGGACAAGGCATAAGACCATCCGCCCGCTTGTTTGCCTCGGCCATAGCGAGAAAAGTATGCGCCCTCAACGAACTGGGGAGAGCATCGGTCATCGATACATTCATTGCTGGCTCATCTTCATTACACAACACCGAATAGACCAAATTAATACAAGTTCATACATAAAGTTCATACAACACTTAAATGCAACAAACAAATAACTCTCTAGCTAAAGCATTTAAATGCAACAACAAATGCGATCAAGATCGCAACTAAGGTAACAATTGATCCAATAGCATAATGATACCAAGCCTCACTATCGATGGCATATTTTCTAATCTTTCTAATCTTCAAGCGCATTTTCTCCATCTTGATCTTGTGATCATCGCATTTACATCGGCAACATGCAACTCCAATTCCATCTTCTCCCCCTCAATTCTTTTCAATTTTTCTTTCAAGTACTCGTTTTCTCTTTCAACTAAATTTAACCTCTCGACAATAGGGTCGGTTGGAATTTACGGTTCACATACCTCCTAGATAAAAATATCTATGTCAACTTGATGGGCATAATTTGTCCTAAACACGAAATGCAACAAATAGATTTAAATGAGAATATACCACATACGAATCATAACAAGGACGAGGGCCGACGGGACGGATATCAAAACCATGGCACTATGTATAACAAACAACGTCACGGGTAAGATAATTATTATCACGAGTAACTATATATCCAAATCACACAAACATCAATTTTTATATAAAATTTCATGGAACAAAAGGCTCACCACAAGGTGGTGCAGCTGACAGAGACAGTGCAGGCGATCGGCGGTGGTTACGATAGAGATTTAGAAGGCACTAAGTAAACCACACCTACATATGCAAACTAAGTGTTATTTTGACCTCAAATTGCATATAAATCAAATACTACCACATATAATTCCTCCCAAATTACTAAAACCCACAATTAATCACTATATAAACCAATGCAAGAGCTAATCTAGCAATGAGAGATGAAAGGACAAAGTTGCTAACCTTGGTGATCATTTGAATGGATGAGGGCCTGCAAATCTTGACAAATTTGGGGCAAATTTTGTGATGAACTCGAGAAGAAGAAGGGAAGAACAAAGGAGAGGGAGAGGGGAAAGGGGGAAAAACAGAGTGCGGGTGGACGAAGGATTTATATAGGACGACATTTAGTACCGGTTCGTGCCACGAACCGGTACTAAAGGTGCTGGAAGGGCCCCATTCTGACAACATCCTGCCACCACTTTCATTAGTACCGGTTCGTGGCACGAACCGGTGCTAAATTTACCACGAACCGGTACTAAAGAGCTCCTCCCGGCTAGCCGTTGGAACCGGCACTAATGGCCACATTAGTGCCGGTTCTGTTACAAACCGGGACTAATGTGTCTCACATTTGACCCTTTTTCTACTAGTGTAGGCATATCGAGCAACACAAGATCATCCCTAACCATCTTCACGGATCATCAAAAGGAACCTAAGCATGTGTCCATCGGTTATGGTTATACCATATGGCATGCTTGACCATAATCAACTGCCTGTAGGGTGATTAGAAATCATATTATTCAGCAAAATGTCCTTCGCTGACCAAATGGAGATCATTCCCAGGGTTTAAGTATTAGTTATATTATGGATTCTAGCGGTCAGACCAGATAGAGATCGGTCCACCAATTCAAGCATGCTTGATTAGTTCCATCTCCAAGGTTGCACGTTCAGTGATTATGGCCTTCGAAGTAGCGGATGCCGATCTTGGAGCTTGGGCTTCCATAAAATGAGAGTTAGGAAAGTATTTTCCCCTTCAATGCTCAGGAACACAGGGAGTGCAGATGTGTAATCACCCGCGCCCCATGATTGCCTAGCGGTGCTAAATTGAACTGTTCAAAATCCTGAAACCCCATGCCACCCTTCACTTTAGGTGCCTCCAACTTCTCTCATGACAACCAATGAAGAGATCATTTGTCGACGGAGCTGCTTGCTTGATTACCTCTAATGAGGTAGTATTATGCATTTCCACACTAACCTCTCTAGATCACATAAGCACTTTGGAGATTTCTGCATTGACCTTAACAACTAGGGTCAAGATTAGTGGGACAGTTTCATTCCCAATGACTCCTAATCCTAATGTGCGCTGGCCAATTTAAAAAACAAGATTAATTGTGCGAATGGTGTGAGTTTTCTCAAAGGAGTACATGCATAGCGTTGGATGGTTTATATAGGGAGTTTGTCCTAGGCGACACATTCAGGTAGCTAGGTTATCTTGAATGACTGATTTTTTTCATCTCAAGAGTTCATAAAGTGTATGACATGTCAACGTGGATTTATTGATGATGCCACTATATTGGCCAAGAAAAGATATATGTTACACATGAAAAGTAATAGGAAACCACCTCTTCTTATTTGGGCGCACGGCCGGTGACGGCCTCCTTACATTGCTCATGTCATCTATCTCAGGCACTGGATGTCGCAGCTCTCGGCATCCCCTTATCCGTCCCACTGAACGGAGGTTATAACACTCTGCCATGTTTAAACCATGTCGTGTCTTTGTCGCCACTGTCACTAGATTTCTCCACTAGCACTCCATGCTTGCACACCCCTGTGTCTCCGGCGGCGCGATGCTGCTTTAAATAGACTTACCTGTTAGCAATCCAGACCAATGCATTGTCGGTATAGTAGTTCGAATTTACATGTCACATCATCATTAATCAATGTTACAAAAGCAATGGATTATAAATCTGCATGAAGAACAATTTAACTCATGCATATGCATCAAACCACCACTTACAAAATACACAAGGAGACAGTTAAGTGTGATCGGGCAAATGCCTTTTTTAGTTGAGCAATTGCATTTCCAATCCATTAAACAAATGACAGGCACACGAGGTTTAGGATTGCCAGATGGTCAATCCCAGTAGTACATGGAGTTCACTCGAGATTGTTCACCACGCGTCGGCCGCCCATTGTTGCCTCTATTGCCATTCACCTTTCTGGTGACCTGCCCTTCGTTGCATGTTCATCACATGATCAAGGAACCTCTTGGAATTCGGGAGCATCTTTTATTTATGGTAATTCAGGATTTTTAATGATAAATAATAGGTAAGAGATAAAATTACACGTTGAATACCCTTTGTGATTACAATTTTACCCATGAGATCCGGGTACTCCCTTCTTTTCAACGGTGGTACTCCCTCTGTGACAGTTGAGTTGGAGTACAAACCAAAACTGCTTGAGGAAGCTTGGGTCTACATGAGGGAGATGTGATCTATCCAGCCGCCCAACTAAGTTGGAGTCCACGAAGGTCCCAGAACCGCTTATAGGTTGCCCTGGGCCCCCTCCTATCTTCGTCTTCTTGGTGGGCCTAAGGGGCCCACTTCTGGTTTGATTGTCGGGCTCCCCTTGGAGAAGCCACCCTCGGTGCGTGGCATCGTTACCCATCCTTGCCTAGCAGTGCTAAAATGAACTGTTTAAAATCCGGAACCCCATGCCTCCCTTCACTTTATATGCCGCCAACTTCTCCCATGATAACCAATGAAGAGATCGCTTGTCAACGGAATTGTTTGTTTGACTACCTCCAGTAAGGTAGTATTACGTATTTCTACACTAACCTCTCCAAATCACATAAGCATTTTGGAGATTTTTACATTGACCATAATAATTACAGTACAGATTAGTGGGACGGTTTCATTCCCAATGACTCCTAATCCTAATGTGCGTTGGAAAATTTTAAAAACAAGACAAATTGTGGGAACGGTGTGAGTTTTCTCTAAGGTGTACATGCATAGAATTGAATGGTTTATATAGGGAGTTTGTCCTAGGCGACACATTCTGGTAGCTAGGTTATCTTGATTGATTGATTATTATTATTATTTTGCATCGCAAGAGTTCATAAAGTTTAGGACATGTCAATGTGAGTTTAATGATGATGCCACTATATTGCCAAGGAAAGATATGTTGCACATGAAAAGTGTAAGTGATGATCGACTACAGTTGGTAGAATCCTCGACACTCTTTTTGCACGGACAAATATATGATTTATTGACTTGTCTTGGACTAACAACTGAGATACCAAAATTTGATTTAGACTAGGTGATGCCAATATGGATGAAAGCAAATGCAATGCACTACAAACAACAAGCTTTGTTGGGGAACGTAGCAGGAATTCAAAATTTTCTACGCATCACCAAGATCAATCTATGGAGAGACTAGCAACGAGAGAGAGGGGAGTGCATCTTCATACCCTTGAAGATCATGATGCGGAAGCGTTACAACAACGCGGTTGGTGGAGTCGTACACGCAGCGATTCAGATCGCGGTCGATTCCGATCTAAGCGCTGAACGGACGGCTCCTCCGCGTTCAACACACGTACATCCCGGGGACGTCTCCTCCTTCTTGATCCAGCAAGGGGAGAGGAGAAGTTGAGGGAAAACTCCAACAGCACGACAAAGTGGTGGCGATGGAGCTCGTTGTTCTCCAGCAGGGCTTCGCCAAGCACTACGGAGGAGGAGGATGTGTTGGAGGAGGTAGGGGGCTGCGCCAGGGAAGAGGTGTGGCTGCCCTCCCACCCCTCCACTATATATAGGGGAGAGGGGGAGGCGCCCTAGGGTTTCCCCTAGGGGGCGGCGGCCAAGCAGATTGGATCTCCCTAGGGAAAATCCTAGGGAGACTTGCCCCAGAGCCAAGCATGTGGAGGCTTGCCTCCCAAGCCAGGTGGGCGCCCACCTCCCCAAGTAACGTGGGAAAGGGTGTGGGGCGCACCACCCCTTATTGGGCTGGTTTGCCCTTCCCTTTGGCCCATGAGGCCCTCCAACACTTGTCGGGGCTCCCGAAACACCTTTCGGTCATGCTGGCCATAGCCTGGTACCCCCAGAACACTTCCGGACTCCAATACCCTTCGTCTAATATATCAATCTTCACCGCCGGACCATTCCGGAACTCCTCGTGACGTCCGGAATCTCATCCGGGACTCCGAACTACCTTCGGTAACCACATACTATTTCCGATAACAACTCTAGCGTCACCGAACTTTAAGTGTGTAGACCCTACGGGTTCGGGAACCATGCAGACATGACCGAAACACCTCTCCGGCCAATAACCAATAGCAGGATCTGGATACCCATATTGGCTCCCACATGTTCCACGATGATCTTATCGGATGAACCACGATGTCAAGGATTCAAGCAATCCCGTATACAATTCCCTTTGTCAATCGGTACGTTACTTTCCCGAGATTCGGTCGTTGGTATCCCAATACCTCGTTCAATCTCGTTACTGGCAAGTCACTTTACTCGTTCCGTAACGCATGATCTTGTGACTAACTCCTTAGTCACACTAAGCTCATTATGATGATGCATTACCGAGTGGGCCCAGAGATACCTCTCCGTTATACGGAGTAACAAATCCCAGTCTCGATTCGTGCCAACCCAACAGACACTTTCGGAGATACCTGTAGTGCACCTTTATAGCCACCCAGTTACGTTGTGACGTTTGGTGCACCCAAAGCATTCCTACAGTATCCAGGAGTTGCACAATCTCATGGTCTAAGGAAATTATACTTGACATTAGAAAATCTCTTAGCAAACGAACTACACGATCTTGTGATATGCTTAGGATTGGGTCTTGTCCATCACATCATTCTCCTAATGATGTGATCCCGTTATCAATGACATCCAATGTCCATGGTCAGGAAACCATAACCATATATTGATCAACGAGCTAGTCAACTAGAGGCTTACTAGGGACATGTTGTCGTATATGTATTCACACATGTATTACGATTTCCAGTTAATACAATTATAGCATGAGCATTAGACAATTATCATGAACAAGGAAATACAATAATAACCATTTTATTATTGCCTCTAGGGCATATTTCCAACAGTCTCCCACTTGCACTAGAGTCAATAATCTAGTACACATCACTATGTGATTGTAATGAATCCAACACCCATGGGGTTTGTTCATATCTCGCTTGTGAGAGAGGTTATTAGTCAACGGGTCTGAACCTTTCAGATCCGTGTGTGCCTTACAAATCTCTATGTCATCTTGTAGATGCAGCTACCACACGCTACTTGGAGCTATTCCAAATAACTGCTCTACTATACGAATCCGGTTTACTACTCAGAGTCATCTGGATTAGTGTCAAAGTTTGCATCGACGTAACCCTTTACGACGAACTCCTTTACCACCTTCATAATCGAGAAAATTCCTTAGTCCACTAGTTACTAAGGATAAGTTCGACTGCTGTCATGTAATCCATTCCTGGATCACTCTTGTACCCTTTGACTGACTCATGGCAAGGCACACTTCAGGTGCGGTACACAGCATAGCATACTGTAGAGCCTACGTCTAAAGCATAGGGGACAACCTTCGTCCTTTCTCTCTCTTCTGCCGTGGTCATGTTTTGAGTCTTACTCAATACTCACACCTTGTAACACAGCCAAGAACTCCTTCTTTGCTGATCTATTTGAACTCCTTCAAAATCTTGTCACGGTATGTATTCATTTGAAAGTACTATTAAGCGTTTTTGATCTATCCTTATAGATCTTGATGCTCAATGTTCAAGTAGCTTAATCCAGGTTTTTCATTGAAAAACACTTTTCAAATAACCCTGTATGCTTTCCAGAAATTATACATCATTTCTGATCAACAATATGTTAACAACATGTACTCATCAAAAATTCTATAGTGCTCCCACTCACTTCTTTGGAATTACAAGTTTCTCATAAACTTTGTATAAACCCAAAATCTTTGATCATCTCATCAAAGCATACATTCCAACTCCGAGATGCTTACTCCAGTCCTTAGAAGGATTGCTGGAGCTTTGCATACTTGTTAGCATCTTCGGATTGACAAAATCTTACGGCTGTATCACATACAACCTTTCCTCAAGAAAATTGTCGAGGAAACAATGTTTTGACATCCTATACGCAAGATTTCATAAATAATGCAAGAACTGCTAATATAATTCCAACAGACTCTTAGCATCGCTTCTGGTGAGAAAGTCTCATCGTAGTCAACTCCTTGAACTTGTCAGAAAATATCTTAACGACAAGTCGAGCTTTCTTAATGGTGACACTTACCATCATTGTCCGTCTTCCTTTTAAAATCCATCTGTACCCAACAGCCTTATGACCATCAAGGTGTTCTTCCAAAGTCTATACTTTGTTTTTATACATGGATCCTCTCTCGGATTTTATGGCCTCGAGCCATTAGTCGGAATCCGGGCCCACCATCGCTTCTCCATAGCTCGTAGGTTCATTGTTGTCTAGCAACATGACTTCCAAGACAGGATTACGTACCACTCTGAAGTAGTACGCATCCTTGTCGACCTACGAGGTTTGGTAGTGACTTGATCCGAAGTTTCATGATCACTATCATAAGCTTCCACTTCAATTGGTGTAGGTACCACAGGAACGACTTCCTGTGCCCTGCTACACACTAGTTGAAGTGATGGTTCAATAACCTCATCAAGTCTCCATCATCCTCCCATTTAATTCTTTCAAGAGTAACTTTTCCTCGAGAAAGGACCCGATTCTAGAAACAATCACTTTTGCTTCCAAATCTGAAATATGAGGTATACCCAACTGTTTTGGGTGTCCTATGAAGATGCATTTATCCGCTTTGGGTTCGATCTTATCAGGCTGAAACCTTTTTCACATAAGCGTCGCATCCCCAAACTTTTAAGAAACGACAGCTTAGGTTTCTCTAAACCATAGTTCATATGGTGTCGTCTCAACGGAATCGCGTGGTGCCCTATTTAAAGTGAATGTGGTTGTCTCTAATGCCTAACCCATAAACGATACTGGTAATTCGATAAGAGACATCATGGTATGCACCATATCCAATGGGGTGCAGTTATGACGTTCGGACACACCATCACACTATGGTGTTCTAGGCGGTATTAGTTGTGAAACAATTTCCACGATGTCTTAATTGTGTGCCAAACTCGTAACTTAGATATTCATCTCTATGATCATATCATAGACATCTTATCCTCTTGTCACGACGATCTTCAACTTCACTTTGAAATTACTTGAAACTTTCAATAATTCAGACTTGTGTTTCATCAAGTAAATATACTCAGCATCTACTCAAATCATCTGTGAAGCAAGAACATAACGATATCCACTGTGTGCCTCAGCACTCATTGGACTGCACACATCAAAATGTATTACTTCCAACAAGTTGCTTTCTTGTTCCATCTCACTGAAAACGAGGCCTTTCAGTCATCTTGCCCATGTGGTATGATTTGCATGTCTCAAGTAATTCAAAATCAAGTGAGTCCAACCGATCCATCTGCATGGAGTTTCTTCATGCGTATACACCAATAGACATGGTTCGCATGTCTCAAAACTTTTCAAAAACGAATGAGTCCAAATATCCATCAACATGGAGCTTCTTCATGCGTTTTATACCAATATGACTCAAATGGCAGTGCCACAAGTATGTGGTACTATCATTATTATCTTATATCTTTTGGCATGAACATGTGTATCACCACGATCGATATTCAATAAACCATTCATTTTAGGTGCAAGACCGTTGAAGGTATTATTCAAATAAACAGAGTAACCATTATTCTCCTTAAATGAATAACCGTATTGCGTTAAACATAATCCAATCATGTCTATGCTCAACGCAAACACCAAATAACAATTATTTAGGTTTAACACTAATCTCGATGGTAGAGGGAGCAGGCGATGCTTGATCACATCAACCTTGGAAACACTTCCAACATATATCGTCATCTCACCTTTAGCTAGTCTCCGTTTATTCCATAGCTTTTTATTTCGAGTTACTAACACTTAGCAACCGAACCGGTATATAATACCCTGGTGCTACTAGGAGTACTAGTAAAGTACACATTAATATAATGTATATCCAATATACTTCTTTCGACCTTGCCAGCCTTCTGATCTACCAAGTATCTAGGGTGGTTCTGCTTCAGTGCCCGTTCCCCTCATTACAGAAGCACTAAGTCTCGGGTTTTGGGTTCAACCTTGGGTTTCTTCACTAGAGCAGTAACTGATTTGCCGTTTCATGAAGTATCCCTTCTTGCCCTTGTCCTTCTTGAAACTAGTGGTTTTACTAACCATCAACAATTGATGCTCCTACTCGATTTCTACTTTCGCGGTGTCAAACGTCGCGAATTGATCAAGGATCATCATGTCTATCCCTGATATGTTATAGTTCATCACGAAGCTCTAATAGCTTCGTGGCAGTGACTATGGAGAACCATCACTATCTCATATGGAAGATTAACTCCCACTCGATTCAAGTGATTGTAGTACTCAGACAATCTGAGCACATGCTCAACAATTGAGCTTTTCTCCCTTAGTTTGCAGGCTTAAGAAACTTGTCAGAGATCTCATACCTCTTGACGTGGGCACTAGCCTGAAATCCCAATTTCAGTCCTTGGAACATCTCATATATTCCGTGACATTTCAAAAATGCCTTTGACGCCTCAATTCTAAACCGTTTAACATTACGCACTGAACTATCACGTAGTCATGAAAACGTGTATGTCAGATGTTCGCAACATCCACAGACGACGTTCGAGGTTCAGCACACCGAGCGGTGCATTAAGGACATAAGCCTTCTGCGTAGCAACGAGGACAATCCTCAGTTTACGGACCTAGTCCGCATAATTGCTACTATCAACTTTCAACTAAATTTTCTCTAGGAACATATCTAAAACAGTAGAACTAAAGCGTAAGCTAAGACATAATTTGCAAAGACCTTTTGACTATGTTCATGATAATTAAGTTCATCTAATCAAATTATTTAATGAACTCCCACTCAGATAGACATTCCTCTAGTCATCTAAGTGATACATGATCCGAGTCAACTAAGCCATGTCCGATCATCATGTGAGACGGACTAGTCATCGTCGGTGAACATCTTCATGTTGATCGTATCTTCTATATGACTCATGTTCGATCTTTCGGTCTTCCGTGTTCCGAGGCCATGTATGTACATGCTAGGCTCGTCAAGTCAACCTAAGTGTATTGCATGTGTAAATCTGGCTTACACCCGTTGTATTCGAACGTTAGAATCTATCACACCCGATCATCACGTGGTGCTTCAAAACAACGAACCTTCGCAATGGTGCACAGTTAGGGGGAACACTTTCTTGAAATTATTGCGAGGGATCATCTTATTTATGCTACCGTCGTTCTAAGGAAATAAGATGTAAACATGATAAACATCACATGCAAATCATAAAGTGACATGATATGGCCAATATCATCTTGCGCCTTTTGATCTTCATCCTCGAGGCGCGGCATGATCACCTTCGTCACCGGCATGACACCATGATCTACATCATCATGATCTCAATCATCGTGTCTTCACGAAGTTGTCTCGCCAATTATTACTTCTACTACTATGGCTAACGGTTAGCAATAAAGTAAAGTAATTACATGGCGTTTTTCATTGACACGCATGTCATACAATAAATTAAGACAACTCCTATGGTTCCTGCCGGTTGTCATACTCATCGATATGCAAGTCGTGATTCCTATTACAAGAACATGATCAATCACATACATCACATATATATTATTCATCACATCCTTTTGTCCATATCACATCACATAGCATACCCTGCGAAAACAAGTTAGACGTCCTCTAATTGTTGTTGCATGTTTTACGTGGCTGCTATGGGTTTCTAGCAAGAACGTTTCTTACCTACGCAAAAGCCACAACGGTGATATGCCAATTGCTATTTACCCTTCATAAGGACCCTCTTCATCGAATCCGATCCGACTAAAGTGGGAGAGACAGACACCCGCTAGCCACCTTATGCATAAAGTGCATGTCAGTCGGTGGAACCTGTCTCACGTAAGTGTAGGTGTAAGGTCGGTCCGGGCCCCTTCATCCCACAATGCCGCCGAATCAAGATAAGACTAGTAACGGCAAGCAAATTGAACAAATCATCGCGCACAACTATTTTGTGTTCTACTCGTGCATAGAATCTACGCATAGACCTAGCTCATGATGCCACTGTTGGGGAACGTAGCAATAATTCAAAATTTTGTACGCATCACCAAGATCAATCTATGGAGAGAATAGCAACGAGAGAGAGAGGGGAGTGCATCTTCATACCCTTGAAGATCACGATGCGGAAGCGTTACAAGAACGCGGTTGGTGGAGTCGTACACGCAGCGATTTAGGTCACGGTCGATTCTGATCTAAGCGCCGAACGGACGGCGCCTTCGCGTTCAACACACGTACAGCCCGGGGACGTCTCCTCCTTGATTCAGCAAGGGGAGAGGAGAAGTTGAGGGAAAACTCCAGCAGCACGACGACGTGGTGGCGATGGAGCTCGTGGTTCTCCGGCAGGGCTTCGTCAAGCACTACGGAGGAGGAGGATGTGTTGGAGGAGGTAGGGGGCTGCGCCAGGGAAGAGGTGTGGCTGCCCTCCCACCCCTCTACTATATATAGGGGCAAGGGGAGAGGGGGAGGCGCCCTAGGGTTTCCCCTAGGGGCGGCCAGCGGATTGGATCTCCCTAGGGAAAATCCTGGGAGACTTGCCCCCAAGCCAAGCATGTGGAGGCTTGCCTCCCAAGCCAGTGGAGGCGCCCACCTCCCCAACGTGGGAAAGGGTGTGGGGGGCGCACCAACCCTTAGTGGGCTGGTTTGCCCCTTCCCCTTTGGCCCATGAGGCCCTCCAACACTTGCCGGGGCTCCCGAAACACCTATCGGTCATGCTGGCCATAGCCTGGTACCCCCAGAACACTTCCGGACTACAATACCCTTCGTCCAATATATCAATATTCACCACCGGACCATTCTGGAACTCCTCGTGACGTCCGGGATCTCATACGGGACTCCGAACTACCTTCGGTAACCACATACTATTTCCCTTAACAACTTTAGCGTCACCGAACCTTAAGTGTGTAAACCCTACGGGTTCGGGAACCATGCAGACATGACCGAGACACCTCTTGACGCCAATAACCAATAGCGGGATCTGGATACCCATATTGGCTCCCACATGTTCCACGATGATCTTATTGGATGAACCACGATGTCAAGGATTCAAGCAATCCCGTATACAATTCCCTTTGTCAATCGGTACGTTACTTGCCCGAGATTCGATCGTCGGTATCCCAATACCTCGTTCAATCTCGTTACCGGCAAGTCACTTTACTCGTTCCGTAACGCATGATCCCGTGACTAACTCCTTAGTCTGCCCGAGCTCATTATGATGATGCATTACCGAGTGGGCCCAGAGATACCTCTCCGTTATACGGAGTAACAAATCGAGTCTCGATTCGTGCCAACCCAACAGACACTTTCGGAGATACCTGTAGTGCACCTTTATAGCCACCCAGTTACGTTGTGACGTTTGGTGCACCCAAAGCATTCCTACGGTATCCAGGAGTTGCACAATCTCATGGTCTAAGAAAATGATACTTGACATTAGAAAATCTCTTAGCAAACGAACTACACGATCTTATGCTATGCTTAGGATTGGGTCTTGTCCATCGCATCATTCTCCTAATGATGTGATCCCGTTATCAATGACATCCAATGTCCATGGTCAGGAAACCATAACCATCTATTGATCAACGAGCTAGTCAACTAGAGGCTTACTAGAGACATGTTGTCGTCTATGTATTCACACATGTATTACGATTTCTAGTTAATACAATTATAGCATGAACAATAGACAATTATCATGAACAAGGAAATACAATAATAACCATTTTATTATTGCCTCTAGGGCATATTTCCAACAAGCTTACCATCATGCAAAAGTTTTTACATCCTCTTCTTCCAGGAAACCACATCTCCTGTTTTGGGGCACGACCATTGGCGGCCTCCTCGACATCTCTTGCAGCACTTATCATCCTCTTCTAGCTCTGCATCGAACGGAGGCTATAAATTTGTGCCATGTTTAAACCATGCTGCATCACTAGATTTCTCCATTATCGTTCCTGCTTGCACACCAGTGTGTTTCCGGCGGCGCGATGCTCCCTTAGATTTGCTTAGCTGTTAGCTATCCAAACCAGTGCATTGCCGGTGTAGAATTTACATGTGGCATCGTTCTTACTCAATGTTATATAAGTGATGGATTATAAATCTGTAAGAAGAACAATTTAACTCATGCATATGCATCAAACCACCACTTACAAAATACATAAGGAGATGGCTAAGTTGATCGAGCAATTGCCTTTTTGTGGTTGAGCAGTTGCATTTCCGATCAATTAAACAAATTGTAAGCAAACAATGTGCAGGATTGCCAAATGGTCAATCCCAGCAGTACATGGAGTTCACTCGAGATTGTTCACCACGCGTCGGCCGCTCACTGTTGCCTCTATTGCCATTCACCTTTCTTGCAAGACCCCGCTCCATCGAACTTACCATTCGCTGCATGTTTATCACATGATCAAGGCATCATCACTTGTAATTTGGGATTATGTTTTATTTATGATGAGTCAGGATTATGTTTAATGATGAATAATAGGTAAGAGATAAGAATTAACATGTTAAATGTTCTTTGTGATTACAATTTTACCCTCGAGATTGGGCACTCTCTTCTTTTTAACGGTGGTACTCCGTGACAGTGGTGTTGGAGTAGAAACCAAAAAGGAATAAACGGCCCATGGTAATTTCAGCGTAAAAAACTCTTTAAATTATAATAGGCATCCTATCGGCGAGTTTGAAGCTCTTTGCGTCCGTTCCACGACCGTCCGTCCATCTTTATGCTCATGAACGGGCCGTCATTTGTAGAGAGATAAAAAAGAACTTAGAAAGCGTCACACGCTGTTCCAGATGCTAGCTAGATAGCTCTACTCATATTGACGAACGATTACCACACGTCCAGGTCCACGCGCACACAACTTATTTCTCCACGGTTTGCTCGAGTGCACCACATGGGATGCGCGAAGGCGACCCTGCACCTTTTACGAGCCCGTTCACATCCCGAGATCCTGTGGTGTACGACAACACTGTTTTTCTTCGAAGTTGTACTTGTACTACTCAGTGAAGACCTAACACAGGCAAGTGGCCAGGTGGATGAGTCCAGCTTGACCTTGACCATGAGTTCACTCAACGGGCAACGACTTGACTCAAGCATTGTTACTGTACGTCCGCTCATCGCGCTCTGTCCAAGTTCCAAAGACAGAACCTATACGTCTTGACGGATATATACAAGTGACTCAGCACACGCGTTTTTGTACGTGTTTAAAAATCGACACTGACTTGTACTCCCTCAGTTCCAAAGTAAATGTCTTGACCTTAGCACAACTTTGTATTAAATGTGTACAAAATCGAGACACTTATTTCGGACGGAGGAAGTATAAACTTGGCTGTTCTTCTTTAGGAGGACGACTGACTCGACTCTTTAATCAACAAAAATTAATCATCGCAGTCCCTACATAGACATGCGCGAGCTATATTAGTAGCTAACTTGCGCGTCACTCCATCGATTGCACTTGTTTGTATCATTGCATATACTTCATATATACGTACGTGTAGCCGTCGACTAGTATGGTTTTCGGCGGAAGCTAATCCATCAGCGTCTTCCCCCCTCCTTAGAAAAGTTTCCTTCCTCCTTTGGGAGGTGCCTGGTCAGTCCCACCTTTGATGACCTTTGCTCTTTGGGCCATGGAGACGCAGAGGATCTGACCTTTGCCCTTTGGGCCATGGAGATGCAGAGGATCTCAGCCTCCCGCCAGTAGGAGGGACTTCGTTCTCGTTTTTGTTAGGTTCAATAAATTTGTTTGGGTTGTATGGCGGTAGCTCTGTCCCTATACCTGGCCATACCTCGGGCCGGGCCTAGTCAAGCCTGACGCAAAAAACCCAGGCTGGGCCCGGCCCGGCCCTGCCCGAACATGTAAAAGCCTGTCGGGCTTCGGGCTGGCCCGGCCCGACCTTCAAAAAACCGTGAAAATGACGGGCTGGGCCCAGCCCGGCCCGGCCTTCGGGCTTAAAATCTAGGCCCGAGCCCGGCCTGGGGACAGCGTCGAGCCGGGCCGGGCCGACCGGGTCGGGCTTCCCATGGCCAGGTATATCTTTCCCTGATCCCCGTCTCGATGGTGCGTATAGTATTGTCGGAGGACGTGCGGAGGTGTATTTCAGTCGGATCTCGTTGGATTTCGTCCATGCTGGTCTTCGATATCTATTTGGATCCATTATTTGTTCGTCTTCGTTCGTGTGGTTATAGGTTCATCTTTTCGATCTACAACTCTCTTCATTGGCGATGGTTGTTGCTCTGGCCGCTGATTCTTTGGGGCATTAACACAACGACTTGCCGACTGTCTACTACAACTAGGTTCGCCCGGCTCTGATGAGGAAAGGTCGATGACGGCGGCGCGGCTGCGATTCTCTCCAGTGCTTGTAGTCGTCGCTAGGTAGTTCATGGACCTGGTTGTAAATTTTATTTTCTCTAGTGTTCCCTGTACTGCCATGATTTATGAATAGACCTAGTTGTAGTAGGCTTTAGGCCACGGTGAAATCAAAAAAGAGAGGGGGGGGAGGGGGGTTTGCACTGCCCGTATCGGTGAAACATACCGGTATGCGGTTCCGCGGTATGGCTGGTTGCATGCGTACGTACATGCATCAAGAATACACCCATATGCATGGGACCTTCGGCAACTACGGCCAGTGCGAGTGTTCAGAAAATCAGAAAAGAGGAGCGCAAGCAGGAAGGGACCCGTATGGCACGGTGGCTGGCGTACGTGTGTGCAGTACGTCTTCTGGACTATGACCAGCCGCTGCTGAAAATACTCCCTCCGTCCTTATAATATAAAAACGTTATTAAAGCTAACATAGTTTGAAAAATGTTTTTATATTATGAAACAGAGGGAGTACATACTAGTACGGTGAGAGAAACGTTGCTGTCCAAAAAAAACGGTGGAAGAAACGTGGTTTGTGCAAGGAACCGTGAGAAATTTAATCTAATAATAACACCGGCCCGGCCGAGCGCGACCGCACGAGCCATTTCCAAGAGTTGGAAGGTTTATATAGGGGGTTTGTCCTTGGCGATACATTCTGGTAGCTAGGTAATCTTGAATGATTGATCTTTATTATTTTTTGCATCTCGAGAGTTCATAAAGTGTATGACATGTCCATGTGAGTTTAATGATGATGGCACTCTATTGGACCAGAAAAGATATGTTGCACATGAAAAGTGTAAGTGATGATCGACCACTGTAGGTAGAATCCTTGACACTCTTTTTCAACGTACAAATTTACGATTTCTTGACATGTGTTGGACAAACATCTGAGATAAGAAAATTCGATTTAGACTAGGCGACATGAGTATGGGTGAATGCAAATACAATGTACTACAGACAAACATGCTTACCATCATGCAAAAGTTTTTCTTACGGTACCCTGGTACTCCCTAAAGATAGAGATGGGAGTAGCAAGTAAACATGGGCTTTCATTTGATAGGGCAATTTAGTCTTTTTCCATCTCTGATTTAGGAATAATAATATTGCCTTAATCTACTTCCGTAGTCTGCGGTAAAGAAAACTGCAGCTTCCTGTTTGGGTGCACGGCCGGTGACGGTCTCCTCGACGTTGCTAATGTCGTCCATCTCAGGGACCAGCCGTCGCAACATTCATCATCCTCTTCTTCCCCTCCACCAAATGGAGACTATAAAATTGTGTCGTGTTTAAACCATGCCGCATCTCTATCGCCACCGTCACTAGATTTATCCACTGCTGCTCCATGCTTGCACACCCCTGTGTCTCCAGCCACGCAATGCCGCCTTGATTAGTCTTAATTGTTAGCGATCAAAACCAATGCATTGCCGGTGTAGTATTTAGAATTTACATGTCGCATCGTCGTTACTCAATCTTATGGAAGTGATGGATTATAAATCTGTAAGAAGAACAATTTAACTCATGCATATGCATGAAACCACCACTTACAAAATACGCAAGGAGATTGCTAAGCGTGATCGAGCATTTGTCCTTTTTTACATGAGAAATTGCATTTCCGGTCGATTATAAACAAATGACAAGCAAACGAGGTGCAGGATTGCCAAATGGTTAATCCCACAAGTACATGGAGTTCACTCGAGATTGTTCGCCCGGGTCGGCCGCCCATCGTTTCCTCTATTGCCATTCACCTTTCTGCCGGAGCCCCGCTCCGTCGAACCAACCCTTTGCTGCATGTTCATCACGTGATCAAGGAACCTCTTGTAATTCAGGATTATGGTTTACCCTTTGTAAAACATAATACCCTTTGTGACGAATAATAGGTAAGAGATACAATTAACACGTAGAATGCCCTTTGTGATTACAATTTTACCATTGAGATCAGGGTACTCCCTTCTTTTCAACGGCGGTACCCCGTGACAGTTGTGTTCGAATACAAACCAATACTGCTCGTTGGAATTGAAGGAATAAACGGCCCATGTGATTTCAGGGAATCAGGGTACCGTAAAACAACTCTAGGCATCATCCTATCGGCGAGTGTATGCTCTTTACATCCATTCCACAACACAGTATGAAAGAGAAATTGAGATGTTGGCAGCCACAACCGTACGTCCATCTTTATGCTCGTGAACGCACCATCATTCGTAGAGACACAGAAAAAAGAACACAGTACCGTGCGTTCTTATGCTTGTGGACGCGCCGTCATTCTAGTCCGGTGAAAATACGGGTCAGCATTGGAGATGCCCTAAGCCCATGATCGTCCGACTTTATGCTCGCGAAAGCATCATCATTCGTGGAGAGAGAAAAAAAATACTTACAAAGCTTCACACGCTGCTCCGGATATAGTCCCTTCTGACTGCCTTGTGCGTAGGCAAGCCAATTTGGTGCACTAGCTAGCTAGCTCTACCCATATCGACGAACAATCACCACACGCGCGTAGCTTTGTTCTTCACGCTTTACGTTTCATTCTCGATGGGGATAAGCGTACGGTTCACGTAAACATGATTAGCACAGGCACATACGGTTGGTCACCGCACTTTTCCCACGGTTTGTTCGAGTGCGGCACGATGCGCGAAGGCAACCCTGCACTGCATCTTTTGCCCGTTCACAACGGGAGATTATGTATGTGGTGTTCTGCCAATTTAGCACCGCACCACGTGCACTGGCCGCGACGACGCTCTCGGTTGCCACATGAACACGATGGTGTGTCCTAGTCCACACGCAGGTTTTGCTTTTCAAGTTCAGTCTCAGTGGGATGTAGCGGCGTGTGTATGCTGCGTGCTTACCGTGGTGGACTGGTGCTGCTGCTGAGGCCTAGACTGATCCTCCCAGTCCCAGCGGTGGTGGTGGCCTGCAGAATGGAAAGCGCCTCACGTTTGTGGCCATGCACCCAGACCGGCCCAGACCGAGTGGTCAAGTCACTGCCACTACCAAGTCTGAATTAGTACTAGCAGTCGCCAGTGGGTAGTGGTAACTATGTCGTCATAGAGCTTCAACATTGACTGAAACTTGTGCAGAATTTTAGTCGGGGCTGAGTCTACTGGGTGCGCAAGTGGGACACCGGCCGGGCGGGTCATTTGGGACGCAGCGCAGTGATGTGTAGCTGGCCGGCCCTCAAACAAAAGGCAACGGTTCAACTTGGCACTCCATAAAACTGCAGGAGTTAGCAGAGTCACGTACTGCATGCCATTTAATCCCTGGTGTCTCTGCCCAACTTGGCCTAATAAAATCAGCGAAAGTGCTAAACCTACGTAAAATCAGTGATGAGTAGGACAACACTGTTTTTCTTCGAAGTTGTACTGCTACTCGGTGGAGAGTAAACATAGGCACGCACATGGCCGGGTGGGTGGGTCCAGCTTGACCTTGACCCTCAGTTCACCCAACGCGGAATGACTTGACTCCACTATCGTTACTGTACGTCCGCTCATCGCGCTCTGTCCAAGCTCCAAAAACAGAGCATGTTCGTCTTGGCGTGTATATATATACAAGTGACTCAGAACACGCGTCCACGTACGTGTACATGTTTAAAAATGGACACGGACTTGTATAAGCGTAGCTGTTCTACTTCACGAGGACGACTCAACAACTCTTTAATCAACACAAATCCTCGCACTTTCGGGCGTCACTACGTGGACATGCGTGAGCTAGTACGTAACTTGCGCGTCCCACCATCGATTGATTGCGGCCGGCGTGAATTCTCAAAGAGAAGGGCGACGTACGTACCTAGGCAGATGCATGTTTGCACTGCCCGTATCGGTGAAACATGCCGGCGTGCGGTTCGGCGGTATGGCTGGTTGCACGCGTACGTGCATCAATAATGCATGCATGTGACCCTCGAAAATCACGTCAGTGCGAGTGTTCGGATAAATCAGGAAGAGGAGAGCAAGCAGGGAGGGACCCGTATGGCACGGTGGCTGGCGTACGTGCGTGCAGTACTTCTTCTGGACTATGGCCAGCCGCTGCTGATAACACTAGTCCAGATACTAGCAATTCGGTGCAAGAAACGTTGCTGTCCAAAAAAATCGGTGCAAGAAACGTCGCGTACGGTGTCAGTTCGTGGAGGGAACCGGGAGAAATTTAATCTAACGCCGGCCCGGCCGGTGGCCGCCCGGCCGAGCGCGACCGCACCAGCCATTTTCCAAGCATGCCGCGGCCGGCCCGGCTGGCTGTTGCCTGCACCGTCCCACCGGAGACTGACCCGACCACACCGACTCGGTCCTTACTCCCCTGACGCGACGTGAGCGGGTAAACTCAGCCACTTCTTGGAGCTAGCCCAGCAGGACAGCCGCACGTCGATGACCACACCATCGCCGGACAACGACGCGCGCACAATGCTACGTGCTCCACCGCGCTCCCGGCCCGGCCGCAGCCTGCGGTCACCACGCACGCAACGCAACGGACGGCGCCGAACGCGTGAGGCGGAATTTGCTAGCTCGTGGCGCAGATTAGCTGCGGCCATGTGCCAATGTGCGTCATGGAGGCATGGACCTAGCTCGGCGATTTCGATTCGATCCGGTTCCGTTCGTTCATGCATTGGTTGCGATTTTGTTCTCGGTCGATCGGAATCGGATGCAGTTGTGGGCAAGCTAGCTGCGTGCAGGGACCGTCCGACAAATTAGCCCAGCTCACCGGCCGGCAACGGAGCCAACTAGCTAGCTTTTGGCACATGCCTGGCCTGGCCGCCCGCGTACTCGCCATGTCCAGGCAGCGGTGTTGACCATCCGCACCGGAGTGCCGGCCGCTGCATATATTAACGTCACCTAGTAGTTGTGCACTTGGTTGTGAATTGTGATCGCGTATGTATACAACGGGTGTGGCTAGAACTCAGTCGTCGAAGACTTCAAGTGATATAGCATGTAAGAAAAAAAAATGTGTATGTTTATACAGTAGGTGTGGCTAGGACTCCGTCAAGTGGTATAACATGTAAGAAGAAAAAACAAATTCAAAAGCAAAATTTGAACGGATCTCAATGTAAGATCTCACGAATATAGCATCGATCGAGAATCGGTTAAGTCTCAATCGATTAAGATTTAGCAACACTGTTATATAGTACTATATTCATACTTAAACTTGTTTGCTAGCACCTCGAGTACATCAAACTAATAAGTTTTGCTTATTATGCCTGAAAATACAACTTGGATCAATCGACTTTGCCAAGCGCGCAAGGCCAGGATGTGGGTGCCGCGGTGGGCGGCAACGAGGCATGGGGACGCCGTCAAGATTGAACCAGGAGGGACCTAGAAACAGACACAACGCAGCAGCGCCATCGCCGACAGAGGAGAGTCAAAGGTTGATGGTTTCACGAGCACAAGAGGAGGAGGGCGGTGGGGGAAAGTATCAGGTGCTCCCAGCCTGGGGTACTCCCAGTGCTTCAATGACAAAAAGAAATTAAACATTTCAAAAAATTATGAAAAAAAATCTGAATGTTCACAAAGAATATGACTACAACCCCTAAAATTTCAGCTCCAAATTCAAAATGCACTTTGAGAAACAAAAAAGACAAATCCAGATGCGAATAGTGTCAATGTTGCTTTAGTCTTTTTTTACACTATTCGTGCTAGATTTCTTTTTTTTTCTCAATGTGTGTTTTGATTTTGGACCTGAAATTTTTAGGGATGGTAGTCACATTCCTTGTTAACATTCATACTTTTTTCTAGAATTTTTTGAAACATTTAAAAAAAATTATAACATTGGAGCACCGGGAGTACCTCAAGGCTGGGAGCACCCGATACTTTCATGGGGGGAGGACGGGGAGGTCGACACCTATTTGATCATTCAGAGTTTAGAGGGAGGTCGGGCGTGTCAGCACCGCGGGTGTTGTCAAATGCCTACATAACGATTGTCCGGCTTTCCTAGGTTTGCCTGCGATTTGTGGGGATTTTAGACGTTCGAACCATGTTGTGAATGTTTGATGCATGACGTTGGATGGCATAACGAGTCGGGACAGCATTGTCCCGACATTTATGAACGTTTTGATGCAGAGCGTTGGAGTTGCCCCATACTTACCCTAGCTGGCAGAGGAAAGTATATGTTAAGGCTGCCCGTAATGAGAGTATTATAAGTAGTATCATGCATGTCAACTAAGCAATGTTGATGAGGTGGCATAGAATTAAATGAAGAAAGAAATGGTTGAGTATCATATCATGATATCGTATCATATTAAATGATGTGCTACTTTGTGTCATGCATGGTAATAAATATAGTCATCTATCATACCAATATATGATACTAGGCATTACGGATGTAGTATCATACACTAGTATCATATGCATGATACTAGTACATGATACCCTCTATTACAACTAGCCTAAAGAGGCGGGTTCCTTCCTCCCCATCGATTGCTGTGCACCTCAAAGGTCCTACTACTAGCAAGGAAGGGACCGCCGGGTCAGTGCGCCAGATGCCGGCCGGGACAGACAGACAGCGAGGGCTCACTCTACTCGCTCTCACGTTACCCTACTAACACAAGAAGGACCCATGATTATCAACGACGCCATGTCTAACGCAGTAGCTGCTCGCTACGTTGGTGCTTCAGCTTCACCGCAGACACCCACACAAACACAGCGTGTGGTGCGCCATGCACGGCGGCCCACCCGCAGCCACGCTGCCAGTAGACGGCGGGACCCCGGAGCGAGCGGCAGCGACGGAGCGGAGCATGCATGCCGCACACGGGCGGGCGCGCACGGACACGAAAGGAAAATAAACTAGGAAGCGAGGTGAATCGCCGGCGGGCCCGCGACACCGAAGATGCCAACGCAAGCGAGCTACGCAGGCAGGTTTCCTCCTCCTTTCCTTTCCTTTTCTTCTTTACTCCAACGGCTCCGCTCTGCTCTGCTTCCTTCCCCGGATCACGGAGAGGGAGAGCGGCCCAGGTGAGGTGGGGCCCAGGTCCGGAACGGTTTCCAGCTTCGGCTCCCCAGCGCGGCGCCTCGCGTCGCGTCGCCGTTACGGTACGCAAGCTAGCTAAGCTATACTGCGGACGGCGCGGTGCGTCTCCGGTCGAACGCCCGCCGTGTGCAGGCGTGCTTTCGCCGGCATCCTACTCCATGCATCGTCAATGGATCACGACTAGCTAAGCTAGGGCTGCATTTCTGTTGGGATATGCTCAGTTCATTTATCTTTTATTCTACGGAAAGTCAAGGTATCACTGGCTCCGTCTCCATGAACATGGTCGATCATTCCAAGCCTATCTCAACGCCAATCATTCCGTCGCTGTTTTTGTACGTACGTACTTAATTGTTAACAAACGCTGTCTAACCTTTTCTAATCTACTTGTATTGGTGTTGGTGGAGGGGATTGCTTAGAGCAAATGCTTGCACAGACGAGATTAAGCTGGATCGACTTCGCTTTTCAGGCAAAGCATTGCAGGCTGTCCCTCTCTTTTGAGTGACAGCAGACACAGCATGGCCCGCTGTCTTTGGAATGAAAAAAATCATTTCAAATGGTATTTGTTTGGATAAGAAAAAAAGAAGTAAGCCACCATACGCAGGAAGGGCGACAATAATGCATTTGCAAAACAAATGCCAAGCACACCAATGCTACCTCCTTTACAAAATACTTTAAATCAACTAAACCACGACAAGTAATTTGAAACGGAGGAAGTATTTAATCAGATACTTTCTTCATGATGTTTCCTGGAAAAAAAGTGTATTGTGTGGAGCATAAGGGCATCTTCAGCCGTTGGCCCCGGGTGATACAAATCGCCCCAGAGGCGAGCAGCCGTGATACACTTTCGGCTTGAGGCGATTTGCCGATCGTCGCTTCATCTCGGCGTCGAAATTGGCCCACTTTGCAGCTCAATTTCGGCGAATAAACGGCCCATATGGGCGAGAATAGGCCCATATTCGGCGTGGTTTCGTCGTGTCTCGGCGTTCAATTATCAACACAATTATTCCTTATGACATATTTCTTCCTCCTCATCCAAGTCCATCGCCGAGACAGTCAAAACACCGAACACCTTGCGCTTGGTGGGCGTGTACCCGCCGTTAAACCGCGCCTCCAGGCCAGCAGCGGCGAGCGCCAATTTCATGCGGGAGGCTGCCAATGACCTGGCTATTTTCCGTGGGGGAATGGCTATCTAGCGGAGTAGGCGGTGACCGTCGCCGGGATATAGCTAGTGGTGGCCGGTAGCGAGGGTGCGAGGCGAGTCGGGAAAGAAAACCTTGACTTTTCCCCAGCCGGTGTGGGCAGGCGTGCTTTTCCCTAAGCGCCGGAGCCTCTAACGGCTTCAATACCGGGTTGACTGTTACCGGGCGAAAAAAGGTCCGAACCGGCGATTTTCGATTATCTTGAGCCTTGTTTTTTTCGGCAAGCGAAAAAATAGCGCAGGGAGGCTGTTGGGGCGTGGCTGGAGATGCCCTAAGCCGACGGAAGACGTTAACAGAAAGTTGGGCAACCAGTTGAGCTATAGCTAGCTCCCACAAGTCTACGGCGCAGAATGCATGCACGTGACCCAAGTGCAAAGCACGCCGTGACGAGCCCACAAAATCGTTGCGGCCCGAAAGAGCAATTCTACACGAGCGCGCTCTCTTCGTGCCAAACATTTTGTGCTATATATATTCATGCTACTAGTACCTTTCCAACTTCCAAGGGTAACCAAGGTAACCTAACAAAGCAGGCAGGGTACAACACGAAAGGTATATGGACTTATTGGGGAATTAAACGTGCACCACCACTGCAAGAAATGCTTTTCTTGCCTTGTACCGATGCCCACATGAACATTTGCGCGTGGATGATACCGTGGTCGATCCAGTCATGCGCATGGCATGATTTTCGGGTACTGCCTTTTTTCATGTTAGACGTGTCAACACATCTTGTTAGGAAGTACCAGGTACATCTTGCACGTGACTCCATTTCCAACTCACGCCCTTTGGGCGATTTTGGGGTTGGACACAAGTACTACACAATGCAAGAAAAAAAGACACTACTTTTTTGCGGGTTAAAAAACAGTACAACCATCCGAAAACAAAATACAGCTAGATGTCACATGCGAATCCACTGGTAATCTATAATTTTTCGATGTTCCACCAACCACCATGAAGGAGAGGGAAGAGTAGGAAAATTCGGTTTTATGATGGAGTAATTGGTAGGTGAGAGAGCCAACGCCGCGTTGAACTGAATACTAGGGTAGTTCAACAAATGTCTATAAGCTAGGTTGGTGGTACGTAAGGGCATCTTCAACGTCGACTCTTAAACCGTTCGTATACGTTTGGATCGTGCGATCCGGACATGTTTTGCCATCCAAGACGGATCTGTATCCGTCCGCCGAACTGGTTGGATTGTTTCCCCCACGCAAAACCGAGACAAAGTTAGGGGAAGCGTCCGAACGTGTGCCACATCTGCGTCTAGCCGCCCTTGCCCACCCGAAACACCCACCCGCCTCTACTGCGCTTTTCATCCAACGCCCACGCCGCATTCATACCGGCCCAGAGCATGCAGCGGCCGACATTGATGTCGAGCAACGCGACAAGACGTGAAGGCGGTGCCGACGGGCACAACCTTCCGGGGTGTCGTTGCAATGCGGATGCCACGTCCCGAAAAATCAACTCTCGTTGTTGCGCCGCAATGAAGTGGATTGACCGGCCGTTCTCACGGTCTGCCCACGACTATTTAAGTTGTGTGTCGGCGATGCACATCCACACTTCCTTCTGTCCTCCTTCTCTCTGACCCCCTCCCCCCCAACTCCAACAGCGATGCTAACGTCTTGGTTCTCCGTGCCGGCAAGTGGAGGCGATGGTGGCAGTAGTTCATCATCAGGCGGATCTTGGCGCCACCGCCCTCGCTCTCCGGGACCCTCGACAATTACGGCAGCCGACTCCTCCGAAGAGGAGGACCAGAAGCCGCAGCAGCACCGGAGCAGCGGCCACGCCTCCTCGCGGAGGCGGCTCTCACGGACGAAATTTTCCTCCTCTAATGGATAGAAGGGTTAGGTTAGGTCGGTTAGACGAAAACGAAATTTATCCCTCTAACACCAGATAGGTGATCGGTTAGAGATGCTCTAAACTTTTTTCTCAAATTTTGCCGCACTTGTGTTGACCAATTCTTTTGTCAAGTTTGTCGGTTATCATGAATGAAAGCGTGCAAACTATTGGCATCCCAAAGGGCATCTACAGTCGGACTTTGTAAATCCGGCCCCTCAAACGCCCGCGGACCTCAGATTAGCCAATTTGCATCCGTCTCTCTCATATTTCATCCCCTAGATCCATACAAAGCATACAAAAGAAATCCTATGCACTACCCTAGCTACTCTTCATCATCGGAGATGTCCACGATGAGGGTGCCGGGCGCCGGCTGGACGGGTGGGTAGGAGGGCTCCGGCTCATCCTCCTCCTGCTCGACCTCATCCATGTAGTCAAGCATTTCCACCTCCTCCGCGGCCTGTTGCGCCTCCATCTCCTGCCGGCGACGGCGTCTGGCCTCCGTAGCCGATTGCGACCGGAGGGAATCGAGGATGGCCTGCAGATCCCCGTCGCCAGCAGCCCCTGCATCCTCCTCCTCCTCAAAGTCCTCCTCCACCACCTCCTCCTTCTCCAACTCCTCCTCTGGATCCACTGCATTCGGAGGTAGCCCCGCGGTGATCCGGGCTTCGCGCCTAGCCCTGATCTGCTCAAAGGGCTCGAGTTGGCGCTTCGGCGTCAGAAATGCCTCGCTCCTCACCCGACGGCGTGGGGGCATGGCTACTAGGCGGATGGATGAAGTGAAAAGTGGCGACGGCGGCGCGGACAGGAGGAGGAAATGTGGATGGATGATAGGATTTCGGTGCCGCCGGTCGACTTGAATAGCTAGGATAGACACTAGTGGCCTGCCGGAGTTGTAGCACGCAACACCACCGGTCCGACGGAGGAGACGAGCTTGATCACTTGAGTTTCAGGCGTTTTGAGATGGGACCCCTTTCATCGGTCAAGCGTGTGAGGCGTGCGGCGGTCTATATCCGCCCCATATTTAAGTTGGATATGACAGGTGCCGGTCAGCCCGGGCGTTTGAGGCCCATTAAAGGCGTCCGTCTGGATCCAGAAAATGCGACGGGTCAGTGATCGGGGGTGCCGCCTGGGTGTTTGAGGAGGGTTTAAAACGCCCGATTGTAGATGCTCTAGCCGAGCCACAAAATGAAACGTGGCAAATAGTCGGCCATGGACCAACGGTCGAGACGAGGACCAACACTCGCTGGAGTCAAATCTTCTCTTTTTGAAACTTTCGCCGGAGTTAAGCTGAAGAGGGGAGTGACTCGCCGGCCCGGCGAAAGAGACCTACCTTGGCCCGATGCATCCGAAAAGAATTCCGCAACACAAGAAGGAAGGGGATGAGCCGTCAGCCGTGGACAGGGTCATCACGGCCGTTGGCGTAATATAATACGGTAATCCGCGATGGAGTCGACGCGTGCGGGACCGGGCCTCCACTCTCACTATCCAAAACGGGCCCACCGTCAGGGACTGCACGCGCACCTGCCAGCGCGGCCCACGCACAGCACAGCTAGCCGGACTCACACACCTTCCTCCGCTCCTTCCTCCTCCGACTCGCCAATGGAGGCTCTGTCTATAAATATCCGACGTCTCCTTCTGGAACGAACCCTGCAACCACCGCAGAGCACGCCATCAAATCCAATCCAATCGAGCGAACCGAAGACAAGGGTTTCCTCCTTGTTAGCGCGTCCAAGTAGACGACGACGATGGGCAAGATCAAGATGCCGGCCCTCTTCCGCCGCCGCTCCTCCTCCAAGTCGCGCTCCGCGTCGCCGCCGTCTCCTCCTCCCCAGGAGGAGCAGCAGGAGGAGGGCACCCGGCCGGCGTCGGGCGCGGGGTCCCCGGCGCGGTCGGCGGAGGAGGAGATGGAGCGGGTGTTCCGCAAGTTCGACGCCAACGGCGACGGCCGGATCTCGCGGCCGGAGCTGGCCGCGCTCTTCGAGAGCCTGGGCCACGCGGCCACGGAGGACGAGCTGACCCGCATGATGGCCGAGGCGGACGCGGACGGCGACGGCTTCATCAGCCTGGAGGAGTTCGCGGCGCTCAACGCCACGGCGCCCGGCGACGACGAGGAGGACCTGCGGCTGGCCTTCAAGGTGTTCGACGCGGACGGCAGCGGCGACATCTCGGCCGCCGAGCTGGCGCACGTGCTCCACGGCCTCGGCGAGAAGGCGACGGTGCAGCAGTGCCGGCGCATGATCGAGGGCGTGGACAAGAACGGCGACGGGCTCATCAACTTCGACGAGTTCAAGGGCATGATGGCCTCCGGCTTGGCCGCCAAGATGGCCTGATCCCTCCATCCTCTTGTTGATTCAGCGATTTCGTCCACGCCTTCCTCGCTCCTTCCCTCTCGCGTGCGGTGCAGATTAAGTGCGAATTAAGTGTACATAATTCAAGGATTAAAGGGCGGCCATTAGAGTAGATTGTTTCTTTCGTTTCTTGGTGGTGCCGAGTAATAACTAGAAATCTCTCGCGGATAACTGTATCGCGAATATCGATCTGAGATCAAAGAAATTGACGAGGCTTAAAGGGGATATAAAAAGCAGTGGTTGCTGGTTAATTGACTCTTTGCCACATTGTTCTCGTCATCTCTGCTTTCAGTTTCAACGTCTTTTCACGCGTTTGTGAGCTGTGGGTCGTGACTTGTGAGGACGAGATTATATGATTGGGATGTCTGGATCTGTGTTTCTGTTGAGAATCTGGATGTATGGACGCCCATAACCTGGAAGCTGCAGCGCCATCGTATTCTTCTGCCGTCGGTTCTGCTCGTCTGGTTGTTTGGTTTTGCAGTTGCGTCCAAGAGGGTCTTCGTCTTCTGGGCTCGGATTATTTAAGTAAGATCTAGACTCCGGCAGCAGGGTCGAGACTTTTTTTGCCGCTGAAACATATCAAAACTGCGTACGTTTCTACTGCTTTCTTGTGGTTGTAAAGGTGGAGCCCTGTAACACCCATTAGCTGAATTTGATAGGTGCAATAGTTGAAATTCAGATAACGTGCATACCAAAGCACGCCAAACGGGTCCTCGTGCTTCCAAACGGGTCCTGCACGCCAGGCCAGGCATAGTGGAGCACTAGCAAACACAACACTTGCATTTTTTAAACCGAGAGATTCCAGGACCTGAACCCTCCGAACAGTCTTCTCTGGCTGAACCGGTAGTGCTCGGTGTCGAAACATTCTTACCGATCTTGGAATATATATATATATATCTTTGAGATTATTTCGTCAGTAGTGTTGGTATCAAGCTTGGAACGTGGCCTCGCAGCCACTGACAGTGGAGCGAGGCCGGGAATATTCTCGAGGAAACGGGCAGCTGCTGATAAAACTGCGGTAAACAATGCCGCAATGATTGATTGCAGCATCGCAGCCGTGGGCCGGCGGTGTAACTTCTCTCCAAGTGCCTCATTCCTCGTAGTTTATCTGGATAATCCGCGGACTGCTGCAAGTGGATTAAGCATATAGGCAGGAAAAAAAAAACGTACCACTAAGAAAAGATGCATTGCGCTGAGATGCGTGCTGCTTGCACTGGGCCTTGTACGGCCCTCCACGTGCACCTGCTTGGCCCCGCTCCGCTCGTCTCGTCTCACTCATCCATGTGCTCTGCTTGCACCGCTGTGGGCAGCAGCGTCAGGTGGAGCGGAGTGTGCCAGGTCTCGCTGCTACCTGCTGATTTTTTTATTTTTTTATTTTTTTATTTTTGGCTACCTGCTGAATTTTGGTTCCTGGAGCCTGGAGTCTGAAGAAATCTCTTGTAAACAATGACCCCAAGCACGGCCCTTATTTTTAGGAGAAGAGGGCATCGCTCTGCTTCCATTAAAAATGAATCCACGTCAGTGTTAAACACGCGATGAAAGCCAAGTACCAACTGCCAGCAGAGAAAGTTATGGCATCGACTACAAAAAGGCTCTGAAAACAACACACAATACATCTAGAATGCCTGAAAGTGTAGGTCTCCTATAAGAGCATGCTTGGATCCATGAAACTATTTTTAGTCTGACTAAAACTAGTCTCTTTTAGAGGCTAAAGTTCCAATCACCCCTGACTAAATAGAGACTAGAACTAGTCTTGAGACTAAAACTTTTTAGTCAAGGGAACCTTACTAAAATATGCATTAGCTCTCTCTCTCCTCATTTAATTTCTCTCTTTAACACCACAGCCGGTTCCCCTCCTTCTCGTTCGTCTCCCCTCGAGCGCTCCTCCCCCTCCCTGTTCTGTTCGTGGAGGAAGAAAGCAGGGCACCATGCCGAGAGGTAAAAAAGAGCACTTCAACTACACTCATTCTAGACTACGCAATGTCATTGAGCGTTCTTTTGGAGTCTTGAAAAATAAGTGGAGGATCCTTTTTAAAATACAAAGTTATCCTCTACACAAGCAAACAAAAATTATTGTTGCATGTATGGCCTTGCACAATTTTATCCGTGAAAGTCAGTTGGAGGATAAAGAATTGACAGTGTGATAGAGATGAGAATTATCAACCTCTCCTTGAGGAAACAAGGAGGAGGCGTCGTAACAGGAGGGATCTAGAAATGGAGCAAGATTCGGTCGACATGAATCAATTGAGAGATAGAATTGCTGATGGTTTGTTCCAGGGCCATTGAGATCAGTGTCATGTTATTTATTTTCTTGTGTATGGACAATACTAATTTCCTTATATATGGACAATTTTACTTGTATGGACAATTTTTATTTTCTTGTGTATAGACAAATTTTATTTCATTGCATAGACTGTATGGACAATTTTTTCGTAATCGGCGGGAGATAGCAGTAGGGGCGGGAGAGGAGTTGGCGGGAGCCAAACTACCGTGGGGAAGGAGTTGGTGGGAGGGACAGGTAGGATTAGGGGAGAGGGAGTATAATAAATGCTCATTAAGTTGATTTTAGTCTCTTTAGTATTTGGATCCAAGCATGGGTGAGACTAGCAAGTTTTAGTCCTACTAATTTTAGTCATGGGACTAAAATGTATCCAAGCACCCTCTAAGTATATCTGCTGATGCCAACCGTGTTTCACATTACAGAAGATGATTTTGCCCTGTGTCATGCTTCCAGGAAAAACTTCAACCTCATACAAGCCAACGATGCTAAAGCAGTTTTCAGTGCTCTCTCGTTTCGTGCCCACAAAATCAGACCACTTCCGAGATTGACAGTCGAGAAGAAAAACTCTGGTGGGGGTATTTCAACTCCAAGTGCAAAACCTCCCTTGACCAACCATCACAAAAGACTGTGAACTGACATATAGGCTTGCATGTAAAAGCTGATTCAATCTGGTATGCTGACTGATTTTTAATCTTTCAGAGTTTGCAATGAGGCATGAGCCACCTCTCAAATAACCTATACTCCCTTCGTTCCTAAAGTAAGTCTTTGTAGAGATTTCATTATGGATTACATACGGATGTATATAGATGCATTTTAAGTGTAGATTCACTCATTTTGCTTTATATGTGGTCCATAGTGGAATCTCTCCAAAGACTTATATTTAGGAACGGAGGAAGTACGTGGTATTTTAGCGGTACAAGCATTCTTGGTAGTTGTAACGCGTCTGACTGTCTACTGATTTGGTTACAGCATTTTGTTGGGTAGCTACAACAGGATGAAACTTGCCACCTTTGCTGATGAAATATACTAATACTGCATCGGCAGATGTAAAATTGGATGAAATTGTACCTGGTATAACAGTTCCAGACGAACTTGATAGGAATACAAGAAGACGTATTCAGAGTTCAGTCATGCACGACAGTCTCCGGGGCCTCCTCCTATGCGACACAATCCTTTGGTACTTTCTACTCTACCATGGAGCACTCGGCATGGAAGGCTTGGGCACCATCAAAAGTCAAGTTCTTTGCTTGGTTGGGCACTCAAGAGTCAAGATAGGATATGAACCGCCGATAGATTGGCTAGGCATCGTTGGCCAAATTGCGGCCTTTGTCCCTCTTTGCAAACGGGTACAAGAAGCCGGAGCGCACCTCTTCTTCAACTGTCGCTTTACCATCTGTCTTTGGAACCTAGCGAACGAGTGGCTTCATCTTGACAGCATTGACACCTTCGTTTGGCACCTCAAGAGCTCCATCAAGGATTGGTGGACAAATCGTTCCGACATAATCACCGCCAATGGCAAGGCCATGGCATCCCTCACATTGCTCATCGGTTGGCTCAGACGAAATGAGAGAAATGCAAATGCTCGGATGTTTCGCCACAAAAGCACTCCGCCGCCAATCTTGGTCAATAACATGAAAGGAGGGGCCCACCTTTGGGTCGCCGAGGGTACAAAAAAATTTAGGGACCATTATGCAGGAAGAGAATCTTATTGTGACCTCGGGCTTGTAACACACGCTCTATTCCCCTCTTAATTAATATATGAGGCAGATCTGTTAAAGAGAAATAACACAACGGTCTCTAGGGTGCCGTTTGGGATGCGTTTTTCCTGTCCGGTATTTCTGAACTTGTCATGCGCTTTACCTCCCGGGATAGATGCCAGTAGAAAGATTCTTCGGTTTTCAGTTTCGGACGCGCCATGTACGCTAGCCGAGCATAGTGGAGCATAGTCAAACACGGGAGAAGCATGCAGCACTTGCGCTTGTTTAAAGCAAGAATCCAGAACCTGAATCTTTCTAATTCCACCCAGTGACCAACATACTCGATCGGATTATATTCTTCAGTGTCAAGACATTCTTACTGATCGTATCGGATTATATTCTTCAGTGTCAAGACATTCTTACTGATCGTATCGTAGAGCACAATTCTTCAGAGTTTAGTATACTATAGTAATGGTGTAAGCAGCGACGGAACATGGCCTAGCGAGTGATGAAGAAAGCGGGGAATATTCCCTTGGAAATGGACAGATAACATTGTTGTAGTGGTTGCAGCATCCTGCTGGCCGGTGGTGGAACTGCGCTCTCCGTAAGCAGAATACTCCTACCCAAGAAGATTTGGTTCTTGTTCAAAAAAAAAAAAAGAGATTTGGTTCCACCTCATGTGATCAACTTCCTCTGTACCAAAATGTAAGACGTTCTTTCATTTGCATAGGCAATATCTTGCATTTTATACCTGCTTAAATGTGTGTTCATTTACACGCAAACGCTTCAAATCACCTGACTGGAAAAAAAAAACTACGCCCGTCTCCTTCGGGCGTCACGTGCCCCCCTGGGGAAGCACACCGCTTTTCCGCTTCCTTCTTATCTCTCCACCCCCCCCCCCCCCCCCCCCATCGAGCATGGATCTCACCGACGTGAAGCTTTCCCTCCCCTCCAGCTATCCCTCTCCTCTCCCGGCACACCCTTTGCAGCAAGCCTTCGTCATTCACCACCCCGGTCTTGTAGCGTCGACCGCCATGAACTGTTTGCAGGTGTCTTCCCTGATCAGCTGATCTCTCCTCCTCTGATCCAGACTGGGAACGGGGCACAAGAGTTGGTCTTCGCTACCCCCAAATATACCCGGAGCTCTTCAAGCTCGTCCCCCTCTCTCCTCCTCCTAATGCCCTTCATCGATGCCGCGAGCTCCCCACCCGCCATCAATGTTGCGAGCTCCACAAGCTCTTCAATGCTTTTTGCAACAAGGATCCTATCGAAACGGCAACAGGCATGACCGGGATGCTTTTGCAACAAGGGTCCTGTTACAATTAGGGTCTACAATGGGGTGCTATGTGTTGTTTGTGACCTGACGTAGTACTACCAAGTGGCCAAGTTCTGCAAGTTGCTTTCTTCTTTGGGAAAAAATAAACCGCATTATCACATCAAGATGCGTGCAGCATGGGTTGGTTGGTTGGATGGATGGATGGAACGGGACGCCGTCCCACGTGTCCTTGCCTCTCCCCTCTCATCCATGCCTCGCACACCGCAGGGGAGTGGTGGAGTGTACCAACTGGGCTGGGGAGGGGAAGGAGCAGAGGGGATGAGCGGCGGCGGCGGCGGCGGAGTGCTGGGCGCCGGCTCGTCGTACCAGAGGTTCGTCCACACCGCGCTGGAGCAGACCCGCCTCCGCACCGCCCTCACGCCCCACCCCTCGCTGGTAGGTTCCTGCTGCTACTGCCTCCCTTGCTCGCCTTGCTGAGCTCCATGTTCCTCTTTCCTTACAACCTTGCAGAGTCCTACTACGAGTAGTTCGGTACACGCTGCGCCGGCGAGCATGCTCTGTCTGCTCGAGGTGGCTAGCAAAGCTGTAACTGCATATAGGTGTCCATGCTAGCCCAGCCCGTTAGGCAGGTGTCCACGAATTCAGATGCGCCTGCTAACTGAAAATTCAGTCTATAACAGAGAAGCAAAATCCCTGCTGTTGTGATGTCGCGCTAGTACCTGCTGAATTTCGGTGCTTGGTCTTTGTCTGACGCCCTGGGGTGGACTCTGAACGAATCCTGTAAACAACGACCCCAACCACGAGCCTTATTTCTTCAGATACATAATTGTTGACTACCTAAGGCCTTGAGGGTCAGTCTAGAGTCTTGTATAGGCACTTTTTTAATGCAGTTGTCCATCTAGAACATCTTAAAGTTAAAGTGTAGGTCTCCTGTGATATCAGCTGACGCCAGTCATATTTTTCATTAGAGAAGATGATTTTGTCCTGTGTCATGCTTCCAGGAAAAGTTCAGGCTCATACGAGCCAACGACGATGCGACTGTTTTGGACGCTCTCTCGTTCAGCGCCCCCAAGATCAGACTGCTTCGTAGCTTGACGGTTGAGAAGAAAAACTCGGTTCAGGTACTTCACCTCCAAGCCCAAAGTTTCCTTGACCAAAACCCTCCAACAACTATCCCAAAAGGCTATGAATTGAAAGATGGGTTTACATCTGAAGTTTCATAATATTACAGGTTTGATCTGTTCTATGAATATCTTACAGTCGAATCAGTGCTGATGTTTTTCTTTTGAGATCTCTTATCTCTGTCTGAAACATCACTCAGTTTATGACTGAAGGGACAAGGGAGTGTCATTGAGGATTTCATTTATCGAGGCTTATGATCCACCAAGCTATACTTACAATGCATATATGCCCACGCAGGTTCTTGACTTTGCTGCTTTCTCTGAACCTGAATACGATCTTCCAATATTTTGCGCCAACGCTTTTACTACTCCTGCACAGAGTATTGTTGTCTTGTAAGTGTCATGACATGTAACTTCATTCAAGATTTAATTACTGTGCTTAAACTAGAATATGTATAAATGGCCTGAAAGAACTATTTGAATTACTTGCAGGGACCTCAATCCGCTATACGATATAACTGAAGACAAGGATTACAAAGATAAATACTACAGGAATTTGATGCCTCTTATACAGAAGTATAGTGAGGTACTTCGATCTTATCCTTCACCCAGATGCATTACCCCAGTCTTCTTCTATTAGCTTTATACATAGAGTGTTGTCTTTATTTAGAGAAAATGCAGCTTCTTCCATGGGGTGGCAAGATTACGAGCGAATCTCTGAGATTCTTCTCTCCAATCGTGATCTGGACTATATTTGAGCCCACTGAAAGTAACCATCATGTTCTGTATTCAGCTTTGATGGATTACTATAAGGTATGCACTGATTGTTTCATTAAATTTCTGAAATGTTGTGCCAAACATGCAATTTCAAGTATGATGCTCTCTGTTTTCTCATGTTTCTGACCACGCAGGTTTGGCTTCAGTTAACGGATCAAGCAACTGAAGAGAATGACACAACAAAAGTTGTTCGTAACAGAGAAGCGCAACATAGATATCTCACATGGAGGGCTGAAAAGGTTTGTATTTTTCACAAAAACCATGCACAGAAAGTTATATTCATCGACCGGTGATTTATCATTAGACTGTTACTTGCGCCAAATTAGGACAGCTCATTAGATATTATCATTTGTAAAAACAGCTGCTGCATCTTCCTCTAATCTTGCGCCTTTTCTATGGGCAGGATCCTGGGTTTCCACTTCTGAAGAAGTTGATTGGTGAAAGCCATGCCAAGGTTTCTCTTCCGGCGATATTCAGTATATTTACACACACCCAATTCATGTTATTTGCAGAGTTACTTGTTGCTTTGATATTCAGGATTTGGTGACCGAGTTTCTGTTCGAAGGAGTGCATTCTCTTGGAAGTAAATCTTTCCTGGACTATTTCCCGAGTGCTGTGGCGTGACAGCGGGACAGTAAACAAGAAGAGGAGTATGGTCGGGAAATCTTTTGAAACTAGGCCCTGGGATGCTACCGGAGAATTCATTGGTGGTAAGGATGCAGGACGAGATCTTTAGCTGTAGGATCTGCTCGTGCATCCTTGGGGTTTTCTTGAATTCGCCTTGGGATGCTACCGGAGAATTCATTGGTGGTGAGGATGCATGATGAGATCTTTTGCAGTAGGATCCACATGGGCATTCTTAGGGTTTTGCTGAGCTCCTAGCGACAATCATTTTCACGACGCTCTTGCTTCTCAGGTTTCATTTTAATGATGTTCTTCGTTACACGCTGTCCGGGCTAATTTGCATCTGTGTAATTTCGTCTAAGTTGTCTGTGTAGTTAGAAAACATGTGTAATATTTTATGGACCCTGATAAGTGCAACACGTATGGCACAAACACATGGCAACTCCGAACGTTTTTTATGGCAAGTTTAATGACGCGAAGATGACAACTTTAGTTGTCAAGCATGGCAACTTTTTTTCGTATGGTAAGTTTCAGGGTTTTTTTTCGGGTTTGTTTTTTCTGTTCGGATGGCAACTTTAGTTGTAAAAGAACGTCAGGGCCAGAGCATATGACACTTATCATTTGGGTATTTGATTGGGTGCAATCTATCTATCTATCTATCTATACCTATACTAATCATAGACTCCCAAGAAATTCCTAGGTTAATTAAAATTTACGAGCCGTTCATCTAGGGTGGAACCGAATTATTACGGTGTAGGTTAACCTTCGTAAAAAATGAAAGATTCACATACCTTTCCGCCAGCTGAGAGCGGATTGATTATAAAGCCCATCTTTACAGCCGAAAAGACAGGCCCATAATGCTCTAAAAAAGCTAATATTGATATCTGTAAAATATGTACCTCCAACATCTCTTCCTCTCTCTCTCACGTCCTCTCTTCCTCCCCATATGAAAAACAGATTGGTATCTCTCTTATGTTGGAAAGAAGACTTGGGGGCATGGATCCCGTGCATCTCTCCACGCCTCTCTCTTCCTCTCCCATGTCTCTCTTCCTCCTCAAAAGAAAATCAGATCAGATCTGTGTCTCTCTCAAATTTGGGGCATGGATCCCGTGCATCTCTCCCTCTCACGTCTCTCTCTTCCTCTCCCATGTCTCTCTTCCTCCCCACATGAAATTCATATCAGATCTGTATCTATCTCAAATTGGAGAGAAGAACATGGGGCATGGATCCCATACCTCTCTCTCTCTCTCTCTCTCTCTCTCATGTCTTCTCTACCTATCTCACGTGTCTCTTCCTCCCCACAAGAAAAACAGATCAATATCTCTCTCAAATTGGAGCAAAAAGCTTGGGGCATGGATCACGTGACCAGGTTTCTCTTCTCGCATGATCTGCTATGAATCCGGTCTTCTGTGCAGTTTTATAATTAAATCAACCGTATCTTTTCCGTTTTATTCTCCATATTCTTCACCTATGAATGTGTTGATTTAGCAGCTATATGCCCATTATATTCTTATTTTCTCAAATTTTATCCATTATACAGGGACTGCTGCAACACGCAAATTGATAGGTGAGACTACTTTGGCCAGCCACCGGATCGCCAGCGTCAGTGCATCCACGTTTGACAAAAACAAACTGCAGATGTGTCCAACCATGTCCATAGGTACATACAAAAGACGAGAAGTATGCAACAGTTTTATGTTAAACGATGTCTGCATGGTCAAGAAGACTAAGCATACGCCCATGTATGATAGTTCATAGGTAAGGCAAATATGACATAGTTGATCAAAACATACAAGTTATCTATTGTTGGTTCTTAATTATGACAGGATCCGTACATGCTTTTGATAAATTCATGCCTCCTTTGATCCTACCTCTCCTCAATCCCTTACAAAAAGGAGGTCAGCATCCATATGACACGGCAAACAAAAATGATGACTTAGACAGAGCGGCCAAGGATGAACGCACGAATTTGTGATTGTGATGCAGGATGAAGTATGTGTTTGTAATTTGTTATTTTAAATCTGCCCTTAGCAAGTCTTTTCTGTCTCTATACAAAAACAGAAGAAGAAGGATTTTGCATGATGAAAACGTCATTTCAAAATGCATGTCTATGATGAGACGATAACTATCAGTACATGGTCAATGACCAACAATTATTCAGTTCGTTTTAATATTTTTAATTATTATGGCATTACCGATTCTGGACTGCATGTTCTTGGCTGATTGCATTTGAACCATATTTGGGGTGCCGATAGGCTGCAGCATCAATGATGGACAAAAAAGTATTTTTCGATTCTGGAGTGTATGCATGAGCTCGAGACCATGAGGCACATTGTGCCTCTGCCATGTAAGGTTGCCAAGGAGATTTGGACTAAGACCTAGCATATATGGTCTGCTCATTAGATATTATCATTTGTAAAAACAGCAGCTACAGAGCATCTTCCACTAATCTTGCGCCTTTTCTATGGGCAGGATCCTGGGTTTCCACTTCTGAAGAAGTTGATTGGTGAAAGCCATGCCAAGGTTTCTCTTCCGGCGATATTCACTATATTTACACACACCCAGTTCATGTTATTTGCAGAGTTGCTTACTGCTTTGATATTCAGGATTTGGTGACTGAGTTCCTGTTCGAAGGAGTGCATTCTCTTGGAAGTAAATCTTTTCTGGACTATTTCCCTGAGTACATGCGTGACGACGGGACAGTAAACGAGAAGAGGAGTATGGTCGGGAAATCTTTCGAAACTAGGCCCTGGGATACTACCGGAAAATTCATTGGTGGTAAGGATGCAGGACGAGATCTTTAGCTGTAGGATCTGCTCGTGCATCCTTGGGGTTTTCTTGAATTCGCCTTGGGATGCTACCGGAGAATTCATTGGTGGTGAGGATGCATGATGAGATCGTTTGCAGTAGGATCCACATGGGCATTCCTAGGGTTTTGCTGAGCTCCTAGCGACAATCATTTTCGTGAAGCTCTTGCTTCTCAGGTTTCATTTTAACGTTCTTCGTTACACGCTGTCCGGGCTAATTTGCATCTGTGTAATTTCGTCTAAGTTGTCTGTGTAGTTAGAAAACATGTGTAATATCTGATGGACCCTGATAAGTGCCACACATGTGGCACGAACACATGGTAACTTCGAACATTTTTTATGGCAAGTTTAGTTACGCGAAGATGACAGCATGGCAACTTTTTTTTGGATGGTAAGTTTTAGTTTTTTTTGGGGGTTTGTTTTTTTTGTCGGATGGCAACTTTAGTTGTAAAAGAACGTCAGGGCCGGAGCGTATGACACTTATTATTTGAGTATTTGATTGGGTGCAATATCAATAATAGCTTGCAGTGATATCATATACTGGTCACCTATTTGTGAGGAAATATAGGTCCAACATAGGACAGAAACCAGCAGCCGTCGTGCAGAATGAGGCTGCCGTTAGAGACAGGCAAATCCCACCCGCATACACACAAAAAAGAAAACAGGCAAATCCGTTGAAAAATAACATGACTGCTCCAATTCCTTGTCGGCGATGCTGGCTCTTGCCTCTCCTCGAGACGCATAACGCGTTGTACAGTCGAGGGGGGCATGGTGCTCACCATCAGAAGCTCGCTCGTCCCGTGTCGCTGATGTTGGGGAATGTTGCAGAAAATAAATTTTTTTTTACGGTTTCACCAATATCCATCTATGAGTTCATCTAGCAACGAGTGATAGGAGTGCATTTACATACCTTTGTAGATCGCGAGCGGAAGCGTTCAAGAGAACGGGGTTGAGGGAGTCGTACTCGTCGTGATCCAAATCACCGATGACCAAGTGCCGAACGGACAGCACCTCCGCGTTCAACACACGTATGGAGCGGATGACGTCTCCTGCACCTTGATCCAGCAAGGAGGAGGGAGAGGTTGATGAAGATCCAGCAACCTGACGGCGTGGTGGTGGATGCGAGGTTCCGTGAGCCACGAGCTTCTGCGAGAGGGAGAGGTGTAGCAGGGAGAGGGAGGCGCCAAGACTTGGGCGGCTGCCTCCCTCCCCCCTATATAGCCTCCTGGGCGCCGACCTGGAGATGAGATCTCCCAGGGGCGGCTGACCAGGGAGGCTTGCCCCCCAAGGCAAGTGGGGCGCCCCACACCCCTAGGGTTTCCAACCCTAAGCGCAGGGGGGCCCAAGGGGGGGCGCACCAGCCCACTAGGGGCTGGTTCCCTCCCCAATTCAGCCCACGGGGCCCTCCGGGATAGGTGGCCCCACCCGGAGGACCAGGACCCTTCGGTGGTCCTTACAATACCGTGACCCAAAACTCTCCCGATGGCCGAAACAGCACATCCTATATATAATTCTTCACCTCCGGACCATTCTGGAACTCCTCATGACGTCCGGGATCTCATCCGGGACTCCGAACAACTTTTGGTTTGCTGCATACTCATATCTCTACAACCCTAGTGTCACCGAACCTTAAGTGTGTAGACCCTACGGGTTCGGGAGACACGTAGACATGACCGAGACGGCTCTCGGTCAATAACCAACAGCGGGATCTGGATACCCATGTTGGCTCCCACATGCTCCTCGATGATCTCATCGGATGAACCACGATGTCGAGGATTCAAGCAACCCGTATACAATTCCCTTTGTCAATCGGTATGTTACTTGCCCGAGATTCGATCGTCGGTATCCCAATACCTCGTTCGATCTCGTTACCGACAAGTCACTTTACTCGTACCGTAATGCATGATCCCGTGACCAAACACTTGGTCACTTTGAGCTCATTATAATGATGCATTACCGAGTGGGCCCAGTGATACATCTCCGTAATACGGAGTGACAAATCCCAGTCTCGATTCATGACAACCCAACAGACACTTTCGGAGATACCTGTAGTGCACCTTTATAGTCACCCAGTTACGTTGTGACATTTGGTACACCCAAAGCATTCCTACGGTATCCGGGAGTTACACGATCTCATGGTCTAAGGAAAAGATACTTGACATTGGAAAAGCTCTAGCAAACAAACTACACGATCTTGTGCTATGCTTAGGATTGGGTCTTGTCCATCACATCATTCTCCTAATGATGTGATCCCGTTATCAATGACATCCAATGTCCATAGTCAGGAAACCATGACTATCTATTGATCAACGAGCTAGTCAACTAGAGGCTCACTAGGGACATGTTGTGGTCTATGTATTCACACGTGTATTACGATTTCCGGATAATACAATTATAGCATGAATAAAAGACAATTATCACGAACAAGGAAATATAATAATAATCCTTTTATTATTGCCTCTAGGGCATATTTCCAACATTCTCCCACTTGCACTAGAGTCAATAATCTAGTTACATTGTGATGAATCGAACACCCATAGAGTTACGGTGTTGATCATGTTTTGCTTTCATGGAAGAGGTTTAGTCAACGGATCTGCGACATTCAGATCCGTATGCACTTTGCAAATTTCTATGTCTCCATCTTGAGCATTTTCACGAATGGAGTTGAAGCGACGCTTGATGTGCCTGGTCTTCTTGTGAAACCTGGGCTCCTTAGCAAGTGCAATAGCTCGGTGTTGTCACAGAAGAGTTTGATCAGCCCCGACGCATTGGGTATGACTCCTAGGTCGGTGATGAACTCCTTCACCCAAATTGCTTCATGCGCTGCCTCCGAGGCTGCCATGTACTCCGCTTCACATGTAGATCCCGCCACGACGCTCGCTTGCAGCTGCACCACCATCGCTTCCACCATTCAACATATACACGTATCCGGTTTGTGACTTAGAGTCATCCAGATCCGTGTCGAAGCTAGCGTCGGCGTAACCTTTTACTGACGAGCTCTTCGTCACCTCCATAAACGAGAAACACGTCCTTAGTCCTTTTCGGTACTTCAGGATATTCTTGACCGTTGTCCGGTGTTCCTTGCCGGGATTACTTTGGTACCTTCCTACCAAACTTACGGCAAGGTTTACATCAGTGCGGTACACAGCATGGCATACATAATAGACCCTATGGCTGATGCATAGGGGATGACACTCATCTCTTCTATATCTTCATGTCGTGGTCGGACATTGAGCCGAGCTCAATTTCACACCTTGTAATATAGGCAAGAACCCTTTCTTGGACTGATCCATTTTGAACTTCTTCAATATCTTATCAAGGTATGTGCTTTGTGAAAGACCTATGAGGCGTCTTGATCTATCTCTATAGATCTTGATGCCTAATATATAAGCAGCTTCTCCAAGGTCCTTCATTGAAAAACTCTTATTCAAGTAGGCCTTAATGCTGTCCAAAAGTTCTATATCATTTTCCATCAAAAGTATGTCATCTACATATAATACGAGAAATGCTCTGAGCTCCCACTCACTTTCTTGTAAACGCAGGCTTCTCCATAAGTCTGCATAAACCCAAACGCTTTGATCATCTCATCAAAGCGAATGTTCTAACTCGAGATGCTTGCACCAGCCCATAAATGGATCGCTGGAGCTTGCATACCTTATTAGCATTCTCGTGGTCGACAAAACCTTCCGGCTGCATCATATACAGTTCTTCCTTAACATAGCCGTTAAGGAATGCAGTTTTGGCGTCCATTTGCCATATCTCATAATCATAGTATGCGGCAATTGCTAACATGATTCGGACGGACTTCAGCTTCGCTACGGGAGAGAAAGTCTCATCGTAGTCAACCCCTTGAACTTGCCGATAACCTTTAGCGACAAGTCGAGCTTTATAGATGGTAACATTACCATCCGCGTCTGTATTCTTCTTAAAGATCCATTTGTTTTCTATCGCTCGCCGATCATCGGGCAAGTCTGTCAAGGTCCATACTTTGTTTTCATACATGGATCCTATCTCGGATTGCATGGCTTCAAGCCATTTGTTGGAATCTGGGCCCGCCATCGCTTCTTCATAGTTCGAAGGTTCACCGTTGTCTAACAACATGATTTCCAGGACAGGGTTGCCATACCAGTCTGGTGTGGAACGTGTCCTTGTGGACCTACGAAGTTCAGTAGCAACTTGATCCGAAGTACCTTGATCATCATCATTAATTTCCTCTTTAGTCGGTGTAGGCACCACAGGAACATTTTCCTGAGCTGCACTACTTTCCGGTTCAAGAGGTAGTACTTCATCAAGTTCTACTTTCCTCCCACTTACTCCTTTTGAGAGAAACTCTTTTTCCAGAAAGGATCCGTTCTTGGCAACAAAGATCTTGCCTTCGGATCTAAGGTAGAAGGTATACCCAATGGTTTCCTTAGGGTATCCTATGAAGACGCATTTTCCGACTTGAGTTTGAGCTTTTCAGGTTGAAGTTTCTTGACATAAGCATCGCATCCCCAAACTTTTAGAAGCGACAGCTTAGGTTTCTTCCGAAACCATAATTCATCTGGTGTCGTCTCAACGGATTTAGACGGTGCCCTATTTAAAGTGAATGTAGCTGTCTCTAGAGTGTATCCCCAAAATGATAGCGGCAAATCAGTAAGAGACATCATAGATCGCACCATATCCAATAGAGTGCGATTACGACGTTCGGGCACACCGTTACGCTGAGGTGTTCCAGGCGGCGTGAGTTGTGAAATGATTCCACATTTCCTTAAGTGTGTAACAAATTCGTGACTTAAATATTCTCCTCCACGATCTGATCGTAAGAACTTTATTTTTCGATCACGTTGATTCTCTACCTCATTCTGAAATTCCTTAAACTTTTCAAAGGTCTCAGACTTGTGTTTCATCAAGTAGACATACCCATATCTACTTAAGTAAATGCGTGAGAGTGAGAACATAACGATATCCTCCATGAGCCTCAACGCTCATTGGACCGCACACATCGGTATGTATGATTTGCAATAAGTTGGTTGCTCGCTCCATTGTTCCGGAGAACGGAGTCTTGGTCATTTTTCCCATGAGGCATGGTTCACATGTGTCAAATGATTCATAATCGAGAGACTCTAAAAGTCCATCAGCATGGAGCTTCTTCATGCGCTTGACACCAATGTGACCAAGGCGGCAGTGCCATAGGTATGTGGGACTATCGTTATCAACTTTACATCTTTTGGTATTCACACTATGAATATGTGTAACATCACGTTCGAGATTTATTAAGAATAAACCATTGACCATCGGAGCATGACCAGAAAACATATCTCTCATATAAATAGAAAAACCATTATTCTCGGATTTAAATGAGTAGCCATCTCGCATTAAACGAGATCCTGATACAATGTTCATGCTCAAACTTGGCACTAAATAACAATTATTGAGGTTTAAAACTAATCCCGTAGGTAAATGTAGAGGTAGCGTGCCGACGGCGATCACATCGACCTTGGAACCATTCCCGACGCGCATCGTCACCTCGTCCTTCGCCAGTCTCCGCTTATTCCGCAGCTCCTGCTGTGAGTTACATATATGAGCAATGGCGCCGGTATCAAATACCCAGGAGTAACTACGAGTACTGGTAAGGTACACATCAATTACATGTATATCAAATATACCTTTAGTGTTGCCGGCCTTCTTATGCGCTAAGTATTTGGGGCAGTTCCGCTTCGGTGACCCTTCCCTTTGCAATAAAAGCACTCAGTCTCGTGCTTGGGTCCATTCTTTGACTTCTTCCCGGCAAGCGGCTTGCAGGCGCAACATCCTTGCCGTCCTTCTTGAAGTTCTTCTTACCCTTGCCCTTCTTGAACTTAGTGGTTTTATTGACCATCAACACTTGATGTTATTTCTTGATTTCTACCTCTGCTGACTTCAGCATTGAAAATACTTCAGGAATAGTTTTCACCATCCCCTGCATATTGTAGTTCATCACAAAGCTCTTGTAGCTCGGTGGGAGCGACTGAAGGATTCTGTCAATGACCGCCTCGTCCAGGAGGTTAATGTCCAGCTGGGATAGGCGGTTGTGCAACCCAGACATTTTGAGTATGTGCTCACTGACAGAACTATTTTCCTTCATCTTACAACTGTAGAATTTGTCGGAGACTTCATATCTCTCGACCCGGGCATGAGCTTGGAAAACCATTTTCAGCTCCTCGAACATCTCATATGCTCCGTGTTGCTCAAAACGCTTTTGGAGCCCTGGTTCTAAGCTGTAAAGCATGCCGCACTAAACGAGGGAGTAATCATCAGCACGAGACTGCCAAGCGTTCATAACGTCTTGGTTCTCTGGGATGGGTGCTTCACCTAGCGGTGCTTCTAGGACATATTGTTTCTTGGCAGCTATGAGGATGATCCTCAGGTTTCGGACCCAGTCCGAATAGTTGCTGCCATCATCTTTCAGCTTGGTTTTCTCTAGGAACGCGTTGAAGTTCATGGTGACATTAGCGTTGGCCATTTGATCTACAAGACATTTTGCAAAGATTTTAGACTAATGTTCATGATAATTAAGTTCATCTAATCAAATTATTTAATGAACTCCCACTCAGATTTGACATCCCTCTAGTCATCTAAGTGTTACATGATCCGAGTCGACTAGGTCGTGTCCGATCATCACGTGAGACGGACTAGTCATCGTCGGTGAACATCTCCATGTTGATCGTATCTTCCATACGACTCATGTTCGACCTTTAGGTCTCTTGTGTTCCGAGGCCATGTCTGTACATGCCAGGCTCGTCAAGTTAACCTAAGTGTTTTGCATGTGTAAAACTGTCTTACACCCGTTGTATGTGAACGTAGGAATCTATCACACCCGATCATCACGTGGTGCTTCGAAACAACGAACTTTAGCAACGGCGCACAGTTAGGGAGAACACTTTCTTGAAATTATTATAAGGGATCATCTTATTTACTACCGTCGTTCTAAGTAAACAAGATGCATAAACATAATAAACATCACATGCAATTATATAGTAGTGACATGATATGGCCAATATCATATAGCTCCTTTGATCTCCATCTTCGGGGCTCCATGATCATCTTGTCACCGGCATGACACCATGATCTCCATCATCGTGTCTCCATGAAGTTCCTCGCCAACTATTACTTCTACTACTATAGCTAACGGTTTAGCAATAAAGCAAAGTAATTACATGGCGTTGAATCAATGACACGCAGGTCATACAATAATTAAGACAACTCCTATGGCTCCTGCCGGTTGTCATACTCATCGACATGCAAGTCGTGATTCCTATTATAAGAACATGATGTCATACATCACAATATATCATTCATCATACATCACAACTTTTGGCCATATCACATCACAAGGAAATTGCTGCAAAAACAAGTTAGACGTCCTCTAATTGTTGTTGCATCTTTTACGATGGCTGCAATAGGGTTCTAGCAAGAACGTTTTCTTACCTACGAAAAAACCACAACGTGATTTGTCAACTTCTATTTACCCTTCATAAGGACCCTTTTCGTTGAATCCGCTCCAACTAAAGTGGGAGAGACAGACACCCGCTAGCCATCTTATGCAACTAGTGCATGTCAGTCGGTGGAACCTGTCTCACGTAAGCGTACGTGTAAGGTCGGTCCGGCCGCTTCATCCCACAATACTGCTGAAGCAAAATAAGACTAGTAGCGGCAAGAAAGTTGACAACATTTACGCCCACAACAAATTGTGTCCTACTCGTGCAATAGAGAACTACGCATAGACCTAGCTCATGATGCCACTGTTGGGGAACGTTGCAGAAAATAAAAATTTTCCTACGGTTTCACCAAGATCCATCTATGAGTTCATCTAGCAACAAGTGATAGGAGTGCATCCACATACCTTTGTAGATCGCGGCGAAGCGTTCAAGAGAACGGGGTTGAGGGAGTCGTACTCGTCGTGATCCAAATCACCGATGACCAAGTGCCGAACGGACAGCATCTCCGCGTTCAACACACGTGACGGGCGGATGACGTCTCCCGCACCTTGATCCAGCAAGGAGGAGGGAGAGGTTGAAGAAGATCCAGCAGCATGACGACGTGGTGGTGGATGCAGCAGGGTTCCGGCAGAGCTTCGCCGAGCTTCTGCGAGAAGGAGAGGTGTAGCAAGGGAGAGGGAGGCGCCAAGACTTGGGGTGCGGCCGCCCTCCCCCCCCCTTATATAGGCCCCCTGGGGGGGCGCCGGCCCTGGAGATGAGATCTCCCAAGGGTGGGCGGTGCCCAAGGGGGGAGGCTTGCCCCCCAAGGCAAGTGGGGCGCCCCCCACCCCTAGGGTTTCCAACCCTAGGCGCGGGGGCCCAAGGAGGCGCACCAGCCCACTAGGGGCTGGTTCCTCCCAATTCAGCCCACGGTGCCCTCCGGGATAGGTGGCCCCACCCGGTGGACCCCCGGGACCCTTCCGGTGGTCCCGGTACAATACCGGTGACCCCCGAAACTCTCCCGATGGCCGAAACAGCACTTCCTATATATAATTCTTCACCTCCGGGCCATTTCGGAACTCCTCGTGACGTCCGGGATCTCATCTGGGACTCCGAACAACTTTCGGTTTGCTGCATACTCATATCTCTACAACCATAGCGTCACCGAACCTTAAGTGTGTAGACCCTACGGGTTCGGGAGACACGTAGACATGACCGAGACGGCTCCCCGGTCAATAACCAACAGCGGGATCTGGATACCCATGTTGGCTCCCACATGCTCCTCGATGATCTCATCGGATGAACCACGATGTCGAGGATTCAAGCAACCCCGTATACAATTCCTTTTGTCAATCGGTATGTTAGTTGCCCGAGATTCGATCGTTGATATCCCAATACCTTGTTCAATCTCGTTACCGGCAAGTCACTTTACTCGTACCGTAATGCATGATCCCGTGACCAAACACTTGGTCACTTTGAGCTCATTATGATGATGCATTACCGAGTGGGCCCGATGATACCTCTACATGTCACGGAGTGACAAATCCCAGTCTCGATCCGTGACAACCCAACAGACACTTTCAGAGATACCTGTAGTGAACCTTTACAGTCACCCAGTTACTTGTGACGTTTGGTACACCCAAAGCACTCCTACGGTATCCGGAAGTTACACGATCTCATGGTCTAAGGAAAAGATACTTGACATTGGAAAAGCTCTAGCAAAACGAACTACACGATCTTGTGCTATGCTTAGGATTGGGTCTTGTCCATCACATCATTCTCCTAATGATGTGATCCCATTTATCAATGACATCCAATGTTCATAATCAGGAAACCATGACTATCTATTGATCAACGAGCTAGTCAACTAGAGGCTCACTAAGGACATGTTGTGGTCTATGTATTCACACGTGTATTACGATTTTCGGATAATACAATTATAACATGAATAAAAGACAATTATCACGAATAAAGAAATATAATAATAATCTTTTTATTATTGCCTCTCGGGCATATTTCCAACAGCTGACTCAGCTAGCACAATCCACATTGGCTTCGTCCGTGGACTCGAGACGAGACTTGTCCGCAGGCCAGTGGCACTCCCGTCGGGCTCCCACGTGTTTGTAGAAGGCGCCCTTGTGGAACACGACGTCGAGATACATACTTCTTTTAGTGTCCATGCCGGCCGGTGGCGGGGAGTGTAGCGCCGACCAGCATCTGGCACGGCGCGAGGAACGATAGGCCGTATCCACCGCTGCGGATCAGCATCAGTGCGAACGTGCCCAGCCGGCGGGCCGGAGCGAGTGCCGCCTTGTGGAACATGTCCTGACCCAACAAATTAACGTTCTTGGGCACCTTGTTGCTGCGGCCTATGGAGCGTGGTGAGGTGAGGCAGCGGGAACTGCCTTCCAGTGAGCGGCTCCAGGAGAGTCAGGCTACGGGCACTGTCGACGGTGACCACCCAGCCGGAGTTGCAGCCTATGACGCGCGTCGGATGCACAGACTCCTTGCCATTGACCACGCCGATGAAGTCTTGGCGGCAATGGCAGTGCATCGGGCGGAGGCAGACCTTGTTGGTCCACCTCTCTTTCTCTTCGCCCAACCTGGTTTCCCACCACGAGCACTCGTAGCGAGCCTCCACGCAGACGTAGTGCGGCAGGTTCGGCCGTTTGAGCATGCCGAGGCGCGCGGTCTTGAGCGCGCGGCGCCACTGCCGGCAGACGGCGGAGCAGCCGACGTTGTCGAGGGGCCCGACGCTCGTCCAGGGCTTCAGTGGGCAGGTCGATGAAGCTGGCGGGCGCCATGGGAGGGACAAGTGCGCCGTTGATGCCGCCGAGCGCGCTCGGCTCGCGCCGCCGCGGATTTTGCCTGTTCGTCTGTCGTCCGTTTTGATTCGAAGCCGGCGTTAATAGGAACCGACTTCGTTGTGCGTGGTGGACTCGGAGGCGACTGTGTACTTTAGTGTCCCCGACGAAAGTCGATAACTTTTTTGGGAATTGCTTGTATCCGGCGCGCCGGCCGAACGTTGCGCCGGACGCCTCGCTCGTTAACATACTTGCACCCTCGTGCATGCGACCACGTCGCTCTTGGCCCCACGCACACTGCTTTTCCTTCTTATCTCCCGCAACGCAGGCCCAGCCGCTCGTTATCGCGTGTCTTTCTCCGCTCCCAATCCCGTACCTCTGAACTCCCAGCCATGGCTGCCGAGCGACTCCCCGATAAGCTGAAACCGGTGCACCTCCACTGCACCTACACAGCTTGCTCGGCGCCCAACCTCGTCGCTCCATCGTTGCCGGCGAGACCCTCTCCCATCCCCGCGGCCATGGCCGCCTACAACCCTTGCGGATCCCAGCGATGTCCTCCGCCCAACTCCGGCTTCGAGTCCGGCTGACGTAGCTACGGGCACCGTCCATCAGGGCGTTGCAACGGCGACTGGTGGTGCTGCGCATGGCCTTGCTACAGCCGCTGTCGACGGCAGTTACAATGAGCGGTAGTGGTGGTGCGCACCGGCCAAGGCATGACAAGTTTTTTGCTGGAACCGATGTACTTGTGTGCTACAACCGGCCATGGCATCGCCCAGAAGCTACAACCGTGCTCACCAGAGATGCAACCGGCAACGCCGTCATCAACATTTTTTTGCTACAACCATGCTCACCGGGGCTGCAACCGGTGACGCCGCCGTCGACGATTTTTGCTACAACCATGCTTGCAGATGCTATAACCATGCTCACCGGGGCTGCAACCGGTGACGCCGTGGTCGACGATTTTTTCTACAACCATGCTTGCAGATGCTATCACCGTGCTCACCGGAGCTGCAGCTGCGACCCCACCGGCGACGATTTGCTACAACCGGGCAGACGGGATGCTGGAACCGTCGGTTTATTTACAACATGGGTGGACGGAGGCGACGAGTCGCAATCCTCTGATTTTTGCTGGAACCGACTAGTAGCGGAGCTACAACCATGTGATGTAGAGGCTGGAACTGTTATCGACAGAAGCTGGAGCCAGCGTTTTGTTTTGCTTCAATCGACGAAGTGGCGCTGAGACAACGACGGGTGCCGTCGCGGTGGGCTGCAACCAGCACCATCAAAAGCTACATCCGGCGTTTTGTTTTGCTGCAAAGGTTATGTGCCGAAACGATAAGCCAAGAGACGACGGCGAGGGGCGGCGGACGGGCACTGATGCGCCAAGCGTTGACGGCGAGGGGCAGCGGGGGCGGCACAACCCGGTGCTGCAACCATGGGGCCACGAGCTACAACCTTTTTTGCCGACCGGTGCTAAGAAGGGCGCTGCCGGAGTAGCGAGACACGTCCACGGCCAGGAGCTGCAAGACGAGGTAGCCATAGTGAGCGATCTGATCGGCGACGGGGAAGGCTGCAAGCGCAATGTCAGCAGCGAGAGGCACGTGCCCATGGCTAGGAGCAAGGCGGCCGGCGGCGCTCGCTGTCGCTCCTTACTCACTTATTTGGGGAAGAAGACAAGCCCGAGGGGATGAGAAACAAAATATACGCTCAATCTGGACGGTTAAAAAGGCGCTGCATCGGACGCTGAGGATGCGACCGGCCCAAATTTGGGCCGGCGCACCGACGCCCATCATTGCCCAACTATTTTTTGAGACATTGTCTTTTTTTTAGCGGTATTTGAGACACTGTCGATAACTCTTTTTTTCTAGCGCAGCATTTTTTTTGAGGGTTTTTTCTAGCGCAGCAGTAGAGTCGGGCCTGGAACGCAAAGCCTGGGCCGGATTTTTTTAGCCCAGTTTCAAGCCGCGAGAGCTGCGGGCCGTATGGTCTCCCCTCTCAAGATTTTTGTCATCAGACTTCACTGGTGCGCCGTGCGCGAACTTTCGTCTACACCGCAGGCGGCCGAGCGCGACGGACCAAAAAACCTGGACCAGGCGAACCTGTGCCTGGCCCCAGTCGTTGTTGCTCCACTCATTTCGCTGGTTTCAGTGGATAGACCCTAGGAAAAAATAGATAGCGACTGGAGTTGAAAGATTGCCGGACAGGCTGAAAAGTTTGGGCGAGATGTCGGGCCCGACTAATAAAAGGTGAAAAAGACCTTAAAGAAACAAGAAAAATCTCGAAAATGGTATTCTGAGCTTGAGCTTACGTGAGCTCGAGTGACAAGTAAACCAAAAACAAATTGTATTTTTTTTACCAAACATTGACAAATGTTTAATTGCTTGCAAAGTTTCTTCACAAAATGACATTCGTGAAGACGTGGTAAATAAAAAAAAATCGATGCCCCAAAATGCCTTTCTAAATAACACTTTTGGAGCATCGATTTATTTTGCCACTGTTTTCACGAATGTCATCCGATGTTGAAACTTTGCAGGCAATCAAAAAATATGTCAATGCTAAAAAAATCAGATTTTTTTGTTATTTATTTAAAAGAATCATTTTTTACTGTTCACCCCAAGCTCACATGAGATGAGCTGAGTATGAGCATTTTATGTACCTCGAACGAAAAATGAGCTAATCTTGAGCCAACCCTAGATCATTCGATTTTAGCTTGATAGTTTTGATTTTTATTTAAAAAATTGTTTGCTCGTAATGAAGTTGTGGCAAGGCAGCGGCTAGCGTGCAATGGTTGACAGAAGGTGGGGAATTGATGGGGAACGCAATAATTTCAAAAAATTTCTACGCACACGCAAGATCCATCTAGGTGATGCATAGCAACGAGAGGGGAGAGTATTGTCTACGTACCCTCGTAGACCGTAAGCGGAAGCGTTATGGCAACGTGGTTGATGTAGTCGTACGTCTTCACGATCCGACCGATCCTAGCACCGAAGGTACGGCACCTACGCGATCTACACACATTCAGCACGGTGACGTCCTACGAACTCTAGATCCAGTTGAGGTCAAGGGAGAGTTTCGTCAGCACAACGACGTGATGACGGTGATGATGAATTTACCGGCGCAGGGCTTCGCCTAAGCACTACGGCGATATGACCGAGGTGGAATATGGTGGAGGGGGGCACCGCACACGGCTAAACAATCAACTTGTGTGTCTATGGGGTGCTCCCCTCCTCCGTATATAAAGGAGTGGAGGGTCGGCCCTCTCTATGGCGCGCATACAGAGTCGTACTCCCGGGAGTAGGATCCCCTTTCCCTAGTTGGAGTAGGAGAGGAAGGAAGGAGGAGAGGGAGAAGGAAGGGTGACCGCCCCTCACCCAATTCGGATTGGGCTTGGGGGGGCGCCCTCCACCTGGCTGCCTCCTCCTCTCTCACACTAAGGCCCAATAAGGTCCATGCACTCCCCGGGGGGTTCCGATAACCCCCCGGTACTCCGGTGAATGCCCGAACTTACTCGGAACTATTCCGATGTCCAAACATAGTCATCCAATATATCGATCTTTATGTCTCGACCATTTCGAGACTCCTCGTCATGTCCGTGATCATATCTGGGACTCCGAACTACCTTCGGTACATCAAATCACATAAACTTCGTGTCTGCGATCGTCACCGAACGTTAAGCGTGCGGACCCTACGGGTTCGAGAACTATGTAGACATGACCGAGACTCATCTCCGGTCAATAACCAATAGCGGAACCTGGATGCTCATATTGGTTCCTACATTTTCTACGAAGATCTTTATTGGTCAAACCGCATAACAACATACGCTGTTCCCTTTGTCATCGGTATGTTACTTGCCCGAGATTCGATCGTCGGTATCTCAATACCTAGTTCAATATCGTTACCGACAAGTCTCTTTACTCGTTCCGTAATGCATCATCCCGTAACTAACTCATTAGTCACATTGCTTGCAAGGCTTATAGTGATGTGCATTACCGGGAGGGTCCAAAGATACCTCTCCGAAACACGGAGTGGCAAATCCTAATCTCGATCTATGCCAACCCAACAAACACCATCGAAAACACACTAAGTGTTCCTCCGGTATTCGGAAGTTGCATAAATCTCATAGTCATAGGAACATGTATAAGTTATGAAGAAAGCAATAGCAATAAACTAAACGATCGTAGTGCTAAGCTAATGGATGGGTCAAGTCAATCACATCATTCTCTAATGATGTGATCCCGTTTATCAAATGAAAACTCTTTGTCCATGGCTAGGAGACTTAACAATCTTTGATTAACGAGCTAGTCAAGTAGAGGCATACTAGTGACACTCTGTTTGTCTATGTATTCACACATGTACTAAGTTTCCGGTTAATACAATTCTAGCATGAATAATAAACATTTATCATGATATAAGGAAATATAAATAACAACTTTATTATTGCCTCTAGGGCATATTTCCTTCAGTCTCCCACTTGCACTAGAGTCATGATGACGGATGGAATAGAGGCGTCTTTTGATGTGCTTGGTTCTCTTGTGAAATCTGGATTCCTTCGCCAAGGCAATTGCTCCAGTATTGTCACAAAAGATCTTCATTGGACCCGATGCACTAGGTATGACACCTAGATCGGATATGAACTCCTTCATCCAGACTCCTTCATTTGCTGCTTCCGAAGCAACTATGTATTCCGCTTCACACGTAGATCCCGCCACGACGCTCTATTTTGAACTGCAACAACTAGCAGCTCCACCATTCAATATAAACAAGTATCCGATTTGTGACTTAGAGTCATCCGGATCAGTGTCAAAGCTTGCATCGACTAACCATTTACGACGAGCTCTTTGTCACCTCCATAAAAGAGAAACATATCCTTAGTCCTTTTCAGGTATTTCAGGATGTCCTTGACCGTTGTCCAGCGATCCACTCCTGGATTACTTTGGTACCTCCCTATTATACTTATAGCAAGGCACACATTAGGTCTGGTACACAACATTGCATACATGATAGAACCTATGGCTGAAGCATAGGAATGACTTTCATTTTCTCTCTATCTTTTGCAGTGGTCGGGCATTGAGTCTCACTCAACTTCACACCTTGTAACACAGACAAGAACCCTTTCTTTGACAAGTCCATTTTGAACTTCTTCAAAATTTTATCAAGGTATGTGCTTTTGAAAGTCCAATTAAGCATCTTGATCTATCTCTATAGATCTTGATGCCCAATATATAAGCAGCTTCACCGAGGTCTTTCATTGAAAAACTTTTATTAAGTATGCTTTTATGCTATCCAGAAATTACATATCATTTCCAATCAACAATATGTCATCCACATATAATATTATTAATCCTACAGAGCTCCCACTCACTTTCTTGTAAATACAGGCTTCTCCAAAAGTCTGTATAAAACCATATGCTTTGATCACACTATCAAAACATTTATTCCAACTCCGAGAGGCTTGCACCAGTCCATAAAAGGATCGCTGGAGCTTGCACACTTTGTTAGCACCCTTTGGATCGAAAAAACCTTCTGGTTGTATCATATACAACTCTTCTTCCAGAAATCCATTCAGGAATGCAGTTTTGATATCCATTTGCCAAATTTCATAATCATAAAATGCAACAATTGCTAACATGATTCGGACAGACTTAAGCATCGCTACGGGTGAGAAAGTCTCATCGTAGTCAACTCCTTGAACTTGTCGAAAACCTTTCGCAACAAGTTGAGCTTTGTAGACAGTAACATTACCGTTGTCGTCAGTCTTCTTCTTGAAGATCCATTTATTCTCTATTGCTTGCCGATCATCGGGCAAGTCAACCAAAGTCCACACTTTGTTCTCATACATGGATCCCATCTCAGATTTCATGGCCTCAAGCCATTTCGCGGAATCTGGGCTCATCATCGCTTCCTCATAGTTCGTAGGTTCATTATGGTCTAGTAACATAACGTCCAGAACAGGATTACCATACCACTCTGGTGTGGATCTTACTCTGGTTGACCTACGAGGTAACTTTATTAGAAGTTTCATGATCATCATCGTTAGCTTCCTCACTTATTGGTGTAGGAATCACTGGAACTGCTTTCTGTAATGAACTATCTTCTAATAAGGGAGTAGGTACAATTACCTCATCAAGTTCTAATTTCCTCCCACTCACTTCTTTCGAGAGAAACTCTTTCTCTAGAAAGGATCCATTCTTAGCAACAAATATCTTGCCTTCGGATCTGTGATAGAAGGTGTACCCAACGGTCTCCTTTGGGTATCCTATGAAGACACATTTCTCCGATTTGGGTTCGAGCTTATCAGGTTGAAGCTTTTTCACATAAGCATGGCAGCCCCAAACTTTAAGAAACGACAACTTGGGTTTCTTGCCAAACCATAGTTCATAAGGTGTCATCTCGACGGATTTAGATGGTGCCCTATTTGATGTGAATGCAGCTGTCTCTAAAGCATAACCCCAAAACGATATCGATAAATCAGTGAGAGACATCATAGATCGCACCATATCAAATAAACTACGATTACAACGTTCGGACACACCATTACGCTGTGGTGTTCTGGGTGGCGTGAGTTGCGAAACTATTGCGCATTGTTTCAATTGAAGACCAAACTCATAACTCAAATATTCTCCTCCACGATCAGATCGTAGAAACTTTATTTTCTTGTTACGATGATTTTCCACTTCACTCTGAAATTCTTTGAACTTATCAAATGTTTCAGACTTATGTTTCATCAAGTAGATATACCCATACCGCTCAAATCATCTGTGAAGGTAAGAAAATAATGATAACCGCCGCGAGCATCAACACTCATCGGACCGCATACATCAGTATGTATTATTTCCAACAAGTCTATTGCTCGCTCCATTGTTCCCGAGAACGGAGTCTTAGTCATCTTGCCCATGAGACCTGGTTTGCAAGCATCAAGTGATTCATAATCAAGTGATTCCAAAAGCCCATCAGCATGGAGTTTCTTCATGCGCTTTACACCAATATGACCTAAACACCATTGCCACAAATAAGTTGCACTATCATTATTAAACTTATATCTTTTGGCTTCAATACTATGAACATGTGTATCACTACTATCAAGATTTAGTAAAAATAGACCACTCATTAAGGGTGCATGACCATAAAAGATATTATTCATATAAATAGAACAACCATTATTCTCTGATTTAAATGAATAACCGTCTCGCATCAAACAAGATCCCAATATAATGTTCATGCTTAACGCTGGAACCAAATAACAATTATTCAGGTCTAAAACTAATCCCGAAGTTAGAGGTAGCGTGCCGACGGCTATCACATCGACTTTGGAACCATTTCCCACGCGCATCGTCACCTCGTCCTCAGCCAATCTTTGCTTAACCCGTAGCCCCTATTTCGAGTTGCAAATATTAGCAACAGAACCAACATCAAATACCCAGGCGCTACTGCGAGCATTAGTAAGGTACACATCAATAACATGTATATAAAATACACCTTTCACTTTGCCATCCTTCTTCTCCGCCAAATACTTGGGGCAGTTCCGCTTCTAGTGACCAGTCCCTTTGTAGTAGAAGCACTCAGTCTCAGGCTTAGGTCCAGACTTGGGCTTCTTCACTTGAGCAGCAACTTGCTTGCTGTTCTTCTTGAAGTTCCCCTTCTTCCCTTTACCCTTCTTCTTGAAACTGGTGGTCTTGTTGACCATCAACACTTGATGCTCCTTCTTGATTTCTACCTCCGCAGCCTTTAGCATTGCGAAGAGCTCAAGAATTGTCTTATCCATCCCTTGCATATTGTAGTTCATGACAAAGCTCTTGTAGCTTGGTGGCAGTGATTGAAGAACTCTGTCAATGACACTATCATTAGGAAGATTAACTCCCAGTTGATTCAAGTGGTTGTGGTACCCAGACAATCTGAGTATATGTTCACTGACAGAACTATTCTCCTCCATCTTGCAGTTGTAGAACTTATTAGAGACTTCATATATCTCAATCCGGGCATTTGCTTGAAATATTAGCTTCAACTTTTGGAACATCTCATATGCTCCATGACGTTCAAAACATCGTTGAAGTCCCGGTTCTAAGCCATAAAGCATGGCACACAGAACTATCGAGTAGTCATCAGCTTTGCTCTGCCAGACGTTTATAACATCTGGCGTTGCTCCTTAATGGGTTTGTCACCTAGCGGTGCTTCCAGGACGTAATTCTTCTATGCAGCAATGAGGATAATCCTCAAGTTACGGACCCAGTCCGTGTAATTGTTACCATCATCTTTCAACTTAGCTTTCTCTATGAATGCATTAAAATACAATGGAACAACAACACGAGCCATTTATCTACAATAACATAGACATGCAAAATACTATCAGGTACTAAGTTCATGATAAATTAAAGTTAAATCAATCATATTACTTAAGAACTCCCACTTAGATAGACATCCCTCTAATCATCTAAGTGATCACGTGATCCATATCAATTAAACCATGTCCGATCATCACGTGAGATGGAGTAGTTTTCAATGGTGAACATTACTATGTTGATCATATCTATTATATGATTCACGCTCGACCTTTTGGTCTTAGTGTTCCGAGGCCATATCTGCATATGCTAGGCTCGTCAAGTTTAACCCGAGTATTCTGCATGTGCAAAATTGGCTTGCACCCGTTGTATGTGAACGTAGAGCTTATCACACCCGATCATCACGTGGTGTCTCGGCACGACGAACTGTAGCAATGGTGCATACTCAGGGAGAACACTTATACCTTGAAATTTAGTGAGAGATCATCTTATAATGCTATCGCCAAACTAAGCAAAATAAGATGCATAAAGGATAAACATCACATGCAATCAATATAAGTGATATGATATGGCCATCATCATCTTGTGCCTTTGATCTCCATCTCCAAAGCACCGTCATGATCACCATTGTCACCGGCTTGACACCTTGATCTCCATCGAAGCATCATTGTCGTCTCGCCAACTATTGTTTCTACGACTATCGCTACCGCTTAGTGATAAAGTAAAAACAATTACAGGGCGATTGCATTGCATACAATAAAGCGACAACTATATGGCTCCTGCCAGTTGCCGATAACTCTGTTACACAACATGATCATCTCATATAATAAAATATAGCGTCATGTTAGACGTCCTCTACTTTGTTGTTGCAAGTTTTACGTGGCTGTTAAGGGCTTAGCAAGAACCGTTCTTACCCACGCATCAAAAACCACAATGCTTTTTTGCCAAGTGTGCTGTTTTTTTAACCTTCAACAAGGACCGGGCGTAGCCACACTCGATTCAACTAAAGTTGGAGAAACAGACACCCACTAGCCACCTGTGTGCAAAGCACGTCGGTAGAACCAGTCTCGCGTAAGCGTACGCGTAATGTCTGTCTGAGCCGCTTCATCCAACAATACTGCCGAATCAAAGTATGACATGCTGGTAAGCTGTATGACTATTATCGCCCACAACTCTTTGTGTTCTACTCGTGCTTATAACATCTACGCATAGACCTGGCTCGGATGCCACTGATGGGGAACACAGTGATTTCAAAATTTTCCTACGCACACGCAAGATCCATCTAGGTGATGCATAGCAACGAGAGGGGAGAGTGTTGTCTACGTACCCTCGTAGACCGTAAGCGGAAGCATTATGACAACGCGGTTGATGTAGTCGTACGTCTTTACGATCCGACCGATCCTAACACCGAAGGTACGGCACCTCCGCAATCTGCACACGTTCAGCTCGGTGACGTCCCACAAACTCTAGATCCAGCTGAGGTCGAGGGAGAGTTTCGTCAGCATGACGGCGTGATGATGGTGATGATGAATTTACGGGCGCAGGGTTTTGCCTAAGCACTACGATGATATGACTGAGGTGGAATATGGTGGAGGGGGCACCTCATAGGGCTAAACAGTCAACTTGTGTGTCTATGGGGTGCCCCCTCCTCCGTATATAGAGGAGTGGAGGAGGGGAGGGCCAACCCTCTCTATGGTGCACCCTGGGGGGAGTCCTAGTCCCACCGGGAGTAGGGTTCCCCCCCTTCCCTAGTTGGAGTAGGAGAGGAAGGAAGGAGGAGAGAGGGAGAAGGAAAGGGGCGGTCCCTCACCCAATTCGGATTGGGCTTGGGGGCGCCCTCCACAACCTCCTCCTCCTCTCTCCCACTAAGGCCCAATAAGGCCCATACACTCCCCGGGGGGTTCCGGTAACCCCCCAGTACTCCGGTAAATGCCTGAACTTACTCGGAACCATTTCGATGTCCAAACATAGTCATCCAATATATCGATCTTTATGTCTCGACCATTTAAAGACTCCTCGTCATGTTCGTGATCATATCCGGGACTCTGAACTACCTTCGGTACATCAAAACACATAAACTCATAATACCAATCGTCACCGAACGTTAAGCGTGCGGACCCTACGGGTTCGAGAACTATGTAGACATGACCGAGACTCATCACCGGTCAATAACCAATAGCGGAACCTGGATGCTCATATTGGTTCCTACATATTCTAGAAGATCTTTACCGATCAAACCGCATAACAACATACCTTGTTCCCTTTGTCATCGGTATGTTACTTGCCCGAGATTCGATCGTTGGTATCTCAATACCTAGTTCAAAATCGTTACCGGCAAGTCTCTTTACTCATTCCGTAATGCATCATCCCGTAACTAACTCATTAGTCACATTGCTTGCAAGGCTTATAGTGATGTGCATTACCGAGAGGGCCCAGAGATACCTCTCTGAGACACGGAGTGACAAATCCTAATCTCGATCTATGCCAACCCAACAAACACCATCGGAAACACCTGTAGAGCATCTTCATAATCACCCAGTTACATTGTGACTTTTGATAGCACACTAAGTGTTCCTCCGGTATTCAGGAGTTGCATAATCTCATAGTCATAGGAACATGTATAAGTTATGAAGAAAGCAATAGCAATAAACTAAACGATCATAGTGCTAAGCTAACGGATGGGTCAAGTCAATCACATCATTCTCTAATGATGTGATCCCATTTATCAAATGACAACTCTTTGTCCATGGCTAGGAAACTTAACCATCTTTCATTAACGAGCTAGTCAAGTAGAGACATAGTCAAGTAGAGGCATAGTAGTGACACTCTGTTTGTCTATGCATTCACACATGTACTAAGTTTCCAGTTAATACAATTCTAGCATGAATAATAAACACTTATCATGATATAAGGAAATATAAATAACAACTTCATTATTGCCTCTAGGGCATATTTCCTTCAGTCTCCCACTTGCACTAGAGTCAATAATCTAGATTACATTGTAATGATTCTAACACCCATGGAGTCTTGGTGATGATCATGTTTTGCTCGTGAGAGAGGCTTAGTCAACTGTTCTGCAACATTCAGATCCCTATGTATCTTGCAAATCTCTATGTCCCCTTCCGACACTTGATGACGGATGGAATTGAAGCATCTCTTGATGTGCTTGGTTCTCTTGTGAAATCTGGATTCCTTCGCCAAGGAAATTGCTCCAGTATTGTCACAAAAGATCTTCATTGGACCCAATGCACTAGGTATGACACCTAGATCGGATATGAACTCCTTCATCCAGACTCCTTCGTTTGCTGCTTCCGAAGCAGCTATGTATTCCGCTTCACACGTAGATCCCGCCACGACGCTCTGTTTAGAACTGCACCAACTGATAGCTCCACCATTCAATATAAACACGTATCCGATTTGTGACTTAGAGTCATCCGGATCAGTGTCAAAGCTTGCATCGACGTAACCATTTACGATGAGCTCTTTGTCACCTCCATAAACGAGAAACATATCCTTTAGTCCTTTTCATCTATTTCAGGATGTTCTTGACCGCTGTCCAGTGATCCACTCACTACAAAAAAAGACACATCCGTGACATTTTGGGCCGAACGAAATGTTTTTCTGTCATACATATGACACTTCTATGACGATAATTGTGACAAAACCCGGTATCATCATAGATGTGGTGGGCTCCTACTTCTATGACAAAAATCATGACAGAAAATGGGCTTTTCGTCCTGGGCGGGCGGAGACGCAGCTGCATGACATTCTTTGGGCCGTCCATGACGGAAAAAACCATGGTAGAAGCGAGGGCGAGGAAAATTTCGGCGAGTTCCCGGTTACGGTGGGAGGTCGGGGTCGGCGATGCGCTGCTTTCTCGTGACACGACGCTGCGTGTGTGCGTAGGCGTTGGCTCTAATCGAACCCGATCGAGGCGTTGGGCTCTAATCGAACCCGGCGATTGCACCGCAGTTACGCGTTCTTGAACTCGGCGATTGATCGATGGCTGTTAACTGAACTCGATCGAGCGATTCCTTCGCTACTGCTGCTAACTGAAGCCGATCGATTGGATGAACAGTGATCGTTGCGGGGGGGGGGGGGTTTGGATGAACACTGAGCGGTGGCATTGCCTCTGGATGAACAGGACCCCGTGGTGTGGAGGTGTGGATAAACAGTAGACGGTGGAGGGGTGGTTGAACAGTAGCCGGTGGAGTAGCACACGGTGGTGGCTGGATGAACAGGAGCCCGTGGAGGCTAGAGGAGGTCTACGGTAGCCCGTGGAGGCTGGAGGAGGTCGACGGTGGAGATGAACAGTATCTCGTGGAGTCCCGTTTTGCGGTACACCACACCCCTCCTGATGAATAGGACTCCCATTTCGACCGTAGCGCTCCAACACAAGTCTGTTTCGTCCGTTTTGCGGTACGCCACACCCCTCCCGATCAACAGGACCCCCGGTTCGACCGTAGGAGGTCCGTTTCGTCCGTTTTGCGGTATGCCACACCCCTCCCGATCAACAGGACCCCCGTTTCGACCGTAGGAGGTCCGTTTCCTCCGTTTTGCGGTACGCCACACCCCTCCCGATCAACAGGACCCCGTTTCGAACATGGCCGGTCGAACACAAGGCCGTTTCCTCCGTTCTGTGGTACGCCAGGCCTCGTTTCCATCGCCTGTTACGTCCAAGCCCCGATGAACACGACGGCGCATTCCGTTCCGACCCAGCCGGTTGGCTCCCCATGAACACGGCAGCGACGCTATTTCTCCGTTCCGACCCAGCCATGTACACGAGCCCCGCCGCACGTATGCGCCGAGTAGGCGTTCGAGACCCGCCCGTATGTACACATACGTGGCCGTATTTTCTTTCTTGCACTGCGGCGGCGACGTGCGTGTACATGCTACGTGCGCGCCTCTACTACGACACGTACGCGTCTCTACATCGACCAGTATATATGTACGTACACGTTCACGACCAGAATGACAACGCTACGTACGCTTTGACCAGGTGGGTCCCGACTGTCAGGCACTTCCTTGCGTGTGAAAAGGTAGCTGGTGGGTCCCAGCAGTCAGGGGGGTGAATCGTTTTTTTCCCCCGGACGCACTTTCTTGCGTGCGAAGATGTAGCTGGTGGGTCCCAGCAGTCAGGGGGGCGAATCGTATTTTTTTGCCCGGACGCACTTCCTTGCGTGCGAAGATGTAGCTGGTGGGACCCAGCAGTCGAGGGTGAATCGTTTTTGCCCGGACGCACTTCCTTGCGTGCGAAGATGTAGCTGGTGGGTCCCGGCGGTCGAAGCGAATCGTTTTTTTTTGCCCGGACACACTTCCTTACGTGCGAAGATGTAGCTGGTGGGTCCCAGCAGTCAGGGGGGCGAATCGTTTTTTTTGCCCAGATGCACTTCCTTTGCGTGCGAAGATGTAGCTGGTGGGTCCCAGCAGTCAGGGGAAACGTTTTTTTCGCAAAATACAGTGGCCCGTCCGGTGAGCCCCAGCTGTCAGGTGGAGGAATCATTATTTTCTGCGTAATAAGGAGGCACTTCCTTGCTGTGGCCGTGGACCCAGCTGTCAGGCTCTCCACGTACAGTCCATGTCCGATGGAAGTCGTTCCTTACCATGTTGACCAGGCCGCACCGAGAGCACCACGACGGTGGACGACGGCGAGGCCTAGGAAGGGGACGACGCGGAGCCGGGGAAAACACGCCAGTGGAAGCCCGCGCGGAGAGGAGTACGAGGGTTCACTGGTTCGGCTGCGGTGTGAGGCTGCCGTCGCCGCAGGGCCTGGCCAGCGATGGGAATAGTAGGGGGCGGTGAGGCCTTCGCGGCAGCACAGCCGACCACGGGAGGCAGGAGCATGCGACACGACCGGCGCTGCTTTGGGCGGCTGGAGCAAGAAGACTAGAGGTTGAAGAAGCACTACGGCCGTTGGATGGACATTGTACGGTCACTGGAGCTAGACTCGTTCATATTGACTAAGTTGACAAAGCCCTCCGTCCCCGTCAACTTAGTTGGCCCACAAGTCATCCTCCCACTATGGTGGGTCCCAGCTAGCAGGGGGTATTCATTTTTGTGTGCGTAATATGGAGGCACTTCCTTGCGTGCGAAGATATAACTGGTGGGTCCGACATGTCAGCGGGGGGAACGTTTTTTCACGAAATACAGAGGCTCTTCCGGTGGGTCCCAGCTGTTAGGTGGAGGAATCATTATTTTGCGCATAATAAGGAGGCATTTCTTTTTGTGCGGCCATGGACCCAGCTGTCAGCCTCTCCACGTACAGTCCACGGCCGATGGATGTCGTTCATTGACCACGTTGACTAGGCCGCGCCGAGAGCACCATGGCGGTGGACGACGGCGAGGCCTAGGAAGGGAACGACACGGAGCCGGGGAAGACTCGGCAATGGTTGCCCACGCGGTGGGGAGTACGAGGGTTTACTGGTCCGGCTGCCGTCGCCGGAAAATAACAGGAGGTGTGGGTGAGTAGAGGAATGGCCTGGCCAGCAATGAAGTAGGGTGGGGCGGTGCGGCCTGTGCGGCAGCACAGCCGGCCACGGGAGGCGGGAGTAGGCAGTCCCACCGGAGCTGGTTTGGGCGGCTGGAGCAAGAAGATCAGATATTGAAGAAGCAGCACGGCCGTTGGATTAACATCCAACGGTCACTGCTGCTAGAATCGTTTGTGGACTAAGTTGACAAAGCCAAAGTACACGTCAACCTAGTAGACCCACAAGTCAGCCTCCAAATATGTCCCAAACAGCATACAGCCCGAAATTTCTAGCCATATTCAAATGAATTTTATATCTAAATATACCTTAATTTAAATTCAATGAAATTTTACCCGCACAAAAACAATGAAATTTAAAATATCAAAATACGAAAGAAAACAGTATTTTGGTACTAATTGCCTGTTTGCTGTATTTTTTCATTTTACAGCCCATTTATTATTACTTATAGACCATTTCTTATTACTTATAGCCTATTTTCTGGGCAAAATGCATCCCTCCTCGTCTTGAAAGATTTCCGGCCCAGCAGGGCGTAGAAAAGCAAGTAGGCCTATGTTGGTTATTCTACAAAAAACAAAATAGCTGGCTAGCCATTTTTCAGAAAGGAAAAAAACTAACTGGGCTGGTCATGTGCTGAACATATGAAATAAAAGCCTGGGCTAGACGTGCCACGGGTCACGTACAATCCAGTTGATACCCTTCTCCGCCCCGAAAAAACAAAATTACTGCGCGCGCTGCTGGGTCCCTACTATCATCCTCACCATGTACAGTCATCTCCTTATTCCTCTCGGTTGTTGACCATGTTGACAACACCGGAGGGCGGCGCCGCGACGAGCGAACCAAGTCGGAGGACGATGGTGAGGCCTTGGACCAGAACGAACAGGAGCCGGGGAAGATCACAACCAGCCGTGGGAGGCGGGAGCAGGCGGTCCCGCCGGCGCTGGTTTGACTTTGGCGGCTCGAGGAAGAAGAGACTGAAGAAACGCGACAGACGTTGAATGTCAATCCAACGGTCAAGGTTGGCACGATCGTTTGTTGACTAAGCGGAACCAAGTAGCATACTTTTATATATATAGGAAGAAAACTGCAAGGAAAATGCGTTCGTCTGCCGTCCTCCTCACAGGGAACATTCGCCACTTAAGTGACTAGCACCCTTGGTTTTCAACCGAGAGGTCTTGGGTTCGAGTCCCAGGAACTCTCAATTTTGTCCTCCTTCCTTCCTCGCAAAAAAAGGGAAAGAAAGAAAATCAAAGACTTGGGAAGGCGTACAGAACAAGCTAGTGTACCAGTAAAGAGACGTTGCCGAGTTTTAGAAAAAAGAGAGACGTGCTCCTGTAGCTGGTTCGAATCCAAACCTAGACTATGACTATATATGGTGCTATGCTACTCTGCAAGTAATGAAACTGACATATCCAACGTTCGCTTCTCCTCTTCTCTACTTACTCTGCCTAGCATCAGAAGCTCTGGCCGCAACAACCATGTCCGCTGGCTGCTCGTCCACCTGCTCTTCAGCAGGCAACAACCAGATATGCGCCAAGTCGCCACCCGTACCATTGCCTGTGGGTCTCATCACACCCCCGTCGGCACGCGCACCGCAGCCGATTGCTCATCGCAACCCGCTGCCGTTGGTGTGGTGCCACTGCTGCAAATCACGCAGAGTCATTCGTCGCGTCTCAACCACAATCCTCAACCCTGGCCGATTCTTCTACAAATGCCCGAATCATGGGGTAATAATATGTTTAAGTGTTGTTCTGCTGCTTTCAGTTGCTGATTTTTTAATAGTTTGGTTGATGATCTTCCAATTTGATTCATGCAGAAAAGGGAAGATTCGTGTGATTTGTATTTCTGGGAAGTTGCTGATGCGGGGGAATGCAACTATGACGATTATTTGGTTAGCCGAGGAATCCCAATACCAGCAGGTTGGGGTGTTGGACAAATGGCGAAGGAACGGCAGAAGAGGAAGATGCAGAGCGAAGGTTAAAGATGCAGTTCCTCGATTATGGCCAAGCAACGCTGAACGGCCTTGACAGCAATGAGGATATGAAAGAGCTTGTGAAGATAATGGGCAAAATCGATGTGCTCTGTAGGATGATTGTCTCTTTATTTGCAGTGTATGTAGCACTCGTGATGTATTCAGTGGCTACGACATGAGCACTTTGCTGAAACTAGTAATGAATGAAACCTGTGTAGCAGGCGTAGTGTTGTGAACATCTAATGATTTCTATTAACAGAAATCAGGGGGTATCCCCTTTTGGTAATAAATAAATAAATAGCAGAGGCCCTGCCGGGTCAGCTTTGTTCTCATTCGAAGACGTCGAGCAAATTGCAGTCCAACAACAAACTATGTCATCAAATTCAAGTTTCACAGCCAAATATGAGTACAACTAAACAACAATGTCATCATGTTTTAGTTGTCATACAATCACCAAACACAAATCATCATATATAACAAGTGATGTTCTCACAGCAAAATACTAAACAACATGTTCATCAGGTTTCAGTTGTCATAGCAAACACAATTTCACATAGTAGATAAAAAACGTCTTCTGACAGGCAAATACGACAAAAGCAATGTAATCATCATCCGCAGCAGCAGCGTCAACATCTTCGCCATGTGTATCAGTCTGAATCGTAATTCCCCACGGTGTCATCTTCTTCTTCGTCCTCAACGCCCTTGAACGTTGGCTTCTTCTTGATCAACTCTTGTATGTCCACGGCCACGATAGGCAATCTTTTCGCCGGCGTCATTGACGTGATGGTTCTCAAAGATATTAGGAACATCTGTGTTATCTTGTACATCAGGAGCAGTGTAAGCATCATCTTGTTGTGCAACTTCATTAAACGAATTCTTCTGCTCAAACCTTTGCAATACTCTCCAGTCATCACTACGTGCAAATGTGTCTTCCAAGAAAAATATCTGTGTTGCTTGATTTGCCAAAATAAAAGGCTCGTTGGTCTGGTACACCGCCTTGACATTGATGGATTTGAAATAATCATCAACTCTGGGTTTTGCGATCCTGGAAAACAGGGTATACCAACGACAACACAACAAAACCACACACCGATGATCCTCAAAACTGGATATATACTGCAACTGAACAATGTCTGTTATGTTAGCATACATTTCAGTTGTCTCTTTGTCATACGTATCCGTGCTCATGATGGCATTGTTTTGTGTCTTCCTGCCTTAGTCTCGTGCAAGGGTGTTGTAGCGCACATCTCCAACAACGCAAGATTCATAATGTCTTACCCGAGCATCAGGACCCATTGCTAGTGTGTAAAGGGCATCATCAACTGCCTGCCCATCCTCCCGCATCTTCCTAACCTATGGTTAGAAAATAGACAAGCTGATCATCTTATGTACTCAATATATTAACAAAACTGAGTGCACTTCAAAAGCTTACATGGTTCTTGAACCATTTCGCAAATCCTGCCATAACCAGTTTGTCAATGTTTCTTGGATTTTGCGGCAAGAACTCCTCTTTGTAGATGCTGCACAACATAGTGATCGCGTCAAACATCTAAATATATAAGAATGTGCTGCAAGTTTAGTAGATTACGATGTATAAGCTGCGATCGCACTTACTTGATATAAGGTAGTATCTCAGGACAGTTATTCAACACATACCAAACCATTTTGTCCAAATCTTTAGGTATGTCCTCTTATCGACTCTTCCCTGTAACTCGAACAGAATAATCGAAAACATTGAGCCCCGGATTGTCTTCACTCACCTCTTTGCTAAGCTGATCAGCTGTTTCAATGTATTTTGAGCAGAATGTCAATGCTTTTGTAGCAATGTAGGCCTCTGCAATGGAACCCTCGGGTCTAGCTATGTTCCTAACATAGCCCTTGAAAGTGCCTAGCCGCCTTTCAATAGGGTACATCCAGCCATACTGTACTGGACCTCTAAGTAGTGCCTCATCAGGTAGATGAACAGCCAAATGCACCATCACATCAAAGAAGGCTGGAGGATATATCTTCTCAAGGTCGCATAGGATAGTTGGTATCTTGTCTCTAAGACGGCTCCAAAGCATATATCCTGATATTTCTCCGCAGAGTTCTCTGAAGAATTGTCCCAACTCTACAACTGCTCTGTATAAGTCAGGGCGGCCCAATCCTCTAAGGATAACAGGTAAAACCCTTTGAAGTAGGATGTGGCAGTCATGAGTTTTCAACCCTTGTACCTTGTTTCCATCTGCACTGACTCTCCTTTCAGGGTTGGAAGCAAATCCATGTGGGAATCTCACACGTGACAGGAGCTCGCATAATTTTTTTCTTTTTACCTTGTCCAAGACGTACACAACTGGTGCCATATCCCGTGGTTTACCTTCATCTTGCACCTGCAAATGCTTTCTGATACCCAGGTGTGTCAAATCAATCCTAGATTTTAAGGTATCTTTTGTCTTGCCTTCAATATTAAGAAGTGTGCCGATAATGCTGTCACATATATTTTTTCTCGATGTGCATCACATCAAGATTATGCCGCAGATCCAAATCTTTCCAATACTCCAAGTCCCACAAAGTGGACCTGCGGGTAAACAATAATCTCTCTTCTGCCCTGCCACGCTTCCTTTTCCCGCTACCATTACCGTGGATGGTTTCACGGTGTAATATACCTGACCTTCTCTAATTCCACTTGCAACTCATCGGCGGTGAGCCTCTTTGGCGCATCACGGTTTTCATGCTTTGCATTGAACACATGTCTTCAGTATTTTCTAGGATGCGGCTTGTCCTTGGCATGGAAACGGCGGTGTATAATGTAACAGATCTTGCTAAGTATTGCGTATGACAATGGATTCTGTCACAAAGAAACACATGCATTGTAACCATGTGTCGTTCGCCCTGACATAGTGCCCAAAGCCGGATAATCATGGATGCGCCAAATTATAACGACATGCAGAAAGAAATCAGCTGGTGGGCTGCTATATAGGTCTCGAGTGAGAACACCCATCCATAGCTGTTGAAGTTCCTCCACAAGAGGCTCCATGAACAAATCAAAATCCTTTCCAGGACTTTTTGGACCTGGGATGAGCAAGGCCATCATGTAGTTTGATTCTTTGGTGCGGACATTTGGAGGCATGTTGTAAGGGATAACAAGCACTGGCCACATGCTATATGTGGCGCTCTGGTGGCCAAATGGGTTAAATCCATCTGAAGCTAAGCCAAGTCTAATGTTTCTCGGGTCAGCAACAAACTCTTTGTGTTTATCATTGAAGCTTTTTCCACTCACTACCATGAGATGGATGGCTCATTACATTCTGATCTCTGTACTCCTGGTTCCTAGAATGCCACAATACATCCTCTCTTGTTTCAGCATCATGAAACAACCTCTGCAATCTCAGTGTAATTGGAAAATGTCTCAGAACATTATGAGGAATCCTCTTCACAGCATCGCCATCTTTCTATCTTGATGATTTGCATTTCAGGCATTCACTTAAGTTGGCATAATCCTTCCGGAACAAAACACAATTATTCTTACAAACATGGATCATATCATATCCAATTCCAACTGCACGAAGGAAATTCTTCATTTTACTGTAGATGTGTGGCAGCTCAGACGCATCTGGGAAAGATTTGCGGAAAGCAGCCAACATCGCATCGAATGATTTGTTGGTCATCCGCTCAGATGTCTTCACCTGAAGAAAGGTGACCATAGCTGAGAATACTAGCAGCTTATTTCCTGGGGTGACAGCAATGTTGCATTGTTCCAACATGCGGGCTCACCATTTTTCTTCTGTAGGTGAAAGTTCACGGAATGCACGAGCATTTCGTAGCATTGTTTCAATGTTGGTCAAACTCACTGGCTCTGCCACCACCACCTCCTCCTCTTCCACCTGAGCATCAGGTAGATCAAGATGGTGATCTGCTGCTTCCACGCAGTCAATAACATTGACGTTCACAGCTTCACCATGATGAACCCACCTAGTATATGTGGCCGACATCCCATACAAGTGTAGATGATTTTGCACAGTTGACTGGGGTCTTGTAACTGAATTCATACAACTGCTACACGGGCAGGGCACATCTAATTTCGGAACACCGTACTCAGCTCTAATAAAGTTCATGAAGTTTTCAACCCCCTCGACATATGCAGCGGAGAATCTTCGAGCAGAAGTTATCCAAGTCCTGTCCATCTGTTAGACATACAAATTAGTTCTTCTACTAGACATTACAGGAAAAACATATATGCTTTTTTTATGAAGTCTAGAAAAAAATACCTAGGTCGATGTCTAAAGCTATGGCAAGGTATTTGGACGAGCAGATCTAAGTAACGAAATATATGTAAAGCTAATTCAGCAAACAGATTTGAGTGCTAAATTATGGCAGGCTATTCCAGCGGTCAATGAGGCCGAGCACACAGCCATCGAACTATCGAAGGCCATCGCAGCAACAAAGATCGAGTATAAAATGGTGTAGAGCTATTTCACCTAACAGATTGGCTACTAGACCATGGCAATCTACGTCACAATAAATATATGGCAGGATATTTTAGCAACTAATCGGCCTTGGCATGCCATCTCAGCTAAGCAGATTGAGTGCAGAACAAGGCTAGGAAGCTTCCAGAATGATTCTGGCACCCTCCAAGAATTATCAGGCATGTGCCGAAACCAATTTGACTTAACGTTATCCCCTGAAACAACTTTTCAGTTTCATCGAAACTCATCCGATGACCTCTCTCTGCGGAACCTTTTTCGCTGTCCGAAATTTTTCCGGTGTCCGAAACTTTTTCGGTGATTTTCTCTCAGACTCCTTGTGTAGTATTCAACAGATAGATGACCCTTAAGCGTGTGACCCTATAGGTTCGTTGAAGTATAGACATGACTGGAACCCTTTCCAATCAATGATCAAAATCGAAGCCGTGGACACCCATATTGACCCCTATACCAACACGAATGAATATTCGAGTGAACCTCCAGTTGCCTTGTGCTATTCCTGTTGCTTCGCGACATGTTACAAATACCCGAGGTGAGACATGTTGGCATTCCCATAGATCAACAACTTGTCCACTATGCTAGTTACCTCGTTACCGGTATTGTTCTCTTTTCTCGTTTCCGTGTTCCGGCATCCCTGTGATCAAATCGCACTGTGTCTGGCCAGACGATGATGGGTACCGTAACATCAAGAGGGCCCGAGAATATCTCTCCATCGTCGGAGGAGTAAATCCCAATCTTGAGCTATCAAGTTACTTGACACACTTTTCCATGAACCCGTAAGCCGCCGTAATAGCCACCCATTTACGGATGACGTTTAACAAACCCCAAAGTTCATGAAGCAAGTATGAAGAAACTCGATAGTCTCATGGTCTAAGGAATTATGCAAACATCTGTTATCAACCATAAACTTGTGACGAATGAATCTCATAGTATAACATCAATCCGGGTCGATTCAACACAAATGTTCTCTTAACATTTTGCCCTCAAAGTTGTTGGCATAGACATGCCCATGACCAGGAAAACAGAATCATCATGCAACACTTGAGCTAGTCTTAGATGCCAGACTAGGAATACTTCTTACCGTTTATTATTCCACACGTGCATATGAGTCTTCCTCCAAGCCTCGTGTTATTGCAGACTCGAGAACCATAGCAGTTATAGCATGGAAAATAAACATAATTATGAACATGGAGATAAGTAATAGTATTTATTATTGCCTCTAGGGCATATCTCCTACACGTGCGTCTCCACACGAACGTCGCCAGTGGTGGCGGCGCTGACCGCCGTGCGCCTCCACAAGAACGTAGCCAGAGGTGGCGGCGCGGCTAGAGGACGGCATTCTACGAGAGTGTATTGTGGGAGTGAGAGGATCGCCGTGCATCCCCTCGACGAACCGCGACATCGACGTATCGGCGCCGCGGGGAGGGCGGCTTTGGCAGAGCGAATGGAGTGGAGGGGGACAGGGGGGAGGGTGGTTTGGGGAATATTATTGGCTAGTTGGCCGAAGGGCGGTTGAATCGGATTTGGGTGGAATTTTTGTGTGTGTGGGGGGGGGGGGAGGATCTTCACGCGGTGGGCGGGGGGAGTTTGGCGCATGGTCGGTTTCTCCAAGCGCAGTCCCATGTGTCAGTGAAGTGGCAAGCCGAAGCGCGTTCCGTTTGCGTGAGCCGTGTGCAGGACCGAACGTGTGTGGGGTGCAATGCGACCGTGACGGGAGTGTTGTGAGTATACCCCCTTTTTTGCTTCGTGCGATCCATCGATACTACTACTAGTAATCCGGTAATCCCGATTAAAACGGCACGGCCGGGTCTTTTCCCACGCGATATGCTGGGAGGTTGGCTTAGTTGGGTTTTTTAGGACGAGTAATGCTACACCTATGTAATCCCAGTTACGTAATTAACGTAATGTGAAACATGTGAGCTGTTGATTGTAGATTGGGGGGAGGGAGGGGCCCACCACCATGAAAATCAGGGGAGGAGAGAGAGGCAATTTACGTTAACCCTTTTGTAGGTTCCCGTAGATGTAGAAAGATGTGAAATGCGTGAATGTGTAGTGGACGTACTATTGGAGTGCCTAAGATAATTTGTGTATGTATAGACCCTATGTGTTTATTTTACTTCGCATGTTAGATTTGTCTCGGTTCAATAAAAAGCAGAGTTGGTGATGATGGTGTGCCTGTCATCCTGCAATATAGGCCATCCGATCTATATCTAATGGATAGGAAGGAAACTATGACAATTTACCCGCACTTCTCTCCACATTTGCAGATAAGGCTTTCCCTCGTTCATCCTTTTATCCCACAAGATCTTGATCTTCCGTGCAACACACGGGCATCTTGCTAGTACTCCTACAATATGTATATTATTGTGAAAGTTCATATACACCGGCCGAGATTAATGCAAACACGGCAGATTTTCATTACATTTTGAACTTTTATAGGACAGAAAAATAAAAAGAAACCCGACCCTAAACCTATTCTACAGCGGCGACCGACGTCCTCCATCTGCGATCTCTATATGCGGGCGGGGTTCAAGACCCGTGAAGTGAAGGTGCGGTCTCCGGCGAGGAAGAGTAGAACACGGGATACGGACTGGCCAGTTGGCACACCATGCCCTGCCGCCTCCCATGCCCTACTCATCCTCGGAGGAGTCCCCAACCTCGGCAGTGCCAGACGTTGGACAGCGGCAAGTAGGACGCGTGGCTGACGGTGCTCCCGTCGTCGGCCGCCAGTGTGGCCACCGCTTGTGCGGTCATGTCCGCGTCCGGCTACGCCGCTATTGCATTGCGAGAGGCGACTTGAGCGAGGGCGGCAACCTCGAGCTTCATCCCCGAAGACAAGCTCTCCCGCAGAGCGTTCGCACTTGCGGTCATGGTGGATGTAGTGCCAGGTAGGAGGACGATGCGCTATGGCGTGGAGGTTAGCTGGGCGTTGCCGCTTTAAGTAGCGCATTCCGGTGAGGTTAGGCGCCCGGGTGCGTCATTAAGTCGCCGGAGTTGGTTCCTCGGGCACCGAGCCTCTTAACAATGACATACGAGCGGACAGCATGAATGCGGGCAGCTGGCGCCGGCTGGGAACGTACCGCGCGACGACGCGAGGGACGAGGGTTTTGGTGTGCCAGGGTAGTCAGCTGCGGTCGTGGCAACCTTGGAGATGCCCTTTGCTCACATGCGATCCCGCATGTCACTGAAAAAGCAAGACGACCCGACATGGTCTCAGGTCCAGAGGATGCAGTTGGCCGCACTACACCACTCCGTGGACGCGTCGCGGCACCCCATGCATCCTCGACGAGCCGGGTGTTGGAGTGTGTTTGGATTGTGGCCAAAGTGCACCTTACCAAAATTTTGGTCATGACCCAAAGATTGGTCTTTGTTTGGATGGTTGCCATTTTTTTGGCATGCCAATGAACTCTAGCCAACTCTAGTTCATTTTTCTTGCCAATGTCGGCCAAATCATGAGCAACCAATACCTCAACCAAAATTTTGGTCATGACCCAAAGATTGGTCTTTGTTTGGATGGTTGCCGTTTTTTTGGCATGCCAATGAACTCTAGCCAACTCTAGTTCATTTTTCTTGCCAATGTCGGCCAAATCATGGGCAACCAATACCTCAACCAAACTTTTGGTCATGACCCAAAGATTGGTCTTTGATTGGATGGTTACCATTTTTTTGGCATGCCAATGAACTCTAGCCAACTCTAGTTCATTTTTCTTGTCAATGTCGGCCAAATCATGGGCAACCAATACCTCAACCAAAATTTTGGCTACCCAATGCTTTGATGGGGCAACCTTGGGCACAAACGAAACATACTGTTGGTCGTGCCACAGCACTAACGCCACCCTCGGCACACTGAAACCGACCGTGTCTAGCGGCGATATGAGCGTGTAAGCTCACCCTTGATCGCCGTGTCCAGAGGCGGTGCTGGAGCTGCGCCCCGTTGTTGGCCCCCACGACCCACATGAACGGTTGTCGGTAGCGAGGAGGTCGTGGGCCAGCTCCTCCATTGGACTAGTCTGCGCCACGTCGTCCCGACAGGTGTGCCCTACATGTCGGTTTCCCTGTTTTCCCGACCATATTCGAGCGTCAGTGCTCCGCGTTGCGCATTAGGGCCTTTCACTATGTAGGCCAAGCGAGACAACTTATTGTTTATTTGAGCCGTTCAAGTATAATCATGTGGCGTTTGCTTATTTCTCATTCCTCTCCAACCCTCTTCTCCATCGATCATGTCGCCCTCCAGTCGAGTCCATCCTCCTGCATGCCTCATTTGAACATTCCGCCGAGTATCATTCGCATGTACCCACCCTAGTCCTCTTTCAATAGATCTCCGGACCCCGAGATGAAATCGAGAGGGAACGAGTGGAGGCACGTGATACCTAAGGCAGATTCAAAATTTTGAACCGGTGATCATAGCATCCGCAAATCATATATAAAGGGTATTCAATGTTCATTTCGTTTTTGAACGTACAATACACTCCCTCCTATTCCTTTCTAGTTTACATATAAGTTTTATGTGTAGTCAAAGTATCTCTACTTTGATAAAAAAGATATCAACACTCAACAACGCCCAATCAATATTGTTAGATTAAATACGTACTCCTAGATTTGTACTTAGATGGTTTCCAATTTGACTATTGACAAGATTAATAGTACATGAGATGTATAATGTGAAAACTATATCATTGGAAACTCCTTTCACATACGAATTTGACCGTATGCTTTGTGTAAGTTGCATGCCATATATTATTATCTAACATTTTGTCAAAGTTAGCCTCGAAAGACGCATTAGGCCTTGTATAGTAAATGGAAGGAGGGAGTAGTAGTGGAAGTGGATCCTCTGACGTAGGTATCCCTGCCTTACCCTCCCTTCCGGTCACTTACTAGCGGACCCCATGCTTGCTAGGCCCCGCATGTCAGTTACTCAATGGGTTCGGCCACGTCAGGGGATCCTCATCCGTAGTATACTCCCTCTGTTTCTATTTACTCCGCATAAAATGGAGGGAGTGGTAGTATAATAAATGACACGGGCGGGGGAGGGGCAGGGACGTCGGTTTGCTCTCAACTGCGGTCCCACAAGCGAGCGAAAACGCAAGACGAAGCGCGTTCCATTTGGTGAGCGACGTGGAGGGTCCAGCATGCCGGGCTGCAACGCGAACGCGACAAGAGCGATGTGGTCAAAACCGATTGACCGGTCGCCATCGGAACCACTATTCATACCGTAACCTTCACGCCGGCCCACGCCAGCCACTGCCCTAAAACCACACCAAATCTCCAGCCCATTCCCCCACCTTTCGATCCCCTAGCCTGCATCAAGCGTCCCTAGTTCACCGGAAAGCCATGGTGCGCTGCAAGATCACTTACTACAAGATGTCGACGCCGAGCGCCAGCAGAAATCACGGCGGTCGGTGCCACGCAGACCTCCGTTCCCAAGCTCGCTGCGGTGGGCTAATCCCGAGTTCTCCGGAGCCAAGCTACGAGGAGGAGGAAGCCGCTCAATGTTCGTGGTGGAGGTCGCGGCGTAGAAGGCCCCGATGGGTATGAGGCGATGGACGCCGACTGTCGGGCGCCCGAGTCCCCATGGTGCAGGCGGACCAGCGGTTCAACATGGCGATACTAAAGGAGGACCGGGAGGCAGAGGCTCAACTCGACGCGGAGCGCGCGCATGCCGCTGCCATCGAGGCTCTCCTGCAGGTGGAACCGGATGTCATGGATGTGAACCGGGCGGCAGAGGCTCGACTCGACGCAGAGCGCGCGGATGCCAGTCTCATCGACGCCCTCCTGTAGGCGGAACCAGACGTCCTGGACTTGAACCGGGCGGCGGAGGCTCGACTCGACACGGAGCGCGCGGATGCCGCTGCCATCGAGGCCCTCCTGCAGGCGGAACCGGACGTCCTCGACTTGAACTGGGCTGTGCTCTCGTCCGTGCAGAGCGCCCGCACGCTCCGCTTGAACGAGTAGCTGGAAGCCGAGGACAACCACGGTGCAGAGACACACGTCAGCAGCTACGACTGGTTTGCGCCGGCAGCCAAAGACGACGAGGCCGTCTCTTTCCGCGAGTAGTGATAGTTTTTCTTTATGTTGTTGTTTTAATGGATCTTTTTGCTGTGTATAAACATATATTTGCTATGCAAGTCGCCTGACTTGGGTCATTCTACCATTTCAGGCGGTTGGATGAATATCGTCCTACGTCTCTTAACCCTTCTTTCCTTCTTCCTCACCTCTTCTTCTTCCCCAACAGACCACCGCACGGGCCGTACGGATACTCCCCAACATGCGGTTGGACAAACATACTCTATGAACGAAAATTATGTGTCAGCGATAGGATGGCTGAGTTTGGTTTGTTCACATGCGACATCACGTGTCAGTGAGGGTGCGTTCCCTTGGTTGGGTTTGCGGCGTGCAGGAGCGACTGTGTGAGGGTGTGCTGCGACTGCGGAGTGCAGGAGCGACCGTGTGGGGGTGCGGTGCGACCCGACAGCCGTGCGCAAGTGTACCTCCTTCTCATTTTGAAAACTTTAGGCAAGCTTGGCAAAAATGTGTGGCGAAGTTTGCCAATGCAAGGCCTAGACCCAAACAGGATAAGTACGTACTTACTAGGAGTACTAGTGTTAAAAAAGAAAGGCGGGGTTTTCCTTAGCGGATTTAATCGATACAAATCCTCGTTTCACGTGTCAATTAATGCGTCTTTTTTTCTCCAATGACCAAAGAGCTAACCATCTCACTCCTCATCGCTTGATTAATGCAGCGCCAAGCAAACCAACCTTCTCACTTCCGCATGCATGCAGGGGATATTAATGTCCTTGGTTGCTAACCCCATCAATTTTGCCTCAATTAGTGTTAGTGGCCCTTTGCAAATTGTAATTTTGATATACTAGCCTTGTGTACAAAAAAATGGAGGTAGTAACTATATTTGAGTTCCTTCCCCATTGCGGTGACGTGGATGATATCTTTTTTTTTTGTGGTTTGGCGAAGTGCGTTCGATGGAGAACACCATTGAGCGAGACCACGGTAAGTCGGTCGCAAGTGCCGCCTGCAAGCCGAGACAACCGCCTTATTTGCATCCAGGAAGTCCTTTACTAGTACTACTAGGAGTACTAGTGCGGTGAGATGGTTTCTCGAAGAAGACGATGGAGAAGCGGAGTCAGCGAAGAGTGAAATGATGGTTGCTTCGTCCGTGATTTTGTGATTTGACGCCTCACTGCTTTGTGATTTGTGATAGAAGGGACATGGGAGTAGACTCTGTGCTCTATAATGTACTACATGCGTCCAAGCATGGGAGAAAGAGGAGAGACGTTGCATTTTTCTATTCCTTCAATCAATCAATCAGGGAGCTTCGGATCCATGTTTTGGCTTTGGCAACACCGTCCACAATGGTTCCCACGATGCCAAAAGCTATTTTCACATTTGGTTACACATTGTGGATGCCCTTAACCGTACTACTTGGTTTTGCTCCTGTGTGCTATCTATACAAATCTCAGTTATATTGATCTACAAAATTATAGAATCAAGATTAGTAAAAAGGAGGTGATTTTGCCGCGCGGATGGCGGGGAGGTTTCTTATTTTCGGAGGACGTTGTCCTGGCGGTTTGCTAACATGCGGTCGCACGTGTCAGTGCTTTACCAAGCCGATCCGCGTCCCATATGAGGCAGAACAATGGCAGAAGCAACACATGGTTAAGTTGAAGAAGATGAGGGAGAAGCGGATTCAGCAACGAGTGAAATGATGGTTGCTTCGTCCCTCCAACTTCTTTTTTTAGCATTATTACTTTGTTCCTCCAACTTAACTGCGGGAAAGGTGCAGCTTTGTGATTTGACGCCTCATTGCTCATTACTACGCCGGCGCCATGACTGGGGTGCTTCACCCTGGCTGCTCTGCTCCGGTATGGCACGTGGACCCGGTAGCTTGATGTCCCACATGTCGGCGAAAGGGACTAGAAGATTTATGAAAGCGAGCGCTCCACTCTTACGACGGAGGAGTAGACGACACGACGGCCCAATGATCTGTCACTTGTACTGTATAGTACTAGAGTTTTGCTGTTTCGCACGATCCATTGATACAAACCCGATTAAACAGGAAAGGGCGGGATATTTCCCACGCGGTAGATGATACTAGCCATAAATTTCAAAGGCAATTTTAATGTATGCAAACTGAATAATTATAAGTAACAATATGATAACTAGTAAAACTAAAAACACATATGATTTATTGTGTTAGAGTGTAGTAGTAGTGCTGTAACATGCGAGAACGTGTAGAGATGTAGTTTTGGAGGGCCTACAGAGAGAAAAGCGTAATACGGTCACCTAACTTCAGAATAAGCTGATTACGGTCACTATATATGTTTTGCGGTGATTATACGGTCACTTGCTCACGGTTCAGCATCGGATTGCACTCTGTTGACCGCCAAATAGTCAGCGTGGCGCCATGTTGACTAGTTAAATTGACCATGTTCCTTGTGGGTCCCACCTGTCAGTTCGCATAGGGAAAAGGTCAGATAAACACAAATTTACGCAGGCGCGACAAGGCTCCAACCCGTGCGCGGGAATCACCTGGTTGTGTATGTGTCTGTCAGGGGCTGATGTGTGCGCATGCATGTGTAGGTTGAGCACTTGAGCGTGAGAGTGTGTGTAGGTCGTGTGGTGTACTGGTGTGTGCATGCATGTGTGCGTGTGTGTGTGAGTGTTGCGTGTGTGCGTGGCTGCGTGTGTACGTGTGAGTGTTGCGTGCGTGCGTGGGTGCATGTGTTTGTGTGAGTGTTGCGTGGATGCAGTTCGTGTGCATGCGTGCGTGTGTGTATAATCACCACACCAGCTCCTGTGTGTTAAAACAGACGGCTCAGCATACCAATATAAGGCCACCTTGTCCGCTGTGCCCGCGGTCATGACTTCGAACCACCGTCCAAATATTTTTTTGTCGTTTGTTTTCATTCTTACTAGCAAGATGCCCGTGCGTTGCACGTAACATCAAGATGCATTTGTATGACTTGTTTATCTTGTGAGAGAAAAGGATGAACGAGGGAAGGCCTTATTTGCAAATGTGGAGAGGTGTGTGGGTACCTTTTTGCAAAATTGCCATAGTTTCTTTCCTATACATTAGATATAAATCGGACGGCCTATATTGCAGGATGGCAGGCACACCATCATCACCAACTATGTTTTTTATAAGAGTGTATTTTATGTATTTTATAAGAGTGTAGATGTATAGTAGATACAAGTCGACAGGTGGGCACGATGGCAGTGAGATAATGGGATGCAACACTAGAGGTGCCACGTGGAGCGTTTAACTGGTCAACTAGTCATGTCATGAGCAAATACAGAGTTGTACGATGAGCCCGTGACTGTATAATAACCACTAAACGTAAATGGTGACCATAATGAGTGGATTCTGAAGTCCAATGTACGTATCGTGCTTTCGCTTCAAATACAATGGTCGTCATTGCATATATCGCGAGAGAAAGATGAAACATGCGTGAATTTTCTGGGGGCTTACTTTTAGAGGACCTGGAGATAGTTTTGTGTGCATACTTGAAAGGGGCGTACAAGGTGGGGGTATGCGATGGAGAGAGAGATGCTCTTCGTTTCTCTTTATTATGACTAACTTTGTATATAGTATGAAAATATGCAAATTCACAGTCTTGGAATAAATATCATTGTGGGCACCATGCAATGCAAATGAGCGTTAAATACTCCTCCATATAACTTTGTAATGTTGTATATATGTAGAAACTCTAAAATAATTTTTTGGCCACACTTTATTCAAAAGGAATGTTGTATGCGAAATAAACGTGAAGAGATGGCTTTTCAGATCAATGGGGTACGTGATGTAACATGTGTGAATGTGTAGTTGATGCATTTGGCGGGGCCTAGAGAGGTATGTGTGTATTACGTATTCGAGAGAGGCATGGATAGAGGGGCCGGCCAGGCGTGGGAGAGATAGCACGAGAAATGAGAGTGGTCTAGAGAGAGAGAGATGAATATGACGTCATGACGAGAGATTCCATTCCCTTGAGTGTGTATATGCAAGGGGGGAGGGAATAGAGGCACCGGGAGAAATTTTCTGTGTGTGTGGTGTTTGTGTTGGTATGTGTGGGTGTGAGAAGATAATGAGACGTGGGGGCAGAGGGTGTGTCACCGTGAGGTCCGTGGGTCGAGGTGAGGCCCTTCGTTCGGTTCCGTCCTGCGCCACATTGGTCGGCCCGTGACGCATTTAGGAAGACCCATGGATGACTAGTCGTACAAGACAAAGATAGCAGAATTGTGAAGGACTCTGTGTCCACTGACAAAGCCGGCTAGGATTTGTAACCCAAGATTCTCGGACTAAGGTAACCCCTTTATCTCTGATATTACTATTCATCCAACCTAACTTTAAGGGGCATCCTATAGAATGCTCTGCTAGAATCATACTCGTCGATTAGGAAGAGAGGTGTGAGACAATGCGTGAGAGATAGGCCTAAAGATAATGTGCGTACATGCACTAGTAGAAAAGAGGGCTTTGGTCCACCCCGGGTTAGCCCATTAGTCTTGGTTCAGTCTAGAACCGGGACTAATGGGGGCATTAGTCCCGGTTCGTGCGCCCAGGGGCCACGTGGGCCATTTGTCCCGGTCCGTCTGGACCTTTTAGTCCCGGTTGGTGCCACAAACCGGGACTAAAGGGTGCGATGCCCATTAGTCCCGGTTCGTGGCACCAACCGGGACTAAAAGGTTAGACCTTTAGTCCCGGTTCGTGCCACCAACCGGTACTAATGGGGTTTGAGGCATTAGTACCGGTTCATGGCACGAACCGGTACTAAAGGTCCGATTTTCAAACTCTACCCCCCCCCATGGATCGCCTTTTCAGTTTTAAAAAAAATAAAAGAAAATGATGAAAATGTCAAAAAAATAAAAGAAAATAAGTTTCCCATGTGATATGGGGTCTAGTTGTTGGGAAAATTTGCAAATATGAATTTCGACTTTATTTGCAAAATCTCTCGAGAATTTGTAAAAATGGGCATAACTTTTGCATACTAACTCAGATGAAAAAGTTTTTTATATGAAAAATCATCTACTCAAAAAGTTACATCAAAATCCTCAAAAACCTAACAGAAAAAAAGTTATGGGGCTTTTAAGATCTGGAAAGGCAAAAAAATTTAAAAAAATTCAAACTATGGTCAAACTATGGTCAAACTATGGTCAAACAATGGTCAAACTAATTATTCTAGAATATTAGTGTTACTAAATAATTTGTTCAGTTATTTTGAATTTTGGTCAAATCTGGTCAAACTATGGTCAAACTATGGTCGAACCAATTATTCAAAATAACTATTGTTTTCTAAATAATTATTGTTTTTTAATTCAATAGTTTGAAACTCAAACAGTGAAATGTGTCACTTCATGCTCAAGCAAAATTCCGGAGGGTTAATAGTATTGACATCTTACTATTGTCAGGAAAACAACAAGTGCAGACTTGGAAACGAGGGAGAATAGAACCCGAAAGTTAAGCGTGCTCAGTGGGGAGTGGGAGGATGGGTGACCGTTCGGAAGTTAGATGATTTGGAATGATGAGGGTGATTAGAGATTAGAGGATAAATTGAGCAGTGATGAGGGGTTCTGATTAGAGATTAGAGGTTAAAATAATTCAGAAATTTGAAAATTAAAAAAATTCAAAAAAAAATTTCATTCAAAAAAAAATTAAAAAAAAAAAAACCATAAAATTTCCTTTAGTCCCGGTTGGTGTTACCAACCGGGACTAAAGGTGGAGCTCCACGTGGCCGCGGCCTTTAGTCCCGGTTCTGGATTGAACCGGGACTAATAGGTGTTTTTCTACTAGTGATGAGACACATAGGCAGGTCCATGTATATAGAAAGGGTCGATGGGGATTGTGCGTGTGTATGTTTGCGAGAGGAAGAGTGCTTGTGATAAAGGTTAGTGAAAGCAGTTGTAAATAGTTACGAGAGGGAGGGTGGGTTATATCTAGAGCATGTGTGCGAGAAAGACACCTCGGGAGAGAGTGTGTGAGCATGTGTGAGAGACCAGCGAATGGAGAGTGAAACTACACATAAAAGACTACTGTACACATTGATTAAAGATATAAATTGTATCCAAATATTAGGAGGGGATCATCATATTTGCAATTCGCGTAAGAAGCGGTCACTGAACCATCAGACATCTAGATTCTATCAAATTTTAGCATGTCTATGTTATTATTCGACACAATTGATCCACATAGTTAGTATTTTGAACTCCATACAATGCATCGCTTTAGCAATCGAATATAAATGTGAGTATAGTTCATGTTGTGTGTGTAAAGCACATTATACATACGAAAGTTACACAATGAACATTATAAGTAGCTACCTATGAACTAGCATACATTTGAATTCAACTTAAGGTGGTTTAAAAAAATCTAATTCAACATGAAGTCCATTCAATTATTTGAATTTGATATCATGGCATTTGTAAACCATACCTGAATTATGGGGGCACCAATCTTTGCTCTGATTTTGTACATAATAGCATATGTAGTCGTGTACAAAATAGATTCAAATTTAGCTCCTCCATTCCAAAATAATCGTAGTTATAGGATTTTCAAGTGTCAAAATTTCAAAAAGAAGCGGATAATTTAATGAGGTTTTCAAACATACAAGTCCAAATATAACGTTGTCTATTTAGGTCAATCCTCATAGTTCAAGGGTACTCTAAACGTGAATGCTTGTGTTTCAAAATTTGAGCAAGCGCCAAAAGAGCCTCTACTACCGAAACCGCGTGAGACCAATGTTTGGTAGTACAAGTAAATTACTTTTCTAATAACTCCGACCCGTGAAACCCCATCGCCCGACGTCCAAAGGTCTAAACCGGGGTAGGTTTGTAGCTTCATCTAGACGCCATGCAACCGCCTCCGAAAAACATTCATACACAATGGCCGCCTAAGCACACATGCGCGCGCCCGGAATCGCTCCCGCCCACTATCTGGGACACCTGGGATTACCATCCTACCCCCGACCCGCAGTAGGACCGAAATTTAAGAGGGGGGCAAAGTTTGTACTTTCCCCAAATTTCAAACAAGCGCGTCGCATCTTCTGTTCAAAAAATCCAAAAACAAGCGCGTCCCAGACCGAAACATGGTTCCCCCCACCCGTCCGATTCCCCATTCGTACTCCATGGGCGCCAAAACTACCTCTCCACCAGCCGCGAAACCCCGGCGTCCTCCGTCCGCCACCCCATCCCACCCATCAACCGCCGCCCTCCTCCACCGCTCCAACTTCGCCACCCTCCACCGCACCGGAGTTGTTCCTGCTACACCGTCCTTCGCCGCCTCGGATCTGCTTCCCCTCCGCCGACATACGACCACGGCAACATAGTCAACAATTTGGCCATTGGTTCATCCAAGCCTGCACCCTCCAGAACATCGGTTTCCCCGGTAAAAAGAAGAAGATCGGCGCGGCATGTGGAGGTGACCACACCGGCAACCGAAAAAGGTACTCCTCTTCCCTTATCCGTGCAAATCTTACGTCTCTGCTTGCACGGTATTCATCCCACAGAAGACACTAGTTGACCGCTTCTTCTTGATACTAGATGTTCCTAGTAATTTGTGATGCACAAGGTTTCTCCTCATATACTATTTCACCTTAGCTAGAGGTCCGTCGCCCCCCTGAATTTCAATTTCTGGCCAGTTGATTCCCAATTAACGGAAGCATTCCCCGGCGTAATAAGCGCTAGTATGCCTATTACGTCGGGGAATCAGCGCCTTGGTGTTTATCTTAGGGGCGTGTGCGGCCTAGAGCTACTCCCGATCTGGAGGTCGGCCGGGATTAAAGGGATGGCCTGGGGGCGCTGCCAAGCACGGCGGTGGTGTGAGGTCGAGGGGAGGGTGGGGCGGCGGAGGCAGAGGTCTGGGCCGGTGGTCGCTGGAGGTTCGAGAAAGATCGTCAATAGTGACTGGCGGGAGGTAGACGAATGCCATCTGCCCGTTCCTTATAGATCAGACGGTTCATTAAAAAAATCGACTGACCTATTTATTTTCAATGATCATTGTTATCTTAGATATGACCACATGTGGTGGTGTCTTTGGAGGTGTACCTGCATTTCCTGTGCTCCTATACTACAAAATCATACGGAGTAGAATCTAATTTTGTTTGCCATGCAATGTTGTAGAGCTATCATATGTCTCCTATCATTTATTTTTCAGCCACCTACTATCTGCTACTTTTACAGTGCACTAATTCTGCACACACTTCACCCATACTCTCACTATTGTGTTTTTATGCAAGGGTATTTCAGACTCTGCCGAAAGAGAAGCAGCAAAGAAAAGAGATAAGTCGCGCCAGCTTTCTTCGCGGGTATACACGACACGTTACAGCGCTATAAAGGGTGTAGTGTCAGCAGTTGGAGACGGTAAATGTAGCTCCGGAGTTGATGACCTCGCTTGCAATGAACCACCATCCCAGGTGCTTGCTTTAACTTCGCGGTGTCATATGTGCTTGCATGTTCCATATGGTGTCTAGCTTGTATTCGAAAGGCTGAAGTCGGCCTTTGGGGCTGTTTGGTTCTAGGCCTAGCATTGCCAAACACTTTGCTACATATTTTTGCCAAAATTTCCTAAGGTTAGTTGATCAAAATGAAAGCCACAAGTTGGCAAGCCTAAGGGAATCTTTCCACATTTTTTGTGTGTATGCCATGTGGGGTCCAAGTGTGGCTTGCCTAAGGTGTGGCTTGAACCAAACACTCACCTAAGTTAGTCAAACTTGCCCAGCTTTAGGTGTGGCAACATTTGGCAAAGTTAGTCACAAACCAAATAGCCCCAAGATAAGGAAAGATATTTTTTACATGAACCACCATCCCGTGAGCACCAGAAGACAAATAGCTAGTCAGGGCACTGGCCGAGCCAGTGACAAGCCCAGCAAGATAGGCATCAGCTGGAAGCCAACTAAAAAGCTGCGATGGTGGCGAAGCAGCCCTCCTCCCACCAGTCTCTCAGGTCCTAGATGATCATGCTCACCACTCCAGCCGGATGTCTAGCTTGTATTGCTTCCAATTTGGTTAAATTGCATCTGCTTAGCTTACACATTGTACCTTTGGATATGACATGCCTTTCTGTTTTTGGTACATACTAGTACATCTGTGTATTAACCTTGTTCTTACATCAAACTAATATTCTTGTGTATCCCTCATCAATCACTTATGACGAGGCAGGCAGGCAAGGGGACTACTCCTCATTTAAAGAATGCAGCGTCAGCCTCCCGACATGATTCTCAAGAAACAGAAATGCTAGTGAAGATAGTGAACGTAGCTTTGTAGTTGATTACAACATTTCCCCTACACTAGCATCGCAGGTGCTTGCTCTAACTTGGCAACGTGATATGTGGTTCCATGTTGCATATGGTGTCTAGATTGTAATTCTTCCAATCTGGTTAAATTGCATGTGCTAGTTTGTTTAGCTTGTACATTATACCTGTTAATGTGACATGCCTTCCTGTATTTAGTACATAGTACATCTGTCTATTAAGCATGTCCTTACATAAAACTATTGTTTTTTTGTATCCCGCATCAATCAATATGACGAGACACCTTTAGTATATGCAATGCGATATTAGTTGCATCTTTCATATGATTTATAGCATGCGCTGCTTCTAATTTGTTGAAATTCCATTTATGATGGGACGCTTTTAACTTCGCAGAGTCATATTGGTTGCATCTTTCATGTGGTGTCTAGCTTGCATTGCTTCTTATTTGCTGGAATGGTTTCTGCTTAGTTTACATAAACAGTTGTGAACATGCCATGCCGTCCTGTTTTTCGTACATATTCCATCCTGGTATCATGTGTTTGCCTTACATCAAAGTAGTGATTGTCGATCATGCATGAATGAGTTACGAAGAGAGAATTTTATTGTTTTTTCTTGTCGGTTTTACTTGACAATTCAAAATCAATAAAGCGGAAGGAAGTTAGCAAGGTAGCGGATAAAGGTGCTCCTTCGAACGGAGGGCCTCTGATTTCTACTCCTCCACACCCCCAAGATGATTTCCAAGACAACACATGCATAGACACTCAACAAAGCTGTGTTTTTGATGAGCACGTCTCCCCTAGTGTAGCATCACTGGTGCTCCCTCTAACTTGGCACTGTTATATGTGGTTGCATGTTATGTGTGATGTCTAGCTTTGTATTGCTTCTAATTTTGTTGAATTCCATCTGCTTACTTTACACATTATACTTGAATAAGACACGTGTTCCTGTTTCTAGAACATACAATATCTGCCTATCACACCATGTTCTTACATCAAATTACTACTGTTGTGTAACCTGCAACAATCACTTATCATAATACACATTTGACTTCGGAGTGTGATATAGGTTACATCTCACATTCTTTTCTAGCTTGTACTACTAATTTGTTGAAATGGCACTTATGACAAGACAATTTTAACTTGGTAGAGTGATATTCGTTGCATCTTTCATATGGCGTCTAGCTTTCATTGCTTCTAATTTGTTGAAATGCCTTCTCCTTAGTTTACACATCATAAGCTGTGCATATGCAATGCTGTGAATATGCAATGGCACTAATGACAAGAGACCTCTAACATGGTAGTGTGATGTTGTTTGCATCTTGCATATGATTTATTTCTTGTACTGCTTCACATTTGTTTAAACGCCATTTACGATGAGACACTGTTAACTTGGCAGAGCGATATTTGTAGCATCTTTCATATGTTGTCTACCTTCCATTGCATTGCTTCTAATTTGGTGAAATGTCTTCTTCTTAATTTACACATCATAGTTCTGGTTATCTCTTCCGTCCTGTTTTTCATACATATTACATCCTCCTATCATGTGGTTGTCTAACATCAAAGTTCAGTTAAATGCGCATCACGCATCAATTTGTTACGAATAACTAAATTGTTATTCATTTTTCTTGTCGGCTTGACTTAACATGGCACGTAAAAAAGAGGAAGAAACACAGAATGGCAGGGGAATGAGAAGCGGATGAATCCTGCAGATTCTCTTTGAATGCGATGGTGCAATAGAATGTCAAAGTCCAGTGGAAAATTCTACAAACACGTCATCCCATGCTACACGAGGTGCAAAAAAAGCCAAACAGAAACAAATAGCTGCCACCAAACAAGCAAAGACAGCCCTAGTTCTTGCAACACCTACCACAGTACTACCAGCTGCACGACTTACTCGTAAGGCCAATCGAGCTAGCAGCACGTTCCCAAGCTCCCTTGCCACCTGACACTACTTACCAAGCACTCTTGACACAAGACGAGTTGGCAATATCATATGAACCTTGTGAGCTTCAACAACAAGAAGGTAGTTTCTGGAGTCAAGTTACAGTTGCATGCTTCTTTATATGTAGTCTCACAGTTTGATGTACACTAACACTTCCTATGTTCGTTGTTGGACTAGCACCTAGGCGCAAGAGGAAACAAACATCAGGGATATTGCTTGATAGGTTAACTAAATCTAGAGGAGGAAGAATGGAGATCCGTTTTGAGGCAGGTTTAAAAAGGCCATGTGATGCTACAGAGTCAGCCAAGTTAGTATCAGAGGCAGTGGTTGCCGTTAGGTGTCATGTACGTATCCTCCCAACATGGATTCAGTACAGGAATGACAAAGACGAAACCCAGTTCAACACCTTCCTCGACCATTTATCTGTAAGTATGGTTATGTATGGAAACTAGTAATATTGTCTTGCTCTGTCCCATACTTTCTAGGTTGCTGATAATGAGACTCCCATAATTTTCAACAGATGAGGTTCAAGTTGGATAGCCAAGATGACGCAACTGACAAGCTTGCACCCATGTTTTCAAGTCTACTCATGACAAGATCGGTATAACTTGAGGAAAACTCACTTTGAAGGCAAGGCTAACGGTGAACTTTCCCAAACCTCTCCAGTGGAAAATATATCGGATGAAGACTGGAGGGCCTTGTTAAACACCGGTACGATCCAAGTATCGGTACATTATATATATGTGATCAAATCACATGTTGAAGTCCTATTTACGCATGTGCCACACAAATCTATCTTCTTGTAGGTGAACTATTCAAAGAACAAGGCCAACTGCATTTAAAGTGAAATTCCAACAGACGACATGATCTCGTAGCTATATTGCACACTGCGAGGCTCTTGTAATTACCTGCTGTTTCACTCTTTTCGTTGTACCATATTATCAGATCTATATTGACTTGTTCGAAATGCAGAGGAAAGCCCGCAAGGACCAAAAAGTACCTGAACCAAATGATGTGGAAATCCTCAAGGACTGTCACACCAAAGAAGAAGAAGGGCATGACACTACACCACCAAAGCCGCTGTTGTAAGTCCTTAATCCTCATGCCTTTTAACTACTACTTACTCTGACTTGTGCCTTGAACTGCATGGTTTGCAGCCAATGTCTATTACTCTTTTCAATTTTATACACAATTGTCTTAGCGTATCATTGCACCTTACAAGGTTTAAAAGAGAGGAGTGTTGTTCCTTTGATCTTGACCCGTAATCTAGTTCCGTGCCGGACTTGCCCACACAACGTTACAAATTTCGTCTCTTTATCCTTAGCCCTCAATACAATGTGAAGAAATAGATAATACATTAGCGATGGTACATGGTCATATGTTTGGAACCTGGTTTTATTATGTACTTTGCAATAAAATACAACTAATATTTTACATGGGTTCACGAATAAGTTACGTATATAGACCAAAGCTATTTTGTTTGGTTTTGCTGCCTCCTTAATATCTTCTCGCTTTGGTACTACTAATGTAAAACGTCAACTTTTCAAATGAGCTATGGAAAAAATGGTGGAACCGCCACCTTGAAGGTGGCAAGGCAACTATAACCGCAATGTCGGCTCTTCTGCGATGGGTCAAGACTGTCCACTAACGATTGCCAAAAGCACGTTCTCGCGTAATACCGGGTTGGTTGTTAAGGCAATATCGTCCAAACTGCCTCATGATCAAGATACGCAAGCTCAAAGCAATGTTGTATCTGCGCCCGCACACAAGTCCATTCCCTAACAGACCCTTTGTGAAACAAGGAGAGACATTGTTCGATGTCGTCAAGATATGCATGGTTTTGAAACCAGACTATCAGACATTTGCTATGTTGTTCAGGAGCCTAGGGGAAATGAAGGCAAGGGTTATGGTGCTCCATCGGACAATACAACATGAAAACGTAATAGTCAGGTCAAATGAACTGAGCTTCTGAACTTCTGGTGGTGCATTTATCTGCTAGACTGTTAAGTTTTATGCCAACCTTCCTTTTGTTATATAGTTGTAATTTGTTTTGGTGCGATACAAAATTATTCTTAACGTGCAGCCACCGGCTGAAGAAAACAGCAAGCCATTTTTGTATAGTGTAGGGTGTTCCCTATATTTGCACTGGTGGCGATCTTTGATGCCGAGTGGATGTAATCTGTGCAATCACCTTAATAGCCTAGCGTTAGTTTCGGCCTTATTTATTTCCTAGTCTTCTTTTTCCGTGGTTTTCTAGTAGACGCAACTACCATGGGCCATATACGGGCCGTAGGATCCATGGGTCTCCTACGGGCCGTCGATAAATGGGCCTCCAACAGGGCCGTAGAATCGGTGGGCCTCGGGCCGTCGGATAAATGGGTCTACATGGGCCATAAACGGGCGTAATTGGTATCGGCCCAGCATGGTAAGGGGCCGTTAACAGGCCGTGGGACAGCAAAGGCTTAATTTTGTCACAGGCATAACGGGTCGTTAATTGGCCAGAATATAGGACGGGCTGGAAACGGCGCAACAGGTTAACATGCCAGAAACGGGCCGACTCTTGCCATGGGCTGAATTTGACCCATTAGGGTAACAGGCCAGTAACGGGCCGACTCTTGCCATGGGCCGAATTTGGCCCATTAGGGGAACAGGCCAGTAACGGGCCGGAAGTAATTGAGGGCCGAAAAGGAGCCCAAGAATGTATGGGCCGTCAATAGGCCGAAAGCTAACACGGGCTGGAAACGGCCCATGGACGTTAACGGGTACAAAGAAAATTACTGTTCATTATGGGCTAGAGTCACCGTGGGCCTGTAAAGGGCCAAAAGATACGAAGGCCTCATATGGGCCGAAAGACGTCGTGGGCCATACATGGGCCAAAAGTGAAATGGGCTGGTGTTTTATTCGACGGCCCGCATGACATTGTTGGGCCGATTTCCTTTAGGGCCTAACGGGCCGTGAGTTAACGGGCCGTAAAATGGCCTATTTGCGAAGAGACCGTTAACAGGCTTTTCATGGGCCAGCCCGTTAACTTTTCACCAAGTCAAACGGGCCGACGTTGTAAGCTAAATGGGCCAGTGGTGGGCCGTGGCACGTGTCGACATATCATAGGCGCCTATTTGACCCAATCGACGAAGCCGACCGTGTTTCGTCCGCCAATAAGAATTTTACACGTGGAAATTTCCCATTGGTCGGGGCTATTAACGGGTTATCGGATCCAAAACCCGACCCGATAGCTTAACGGCGTTCCGTTACGGTGGATGCCACATGTCGGTCACCCTTGACGAAAGCACTTCTGTGACGCGCGATTTATCGTCATGGAAGTGGACACTTCTGTGATGATAATTTTGGTAATGTCATGGAACACTTCTACGGCAGCACATGTATGACTATCTTGATTCTGTCATAAAATCGTCATGGATGTACATGCATGACAAAAAACACGACCTACTGTGACAAACACGTATCATCACGGAAGTGTATTTTTTTGTAGTGACTCCTAGATTACTTTGGTACCTACCTACTATACTTATAGCAAGGCACACATCAGGTCTGGTACACAGCATTGCATACATGATAGAACCTATGGCTGAAGCATAGGGAATGACTTTCATTTTCTCTCTATCTTCTGCAATGGTCGTGCATTGAGTCTCACTCAACTTCACACCTTTTAACACAGGCAAGAACCTTTTCTTTGACAGGTCCATTTTGAACTTCTTCAAAATTTTATCAAGGTATGTGCTTTGTGAAAGTCCAATTAAGCGTATTGATCCATCTCTATAGATCTTGATGCCCAATATATAAGCAGCTTCACCGAGGTATTTCATTGAAAAACTTTTATTCTAGTATCCTTTTATGCTATCCAGAAATTCTATATCATTTCCAATCAACAATATGTCATCCACATATAATATTAGAAATGCTACAGAGATCCCACTCACTTTCTTGTAAATACAGGCTTCTCCAAAAGTCAGTATAAAACCATATGCTTTGATCACACTATCAAAATATTTATTCCAACTCCGAGAGGCTTGCACCAGTCCATAAATGGATCGAGCTTGCACACTTTGTTAGCACCCTTTGGATCGACAAAACCTTTTGGTTGTATCATATACAACTCTTCTTCCAGAAATCCATTCAGGAATGCAGTTTTGACATCCATTTGCCAAATTTCATAATCATAAAATGTAGCAATTGCTAACATGAGTTGGACAGACTTAAGCATCGCTACGGGTGAGAAAGTCTCATCGTAGTCAACTCCTTGAACTTGTCAAAAACCTTTCTCAACAAGTCGAGCTTTATAGACAGTAACATTACCGTCAGCTTCCGTCTTCTTCTTGAAGATCCATTTATTCTCGATGGCTTGTCGATCATCGGGCAAGTCAACCAAAGTCCACACTTTGTCTCATACATGGTCCCCATCTCAAGTTTCATGGCCTCAAGCCATTTCACGGAATCTGGGGTCATCATCGCTTTCTCATAGTTCGTAGGTTCGTTCTGGTCTAGTAACATAACGTCCAGAATAGGATTACCGTACCACTCTAGTGCGGATCTTACTCTGGTTGACCTACAAGGTTTGGTAGTAACTTGCTCAGAAGTTTCATGATCATCATCATTAACTTCCTCACTTATTGGTGTGATGAACTATCTTCCAATAAGGTAGTAGGTACAATTACAACTTCAAGTCCTACTTTCCTCCCACTCACTTCTTTCGAGAGAAACTCTTACTCTAAAAAGGATCCATTCTTAGCAACAAATATCTTGCCTTCGGATCTATGATAGAAGGTGTACCCAACGGTCTCCTTTGGGTATCCTATGAAGACACATTTCTACGATTTGGGTTCGAGCTTATCAGGTTGAATCTTTTTCACATAAGCATGGCAGCCCCAAACTTTAAGAAACGACAACTTGGGTTTCTTGCCAAACCACAGTTCATAAGGTGTCGTCCCGACGGATTTAGATGGTGCCCTATTTAACGTGAATGCAGCCATCTCTAAAGCCTAACCCCAAAATGATAGCGGTAAATTAGTGAGAGACATCATAGATCGCACCATATCAAGTAAAGTACGATTACAACGTTCGGACACACCATCACGTTGTGGTGTTCCGGGTGGCGTGAGTTGCGAAACTATTCCGCATTGTTTCAAATGAAGACCAAACTCATAACTCAGATGTTATCCTCCACGATCAGATCGCAGAAACTTTATTTTCTTGTTACGATGATTTTCCACTTCACTCTGAAATTCCTTGAACTTATCAAATGTTTCAGACTTATGTTTCATCAAGTAGATATACGCATATCTTATCAAATCATCTGTGAAGGTAAGAAAATAACGATACCCGCCGCGAGCATCAACACTCATCGGACCGCATACATCAGTATGTATTATTTCCAACAAGTCTGTTGCTCGCACCATTATTCCTGAGAATGGAGTCTTAGTCATCTTGCCCATGAGACATGGTTCACAAGTATCAAGTGATTCATAATCAAGTGATTCCAAAAGCCCATCAACATGGAGTTTCTTCATGCGCTTTACACCAATATGACCAAAACGGCAGTGCCACAAATAAGTTGCACTATCATTATTAAACATCTTTTGGCTTGAATACTATGAACATGTGTATTACTACTATCAAGATTTAGTAAAAACAGACCACTCATCAAGGGTGCATGACCATAAAAGATGTTATTCATATAAATAGAACAACCATTATTCTCAATTTAAATGAATAACCGTCTCGCATCAAACAAGATCCAGATATAATGTTCATGCTTAACGCTGGCACCAAATAACAATTATTCAGGTCTAAAACTAATCCAAGGTAGATGTAGAGGTAGCGTGTCGACGGCGATCACATCGACTTTGGAACCATTTCCCACGCCGCATCGTCACCTCGTCCTCACCAATCTTTGCTTAATCCGTAGCCCCTGTTTCGAGTTGCAAATATTAGCAACAGAACCAGTATCAAATACTCAGGCGCTACTGGGAGCATTAGTAAGGTACACATCAATAACATGTATATCTAATATACCTTTCACTTTGCCATCCTTCTCCGCCAAATACCTGGGGCAGTTCCGCTTCTAGTGACCAGTCCCTTTGCAGTAGAAGCACTCAGTCCCAGGCTTAGGTCCATACTTGGGCTTCTTCACTTGAGCAGCAACTTGCTTACTGTTCTTCTTGAAGTTCCCCTTCTTCCCTTTACCCTTTTTCTTGAAACTGGTGGTCTTGTTGACCATCAACACTTGATGCTCCTTGTTGATTTCTACCTCCGCAGCCTTTAGCATTGTGAAGAGCTCGGGAATTGTATTATCCATCCTTTGCATATTATAGTTCATCATGAAGCTCTTGTAGCTTGGTGGCAGTGATTGAAGAACTCTATCAATGACACTATCATCAGGAAGATTAACTCCCAGTTGAGTCAAGTGCTTGTGGTACCTAGACATTCTGAGTATATGTTCACTGACAGAACTATTCTCCTCCATCTTGCAGTTGTAGAACTTATTGGAGGCTTCATATCTCTCAATCCGGGCATTTTCTTGAAATATTAACTTCAACTCTTGGAACATCTTATATGCTCCATGACGTTCAAAACATCGTAGAAGTCCCGGTTCTAAGCCGTAAAGCATGGCACACTAAACTATCGAGTAGTCATCAGCTTTGCTCTGCCAGACGTTCATAACATCTGGTGTTGCTCCTACAGCGGGTTTGTCACCTAGCGGTGCTTCCAGGACGTAATTCTTCAGTGCAGCAATGAGGATAATCCTCAAGTTACGGACCCAGTCCGTGTAATTGCTACCATCATCTTTCAACTTAGCTTTCTCTATGAACACATTAAAATTCAATGGAACAACAGCACGGGCCATTTATCTACAATAACATAGACATGCAAAATACTATCAGGTGCTAAGTTCATGATAAATTAAAGTTCAATTAATCATATTACTTAAGAACTCCCCCTTAGATAGACATCCCTCTAATCATCTAAGTGATCACGTGATCCATATCAACTAACCCATGTCCGATCATCACGTGAGATGGAGTAGTTTTCAATGGTGAACATCACTATGTTGATCATATCTACTATATGATTCACGCTCGACCTTTCGGTCTCAGTGTTCCGAGGCCATATCTGCATATGCTAGGCTCGTCAAGTTTAACCCGAGTATTTTGCATGTGCAAAACTGGCTTGCACCCGTTGTATCTGAATGTAGAGCTTATCACACCCGATCATCACGTGGTGTCTCAACACGACGAACTGTAGCAACGGTGCATACTCAGGGAGAACTTATACCTTGAAATTTAGTGAGAGATCATCTTATAATGCTATCGCCGAACTAAGCAAAATAAGATGCATAAAGGATAAACATCACATGCAATCAATATAAGTGATATGATATGTCCATCATCATCTTGTGCCTTTGATCTCCATCTCCAAAGCACCGTCATGATCACCATTGTCACTGTCTTGACACCTTGATCTCCATCGAAGCATCGTTGTCGTCTCGCCAACTATTGTTTCTAAAACTATCGCTACCGCTTAGTGATAAAGTAAAAACAATTACAGGGCGATTGCATTGCATACAATAAAGCGACAACTATATGGCTCATGCCAGTTGTCGATAACTCTATTACAAAAATGATCATTTCATACAATAAAATATAGCATCATTTCTTGACCATATCACATCACAACATGCCATGCAAAAACAAGTTAGACGTCCTCTACTTTGTTGTTGCAAGTTTTACGTGGCTGCTAAGGGCTTAACAAGAACCGTTCTTACCTACGCACCAAAAATCACAATGATTTTTGGTCAAGTGTGATGTTTTAACCTTCAACAAGGACCGGGCGTAGCCACGCTCGATTCAACTAAAGTTGGAGAAACAGACACCCACTAGCCACCTGTGTGCGTAGCCACCAGTCTCGCGTAAGCGTACGCGTAATGTCGGTCTGAGCCGGTTCATCCAACAATACCGCCGAATCAAATTATGACATGCTGGTAAGCAGTATGACTATTATCGCCCACAACTCTTTGTGTTCTACTCGTGCATATAACATCTACGCATAGACCTGGCTCGGATGACACTAATGGGGAACGCAGTAATTTCAAAATTTTCCTACGCACACGCAACATCCATCTAGGTGATGCATAGCAACGAGAGGGGAGAGTGTTGTCTACATACCCTCATAGACCGTAAGCAGAAGCGTTATGACAACGCGGTTGATGTAGTCGTACGTCTTCACGATCCGACCGATCCTAGCACCGAAGGTACGACACCTCCGCGATCTGCACACGTTCAGCTCGGTGACGTCCCACGAACTCTAGATCCAGCTGAGGTCGAGGGAGAGTTTCGTCAGCACGACGACATGATGACGGTGATGATGAATTTACCGGCGTAGGGCTTCGCCTAAGCACTACGACAATATGATCGAGGTGGAATATGGTGGAGGGGGGCACCGCACACGGCTAAACAATCAACTTGTGTGTCTATGGGGTGCCCCCCCCTCCTCCAGATATAAAGGAGTGGAGGAGGGGAGGGCCGACCCTCTCTATGGCGCATACTGGGGTCCTACTCCCACCGGGAGTAGGATTCCCCTTTCCCTAGTTGGAGTAGGAGAGGAAGGAAGGAGGAGATAGGGAGAAGGAAAGGGAGGGCCTGCCCCCTCACCCAATTTGGATTGGGCTTGGGGGCGCGCCCTCCACCTGGCCGCCTCCTCCTCTCTCCCACTAAGGCCCATACACTTCCCAGGGGGTTCCGGTAACCCCCCGGTACTCCGGTAAGTGCCCGAACTTACTCGGAACCATTCCGATGTCCAAACATAGTCATCCAATATATCGACCTTTATGTATCGACCATTTCGAGACTCCTCGTCGTGTCCGTGATCATATCCGGGACTCCGAACTACCTTCGGTGCATCAAAACACATAAACTCATAATACCGATCGTCACCGAACAATAAGCGTGCGGACCCTACAGGTTCGAGAACTATGTAGACATGACCGAGACTCATCTCCGGTCAATAACCAAGAGTGGAACCTGGATGCTCATATTGGTTCCAACGTTTTCTACGAAGATCTTTATCGATCAAACCGCATAACAACATACGTTGTTCCCTTTGTCATCGGTATGTTACTTGCCCGAGATTCGATCGTCGGTATCTCAATACCTAGTTCAATATCGTTTCCGGCAAGTCTCTTTACTCGTTCCATAATGCATCATCCCGTAACTAACTCATTAGTCACATTGCTTGCAAGGCCTATAGTGATGTGCATTACCGAGAGGGCCCGGAGATACCTCTCCGAAAAATAGAGTGACAAATCCTAATCTCAATCTATGCCAACCCAACAAACACCATCGGAAACACCTGTAGAGAATCTTTATAATCACCCAGTTATGTTGCGACGTTTGATAGCACACTAAGTGTTCCTCCGGTATTCGGGAGTTGCATAATCTCATAGTCATAGGAACATGTATAAGTTATGAAGAAAGCAATAGCAATAAACTAAACGGTCATAGTGCTAAGCTAACGGATGGGTCAAGTCAATCACATCATTCTCTAATGATGTGATCCTGTTTGTCAAATGACAACTCTTTGTCCATGGCTAGGAAACTTAACCATCTTTGATTAGCGCGCTAGTCAAGTAGAGGCATACTAGTGACACTCTGTTTGTCTATGTATTCACACATGTACTAAGTTTCCGGTTAATACAATTCTAGCATGAATAATAAAAATTTATCATGATATAAGGAAATATAAATAAAAACTTTATTATTTCCTCTAGGGCATATTTCCTTTAGGAATATACCAGGCCCATGCAACGGGCTTACCAGCACCGTCGGATCTCAGATTCAATAGCTGAGCTCACTCTGGAGCATGGGGGTGAGCACCTCATTTTTTACTTTATGACCAGGGAGCGACACAAAAAACAAACAAATAAGATCAAGTCTTTGAAGTGAACTGATGAGTCGGTTGCCACCTCCCAAATCCATCACGCTGGACTCACCTCCCATAACTGATGAGTACGGCTACAAATGAGTCGAGTTCGATCAAGGTGGATTTGGGCTTAACTCAATTTGTCGTGGATTTGTCATAGCAGATGTCCTTAGTGTTAGGACTTAGTCGCAAGACCAACACATCTATGTGGTAGCTTGAGAGGGGTTGATCGGGACGAGAGACGCAACACGCAAGACAAGGATTTAGACAGCTTCGGGCCCCGGGAAACATCATCCGGTAATAACCCTACATGTTGTTTGTGGCTAGGTCTCATTATGATCATGAGAGAGTCGCCGGTAAGCCGGATCTTTGTGTCTAGCCCTAGAGATTGTTCTTTTTGCCTGTCTCCCTTTGGGGATCCCTACCCCTCCTTATACAAATTGAAGGGGCGGGTTACATGTGGAGTCCAAATAGGATTAGGACTAGCCTATCTTCTACTACAAGCCGGATACAAGTCCGGGTCTTGATTCCTTGTAAGGAAGATATTCCTCACGCCTTTCCTCTTAAGTCGGCCTACCATAACGTGAGTCGGCCTTCTGGGCCTTGAGCCTCCTGGGCCCCCGGGTCTTGTCGCTCCTCTGATCCGCTTGCCAGGTCACCCATAAGTCGCCAGGATCGGGCGGGTCACTTAGTGTGTCGTCCAGCCAGGGCGGGTCATATGTGAGTCGCCAAGTCCGGCCGGGTTATACTTCCGGCCGGGTTACACCGCGGGGTATATCCCCGACATTAGCCCCCAGTTTAATTTGGATTTATCCATGTTAAACTGATCCTGCAAAATAAACACCAGAACGACTTTGACAGGTTGTGCTCCGGGTTAAAAATTCTTGTAAGCCGGCACCTGATCATCCTTAATTCCTTGCGCTCCGGGTTAAATATTCTCCTGAGACAGGTCCTGATTATCCTTAAGTCCAATTGTCATTTCCTTCATCTAGAAAATCCGGGTCAAATAAGCTAGCTTCATACTCAATTTGCTGATGTTGGTTTCTCACAGAAAAATATTGTGAAGAATAATCCACTTGAGTCGGCTTCCAAGGCGTCGGGTTAAATAATTTTGGTCTTCAAATACTCATCTGATATTCAGCCGGCTTGAAGATGTAAAACTTGCCGGTTTATCATTACCAAAAACTGCCTGATTATAAAACAGACGATGCCGGGTCATAATTGTTGTTGACACCGGTTTATGTAATTGATCCTCCTGATTTTCTCAAAACTGATAATTTGAAGATTTTTTCTCCCTTATATCCATATTACCTGTAGCCCCCAAGTCTTGAGCAGAAGAAAGTGATGGTTTAAGACTTGCTCCAATAAATGGTGCAACCTTGAAGAAATCCGGTTTATTCATCTCAATCATATAAATTGAATATTCCACACATGTTGTAGCCCCCAAGTGCCGGGTTGTCATGCTTGCAGCAACGTGGGACTTGTAATTGCTTTATGCTCATGAAAACTTCAACCAGTGTACCCCCGAGGGCCGGGTCATTATGCAAATAATGAACAGGGACTTTGTAGATATAACCACTTAAATTTGAACAGCAATGTGTAGCCCCCAAGGGCCGGCTTAGTAAGATAATACTGAGCTGGGACTTTGTATATAATTGATAATAACATCATATAATATAGTCTCCACCATGGGGCTTGAACCCACGTCCACAAGGTTAAGAGCTTTGTACTCCACCAACTAAATAGTGGACCATTCAATATAATGGATTAATGCTTGTGTACATTGAATTTTTTACAGAGCAATTGGTAGCCCCCAAGGGCGGCTCATTACAATGGGATGAGTCGGGTCTTCAATAAGTTGATCAAAAATGACTTTACATTAGCCCCCAAGTGCCATGGTGCATCTTTGGCGGTGACATGGGACTTGCATATTTGATATAATCCCAATCTGAATAATATAGCCCCCAAGTCTTTGGGTCGTAAGCTGCAGCGACTCGGGACTATTCCTTCCATTGTAGAATAAATCATATCCATTGATAAAAATAATAGCCGCTATGCGCTAAAGCGACTTTGAAAACCTCAATCATAGCACTGGTTATTGATAATCACAATAGAAATCCAGCCATGTTGGCTATTCGAGATTTAAATAATATAATCCGGCATGAAAACCTCAATCATTCAATATCACCATGAAAATCCAGCCAGTTTTGGCTATTAAAGATTTGAATACCTCATCGGTTGACAAGTAAATCCGGAGTTTAAATACTCGGCGGCTCTTGGCCGATGGCGATTTAATATGCCTCCATTGTGGCGGAATTTTTATAACCCGGTGACTTATAGCCTTTGAGAAAAATCCAGAACGGATCATCATTTTGAAGCATCAACTTTGGTAATGAGCTTGAACTTAATCATTTATATGTCATATTTCTGCAAATCCTGCAAAGAGTTTAAACAACATATACCCTGGCGACTTAACGTCAAAAGCCAGGGCGGGTAACCAGCCAAATGTAGTCTTATCCTGCACACAAGTAGATCACAAGATCCCTATGATCCTTTGAATGATACCACCGGATTTTGTAACCCGGACAGTGAAGTTGATAACTCAAGTCTGTAAGAGCCGGCACATATGATATTTGTGACAACTCAAATACTTGCGACTGTATAAAAACAGATAAAAATTTTGAGGCGTCCGATTGAATCTGATCGAGAAAACCGTTCCAAAGGGGTTAAGCTAAGATTCGAATACGATCATATAGCCCCCAGTGGCGTTGGCGTTGCCGATCAAGTGGGTATCGACGGCTATTTTCTCTTTGGTTCGAATGCGACCTATGTTTGAACAGGAAGCCCCCAAATGACCCTAAAAGTTTGTTTAACGACGCTGATTCGAATACGATCCACGTCGATTCCCAAAGGGGTTGAGCTATGATTCAGATACGATCAAGAAGCCCCCAAGTAGGTTCAGCAGTTTGCCAATCAAAAGGGTATCGACAGCTATGTTCTCTTTGGTTCGAATACGACCTATGTTTGAACAGGAAGCCCCCAAGTGACCATAATAAGATAAGCCGTAAGGCAGGATACCTATGTTTAAACCGCACATCATGGCAGCAAGTTCTTTTTGGCACCCTTTAATCTTTCTGAGAACTCGAACTTGCGAGAGATTAATTCTTTTTGAACCGGAAGTTTAAACCGGATTTGAAAGCTTCAAAACTTTGTGAGAGATAAATTTACCTTGAGCCGGATTTGAACCGGATTTGAGAGCTTCAAAGCCTTGTGGTAAATAAATTTCCCTTGAACCGGTTTTTAAACCAGATATTAGGAGTGTCAGTGCTTTGTGGGAGAGAGATGTCTCTTGAACCGGATTTTAAACCGGAGTCCTTCTTTTTAAGCTGGAAATTTTCTGACGGCCTTTAAAATTTTCACCAATATAGCGGTAGCCTCTGGAACCGGGTTACCTTCCCTCCAATGACCCGGAGTTCTTGAATCCATTGAAACCGGCTAATGTTGCCGAGCCATACCATTGTAGCCCCCGAGTCTCAAGATGACTCGAAGAGTTGGCTTGAGATTCTCCATATTTGACCACAGCAGAAGGTGTACATCATTGGCGTTGATAACGCGATGTGAATCCACAGAAGGTTGAGGTGACTGCTGCGGGTTATAAATGATCCCGTATGAACCGTGTCAGCAACTCGGCCAATGGTCCCTTCCAACTGGCTGTTTTGAAATTAACCAAACCGTAGTGGCGGCGACTTGTGCGCCTGCCCATTGAGCCATCCAGTGCAGACGACGACTGATAATGCATGATAATTTGCCTCCGATTTGTTGGAAGAAAACCGGGCTTCCCAAGTAGTGACTTGCTCATACTCAATAAACAACTCATGCAGACAGGTGCGGCCCGATGTGTTGATGTAGACCAGGCCACGAGAGACGGACGGTAAAGATGGCCGCAACATCTGAGGCGGCCCAGACAGATAAACCGGCCGTGGCGTTTGTAAGCCGGTGCGGACGGGCAAGTTGTCCTCCTTGTTGTAAGTCGGCATGGTCGGGAGAGACGGCCACGGTGTTGTAAGCCGGCGCGGTCGCGAGAGACGGCGACGGCGTTGTAAGCCGGTGCAGGAATCCGTTGAGTAACGACGACCACCTGTGCCATAAGGCTTTGGCGTGCCTCCATCTTCGTGGTATAATATCACTTTTTGACATAAATCATTGCCCTGTATAAACAATATTGCACACCAAGGCAAAGATAAACTTGCTCTTTGACAAAAAACCACACGTGCTAACAAAACAAACTTGGATGGAGATCACCTCATATGTTAGGCCGGAAATAATCCGCCATGGATGGTATCTATGGTGAAATTCAAATCACTCACGGGTGAGTTGCTCGTGGCGTTGTAAACCGGCGCGGACGGGCGGGTCAATTGCAGGCGCGGTAAGCCGCACAGACGGATGAGTCAATCGCAAACACGATAAATTGCGCGGACAGGCGAGTCAGCCGCACCGTGTTGATGTAGACCGGACCGCAGGGGCAGTGGTTTGCGCACATCCGCTGAGCAATTTGACATAGCGCGGATGTCGACTCGACCTCTGTAGGACCTTGAGAAGAGGTGTCTAGAGGGGGGGTGATTAGACACTAAGTACCAAAGTTGCAGTTTTTAAGTTTCTTTAAAGTTTGAGTGGAGTTTAGGCACAAGTTTAACATTCACAACATATAGCAAGCAAGCATGCAAAGAGTATATGAGCAGTGGAAAATAAAGCATGCAACTTGCAAGAATGTGAAGGGAAAGGATTGGAGGATTCAAACGCAATTTGGAGACACAGATGTTTTTGTCGTGGTTCCGATAGGTGGTGCTATCGTACATCCACGTTGATGGAGACTTCAACCCATGAAGGGTAACGGCTGCGCGAGTCCACGAAGGGCTCCACCCACGAAGGGTCCACGAAGAAGCAACCTTGTCTATCCCACCATGGTCGTAGCCCACGAAGGACTTGCCTCACTAGCGGTAGATCTTCACGAAGTAGGCGATCTCCTTGCCCTTACAAACTCCTTGGTTCAACTCCACAATCTTGTCGGAGGCTCCCAAGTGACACCTAGCCAATCTAGGAGACACCACTCTCCAAGAAGTAACAAATGGTGTGTTGATGATGAACTCCTTGCTCTTGTGCTTCAAATGATAGTCTCCCCAACACTCAACTCTCTCTCATAGGATTTGGATCTGGTGGAAAGAGGGTTTGAGTGGAAAGCAACTTGGGGAAGGCTAGAGATCAAGATTCATATGGTAGGAATGGAATATCTTGGCCTCAACACATGAGTAGGTAGTTCTCTCTCAGAAATAGGATCTTTGGAAGTGTAGGTTCAGTCTGATGGCTCTCTCAATGAATGAAGAGGAGGTGGAGGGGTATATATAGCCTCCACACAAAATCTAACCGTTACACACAATTTACCAAACTCGGTGGGACCGAATCGTTAAACTCGGTCAGACCGATTTAGCAAATAATGTGACCGTTAGGGTTTTCGGTGGGACCAGAATGCAACTCGGTGGGACCGATTCGGTTAGGGTTAGGGCATAACGTAATCTCGGTAAGACCGATTACACAAACTCGGTGGGACCAATTTTGGTAATAAGCTTTCCAGAGAGTTGGTCGGGCAAACTCGGTTTGACCGATTATCAAACTCGGTGGGACCGATTTTGATAATAAGTTAACTAGAGAGTTTGCATTGTAATCTCGGTAGTAACGATTGCTCAAACTCGGTGAGACCGATTTTGATAATGGACATACACAGAGAGATTACAATCCCATCTCGGTGAGACCGAGATCCCTATCGGTGAGACCGATTTGCCTAGGGTTTGTGGCAGTGGCTAAGACATTCAAACTCGGTGGCGCCGGATAGAAAGAATCAGTGGGGCCGAGTTTGACTTTAGGTTTAGGACATATGTGTGGAAGTGGGAAAGTAGCTGAGGGTTTTGGAGCACATCACTAAGCACATGAAGCAAGAGGCTCATTAAGCAACACCTCATCCCTCCTTGATAGTACTGGCTTTTCCTATAGACTCAATGTGATCTTGGATCACTGAAATGTAAAATGAAGAGTCTTGAGCTTGAAGCTTTAGCCAATCCTTTGTCCTTAGCATCTTGAAGGAGTTCCCACATCCTTTAGTCCATGCCACTCCATTGTTGAACTTATCTGAAACATACTAGATAAAAGTGTTAGTCCAACAAGAGATATGTTGTCATTAATTACCAAAACCACCTAGGGGGCACTTGTGCTTTCAATCTCCCCCTTTTTGGTAATTGATGGCAACATACATCAAAGCTTTAGATAAAGATATAAACAATAGCAAGTAAATATTTGGAAAGACATGTAACAAGCATAGGCTCCCCCTACATGTATGCAATCATGTGAATATGAAATATAGAAGCATGTGATAGCATAACCATGATAGAGCAGGCAATGTGTTACATGTATCTTGGCTATATGCATCAGAGCAAAAAGTATTAAAGAGAATACCTTCATGCCCTTGAGTCCTTCTTGCAAACAGTATGTACATCAGCAAGAATTCCTCATACACATGATTGTGATGCATATACTTACCTTGTGGTCTTGAGTTGGCTTAGGATGGAATGAACCTGTGTAAACAAGGTTAGATAACACAGATGCATCTACTAGCCAGAGAAAACAGAAGAAACCACAAGAATACCAAGACTGGGATGACATGTAGAGAGTGAGTACTGAGTACCACATTGGATTAGACATGTCCCCAAGAGTAAATATATGCAATGAATTTAAATGATCTCTTTCCCTTAGATGTCTTGCTCCCCCTGAATCTAACATGGGATACTGGGAGAAGATAGGGAACAGAAACTGAAAGAAAAGAGAGCTGAAAGATATGAGTGATGATCAGAGCTAAAGTTCAGAGCTAATGTATGCTAATGTAAAATTGAGCACAACAGATCATATGAACATGTCTCTCCCCTCAAGAAGACATGTGGACATCTCTCCTCTTGAACACCAAGCATCTGGGATCCTTGAGAAATACTTTCTACTAGTATTCTCTCCCCCTGGAGATCTCTCTCTCCCCCTGAAGGATCTCTCTCTCTAAATTATAAGCTTTGATGTGATCTCTCTCTCCCCCTTTGACATCAATTTCCAAGAAGGGCTTGATAAAGATGTAATCTCTCTCTCCCTCTGGAATTTGTCGTGAATGGGTTTGATCCTTGAGTCACAACATAAAGCAATGATAAAAATGTGATGCTTGTAGAGGACAAGATTCATTGGGTGGAGCTGGAACAGACGAAACACAGAATAAGTGGCAAACTGTTTTTCCTGTGGTGAAATCGGTGGCACCGAGTGGTAGGCTTCGGTCGTACCGAAAAGATTCGGTTGGACCGAAAACAACAAATCGGTTGAACCGAGTTCATCACAGAGAAAACACTTGTCACCTCAGCTCACTAGACTAGTAAGATCTCACAAAGATTTGCAAGGAATTAACTGAAAGATATGCAAGGAATTGGAATGCAGAAAATGCAGAGAAAACAAAAAGAAATCTAGATGAAGTTTTTTTTGAAAGGGAAAACACAAATGCATGAGACAAATGCAAAAACTCAGAAAAGAACACAGGAGAACTTCATCTAGAGATGGTCGGCGACGGTCACCTATGTTAGAGTATATTGACTTAGGAGTCAAGTGAGATCACTTGATCATAGGCCATACTCATCGTTTAAGCTCAAAATGGGGTTGCCATTTTTCGTTTAAGAATCTTGATGTATTCACATCTTGTCAAGTTGCTTTAACTCATGACTCGGAGTAAAGCTTCTCTAAGATGGAATAACATTCCTTGGTTGGTGGTGTTGTCCATGTAGTTGAACTTGCGTCAGTTGCTCAAGGTTGATGTAGCTCATCAAGAATTTGGAGCACCACTTGGAATTTGAGTCCATCTACCTACATGGGTTAGTTCTTGCAAGGAAGAGCACTTGTATATCCAAAAATAACAATCATGAAACTCAACATAGAATTTGTCAAAGGATATGTTTGAATGGTTTCGTGCTTCCTTGTCTTCAACCACCTTGTGTAGAGACTTGATGATGTAGAGATTGCTCAAGACATGAGTTGGTTTCAACCTCATGGAATTTGATTCAACCAAGTACCTACATGGGTTAGATAACATGCAAAATACAAATATATCCAAGACATAAGTTTTTCATCATAAGAGAAACATCAAGGATTAGTCATAAGCTCATGTCTTGAATGTATCCAATGGAGTTTCTACTCCAAGTTTGAAGCATCAATGATGTTCAATTCTCCTCTTAACCTGCAAAACACTTTCTCATCAAGAGGTTTAGTGAATATATCCGCTAATTGCTTTTCGGTGCGAACATGCTTAAGATCAATGTCACCCTTAGCAACATGATCTCGAATGAAATGATGACGAACTTCAATATGCTTAGTTCGAGAATGTTGCACAGGATTATGACCAATTTTGATAGCACTTTCATTATCACAAAGAAATGGAACATGTTTCACATATATCCCATAATCTTTAAGAGTTTGGGTCATCCAAAGTAGTTGAGCACAACATGAACCAGCGGCAATATATTCAGCTTCGGCGGTGGATAAGGATACCGAGTTTTGTTTCTTGGAGGACCAAGACACAAGAGATCTACCAAGAAATTGGCAAGTACCAAAGTGGACTTTCTATCAACCTTGTCTCCGGCATAGTCCGAGTCGGAATAGCCAACAAGATCGAAAGAGGCCCTCTTAGGATACCAAATGCCAAAATTTGGTGTATGGATTAAGTATCTCACTATCCTTTTCACGGCCTTAAGATGACATTCTTTAGGGGCAGCTTGATATCGTGCACACATGCACACACTTAGCATAATATCGGGCGTGAAGCACATAGATATAACAATGAACCAATCATAGAGCGATAAACCTTTTGATCAACCGGTTCACCATCTTTGGTTAAGTCAAGATGTCCACTAGTAGGCATGGGTGTAGTCATACCTTTGCATTCTTGCATATTGAACTTCTTGAATAAGTCCTTGGTGTACTTTGTTTGCGAGACAAAAGTACCTTCCTTAGTTTGCTTGATTTGCAAACCAAGAAAGAATTTGAGTTCACTCATCATAGACATCTCAGACTTCTCCGACATTAGCTTCCCAAACTTTTCACTAAAATGAGGGTTAGTTGAACCAAATATAATATCATCAACATAAATTTGGCACACAAAGAGTTCACCATTAACCCTTTTAGTAAAAGGAGTAGAATCAATTTTCCCAATTTCAAAGCCTTTTTCAATAAGGAACTTGGTCTAGCATTTATACCATGCTCTAGGAGCTTGTTTAAGACCGTAAAGAGCTTTGTGAAGTTTGTAAACATGATTGGGTTTCTTAGGATTAACAAAGCCGGGAGGTTGTTTAACATAAACTTCCTCCTCTATTTCACCATTTAGAAAAGCACTTTTAATGTCCATTTGGTACAAGGTGATATCATGGTGATTAGCATAGGCAAGTAAGATGCGAATGGACTCCAAGTCTAGCAACGGGGCGTAAGTCTCACCATAGTCCATACCTTTGACTTGTGTGTAGCCTTGGGCTTTAGACGTGCTTTGTTGCGAACTACTTGTCCATCTTCATCTTGCTTGTTGCTAAACACCCATTTGGTACCGATGATGTTGTGGTTGTTGTCGGGCTTCTCAACCAATGTCCAAACTTGGTTCCTCTCAAAGTTGTGTAGCTCTTCATGCATAGCATTTATCCAATCCGGATCTTCCAATGCTTCTTCGACCTTCATAGGTTCAATGCTAGAGATGAAAGAATAGTTTTCACAAAAGTTAGCTAAATGAGTTTTAGAGCGAGTGATTCTCCTGGTTTGAATATCATTGTAGATTTGCTCGACGAGATGGTCTTTAGCAATTCTTGCTCGAACTCATGAAAGCTTTTGCTTGGGTCTTTGTTGAACATCTTCTTCATCTTGTTCTTCTTCTTGGCCTTCTTCATTGTTGGCGTTGTCGTTCTCTTGTCGTGGTGGAGAAGGAGGTTGTTGACGTTCATCTTGATGCACTTCCTTGTTTTCTTCATCTTGGGTGTGTCCCACTTGTGGATGCTTCCGTATTAACTCTTGGTTCACCTTGTCGTGAAGTAGAAGCTTCCACTTGGACGGACGAGGTACTCTCCTTCACCTTCGTTGGACGGACCTTGCCAATAGACAAGTCTTGGATTGCTTCCGAAGGATCTTTGTCTCCTACATCAATTGGCAATTGCTCTACTTGCGAGCCGTTAGATTCATCAAACTTCACATCTACCGTCTCTTCAACCTTTCGGGTGAAATTGTTGTAGACACGGTAAGTGTGAGAGTTTGAGCCATAACCTAGTAGGAAACCTTCATGAGACTTAGGAGCAAATTTAGAATGACGATGCTTATCAAGAATGTAGCAATGAGCCAAATACTCTAAAGTATCCAACTAGTGGTTTGTTAACGGTGAGTAGCTCGTATGCCGTCTTCTTGCCGAGTAGCTTGTGAAGATACAAGCGATTTGTTGCATGACAAGCTGTCTCAACCGCTTACGCCCAAAAGTGCTTGACGTCTTGTACTCATCAAGCATCGTTCTCGCCATTTCGATGAGCGTCCGGTTCTTCCTCTCAACAACTCCATTTTATTGAGGTGTGTACGTAGCCGAGAACTCGTGTGAAATCCCTTCTTCGTCAAGAAAGGTGTCCACATTTGTGTTCTTGAACTCCGTTCCATTGTCGCTGCGAACCTTCTTGATCTTCACTTCAAATTGGTTTTGGGCCTTCCTAGCGAAGTTTTTGAAGATCTTTTGGACCTGCGATTTATCATCGAGAAAGAACACCCACGTAAATCTGGAAAAATCATCAACTATAACTAGACCAAAAGAATCTCCACCGAGACTCTTGTAAGAGTTGGGACCAAAGAGATCCATGTGAAGTAGCTCGAGTGGCCTCTTCGTGGTCATGATGTTCTTCACGGGATGCCTTCCTCCAACCTGTTTACATGCTTGACAAGCACTGCAAAGTCTATCCTTATCAAATATGACATCATTAACTCCAAGGATATGATTCCCCTTAATAAGCTTGTCAAGGTTTCAGCATACCAATATGACCTAATCGTCTATGCCATAACCAGCCTTTTGAGGATTTAGCAATGAAGCAAGTTTTAGGTTGAGCCTTTTTAGTGAAATCAACAATGTATAGATCACCTCTACGCACACCAGTAAAGACCATTTTATGATTATCTCGACGAAACACTTGGCAATCTACTTCAGTAAATAGAACATTGAAACCGAAATCAGCAAGTCTAGATACTGAAAGTAAGTTGTAACCAAGAGATTCAACAAGCATGACATTCTGAATGGAGCTATCATGTGAGATGGCCACCTTACCAAGGCCAACCACCTTACCCTTTGAGTTGTCACCGAAAGTGACAAACTTTCGAGGACCATTATTTTCAGCAAGCTCACGAAACATGTCTTTATCTCCGGTCATGTGATCGGTACATCCACTATCAAGAACCCATTCCTTTCCTCGACATATATCCCGAAGATTTGCCATAAGACCAAAATGTCTCATTGCATCATCAAGATCGAAGTCACTATCATCATCCTCATCATAGTATCCATGTTCAACATCGTCATGTGGTGGATCAAATCCTAGAGAGGGTGATTCATTAGAATGAGTTTCACAATAATCTTGTTTATGAATTCTTATAGCTTCGGAAATAATGTCACTAATAATACCAACATTTCCTTTGGCACGCATAAGGTTTGTAAGCTCAAATAGACGATCACCAAACATAGGATCACTAGTATTCATCTTACTCAAGGCAATAGATTTATAGAGAATCTCATCTAGATTTTTCAAGGAATAATCTGGAAATCGTTCCTCAAGAAATTTCCATATAGTGTAGGCACACTCAAAAGTAGGCAAGATTCTAATCAAGTTTCTAGGCAAGCCTCTAGTGATAAGATTAACAGTTCTAAGATTTCTAGTCATGTCAATAGCTTCATCAAGGGTAGGATGCATAGGATCAACATAAGGTGCACAAGGGCTAGCAATGTACTTGTTAAAATGATATTGATTGAAAATAACAAGCATCTCATTTTTCCACTCACGAAAATACTCTCCATCAAGAATAGGCACTCTATGTCTAAGACTCCCCAAAGTAGACTCATCCATCTTCCTCCAATGATGATTAAACCAAGGCAATGGAGACCAATGCTCGATACCACTTGTAGGACCTTGAGAAGAGGTGTCAAGAGGGGGTGCTTAGACACTAAGTACCAAAGTTGCAGTTTTTAAGTTTCTTTAAAGTTTGAGTGGAGTTTAGGCACAAGTTTAACATTCACAACATATAGCAAGCAAGCATGCAAAGAGTATATGAGCAGCGGAAAATAAAGCATTCAACTTGCAAGAATGTAAAGGGAAAGGATTGGAGGATTCAAACGCAATTTGGAGACACGGATGTTTATGTCGTGGTTCCGATAGGTGGTGCTATCGTACATCCACGTTTATGGAGACTTCAACCCACGAAGGGTAACGGGTGCGCGAGTCCACGGAGGGCTCCACCCACGAAGGGTCCACGAAGAAGCAACCTTGTCTATCCCACCATGGCCGTCGCACACGAAGGACTTTCCTCACTAGCGGTAGATCTACACGAAGTAGGCGATCTCCTTGCCCTGACAAACTCCTTGGTTCAACTCCACAATCTTGTCGGAGGCTCCCAAGTGACACCTAGCCAATCTAGGAGACACCACTCTCCAAGAAGTAACAAATGGTGTGTTGATGATGAACTCCTTGCTCTTGTGCTTCAAATGATAGTCTCCTCAACACTCAACTCTCTCTCATAGGATTTGGATCTGGTGGAAAGAGGGTTTGAGTGGAAAGCAACTTGGGGAAGGCTAGAGATCAAGATTCATATGGTAGGAATGGAATATCTTGGCCTCAACACATGAGTAGGTAGTTCTCTCTCGGAAATAGGATGTTGGAAGTGGAGGTTCAGCCTGATGGCTCTCTCAACGAATGAAGAGGAGGTGGAGGGGTATATATAGCCTCCACACAAAATCTAACCGTTACACACAATTTACCAAACTCGGTGGGACCGAATCGTTAAACTCGGTCAGACCGATTTAGCAAATAATGTGACCGTTAGGGTTTTCGATGGGACCGGAATGCAACTCGGTGGGACCGATTCGGTTGGGCTTAGGGCATAACATAATCTCGGTAAGACCGATTACACAAACTCGGTGGGACCACTTTTGGTAATAAGCTTTCCAGAGAGTTGGTCAGGCAAACTCGGTTTGACCGATTATCAAACCCGGTGGGACCGGTTTTGATAATAAGTTAACTAGAGAGTTTGCATTGTAATCTCGGTAGTACTGATTGCTCAAACTCGGTGAGACCGATTTTTATAATGGACATACATAGAGAGATTACAATCCCATCTCGGTGAGACCGAGATCCCTATCGGTGAGACCGATTTGCCTAGGGTTTGTGGCAGTGGCTAAGACATTCAAACTCGGTGGCGCGGATAGAAAGAATCACTTTGGGGCGAGTTTGACTTTAGGTTTAGGACATATGTGTGGAAGTGGGAAAGTAGCTGAGGGTTTTGGAGCATATCACTAAGCACATGAAGCAAGAGGCTCATTAAGCAACACCTCATCCCTCCTTGATAGTATTGGCTTTTTCTATAGACTCAATGTGATCTTGGATCACTGAAATGTAAAATGAAGAGTCTTGAGCTTGAAGCTTTAGCCAATCCTTTGTCCTTAGCATCTTGAAGGAGTTCCCACATCCTTTAGTCCATGCCACTCCATTTTTGAACTTATCTGAAACATACTAGATAAAAGTGTTAGTCCAACAAGAGATATGTTGTCATTAATTACCAAAACCACCTAGGGAGCACTTGTGCTTGCAACCTCCAATGACAGCGCACGAGGACCAGATCATACTTCGGCCATGAGTTAATTGACCTGTGTACACAATAGCATACCGCGAAAAAAAGCTTTGGATGATATTTAATTGTACCAAGTACAGTAAGAGTTTAGAAAAAATGCACCTGATTGTTTTTTGTTCGGCAATTCAATAAAACCCCTTTTCTTTTTATCTCTGCTCCAGGTGCAAACGCCTTGCCGTGCACATTATATGCATACTTGCACCGTTCTTCAACTGGTATTGGCTTTGTTAGTATTTTACATTGGCTCAAGTCTTCACATGGAGGAAACAGTAGCAGCAGCTGTAATCATTGACCGCTCCTTGTCCTCATTTCAAACACCATATCACGGAAAACCACTGCTTGGTGGTACCATACTCATCGTCTTCAGAATCCCAGCCGCTCAATGCATGTCATCTGATGAGTCTGACAATACCTGCGTCATCTGCTTTGAGTCTAAGTACTTATTCATTATCACCTTGTAATTCTCACACAAGAAACACGAGGCAGCTGAGACTGGAGAGAGAGCGACCCGTCATGAAAGAAGGCGCGGGCGGATCCAGCGAGCCATGGTGGAGGAAGCAGCCAGGCGGTGCCGTGGCGGTTGCGGCGACTTGTGGCCGCAGCAGTGGGCGCTAGAAGCCGGTTCTCCGGAGGCGGCGCTAGCGAAGCGGGCGGTCGCACGAGCCAGCAGGCAGTGCTGAGACACGCGACGGCCCGGTGGCGACGGGGAGGCCAGCAGGCGGAGTGAAACGCGCGAAGCCGGCTGAAACGACGCGGACGCGATGAAATGCGATGCAGTGCAGGGCGCGCGAGGCGAAGCCTGGCCCGGAGCAACATCAACGCGGAGCCCGCCGCTGCGGAGCACAGGCAGGGCCATTGTGGGCGGAGAATGAGGCGAGGCCACGGGCCTTAGCAGAGGCGGCAATAAAGGCGGGTCGCGCCGGGCGACAGTTCAGCCCCGCTACTGCTGAGGCGGGAGGAGACGGAGGTCTCGAAGGCGAACTGCGGCAGTCGGCGAGGCCGGCTTGTGACCGATCTGTCGTACAAGGGAGAGGCGTGGGCGACTCTGGATAGGGCCGAAACACTGCCCGTGTCCACGTCCTTTTCCGGGTCGTGGTCTTCCTTTTTTATCTTTTTTTCTTTTTTTATGCCGCACGGACACTCGCCGGCCTTCCAACCTCGGAATTGACTGCAAGCGAATAATTTGGTCTTGATCTCGTCGAAGAACAAACTGCAGCATGGTTTTGATGATCCATCAGAAGTGTTAGTCGAAGTTGTACTGCTAGGCTTTTTGATTGCCTTTGTTGTTTTTTGTGCGCCGCTGCTGACCGAACCTTGCGTCTCGTGCCTCCTCGAGATTTGACGCGCTCGGAGTAGCGTAAAACAGCAGTCTCGACCGTAACAGATATCAATTCGTCCTTGGATGGATCGCCACAAACGTGTGCGGCGCCGCTTACGACGAAACCCTAGCTTCTGATGTAGATCCTTTCACACCAGCTCTTCTTCATCGAAAAATTTTGGCGAACTTCTCGATCCCTAAGAGAAATCCCTCCAGGAACTCAACACCACCGTGCGCAAGCCCCACGGTGGGCACCAACTGTCGTGGATTTGTCACGGCAGATGTTCTTAGTGTCAGGACTTAGTCGCAAGGCCAACGCATCTATGTGGTAGCTTGAGAGGGGTTGATCGGGACGAGACACGCAACACGCAAGACAAGGACTTAGACAGCTTCAGGCCCCGGGAAACATCATCCGGTAATAACCCTACATGCTGTTTGTGGCTAGGTCTCATTATGATCATGAGAGAGTCGCCGGTAAGCCGGCTCTTTGTGTCTAGCCCTAGAGATTGTTCTTGTGGCCTGTCTCCCTTTGGGGAGCCCTGCCCCTCCTTATATAAATTGAAGGGGCGGGTTACATGTGGAGTCCAAATAGGATTAGGACTAGCCTATCTTCTACTACAAGCCGGATACAAGTCCGGGTCTTGATTCCTTGTAAGGAAGATATTCCTCACGCCTTTCCTCTTAAGTCGGCCTACCATAACGTAAGTCGACCTTCTGGGCCTTGAGCCTCCTGGGCCCCCGGGTCTTGTCGCTCCTCTGATCCGCTTGCCAGGTCACCCATAAGTCGCCAGGATCGGGCGGGTCACTTAGTGTGTCGTCCAGCCAGGGCGGGTCATTAGTGAGTCGCCAAGTCCGGCCGGGTTATACTTCCGGCCGGGTTACACCGCGGGGTATATCCCCGACACAATTTATACTAAAATTTAAGCGAGCTAAAACTGAGTGAAGTTCAAGATCGAGTTGTAGAAAATGACTCATACTCAATTTGTAATGATGTCGAGTCGATATCGAGCTAGTGTGAAGCTAAAAAAGATGATAATTTGAATAATCTAAGACAATTTTACAAACAAGATAAGTCACAACACAACATGAGCAACCTCTATAAAATTTGATTTATTCTCTCTCAGCTGAAGACTAGTACTCCCTCCGTCAAAAAATACTTGTCATCAAAATGGATAAAAACATATGTATCTATAACAAAAATGCATCTAGATACATCTTCTTTTATCCATTTTGATGACAAGTACTTCCGAACGGAGGGAGTACTACATCTATACACTACTATAAGATGTTCTTGCAGTTCAAACTGAACTGCAAAATCATCTTAACTTAGTGTAGAAAGGTAGTGCTTAATAGCAAAATAAGAAAACGAAGGTGTATCTTGAATCAAACTTTGTCAAAAAATAATAGGATATTTAACAGAAGGCGGACCACATACCACATTGAGGCTAAATTATCTTTGCACTTAATAATTTTTCATGCTTGCTACTAGGTAAAATGTTGAAATATCATACACAACATATTTATCAAGATTATTTAATATAATTACATAGTATCAAACTATCAAGCTAAAATCAAGTGATCTAGGGTTGGCTCAAGATTGGCTCATTTCTCGATCGAGCTGCATAAAATGCTCTTACTCAGCTTATTTCTTAGTCGAGCTACATAAAGTGTTGATACTCAGTTAATTTCTTTTTGAGTCGGTCTCGAGTTGAACAAAAATACGAGTCAATCATGAGCGGCTCACGAGCCTCAAACTTTTCTTGATGCCCTAATATAGAGGTTTACTCTATTAATTTTTATCAGACGATGTATCTACGCAGGAAGAAACTAACCCGGAGATTATCACTTCATGGGTTCCACGACTTGGCGATGATGCGATGAATGTCATGCTTTGCTCGCATTCGATGGATGAAGGAATTGAGACTTGTCACTCTAGGTACTATTGGGAAGCATACTGACAAAGTCGGGCCATCCAGGCCCCAGCGCAAGCACAAGGCCAACCGATATTTTGACCAAGCCCAGTGAGAGTTTTGATTTAACCAGGGTTGGTGGTATACCTGGCCATGGGAAGCCCGGCCCCGACGGTGCTACTTCTTGAGCTTGCGTTGGTTTTTCCCTTGAAGAGGAAAGGGTGATGCAGTAAAGTAGAGATAAGTATTTCCCTTAGTTTGAGAACCAAGGTATCAATCCAGTAGGAGAAGAATGCACAAACAAACAAACAACTTGCACCCAACACGATAAAGAGGTTGTCAATCCCTTCATGGTTACTTGCAAAAGTGAGATATGACAGAGATAGATAAATAGTAAATAAAATATTTTTGGGTTTTTGGTTTATAGATCTGAAAATAAAATATTGCAAAATAATAGATTGAAAACTAAATATGATGGAAAATAGTACATCTGAAACTAATATGATGGAAAATATTAGATCGGAAGCTAATATGATGGAAAATAGACCCGGGGGCCATAGGTTTCACTAGAGGCTTCTCTCATGAAGGCAAATAATACGATGGATGAACAAATTACTATCGAGCAATTGATAGAAAAGCGCAAAGTTATGACGATATCCAAGGCAATGATTATGCAATATAGGCATCACGTTTGTATCAAGTACACCAATTCATGCCTGCATTTACTACTATTACTCCACACATCGACCGACTCCTGCCTGCATCTAGAGTATTAAGTTCATAAAGAACAGAGTAACGCATTAAGTAAGATAACATGATGTAGAGGAATAAACTCAAGCAATATGATGTAAACCCCATATTTTTATCCTTGATGGCAACAATACAATACGTGCCTCACTACCTGATACGTCTCCAACGTATCTATAATTTTTGATTGTTCCATGTTGTTATATTATCATTCTTGGATGTTTTACAATCATTTTATATCAACTTTATATCATTTTTGGGACTAACCTATTGACATAGTGCCAAGTGCCGATTCTTGTTTTACGCTTGTTTTTTACATCGTAGGAAATCAATATCAAACGGAGTCCAAACGCAGCGAAACTTTTTGTGGATTTTTCTAGACCAGAAGACACCTGTTGGGCCAAGATAGTACCCGAGGGGAGCTCTGAGGGGAGCACAACCCACCAGGGCGCGCCTGGGGGCCCAGGCGCGCCTAGGTGGGTTGTGCCCACCTCAGCAGCCTCGCGCGCCGCCTCTTTTCCCTATAAATACCCAATATTCCAGAAACCCTAGGGGAGTCGACAAAAATCAATTCCAGCCGCCGCAAGTTCCAGAACCACCAGATCCAATCTAAACACCATCACAGAGGGGTTCATCATCCTCATTGGTGCATCTCCGATGATGCATGAGCGGTTCATTGTAGCCCTTCGGGACCGTAGTTAGTAGCTAGATGGCTTCCTCTCTCTCTCTCTCTCTCTCTCTCTCTCTCTCTCTCTCTCTCTCTCTCTCTCTTTTGATTCTCAATACAATGGTCTCTCGGAGGTCTATTTGATGTAACTCTTTTTGCGGTGTGTTTGTTGGGATCCGGTGAACTTTGAGTTTATGATCAGATCTATGTTTTTATCCATGAAAGTTATTTGAGTCTTTTGATCTCTTATATTCATGTTTACTTATAGCCTCGTATTTCTTCTTCCAATCTTTGGTTTAGTTAGGACGACTAGATCGATTTTTCTTGCCATGGGAAGAGATGCTTTGTGATGGGTTCGATCTTACGGTGCTTGATCCCAGTGACAGAAGGGGAACCGACACGTATGCATCGTTGCTATTAAGGATAACAAGATGGGGTCTATTTCTACATAAATAGGTCTTTTCTACATCATGTCATCATTCTTATTGCATTACTCCGTTTCTCCACGAACTTAATACACTAGATGCATGCTGGATAGCGGTCGATGTGTGGAGTAATAGTAGTAGATGCAGGCAGGAATCGGTCTACTAATCTTGGAAGTGATGCCTATATAATGATGATTGCCTCGATAACGTCATAATTATTTGAAGTTCTATCAATTGCCCAACAATAATTTGTTTACCATGCTATTTTCCTCGAGAGAAGCCACTAGTGAAATTTACGGGCCCCGGGTCTCTTCTTAATCATATTTTCCTTCGAGATCTATTTTTATTTGCTTTTAGTTTCAGATCTATTAATCCAAAAACACAAAAATACCTCGCTGAATTTTATTTGCATCTATCAATCTATTACAACTTTCTCCCGTCCACGTGACAATTTTTGGCGCCGTTACAAGAAAGGGATTGACAACCCCTTTAGCACGTCGGGTTGCAAGTATTTGTCCTTTGTGTGCAGGTACCGTTTACGTAGTGTTGCTTGGTTCTCCTACTGGTTTGATAACCTTGGTCTCATCACTTAGGGAAATACCTACCGTTGATGTGTTGCATCATCCCATCCTCTTTGGGGACATACCGACGTAGTTCAAGCCAACATCTCTACCACTACTTTCTCATTGGGCGAGGACACCACAAGATTGAACCCAAAGCTAAGCAACTCTCCCATTCAAGAAAAACCAATCTAGCTGGCAAAACCAAACCGATAATTCGAAGAGAAATACAAAGATACCAAATCATGCATATAAGAATTCAGAGGAGATTCAAATAATATTCATAGATAAGCTGATCATAATCCACAATTCATTGGATCTCAACAAACACACCGCAAAAAAGTATTACATCAGATAGATCTCCAAGAACATCGAGGAGAACATGGTATTTAGAATCAAAGCGAGAGAAGAAGCCATCTAGCTACTAGCTATGAACCCGTAGGTCTGTGGTGGACTACTCACGCCTCATTTGAAGGGTAATAGAGTTGATGTAGATGCCGTCAGTGATCGAATCCCCCTCCGGCAGGATGCCAAAAAGGCCCCTACATGGGATCTCACGGGAACTGAAGGTTGCGGTAGTGGAAAAGTTTTTTCGTGGATGTTTCTGATGTTTGGGAATATATGCAAATATATAGGAGGAAGATCTAGGTCAGGGGGTCACGGAGGGGCACACAAGGTAGGGGGCGCGTGCTCCACCCTTATCGCCGCCTCGTGTCTCTTCTGACTTGCACTCCAAGTCTCCTGGGTGTCTTCTGGTCCAAGAAAAATCATCGTGAAGTTTTATTCCGTTTGGACTCCGTTTAGTATTCCTTTTCTGCGAAGCTCAAAAACAAGGAAAAACAGAAACTGGCACTGGGCTCTAGGTTAATAGGTTAGTCCCAAAAATAATATAAAATAGCATATTAATGCATATAAAACTTCGAAAATAGATAATATAATAGCATGGAACAATATAAAATTATAGATACGTTGGAGACGTATCAAGCATCCCCAAGCTTAATTCCTGCTCGTCCTCGAGTAGGTAAATGATAAAAACAGAATTTATGCTACCTAACATATTTATCCATGTAATTTTCTTCATTGTGGCATTAATGTTCAAATCCATAAGATTCAAAAAAAAGTTTAATATTGACATAAAAATAATAATACTTCAAGCACACTGATAAAGCAATCATGTCTTCTCAAATAACATGGCCAAAGAAAGTTATCCCTACAAAATCATATAGTCTGGCTATGATCCATCTTCATCACACAAAATATTCAAATCATGCACAACACCGATGACAAGCCAAGCAATTGTTTCATACTTTTGATGTTCTCAAACTTTTTCAACTTTCACGCACTACATGAGCATGAGCCATGGACATATCACTATAGGTGGAATAGAATATGGTGGTTGTGGAGAAGACAAAAAGAAGGAGATAGTCTCACATCAACTAGGCGTATCAACGAGCTATGGAGATGCCCATAAATAGATATCAATGTGAGTGAGTAGGGATTGCCATGCAACGGATGCACTAGAGCTATAAGTTTATAAAAGCTCAAAAAGAAACTAAGTGGTTGTGCATCCAACTCGCTTGCTCACGAAGACCTAGGGAATTTGAGGAAGCCCATCATTGGAATATACAAGCCAAGTTCTATAATGAAAAAATCCCACTAGTATATGAAAGTGACAAAATAGGAGACTCTCCATCATGAAGATCATGGTGCTACTTTGAAGCACAATTGTGAAAAAAGGATAGTAACATTGCCCCTTCTCTCTTTTTCTCTCTCTTTTTTGTGGGCTTCTTTGGCCTCTTTTTTTCTTTCCTTTTACATTTTCGTCCGGAGTCTCATCCCGACTTGTGGGGGAATCATAGCCTCCATCATACGTTCCTCACATGGTACAATGCTCTAATAATGATGATCAGCACACTTTTATTTACTTACAACTCAATACTTAGAACAAAATATGACTCTATATGAATGCCTCTGGCGGTGTACAGGGATGTGCAATGACTCAAGAGTGACATGTATGAAAATTATGAATGGTGGATTTTCCACAAATAATATGTCAACTACATGATCATGCAAAGCAATATGACAATGATGAAGCGTGTCATAATAAACGGAATGCTGGAAACTTGCATGGCAATATATCTCGGAATGGCTATGGAAATGCCATAATAGGTAGGTATGGTGGCTGTTTTGAGGAAGGTGTGTGGTACCGGCGAAAGTTGCATGGTACTAGAGAGGCTAGCAATGGTGGAAGGGTGAGAGTGCGTATAATCCATGGACTCAACATTAGTCATAAAGAACTCACATACTTATTGCAAAAATCTATTAGTCATCAAAACAAAGTACAACGCGCATGCTACTAGGGGGATAGATTGGTAGGAAAAGACCATCGCTCATCCCCGACCGTCAATCATAAGGAAGGCAATCAATAAATAAATCATGCTCCGACTTCATCACATAACGGTTCACCATACGTGCATGCTACGGGAATCACAAATTTCAACACAAGTATTTCTACAATCCATAATTACTCACTAGCATGACTCTAATATCACCATCCTCATATCTCAAAACAATCATAAGGAATCAAACTTCTCTTAATATTTAATGCACTTTATGTAAAAGTTTTTATTATATCCCTCTTGGATGCCCATCATATTAGGACTAAATTCATAACCTAAGCAAGTTACCATGCTGTTTAGAAAGACTCTCAAAATAATATAAGTGAACCATGAGAGTTCAACAATTTCAATAAAATAATGCCACCGACGTGCTCTAAAAAGATATAAGTGAAGCACTAGAGCAAAATTGTCTAGCTCAAAAGATATAAGTGAAGAACATAGAGTATTCTAATAAATCAAGATTCATGCGTGTCCCTCTCAAAAGGTGTGTACAAAAAGGATAATTGTGGCAAACTGAAAAACAAAGACTTAAATTATACAAGACGCTTGATACGTCTCCAACATATCTATAATTTTTTATTGTTCCGTGCTATTATATTATCCATCTTGGATGTTTTATATGCATTTATATGTTATTTAATATGATTTTTGGGACTAACCTATTAACCTAGAGCCCAATGCCAGTTTTTGTTTTTTCCTTGTTTTTGAGTTTCGCAGAAAAGGAATATCAAACGGAGTCCAAACAAGATGAAAATTTACGGTGATTTTTTATGGACCAGAAGAAGCCCACGGAGCATCGGAGACGGACCATAAGAGTCCCGAGGCCACCACAACGACAGGTGGCGCGCCCTACCCCCTGGGCACGCCCCCCACCCTTGTGGTCACCTCGTGGACCCCCTGACTTGCCCCCGATGCCGAAAATCTTTGTAAATACCAAAACCCCCAGAAATAAACCTAGATCAGGAGTTCCGCGGCCGCAAGCCTCTGTAGCCACGAAAAACCTCTCAGGACCCTGTTCCGGCACCCTGCCAGAGGGGGAATCCATCACAGGTGGCCATCTTCATCATCCTGGCGCTCTCCATGATGAGGAGGGAGTAGTTCACCATCGGGGCTGAGGGTATGTACCAGTAGCTATGTGTTTGATTCTCTCTCTCTCTCTCTCTCTCTCTCTCTCTCTGACTCTCTCTCTCTCTCTCTCTCTCTCTCTCTCTCTCGTGTTCTTGATTTGGCATGATCTTGATGTACCGTGAGCTTTGCTATTATGGTTGGATCTTATGATGTTTCTCCCCCTCTACCTTCTTGCAATGGATTGAGTTTTCCCTTTGAAGTTATCTTATCGGATTGAGTCTTTAAGGATTTGAGAACACTTGATGTATGTCGTGCATGTTCTTATCTGTGGCGACAATGGGATATTCACGTGATCCACTTGATGTATGTTTGGTGATCAACTTGCGGGTTCTGTGACCTTGTGAACTTATGCATAGGGGTTGACACACATTTTCGTTTTGACTCTCCGATAGAAACTTTGAGCCACTCTTTGAAGTTCTTTGTGTTGGTTTGAATAGATGAATCTGAGATTGTGTGATGCATATCATATAATCAAACCCGCGGATACTTGTGGTGACATTGGAGTATCTAGGTGACATTAGGTTTTTGGTTGATGTGTGTCTTAAGTTGTATTTTAGTATGAACTCTAGGGCTATTTGTGACACTTATTGGAATAGCCCAATTGGAGTATCTTTTTGTTTGTTCTCCGCTATTAGTGACTTTGGAGTGAATCTTTGTTGCACGTTGAGGGATTGTTATATGATCCAATTATGTTATTATTGTTGAGAGAACTTGCACTAGTGAAAGTATGAACCCTAGGCCTTGTTTCAAAGCATTGCAATACCCGTTTCGCTCACTTTTGTTACTTGCTACCTTGCTGTTTTTATATTTTCATATTACAAAAACCTATATCTACCATCCATATATTGCACTCGTATAACCATCTCTTCGCTGAATCAGTGCACCTATACAATTTACCATTGTATGGGTGTGTTGGGGACACAAGAGACTATTTGTTATTTGGTTGCAGGGTTGTTTGAGAGAGACCATCTTCATCCTACGCCTCCCACGGATTGATAAACCTTAGGTCATCCACTTGAGGGAAAATTGCTACTGTCCTACAAAACTCTGCGCTTGGAGGCCCAACACGAGTCTACAAGAAGAAGGTTGCGTAGTAGACATCATTACATCAACGCCCCAAGCAAAACACATATCATGTGGTGAATAAAAATATAGCCTCAAGTAAAGTTACCGATAGACGAAGACGAAAGAGGGGATGCCTTCTGGGGCATCCCCAAGCTTAGGCTCTAGGTTGTCCTTGAATATTAACTTGGGGTGCCTTGGGCATCCCCAAGCTTAGGCTCTTGCCACTCCTTATTCCATATTCCATCAAATCCTTACCCAAAACTTGAAAACTTCACAACACAAAACTCAATAGAAAATCTTATGATATCTGTTAGTATAAGAAAGCAAATCACCACTTTATGGTACTGTTGTGAACTCATTCTTTATTTATATTGGTGTAATATCTACCATATTCCAACTTCTCCATGGTTCATACCCCCCGATACTACCCATAGATTCATCAAAATTAGCAAACAACACAAGAAAAACACAATCTGTGAAAAACAGAATAGTCTGTAGCAATCAGAGAACTTTGAGTACTTCTATAACTCCAAAAATTCTGAAAATAAGGACAACTTGGGAAATTTTTATATCAATCTTGTGTAAAATATTCATATCAAAAGCACGCTTCTGTGAATTATGAAAATTATTTTGCTCGGCGCAAAAGTTTCTGTTTTTCCAGCAAGATCAAATCAACTATCACCGTAAGCCATCCCAAAGGTCTTAATTGGCACAAACACTAATTAAAACACAAAAACACATCTAATCAGAGGCTAGATGAATTATTTATTGCAAAACAGCAAGGAAAATGTTGAGCTATCTCCCAACAAGTGCTTTTCTTTAAAGCCTTTTAGCTAGGGATTGATAATTTCAATTATGCTCACATGAAACACAAGAATTGAAGCGTAAAGAGAGCATCATAAAACACGTGACAAACACATCTAAGTCTAACATACTTCCTATGCATAGGCATTTTATAAGCAAATAAATTATCAAGGCAAGCAAAAACTAGCATATGCAAGGAACAAGAAAGAGACGATAGTAACATGAAAATTTCTATAACCATATTTTGCTCTCATAATAATTACATGTAGGAGCATAAGCAAATTCAAAAATATAGCTATCATATAACATATTCTCAACACGATCCACATGAATGCGAAGTTGACACTCTTCCGAAATAGTGGGATTAACATTAACTAAAGTAATGACCTTTCCAAACCCACTTTTATCAAAAAATTCATAAGACTGAACATTCTTCAAATATGTGGGATCTAAAGTTGACACTCTTCCATACCCACTTTCAATATTATTGCAAACATTATCATCATCATGGGGCTTAAATAAATTTTCAAGATCATAAGGAGAATCACCCCAACATGATCATTGCAACAAGTAGTAGACATAGCAAAATTAGCATCCCCAAGCCTAGGCTTTTGCATATCATTAACACTACTGACATTAATAGAATTTATTATAACATCATTGCAATAATGTTTTCATTCAAGAAGCTATCGTGAATCACTGTATAATTTTTCTTCTTTTAACACTTCATCACAATTTTCAGATTCATGATTTCAAGCAAAACCTCATAAAGATAATCTAGTGCACTCAACTCACTAGCAATTGGTTCATTATTATTGGATCTTTTAAAAATATTAGCAAGTGGATGAGGATCCATAAACCTTTTGGTTCTTGATTTTCAATAAACACACAATTGTACCAAGCGAACGAGCAAACAAACCAAGTAAGACATAAAGGCAAACGAAAAGACGAATGGAAGGGCGAAAATTGCAAATCTTTCCGAAAATCGTTTTACAAGTGGGGGAGAGGAAACCGAGAAGCGAATGGAGAATAATGTAATGGAAGAGACGATAGTTTTATGATGGGTACTTGGTATGTATTGACTTGGCGTAGATCTCCTCGGCAAAGGCGCCAGAAATTCTTCCTGCTACTTCTTGAGCTTGCGTTGGTTTTTCCCTTGAAGAGGAAATGGTGATGCAGCAAAGTAGATATAAGTATTTCCCTCAGTTTGAGAATCAAGGTATCAATCAGTAGGAGAAGAATGCACAAATCAGCAATACATGCACAAATAATCAAACAACTTGCACCCAACGCAATAAAGGGGTTGCCAATCCCTTCACGGTTACTTGAAAAAGTGAGATATGATAGAGATAGATAAATAAAAGATAAAATGTTTTGGGGTTTTTTGGTTTATAGATCTGAAAATAAAAGATTGTAAAATAGTAGATTGGAAACTAATATGATGGAAAATAGTAGATTGGAAACTAATATGATGGAAATTTGTAGATCGGAAACTAATATGATGGAAAATAGACCCGGGGGCCATAGGTTTCACTAGAGGTTTCTCTCATGAAGGCAAATAATACGATGGGTGAACAAATTACTGTCGAGCAATTGATAGAAAAGTGCAAAGTTATGACGATATCCAAGGCAATGATTATGCAATATAGGCATCACGTCCATATCAAGTACACCGATTCATGCCTGCATTTACTACTATTGCTCCACACATCGACCGACTCTTGCTTGCATCTAGAGTATCAAGTTCATAAAGAACAGAGTAACGCATTAAGTAAGATGACATAGATCTAGAGGAATAAACTCAAGTAATATGATGTAAACCCCATCTTTTTATCCTCGATGGCAACAATACAACACATGCCTCGCTAGCCCTACTTTGTAACTGGGTGAGGACACCACAAGATTGAACTCAAAGCTAAGCAACTCTCCCATTGCAAGAAAAACCAATCTAGTTGGCCAAACCAAACCGATAATTCAAAGAGAAATACAAAGATACCAAATCATGCATATAAGAATTCAGAGGAGATTCAAATAATATTCATAGATAAGCTGATCATAAATCCACAATTCATCTGATCTCGACAAACACACTGCACAAAAGTATTACATCGGATAGATCTCCAAGAACATCGAGGAGAACATGGTATTGAGAATCAAAGAGAGAGAAGAAGCCATCTAGCTACTAGCTATGGACTCGTAGGTCTGTGGTGGACTACTCACGCTTCATCGGAAGGGCAGTAGAGTTGATGTAGATGCCCTCCGTGATCGAATCCCCCTCCGATAGGATGCTGGAAAAGGCCCCTAGATGGGATCTCACGGGAACAGAAGGTTGCGGCTGTGGAAAAGTGTTTTTGTGGATGCTTCTGAGGGTTTGGTAATATTTGTAAATATATAGGAGGAAGATCTAGGCAGGGGGTCACCGCGGGGCCCACAAGGTAGCGGGTGACACGTCTCCAACGTATCTATAATTTTTTATTGTTCCATTCTGTTATATTATCATTCTTGGATGTTTTACAATCATTTTATAGAAACTTTATATCATTTTTTGGGACCAACCTGTTGACATAGTGTCCAGTGCCAGTTACTGTTTTTTGCTTGTTTTTTACTTCGCAGGAAATCAATACCAAAGGGAGTCCAAACACAGCGAAACTTTTTGGTGATTTTTTCTAGACCAGAAGACACACGATGGACCAATAAAGTACCTGAGGTGCGCTTCGAGGGGAGCACAACCCACCAGGACGCGCCTGGGGCCCCAGGCACACCCAGGTGGGTTGTGCCCACCTTAGTGGCCTCCCGCACCGCCTCTTTGCTCTATAAATACCCCAATATTCGAGAAATCCTAGTGGAGTCGAAGAAAATCAATTCCAGCTGCCGCAAGTTTCAGAAACCACATATCCAATCTAGACACCATCACGGAGAGGTTCATCATCCTCATTGGTGCCTCTCTCATGATGCATGAGTAGTTCATTATATACCTACGGGTCCGTAGTTAGTAGCAAGATGGCTTCCTCTCTCTTTTTTGATTCTCAATACAATGATCTCTTGGAGATCTATTTGATGTAACTCTTTTTGCTGTGTGTTTGTTGGGATCCGATGAACTTTGAGTTTATGATCAGATCTCTGTTTTTATCCATGAAAGTTATTTGAGTTTTTGATCTCTTATATGCATGATTACTTATAGCCTCATATTTCTTGTTCAAATCTTTGGTTTAGTGAGGCTGACTAGATCGATTTTTCTTAACATGGGAAGAGGTGCTTTGTGTTGGGTTCGATCTTACAGTGCTTGATCCCAGTGACAGAAGGGGAATCGACACGTATGTATCGTTGCCATTAAGGATAACAAGATGGGGTCTATTTCTACATACATAGATCTTGTCTACATCATGTCATCGTTCTTATTGCATTACTCTGTTTTTCCATGAACTTAATACCCTAGATGCATGCTGGATAGCTGTCGATGTGTGGAGTAATACTAGTAGATGAAGGCAGGAGTCGGTCTACTAATCTTGGACGTGATGCCTATATAATGATCATTGCCTGGATATCGTCATGATTATTTGAAGTTCTATCAATTGCCCAACAGTAATTTGTTTACCCACTATATGCTATTTTTCTCGAGAGAAGCCACTAGTGAAATCTACGCCCCCCGGGTCTCTTCTTTATTATATTTGCCTTCGAGATCTATTTTTATTTGCTTTTATTTTTAGATCTATTAATCCAAAAAACACAAAAATACCTTGCTGCAATTTATATTTATTTATTTTATCCAGCGTTCCCGCGAGATCTATTTATCCAATCTACTACAATTTTACCCATTCTTTTACCCGTGAGGGATTGACAACCCCTCTCTTATGTTGGGTTGCAAGTATTTGTTCTTTGTGTGCATGAGATATTAACGTGGTGTTGTGTGGTTCTCCTACTATTTTGATAACCTTGATCTCATCACTAAGAAAATACCTACCGTAGTTGTGCTGCATTATCCCTTCGTCTTTGGGGAAATACCGATGTAGTTCAAGCTGCATCAAAAGGAATTTCTGGCGTCGTTGCCGGGGCGACATCATCAACATCCACCAGGTTCCTAATCACAAATATCATCTCCTTGCAATTTACATTATTTGGCATTTTCTTCTCGCTTTCCTCTTCCCCACTGCACAAAAATTTGCCGTTTTATTCGCCCTCTATTTCGTTCGCCGTTTTCTCGTCAGATCTCCTATTTTTGTCACCATGAGTGACTTTGGCATGGCAGAAACAGATGATGGCCTAACTCCTAAAATTGGACGATCTGGTAATCTAGATGCTAAAACTGTTGTTTTGGGGCAAGGGGATATTATGGGAAAAGAACATATCCAAGAATTTTTCAATTGTGTTGGAAATTTAACTCTTGATGATGCTCTTGTACTTAAAAGAACAAAATAGTATGGAGAAGCTATTTCAGCACTAGTTCTGAAACTTGAGAATAAATTCATTTGTACTCATCCTACCTTGCAAAGATTGTTTTATGAGTTACCTGTTATAAAGAATCCCAAAGCTAAAAAGTTGGCTAACCATGTTCTTATGAATGAATTTGACTATATAATACAGGAAGCTAGGGAAATCTTTGATTTTTATGGAATGCACCGTGAAAAACCGGTAATAGATGAGATCCTTTATAATAGTGATTATATGTTAAGACACTTGCTTGGAAATAATCAATTTTTTTATGAGAATCTTAAAAAGGAAGTCCCTGTTTTAGACATAATCCAACAAGTTTTCAATGATGTTAATCAACACTATTCTTGGATTGTTGCCAGAAATTAAAGGGGATACGATGATAAGCAACTTAATAGTGTTAAAGTCTCTATGGATGAGGTGTTTTACGTAATCTTTGAAAACCCACCTGAAAAAAACACTTCCAAGGAAAGTGGAAATAAAGATGACAACACTTAGATTGTTGCATTATGCCTAGCTAGGGGCATAAAACGACAGCGCTTATTGGGAGGCAACCCAATGAATAAAATTTATTTTTGACTTTTTCTTTCTGTTCTTGAGTATTTGCAAAATTATGCCTCTTTTATGATTGTGTTTTTTGTGTTTAAATTAGTGTTTGTGCCAAGACAAGCCTTTGGGATCATGTTGGGTGATAGTTGATTTGATCTTGTTGAAAAACAGAAACTTTTGCGCTCAGTAAAATAATTTTCATAAATCACAGAAACATTCTTTTGCTCTGAATTTTTTACACAAGATTTATATACAAATTTCCCACGCTGTCCTAAGTTTTCAGAATTTTTGGAGTTACATAAGTATTCGAAGTATTCAGATTGCTATAGACTATTCTGCTTTTGGCAGATTCTGTTTTCTTTGTGTTGTGTGCTTTTTTCGATGAATCTATGGTTTGTATTGGAGGGTATAAGCTATAGAAAAGTTGGAATATAGTAGATATAATGCAAAAATAAAATATGAATGAGTTTGCAACAATACTTATAGTTGATTTGGTTTGTTATACTAACGGATCTCACGAAGGTTTTGTTGAGTTTTGTGTGATTGAAGTTTTCAAGTTTTGGGTGAGATCATGATGGATGAAGGAATAAGGAGTAAGAAGAGCCTAAGCTTGGGGATGTCTGTGGCATCCCAAGCTATTATCTGAAAGTGAAGCAAGCAACTAAGCTTGGGGATGCCCGAGTGGCATCCCCTCTTTCTTCTAACGACCATCGGTATTTTACTTGGAGCTATATTTTTATTCGTCACATATCATGAGTTTTGCTTGGAGCGTCTTGTATGATATGAGTCTTTGCTTGTTTTGCTTTTTATCCTAAGTCATGTAGCCTTGCTGGAAACACCTATTTGAGAGGGCCAAAATTATGCTATGACTTGTTAGAATTCCTCTCTATGCTTCACTTAAATCTTTTTGAGCTTTGGAATTGTTCTAGTGCTTACTTATATATTTTTGAGCATCGTGTGCTTTAGTATTTTTGAAGAAATGCTCTCATGCTTCACTTGGATTTATTTGAGAGTTAGTAAAATTTCTAAGAAATTCTCTCTTGCTTCACTTAAATTATTTTTAGAGAATAAAATTTTATGCTCATGTTCTTCACTTAGATTTGTTTGAGCTATCAAAATCAACATATGAAATTAGTCCCAAAGTGATAGATATTCAAGAGGGATAGAATTAAAATTTCAAGAAGATCATTGGAAAAAATAAACTTGATTCCTTGTAATAGTTTTGCGATATGTTGATATAATATGTGAGTCATGTTGATGAGTAATTATGCTTTTGTAAGAATATTGGTATTAAGGTTTGTGATTCCCTATGGAAGCGCGAAAGTAAATAGTTATGCAATGAAATTACATCCGACTTGTGGTGCATTATTCGCTGCTAGTTATGGTTAATGCTCGCTTATGAGATTTTTCATTTTCTTGGTTGGATGCTTTTCATTCTTTTGCTAGCCTTCATTTGCACTAAGTATGATCACTACTTGTGCATCCAAAATCCTTAAACCAGTTTTGCCACATGAGTCCACTATACCTACCTATATGTGGTATTCTTTTGCCATTCTAAGCAAATTTGTATGTGCCATCTCTAATTGTCAAAATAAATTCCTCTTTTGTGTGCTTGTACCGCTCATGAAACGGTAGGGGGTGGCTGATATTTTTTCCATGCTAGATGTGTCATTCTCAATATGAGTGTTTATTCACTTGTCGTTGCACGAGAGTACGACAAAGGTATTAGGGATGCCCAGTCCCGAAATGAAAAATGAATTTACTTTATGTTGTCAAATAATAAATTCCTTAGAAAGTGTTGGTATAGATGGCACCCGTGGATTCGGTTAGCCATGGAATGTGAAAGTACGGTGGAAAAAGGAATAAACCTTATTTTCTGTTTGGTAACCGCCTATGATATATCTAGCCTGGAAAGTATTGGGAATTACTCGATCGTTTTCGTTGACAGGAAAAGCATGCCAGCCAAAATATTTTTATCTCTACTTATTTTGCTTTGAGCTCTAGCACCTCTACAAATCCCTACTTCCCTCTGCGAAGGGCCTTTCTTTTACTTTATGCAAATTTTATTTTTATTTGAGTCTCTGATACGTCTCCAATGTATCTATAATTTTTATTGTTCCATGCTATTATATTATCTGTTTTGGATTTTTTATATGCATTTATATGCTATTTTATATTATTTTTGGGACTAACCTATTAACCTAGAGCCCAGTGCCAGTTTATGTTTTTTGCCTGTTTTAGAGTTTCGCAGAAAAGGAATACCAAACAGAGTCCAAACGGGATAAAACTTTTGCGATGATCTTTCTTGGACCAGGAGACTTGGAGATGAAGTCGGAGACGCAACAAGGCGGCCAAGAGGGTGGAGGGCACACCCCTACCTCGTGGGCCCTTCAGAGCTCTCCTAACCTGATTCTTTCGCCCATATATACTCTTATACCCCAAAACCATCAGGCGGAGCCACGAAAACACTTTTCCACCGTCGCAACCTTCTGTACCCGTAAGATCCCATCTAGGGACCTTTTCCGGCGTCCTGCTGGAGGGGGATTCGATCACGGAGGGCTTCTACATCAACACCATTGCCCTTCCGATGAAGCGTGAGTAGTGTACTACAGACCTACTGGTCCATAGCTAGTAGCTAGATGGCTTCTTCTCTCTCTTTGATTCTCAATACCATGTTCTCCTTGATGTTCTTGGAGATCTATTCAATGTAATACACTTTTGCGGTGTGTTTGCTGAGATCCAATGAATTGTGGATTTATTATCAGATTATCTATGAGTATTTATTTAAGTATTCTCTGAATTCTCAGATGCATGATTTCATATCTTTGCAAGTCTCTTCGAATTATCGATTTAATTTGGCCTACTAGATTGGTTTTTCTTGCAATGGGAGAAGTGCTTAGATTTGGATTCAATCTTGCGGTGTCCTTTCCCGATGTGATGAGGGCAGCAAAGGCACGTATTTTATTGTTGCCATCGAGGATAAAAAAGATGGGGTTTTCATCATATTGCTTGAGTTAATTCCTCTACATCATGTCATCTTACTTAACGCATTACTCTATTCTTTATGAACTTAATACTCTAGATGCAGGGAGGAATCGGTCGATGTGTGGAGTAATAGTAGTAGATGCAGAATTGTTTCGGTCTACTTGACACGGACGTGATGCCTATGTTAATGATCATTTCCATAGATATCGTCATAATTATGCGCTCTTCTATCAATTGCTCGGTTGTTCACCCACCGTATTATTTGCTATCTTGAGAGAAGCCACTAGTGAAACCTATGGCCCCCGGGTCTCTTTTCCATCATATTAAGTCTCTTTTCCATCATACTAGTTTCCGATCTACTATTTTGCAATCTTTTACTTTCCGATCTATAAATCAATAATACCAAAAATATTTACTTTATCGTTTATCTATCTCTATCAGATCTCACTTTTGCAAGTAACAGTGAAGGGATTGACAACCCCTCTATCGCTTTGGGTGCAAGTTTGTTGATTGTTTGTGTAGGTATTCGATGACTTGTGCGTTATCTCCTACTGGATTGATACCTTGGTTCTCAAACTGAGGAAAATACTTACTATACTTTGCTGCATCACCCTTTCCTCTTCAAGGGAAAAACCAACACAAGCTCAAGAAGTAGCAGTCTCATCTTCTCTTATAAAGCACCAACTAAGGGGCACTATGATCGTACTTGAGCATTGGGTGTAGCTAATATGCGAGTGTGTTTCATGAATGGATCAATGATTGAGCATAATGGGCTAGGGATATCTTGCTTTAGTGTTGATATTTTGAAAGACACTATTTCTTGTTGATATGCTTGAGTATTGAAATCTTCATGTCAAAACTAGACTATTTCTTTGGATCATATAAAAGTCCAAATGTCCATGCTACAAAGGAAATATTTTGTAAAGAACATGTTAGGCAGCATTCCACATTTTGTTTTTATTATTTACCTACTGGAAGATGAGCAAGAATTAAGCTTGGGGATGCTGATACGTCTGCAACGTATCTATAAATTTTTATTGTTGCATGATGTTATATTATCATTCTTGGATGTTTTACAATCATTTTATAGCAATTTTATATCATTTTTGGGACTAACATATTGACATAGTTCCCAGTGTCGGTTGCTGTTTTTTGCTTTTTTTACTTCGCAGGAACTCAATATCAAACGGAGTCTAAACGCAGCGAAACTTTTTGGTGATTTTTCTCGACCAGAAGACACACGATGGGACAAGAAAGTACCTGAGGGGGTTCCGAGGGGAGCACATGTTGGGGATCGTAGCAGAAATTTAAAATTTTCTACGCATCACCAAGATCAATCTATGGAGTAATCTAGCAACGAGGGGAAGGAGAGTGCATCTACATACCCTTGTAGATCGCTAAGCGGAAGCGTTCAAGTGAACGGGGTTGATGGAGTCGTAATCGGCGTGATCCAAATCACCGATGATCCTAGCACCAAACGGACGGCACCTCCGCGTTCAACACACATACGGTTGGGAGAGACATCTCCTCCTTCTTGATCCAGCAAGGGAAGGAGAGGTTGATGGAGATCCAGCAGCACGACGGCGTGGTGGTGGAAGTAGCGGGATCCCGGCAGGGCTTCGCCAAGCGCAAGCGGGAGGGAGAGGTGTCACGGAAGGAAGAGGGAGGCGCCAGGGGCTAGTGTGCGGCTGCCCTCCCTCCCCCCACTATATATAGGGCCGCTAGGGGGGCGCCGGCCCTAGGAGATCCCATCTCCAAGGGGGGCGGCAGCCAAGGGGGGAAACTTGCCCCTGGGTTGCTGGGCGCTTCACCCCTAGGGTTTCCAACCCTAGGCGCAGGGGAGGCCCAAGGGGGGCGCACCAGCCCACCAGGGGCTGGTTCCCATGCCCCTTCAGCCTATGGCTCCCTCCGGGATAGGTGGCCCCACCCGGTGGACCCCCGGGACCCTTCCGGTGGTCCCGGTACAATACCGATGACCCCCGAAACTTTCCGGTGGGTCAAACTGGACTTCCTATATATAAATATTTACCTCCAGACCATTCTGAACTCCTCGTGACATCCGGGATCTCATCCGGACTCGAACAACTTTCGGGTTACCGCATACTAATATCTCTACACCCCTAGTGCCACCGAACCTTAAGTGTGTAGACCCTACGGGTTCGGGAACCATGCAGACATGACCGAGACAACTCTCCGGCCAATAACCAACAGCGGGATCTGGATACCCATGTTGGCTCCCACATGTTCCACGATGATCTCATTGGATGAACCACGATGTCGAGGATTCAATCAATCCCGTATACAATTCCCTTTGTCTACCGGTATTGTACTTGCCTGAGATTCGACCGTCGGTATCCCGATACCTTGTTCAATCTCGTTACCAGCAAGTCTCTTTACTCGTTCCGTAACACATCATCCCGTGATCAACCCCTTGGTCACATTGTGCACATTATGATGATGTCCTACCGAGTGGGCCCAGAGATACCTTTCCATCACACGGAGTGACAAATCCCAGTCTTGATTCGTGCCAACCCAACAGACACTTTCGGAGATACCCGTAGTGCACCTTTATAGCGACCCAGTTACGTTGTGACGTTTGGTACACCCAAAGCATTCCTAAGGTATGTGGGATTTGCACAATCTCATGGTCTAAGGAAATGATACTTGACATTAGAAAAGCTTTAGCATACGAACTACACGATCTTTGTATTAGGCTTAGGATTGGGTCTTGTCCATCACATCATTCTCCTAATGATGTGATCCCATTATCAACGACATCCAATGTCCATGGTCAGGAAACCGTAACCATCTATTGATCAACGAGCTAGTCAACTAGAGGCTTACTAGGGACATGGTGTTGTCTATGTACCCACATATGTATCTGAGTTTCCTATCAATACAATTATAGCATGGATAATAAACGATTATCATGAACAAGGAAATATAATAATAATAACTAATTTATTATTGCCTCTATAGCATATTTCCAACAGTCTCCCACTTGCACTAGAGTCAATAATCTAGTTCACATCGCCATGTGATTAACACTCTGAGTCACATCACCATGTGACCAACATCCAAAGAGTTTACTAGTGTCAATAAACTAGTTCACATCATCATGTGATTAAGACTCAGTGAGTTATGGGGTTTGATCATGTTTTGCTTGTGAGAGAGGTTTTAGTCAACGGGTCTGCAACATTCAGATCCGTATGTACATCGCAAATCTCTAGGTCATATTGTAAATGCTTCTTCCACGCTCCACTTGGAGCTATTCCAAATTGTTGCTCCACTATACGTATCCGGTTTGCTACTCAGAGTCATTCGGATAGGTGTTAAAGCTTGCATCGACGTAACCCTTTATGCCGAACTCTTTATCACCTCCATAATCGAGAAACATGTCCTTATTACTCCAAGGACAATTTTGACCGCTGTCCAATAATCCATTCCTGGATCACTCTTGTACCCCCTTACCAGACACGTGGCAAGGCACATATCAGGTGCGGTACAAAGCATGACATACTGTATAGAGCCTATGGCTAAGGCATAGGGGATGACCTTCATCCTTTCTCTTTCTTCTGCCGTGGTCGAGCTTTAAGTCTTAACTTCATACCTTACAACTCAGGCAAGAACTCCTTCTTTGACTGATCCATGTTGAACACCTTCAAGATATGTGCTCATTTGAAAGTACCATTAAGCGTTTTTGATCTATCCTTATAGATCTTGATGCCCAATGTTCAAGTAGCTTAATCCAGGTTTTCCATTGAAAAACACTTTTCAAATAACCCTATACGCTTTCCAGAAACTCTACATCATTTCTGATCAACGATAGTCAACAACATATACTCATCAGAAATTCTATAGTGCTCCCACTCACTTCTTTGGAAATACAAGTTTCTCATAAACTTTGTATAAACCCAAAATCTTTGATCATCTCATCAAAGCGTAAATTCCAATTCCGAGATGCTTACTCCAGTCCTTAGAAGGGTTGCTGGAGCTTTGCATACTTGTTAGCATCTTTCAGGATTGTCAAAAACTTCTGGTTTTATCACATACAACCTTTCCTCAAAAAAATCGTCGAGGAAACGATGTTTTTGACATCCTATCTGCAAGATTTCATAAATAATGAAGTAATTGCTAATATAATTCCAACAGACTCTCAGCATCGCTGCGAGTGAGAAAGTCTCATCGTAGTCAACTCCTTGAACTTGTCGGAAAATATCTTAACGACAAGTCGAGCTTTCCTAATGGTGATACTTACCATCATTGTCTGTCTTCCTTTAAAAAACCATATATACCTAACAGCCTTACGACCATCAAGTAGTTCTTCCAAAGTCTACACTTTGTTTTCATATATGGATTCTCTCTTGGATTTTATGGCCTCGAGCCATTTTTGGAATCCGGGCCCACCATCGCTTCTCCATAGCTCGTAGATTCATTATTGTCTAGCAAAATGACTTCCAAGACAGGATTACGTACCACTTTGAAGTAGTACGCATCCTTGTCGTCCTATGAGGTTTGGCAGTGACTTGATCCGAAGTTTCATGATCACTATCATAAGCTTCCACTTCAAATGGTGTAGGTTCCACAGGAACAACTCCCTGTGCCCTGCTACACACTAGTTAAAGTGATGGTTCAGTAACCTCATCAAGTCTCCACCATCCTCCCACTCAATTCTTTCGAGAGAAACTTTTCCTCGATAAAGGAGCCGATTCAAGAAACAATCCCTATTGCTTTCGGATCTGAGACAGGAGGTATACCCAACTATTTTGGGTGTCCTATGAAGATGCATTTATCCGCTTTGGGTTCGAGCTTATCAGCCTGAAACTTTTTCACATAAGCGTCGCAGCCCCAAACCTTTAAGAAATGACAGCTTAGGTTTCTCTAAACCATAGTTCATACGGTGTCATCTCAACAGAATTACATGGTGCCCTATTTAAAGTGAATGCGGTTGTCTCTAATGCCTAACCCATAAACGATAGTGGTAATTCGATAAGAGACATCATGGTATGCACCATATCCAATAGGGTGCAGTTATGACGTTCGCACACACCATCATACTATGGTGTTCCAGGCGGTATTAGTTGTGAAACAATTTCCACAATGTCTTAATTGTGTGCCAAACTCGCAACTCAGATTTTCATCTCATGATCATATCATAGACATCTTATCCTCTTGTCACAACGATCTTCAACTTCACTCTGAAATTACTTGAACCTTTCAATAATTCAGACTTGTGTTTCAACGAGTAAATATACTCAGTATCTACTCAAATCATCTGTGAAGTAAGAACATAACGATATCCACTGCGTGCCTCAGCACCATTGGACTGCACACATCAAAATGTATTACTTCCAACAAGTTGATTTCTTGTTCCATTTTACTAAAAACGAGGCTTTCAGTCATCTTGCCCATGTGGTATGATTTGCATGTCTCAAGTGATTCAAAATCAAGTGAGTCCAAACGCTCCATCTGCATGGAGTTTCTTCATGCATATACACCAATAGACATGGTTCGCATGTCTCAAACTTTTCAAAACGAGTGAGTCCAAAGATCCATCAGCATGGAGCTTCTTCATGTGTTTTATACCAATATGACTCAAATGGCAGTGCCACAAGCATGTGGTATTATCTTATATCTTTTGGCATGAACATGTGTATTACTACGATAGAGATTCAATAAACCATTCATTTTAGGTGCAAGACCATTGAAGGTATTATACAAACAAACAGAGTAATCATTATTCTCCTTAAATGAATAACCGTATTGCGATAGACATAATACAATCATGTCTATGCTCAACGCAAACACCAAATAACAATTATTTAGGTTTAACACCAATCTCGATGGTAGAGGGAGCGTGCGATGCTTGATCACATCAAGCTTGGAAACACTTCCAACACATATCGTCAGCTCACCTTTAACTAGTCTCCGTTTATTCCGTAGCTTTTATTTCGAGTTACTAACACTTAGCAACCGAACCGGTATCTAATACCCTGGTGCTACTAGGAGTACTAGTAAAGTACACATTAACATAATGTATATCCAATGTACTTCTATCGACCTTGCCGGCCTTCTCATCTACCAAGTATCTAGTGTAATTCTGCTCAGGATCTGTTCCCCTTATTACAGAAGCACTTAGTCTTGGTTTTGGGTTCAACCTTGGGTTTCTTCACTAGAGCAGCAGCTGATTTGCCATTTCATGAAGTATCCCTTCTTGCCCTTGCCCTTCTTGAAACTAGTGGTTTCACTAACCATCAACAATTGATGCTCCTTTTTGATTTCTACTTTCGCGGTGTCGCGAATAGCTCAAGGATCATATATATCCCTGATTTGTTATAGTTCATCACGAAGCTCTAGTAGCTTGGTGACAGTGACTTTGGAGAACCATCACTATATCATCTGGAAGATTAACTCCCATTCGATTCAAGCGATTGTAGTACTCATGCAATCTGAGCACATGCTCAACGATTGAGCTTTTCTCCTTAGTTTGCAGGCTTAAGAAACTTGTCAGAGGTCTTATACCTCTTGACGTGGACACGAGCCTGAAATCCCAATTTCAGCCCTCGAAACATCTCATATGTTTCGCGACGTTTCGAAATCGTCTTCGGTGCCTCAACTCTAAACCGTTTAACATTACTGAACTATCATATAGTTGTCAAAACGTGTATGTCAGATGTTCGCAACATCCATAGACGACGTCCGAGGTTCAGCACACTGAGCGGTGCATTAAGGGCATAAGCCTTCTTCGAGGCAATGAGGACAATCCTCAGTTTACGGACCTAGTCCGCATAATCGCTACTATCAACTTTCAACTGAATTTTCTCTAGGAACATATCTAAACAGTAGAACTAAAGCGCGAGCTTACGACATAATTTGCAAAGACCTTTTGACTATGTTCAGGATAATTAAGTTCATCTTATGAACTCCCACTCAGATAGACATCCCTCTAGTCATCTAAGTGATTACATGATCCGAGTCAACTAGGCCGTGTCTGATCATCACGTGAGACGGACTAGTCATCATCGGTGAACATCTTCATGTTGATCGTATCTACCATACGACTCATGCTCGACCTTTCGGTCTCTTGTGTTCCGAGGCCATGTATGTACATGCTAGGCTCGTCAAGTCAACCTAAGTGTTTCGCGTGTGTAAATTCGGCTTACACCCGTTGTATGTGAACGTTAGAATCTATCACAGCCGATCATCACGTGGTGCTTCGAAATAACGAACTTTCGCATAGCGGTGCAGTTACGGGAACACTTTTCTTGAAATTATTATGAGGGATCATCTTATTTACTACCGTCGTTCTAAGCAAATAAGATGCATAAACATGATAAACATCACATGCAATCAAAAAGTGACATGATATGGCCAATATCATTTTGCTCCTTTGATCTCCATCTTCGGGCTCCATGATCATCATCGTCACCGGCATGACACCATGATCTCCATCATCGTGTCTCCATGAAGTTGTCTCGCCAACTATTACTTCTACTACTATGGCTAACGGTTTAGCAATAAAGTAAAAGTAATTACATGGCGTTGTTCATTGACACGCAGGTCATACAATAAATTAAGACAACTCCTATGGCTCCTGCCGGTTGTCATACTCATCGACATGCAAGTCGTGATTCCTATTACAAGAACATGATCAATCTCATACATCACATATATCATTCATCACATCCTTTTTGGCCATATCACATCACACGGCATATGCTGCAAAAACAAGTTAGACGTCCTCTAATTGTTGTTGCAAATTTTTACGTGGCTGCTATAGGTTTCTTAGCAAGAACGTTTCTTACCTACGCAAAACCACAACGTGATATGCCAATTTCTATTTACCCTTCATAAGGACCCTTTTCATCGAATCCGATCTGACTAAAGTGAGAGAGACAAACACCCGCTAGCCACCTTATGCAACTAGTGCATGTCAGTCGGTGGAACCTGTCTCACGTAAGAGTACGTGTAAGGTCGGTCCGGGCCGCTTCATCCCACGATGCCGCCGAATCAAGATAAGACTAGTAACGGCAAGTAAATTGACAATATCGACGCCCACAACTACTTTGTGTTCTACTCGTGCATAGAAACTACGACAGACCTAGCTCATGATGCCACTGTTGGGGATCGTAGCAGAAATACAAAATTTTCAACGCACCACCAAGATCAATCTATGGAGTAAACTAGCAACGATGGGAAGGAGAGTGCATCTACATACCCTTGTAGATCGCTAAGCGGAAGCGTTCAAGTGAACGGGGTTGATGGAGTCGTACTCGTCGTGATCCAAATCACCGATGATCCTAGCACCGAACGGACGACACCTCCGCGTTCCGCACACATACGGTTGGGAGAGACATCTCCTCCTTCTTGATCCAGCAAGGGAAGGAGAGGTTGATGGAGATCCAGCAGCACAACGGCGTGGTGATGGAAGTAGCGGGATCCCGGCAGGGCTTCGCCAAGCGCAAGCGGGAGGGAGAGGTGTCATGGAAGGGAGAGGGAGGCGCCAGTGGCTAGGGTGCGGCTGCCCTCCCTCCCCCCACTATATATAGGGCCCCTAGGGGGGGCGCCGGCCCTAGGAGATCCCATCTCCAAGGGGGGCGGCAGCCAAGGGGGGAAACTTGCCCCCCAAGCCAAGTGGGGCGCCCCCACCCCTAGGGTTTCCAACCCTAGGCGCAGGGGAGGCCCAAGGGGGGTGCACCAGCCCACCAGGGGCTGGTTCCCACGCCCCTTCAGCCTATGGGGCCCTCCGAGACATGTGGCCCCACCCGGTGGACCCCCGGGACCCTTCCGGTGGTCCCGGTACAATACCGATGACCCCCGAAACTTTCCGGGTGGCCGAAACTGGACTTCCTATATATAAATCTTTACCTCCGGACCATTCTGGAACTCCTCGTGACATCCGGGATCTCATCCGGGACTCCGAAAAACTTTTGGGTTACCGCGTACTAATATCTCTACAACCCTAGCGTCACCGAACCTTAAGTGTGTAGACCCTACGGGTTCGGGAACCATGCAGACATGACCGAGACAACTCTCCGGCCAATAACCAACAGCGGGATCTGGATACCCATGTTGGCTCCCACATGTTCCACGATGATCTCATCGGATGAACCACGATGTCGAGGATTCAATCAGTCCCATATACAATTCCCTTTGTCTACCAGTATTGTACTTGCCCGAGATTCGATCGTCGGTATCCCGATACCTTGTTCAATCTCGTTACCGGCAAGTCTCTTTACTCGTTCCGTAACACATCATCCCGTGATCAACCCCTTGGTCACATTGTGCACATTATGATGATGTCCTACCGAGTGGGCCAGATATACCTCTCCGTCTGCGGAGTGACAAATTCCAGTCTTGATTCGTACAACCCAATGTACAATCGCCGGAGATACCCGTAGTGCACCTTTATAGCCACCCAGTTACGTTGTGACGTTTGGTACACCCAAAGCATTCCTAAGGTATGTGGGATTTGCACAATCTCATGGTCTAAGGAAATGATACTTGACATTAGAAAAGCTTTAGCATACGAACTACGATCTTTGTGCTAGGCTTAGGATTGGGTCTTGTCCATCACATCATTCTCCTAATGATGTGATCCCGTTATCAACGACATCCAATGTCCATGGTCAGGAAACCGTAACCATCTCTTGATCAACGAGCTAGTCAACTAGAGGCTTACTAGGGACATGGTGTTGTCTATGTACCCACACATGTATATGAGTTTCCTATCAATACAATTATAGCATGGATAATAAAATATTATCATGAACAAGGGAATATCATAATAATAACTAATTTATTATTGCCTCTAGAGCATATTTCCAACAGCACAACCCACCAGGACGCGCCTGGGGGCCCAGGCATGCGCAGGTGGTTTGTGCCCACCTTGGTGGCCTCCTGCACCGCCTCTTTGCTCTATAAATACCCAATATTTCAGAAACCCTAGGGGAGTCGAAGAAAATCAATTCCAGCCGCCGCAAGTTCCAAAAACCACATATCCAATCTAGACACCATCACAGAGAGGTTCGTCATCCTCATCGGTGCCTCTTCGATGATGCGTGAGTAGTTCATTCTAGACCTACGGGTCCGTAGTTAGTAGCTAGATGGCTTCCTCCACTACAAAAAAACACTTCCGTGATGATACGTGTTTGTCACAGTAGGTCGCGTTTTTTGTCATGCATGTACATCATGACGATTTTATGATAGAATCAAGATAGTCATACCTGTGCTGTCGTAGAAGTGTTCCATGACATTACCAAAATTATCATCACGGAAGTGTCCACTTCCATGACTGTCGTGGAATTGTCACGGCAGATGTCCTCATGAAAGGACTTAGTCGTAGGGCCATCGTACGGGTTAATCTAGAGGGGTTAAAGCGGACACAAGACACGGGAATTATACTGGTTCGGCCCCTTCGATGAAGGTAAAAGCCTACGCCCGGTTGTGATGTGATTGATATGATTTGGCGACTAGGGAGCAATAGCTTTGCCTTAGCCTCGAATCCTCTGTCCCTAATCCGCCGCCGGGTCGTCCCCTTATATACACGGGTTGACGCCCGGCCGGTCTACAGAGTCCCGATCCGGCTCATACCAGCGTCCGGCTCGGTCTCTCCTTTCTTAACTTACAACACAAGTTACAATACTAAGGCGGTTTACATAGATGGACCTTAATTCGCCTCTGGGCTCCAGGCCTCCTCCGTGGGCCTGAATCATGGACGAGGGTAAACCGGCCCCTCCAGGGCGGTTCACACTCAGTAGTTGTGTCCCCAACATTAGGCCCCAGATTGACCTGAACCGGTTCAAGTCAATCTTCAACACCTTCAGGAAATTCTTCGATCTCCTTTCATATTTTGTAAACCGCCATCCGCTTGAACCGTCGTGACGTCATCTTCCGATTTCCATGTCAGGGCACCTTGACGTCCTCTTTAATAAAGAAATCCAAACAGAAAGAATCCCTTCATTTAATGATATCCGGAAATCGAGGCGGCTGCACCGTCCGCCACTTTTGACTCCTCGATTCTCGCGCCCGTTGATTGCTCCGGTCCCTTATAAATAGACCGGTCGCCCCTTTCTCTTCTTCTTCTTCTTCTTCCGCTCTTCTCCTTCCTCGCGACGCTCTAGCCCTGAAGCTCCGCCGTCGCGCCCGACCTTCAAACGACGCTTCATCGCCGGGCATTGCGTCAACCTCGACCGTATCGAGTTTTGGCGCTCCTCCGCGGTTTCCGCTCGTCGAGTAAGGTTCCTCTCAAGCCCTAGATCCCATCTGTAGATCCTGTTCATCACGCAGTTCATATCAGTTTCTTCTCACTTGCTCCGCCATGGCCGTGACGCCTCAGCCATACCGTGCATCTTGTATAAGTGATCGCTCCGCCGTCCATTGAACTCTTTATGCACCCTTCCTTTTGTTCAGATCCTCGAGTTTAGAATATCTGAACCCTCCTGCTCTTTATGAAGGTTTGCATAGGTCGTAAAGTTTTTCTTACTAGAGCTTCGGTAGATCTCGATTACCTCCATTCGTATGTGAAAACTGTTTCTGTCCATACTTAGTAGACTTTTCAACTCTGCCATTTTCGGCGGTTTAACTTTCGGCAGCTAATCCGTCACTCCATTAGTCCTCGCTTAAACCGAACGGGAAGCCGGATGCTGAATCACCGGTTTAACAATGTATGATATGCCTGAATCGTTTAATGGTAAACCGTCTCTTCCTTTCTTTCGCAGCTTAATCTTCCGGAATGGCCCCTCAATTCTCAGCTTGCAATTGGGTCCGGTCCAAAATCACCGAAACACAACTGAACGGCTTATGTCACCACCGGCGGTTTAGCGCCAAAAATGTCCTCCATCGGGCGTGTTCGGATGGCGAAGTTTCCTCCGAGCCACAAGAGGGTGAAGTAATCGTGTTTATGCAGCACTTAGACCGGGGATTCTGCCCGCCCGGTTCAAAATTTTTCCGGGACGTCCTCGCAAGTTTGAAACTCCATCCGCAGGATATCAGCCCGAACTCTGTGTCAAACATATGCAACTTCCAAGTCTTACGTGAAGTCTACCTTCGGAAGAACCATCTGGAGCTATTCCGGGATTTCTTTCACTTGAACCGCCGCACGGAGTTTTCTGATGGTCCCAACACAGAACTAGGCGGCGTTTCAATCCAGAAAAGGAAGGAAGCGGACTTTCCTCACGCCAAACACCACAGCCATCCAAAGGATTGGAACCAAACCTGGTTCTATTGCGGAACACCGCCTCGCCAACGAGAATCCCTTGCCGGGTTACCGTCCTCACCGCTCAGCAACAACCATCCGCTGCCTTCACGCTTAACCGCTGGAACGGAAGAACTTTGCACCTCAGATCATAAAACTCCGGGCTCTAATGGCCAATGGACTAAGCGGTGTGGACCTTGTGCGATGCTGGGTTTCTTGGGGCATCTTGCCCTTAAGCCGCCCGGATTGATGCTGCAGTATCTTGGCAGCCTCAAAGACCCTCAAAGACGTCACGAATTACCAATAACTGAAATTGAGGTTACAGAGGCTGTAAAAAAGATGCTCGATGAACCAATCTCCGTCTGCAGCCTAACCGGGTTAGCTCCGTTCTGTGTTGCCAACCCGCCACCTGCGGTAAGACTTTGCTCACCGCTTTTCGGGCTTTTAACATTTTGTTGATATTCATTAATCCTTGCTACCTCGCAGGCTGACAGCTCATACGGAGACGGACCAAACCGGCCCGAGCTCGCGTATAAAGCCCAAGGCTATCAAAAGGCTGGCAAGAAAACCGTCGGGTCCTCCGATCCACCGGAAGAAGAAGAATCAAGCTGAGGTAAAACTTGATATCCTTACGAGGGAGCCGCCGTAAACCGGCTCTCCTCCTTGTATTTCTTCTTATGATTTATCCCTCTTTATTCTTCCCTTCACCGACAAATTTAATTCCTGTGATGATGCGAAGCCAGCCATGCCGACCATTTTGAGGTAATTCTTCTTTCTTCCGACCCGACCTCGTGCGGTTAAAAGAATTCGTCGCGCCGCTCGGAAAGTGAAAAATCTCATTCCTATGCTTATCTCAAGACACAAGAGGCTAAAGAGCCGCACAACCCAAAGACAAAGGGCTAACAGATTCTCTCCTCCGGTTTACGGATACACCAACCCGGAAGCGTCGCCCAGAGGTGACTTGTTCTCCTGAAAACGTTATCCCTTAAAGGTTTCTTCCGCTGTCCTCTCAATCCGTCGACCCAATTATCAGGCCTCTTCCAACTCCTCTGGCGGTTCATCAACCACGCAACTGCCTCCACTTAAAGTTGCTGCAGGGTATGTAACTGTTGTCCATTAGTTCGATTTACAACTGCCTTGGTTGATTTGTCTTAATCCAATTCTGAACATTGCAGCACCAAGGCTCGCTTGAGTAAGAAAGCGAAAACCCTTGACCCCACTGCGGATGTTGATCCAGAAAAGACCCCGGAACAAACCCACGACAATCCTGAAGCCGCCAAAGATAGCTCTGGCGAGTTGTACAAAGACGATACTGCTGACCAACCAGAAGTTGAACCGGAGGTCCAAGTGGAAACTTCGCAGCCTGCTCCATCAAACCCGTCCACAGAGCGGGTCGTGATTGTTGAACCGCCGAGCGAGCAAGACGACATCAAGCCCAAAGAAGACCGCTGAAAATGGCGATGTTATTGTGACCGGTGCGGCTACACTGCTCCCTAGCCGACCGGTCGCTTTAGCAAAGCACAGCATCAAGGAAGGTTCCACTACTATGAGCAAGGACAAGGGAAGACTGATCCGCCGACTTACGACAATTTCTCTCGCCCAAGAACTTCATTCCGGCTTTACGAACCGGCTCTACACCAGCCGTGACTTTGAAGCTGGTGCAGTAAACCGGATGAAGGACCGCTATGAGGTAATGAATTATGTCTTTCCTGTACTTTAGCTGTATAGTAGCCCCCAAGGGTCGGTTCAACTCCAAAGCATAGTTAAACCGGGACTTGATTTCTACTCCAAATGGCAAACTGAGATCAATTAGCCATTAGCCCCCAAGTGCCAAGGTGAATATGTATATTGAGCTTGGGACTTGATAATGAGACACCTAACATGCTTCCTTTGTTACGAGAATGAAATAGAGCAGCAAGGCGTGCAACTCAAAGACCATGCGAGCCAATCTGGAGACTCACGCAGAAACCACTAAGGCCAAGGACGAATTGAGAACGGCCTTGGCCACTATGGAACAGCTGAAGGAGTGGTATAAATCCGAACAAGCCAACTGGGACACCGAGAAGGCCGGTTTGAAAAAACGGGCGGAAGAAGCCGAAGCAGCCCTTAAACCGGTGACCGAAGAGCTTGCCGGACTCAAGCGCCAAGTGCATGCCATGACCTCTGCCGTCTTTGGTAAGAAACTATGCACTGGCTATCTTAATTTTGATATTTCCGCCGGTTTATCCTGAGTTGTCTTAAACCGTGCAGGCAAACGTATTGCACATATGGGCTCTGATGTGCGGAAGAAACTGAAGGCCGCTTATACGCTGATTGAGCAGCTGTATACCGGCGCCCAGCGAGTCATCTGTGCTACATCATACGACAAAACGGCGCCGTCCCTGATCAGAGAAACCCTGGACCGGTTGTCCATGGTTCCGGGCAGCTTGAAGAGTTGAAGCGATCCGCGGCTCGGTGGCACATTCTTGGCTCGGCAGCGCCAAGGCGTGGATAGCAGATCTTGATCCGGCTGACATAGCCAAAGGTTTCCCAGTGCTCAAGAGAATGGTGAAGCCTTTGATAACGACGCCCTGAAACGGATCACAAAGGAAATGCGTCCGCTGGCGAGTCAACTGGCAGACGAAGCCAACCTGACGGTTCACCGCTCTTTTTATGACGCCAACAACAAGCGGGTGGATTTTGTCATCCCTGAAGTGCAGAGCCTTGTTCCCCAATCCGTAAGCACACGTCGCCCTAACGTTGATCCGGCTGAGCTGATAAGTGAAGAAGCTGTCTTCGTGCCTTAACCCGGATTGACTGGTCTACCAATGACTTCGGGCTTTGGGTGAGGAAGAAGAAGATGTTGAACCGACGTCAGCGCCTCTACCTCATGTCAACCCGGCGAAGCGGCGTAATTAAATCAAGCCGGGTGACGCCTCCGAAGCTTCAAGGCATAACCCCACAGGAACGCCGGGCCGCAAAAGGCTTTGTAATAGGATAGTCAGTACTTTGTTTTGAACAATGCCGTTACCAACTCAGTCTGTAAACTTTTTGCATGGCGGTGCTGGATACTTTGGTTTGGAAGTAGTGAATCCTGCAACATATTTTGCCTGCAATCACAAAATCTTAAACCGCCACGGTGGCTTGCGCCTCTAGCCGGATTGTGATACCAATATATCTATATAAGAAAATATCGAGGTATACGATCAAAATTTTGTGATACAAACATACACCGCGATGGCGGGCACACGATTGGCTTTAGCCAATCCTAAAGCGGAGGCTTTATAAACCATCACCGTCAAAGGAGAATAATCCTGTGTATAATGCCGATTTACCGTGTAAATCGTGGTCGGGCATGATAAGCCCCTGTTACTCCATAATGGGATGTTAACAGCAAAATCAATCCGGAACAATCAATCGCGGATTAAAATGGACCAAATTCTGAAAACTTGAATCCGGTTGAAAGAAGGTTTGTCGGTTTAAGACAACAAACAAAAGCCAAATTATATGTATAAAAACACATGGAAGCAAAAACAATAACAAAGACTGTTTGCAAGAAGAGGCTTTATTGAGCTCGATCAGATGGGCGTTACCATGGTCGGACAGGACCAAGCTCCCTATAAGGTGTAGCGATGGTTCAAGTCAGCCAGTCCCCAATCGACATCGTGGCATTACGCCGATCAAGTGGCATTGCATTGGTTCGGGTTCGACCAAGCCCCAAGTGATTCTATGGCCTTAGGCCGACCAAGAGGCGTGTTGGTTCAGACGTGACCATGTCCCCAAGTGATCTGGTGGCTTTCGCTTTGTCAAGAGGTGTTGCATTGGTTCGGACACGACCAAGCCCCCAAATGATCTGGTGGCTTTCGCCGCCAAGAGGTGTTGCATTGGTTCGGACACGACCAAGCCCCAAGTGACAAAAATTTCACAAAAGCAAGGCCAAGGGTTAAACCGGAGGCCGCTTCACGACAGCATCTCCATGTACCCAAACCGGACTTTGATACAGAACAGATACCCCGCTTTAGCCGAGGATCCGGTTTATTGCTTTTATTCATAATATATACATTGTCTTAATATGTACATAAGTGGAGCCGATGGCTCAGGTATAATAAGGTCAAGATGAGCTATGTTCCATGGCTCGTTGGTCTCCTCCTCGGCGTGCGTGAATCCTTTCGCTCTCGAACATCAATCGGATAGTAGGACCCGTTGTATAGATTCTTGCTGACCACAAAAGGCCCCTCCCAAGGTGGGGATAGCTTGTGCATATCTTTACGGTCTTGAATGAGCCGCAGCACTAAGTCTCCTTCCTGAAAGGTTCTGGTTTTAACCCGCCGGCTGTGATACCGACGAAGATCCTGCTGGTAAACCGCCGAACGAGCAGCTGCCATATCGCGCTCTTCATCCAGTCGATCCAAATCGTCTTGCCGTGCTGCCTCGCTATCTGCCTCAACATAAGCTGCCACTCGAGGCGAGTCGTGACGGATATCGCTGGGAAGGACCACCTCCGCTCCATAGACCATAAAGAACGGCGTGTATCCAGTGGATCGGTTGGGGGTAGTATTTATACTCCATATCACTGACGGTAGCTCTTCCACCCAACAACCCGGCGTCCTCTCTAAAGGGACCATAAGTCGGGTTTGATACCTTTCAAGATCTCCTGATTAGCTCGTTCCGCTTGACCATTGGATTGCGGGTGGGCTACGGAAGAAACATCAAGCGGATGTGCTCTCGTTCACAAAATTCCTTCATAGCTCCTTTGGACAAATTGGTGCCATTGTCCGTGATGATACTTGTGTGGAAAACCAAACCGGAAAATCACCTTTTTGATGAACTGAACCGCCGTGGCGCATCACACTTGCTAATGTGCTCGCCTCAACCCACTTGGTAAATTTATCAACCGCCACCAACAGGTGGGTCTTTTTGTCCTTGGACCTCTTGAAAGGTCCAACCATATCCAGCCCCAAGTCGCAAACGGCCAAGTAATTGGAATCATCCTCAATTCTTGGGCTGGCACATGAGCACGCCTAGAGAACTTTTGGCAACCATCACATCGTCGACCAGATCCTCCGCATCGGCATGGGCAGTCAACCAATAGAAACTATGGCGGAACGCCTTTGGCCACCAAGGACTTTGAACCGGCGTGGTGACCACAATCCCCTTCATGGATCTCTCGCAATATCTCACAGCCCTCTTCAGGGATACACAACGCTGAAACGCCTACGACACCTTGCAATGGTGCAACTCGCCATTAACAATGGTCATAGACTTAGACCGCCGAACTATCTGTCAGACCCAACGTCTCATCTTTCCGTAACTCGTCCCGGTTCATGTATGCCAAATAAGGGAGCGCCCAATCCGGAGTGACATGCAAGGCCGCCACCAATTGAGCCTCCGGATCGGGATAGCCAAATCAATTTCATCCGAAGCTTAAGCGGCGGATTGTGCAAGACATCAAGGAAGACGTTGGGCGGGACGGTTTACGTTGAGAGCCCAGCCGGCTTAAAGCATCGGGCCGCCGTTCTTCCGACGATCCACATGGTCCACCTGAAATCCTTTAAAATGTCCTGCAACGACATCCACCTCCCGACGATATGCAGCCATGAGTGGATCTTTGGAATCCCAAGTACCTGATACTTGCTGGGCCACCAAGTCGGAGTCACCAAAGCATTTAACCCGGCTGAGATTCATTTCCTTAACTATCCGGAGACCATGGAGCAAAGCTTCCTACTCAGCTGCATTGTTAGTACAAGGGAACATTAGGCGGAGAACGTAACAGAACTTGTCACCTCGCGGGGAAGTTAATACGACTCCAGCCCCCGAGCCCTCCAATTGCTGGACCCATCAAAGTGGATGGTCCAATAGGTATGATCCGGCTTCTTCAGCGCTTGCAACTCCGTCCAATCATTAATGAAATCCACAAGTGCTTGAGATTTTACGGCCGTCCGAGGCACATATCTTAAACCGTGCGGCCCAAGTTCTATAGCCCACTTAGCAATCCGGCCAGTCGCTTCCCGGTTCTGTATGATATCGCCCAAGGGAGCCGAACTGACCACTGTGATGGGGTGCCCTTGGAAATATTGCCTTAGCTTCCGCTTGCCATAAAAACCCGTGATACCAGCTTTCCGCCAATGCGGATATCTCTGTTTAGACTCAATGAGGACCTCGCTGATGTAATAAACCGCCGTTGAACCGGATACTCCTTCCCGCCTCCTTCCGCTCCACCACGATAGCCACGCTAACTGCCACGGCATTAGCAACAACATATAGCAGCAGCGGCTCTTTGTCAATGGGCGGCTAGAACCGGCGGGTTGGCCAACCGCCGCTTCAAATCCTCCAATGCTTCATCGGTGGTGAACTCCGGACAAACCGATCCGCTTTTTTCAACATCTGGTACAAAGGAATGGCCTTCTCGCCAGACGGCTGATAAACCGGCTTAGCGCAGCAATCCGCCTGCCAAACGCTGGGCGTCATTGATGCACTTCGCTTAGCCAAGGAGGTGATAGCCGTAATTTTTTCGGATTAGCTTCGATCCCCTGTTGGACACGAAAACCCAATAACTTGCCTCGGAACACCAAAAACGCACTTGGCCGGGTTGAGCATCATCTTGTACACCCAAGTTGTCAAAGGTTTCCTTTAGATCCTCAATCAAGGTTTCCTTCTTCCTTGTCTTAACCACGATATCATCCACATAAGCATGCACGCTATGCGGCCGATCTGTTCGTGCAAGCAACTCTGAACATTAACGCCGATAAGTCGCTTGGCGCTCTTGAGTCCAAAAGGCATAGATACATAGCGAAGGCTCCAAAGGGGTGATAAATGCCGTCTTCTCCTGGTCCTTAACTGCCATCTTAATCTGATGATAACCGGAGTACGCATCCAGAAAGCTCAAACGCTCACAACCCGCCGTAGCATCAATAATCTGGTCAATGCGGGGAAGGGCGAAAGGATCTGCTGGACAGGCCTTGTTGAGATCTGTGTAATCCACACACATGCGCCAAGTGCCATTCTTCTTAAGAACCAACACCGGATTGGCAAGCCACTCGATGAAAGACTTGACGATAAATCCTGCTGCCAAGAGCCTAGCAACTTCTTCTCCGATGGCCTTGCGCCTTTCCTCATTAAACCGGCGAAGAAACTGCTTTACCGGTTTGTATTTTGGGTCAACATTGAGAGTGTGCTCAGCGAGTTCCCTCGGTACACCGGGCATGTCAGAAGGCTTCCATGCAAAAATGTCCCGATTCTCACGGATGAACTCGATGAGCGCGCTTTCCTATTTAGGATCCAAGTTGGCACTGATGGTGAACTGCTTGGACGAATCGCCAGGCACAAAATCAACAAGCTTCGTCTCACCGCCGATTTGAACTTCAAGTCCGGATCATGCTCCGTAGTTGGCTTCTTCAAAGGGGTCATATCCGCCGGATCAACATTGTCTCTATAATATTTTAGCTCTTGATGGCACAAACCGACTCTGCGTAAGCCGCATCACCTTCCTCGCACTCCAAAGCGATCCGGCGGCTCCATGAACCGTTATCGTTCCTTTGTGACCCGGCATTTTCAGTTGTAAGTAAACATAACAGGGCCGTGCCATAAATTTAGCATAAGCTGGCCGCCCAAAGAGGGCGTGGTAAGGGCTTTGAATTTTCACCACCTCAAATGTCAATGTTTACGATCCGAGTCATGTTCGTCCCCAAAGGTCACCTCGAGCTATCTTACCGACCGGGTGCGCCGACTTGCTGTGCACCACTCCGTGAAACACTTGTCTGGATGGCCTAAGATGCCTATCCGTCAACCCCATACGCCGGAAGGTCTCGTAGTACAGGATGTTGATGCTGCTTCCTCCATCCATGAGAACCTTGGTAAACTTGTACCCTCCTACCTAGGGTGCCACCACCAGGGCTAGCTGACCTGGATTATAAACCCGGGGAGGATGGTCCTCTCTGCTCCACACGATCGGTTGCTCGGACCAGCGTAGGTAATGCGGCGCAGCAGTTCAACAACGCTGACCGCCCGCTTGAAGTTTTCGGTCTCGTCTGTCCAAGCTGGTGGTAAAGACGTGGTACCGCCCACTGCTCAATTGCTTTGGGTTACTTTGATAACCCGATGCTGCTGTTGTTGATTGTAGCCCCTTGGTTCTCGATTGTTCGACTGTTCTGATTACTTTGATTATTCTGATTGCCTTGCCCGCCCGGATTAACACCGAATCCTGGGCCGGAATTTCCTCCACCGTAACCCGGGGCGGACCCTGAACCGCCGTCGGGCCCTTGATCATATCGGAAAGAGTTGGAGTTTTTGAACTCCTGCATAATGTAACAATCCTTCCAAAGGTGGTTCGCCGGTGCCTCCTTCGTCCCATGCTTCGGACAAGGTTGATTCAATATGAAATTCAAACGATCCGGATTGTGACCGCCCCGGTTTGATTGCCTACCCCTGCGCCGCTGCCCCTTGTCCTGCGCGTTGGTGTTGGCCACAAAGCCCATGTTGTCGTTCGCTTTACGCTTGTTCCCTCCATTGCCTGCCGAATGATGCTGCAGGCCCCTGGGGTTGCGTTGACCTCGCGACTAAGTCCTAACACTAAGGACTTCTGTCCCCAACAATGACGATAAATCGCGCGTCACAGAAGTGCTTTCATTAAGTGTGACCGACACGTGGCATCCACCGTAACGGAACATCGTTAAGCTATCGGGTCCATTTTTGGATCCGATAACCCGTTAACAGCCCGGACCAATGGGGATTTTCCACGTGTAAAATCATCATTGGCCGGAGGGAACACGTGTTGCCACACCGTTGGGACAGATGGCATCCACTCATTGGACAGGAGGCGCCTATGATAGGTCGACACGTGGCACGGCCCAACAGTGGCCCATTCCGGTGAAAAAGGCCGGCCCAGTAAAAATTAGCAGGCCGGCCCATATAAGGCCTACTTGTGTCAGGTCCATTTAAGCCCATGGCCCATACGAGATGTGCCAATTCCGCCCTTCAACGGCCCGTTAAAGGTTTGACAGCATTGCAACCCATCGTCAGTTCGAGCTCGTTAACAGCCCGCTATATATTTGGGCTCAATACCGGCCCGATGAGATTTCGGCCTGTTAACGGCCCATTCAATGGATGGGCCAATTTTTAGGATGTACATCTTTCGGCCTTTTAGCGACCCATTTAAATGTTGGGCTAATTTCTGGCCCGGTGTGTCTTTCAGCCTATTGACGGCCCATAAATCAGATGGGCCATTTGTAGTCGGACCTGAGTTTCGGCCTTTTAGTGGCCCATTTAAGTGTTGGGCCAATTTCCAGCCCGGTGTCTCTTTCAGCCTGTTGACGGCCCATAAATCAGTTGGGCCATTTGTAGTCGGACCTGAGTTTTGGCCTTTTAGCGACACATTTAAGTGTTGGGCCAACACTCCCGGCCCTGTGTGCCTTTCGGCCTATTAACGGACCATAAATGAGTTGGGCCATTTGTAGTTGGACCTTAGTTTCGGCCTTTTAACGGCACATGCCCTTCATGGTCCAATACCAGCCTGGTTTCTGTTTCGGCCTGCTAAAGGCCCATAAGACAGTTGGGCCATTTACAATACGACCTGACTTTCGGCCTCTTAGCGGCCCATGCTCTTCATGGTCCAGTACAAGCCCGCTGTCTCTTTCGGCCTGCTAAAGGCCATAGTATAGTTGGGCCATATGTAGCCCAAACTTAGTAACGGCCTGTTGCTACCTCTTGAGCACTGTGTTGGATTTCCCCGAAGAGGAGAGGATGATGCAGCAAAGTAGCGTAAGTATTTCCACCAGTTTTTGAGAACCAAGGTATCAATCCAGTAGGAGGCCACGCACAAGTCCCTCGTACCTGCACAAAACGATAGCTCCTCGCAACCAACGCGATTAGGGGTTGTCAATCCCTTCACGGTCACTTACGAGAGTGAGATCTGATAGAGATGATAAATAATATTTTTGGTCTTTTTAGTATAGAGATGCAAAGTGAAAAGTACAAGGCAAAATAAAAACAAAGCAAGTATTAAAGTGATGGAGATTGATATGATGAGAATAGACCCGGGGGCCATAGGTTTCACTAGTGGCTTCTCTCAAGAGCATAAGTATTCTATGGTGGGTGACCAAATTACTGTTGAGCAATTGACAGAATTGAGCATAGTTATGATTATATCCAGGTATGATCATGTATATAGGCATCACGTCCAAGACAAGTAGACCGAAACGATTCTGCATCTACTACTATTACTCCACTCATCGACCGCTATCCAGCATGCATCTAGAGTATTAAGTTAAAACAGAGTAACGCCTTAAGCAAGATGACATGATGTAGAGGGATAAATTCATGCAATATGATAAAACCATCTTGTTTTCCTCGATGGCAACAATACAATACGTGCCTTGCTGCCCCTATACATCCGGGAAAGGACACCACAAGATTGAACCCAAAGCTAAGCAATTCTCCCATTGCAAGAACTACCAATCTAGTTGGCCAAACCAAACGGATAATTCGAAGAGACTTGCAAAGATAACCAATCATACATAAAAGAATTCAGAGAAGATTCAAATATTATTCATAGATAAGCTGGATCATAAACCCATAATTCATCGGTCTCAACAAACACACCGCAAAAAGAAGATTACATCGAATAGATCTCCATGAGAGAGGGGGAGAACATTGTATTGAGATCCAAAAAGAGAGAAGAAGCCATCTAGCTACTAGCTATGGACCCGAAGGTCTGAAGTAAACTACTCACACTTCATCGAAGAGGCTATGGTGATGATGTAGAAGCCCTCCATGGTGGATGCCCCCTTCGGCGGAGCTCCGGAACAGGCCCCAAGATGGGATCTCGTGGATACAAGAATTTGCGGCGGTGGAATTAGATTTTTGGCTCCTGGTCTGATCGTTTGGGGGTACGTAGGTATATATAGGAGGAAGGAGTACGTCGGTGGAGCAACAGGGGGGCCACGAGGCAGGGGGCGCGCCCCCCACCCTCGTGACCGCCTCTGTTACTTCTTGGAGTAGGGTCCAAGTCTCTGGATCACGTTCGGTGAGAAAATCACGTTTCCGAAGGTTTCATTCCGTTTGGACTCCGTTTGATATTCCGTTTCTTGAAACACTTGAAATAGGCAAAAACAGCAATGCAGGCTGGGCCTCCGGTTAATAGGTTAGTCCCAAAAATAATATAAAAGTGGAAAATAAAGCCCAATATAGTCCAAAACAGTAGATAAAGTAGCATGGAGCAATAAAAATTATAGATACGTTGGAGACGTATCGGGCATCCCCAAGCTTAATTCCTGCTCGTCCTCGAGTAGGTAAATGATAAAAGAGAATTTTTGATGCGGAGTGATACTTTAGCATAATTTCAATGTAAATCTTCTTAATTGTGGTATGAATATTCAGATCCGAAAGATTCAAGACAAAAGTTCATATTGACATAAAAATAATAATACTTCAAGCATACTAACTAGGCAATTATGTCTTCTCAAAATAACATGGCCAAGGAAAGTTATCCCTACAAAATCATATAGTCTGGCTATGCTCCATCTTCCCACACAAAATATTTAAATCATGCACAACCCCGATGACAAGCCAAGCAATTGTTTCATACTTTAACATTTTCCAAACTTTTTCAATCTTCACGCAATACATGAGCGTGAGCCATGGATATAGCACTATATGTGGAATAGGATGGTGGTTGTGGAGAAGACAAAAAGAGGGAAGATAGTATCACATCAACTAGGCGTATCAACAGGCTATGGAGATGCCCATCAATAGATATCAATGTGAGTGAGTAGGGATTGCCATGCAACAGATGCACTAGAGCTATAAGTATATGAAAGCTCAACAAAAGAAACTAAGTGGGTGTGCATCCAACTCGCTTGCTCACGAAGACCTAGGGCAATTTGAGGAAGCCCATCGTTGGAATATACAAGCCAAGTTCTATAATGAAAAATTCCCACTAGTATATGAAAGTGACAAAATGAGAGACTCTCTATCATGAAGATCTTGGTGCTACTTGAAGCACAAGTGTGGTAAAAGGATAGTAACATTCTCTCGTTTTCTATCATTTTTTATTTGGGCCTTTTCTCCTCTTTTTTTGGCCTCTTTTTTTTATTTTCATTTTTTTCCTTTTTTTTATTTTCGTCCGGAGTCTCATCCCGACTTATGGGGGAATCATAGTCTCCATCATCCTTTCCTCACTGGGACAATGCTTTAATAATGATGATCATCACACTTTTATTTTTCTTACAACTCAACAATTACAACTCGATACTTAGAACAAAGTATGACTCTATATGAATGCCTCCGGTGTGCGGGATATGCAATGAAACATGAGTGACATGTATGAAAGAATTATGAAAGGTGGCTTTGCCACAAATACAATGTCAACTACATGATCATGCTAGCAATATGACAATGATGGAGCGTGTCATAATAAACGGAACGGTGGAAAGTTGCATGGCAATATATCTCGTAATGGCTATGGAAATGCCATAATAGGTAGGTATGGTGGCTGTTTTGAGGAAGATATATGGTGGGTGTATGATACCGGCGAAAAGTGTGCGGTATTAGAGAGGCTAGCAATGGTGGAAGGATGGGAAAAGGTGCGTATAATCCATGGACTCAACATTAGTCATAAAGAACTCATATACTTATTGCAAAAATCTAGAAGTTATCAAAGCAAAGTATTACGTGCATGCTCCTAGGGGGGATATATTGGTAGGAAAAGACCAAAGATCGTCACCGACCGCCACTCATAAGGAAGACAATCAATAAATAAATCATGCTCCGAGTTCATCACATAACGGTTCACCATACGTGCATGCTACGGGAATCACAAACTTCAACGCAAGTATTCTTTAAATTCACAACTACTCAACTAGCATGACTCTAATATCATCATCTTCATATCTCAAAACAATTATCAAGCATCAAACTTTTCTTAGTATTCAACGCACTCAAAAGAAAGTTTCACATATCTTGAATTCGAAGTATATTAACATTAAGCAAATTACCATGCTATTAACAACTCTCAAAATAATCTAAGTGAAGCATGAGAGATCAATAGTTTCTTTAAAACAAATCCACCACCGTGCTCTAAAAGATCTAAGTGAAGCACTAGAGTAAAAAATTATCACGCTCAAAAGATATAAGTGAAGCACTATGAGCAAAACTATCAAGCTCAAAAGATATAAGTGAAGCACATAGAGTATTATATCAAATTCCAATTCATGTATGGCTCTCTCAAAAGGTGTGTACAGCAAGGATGATTGTGGTAAACTAACAAGCAAAGACGCAAATAATACAAGACGCTCCAAGCAAAACACATATCATGTGGTGAATAAAAATATAGCCCCAAGTAAATTACCCGTGGAAGTAGACGAAAGAGGGGATGCCTTCCGGAGCATACCCAAGCTTTGACTTTTTGGTGTCCTTGAATTATCTTGGGGATGCCATGGGCATCCCAAAGCTTAGACTCTTTCCACTCCTTGTTCCATAATCCATCAAAAGAATTTACCCAAAACTTGAAAACTTCACAACACAAAACTCAATAGAAATCTCGTGAGCTCCGTTAGAGAAAGAAAACAAAAGACTAATTTAAGGTACTGTAATGAACTTATTCTTTATTTATATTGGTGTTAAACCTAATTTATTCCAACTTCTCTATGGATTATAAACTATTTTACTACCCATAGATTCATCAAAATAAGCAAACAACACACGAAAAACAGAATCTGTCAAAAACAGAACAGTCTGTAGTAATCTCTAACTAACTCAAACTTCTGGAACTCCAAAAATTCTACCAAAATTAGAAGACCTAGAAAATTTGTTTATTGATCAGCATAAATTGGAATCAGTATTTTATCACGTTCTGGTGATTTTTTATAATTCGGGCACTGAGCGCAAAGTTTCTGGAAATTACAGCAAGATCAAATAACTATCATCCAAGAAGATCCAATAGGTCTAGCTTGGCACAAACACTAATTAAAACATAAAACCACATCTAAACAGAGGCTAGATGGATAATTTATTCCTAAACAGAAGCAAAAACAAAAAAAACTAAAATAAAATTGGGTTGCCTCCCAACAAGCGTTGCCGTTTAACGCCCCTAGCTAGGCATAAAAGCAAGGATAGATCTAGGTATTGCCATCTTTGGCATTCGGAGAGGAGGATCTCCTTTCTACGGCATTCATTATTCTATTTAAGTTAAGCACATGGCCATTAATGGAAGAAGTATGATTAAGAACGTTACAGAAATCTGCCTCTAAACTAGACTTCATCTCTTTAATAATTTCATTTTGATAAAAGCACAAGAGAGTAGTTGATTCAACCTTATCATTCATGGGGTGCCCAAATATAGTTTTCATTTTTTCATTGGTATCTATAGCATCCCCTTCAAGAAAACCCTCTTCAAAGATGGAATCTAAAACTTGTTTGAAGGAAGCGGGCAAGCCAACATAAAAACTTTTTAAGTAAATTTCAATTTGATATTGTGGCACAGAGCTAGCCCGAATCCTAAGTAACCTATCCCAAGCATCTTTTAAAGACTCATCAAGTAAATAGCGAAAAATTCCAGAGTCATCCTCATCAAAATTATTCAAGCTCTCATTGGTGACCCCAAGTGGTCTTTCTATAGCATCATTATTTATGAGCTTAGAGAGGATAGAGGGGTTATCCAAGGCACTACAGCTCGGGAGAAAACCCGTAGTTCTTTTTGATACGGCCATGGCAACGGGAAGGAAAACGGAAAAGAGAGGAGGAGATTGGGAAAGAGAGGGCGAATAAAACGGCAAGGGTGAAGTGGGGGAGAGGAAAACGAGAGGAAAATGGCAAATAATGTAATGAGAGAGATAGGGATTGTGATGGGTACTTGGTATGGTGCTTGACTTGCTCTTGCGTGAGCCTCCCGGCAAGAACGGGCGCCAGAAATTCTTCTTGCTACCTCTTGAGCACTGTGTTGGATTTCCCCGAAGAGGAGAGGATGATGCAGCAAAGTAGCGTAAGTATTTCCCTCAGTTTTGAGAACCAAGGTATCAATCCAGTAGGAGGCCACGCACAAGTCCCTCGTACCTGCACAAAACGATAGCTCCTCGCAACCAACGCGATTAGGGGTTGTCAATCCCTTCACGGTCACTTATGAGAGTGAGATCTGATAGAGATGATAAATAATATTTTTGGTCTTTTTGGTATAGAGATGCAAAGTGAAAAGTAAAAGGCAAAATAAAAACAAAGCAAGTATTAAAGTGATGGAGATTGATATGATGAGAATAGACCCGGGGGCCATTGGTTTCACTAGTGGCTTCTCTCAAGAGCATAAGTATTCTACGGTGGGTGAACAAATTACTGTTGAGCAATTGATAGAATTGAGCATAGTTATGAGTATATCTAGGTATGGTCATGTATATAGGCATCACGTCCAAGACAAGTAGACCGAAACGATTCTGCATATACTACTATTACTCCACTCATCGACCGCTATCCAGCATGCATCTAGAGTATTAAGTTAAAAACAGAGTAACGCCTTAAACAAGATGACATGATGTAGAGGGATAAATTCATGCAATATGATAAAAACCCATCTTGTTATCCTCGATGGCAACAATACAATACGTGCCTTGCTGCCCTTATACATCCTTTGGGAAAGGACACCGCAAGATTGAACCCAAAGCTAAGCACTTCTCCCATTGCAAGAACTACCAATCTAGTTGGCCACACCAAACGAATAATTCGAAGAGACTTGCAAAGATAACCAATCATACATAAAAGAATTCAGAGAAGATTCAAATATTATTCATAGATAAGCTGGATCATAAACCCACAATTCATCGGTCTCAACAAACACACCGCAAAAGAATATTACATCGAATAGATCTCCACGAGAGAGGGAGAACATTGTATTGAGATCCAAAAGAGAGAAGAATCCATCTAGCTACTAGCTATGGACCCGAAGGTCTGAAGTAAACTACTCACACTTCATCGGAGAGACTATGGTGATGATGTAGAAGCCCTCCATGGTGGATGCCCCCTCCGGCGGAGCTCCGGAACAGGCCCCAAGATGGGATCTCGTGGATACGGGAATTTGCGGTGGTGGAATTAGATTTTTGGCTCCTGTTCTGATCGTTTGGGGGTACGTAGGTATATATAGGAGGAAGGAGTACGTCGGTGGAGCAACAGGGGGCCTAGAGGCAGGGGGCGCGCCCCCCACCCTCGTGACCGCCTCTGTTATTTCTTGGAGTAGGGTCCAAGTCTCCTGGATCACGTTCGGTGAGAAAATCACGTTTCCGAAGGTTTCATTCCGTTTGGACTCCGTTTGATATTCCGTTTCTTCGAAACACTGAAATAGGCAAAAAAACAGCAATTCTAGGCTGGGCCTCCTGTTAATAGGTTAGTCCCAAAAATAATATAAAAGTGGAAATAAAGCCCAATATAGTCCAAAACAGTAGATAAAGTAGCATGGAGCAATCAAAAATTATCGATACGTTGGAGACGTATCACCTGTTAACGGCCCGTGAAATCAATTGGGCCCACATGTTGCCCGCTTCGATGTCGGTCTATTAACGACCCAGGAGGTAAGAGGGCCGACCATTAACTTTCGGCCTAGTAACGGCCCATTAACTTAATGGGCCCACTAAAGTTCGTACATGTCTTTAGGCCAAATTAGATAATTTGAGCCCATTACGACGAGCAATTATGCACAGGACCAAAACCGATCAAGCAAAGGTACGTCATACAGGGAAAAACGTTGCACATCCAGCATATATTACAGGAAATTACATCCACTGGGAAATCAAAGATTGATGCCAGTGCAAATAAATGAGCAGAACCTAACGATCTACAACGTCATAATCTGCAACCTCAGCACGGATGACGCCCATAAGCATGTGGGCAAGTTCTTGCTACTTTGCTACACTGTCTCTGTAAACATTGATCAGTTATTGGGTCGCACGACTCTGCACCTCTGATTCATCCACCATTTCCATCATTGCTTCAGCCATTAATTGGTTCACAAACATACATTTATTCCGTTGCATTCGAGACAGAGGATACTGAACAGATTCAGATGGCGATTTTGGCAGGCTTGTATTATTGATAGTGGAGAGTGTCTCGACCACTACATCATAACATAAATTAGGAGGGGAACCAAACAGATTGATCATAAGTTATTGCCATATTATTTGGCCTAGATTTATTGGAAAGAAACAATGGGGTTGCCTTGCTGTTTTCAGAGTTTGTCTTCTTATCTTCAGCAGCCTGCACCAAATTAACACACTAGCATTGCTATCATTGGCCAAGTCAGATAATAGGAAAGCAACATTGACACAACGAACATTTGGGCAACTAGCCTACATCAAATTAACACAATATGGAACCGCTATCATCAGCCAGGTAAGATAATACGAAAGCAACATCGACACAATGAATGAATGGGCAACCAGAGCAACACTACAATTCAGTGATGTGCATGATATGAGATAGTACACTCATGCAGCTCAGTATGCAAAACTACCAGGCAGTTTTCCTTACAAAAATCAACATTGGCGCCTTTAACATTTTGCTACCAATAATTTTAGATCAGATAAAGGTTAGATTCTCGCCGATTAACAAAATACATGCTGATGTAAAAATATAGTGATATACAACCGGTACTTACATCAGCATTGGAGCACAGAGAATTCCCGCAAGATATTTTCCTCGAATACAATACCAATGGAGGAAGTCTTCTATCGTTTAACCTTATTTTCTAAAAGAGAGCTGGGTAAGAAACATGTAGAAAATATGATCAAAATGCTATAAAATTTCATGATGCGAGGATACGCACACGCTTCTTAGAATGGAGTTGACATATTTTTGCTGGACTGGAGCGGACTAGTTCTTTGGCCACTAGAATCTGCTTATTATCAGTGGGAGTTGGGTTTCTCTGTGCTGGAGCAGTATCTATGAAAAATGAAGTTGGTTTATTATCTCCTGGCGTTTGGATCTTTTCCAAAGACCTGGTTTCTAACTCTTCAGATTCTAACATAGATGACTTCCCCTTGCATGCCTTATATAGAAGAATGGTGCTTAAATTATAAAACATGCTACAGCAGAGATGGAATAGGTACTGAAGAATAGAAAGGCATGACATATTGACATGTATTCCCTCCATCCGGAAATAAATGGATGGGTCTTGGCGTATTTCAGTTCTAGATACATCCAGTTTTATCCATTTCTACGACATGTGATCCGGACGGAGGGAGTATGATGTAAGAGCTAGGGATACGACAGGACAACACAGTAAAAAAATAGTAAAAACCCATTGCAGAACCAAAGTATTCAAACCCACTGATATGAGATAGTACACTCATGCAGCTCAGGATGCAAAACTACCAGGCAGTTTTCCTTACAAAAATCAACATTGTGGCCTTTAATCATACATTTTGCTACAACTAAATTTAGATCAGATAAAGGTTGGATTCACATCGATTAACAAAATACATGCTTATGTAAAAATATAGTGATATACAACAGGTACTTACATCTGCATTGGAGCATAGAGAATTCCTGCAAGAATCTTTCCTCATAGACGATACCAGTGCAGAAATTCTTCTATCTGTTAAGATTATTTTCTAAAAGAGAGATGGGTAAGAAACATGTAGAAAATATGATCAGCATGCTGTAAAATTTCATGATGCAAGGATACACACACACATCTACGGTGGATTTTAGTTTGTACGATAATGCTGCATCCACCTAAAGTAACAAAAGTTCTTACGTAAACTTCCTAGTAATTCCCTCTTCGTAGGTGCAGCATTACTCCTAACATTTGTAATATCATTTTGAAACTTGTAATATTGTCGTTTCCTATTCCTGCATTTTTAAAATCCTGCGAATCAAACAGGTCCTGAATTGGTGATGATGTTGTGCCTCCCATCTTTCACCAATAGCCGTCGGATCTAGATCTGACGCATACAAACCAAACTTCTCCATTTTTGCAAAAAGATGCCCACACTTGTTCCCTATTTACAAACAACTCCTTGTCTCTCCCAATCAGCCTTATCTCCTCCCCACCACCCCCAACCTTGGTGTTCCGTGCAATGCACGGGCATCTACGCACGGGGAATTATGTCGAACGTGGCTAGTTGTAAGCAGGCTAGCTCTACAGCCATGATGATAGTGACTGTAGACGGTGAGGATGACTATGGTATGTGGAACATGGCGCCTATACTCAGGTGTCATCTCCGGCGCAGGGTCTTGTCACTTCACTGTGAGGAGCAGCACGTAATAATTTGACCAACGGGTAGTACAGTGCTAGTACTCCTACTACATTGGTAGTACTACTACTAGTACTAGTAGCACCACCGTCTGGATTTAGGAGTACTACCACGTCCATCTGGATTTTAGTATTTGACCTGCAATATCTAGTAATGCATGTCACAAAAAATGTACTATTCTCTCTGTAAATAAATACATTGTGTATTGGTTTATTCCTATCGGCGAGAGAACTTAATGTCTTTTTGCTAATTAATAGGATTACATGCAATGAACTAAACACTGCATGTCATGTTTGGTAGTCTCAAGTCATTGAAAGTATGCACGGCCCACATCTCTCATTGGTTGATATGTCACGAAATAAGAAACGAGGAGGGAGTTAATGTACCGTGCCTATTATTTGGTTTTCGTAAGGTGACTTACACAACATTTTTGTTTACATGCATTAAAATTTTATTAGTTAAATCAAAGGTCAAAACTTGGCGCAAAATGCAAAGAGGACCAATCAACCAGTAGACATCAAACTTCTCTCGTTTGGCCCCAACTAGAGGTCCGGTGAGATGACTATACTGCACCGGCACGGAGGGGGACGCAGCTTCATTGACTTACTGCAACTGCCTTTGGGTGAATGACACGTGGGCACAACGGGTGACTGGCCCACCTATCATACAGCCAAAGGCAGGTGCACTAGAGGGCCGAGGAGTAGTACAAAATCCTACGCACCTACGCACGCTAACCAAGGGCAAGAGTGATCACTCGAATCGCAAGATCAGTTTACTAGAAGCTAAGCTAGACCCATGGAGGCGATGAGCGCGAGCATCAGCCGGCTATGCCAGATGGTCCACGACACCGGCCTGCGGCTCGGCACCGAGGAACGTCTCCAGGTATTGCTTGATACCGCCAGGGCGAGGGGCCGCTTTGACGGCAGCTTCGTCTCCTTGTTCGATGAGGTCCTGGTCGGTTTCCTCGACAAGTTCACCGTCGTCAAGAAGCTCGCGGACGTCTTTGACGTACGCCTCCAGCCGACGCGCCCTGGCTCTGCGATGCCCGCCACCCTCAACGGCCACTATGGTGACAACCTCTTCGACGCACTGGTGGCCCTGCGACTGCCCGCCGTCGTGCCGGAGAAAATGTCCACCTCGAGGTCGCGCTCGCCGTGCAGTGCCTGGCGCAGCAAGACACCATCGACATAATCACCCACGTCTACGCGCAAATCGTCCACAAGGACTACTACATGCAAGAGGAGGACGATATGACGCTGGTCTTCTTGGACCGCAGGGCAACCTTGGCTGGCATTGTTAAGAAGCACGTTGAGCTCCCCGCCAACACCGCTGCTCCTCACACGTCGGTTGGTGACCCGGCGCACTAGGGCGTGAGGATGTCGTTGATGGATCCGTATGTATTTTTATCTTTCCGTCAAATCCATGTAGTAGTATATGATACTACTAGTAATTATCTTACCTTTCGCATCAACTTCATAATTTTCGTACGTACTCCATGCATGAACGGCGCCAGAACCAAACTTCTCATTACTCTAGGCAAAATCGTTATTTTCTATCTATCGGTCGTGCCATGGAGCAAAACCAAATTTTACAAGTTACAAGTTCAAAAGGAAAAGCCTACCGTGTTCGCGTCGCACCCCTACACAGTTGGTCCGGCACGCCGCTCAAGGGGGAATGTGTGCGGTGTTGCATTTTCACTTACAAGTGGGACCGCAGTTGAGCAAACCGACTATCGGCAAACCCCCACCCCGCCCACCGCGCAATGGCTGAGAAAACAGGAGGGAGAAGAGATGGTTGTAGCACGGACTCCAAGAAAATTGGTGTCGAATGGGACTCGTGTGGGTGGCGTGTGCCGTACTGCTAGACGTGAATGCTAGTTATGGCCCATGCCACCCCACTATATCGAGCCTATATCGAGGTGCTGGTTACGTAGAAAAAATTTCCTGGAGTCCGTGCTCAGCCCTCCTCTATCTCTCTTATCAGCCAGCCACCGGACGGGCGGAGCCCATCATCTGTTTGCTCACATGCGGTCCCACATGTCAGTGAAGACGCAAGAGGACCCACTGAACCTGCACATCTTTCACCTTGACGTGCTGGTGATGAAAAACAAATCCAATAAAGATCTTCAGTGGCCGCTTTTGGAGTTACTCAAGAGTAGTAAGATTCTATTTACAGTTTAACCCAAGATGCACATCACGTGGCTTCAACGACCACTCTATTTTCTTGCATGACACGACCTGGATGCTGGATGTCCCACGTGTCGGCAAAAGGAGGAAGAACCTGACCAAATCTTCGGTTGTGCTCTCAGATTAGACTAGTTGTGCTAACTTAAAAAATTTATTGTGTAGAATGGATGCAAGTTTTGGTATTGGGAAGAAGAGTACATCAACATATTGATAGAGCGCAATTTAGTAGATGTTCTAGCACTTTTAGCTAGCATAGAGGCTAGAGATGAGACTAGTGCACTTGTTGATACTAGAATAGAGGCTAGACATGAGACTAGATGCGAGGAAGCAACGTCTACTTCTTTACACTCGAAGAAGAAAGAAGCACGCAAGATCGAGCCTCCGCGGATCAACAATGAATGCATCGAAAAGGCACTAATCCAACTTACAGGAGCAGTTATGGAAGTTGGATATCTTCTAAAATGTATTCTTGTGGTTCTTGTTTTCTTTGGTCTTGCTTTTCTACTCCCTCCGTCTAGGTGTGTAAGTCATCTTACGTTGTGCACCGTGACCAAGGCGGAGAGGAAAACGAGAAAAATTAATGTCTTTTTGCTAATTAATAGCATTGCATGAAATGAACTAACCACTGCATGTCATGTTTGATAGTCTCAAGTCATTGAAAGCATGCATGGCCCACATCTCTTATTCGTTGATATGTCACAAAACAAGAAACAAGGAGGGATTTAATGTACCGTGTCTTAGTGTTTTGGTATTATTTGATTTTCGTAAGATGACTTACACACCTAGACGGAGGGAGTAGTCAAAATTATCGTTGGAGTTCATGCAAAATGGAGGTCCGTTTGGGGTCGTGCGTTGGAGTTGGCCTTACAAGTGGGACCACAGTTGAGGAAACCGACTATCGGCAAACCCCCACCTCGCCCGCCGCGCGATGGCTGAGAAATGACGAGGTTGAAGAGATTGCTCTAGCACGGACTCCAAGAAATATGGTGTCAGATGGATGTCGTGCTGGTGGCGTGTGCCGTACTCCTGGACGTGAATGCTTGTTCTGGCCCATGCCACCCTACTACTCCTACTACTTATATAGTACTAGTAGTATCGAGGATTCGAGGTGCTGGTTACGTACAGCGAACACATTAACATATGGCTACAGTAAAAACACCCACCTGACGCGCGAAGCATGTGAAGGTAGTACAAATAGTGTGCTACTATTGTTGATTGGCCTCATCCGATAACCTGTTGCAATGCACGTACAATTATGTATTCAAAAAATATTTTTTTGCCTCGTCGCACCACTCACTCAGAGAAGCGACTCGAAAGCCATTCATAAATTTAGTAAGTTTATCATAGGCATATCATTTTATTTCATACAACAGGTCATCAACCCACAACGACAACGAGGATACATTATAAATACTAAAGTTTTTATCACACAACAAATAATGAACTTCAACTCAACTAATCCTCGGCGTTGGAAACGCTTGCTTTGAACCACAAGTGATTCTCTGGGAAGGGCCATCCATTGTCGATCTCGAGACCAACGCAGGACTGATCATCCAGGCTGAAGCGGCCTACTATATCAGTACCAGGGTAGGGAACCACCGAAATGTCCGAGGTATAGATACAGTTGCTTCTCATAAATGGTAGTAACATTGTGTCAACAGCAGTTGGATCGCCTTTCACCATCATTGGATAGTTTTGTCCAAGGAAGAGCGAGTTTTCTCCAAGACTATCAATTCTGTACCAAGGAGAAGATGTTGGCGCTAGCACACTAGTATCCATCACGAATACCATGCAACGGTTGTTGGAATAGGTCCGGAGAGTGCGACCATGGAAGACTACACCTGCTTCCTTAGTAGTAACATCAGCAGTGGGCTGTATACAGACAAGAAGAGGTGATCCATCGGAATTAGTTGCCAGGCGCCACTGAGTATATGGGCATTGCTCGTCCTCATGCTCGTGATCATCACCATCATCATCTCCCCCTTGGTTATAAAAATTTTCAAGTATAGGTGGTGGAATGTTCATAGGACCTTGGAAACACAAGAAGAAGGTTAATTAGTAAAGGGAAACTTGCTAACCCGCATGCATGTGGATGAAACTATTATAATTACGGTGGAAGACAAATGAACCGAAACTACGAGGATCCCATGCAAGAACAGTGCCATGAGTGGTGGAAGCAAACACAAGGCCCTCGTATTGAATTGCATCACAGTACTCATCCGTGTACAGAAACTGATTTTTGAGCAATATCCTTCCAATCGAACCATGAAGGACGACAACAAGCTTGGTGAAGATAGCAACAACTACATAGTTCTCGTAATTCCAAGAGCGGTTGGGAACTCGACAAATTGCTATCTTCCATAGAAGACAGTCACCATGATCGTATTTGAACGTGCGTAGAATACCGGTGTGCTCAACCTCTGGGCAGTCTGCTGAGATTTTTGGAAGTGAGACCTGGTGACGAGTGTACACATTCACAAGTTCCCACTCGCAGTTGGACCCAATATAAACAACCCAATCTCCATTTGCGCCTGCCCAAGCCTTACCCTCAAGCGATGGCATCTTAACATCATACGTATCATTATCAAGCGGCATCAACTTGCACAAGGCGAGGCCTCCGTCGTCCCCACGCCAGTCATCAGGGTCACGGCGAAGAAGATAGGGGAGATCAAACCGCTCCTTGACCCTTGGGTTCCTTGTAATGATGTTATTAGTCGAGTCGAGAATGGTCTTGAACGAACCCGCCATGCTAGCCGAGGTGATGATGTCGCACCGATCAATGATTTCCTCCACCACGTCATCTTTCAGATCGGGGCAAGAATAACGGGATCGTTTTCGGCCTGTTCCCTCCATGGAGAAGACGATCGAACAATGGCAGAAGGAAGGGTGAAGGAAAATGGAGAAGTAAGGAAGAGCGTGCGACAACAGTTCCAAATCGAGAGGGAAAGGCGAAGAGTCGGTGGACGGTTGCTAGTTTGCCACGGTACACGAAGAGGCACCCCGGCCTACACTCCATTCGAAAATACTAGTAGAGAAGGACTCGGCGTCGTCTCACTCATATGTTGGAACGGGACCACATGTCAACGAAACATGGTGTGTAATTTCTCGTGCAAAATGCGATCTGGCCGCGTTGGCCCGAGGTGCCGCATTAGTTATCGACCTTTATTTTTTTAATGGCGTGCCGTTCGGTTTTGAAGCACGACTAACTGGTACTGTACGCAGAGAAAATATAAACTACTCTACCAACACTCCACCTCCAGTACTAGTAGTATAAAAAAGATATATAGGCTGGAGCTTCAGCGCTTTCTTGCTAAGGGCTGCCCACTTGCTTCTCACACTATCACCCTCTCTCCAGATCTAAAAAAGACGGCCTCTCTCTCCCTCCTCACCGATGGTCACAGATCCGCCGGGGAAGAAAAGGGCATGCAGCGTTGACGCACTCGTTGTCAGCGAGCGAGGTCATGCACTAACGACAAAGTCGTCCTCTCAGACCTAGCGCCCATGCGGGATGGCCTCCGTCCCCAAGCTCGTTGCCGTAGTGTGTGCGGAGGACGACGACCACAAGCGAAGCCACTTCCCGCCGACCCTCAGGTATGCTACCTCTTTTCGAACCATACCCTTGTTCTATTGCCCCATCTGCCACGTCGTTGCATGTGGATCTTTTTCCACTCCACCATCTTCCCAAATTGCTATCCTCTGCTCTGCTGGCCACGCAGACGAAAACCTTAATTTGCACTATTAAAGGAAACCCTAATTCATGCAGACTAATCCATGTCTGGGTTGAATAAGGAAAGGAAGGAGGACTATACTGTCCAAGAGAGAAAGCATAGAACCCGCATCTAGGTTGAAAAGGGGAAAATCGGTAAGCTAAGGAACAAGACGTTTGGCAAGCTTTCCCAGATATGTGCTCGAGAAAACTACTACCTGTTTTTCTAAATACTAGACATTTGGGTACTTTAAATTGAACCACGAAAACGTCTTATATTAAGGAACAAAGGGTGTAGAGTTCACTCAAATTATCCCGGTAAAGCTAGTCACACCTTTGTTAAATTTAATGTTCATTATGTTATCGGAGGAGGTCCGTATGTTTTCTCTAATGCATGTTGACTACATACCTGACATCATGATGTAATGTTAAGTCATTTCCTTTTGTACAGTGTCACTGAATTGTCAAGGAGGTGATGGCATTTTATTTTAGTTGAACTGCACAAAATATGCTTAAAAGAAGAGGAAAGGTCAGGAGTCGATCATTCTTTCAAAAAGAACTATATATGCCTTTCTGACATCAGCCACTGTTGCCTTATTTATTCCTTCAAACAGGTGGTTAGAAACAGTCTTGCTACCTTTTCCATTAAGAAATTAGAATGCTTATAGTTGTGAGTCTATGCTTCAACTAGTGTCGTTTTTACAGTAATCACACTTTCAATATCTATGCAAACAGGGATGCTCGATTTTAGTGGAACTGCACAAAAAGTCCAACTAGTTCAACATTAGGAGCATGTTTTCTTCCAAACCTTTATATCCAATTGGTGGCACTATGAGCTGTTCATTATGAAGGTACATGGTTTGCTACTATCTTGCTACTCTTTTTGTACTGTCATTAGATAGTAACTAGTCATCAACCCGTGCACCTGCACGGGCTAGCCATTTTGAGGAACCTGTAGATATTAAGAAACTGAATTAGTTTTCACAACTTAGTTGGGAACTATTTCTCTAAAAGTTGAATATCGGGAAATCTATATAAGTATATATTTGAATATTAACATAACACTTATAATCTCTTATGGTTTCAAGTAGAGAGAATGTGATTATTGAATCGAACAACTTATTTTTCAGAATACTTCGCCAATTTGATAGGAAACAAATATTATGCTTATGGATCTACATGGGTTTTAGTAGGATATTACACTATAAGTATCTATTGATGAGTTGCTAATAGAAGCATGTCCCTTTAACATCACAACTACCATGATTAGTGGGATTGAAATGTTTCAAAAATCATTTGTTTATGGATCCACGTAACATATCATTACTGTTTTCAATTTGTTTAGGTGTAATGTGATAGAAGGAAAAAATGACAAACATTTGCGGCCAAAAGAGAAGTTATGTGGGAAAAAAGGACCATGTGAAGTGTCATGTTTTGATAACACGAACATGATAGAGTTGAGAAAAAGGTAGGACTCTGCAACAAAAATAATCGACAATGAAACACCAAATATATGTATCCGCGAGCTCTAAAATATTAATGGTGGAAAAGAAATACAGTGTTAGCTATCTCAAAGGAGTTTTAAAATACTTAGAAAGGACAATATGGTGTAGATGCAAAATCAGGGCTCCATCTCGTTACAAAAACGGTGACGATGTTACGAAGGTAATCTCAACATGAGAAACTCATCAACTGAAGCGAATGTGGTGAATTTGCACACATAAGTTGTTACTTATTTTGTTGAGAATACATCTCAGATTATCAGAGGAAGTACATGGAACAGAGATAACCGCAAGTTATATGAATCTGAAGGTTATGTTTGCTACTTTTCATAGATTCCATGGTGTATATCCTTAGACCATAAGTACACTCTATGTAGGTAACCGAATTCCGCTCAAGGCACAGATGAATGAAAAGTGAAAAGTGCATAACTACAAATCCATTCCTGCAACTCTACCGGGCATAGCCATGAATCAAATCATATAAAGTAGGAAAATACAGAAAAACTCATGTTTGAGAAAATACGACCTAAGAATATCATGCATTCAACTGACATTGTTCATGAATTTTAATATACTACAAATAAACCCAAAGTGGTCGGACCCTTCCCTGAACACTGCGCAAGTGGGAGCTACATGCACTGGGCTGCCCTTTTACAAAAAGGAATAAATTCTGATCAGCAAGGATAACCTACGAAGAAAAGAACACGGAGAAATGCATGAAAATAGCAAAATTATATATTGAATTTGCAGCATCATAAATACCATTATCAGTACTTCACACCTTACAGCAGTAGAAATCCCAGCTACACATATGCCAAACTGGAACAAAGTCACAATCGGTCCAGTTTTCAGCCCAAGAAATCAGGAAATACTTGGCTATCAAGACATGAGGAGGATTAATTATAAGTAGTAGAAATTTCAACATATGAGAACCATCAATTAAAATAAGATGGACTAATAAAACATGTGCGGCACTGGCCCTTTTCTCCAAGCTAGGTGAGACGCGCCGCTGGCCATTGGACTCCTTGTTGTCGTATTACTTAGTAATGCGCTAGTGGTAGGAGGATGAGAGCAAGTATGGTAGAAATTTATACTGTATTTCACGGACCAAACCTACATCTCTCTTTTGAACTTCCATCAGTACATTGGCTCCCCCTCTGCATCAAGCATCATGGAAATTCAAGAGGAAAACCTACATTACTATCTCGTAACGCGTCGCCGGCAACTCGACTCATCCTTGCCGTAATGCTTAGTGTTGGAGTCGGCAAAAACAAATATGGTGGAGTCGGCAAAAACAAATATTCGTTGTGTTGTAGCACGGGAAAAAGAACACTTGATTAGGTGGAAGAAGCGGAGGATTCTTATTGATTGTGTTATTCTATTTGCAGATTAGTAAAAAAGCACTTATTGCTCAGAGAATAGAAAGAAGACGTTCTGCCCCAGAATTCACGTAGATGCATGTGCACACATGATTCTTTCACTACTTCTTCTACGGGGATTAGCAATAGTAAATCCCAGCCGCTGATAGAGTAGCAGAGAAATCTTTTGTACAAATCAAACACATGATATCTTCGTACAACAGGAAATCTTGGAATGTCATGTCCACATAATTAAATCTTATCACTCTATTGATATGAACTAATTTATTTACCGTTCATGTATGGATCTATATTTATTCCCGAATTTTTTTCTTTATAAGAAATACCATACCAGCAGAAAAGACAAACCTATTTCAGTGCATCACAATCAACTTCCATGCTACACTAAGATTATATTAAAAGCTGCAGGTAGGGAAACCTGGATCAGTAATTAAGCAGTATTGCAATGAAATAATAATTGTTAAACAACAAACAAAGCATGGACAAAAATTTCACTTGGGCAGCAGGACTCAGATGGAGCAGTATGAGAACAACTTCTACGACTACGTTAATGATGCCGGCTAATTAATGCTGGGTCAGATGGTTTCGTGAGCTTTGAACCTCATGCATGGCGCCAACTCAGAGAGCAAAGTACGCAGAGGCTAGAAGGAGAGCGAGCGTCCTGTGGCAGGAGAGAGTGAGAGGAAGAGGCAACGCTGGAGATCGAGCAGGCGTCGTGAACACGGTAGCACTGCACGTAGGATGAGCGGCAGGTTGGAGATAGGAGCGAAGGGACAAACTACTCCGTGATACTTCCCAGATTGGGACGGGGAATCTGAGACGATGTATGGGAGAAATTTCAACCATAGTTCTCCGAACACAAAAATCATTATCTCTCTTTGAAACTACCATCAGTACGTCAGCTCCTCTTCATCAATCATCATAAAAATTGATCTTACCAAAACAAAGAACTTGATTGCAGTATGGTCAAAATCTGAAATCAGGGTTGATTGACAGGCTACACAATAACATGAATCACTGTGGGACTTGATTTGCTCGTGACCTTCTTTTTAGGTTGATCTGAGGATGACAGGGAGGTGATGCGCGTTCAGCCTCTTGTGAAGAGGTGAGACTCGCCGGAAGAATTGGTTACATCCAAAAGAGGCTCATTTGCTTGTTTACATGAAGACCGAAGATGGGAGAGAGGGAGGAGGACCAGATGGAGCAGCAGCCCTAGGGATTTGCATGATGTGCGGGTGCCTCGTAGGGTAGGATCGATGCAGGAAGTAGTCCGCGAGGGAGATGACTTTTTTTAAATGGAAGATGGCCTCTTTTGACACGAGGGAGATGGTTTCTACGGAGATCAGATGGGTAATATGATTAGTCTTGAGGATTAAAGTTTTTTTAGATGGAAGATGCCCTTTTTCTGACGTCAGGGAGAGATGCCCTATTTCTACAGGAAGGTGGGATAGTAGGTCAGGACTCTTGAGGTATCTCATCGGACGGCTATAGGTACCTAATACGGAGATCGGGTGGCTAATATGATTAGTCTTCAGGATTAATCGCGGTGGCTCGATTAGTGCTTCCAATTAGTAAATATAAGATACTAGTGGTTTGCATGTGAATATATTGGCAGGGTGGACCTACATTGGAGGTGCATGACAGGATTCAATGATTGGATGCTCAATTTCGGTTGTATCAATTTCACCTCTTCCATCACTGTGAACATGGATATCCTTGGTCTGATGAAGAATAGGCGCTATATTTCTGCTCTGAACTAGCAAATCAATTCAGTATGAAATTGTCCAGGGCAAAACATAACTGTATCAGATTGTCCAGTGCAGAACATGACAGATGCTAAGCGGAAGAGACATGTTTAAACCGAAAATACAAGGTGTGGTATATGTTTACTAGCTGCTTGATATTTGTGCATACAGAGATGTCTACCCATTGCTATTTGGCAAACACACAAAGTGACCGCAATTTTGGTTGAACTGCACAAGAGAATAGTATAGTCACTGCATGCAGTGCCATTTGAAAATAGACACAGAAAGATTGGATAGTCACTTCATGGACTGCAGAAAAGTAGTACTGTACTATTTATTGGCCAACACTAGGTGCTTCATTGCTTTGGTCTGATTATACAATGGGCATCATTTTGCCTAAGTTAAAGTTTGTATTCCGAAAATAGTCTCGTCGTGTGATCGAGAGAAGACCAAATCATATTGCAGTGGATGTTCCTCCATCATGTGTGGTTCATTCTCATGGTTCCAACTGTTGGTGAAACCACTTACGTTTGCAAGAGGAATTGTAGACTTCACAAACAAATTTGTCTTTCAGTCTGTACTGAATGTTGGCCAAGAGAAGCATCCATGTTAGTAGGAAGAACAGATGTTTTTCTAGATCTTTGCTTTTGGAGCTACATATTTGTATATGATCTGTGAATCATTGAGATGCATTAACATGTTGATCTTATGTATGGGAATCGTACTAGTTGGTTTTAGTTGCGACGCAAGATCCGAAGTGGCTGATCTTTGCTTTTTGAGCTACATATTTGTATATGATCTGTGAATCATTGAGATGCATTAACAGTTACTTATTTCTGTTCGCTCAGTGTTTACAAGTTACTGATCGATCACTAGCTAGCCTACTAATGCGCTCCTGGCAGTTTTATTTGCGACGCAAGATCCGAAGTGGCAGTTTTTTGAATAAAAATGCCTACCTCTGAAGAAACTGACAAGCTACACTATCCTACCTACTCGATCCTACACGGATAAATAGCGGATCACGCATGTACTACCTCCTTTCCAGTTTGCAGGGCTCAATTCATGAAACGACCTACTCGATCCTACACGATTAAATAGCATATCACGCATGTACTAGTACCTCCTTTCCGGTTTGCAGGGCTTAATTCAAAGCTCTCACCAACCAAGGTACTCCCTCCGTCCAGGTTTATTAGTCCCGTGAGCAAAGAAGCAAGACCAAGGAATGGCAATAATTAACGGCATGCAGAAGTTTAAGCCTAATTAATTCCAGTGATTTAAGTGGCTGCATGCGTGCCCTCGGTTGCGACTCGTTGCATGCTGCTCTGCGTACTGGCCGCGAGCGATTCTGAGTGCCTGCATGCAGCCGGCCATAATTAAGGCAGCTAACTGATGCAAAAAAAGATGCGCTTTAATTGTTGAGGGCTTTTTAAATCCGTGGAATCATTATTGACAAAGAGGGAGATGATTCGAGTGCACTCGTTTGACTGTCATGCCGGCGTGCAACCCAGACGGGACGGGATGGCACAGTCATAATTTCAGTTTCTCTAGGTTTCCACGGCAAGCTGGCGCGCTAAGCCATGCCTACTTATGCATTGAATTCTGATGACCGTCGCGCTACCTTCCGCCTATAAGTACTGTTTCCCGGCCTTCTCCAGTGGCACCGTGACCCAACTCGCCATATCCTCATAAGCTCCCACTGGCCCGACGTCGCTCGCCACGTCCGCCATGCCGCCGCCCGTCCGTGGTAGGCGAGGCCGGAGGCAGTCACCGCCGGAACTAGTGTTCAGTTTTTCACCGGAAGGCAGACGGAGGAGGAGGCATTCTATCTGTCTTTAGATGGCAATGCGGGAGATCGAGGACTTGTTGGAGCACGACCGCCTGGCGGAGGAGCAGGAGTTGTTGGAGCGCGACCGCCTGGCGGAGGAGCAGCGTATCACCGATTTGCGCCGCCAGCGGGACATGGAGCAGCAGCGCACCGACGCTCTGAGTCGCGAGCAGAGCGCCCGCAACTGGGCCGACTACATGGAGGCCGGCGCCCGGCAAATAGCCCTGGAGGCTGTCGGGCACGCACGCGTTCGCGACGCTGATTTTTACTACCAGCTCGTCAAGTGGGTTTCCCGCTTAGAACCCGAAGCTTCAGTGGACCACGCCGGCATGGAAAGGGCCAACGCGCACAAGCAACGCGCCCTGTCGCACCTCTGGCAAGACCGAGGAGAGGCGCGGGACGCCAGTGCCGGAATTTAGCGTGTACTGCAGATGGCGGCCGGCATCGTCTAGTTAGCTAAGAGTAAGTTAGTACTTGTACGCTACTAGTGTATTAGTGGGAGTAGATAGTTAACTTGGCTATGATGGTTGTCAACGTGGAAGTTCAGTACTCTATATGTGGATCAGACCTGGTACTTTGCTCTGAATGTTGAACTTTCCATTTGAATCGTATGGAATGGGTTGTTATTTTTTTAAATGGGTTGTATTTGTCCTCCACGGGTTTAGAGGCTGACTTGTGGGCCTACCAAGTTGACGCGTACACAATCAGGAGATGATTGTACATGGAGAGGATGACAGCAGGGACCCGCCAAGGTCATGGCAGTACGCAAGCAAGTGCCTCCTTATTTCAAGCCAATAAAAAAATGGCTCCTCCTAATGGATTTCTGACATCTGGGTCCCATGCCATTGTCAACATAGTCAATAAACGAGAGAATTGCACAACGAGCGGCTGACACCAGGGACCCAGCAGCTCGCCTAGTTATTTTTGTTTTGGGTTAATTTGATAAATGCCACTCCAAATCTGGTGTTTCTAAGAAATGCCACTGCAATTTCTGAACTTTGGAAAATGCCATTTCATGCCATTTCTAGTGGCATTTTTCGAAGTATGGAGTGGCGTTTTTCAAAGTTTGCAAACTACAGAGGCGTTTTTCAAAGTTTGCAAAAATTACAGTGGCATTTTTCAAAGTTTGGAAATTGCAGTGGCATTTTTATGAATCGCCATAATTGGAGTGGCATTTATCTAATTTGTTTTTGAGACGGAAGCAGGGTGTCAACTGGGCTGTGCGGGACACTCTGGCCTGTCTAGACAGCCTTTTCTTTTATGTTTACCACAGACCAGCCCAGTAGTTTTTTTCTTTCTGAAAATGGCTAGCCCAGTTTTTTTGTGATTTGTCAAGTAAGTCGCTTTGTCAGGCCTGTTGGGCTGCAAATCTTTCAAGACGAGGAGAGCTTCATTCGGCTGGCCGAGAAAAATAGCCTATCAGTAATGAGAAATGGGCTGTACATTTTTAAAACACATTAAACCGGTAATTAGTTTCAAATATATTTTTTTCATTTCGAGATTTTAAATTGCATTGATTTTTATGTGTGGACAATTTATTGGATTTTATATTGATATACATTTATTTTTAAAATCAATCTGAATGTGACTCGAAATTTCGGGATTAAAAACAGTTCAGACCGCACCAACATATGCAAAATTCGTATAATTTTTTAACCGTTGCCACAATATGGGCTGTAATGCTAACAAAAAGAATATGGGCTCCAAAAAACAGTAAGAATTAGCAAATGGACTGTAAATTATTAAAATAATGGCAGATGGGCTGTATGCTGTTTTTCACAGATTTGAGGCTTTCCTAAAAAAAGGTTGACGCACAAGCAGTGACTGTTGGATGTCCATCCAACGGCCGTCGTGCTTCTTCAATCTCTGCTCTTCCTGCTCCAGCCGCTCAAACAAGCGCCGGCGGGACTGCCTGCTCCCTCCTCCCCGCGGCCGGTTGTGCTGCCGCGCAGGCCTCACCGCCCCATCGTACTCCCATCGCTGGCCTAGCCATCCCTCTACTCACCCACACATGTTGTTATTCTCCGGTGACGGTAGACGAACCAGTAAACCCTCGTACAGTCGTACTCCCCTTCGCGTGGGAAACAACTACCGAGTCTTCCCTGGCTCCGTGTCGTTCCCTTCCTAAGCCTCGCCGTCATCCACCGCCTTGGTGCTCTCGGTGTGGTGTGGTCAAGGTGGTCAATGACCGACATGCATCTGAAGTGGACTGTACAAGGAGAGGCTGACAGCTGGGTCTACGGTCGCACGCAAGGAAATGCCTCCTTATTACGCCCAAAATAATGATTCCTCCACCTGACATCTGGAACCCACCGAAAGGGCATCTGTATTTCGCAAAAAAAATGTTACCACCGCTGACAGCTCGGACCCACCAGCTATATCTTCGCACGCAAGAAAGTGCCTCCTTATTACGCACGAAAAAAATGAATACTCCCCCTGCTAGCTGGGACCCAGTATAGTGGGCCTACTAAGTTGACGGTGGCGGAGGGCTTTGTCAACTTAGTCAATATGCACGATTCTAGCTCGAGTGACCGTACGATGTCCATCCAACAGTTGTAGTGCTTCTTCAATCTCTGGTCTTCTTGCTCCAGCCGCCCAAAGCAGCGCCGGTCGTGCCGCCCGCTCCTGCCTTCCGTGGCCGGCTGTGCTGCCGTGGAGGCCCCACCGCCCCCGTACTACTCCCACCGCTGGCCAGGCCATCCCTCCACTCCACTCACCCACACCCCCTATTATTCTGCGGCGACGGTAGCGCAGCCGAACCAGTGTACCCTCGTACTCCTCTCCGCGTGGGCATCCACTGCCGCGTCTTCCCCGGCTCTGCGTCGTCCCCTTCCCAGGCCTCGCCGTCGTCCACCGCCGTGGTGCTCTCGGCGCGGCGTGGTCAATGTGGTCAATGAACGACTTCCATCGGAAGAGTACTGTACGTGGAGAGGCTGACAGCTAGGTCCACGGCAGCCGCAAGGAAGTGCCTCCTTATTACGCGGAAAATAATTATTCCTCCACCTAACAGCAAGGACCCACCAGACGGGCCACCAGTATTTCGCGAAAAAAATATTTCCCCCTGACTACTGGGACCCACCAGACGGGCCATCGTATTTCACAAAAAAAACATTCCCCCCGCTGTCAGCTCGGACCCACCGGAAGTGCCTCCTTGTTATGCACAAAAAAAAAGAATACCCCCCTGCTAGCTGGGACCCACCTTGGTAGGAGGCTGACTTGTGGGCCTACTAAGTTGACTGGGACGGAGGCCTTTGTCAACTTTAGTCAATATGAACGATTCTAGCTCCAGTGACCGTACGAGGTCCATGCAATGTACCGTAGTGCTTCTTCAACCACTGGTCTTCTTGCTCCAGCCGCCCAAAGCAGCGCCGGTCGTGCCGCATGCTCCTGCCTCCCGTGGCCGGCTGTGATGCCGCGGAGGCCTCACCGCCTCCTCCTACTACTCCCACCGCTGGCCAGGCCATCCCTCTACTCACCCACACCCCCTACTATTCTGCGGCGATGGCAGCCTCACACCGCAGTCGAACCAGTGAACCCTCGTACTCCTCTCCGTGTGGGCATCCACTGGCGCGTCTTCCTCGGCTCCGCGTCATCCCCTTCCTAGGCCTCGCTGTCGTCCACCGCCGTGGTGCTCTCGGTGCGGCGTGGTCAATGTGGTCAACGACTGTCGGTGTCAAAACCGGCGGATCTCGGGTAGGGGGTCCCAATCGTGCGTCTAGGCGGATGGTAACAGGAGACAAGGGACACGATGTTTTACCCAGGTTCGGGCCCTCTCGATGGAGGTAAAACCCTACTCCTTCTTGATTAATATTGATGATATGGGTAGTACAAGAGTAGATCTACCACGAGATCGTAGAGGCTAAACCCTAGAAGCTAGCCTATCATATGACCGTTGTTCGTCCCCACGGACTAAAACCCTCCGGTTTATATAGACAATCAAGAGGGCTAGGGTTACATAGAGTCGGTTACAATGGAAGGAGATCTACATATCCGTATCGCCAAGCTTGCCTTCCACGCCAAGGAAAGTCCCATCCGGACACGGGACGAAGTCTTCAATCTTGTATCTTCATAGTCCAGGAGTCCGGCCGAAGGTTATAGTTCGGCTATCCGGACACCTCCTAATCCGGGACTCCCTCAGTAGCCCCCGAACCAGGCTTCAGTAGCCTCTTCGGTATTGCAAGGCGGGTTCTTCTCCAAATTTTGTGTACCTGTTGAATAGTGTCCGGCTTTTCGTTAATATTGCGCTCCTTGGCTTCCACGCCCAATAATGGTCGTCTTCCACGTGTCAAACGAATGTGAAAAGCCAGGGTGTTTTTACTTTTACCCCCCTAGCTGCGCAAATAAGCTGCCTTATAAAAGAGACAAGGATTTATATCCGAATCACACCAACTACCCTTCGCGAGAATTCATCGGAGCGCATCTCGATGTAAATCCATTCCATCATGGCTACCGACGCAACTCCTCCTCTCGTGACCGCCAAATTTCTCACCGAGATTGGGAGAGATGTTCCGTCCACACAATGAGCTAGTGACGCTCCAAACCAAGGGATTTCTTCCCCAGCCTTCATGGTCCCGGTTCGAGCCGGACTCGCCACCTATAATGGCGGAAAGCGCGGAGAGCGCCCCAATCCCTCCAAAGAAGAGCGGGTATGCCTTGTCCCTTACTTAATAAGAGGGCTCGGATTTCCATTTCATCCGCTTTCTCCGGGGATCACGGAGTTCTCTGACCTCCACCGCACAACCCACGCCTGCCTCCATATTGCATATCGCGGGCTTCGTAGCCCTTTGCGAAGTTGTTCTTGGGCGCCGAGGCTCAATTCGCTATTGTGGAAGAAGCTGTTACGCCTTGTGCCCCGTTCTCGGCGGGTCGATATATCAAGTGGGCGGAGCGAACTATGGCGCATCGTCGGGACCGGATATCTATCTCGAACCCCAAAGAAGGCGTCCAAGACCGGCCTTCGTAATGGTTTTATATAGAAGATGTCCCCCTGCCGGACCTCGCTCGGATCGGCCTTCCTTAGTTCAATAATGCTCCTTTGAAGAAGCGCCTAAGCTGGCGCCCACGGAGCCCTCGTAAGGAAAATGACAGGACGCCCTTTACCTGATGAGCCGAATAAGATTACTAGCTCATTCTGGACTGACCATGATCGGGGTCATGGCCACATGCATCATGCGGGGGGTGCAGCCGCTTCAGTATAGAGGCCACCCCATGTGGGATTTCAATGGGGAGGATGATGCCACCCGCTGCGGCCGTAAGGGGCCGGGATCGGTTGCTGTTCTGACGAAGGCCTTGTCCGCATTATACAAGGGAGAAGAGGAGGATTTCCTCCGCGTCAATCCACAGGGCGGATTTTCTATGTACGATCCTCCAAGCTGGGTAAGCGGACACTTCTTTATGCCCATCCGTTCCATATTCCCATAGTTAAGTACCTTATCTTGTGATTTTGACGCAGGAATTGCGTCGGGCCGTAAAGGATATAAACAGCCCACCTCCACAACCCGAGGACCCGGAATGGTCCCTCGATCCGGCCTCCCAAGAGGATCCGGACATATCCGTGGAGCTGATCGATGGGGTATTTTACCAACTGAGCATCGACAATGCCTTGGTTGCCATTACGGCCGATTACCCCAGAATATTTCCAGCCTCATAGGTAATTGAGACCGAAGTCCCAATACTTTAAAAATGATCCCTCCGTGCTTATCTTTGATCACCGTATATCAATGGTGTTTTGCAGGGGGAGCCCTTGGGGCGGAAGGCCGAGCCTGCGGTGGCTAGCCAACAAGGGGCAGCAAGGCTCAAAGAGGCTGAAAAGAAGTGCGGTCCGGATTGAGACGCCGGCACCACGGTATGGCATGCCGCCTTATTTCCAGGTTTTATTCCTGGAAGGTATACTAACGCTCGTGCTCTCTTCAGGAAAAAGAGCGCTCGCCGGACTATATCCGGAGAGGCTGCCAATCGAGCCTCCACCAGCCAGGCTCCAAAGCCAGGTCCAGAAGCGGAGGTGAACACGAGGCGTGCGTCGGACACTCCTCTGACAGAGGATGCCGACGAACTATCTGCCACCAATTCCAAGGTGGAGAGTGCCATGAATCACAGGCGTCGCCGGACTGTTCTTCGTGACGCATGTTTCTCCCAAGAGGCATTGGATGCCTTCAATTCGGGAGATGCGCACCTCCGTGCCGCTCAAAATGGTCTAGCCAGAGCCATGGAGCAGTATGTGAAAGACATATGGGTGAGAAAATTTGATGGTTATATATACCAAAGAGTCTCCCCGAGACTTGAAATAGTTAGAATAACTGATTTAAGGATCATTTGTTATGCAGATCTTACAAAAAGAATACCCAACTGTCCCAGGAGCTGGAAGAGTGCAAAGCCCAACTTGAGGCCGCACTAGCCGCTGCAGGGGAGGCCAAGGAGACCCCCTCTGGTAATATACGCTTCGAAAGATAAGTATGTTGTGAAGTGCGGCGTATGTGTAAATCTGACAATATCATTGCAGATGGCGCCGGAGTAGATCCGGACAAGCAACAACTCTTGCGCGGTTTAAAAGCCGGGGAGAGCGTGCTTATGAGGGTGAGGCAGGAGAAGAATAATCTCCAAGATGCCAACACCCAGCTGGGAGAGGAACTCAAAGATGTTCGTGCCCAGCTGGCGGACTCCGTGAAGGAGAATCGACGGCTTCGACACGGCATTTTTAGTAAGTGCTTGAACGAACTTTGAAAAAGAGTTCGGCGAAGAAGTCGACTAACAAAGTTATGTCTCAGAGGTATGCTCACTGTGTCGCCCCGCAAAGGAAATGCCCGGTTCTACAGGTGACCTTCTTCCCGAAGTTTACAACCGCATCGAACGAGTTCGGCAGTGATGAAGGGCGCCGCCTGTGCCTTGTGGCCATCTCTGCCTCCTGCCTCAAGGCCTTGGAGATCTTGCAGAGAGGCTTAAGGGAGCGGTGGCGCTTCCGGCTATGGAAGATGTCGGCCTGCCGTCAAGGCGCCAGGGAGGCCTGGGCCATGGTGAAGACGCGGTACACGAAGGCTGACCCAAACCACATGGCCGAGGTCGGACCTGTGGGGCCTGATGGGAAGGAGATCCCTGTGAGCTTAGTGTACGGCCAAGTAGAATTGGCCTGAAAGTATTCCCAACAAGACTATAAACTAGACAGCTTGTTAGATGGTATTGAGGAGGAATACACTCAGTCAAATTGACTATGTAATTTAAGATGACATGTAAAAATGCCTTCTAGCCGGATTGTAGATCGTTTGTGATGGCGGACCTTTTCGCTTCAACCTCGGGACCCTATAGTCCGGAGTGTGTCCGAATACCATCATGGTTATGTATGAACCGGGGTATGCGTGGAGACCAGGCGTAGGGGTCATTAGTGCTTTAACAGACAAGTGTCCAACTAGTTATGTTATATTACATGGTTAGTAAGAAACATCTTCCAGGGAGAATAGTTCCGTTAGGGGTTCCTTTCCACAGGAGGCATGCCTTAAAGTGCATGTCCGGACTGCGAAAAAAAGTAAAAGCATCTGGGGCGGATAAATAAATAAGTGAGAAATCATCTTTAGTTCACCAATCGAATATTCCCTTAAGAACGCTAGCTTTCGGCTTCACCCAGTCTGAGGTACACATCCGGCTGACCCGGCAGTAACAATCGCAAAGGTGCTCCCTTTACCACCTAGCCGAACAATCGGGAACATAGGGGTAAGCACAGGAGCCAGGCAACCCAGCTTGGCCAAAATTTAAGTCATATCGATGCATATAATGGTGAATAAAAGGTACATGCGGAAGCGTTACACATGTGTTAGGCATAAAGCTCGTAAAATAAGCTCCTGTTAAAGAAGCCCCCAGGTATAACGAGCGCGGATAGCGCGTCAAGTGTGTGCGAACAATGCGCGAACGAGCCTTTAAAGGTTGTAAGAGAAAAAGAGGGAGAAGGAGAGAAATATAAGACAGCTAATGTGTAAAAAATAGACAGAGGAAGGAGACGAACTCGTAATCCGCGCTAGGCGTAGAATCTTCGGAGACGGGCTGCGTTCCATGGGTTCGGCTCGAGTCGGTTATCCGATGCATCTCGGCAGACGGTACGCTCCACCGTCGAGACTTGATCGATAATAAAGGGACCTTCCCATTTGGGCTTGAGTTTGTCCTTTTTCTTGTCCGCAGCGAGAACTAATTTGCCAACATTGTATGTTTTGGCCTGCATTTCTGCTTTGATATCTTCGAGCCTGCTGCTGATAGAATGCGGAACGGGCTTTGGCCATGTCACGCTCCTCCTCCAAGGCGTCCAAACTGTCCTGCCGATCGAGCTCGGCTTCTCTTTCTTCGTACATGCGCACGCGAGGTGAGTCATGAATTATGTCCCAGGGCAGAACTGCCTCTGCGCCGTATACCATAAAGAATGGTGTGAATCCGGTGGTGCGATTCGGCGTGGTCCGCAGCCCCCAGAGTATGGAGTCGAGCTCCTCTACCCAGTGCGTGTTAGATTCCTTGAGGGACCGCACTAATTTGGGTTTGATGCCGCTCATTATTAGACCATTTGCTCGCTTGACTTGACCGTTAGTTTGAGGGTGATAGACTGAAGCATAGTCGAGCTTGATTTCCATGTTTTTGCACCAGAGTTTGACCTCGTCAGCCGTGAAGTTCGTGCCGTTATCAGTGATGATGTTGTGGGGGACGCCGTAATGGTGTAATGCACCCCCGATATGAAGTCTATCATCGGTCCGGATTCGCCGTCTTAACGAGCTTGGCCTCTATCCATTTGGTGAATTTATCCACCATGACCAGAGGGTATTTTTGCTTGTGGGTTCCTCCTTTAAGGGGTCCAACCATGTCAAGCCCCTGCACCGCAAAGGGCCAGGTGATGGGTATAGTTTGGAGGGCGGTGGGTGGCATGTGGCTTTGATTAGCAAAGTGTTGGCAACCGACGCATCGTTGGACTAAGTCCCGAACATCCGCCTCGGCCGTCGGCCAATAGAATCATGTACAGAAGGCCTTGCTTACAAGAGCCCGGGCTGCGGCGTGGTGCCCGCCGAGTCCGGCGTGAATTTCAGCCAGAAGATTCCGCCCTTCCTCTTCGGAGAAACACCTTTGAAGGACTTCGGTGGTGCTTTTCTTATAAAGCTCTCCCTCATGGACTTTATAGGCTTTAGATCGCCGCACTATGCAGCATGCCTCATTTTGGTCCTCGGGAAGTTCCTGCCTAGTTAGGTAGGCTAGGAATGGTTCCATCCACGGGGCATTGACTACCATTATTACATGGGCTGAAGATGTTACTTCGTTGGCAGAGCCTCCAATTGTGTCAGAATGTTCGGTGTCGGGCAGTGCTGTTTGGTCCGGGCTGTTATTTCCGGACTCCCCTTCCCATGATACGGATGGCTTGAACAACCTCTCTAAGAAGATATTGGGTGTCGGCATCGCGCTTTGCGCCAATGCGTGCTGTGACGTCTGCTCGATTGTTTTCCGGGCTATTTGGTGAAATTCGAGCCCTTCGAACCGAGCTGACATTTTTAGGACGGCGTTGCGATAAGCTACCATTTTCGGATCCTTGGCATCAAAGTCTCCATTTATTTGGGATATCGCGAGGTTCGAGTCCCCGCGCACCTCTAGGCGTTGAATGCCCATGGATACTGCCATCCGGAGACCATGTAGAAGGGCCTCGTATTTGGCTGCGTTGTTGGAGTCTGTATACATTATCTGGAGTACGTATTGAATTGTATCTCCTGTTGGGGACGTCAGAACGACGCCAGCCCCCAGACCATCCAAAATTTTGGAGCCGTCAAAGTGCATGATCCAGTTGGAATATGTGTCGTACTCTTTAGGGAGTTCGGCTTCAGTCCATTCGGCGACGAAGTCGGCCAAAACTTGCGACTTAATTGCTCGTCGTGGCTTACAGGTTATGTCGAACGGGAGGAGCTCAATGGCCCATTTGGCAATCTGGCCCGTCACGTCGCGGTTGTTTATAATGTCATTAAGAGGTACTTCGGAGGCTACTGTTATCGAACACTCTTGAAAGTAGTGTCAAAGCTTCCGGGATGCCATAAACACCACGTACGCTATCTTTTCATAATGCGGATACCGTGACTTGCATAGTAGACTGGTTTTTGAAGGGGAAACTTGTGTCCGTCTGTTTCTCGTTCGACAACGAGCACCACGCTTACAACTTGATGAGTTGCGGCGATGTATAATAGCATTGGTTCGCCCATGTTGGGCTGCCAGACCGAAGTTTTTGCCGATATGGATTTTATTTCTTCGAGTCCGTCATATGCATCCGTCCCACTCGAAGTGTTCGGTGCGCCGGAGGAGGCGATAAAGGGTAATGCCTTTTCTCCTAGACGGAGATAAAGCGGCTTAGAGCCGCCACGCATCGATCAATTTTTGTATTTGTTTGAGGTCCTTTGGGATATCCAATTGTGACAGAGCTCAGATCTTGGCTGGGTTTGCTTCAATTCCTCTACCGGATACAATGAAGCCCAAGAGCTTTCCGGCTGGTACGCCTAAAACGCATTTTTTCGGGTTAAGCTTGATGTCATATGTTCGGAGATTATCGAATGTGAGCCTCAAGTCGTCTACTAGAGTTTTGACATGCTTGGTTTTAACGACCACATCATCTACGTATGCCTCCACTATTTTGCCGATCTGGTTTGCCAGACATGTCTGGATCATGCGCTGATATGTTGCGTCGGCATTTTTGAGCCCGAAGGGCATTGTGTTGAAGCAAAATGGGCCGTATGGGGTGATAAATGCCGTTGCGGCTTGATCAGGTTCTGCCATCTTAATTTGATGGTAGCCAGAGTATGCATCGAGGAAACACAATGAATCGTGTCTCACGGTGGCGTCGATAATTTGATCGATGCGGGGAGGGGAAGGATCCTTTGGGCAAGCCTTGTTGAGGTCCTTGAAATCGACACATAGGCGCGTGGATTTGTCCTTATTTGGTACCATCACCAGGTTTGCTAGCCAGTCCGGATGCTTTATATCTACGATGAATCCGGCCTCCAATAGTTTGGCTAGCTCCTCTCCCATGGCTTGTCTCTTAGGTTCGAGAAACGCCAAGAGCCTGTTTGGTAGCTTGAATCCTTTTAGGATGTTTAGGCTGCTCGCCAACCGGCGTGGGATTCCTGGCATGTCTGAAGGGTGCCAGGCAAAAATGTCCCAATTTTCGCATAGGAATTCTCGTAGTGCGGCGTCTACATCAGGGTTTAATTGTGCCCCAATGGAAGCCGTTTTTGTAGGGTCCGTTGGGTGGACTTGGAATTTGACTATTTCGTCTGCTGGTTTAAAGGAGGTGGACTTGGATCTTTTATCGAGTATCACATCGTCCCTGTTCACCGTGGAGCGTAGCGCAGTCAGTTCCTCGGCCGCTAGGGCTTCGGATAGTGCCTCAAGGGCTAGTGCGGCTGTCTTATTTTCGGCGTGGAGTGCTATGTCCGGGTCACTAGCAAGAGTGATGATTCCGTTGGGCCCGGGCATTTTGAGCTTCATGTACCCGTAATGGGGTATAGCTTGAAAAATTGTGAATGTGTCTCGCCCTAATAGAGCGTGGTATCCGCTGCTGAACGGGGCCACTTGGAAAGTTACCTCCTCGGACCTGTAATTATTCGGCGTGCCGAACACCACATCCAGTGTGATTTTACCTGTGCAGCTCGCTTCCCGACTGGGGATTATTCCTCTAAAGGTTGTGCTGCTTCGCTCAATGCGGCTCCAGTCTATTTCCATTTTTCGAAGGGTTTCCACATAAATGAGGTTCAATCCGCTGCCACCGCCATGAGTACCTTGGTAAGGCGAAAGCCGTCCACTATTGGACTGAGGACCAATGCTGCTGGTGCTCGGGCTGTTCGGAATTTAGGTTCATCACTGGCATTAAAGGTAATAGCCGTGTCACTCCATGGATTTATTGTTGCTACTTGGTAGACTTCGGCAAGGTCATGGAGTGTTTGTTTTCGCATATTGTTTGATGCGAAAGTCTCAAGACTTACATCTTGTCTTGGTATCCTTGGGCTGGTGCTCTGTGGATGCTGGGGTTAGAAGCTCCTCGCCGCTTTTGGCCACCTACCGGAGTATCCAACATGCTCTAAGGCTATGAGTTGGTGTGGCGCCCTCCGTACTATGAATTTTACAGGGTCGTTGAGCCCTCCCTCCAAAGACGGTTCCATGCCCCGTGGGGTTTTTTGTTTTTGGTGTTTAACCCGGTGATTGGCGATAATGCACCCTTTTGTTTCGGACTGGGTTTGTATTCGGGGCCGGATTGTCCCAAAATCTTACTTCGGTTTTCCAGGCGCTTTCCATCGAACAGTACTTTCGTACTATGGATGCCAAGTCAGCAAAGCGTGTAATTTCACGGCGACCTATGGCGTTGAGGATTCCCATGTCCGTGCAATTATTGCAGAAGAATGAAATTGCATCTTCCTCACGGCAGTCCTTTATCCTGTTCATAATCAGGAGGAATCTGGCCCAGTAATGATGTACTGTTTCTTCAGGCTCTAGCATAATATTGGATAGATCGCCATGTTCGGGTGGGTGGGTGGAATTAGATCTGAAACCCCACCCAATCTAAGGCTCAAGGGCCAAGGAGTTTCCGAACTCGGAAGCTTGGATTCTTGGATGTTGTCCACTGAATCTAGCCCGTTGCCTGACTCTAAGTTCAGCTCTTGAGTGACTTCCTCCCCTCCGCGGGTATCCGGCTTGGAGGGATTGGGAATCCGGACATAGTTAGTCCTTAAGATAGATGAAGGGTCGCCGCATGGTTCCTCCACCACATCAACGTGATGGGTGACCTGGGGAGAGTTAATCTCTCTCAGATCAGGTTTAGGCCCAATCTGATCGTAGTCTGTAGCGACTTCCAGGGCGGCGATGCGATCCAAGAGCTCGTTTAAAGAAGAGAGCTCCATCGGATCTAACTGCCCGGCGAGTTCCGAGTTGACGTGAAGATTTATTTTGATGACCCGAGAAGTCATCATCGGCGCGGCGGCCGAACAGGCGGTCATAAGAAAACCACCTAGCCGGAGAGTTTGGCCGATAGCCAAAACTCCTTTAGCAACAGAGTCGTCTTTAAAGACGGGATGAGGCATCCTTCCTGATGGCGACAGACAAATGAACTCTCAATGAAAGCACCAATGTCGGTGTCAAAACCGTGGATCTCGGTAGGGGGTCCCGAATCGTATGCGTCTAGGCGGATGGTAACAGGAGACAAGGGACACGATGTTTTTACCTGTGTTCAGCCCTCTCGATGGAGGTAAAACCCTACTCCCCGCTTGATTAATATTGATGATATGGGTAGTACAAGAGTAGATCTACCACGAGATCAGAGAGGCTAAACCCTAGAAGCTAGCCTATGGTATGATTGTTGTTCGTCCCCACGGACTAAAACCCTCCGGTTTATATAGACACCGGAGAGGGCTAGGGTTACACAGTCGGTTACAATGGAAGGAGATCTACATATTCAGATCGCCAAGCTTGCCTTCCACGCCAAGGAAAGTCCCATCCGGACACGGGACGAAGTCTTCAATCTTGTATCTTCATAGTCCAGAGTCCGCCAAAGGTTATAGTTCGCTATCCCGACACCCCCTAATCCGGGACTCCTCAACGACCGACTTCCATCAAGAGTATCAGACGTGGAGAGGTCGATTTGGGTCCACGGCAGCCACAAGGAAGTGCCTCCTTATTACGCGCAAAATAATTATTCCTCCACCTGACAACGGGGACCCACCGGACGGGCCACCGTATTTCGTGAAAAACGCCCCCCAACTGCAGCCACCCACCAGCTACATCTTCGCACGCAAGGAAGTGCCCGAAAAAAAACGGTTCGCCCCCCTGACTGCTGGAACCCACCAGCTACATGTTCGCACGCAAGGAAGTGCGTCCGGGCAAAGAAAAAATGATTCGCCCCCTGACTTCTGGGACCTACCATCTACATCTTCGCACGCAAGGAAGTGCCTGACAGTTGGGTCCCACCTGGTCGAAGCGTATGTAGCATTGTCATTCTGGTCGCGAACGTGTACGTACATACTGGTGGATGTAGAGGCGCACACGTGTCGTAGTAGAGGCGCGCACGTAGCATGTACACGTACATACAGCGGCCAGTATGCAAGAAAGAAAATACAACCACGTACGTACATACGGGCGGGGTCTCGAATGCCTACTCCCGCATACGTACGGCTAGGGCTCGTGTACATGGTTGGGTCGGAACGGAGAAACTGCGTCGTCGTCGTGTTCATGGGGAGGCAACGGAATGCACGTGTTCATGGGGAGGCAACGAATGCGTCGTGTTCATGGGGAGGCAACGGGATGCGTCGTGTTCATCAGGAGGCAACGGAAAGCGTGGGAGCCAACCGGCTTGGACGGAACAGGCGATGGAAACGAGGCCTGGTGTACCGCACAATGGAGGAAACGGCCTTGTGTTCGTCCGACCACGTTCGAAACGGGATCCTGTTCATCGGGAGGGGTCTGGCGTACCGCAAAATGGAGGAAACGGACTTGTGTTGGACCTCCTACGGTCGAAACAGGGTCCTGTTGATCGGGAGGGGTGTGGCGTACCGCAAAACGGACTTGTGTTGGAGCGCTACGGTCGAAACGGGGGTCCTGTTCATCGGGAGGGGTGTGGCGTACCGCAAAACGGGACTCCACGTGATATTGTTCATCTCCACCGTCGACCTCCTCCAGCCTCCACTTGCCATCGCTCATCCACCGTCGACCTCCTCCAGCCTCCACCTGCGACTGTTCATCCACGGGCTCCTGTTCATCCAGCCTCCACCGCGCGCTGCTTCACCGGCTACTGTTCAACCACCCCTCTCCACGGGCTCCTATTGAACCATCCCTCCACAGGCTACTGTTCATCCACCCCTCCACCATCTACTGTTCATCCAACCCTCCACGGGGTCGTCCTGTTCATCCAGCCCTCCACGGGGTCCTGTTCATCCAGCCCCAACCGGCTCGATCATTCGGGGTCCTGTTCATCCAGAGGCAACACCACGGGGGTCCTGTTCATCCACCCCCACCGCTCACTGTTCATCTAGAGGCAGCATCGATCGGCTTCATTTAGCAGCAGTAGCGGCGAATCGCCGATCGGTTCGATTAATGTACCATCGATCGATCGCCGGGTTCGATAGAACGTGTAGCTGCAGCAATCGCCGGGTTCAAGATAGGCGAACGCCTCGCTCGGTTCGATTAGAGCCCAATGCCTCGCACACACGCTGCAGACGTACGTGAGAGAAAGCAGCATTGCTCGGCCCCCGACCACCCACCGTAACCGGGAACTCCCCGAAATTTTCCTCACCCTTGCTTCTACCATGGTTTTTTCCATCATGGACGGTCCAAAGAATCTTATGCAGCTGCGTCTCCGGCCCGCCCAGGACGAAAAGCCCATTTTCTATCATGAGTTTTTTTCATAGAAGTAGGAGCCCACCACATCTATGATGATACCAGGTTTTGTCACAATTATCATCATAGAAGTGTCATAATTATGACAGAAAAAAATTTCTTTCGGTCCAAAATGTCACGGATGTGTTTTTTTGTAGTGCTCTCTCTCTCTTGATTCTCAATACAATGGTCTCTTGAAGATCTATTTGATGTAACTCTTTTTGCGGTGTGTTTATTGGGATCCGATGAACTTTGAGTTTATGATCAGATCTATATTTTTATCCATGGAAGTTATTTGAGTCTTTTGATCTCTTATATGCATGTTTACTTATAGCCTCGTATTTCTTCTTCCAATCTTTGGTTTAGTTAGGCCGACTAGATCGATTCTTCTTGCCATGGGAAGATGTGCTTGGTTCGATCTTACGGTGCTTGATCCCAGTGGGGAACCAACACGTATGTATTGTTGCCATTAAGGATAATAAGATGGAGTCTATTTTTACATAAATAGATCTTGTCTACATCATGTCGTCGTTCTTATTGCATTACTCCATTTTCCCATGAACTTAGTACGCTAGATGCATGCTGGATAGCGGTCGATGTGTGGAGTAATAGTAGTAGATGCAGGCAGGAGTCAGTCTACCAATCTTGGAAGTGATGCCTATATAATGATCATTGCCTGGATATCTTCATGATTATTTGAAGTTCTATCAATTGCCCAACAGTAATTTGTTTACCCACCGTATGCTATTTTTCTCGAGAGAAGGCACTAGTGAAATCTACGGTCCCCGGGTCTCTTCTTTATTATATCTGCCTTCCAGATCTATTTGTATTTGCTTTTATTTTTAGAGCTATTAATCCAAAAACACAAAAATACCTTGCTGCAATTTTTATTTTTTATTTTATCTCACGCTCCTGCGAGATCTATTTATCCATTCTACTACAATTTTACCTATCCTTTTACCCGTGAGGGATTGACAACCCCTCTCTTACATCGGGTTGCAAGTATTTGTTCTTTGTGTGCAGGAGCAGTTTATGTGGTGTTGCGTGGTTCTCCTACTGGTTTGATAACCTTGGTCTCATCACTGAGGGAAATACATACCGTAGCTGTGCTGCATCATCCCTTCCTCTTTGGGGAAATACCGACATAGTTCAAGCCACATCTGGGGACGCGCCCTACCCCCCCTGGGCGTGCCCTACACCCTTGTCGCCGCCTCGTGGCTCTTCTGACTTGCACTCCAAATCTCCTAGGTGTCTTCTGGTCCAAGAAAAATCTCCTAGGCGTCGGGCTTGGTTAGGCCTGGCCCAGCCCCAGGGATGGCCAGGTATAGTTGGTGGTCAGGAGTATGTATGTGTTACTCTTTTGGCTATAATTGGAACTCCTTCTCCTTCATTTAGCTCTTGATCCTTTTCTGTTCTTCCTCTGCTGCTACCCCCAAACCCCCTAAAAAACTATATATATTGTGGTGAGACGAATATATGTGATATGGGATTGTAACATATGGTATTGGATTTGCCAGACTACCTGAAGAAGCCCACTGTTCAGACTCGATGTCAACTCCAAGTGGTAGAGATGGGGCAACACATCGATGATCTCACGGCGACGCTCAAGGCTATCCAAGAGTAGAGCGTCACGATCTAGAAGGTGATGGCGGCATCTAACACGCTGTTTGAGGCACTCATGCCTTCCATCAATGAGTTGGTGGAGTGGCGTCCAAGAGAAAATGACTGCAGTGGAGAAGAATGAAGACAAAGTAAAGACGTGGTATTCTCTCGTAGTTTCATTTTCTTCATTTGAGTTCGAGGACCACCGTATTATTAAGAGGGGTTCAAGTGTTTCGAGACCTACGTCTATGCTGATGCTTAACCGAATTATATCTCAAGTGAGTTGAGAGAAATATCTACTGCGATGATTTATTACTCACAAGCCAGACACAAAGTTCTTCTGGTCTTCAAGAGAAATGCTCTAGTAGTGGAGTCAGCTACGTGTCGATTGTTCATTGGCTGGGCCGCATGCCCCGATTTTTCGTTTCACCCTCGGTATTGCTTTGGATATAAATAGCCACCCCGCTCTAACCGTTGCTGGTTGGTTGCTCCCTTTGAATTTTCGGCAAGTGTTTGCCTGAGCACCTCCCTCTGAGAGATTCGAGCGAATCCATTGAGAGAAAACCCCAAAGCCTAAACTTAGACAGTGCTCAAGCATCACATAGATCTAAGTCGAGATTGCTTCGTGCTTATTACTCTTGAGAGCTGCATACACTCTAAGACGGTTAGGTGTGAGTGACCAAGAATAATTGTGGCCACCGAAGACAAAATCTGTTGAATGTTTGGAGATTGCCAACAGGAATCGACCATGAGTAAAAAAATCAACTAAAGTTGAAGAAACTTCATGTTAAGCAGAAACAAAACAGAAAGAGATGTCTTGCATTTGAAGCAGGATTGGCAAAACAATTGACCTGTTCTTCCCCATGGCTCAACCAAGGCCTGAGAGAGAATCGCGACACATGGCACACGACGGCCCCACCTCCACAGGCCAGCCACCAAGCAAAGCAAGAGATCTGTCGTTTCTAAAAGAAATAAAAATAAGCAAGAGATCTGCCACGTATCACGTATATATACTACCACTTGGCTCCACGAGCACATGAATTAATTATACGCCACGCCACGCCACGCCTCCCTTTTCCGTCCATGGGGATGTTGCTGTACGCTCACGCCAAACTCCTGTGTGCCCTAAACGGTCCACGTCACCCTCACTCCACCTGGCCGCTGTCATGGTCCCCCGTGGTACAGCTGATAACCTCCGCATATGCCTGTAGTACATTACGTCCACTCCGGCCGTGCGAAATCTCTGGGCGGCGATCGGACGGCCCAGGAGCGCCCCCGCGACGTGGCCGAGCCGCTCCCACAGTCTCGTCTCCGTCTTCGTCTTTAAAGAAGCGGGCGCACACGCAAAGATGCTGTCTTTCCCTCCGGACGACAGCGGCGGCGGCGTCGGCGGTGGCCACAGATCCACCCGTCCTTAAAAAACAAGCGGCGCCCCGGTCAGTCCACTCCCCCGCGCCGTGCAAGCGAGATCGAGAGGAGGCGCCATGGCGAAGCAGAAGCAGCAGCAGCAGCCCAAGCCCGGTCCCGCCGACGCCGACGCCGCGCCGCCGCCCCGGGAGTTCAAGACGGCGCACTCGCCGTGGTTCACCTACGCCTCCATGGTCACGCTCTTCTCCCTCTGCCCGCCATTCGTCATCCTCCTGTGAGTCCCCTCCCCCCCTCGCCTCGCAGATCCGGCCCGCTCACCGCCTCCGTCGAATCTAACTCTCTCTCGCTCTGGGGCTCTTGCCCGCAGGTGGTACACGGTGGTGCACGCGGACGGATCGGTGGCGCGCACCTATGAGCACCTCCGCGACCGCGGGATCCTGGAGGGGCTCAAGGCCATCTGGCCCATGCCCACCCTCGTCGCCGGGAAGATCATCCTCGGCTTCGCTCTCTTCGAGGCCGCCCTGCAGCTGCTCCTTCCCGGGAAGCGCTTCGAGGGGCCCATCTCGCCCGCCGGGAATGTGCCCGTCTACAAGGTCCGCCTTCTATTCCGGCCGACCCTCTCTTTCAGTGGGCATTTCGATTCCTACTCTTGCTCTGTAGCTAAATACTAACAGAAGCCTGTCAGTATCGCTGATACTTCTCTTTTTCAGGCAAATGGCTTACTAGCGTATGCAGTGACTTTGGTCACCTACCTAAGCCTGTGGTGGTAAGAAGACCACCTTGTTTTCTTCTCTTGTGTGGACTCGCCTACTGATGAACTTCTTCAGATTACATCACTCATCATTTCCGCGGTTTCATTCCTGAACAATAGAACGAGTCGTCTACTTGTGCCTACTTGCATTGATCATTTGGCGGTTCTGGCAGTAAACCATTTGAGGAAAAACAATTATGGTAGCTACTGGTTTTGGACATAGGCATAAAACTAATCCCTACAAAAAAAAATATTTGTTGCTTTTATTGGGTTGCCTTCCCTGAAGTAAGAGTGATTTCTTAGTAGGAGAAATATGGCACTTAGTCATAATGCCATAGGGCCTGAGCGTCCTGAAAATTTCAAGGATTTCATCCTCACTTTTCCCAAAAGGGTTAACCAAAAGTTGTTAGACGATTCCATGTGGCTTACATGCTGCTCATATGCGTTAAATGTACTAAAATGGGAGTTATCACTAACCTCGCATGCTGAACACACCAGCCACTCAGGCTCTCTAAACTTGGGCCAGTATATTGCAATAGGTCTTCTTTTCGGTTTTCAAAATTTTCTCCCTTACGGAGTAGTCAGATATTGGTGGACATGTTGCTTTGATGCAGAAGACTATAATGCTTAATTGTTTCAGAAAAAAGGCTCCTTAGGGTATAGTTGTATGTTTTAGCGCTGCTACATTGCACCCAGGAGGCTGGAACATGGTATAGAGTTGCTTATATCTTGGTTAAACGGTTGTTACAAACTATGCATTGGTGTCTGATAATGTTCAAGTATGATTGGAAATGCATCTAAGATATCTGTGAAGTCATTTCTGGCTCCCTGCTTCTTCTCTCTCAAAGATGTTACAAGTCATACCTGTGATTCATAAATGTTTGCATGCGTATATATTTCTCTTTCCAGCTTCTGTGTGCATGCTGGTTTTCGTTCTGTCTTTTGCATATAGAGCAAAATCGTTGGAGCCTTTGATATTGCTGAATCTTTCTTAACACAAGGTTTTTTATCCTCATGCGTGTCAGGCACATATATCACATACTTGTACATTTCCAAATCCAGTTGTAGTGATTTGTGATTGTTGACTTTTGTTTCTCTGTTTTAAAATGCTTTCAATACCATATGGGTACGCATGCTCATTTCTCGTTAACTTTTTTGTCCACGCGAATGCTATGGACAAACATAACAAAGAAGAGGGAGCTTCTGAATTAATTGAGCTTGCTTTCTCCCCACGAGCTTATTGCAGGCATTTAAAATATGTGTTCGAAGCCTCTTAGATTTTGTCCACTGTATGTAGTTTGTACTATATTTTATATCACCAGTCGTTAACAAAAGAATTGTTTCAGGTTTGGAGTTTTTAACCCTGCGATAGTATATGATCACCTGGGAGAGATATACTCGGCTCTGGTCTTCGGAAGCCTTGTGTTCTGTTTATGCCTGTACATAAAGGTGGGCTTAATTTGCAGATCTTTGTTTGCCCATACTTATGTACTATGCTTCCTTTGTTGATGGATATTTATTTTCCTTTTAGGGTCATGTAGCACCATCTTCATCTGATTCTGGATCCTCAGGGAATGCGTTCATTGATTTCTACTGGGTAAGTGCCATGAAATCCATATGGTATATTCTTACATTGCCTGGAGTTAGGTGCTATTTCCTGTGGACCACTGGCACCGTGATATTTGACATTTGTCCGCTTAGACTGCTGCTTAGGGCCTGTTTGGATTGGGGGTAGAACATGGGTTTTTGATCCATGTGTCTAACATGCACATTTTCAGGGAATGGAACTGTATCCTCGGATTGGTAAGCACTTCGATATCAAAGTCTTCACAAACTGCCGTTTTGGGATGATGTCCTGGGCTGTTCTTGCTGTCACCTACTGCATAAAGCAGGTCAGAACATTATAATATTTTTGTGATGTACACTAGTCCCAGTCAAATAGCATGCTTTTGCACTGTCTGCCATCCAGCTTCTTGTATCTTTGTGCATTTCTTCATTCACGAGTTATATATGCAGTTATCTATTAAACTCTACTGATTTCTGTGAACTGTGCGATGCAGTATGAAATGAATGGCCGAGTTGCAGATTCCATGCTTGTGAATACTGCACTGATGTTGATCTATATCACAAAGTTTTTCTGGTGGGAGTCTGGATATTGGTGTACTATGGACATTGCACATGATAGAGGTAGGCAGTTCATCATCTGTTTAATGGATATAATGGAATCATCATTTCAGGCACCAATTCAACATGAAAAATCCGAAAGTATTTTATGATATAGCATTTGAACTCAAGGTGTGTATTCACTATGAATAGGATAATGCATGTATTTTTTTCCTTTTAATTTATCGTTTGCCATATTTTTCTTTACTTTTACCATGAAATTATGAACTGTAGGGAGAGACCTTCGTTTGAATTGCTCATGTTAATAATTGCAAGAATCTTGTTCCATAAATTTGCAAAGATAATTTTCTTCAGTCACCATCTTTTCGTTCAAAATTCTGCATGCATGTTTAATCGATTCCTAGGCCGGTTTGTTTGCAATCCATGTCAAATACTCCCTTTGTAAAGAAATATAAGACCTTTTAGATCACTACTTAGTGAACTAAAAGATCTTATATTTCTTTACAGAGGGAGTACAAGTGAAGGAGATGGTTACTCCAAACTCCCATATTCTTGCTTCAGCTAGAGACTTTAATCTAACAATGCTCCGCATGGCTCGTAATTCCCTCCTTGCCAAGTGCTCTTAACAACTCTATAGTAGAAGTCAAAGTCTTATTTAATAAGTCAAATATCAGTGAAATTTGTTATCATATTTTTTAAAGGAATATACTGCTACAAAGCGAAGTTCAAACCATGATAATACATCAAGGCTAGATCACCTAACCAAGACAAAAATAATAAAATTAAGAATGGAAGGTGGTTACTACTCCTGTCAAAGCATATTGCGGCGTGTCAGGATAGGATTAGTATGCTATTGTTATTAAATTATGTGTTACTCAAATTTTAGCTTGCAAAGGTGCGTTTTATTTTGGCCTGTCCAGATCATCTCTATTATCTGTCTGACATCATTTTCTACAGCTGGTTTCTACATTTGCTGGGGATGCTTGGTATGGGTTCCATCAACTTACACCTCTCCTGGAATGTACCTTGTCAATCATCCTGTGAATTTGGGTCCCCAGGTTAACATAACCTTTGTCTCATATACTTTGGTTTGTAGTATTTTGATATTGTGTATTCACAATTTTTGTTCTAACACTTGAACGGAATATTCGTTAATCCTGTTGCAGCTAGCAATCTCGCTTCTCCTCGCTGGAATATTGTGCATATACATAAACTATGACTGTGATCGTCAGCGCCAAGAATTTCGCCGGACAAATGGGAAAGCCTCAGTCTGGGGAAAAGCCCCGTCAAAGGTGGAAATTGGTGACCTCTAAAATAGCCAAAAAAATGCTTTCATGCTTGTTAGTCTGCTGATGTCTTTATTTTGGTGGAACGTCAGATTGTTGCTTCCTATCAGACCACAAAAGGAGAAACGAAAACCAGTCTTCTCTTGACTTCTGGATGGTGAGTCTAAGATTCAGTTCCCTTTCTTCACACTGTTCATGAAAAGAGAATTTTGTGATCATGTATATGCAGAGATAACAGCACTTTGGCATGCACCTTCTTTTTTCTATCCTGGATAGGTGGGGCTTTTCTCGTCACTTTCACTATGTCCCAGAGATACTGGCAGCATTTTTCTGGAGCGTTCCAGCTCTTTTCGATCATGTAAGCATGCCCTGATCTTGTTATATCACAAGGTTAATAAGTCATGTTTTTATTAATTGTATTTGCTTTCGGTTCACTTGCAGTTTCTGCCATACTTCTATGTGCTACATCTAACCATTCTACTGCTTGACCGAGCGAAGAGGGATGATGACAGATGCTCAACAAAGTACGTAAACATTGTTCCAGTCATCTGTTTAGCTAACATCGACAGATAAACTTATCTTTAAATTGCTCGGACGCTTATTTGGTTAGTTTTCAGTTCTCTGGTTTTGTGCCTGATAGACTCCTCTTCTTTTTCCTGCCCTTTGAAAGGTACGGCAAGTACTGGAAGATGTACTGCAACAGAGTACCATACAGGGTTGTTCCTGGTATTTACTGAATGGTGTGCTCTGCAACTCAGGAGAAGAAAGTAACTAAGCTGCTGATCCTCTTCAGCGGCTCGGTACTATCAGCATTTGTGTAGTAACGATGTCAATTAGCTCTCATGCATGCAATGCATGCAGTGGTAGGTTGTATGTACCCTTGGCATGGGCCGTTCGTTGCTCTGCTACTATGATAGGCGGAATTGAGCGTAATCTTCTTCTAGTGTGTATTCAAGCTTTTTCACATGATTTTAGTAAGCAAGGCAATGAAAATGAACTGCCATGTTTTCTAGTTTTTATTAATATTCTTATTATTGAGAGAGCTATGTTCTCTAGGTTTTTTGTTTTTAGTGAGAGATTCATGTTCTCTACTTTGACTTTGAATACTCCTGCTGCAAGAGTATATTAATTCACAAACTATTGTTATGATTGGAAAAGCATAGCCCCGAAACAAAATTTTCGCTTGCTAAGCTCTTGATGTGGTAGCAAGAGTATGTACTGAAGAGTCAATATAGGTATACATCCAGTACACTGATCATTGATCAATGTACTGAACAGGGGAGCTGTGTGGTATTGGCTCAGAGTAAGGCACGGGAAATGGACAACTATTATACCAGGAATTTGGGGCTGATGTACAACCTGCGTTCGGTTCAGGAAGTATTAAAGTCTTATATCTGCTCAACTTTTTTTTTACAACAATTTGTAGGTCATTCTCTCTCAAAAAAAAGAAAACTTGTCGTTCACAGACCGGATGAGAAGGGATTTTCCTAGTTAAATTGGGCAAGATTGATACAAGCTTTTCATATACTTCGCCCATGTATAGTAGGTCATTCTGGCATTGAAGCTGCTTATTAGAGGATTCATAAGTAGTTCACTTTGTGAGGCCTAAAACGAGGTTTCAATTGATTTTGTTACACGATGCAATTGGTGCCATCAAACTATGCATCAACATTGTAAGCCACATTGTCACGGACACTTTGTTTACACTTTCTTTGCCGAGAAACCTTCGAGGACTTGGGTTCAGTATCAGCACTGGTTTGCTTGTCTGGCCGAGGGAACTCGGGCGCCACGTAGGGCAGAAACCAGCAGCCGTGGCGTAGAAACGAGCAATCATGATGAATGTTGGACGGCGGCAGGTCGTCGTCCCAGTAAGACACCTGCCAGTTCTCCGGCGTCGGCACCGGCCTACCGCAGCGGGGCTTGTACAGCCACGGCACGCACAGGCCGCTGTTCCCCCTCTCCAAGATCGCCGTGTCCCCCTTGTTCGCCGCCGGGACCCACCGGCCCTCGCGCTCGTCGTAGCTCGACACCTTCGTCGTCCTCATCCCGAAGCACGGTCTGCCCCCGTGAGTTTCGGGGGTGCTCACCATCAGAAGCTCGTCCCTGGTCGCCGACTCGGCGAGCACCGCCCACGCCGGATCTGTGCATGGGCTCACGGCGTGCCGAGGCCGCAGGCCGGTGGAGCTCCCGTCCGGCGCCCACGCGGTGAGCTCCGAGCCGACGCTCAGCGTGTAGAAGGCGCCCTTGTGGGACGCCACGTCGACGTACCTCTTCGGCTTCCACGGCGGGGCGCGCAGCGCCGTCCAGCGTCCGGCGCCGGGCGCGAGGAACGACAGGCCCAGCCCGCCGCTGTGGATCAGCATCACCGCTAACGTGCCGAGCCGGCGGCCGGGGGCCAGCGCCGCCCTGTGGTACATGCCCCCGCCCATCGGCTTGAGGTTCTTGGCCACCTGCGTGATGCGGCCGAGGGAGGCAGCGGGAACCGCCGGCCGGTGAGCGGGTCGAGCAGGGCGAGGCTGCGCGCGCTGTCGACGGTCACCGCCCAGCCGTAGTCGCAGCCCATGACGCGCGTCGGGTGCGCGGACATCTTCTCGCCGTCCATGGCGACGCCGACGGGGCTGCCCCCGCTTTGGAGGTAGACCTTCTTGGTCCATGGTTCTTTCCCTGGAGAGTTGCACTTGTCGATGGCCCAAGGCGACGGCGACCGGCGGCAGTCACAGCGAGGCTCCGCGTGCAGGTGCTGCGGCTTGCTGCGCAGTGGGAGCAGGCTGAGGCGCGCGGCGTTGAGCGCGGCGCCCCACGGCCGGCAGACGAGGGGCAGCTGAAGTTGTCGAGGGGCCCCACGCGGCGGGCGATGTCGTCCAGGACGTGGGCCGGCAGGCCGGAGAGGCCGGCGGGCACCATGGGAAGAGGGATCCGAGCCAAGTCTGCGATCGGTGCAGACGTGCAGTCGGTACGTGACCCTGCTAGCTAAATAGGAACGGAGGTCTCTCTACGTGAAGGATCCGGACTCGATTGATTTCTACTGAGAGCAACTAATTAAAAAGCGTTCCTTCCGAAGCTTCGCAACGATCAGCTTTACTTGACGCGCTCCCAGCAATTTGCCACGTGTCATGCTTTGGGCGCTTTCTTCGGATTTTATTTTTTAATTTTTTCGCAAGCGTTTTCGGTTTTTTAAACGATTTTTTTCTGGGTTTTTTCGATGTTTTGGTTTTCCACCGGTCTTTCCTAGCTTTTCGACCAAAAAAAATTTGCGCAAAAAATGTGTTTTCTTTTTTTTTCCTTTCGCAAGAGTCACGGTTTTCTTTCCGCGAGAGGCACGCCCGTGCCTCTTGGAAACGGAAAAAAAATTCTATTTTTTTTCACGAGAGGCACGGTTTTACTTCCGCGAGAGGCACAATTGTGCTTTCGCGAGAGTCACGACCGTGTCTCTTGGAAAACGAAAAAAAATACGTTTACTATTTTTTTACTTTCACAAGAGGCACGGTTTTGCTTCCGGGGAGGCACGGTCGAGAGTCACGGCCGTGCCTCTTGGAAACGAAAAAAAAATACGTTTTTTGTTTTTCTTTCTTTCGCGAGAGGCACAGGTTTTGCTTCTGCGAGAAGCATGGTTGTACTTTCGTGAGAGTCACAACCGTGCCTCCTCGGAAACGAAAAAAAACACGTTTCCTATTTTTTTTCTCGCGAGATGCACGGTTTTACTTTTGTGAGAGGCACGGTTGTGATTTCGTCAGAGACACGGACGTGCCACTTTCGAAAAGGGTAAAACCCGTGCTCCTGGTTTGGTTTTTTTGTCAGGTTTTTTCATGAAAAAAAAATTCGTCAAAATCTATCAACATAGGATCTAGTTTTGAAGATCTTGACGCGAAGAATCCAACGGCGAAAACGGTTCGAGATTTGGACGCACGATTTAAGAGATAAAACGTTTTGAATAAATAAATCTACGAAAAAAAGAAAACTCTCAGGTTGCGACGAGTGACGCACATGCAGCGCGCCACTTGCGGTAACATGGGGAATTGGAATGATCTTTGCAACAAGTACTCCTTAACTAATAATTTCGATTTCTACTAGTAGTACTTCCGAACTGGGATGCAGCCCAGAACGAATGATTTCTCCTGGCCCAACCAGACGGGCCAAAACCCCAAAAAAAATCATGCAGAACCCATATTTGCCAACTTGTTGCACTATAAAAAAAGGACTTCGACGTGCTGCGACCACCGCGCCAAAGTCAAGCAGAACCCAGTCAGCCACAGCATGATTTGCCATGTTATATATTGCACAATTGCCATGGTTTCTACAAGTTGCATAAGGACACATAATAAACTGTGATGAACACATTGTTAAATTGCCATGCGGACCTATAATAAATTTTTAGTTGTTTCTTCTTCATACAAAAATTTCAAAAATGCCATTGGGACACAATCTAAATTGCGATCACCGAGATAATAGAACTAGAACGGGTTCCCAGCCAAAACAAATACTAGAAAACAAGGACAAAAACAGAGTGTTAGCTAGGCATCATAATGACCCAGGGGGAAAAAATCCGTCGAGCAAAAAAAATTCCAAGGTTATTTTAAATAACAGTCGAGATCCTCTGTTTTCAATTACCTAATGTATCTTTTAATGAAAGTAGATTATTTTGTAAGTTTACAATGCTCGTTACACAAATCGAAGAAAAAATCAACCCAAATGATAAGTGTTACACGTGTGGCACGAAGCAATCCAGTTCTGATGTTTTTTACACCTAAAGTTGCCATCTGAAAAGAAAAAGGCAAACAAGAAAAAACTGAAACTTGCCATCCGGAAAAAAATCCATTCTTGACAACTTAAATTTTTACCCTCGCGTCAATAAACTTTTCATCAAAAACGTTCGGAGTTGTCATGTATTAGTACCACACGTATGACACTTGCTCCAATCAACCCACCCGAATCACCATTATAGAAAGATCATATTGTTGGAAATATGCCCTAGAGGCAATAATAAAAGCATTATTATTATATTTCCTTGTTCATGATAATTGTCTTTATTCATGCTATAACTGTATTATCCGGAAATCGTAATACACGTGCGAATACATAGACCACAATACGTCCCTAGTGAGCCTCTAGTTGACTAGCTCGTTGGTCGACGAGATAGTCATGGTTTCGACTATGGACATCGATGTCATTGACAACGGGATCACGTCATTAGGAGAATGACGTGATGGACAAGACCCAATCCTAAGCATAGCACAAAGATCGTGGTAGTTCGCTTTTGCTAGAGCTTTTCCAATGTCAAGTATCTCTTCCTTAGACCGTGAGATCGTGTAACTCCCGGATACCGTAGGAATGCCTTGGGTGTACCAAACGTCACAACGAATCGGGTGACTATAAAGGTGCATTACGGTATCTCCGAAAGTGTCTGTTGGGTTGACACGGATCGAGACAGGGATTTGTCACTCCGTATGACGGATAGGTATCATCGGGCCCACTCGGTAGTGCATCATCATAATGAGCTCAAAGTGACCAAGTGTCCGGTCACGGGATCATGCATTACGGTACGAGTAAAGTGACTTGCCGGTAACGAGACTAAACGAGGTATTGGGATACCGACGATCGAAGTCTCGGGCAAGTAACATACCGTCGACAAAGGGAATAGCATACGGGTTGATTGAACCCTCGACATCGTGGTTCATCCGATGACAACATCGAGGAGCGTGGGAACCAACATGGGTATCCAGATCCCGCTGTTGGTTATTGACCGAGAGCGTCTCGGTCATGTCTCAGCATGTCTCCCGAACCCGTAGGGTCTACACACTTAAGGTTCGGTGACGCTTAGGTTAATAGGAAGACAAGTATGTGATTACCGAATGTTGTTCGAGTCCCGGATGAGATCCCGAACGTCACGAGGAGTTCCGGAATGGTCCGGAGGTAAAGATTTATATATGGAAAGTGGTTAAACGGACTCGGAAAGTTTCGGGGTATACTGTAATGTACCGGGGCCACCGGAGAGTTCCGGAGGTCCACCGGGAGGGGCCACCCCCTGGGGGCCACATGGGCTAAGTGGGAGAGGGAGCCAGCCCTGGTGGGCTGGGCGCACCTCCCACCTAGGCCCATGCGGCTAGGGCTTGGGGAGGGAAACCCTAAGGGGCAAAGGGGCGCCACGGCTTGGGGGCAAGCCACCCCTTTCCTCCTCCCTTGGCCGCCGCCCCCCTCTAGATGCCATCTAGAGGGGCCGCCCCTCCCTTCCTCCTATAAATAGAGGGTGGGGGGAGGCTGCACACACCATTGAAGGCGCAGCCCTCCCTCCCCAACACCTCTCTTTCTCCACGCGAGCTTGGCGAAGCCCTGCCGGAGAACTGCCGTACCAACTACACCACGCCGTCGTGCTGCCATTGGAGTTGTCTTCCTCAACCTCTCCTTCATCCTTGCTGGATCAAGACGGAGGAGACGCCATCGTCCCGTACGTGTGTTGAACGCGGAGGTGCTGTCCGTTCAGCACTTGGTCATCGGTGATCGGAATCACGTTGGGAACGTCTTCATCATCACCACTCCCTCGAACGCTTCCGTACTCGATCTACAAGTGGTATGTAGATGCAAACTCTTTCTCTTGACTCGTTGCTTTAGATGAACTCATAGATAGATCTTGGTGAAACCGTAGGAAAATTTTAATTTTCTGCAACGTTCCCCAACGGTGGCATCATGAGCTAGGTCTATGCGTAGTTCTCTTTGCACGAGTAGAACACAATTTAGTTGTGGGCGTGGATCTTGTCAATTTACTTGCCGCTACTAGTCTTATCTTGCTTCCGCGGTATTGTGGGATGAAGGCCCGGACCAACCTTACACGTGACGCTTACGTGAGACCGGTTCCACCGACTAACATGCACTAGATGCATAAGGTGGCTGGCGGTGTCATCTCTCCTACTTTAGTTGGAGCGGATTCGATGAAAAGAGTCCTTATGAAGGGTAAATAGAAGTTGACAAGATCACGTTGTGGTTATTCGTAGGTAAGAAAACGTTCTTGCTAGAACCCAATTGCAGCCACGTAAAAGATGCAACAACAATTAGAGGACGTCTAACTTGTTTTTGCAGCAATTGACATGTGATGTGATATGGCCAAGTTGTGATGAATGATGAATGACATATTGTGATGTATGAGATCATGTTCTTGTAATAGGAATCACGACTTGCATGTCGATGAGTATGACAACCGGCTGGAGCCATAGGAGTTGTCTTTATTTTTGTATGACCTGCGTGTCATTGAAGAACGCCATGTAACTTACTTTACTTTATTGCTAAACGCGTTAGCCATAGAAGTAGAAGTAGTCGTTGGCGTGACAACTTCATGGAGGCACAATGATGTGTTGGGGAACGCAGTAATTTCAAAAAAATTCCTACGCACACACAGGACCATGGTGATGGCATAGCAACGAGAGGGGAGAGTGTTGTCTACGTACCCTCATAGACCGTAAGCGGAAGCGATCACAACGTAGAGGAAGTAGTCGTACTTTCTCCTCGCGATCCTGCCGATCCCAGCGCCGTTACTCCGGCACCTCCGAGTCGATGATGACGTAGAGGAAGTAGTCATACGTTCTCCTCACGATCCAGCCGATCACAGTCGTTACATTCGGCGCCTCCGAGTTCTTGGCACACGCTCAGCTCGATGACGCTCCACGGGCTTCGATCCAAAGAAAGCTCCGGGGAGGGAGTTCCGTCGATCTGACGGCGTGGTGACGATCTTGATGTTTCACCGTCGCAGGCTTCGCCTAAGCACCGCCACGATATGACCGAGGTGGAATATGGTGGAGGGGCACCGCACACGGCTAAGGAACGATCTCAAGGATCAACTTGTGTGTCCTAGGTGCCCCCTCCCCGTGATATAAAGGAGGGAGGGAGGAGGTGGCCGCCACCAAGGGGCGCACCATGGGAGGAAACCTACTCCAAGTAGGTTTCCCTCTCTTTTCCTTATTTCACTTGGAGGGGGCAGGAAGGAGTACTAGCATTTAGGAATCAGTACTAGTAGTCGGACTAGGAAGAGGGGGGCGCAGAAAAAGGACCGGGGGGGCCGGCCCCCCTCCCCAATTCGGATTGGGCTTGGAGGGCGCGCCCTTCCCTTGTTCCTTCTCCTTATTCCTATATGGGCCCAATAAGGCCCATATACCTCCCGAGGGGTTCGGTAACCTCCGGAGCTCCAAACTTCTCCGAACCTTTCCGGTGTCCAAATATATCCGTCCAATATATTAATCTTTATGTCTCGACCATTTCGAGACTCCTCGTCATGTCCGTGATCATATCCGGGACTCAACAACCTTCGGTACATCAAAATACACAAACTCATAATATAACCGCCATCGAAACCTTAAGCGTGCGGGACCCTACGGTTCGAGAACAATGTAGACATGACCGAGACACATCTCCGGTCAATAACCAATAGCGGGACCTGGATGCCCATATTGGTTCCTACATATTCTACGAAGATCTTTATCGGTCAGACCGCATAACAACATCCGTTGTTCCTTTTGTCATCGGTATGTTACTTGCCCGAGATTCGATCGTCGGTATCCAATACCTAGTTCAATCTCGTTATCGGCAAGTCTCTTTACTCGTTCCGTAATACATCATCTCACAACTAACTCATTAGTTGCAATGCTTGCAAGGCTTATGTGATGTGTATTACCGATAAGGCCCAGAGATACCTCTCCGACAATCGGAGTGACAAAACCTAATCTCGAAATACGCCAACCCAACAAGTACCTTTGGAGACACCTGTAATACTCCTTTATAATCACCCGATTACGTTGTGGACGCTTTGGTAGTACCCAAAGTGTTCCTCCGGTAAACGGAGTTGCATAATCTCATAGTTATAGGAACATGTATAAGTCATGAAGAAAGCAATAGCAACATACTAAGCGATCAAGTGCTAGGCTAACGGAATGGGTCATGTCAATCAGATCATTCCCCTAATGATGTGATCCCGTTAATCAAATGACAACTCATGTCTATGGTTAGGAAACATAACCATCTTTGATTAACGAGCTAGTCAAGTAGAGGCATACTAGTGACACTCTGTTTGTCTATGTATTCACACATGTATTATGTTTCCGGTTAATACAATTCTAGCATGAATAATAAACATTTATCATGATATAAGGAAATAAATAATAACTTTATTATTGCCTCTAGGGCATATTTCCTTGATCTCCCACTTGCACTAGAGTCAATAATCTAGTTTACTCAAGAATGATTCTAACACCCATGGAGTCTTGGTGTCGATCATGTTTTGCTCGTGGAAGAGGCTTAGTCAGCGGATCTGCAATGTTCAGATCCGTATGTACTTTGCAAATCTCTATGTCTCCCACTTGGACTTGGTCACGAATGGAATTGAAGCGTCTCTTGATATGCTTGGTCCTATTGTGAAATCTGGATTCCTTTGCCAAGGCAATTGCACCAAGATTGTCACAGAAGATCTTCATTGGTCCCGATGCACTAGGTATAACACCTAGATCGGAAATGAACTCTTTCATCCAGACTCCTTCATTTGCTGCTTCAAGCAGCTATGTACTCCGCTTCACATGTAGATCCCTTCTGACGCTTTGTTTAGAACCGCACTAACCGACAGCTCCACCGTTTAACAAAAACACGTATCCGGGTTTGCGATTTAGAATCGTCCGGATCAGTGTCAAAGCTTGCATCGACGTAACCATTTACGACTAGCTCTTTGTCACCTCCATATACGAGAAACATATCCTTAGTCCTTTTCGTGTATTTCAGGATGTTCTTGACCGCTGTCGATGATCCACTCTGGATTACTTTGGTACCTTCCCGCCAAGCTTCTCGCTAAGCATCGTCAGTCTGGTACACAGCATTGCATACATGATAGAGCCTATGGCTGAAGCATAGGGAACATCTTTCATTTTCTCTCTATCTTCTGCCGTGGTCGGGCATTGAGTCCGACTCAATTTCACACCTTGTAATACAGGTAAAAACCTTTCTTTGCACGATCCATTTTGAACTTCTTCAAAACTTTATCAAGGTATGTGCTTTGTGAAAGTCCAATTAAGCGTCTTGATCTATCTCTATAGATCTTGATGCCCAATATGTAAGTAGCTTCACCAAGGTCTTTCATCGAAAAACTCTTGTTCAAGTATCCCTTTATGCTATCCAGAAATTCTATATCATTTCCGATCAATAATATGTCATCTACATATAATATCGGAAATGCTATGAGCTCCCACTCACTTTCTTGTAAATACAGGCTTCTCCATAAGTCTCATATAAACCCAAATGCTTTGATCACACTATCAAAGCGTTTATTCCAACTCCGAGATGCTTGCACCAGTCCATAAATGGATCATTGGAGCTTGCACACTTTGTTAGCTCCCTTTGGATCGATAAAACCTTACGGTTGCATCATATACAACTCTTCTTCCGTAAACCCATTCAGGAATGCGGTCTTTACATCCATTTGCCATATTTCATAATCATAAAATGCGGCAATTGCTAACATGATTCGGACAGACTTAAGCATCGCTACGGGTGAGAAGGTCTCATCGTAGTCAATCCCTTGAACTTGTCGAAAACCCTTTGCGACAAGTCGAGCTTTGTAGACAGCAATATTACCGTCGGCCTTCTTCTTCTTGAAGATCCACTTGTTTTCTATTGCTTGCCGACCCTCGGCAAGTCAACCAAAGTCCATACTTTGTTTTCATACATGGATCCTATCTCGGATTTCATGGCCTCAAGCCATTTTATGGAATCTGGGCTCACCATCGCTTCTTCATAGTTCGTAGGTTCATCATGATCTAGTAGCATGACTTCCGAACAGGATTGCCGTACCACTCACAGTGCGGATTTTATTCTGTTGATCTACGAGGTTCTGTAGTAACTTGATCTGAAGTTTCATGATCAACATCATCAACTTCCTCACTATTTGGTGTAGATGTCGCAGAAACTGGTTTACGTGATAAACTACTTTCCAATAAGGGAGAAGGTACGATTACCTCATCAAGTTCTACTTTCCTCCCACTCACTTCTTTCGAGAGAAACTCCTTCTCTAGAAAGGATCCATTCTTAGCAACAAATGTCTTGCCTTCGGATCTGTGATAGAAGGTGTACCCAACTGTCTCCTTTGGGTATCCTATGAAGACACATTTCTCCGATTTAGGTTCGAGCTTATCAGGTTGAAGCTTTTTCACATAAGCATCGCATCCCCAAACTTTAAGAAAGCGACAACTTTGGTTTCTTGCTAAACCACAGTTCATAAGGTGTCGTCTCAACGGATTTTGACGGTGTTCTATTCAAGCGTGAATGCGGCCGTCTCAAGAGCATAACCCCAAAGCGATAGCGGTAAATCTGTAAGAGACATCATAGATCGCACCATATCTAGTAAAAACGACGTTCGGACACACCATTGCGCTGTGGTGTTCCGGGTGGCGTGAGTTGCGAAACTATTCCGCATTGTTTCAAATGTAGACCAAACTCGTAACTTCAATATTCGCCTCCACGATCAGATCGTAGAAACTTTATTTTCTTATTACGATGATTTTCAACTTCACTTTGAAATTCTTTGAACTTTTCAAATGTTTCAGACTTATGTTTCATCAAGAAGATATACCCATATCTGCTTAAATCATCTGTGAAGGTGAGAAAATAACGATATCCGCCACGAGCCTCAACATTCATTGGACCACATACATACGTATGTATGATTTCCAACAAATTTGTTGCTCTCTCCATAGTACCGAGAACGGGTTTTAGTCATCTTGCCCATGAGGCACGGTTCGCAAGTGCCAAGTGATTCATAATCAAGTGACTCCAAAAGTCCATCAAGATGGAGTTTCTTCATGCGCTTTATACCGATATGACCTAAACGGCAATGCCACAAATAAGTTGCACTATCATTATCAACTCTGTATCTTTTGGTTTCAACATTATGAATATGTGTATCACTACTATCGAGATTCATTAAAAATAGACCACTTTTCAAGGGTGCATGACCATAAAAGATATTATTCATATAAATAGAACAACCTTTATTCTCTGATTTAAATGAATAACCGTCTCGCATCAAACAAGATCCAGATATAATGTTCATGCTTAACGCTGGCACCAAATAACAATTATTTAGGTCTAAAACTAATCCCAAAGGTAGATGTAGAGGTAGCGCGCCGACCGCGATCACATCGACTTTGGAACCATTTCCCACGCGCATTGTCACCTCGTCCTTTGCCAGTGTTCTCTTAATCTGTAGTCCCTGTTTCGAGTTGCAAATATTAGCAACAGAACCAGTATCAAATACCCAGGTGCTACTGCGAGCTCTAGTAAGGTACACATCAATAACATGTATATCACATATACCTTTGTTCACTTTGCCATCCTTCTTATCCGCCAAATACTTGGGGCAGTTCCGCTTCCAGTGACCAGTCTGCTTGCGGAGAAGCACTCAGTTTCAGGTTTAGGTCCAGACTTGGGTTTCTTCACTTGAGCAGCAACTTGTTTGCTGTTCTTCTTGAAGTTCCCCTTCTTCTTCCCTTTGCCTTTCTTCTTGAAACTAGTGGTCTTATTGACCATCAACACTTGATGCTCCTTCTTGATTTCTACCTCCGCAGCTTTCAACATTGCGAAGAGCTCAGGCATAGTCTTTACTAACCCTTGCATATTATAGTTCATCACGAAGCCTTTGTAGCTTGGTGGCAGTGATTGAAGAATTCTGTCAATGACACAATCATCCGGAAGATCAACTCCAGTTGAGTCAAGTGATTGTAATACCCAGACATTACGAGTATGTGCTCACCGATGCACCCATTCTCCTTCATTTTGCAGCTATAGAACTTATTGGAGACTTCATATCTCTCAATCCGGGCATTCTGTTGAAATATCAACTTCAACTCTTGGAACATCTCATATGCTCCACGACTTTCAAAACGCGTCGTTGAAGACCCGGTTCTAAGCCGTAAAGCATGGCACACTGAACTATAGAGTAGTCATCGAGCTTTGCTCGCCAAAGCGTTCTTAACGTCGTCGATTGCATCGGCGAAGGCCTGGCACCTAGCGGTGCATCCAGGACGTAACTCTTACAGGCAGCAATGAGGATAATCCTCGTGTTACGGACCCAATCCGTGTAATTGCTACCATCATCTTTCAACTTTGCTTTCTCAAGGAACGCATTAAAATTCAACGGAACAACAAAGACGAGCCATCTATCTACAAACAGACATAGACAAGCAAGATACTACCAGTACTAAGTTCATGATAAATTTAAGTTCAATTAATCATATTACTTAAGAACTCCCACTTAGACAGACATCTCTCTAGTCATCTAAGTGATCACGTGATCCAAATCAACTAAACCATAACCGATCATCACGTGAGATGGAGTAGTTTTCAATGGTGAACATCTTATGTTGATCATATCTACTATATGATTCACGCTCGACCTTTCGGTCTCCGTGTTCCGAGGCCATATCTGCATTTGCTAGGCTCGTCAAGTATAACCTGAGTATTCTACGTGTGCAAAACTGGCTTGCACCCGTTGTAGATGGACGAGAGCTTATCACACCCGATCATCACGTGGTGTCTCTAAGACAACGAACTTTGGCAACGGTGCATACTCAGGAGAACACTACTTGATAATTTTAGTGAGAGATCATCTTAAAATGCTACCGTCAATCAAAGCAAAATAAGATGCATAAAGGATAAACATCACATGCAATCAATATAAGTGATATGATATGGCCATCATCATCTTGCGCTTGTGATCTCCATCTCCGAAGCACCGTCATGATCACCATCGTCACCGCGCGACACCTTGATCTCCATCGTAGCATCGTTGTCGTTACGCCATCTATTGCTTCTACGACTATCGCTACCGCTTAGTGATAAAGTAAAGCAATTACGTATGCGTTGCATTTCATACAATAAGCGACAACCATATGGCTCCTGCCGATTGCCGATAACTCGGTTACAAAACATGATCATCTCATACAATAAAATATAGCATCACGTCTTGACCATATCACATCACAACATGCCCTGCAAAAACAAGTTAGACGTCCTCTACTTTGTTGTTGCAAGTTTTACGTGGCTGCTACGGGCTGAGCAAGAACCGTTCTTACCTACGCATCAAAACCACAACGATACTTCACAAATAGACTCGCTTTAACCTTCTCAAGGACCGGGCGTAGCCACACTCGGTTCAACTAAAGTGAGAGAGACAGACACCCGCCAGCCACCTTTAAGCACGAATGCTCGTGAACGGTGAAACCAGTCTCGTAGAAGCGTCTGGCGTAATGTCGGTCCGGCCGCTTCATCTCACAATACCGCTGAACCAAAGTATGACATGCTGGTAGGTAGTATGACTTGTATCGCCCACAACTCACTTGTGTTCTACTCGTGCATATGACATCAACGCATAAAACCAGGCTCGGATGCCACTTGTTGGGGAACGCAGTAATTTCAAAAATTTCCTACGCACACACGGGACCATGGTGATGGCATAGCAACGAGAGGGGAGAGTGTTGTCTACGTACCCTCATAGACCGTAAGCGGAAGCGATCACAACGTAGAGGAAGTAGTCGTACTTTCTCCTCGCGATCCTGCCGATCCCAGCGCCGTTACTCCGGCACCTCCGAGTCGATGATGACGTAGAGGAAGTAGTCGAACGTTCTCCTCACGATCCAGCCGATCACAGCGCCGGTACTCGGCGCCTCCGAGTTCTTGGCACACGCTCAGCTCGATGACGCTCCACGGGCTTCGATCCGGCAAAGCTCCGGGAGGGAGTTCCACAAGTCTGACGGCGTGGTGACGATCTTGATGTTTCACCGTCGCAGGGCTTCGCCTAAGCACCGCCACGATATGACCGAGGTGGAATATGGTGGAGGGGGCACCGCACACGGCTAAGGAACGATCTCAAGGATCAACTTGTGTGTCCTAGGGTGCCCCCTCCCGTATATAAAGGAGGGAGGGAGGAGGTGGCCGCCACCAAGGGGGCGCACCATGGGAGGAAACCTACTCCAAGTAGGTTTCCCTCTCTTCCTTATTTCACTTGGAGGGAAGGAAGGAGTACTAGCATTTAGGAATAAGTACTAGTAGTAGGAATAGGAAGAGGGGAAGGAGAAAAGGAAAGGGGGCCGCCCTCCCCAATTCGGATTGGGCTTGGGGGCGCGCCTTCCCTTGTTCCTTCTCCCTTATTCCTATATGGGCCCAATAAGGCCCATATACCTCCGGGGTTCGGTAACCTCCGGAGCTCCAAACTTCTCCGGAACCTTTCCGTGTCCAAATATATCCGTCCAATATATTAATCTTTATGTCTCGACCATTTCGAGACTCCTCGTCATGTCCGTGATCATATCCGGACTCGAACAACCTTCGTACATCAAAATACACAAACTCATAATATAACCGTCATCGAAACCTTAAGCGTGCGGACCCTACGGTTCGAGAACAATGTAGACATGACCGAGACACATCTCCGGTCAATAACCAATAGCGGGACCTGGATGCCCATATTGGTTCCTACATATTCTACGAAGATCTTTATCGGTCAGACCGCATAACAACATACGTTGTTCCTTTTGTCATCGGTATGTTACTTGCCCGAGATTCGATCGTCGGTATCCAATACCTAGTTCAATCTCGTTACCGGCAAGTCTCTTTACTCGTTCCGTAATACATCATCTCACAACTAACTCATTAGTTGCAATGCTTGCAAGGCTTATGTGATGTGTATTACCGATAAGGCCCAGAGATACCTCTCCGACAATCGGAGTGACAAAACCTAATCTCGAAATACGCCAACCCAACAAGTACCTTTGGAGACACCTGTAATACTCCTTTATAATCCCCCAGTTACGTTGTGACGTTTGGTAGTACCCAATGTGTTCCTCCGGTAAACGGGAGTTGCATAATCTCATAGTTATAGGAACATGTATAAGTCATGAAGAAAGCAATAGCAACATACTAAACGATCAAGTGCTAGGCTAACGGAATGGGTCATGTCAATCAGATCATTCCCCTAATGATGTGATCCCGTTAATCAAATGACAACTCATGTCTATGGTTAGGAAACATAACCATCTTTGATTAACGAGCTAGTCAAGTAGAGGCATACTAGTGACACTGCTTTGTCTATGTATTCACACATGTATTATGTTTCCGGTTAATACAATTCTAGCATGAATAATAAACATTTATCATGATATAAGGAAATAAATAATAACTTTATTATTGCCTCTAGGGCATATTTCCTTCATGATGGAGATCATGATGATGGAGATCATGGTGTCATGCCGGTGACAAGATGATCATGCAGCCCCGAAGATGGAGATCAATGGAGCTTTATGATATTGGCCATATCATATCACTACTATATAATTGCATGTGATGTTTATTATGTTTATACGTCTTGTTTACTTAGAACGACGGTAGTAAATAAGATGATCCCTTACAACAATTTCAAGAAGTGTTTCCCCTAACTGTGCACCGTTGCCAAAGTTAAATGCTTCTAAGCACCACGTGATGATCGGGTGTGATGGATTCTTACGTTCACATACAACGGGTGTAAGACAGATTTACACACGCGAAAACACTTAGGGTTTACTTGACGAGCCTACCATGTACAGACATGGCCTCGGAACACAGAGACCGAAAGGTCGAACACGAGTCGTATGGAAGATACGATCAACATGAGAATGTTCACCGACGAGACTGGTCCGTCTCACGTGATGATCGGACACGGCCTAGTCGACTCGGATCGTGTAACACTTAGATGACTAGAGGGATGTCTAATCTGAGTGGGAGTTCATTGAAATAATTTGATTAGATGAACTTAATTATCATGAACTTAGTCTAAAACTTTTGCATAATATGTCTTGTAGATCAAATGGCCAACGCTCATGTCAACTTGAACTTCAACGCGTTCCTAGAGAAAACCAAGCTGAAAGATGACGGCAGCAACTATACGGATCGGGTCCGGAACCCGAGATCATCCTCATAGCTGCCAGAAACAATATGTCCTAGAAGGACCGCTAGGTGACGCTCCCGTCTGCAGAACCAAGACATTATGAATGCTTGGCAAACTTCGCTACCGATGATTACTCCCTCGTTCAGTGCGGCATGCTTTACAGCTTAGAACCGGGGCTCCAAAAGCGTTTTGAGCATCACGGAGCATATAAGATGTTCGAGGAGCTGAAACTTGTTTTCCAAGCTCACGCCGGTCGAGAGATATGACATCTCCGACAAGTTCTATAGTTGTAAGATGGAGGGAAACAGTTACATGAGCACATCTTGAAGATGTCTGGGTTGTACAACCGTATGACCCAAATGAACATTAACCTCCCCGATGAGGCGGTCATTGACAGAATCCTCCAGTCGCTCCCACCAAGCTACAAGAGCTTTGTGATGAACTACAACCTGCCGGGGATGGTAAAGACCATTCCTGAAGTATTCTCTATGTCAAGTCACCGAGGTTGAAATCAAGAAAGAACATCAAGTGTTGATGGTCAATAAGACCACTAAGTTCAAGAAGGGCAAGGGTAGGAAGAACTTCAAGAAGGACGGCAAGGAGGTTGCCGCTCCCGGTAAGCAAGTTGCCGGGAAGAAGTCAAAGAATGGACCCAAACCCGAGACTGAGTGCTTTTATTGCAAGGGGAGGGGTCACTGGAAGCGGAACTGCCCCAAATACTTAGCGGACAAGAAGGCCGGCAACACCAAAGGTATATTTGATATACATGTAATTGATGTGTACTTTGCCAGTACTCGTAGTAACTCCTGGGTATTTGATACCGTGCCGCTGTTGCTCATATTTGTAATTCACAGCAGGAGCTGCGGAATAAGCGGAAGCGGCAAAGGACGAGGTGACGATGCGCGTCGGGAATGGTTCCAGAGTCGATGTGATCGCCGTCGGCACGCTGCCTCTTCATTTACCTACGGGATTAGTTATGAACCTTAATAATTGTTATTTGGTGCCAAGTTTGAGCATGAATATTGTATCTGGATCTTGTTTAATGCGAGATGGCTACTCATTCAAATCCGAGAATAATGGTTGTTCTATTTATATGAGAGATATGTATTATGGTCATGCTCCGATGGTCAATGGTTTATTCCTAATGAATCTCGAGCGTAGTATAACACATGTTTATAGTGTGAATACCAAAAGATGTAAAGTTGATAACGATAGTCCCACATACTTGTGTAATCGCCGCCTTTGGTCACATTGGTATCAAGCGCATGAAAAAGCTCCATGCTGATGGACTTTTGGAGTCTTTAGATTATGAATCATTTGACACATGCGAACCATGCCTCATGGGCAAGATGACCAAGACTCCGTTCTCGAAACAATGGAGCGAGCAACCAACTTGTTGGAAATCATACATACCGATGTGTGCGGTCCAATGAGCGTTGAGGCTCATGGAGGGTATCGTTATGTTCTCACTCTCACAGATGACTTGAGTAGATATGGGTATGTCTACTTGATGAAACACAAGTCTGAGACCTTTGAAAAGTTCAAGGAATTTCAGAATGAAGTAGAGAATCAACGTGACCAAAAGATAAAATTCTTACGATCAGATCGTGGAGGAGAATATTTAAGTCACGAATTTGGTACACACTTAAGAAAATGTGGAATCGTTTCACAACTAACGCTACCGGAACACCTCAACGTAATGGTGTGTCCGAACGTCAGAATCGCACTCTATTGGATATGGTGCGGTCTATGATGTCTCTTACCGATTTACCGCTATCATTTTGGGGATACGCTCTAGAGACAGCTACATTCACTTTAAATAGGGCACCGTCTAAGTCCGTTGAGACGACACCGTATGAATTATGGTTTGGGAAGAAACCTAAGCTGTCGTTTCTAAAAGTTTGGGGATGCGATGCTTATGTCAAGAAACTTCAACCTCAAAAGCTCGAACCCAAGTCGGAAAAATGCGTCTTCATAGGATACCCTAAGGAAACCATAGGGTATACCTTCTACTTAAGATCCGAGGGCAAGATCTTTGTTGCCAAGAACGGATCCTTTCTAGAAAAGGAGTTTCTCTCGAAAGAAGTAAGTGGGAGGAAAGTAGAACTTCGATGAAGTACTACCTCTTGAACAGGATAGTAGTGCTACTCGGGAAAGTGTTCTGTGATGCCTACACCAACCGAAGAGGAAATTCATGATGATGATCAAGGTACTTCGGATCAAGTTGCTACCGAACTCAGAGGGTCCACTAGGACACGTTCCGCACTGCAGTGAGTGGTACGGCAACCTGTCTTGGAAATCATGTTGTTAGACAACAATGAACCTTCGAACTATGAAGAAGCGATGGCGGGCCCAGATTCCAACAAATGGCTAGAAGCCATGAAGTCCGAGATAGAATCCATGTATGAAAATAAAGTGTGGACTTTGACTGACTTGCCCGATGATCGGCGAGCGATAGAAAACAAATGGATCTTTAAGAAGAAGATGGACGCGGATGGTAATGTCACCATCTATAAAGCTCGACTTGTCGCTAAGGGTTATCGGCAAGTTCAAGGGATTGACTACGATGAGACTTTCTCTCCCGTAGCGAAGCTTAAGTCCGTCCGAATCATGTTAGCAATTGCCGCATACTATGATTATGAGATATGGCAGATGGACGTCAAAACAGCATTCCTTAACGGTTATCTTAAGGAAGAGTTGTATATGATGCAGCCGGAAGGTTTTGTCGATCCTAAGGACGCTAAGAAAGTATGCAAGCTCCAGCGATCCATTTATGGGCTGGTGCAAGCATCTCGGAGTTAGAACATTCGCTTTGATGAGATGATCAAAGCGTTTGGGTTATCTTGAGACTTATGGAGAAGCTCATGCGTTTACAAGAAAGTGAGTGGGAGCTCAGTAGCATTTCTCATATTATATGTAGATGACATACTTTTGATGGGAAATGATATAGAATTCTTGGACAGCATTAAGGCCTACTTGAATAAGTGTTTTTCAATGAAGGACCTTGGAGAAGCTGCTTATATATTAGGCATCAAGATCTATAGAGATAGATCGAGATGCCTCATAGGTCTTTCACAAAGCACATACCTTGATAAGATTTTGAAGAAGTTCAAAATGGATCAGTCCAAGAAGGGGTTCTTGCTCAGTATTGCAAGGTGTGAGATTGAGCTCAGCTCAATGCCCGACCACGGCAAAAGATAAAGAAGAGATGAGTGTCATCCCCTATGCCTCAGCCATAGGATCTATTATGTATGCCATCTGTGTACCAGACTGATGTAAACCTTGCCGTAAGTTTGGTAGGAAGGTACCAAAGTAATCCCGCAAGGAACACTGGCCAGCGGTCCAGAATATCCTGAAGTACCTGAACTGGACAAAGGACATGTTTCGCGGTTCTGGAGGTGGCGAGGAGCTCGTCAGAAGGGTTACGCCGACGCTTAGCTTTGACACAGATCTGGATGACTCTAAGTCACAAACCGGATACGTGTATATGTTGAATGGTGGAGCAAGAAGTCGGTGCAATGCAAGCAGAGCGTCGTGGCGGGATCTACATGTGAAGCGGAGTACATGGCAGCCTCGGAGGCAGCACATGAAGCAATTTGGGTGAAGGAGTTCATCACCGACCTAGGAGTCATACCCAATGCATCGGGGCCGATCAAACTCTTCTGTGACAACACTGGAGCTATTGCACTAGCCAAGGAGCCCAGGTTTCACAAGAAGACCAGGCACATCAAGCGTCGCTTCAACTCCATCCGTGAAAATATTCAGGATGGAGACATAGAAATTTAGAAGTGCATACGGATCTGAATGTCGCAGATCCGCTGACTAAACCTCTTCCACGGGCAAAACATGATCAACACCAGAACTCTATGGGTGTTCGATTCATCACAATGTAAACTAGATTATTGACTCTAGTGCAAGTGGGAGACTGTTGGAAATATGCCCTAGAGGCAATAATAAAAGCATTATTATTATATTTCCTTGTTCATGATAATTGTCTTTATTCATGCTATAACTGTATTATCCGGAAATCGTAATACACGTGTGAATATATAGACCACAATACGTCCCTAGTGAGCCTCTAGTTGACTAGCTCGTTGGTCGACAGATAGTCATGGTTTCGACTATGGACATCGGATGTCATTGACAACGGGATCACGTCATTAGGAGAATGACGTGATGGACAAGACCCAATCCTAAGCATAGCACAAAGATCGTGTAGTTCGTTTTGCTAGAGCTTTTCCAATGTCAAGTATCTCTTCCTTAGACCGTGAGATCGTGTAACTCCCGGATACCGTAGGAATGCCTTGGGTGTACCAAACGTCCTGGCAATGGCGGGTGACTATAAAGGTGCATTACAGGTATATCCGAAAGTGTCTGTTGGGTTGACACGGATCGATACAGGATTAGTCACTCCGTATGACGGATAGGTATCACTAGGCCCACTCTGAAATGCAACATAATAATGAGCTCAAAGTGACCAAGTGTGCGGTCACGGGATCATGCATTACGATGCGAGTAAAGTGACTTGCCGGTAACGAGACTAAACGAGGTATTGGGATACCGACGATCGAGTCTCGGGCAAGTAACATACCGTCTGACAAAGGGAATAGCATACGGGGTTGATTGAACCCTCGACATCGTGGTTCATCCGATGACAACATCGAGGCGTGTAGGAACCAACATGGGTATCCAGATCCCGCTGTTGGTTATTGACCGGAGAGCGTCTCGGTCATGTTCGCATGTCTCCCGAACCCGTAGGGTCTACACACTTAAGGTTCGGTGACGCTTAGGGTTAATAGGAAGACAAGTATGTGATTACCGAATGTTGTTCGAGTCCCGGATGAGATCCCGGACGTCACGAGGAGTTCCGGAATGGTCCGGAGGTAAAGATTTATATATGGAAAGTGGTTAAGCGGACTCCGGAAAGTTTCGGGGTATACTGGTAATGTACCGGGGCCACCGGGAGAGTTCGGAGGTCCACTGGGAGGCCACCCCTCGGGGGGCCACATGGGCTAAGTGGGAGAGGGAGCCAGCCTGGTGGGCTGGGCGCACCTCCCCACCTAGGCCCATGCGGCTAGGGCTTGGGGAGGGGAAACCCTAAAGGGGCAATGGGGGGCAAGCCACCCCTTTCCTCCTCCCCTTGGCCGCCGCCCCCCCTCTAGATGCCATCTAGAGGGGGCCGGCCCCCTCTCCCTTCCTCCTATAAATAGAGGGGTGGGGGGGAGGGCTGCACACACCATTGAAGGCGCAGCCCCTCCCCTCCCCAACACCTCTCTTTCTCCACGCGAGCTTGGCGAAGCCCTCTTGGGAGAACTGTACCAACCGCACCACGCCGTCGTGCTGCCATTGGAGTTGTCTTCCTCAACCTCTCCTTCATCCTTGCTGGATCAAGACGGAGGAGACGCCATCGTCCCGCACGACGTGTGTTGAACGCGGAGGTGCTGTCCGTTCGCACTTGGTCATCGGTGATCGGAATCACGTTGGGAACGTCTTCATCATCACCACTCCCTCGAACGCTTCCGTACTCGATCTACAAGTGGTATGTAGATGCAAACTCTTTCTCTTGACTCGTTGCTTAGATGAACTCATAGATAGATTTTGGTGAAACCATAGGAAAATTTTAATTTTCTGCAACGTTCCCCAACACATATATCGTAGACAAAAACAATCTCTTTACCGAGAAGTCTTCATATATTCCACACAAAGTAGTAAGACCGGGTTGAATTGCATTTGCCTATCTTACCGAACCTAAGAGCATCTCCAACAGGTGCGCTAGAAGACGTGCCCGTGTGGTAAAAGTGCCTTTTAGCGCGTGTCGACCGGTTTCGCGCGCTCTAGCGGTGGCGGGAAACAAGCGGCAGCGGAAAAGCGGCAGCTTCAGCGCAAGATTTGGCGCTTACCGCAGCAGCGCCTATAAAACTGCTGGCGCCATCTGCCGCTCTCTCGCTCTCTCACTGCTTTCCCTCCTATTGAGCCGCCACCGCGCCACCATGCCGCCTCGCCGCCGGGGAGGTTTAGGCTAGCACGGCGTCCGCGTGCGCCCGTCCGGCAGCTACTCCGCCTCAATTCAGTCGGGCGGCAGCGTGCGCCTCGGCCTCGGAACCTTCGACACCGCCCAGGATGGCGCGCGCCCATACGACGCTGCGGCGTGGCGCCCGCCCGATCACGTTGGGACATGAACTTCACCGACGTGTCGACGGGAGCGGGCACAGGAGTTGGTGCCTTTCCCGCGGCTTACCACTGACGAGGATCTTCGCAAACACCGGCGGGAGCGCCGTCTTAGCCTGGCCGAGATGGACGAGGAAGCCATGGCGGTGTGGAGGCAACGCTTCCCGCAAGACATCATCAACGAAGAACAGTTCTTCGCCGAGAGGAGGGCGGAGAGGGAGAAGAGGAGGAAGGCGCGAGCCGCCTATCGTGAGGACAAGCGAACGCGGAAGGCTGTCGCTAAATACAACATGGCGCTAGGAGATACGTCGTCCTGGGACTCCCGCGACGAGCGGTTCCTTGATGCCTATGCTCGACATCGGAGGAGGACATCACCGAGGCAGTAGTGCGAGTCGGAGAACGAGTAGTATTAGAACTATATATCGTTGGAGAAGCCAGTTTTATTTTGTATCGTAGAAGCAGACTATGTGGACGTAGTAAAACTATATATCGTTGGAGAAGCCAGTTTTATTTTGTATCGTAGAAGCAGGTTATGTGGACGTAGCAGAACTATATATCATTGGAGAAGCCAGTTTCATTTCATCTATGCTTTCAAAAAAAAATGTTATATGCGCGCTGCATTTTTGCGTCTTCTTTGGAGCGGCCTTGTATCATTTAAGCCGGTCTTTGGAAGCTGGCGCAAGCCAAAAGGCGATGGGCGCACGTTAAAGCTATTTTTTACGTGCGCCGCGTTCGGCGCCTGTTGAAGATGCTCTAATAGTTTTAAAATTCAGGCGCAACACAGGGCAGAAACCAACTACCATAGCGCCAAAGCGAGCAATCGTAGGGACCGTAGGACGTCGAATCAGACGAATAATAATGCACAGAATAAAACCAGCTGCTCGTGGACATAGGCGGCTCGCCTCGCCTTGGGACGCATAAGCTGACGTTGTCCTTCACCAAGATCTCCATGTCGCCACGGTTCACGTACGGGATCCACCTGCCCTCAGGCTCGTCGTAGCGCGACACGTCAAGCCGACTCCACGAGGACGGCCCGCCGCCATCATCCTTGGGGGTGCTCACCATCAGAAGCTCGTCCCGGGTCGTCGACTCCACGAGCACGGCCCACACCGGCGCCGTCCGCGGGCTCGCGACGAGCCTCGCCCGCAGGCCGGCGGCGCTCCCGTCCGGCACCCACGCGTTCAGCTCGGAGTCGACGCCGACCGTGTAGAAGGCGCCCTTGTGGAACACGACGTCCTGGTAGTTCCTCAGTGCCTGTGCTGGTGCTTGCAGCGCCGTCCAGCATTGAGCGTCGGGCGCGAGGAACGAGAGGCCGTAGCCGCCGCTGTGGATAAGCATGACGGCGTAGGTGCCGAGCCGGCGGCCGGGTGCCAATGCCGCCTTCTGGAACGTGCTCTGGCCCATCTGGTTGACGTTCTTGATGACCTGCTCGCTCGAGGTGACGGGAGGCAGCGGGAACCGCCGGCCGGTGAGCGGCTCCAGCAGGGTCAGGCCGCACGCCCTGTCGACGGTGACCACCCAGCCGTAGGATGAGCCGATGATGCGCGCCGGGTGCGCGGAGTCGGTCTTGCTGTCCAGGGCGACGCCGACGGGGCGATCGGACTCCCTCGCGCGGAGGCAGACCTTCTTGGTCCATGGCTCCCTCCCACGGGAGTCGCAGTGGAGCATGGTGGGCCGCCACGTCGGGCACTCGCAGCGAGGGTCAACATAGACGTGGTGCGGCAGTTTCGGGCGCTCGAGCACGCGGAGGCGCGTGGTCTTGAGCGCGCGGCGCCATGACCGGCAGACTGCGGGGCAGGCGACGTTGTCGAGCGGCCCGCGCCGCGCGATATCGTCCAAGGCCTCCGTCGGCAGGTCGCAGAAGCCGGTGGGCGCCATAGATATGTCGCCGCCAACAACAAACGCGGAGTCCGTGTGCCGCGATCGACGCGCTGTGTTTCTGAGCAATATTGACACGATCACACAGGAGAATCCGAAACCTACACAAATTGTAGTTTTTTTTTTCCTTTGGTAGCAGATAACGGTGTTGGACTCAGGCCCGCTGGACCGGCCTTTGCTGGTTACGGTGTTGAACTAGGGCCCAGACCGGGCGTTGCAGGTGGACTCAAAAACGGGACCGCAAAGCCCGATGGGCTAAGGTGCATTTCAGAGACTGATCTCCGTGTTCACGCTCAAATTACAAGTGATTGTAACCCATCAATTTTTTTTTTACAAGTGATTGCCTTTTTGTTCTGGCCCTCATACATGTCGCACTTCTGTAAAATTACAAATTACATTTGAGTACAAAACCAGTGTTTAGTAAACTATAACTACACGATTCACACATCGTTTCAAATACTTAATTTGTCCTGACAAGACCTTTATAAGACAATGAGCAACTAATATTTTTCGATTTCTTCTTGGTGATTCATCATCCCATCTTTAAATGATTTTTTGGTAGGTTTCATCTTTTCATGAGCGGGCACTATTAATCTTCTCTCATGTTTACAACTTTACATACATACTGGAGCCGAATTGTCAATCACTATTTTTCTTTACAGCGCCCTTCCAAAACAAATGCGTCCATGCCATTCTTGACAGTTTTGTGTAGGTGTAGTGTTGTTTATTTGTCAGTGTGTCCTCCTTTCTTTTCTGCTCCTTGAAAAATCATGTCGACTGTCCTCCTTAGTTCAGGCATGGGATACCTCGACATCCTTTGCTTGACGCATATATACCAAACGTATAAAAAAACACTATATGAGGGGCATTGATACATGTATCAGAGCTCTAGGCATGTCCCTTTGAGTTTGTTTAAACGACAATGAATACGGTTACACGATCATCAGAGAGTAGGAATGCAAGTGGCACACCACAAATCCCTCAAAAGTGTATGTAAGCATTACAATTTGTACTAAATGCATCAACTTATATCGAAGATTGGTTTAGCTGGTCTAATTTAAACACATCTTTTGTCGGTGTGAGATGTCCTAGAAAATACTTATGTTAGAAGCCAGGACTATACCAGCGCATCATCATAGTAAAGCAGAAACTTTTGTGCAGTCATGGAAATGACGAATATTCAGGAGAAACTGGCGGTGTCGGGGTGGTGCTGGGGCGCATTGGCCGGAGAATGTTGCATCTTTAAAACGGGCGCCTCCCTGGAGCTAAAGCTAGCAGAATTTGCATCTTTGAGTGGGTGCAACGTTGGAGCAGCATAGATCTCCACCCCACCCCACCCGTCCTGCTCCCTGCACATAATATAATCTTCTTCCTTTTAAACTAAAAAAATCCTTTGCACTGCCTGTGTGCGCAACAAGCTCATCAAATATTCACGATATATTATTTTCGCAAAATAAATATTCAAGATATATTATACACTTTTAAGCTTGACAGTGGATGAGTTAGCGGCAGCTCCCAAAAGCATGATGGTGGTGCAGTAGAGTAGGCGATGCTTTTTAAGGATAGAGCGCTCGTACATAGTACTATAGTTTTAGTTTGATGCCCCGATCGCTTTGCTCCGAGTACGACAGTGGAGCAGAGCCGAGGAAGCAACGGCGAAGCTCTCCCGAGGCTTTGCTTGCTCGATGCCAATCGCCAAGGAACAAAAAGAGCACGCACGCTCGCCCGCCTCGGATCCCATTTTCCTGGGCGGGCCAACCTAAAACTCGCGCCACGGCCACGGCCAGTAGGAGGAGTAGGACCAAAAGTTGGTAAAGAAGCACGTCTGCATCTGCATGTGCAATTGTGCATGCGCATGCACATGCGCGGGAAGAAGTTTCAGCTAAAGACGGCGCGGCGCCACTTGCCGCTGCCTGAACTGCAAAGGGAAAGTGCATGTGCATGTACTCCTACTCCTACTACGTAGGGGAGCGAGACAAACTTGACTACGTGCGGCCTACTATCACCGATGTGGCAATGCAACGCAATAATATGGAGTATACTTTCGTTGCTTGAGCTTTGTGGGAGGGAAGGTCGAACCCACGGATTGGATCGATGGACGGAAAAAGTCGAGGACAAAAGGCAGCACGCGCGCGCACGGCTCGTCGTCGTCGCCAACTGCTATGGCAAAAGTGGGTGCGGGTTTCATCGTTTTATCTGCTGGGGGCAGAGCTATGGCTTTTGCTGCTTTGTGAAGCTTTGCGGCAGCGCACAAGGGGACCATGCATTGTTGGGGTTTGGGTTGGCGCCGCGGCGTTGCACTGGTTCGGATGGATCACATGCGACTGCGATGCGAGCGAGCGAATGAGGCGCTGCACTTGTCTTGTCTCCATGGAAACCGGCCGGAAAGATGAGTTAACTAGACGACCGAGGAGCAGCCGAGACGAGCCGAGCCGAAGGAGATAAACAAGCTGGGGAAGTAGCAGGGCAAAGATGCCGGCTCATGTGCTTTGGGCTGATCGATGCAGCTGGCAGAATAGTGTGTGGAGCGGAATACTCCCACTTCTGCTGCTTCCGCCGGCCGCGTGCGCGCGCTAGGCCCCCGCTCGCCGGCGTCCTCCCTCGCCTGCTCACGCCTCCCGCCGAGCGCCGCCGCTCCTGGTCCGGCGGAAGTGTGGCCGCGTCCTCGGCGCCGCCCCCTGCAGGGAGTGGGAGGCGGAGCTGGCCGCCAGAGCGCCCGCTGCTCCGTGCTCTCGTGCCCGCTGCGCCATACGTCGTGGTGGTAGGTGCGCGTGGTGGGCCAGGTACAGAAAAAAAAAAGAATGGAGTCGAGAGCGAACACAGACGGACGACGAGGACGCGAAGACATCTGCTTTCTGTCCGCTTTGGCTCCAAACCGAGAGCAAATTTGGTCTGAAAATAAGACAAAAGCGGACACAGACCCAATAAAACGTTTGTATGCTCTCATGCATTGGATCGTTCTGTTTGTTCGTTTTATCTCAAACGGACACTAACGAATTTGGGGTCGATTTGGGTCACGCGCGCGCTGGAGTTGGCCTTATGTCCTCATCTGTGTAGGGCCAAGCTAGCACAGTGGCGTTGGTCAACAACCGACGCTGCCGCGCCTCGAGTCGCTGCCAAGAAACTCCAAGCCAGTTTATCGAGGTGTGTGCAGTATCTGCAAGACAACGACAACATTTGCTTGGCAATTTACCTAGCTTCACATGCATGGAAAAGATCCCGGCTTAGTTAAGCTAGCTAGGGCCCATGATTACCATATAATCACAATAATCAACTCGTCTAGCTCTGCACTGCCTTGCCACGTTTGCCAGCTCCGTACGATCTCTAGTTTGGCAGACACTATGGGTAGACGATGCATCATTGTGTTTCACTTTTCCCGTTTCTCTGGGATTAATGTATGTTTAGTAGCTTCCGACACCAGGCAATAGCTGATGACACTAGTAGAAAACAGGGCTTTCGTCTGCGCCAGCTTAAATTTATTGTCCTGCTCAATCCGTAATCAAGCACCAATGGAGCTATTTGCTCGGTTAGGAGCCCAGTGGGCCGCCATGTGGGCCATTGGTCCCGGTTCGAGACCTTTTGGTCCCGGTTATGGGACGAACCCACCAATGGTCTGCTCGCCCACCATTATTATTGGTTGGTGGCATGAACCCACCAAAGCGCTTCCTTTAGTCCCACTCATGCCACCAACCGGCTAATGGTGCTTATATATAGCCCCTCGCAAGAGAAGAGCACCTTTTCTGTTTTTCTGGCCGAGAGGGAGAGGGCTTGATGGTGCTCTAGCTCACCTCCTATGCAGACAAGGTGTTCGATGGAATGCCCGAGACACACTACTTAAGGTTTCTCCTCTCCAAGCTCGACCGCCAAGCTCCATTTTCCTTAATATTTATCTAGATTTAGCGGTCTGTCACGCCCCGTCCCCGTATTCATCGCCGCCGATCACCCGCGTCGATCTCATCGCCGGCACCACCGTGGTGAGCCTCCTGTTCTTATCTTCTTTCTGAAAGGAAAAATATTATTACTTGTTTGTTTAGATAGATACTTGTATTATTTTCTTACTTTTATTATTGCATCTTATATAGTGCGATGGTTTTGGTATGCTTGTCGGCCCCTCGTCACATCTATGATTCGGATGTGGTATATATTATCTTTTCATAACTATTGGTTCATTTATTGTTTATGAAAATTATGCCGACCAACGTGACATAGATTTTATTTGTCTAGGAGGTTGTTGAACCGAAAATTCCAACCGACCCTATTGTCGAGAGGTTAAATTTAGTTGAAGAAGAAAACAATTTCTTGAAGGAAAAAATAAATAAACTTGAGGAGGAGAAGATGATATTGGAGTTGCATGTTGAGAATGTCGTCGATGATCACAAGATCAAGATGGATGCAATGCGCTTGAAGATGAGAAAGATTAGAAAATATGCCATTCATACCGAGGCTTGGAATCATTATGCCGTTGGATCAGTTGTTACCTTGGTTGCGATTATGATCGTATTTGTTTTCGCATTGAAATGTTTTACATAGTTTCAATGTATGGTTTAATTAATTTAGATGCTCTGCAGAGCTTTATGTTGTTAGATGAGAACTATGTATGTACTTTGGTTTTTATGTGATGATGAACTTCTATTAATTTGGTCACTTAATTATCTATTCATGATGTTCTGTAATGATTTTTGACACACTTAATTATATATAATGCATGCAGATGAACCGACAATGGATGTACGGTGACGTACACACCTCCGAGTACATTAAGGGCGTGCATGATTTTCTCGAAGTGGCTGAGGCAAACAAGCAGAATGGTTTTATGTGTTGTCCATGCCCTATATGTGGGAATACGAAGTCTTACTCGACCGGAAAATCCTTCACACCCACCTGCTTTACAAGGGTTTCATGCCACACTATAATGTTTGGACGAGGCACGGAGAAATAGGGGTTATGATGGAAGACGGCGAGGAAGAAGAGTACGATGACAACTATGTGCCCCCGAATACGGTGATGCTACTGAACATCAAGATGCACTGACGATGTGCACGATGGTGCTTTGGAGCAATGACTCTTTGAAGATCAAGAGGAACCAGACGATGTGCCCGATGATGATGATCTCCGCCGGGTCATTGTCGATGCAAGGACACAATGCGAAAGTCAAAAGGAGAAGCTGAAGTTCGATCGCATGTTAGAGGATCACAAAGGGTTGTACCCCAATTGCGAAGATGGCAACACAAAGCTCGGTACCATACTCGAATTGCTGCGGTGGAAGGCGAGAATCTTTGTGCTCGAAAGGATTTGAGAAGCTACTGAAAATAATGAAGAAGAAGCTTCCAAAGCATAACGAATTGCCCGACAAAGACATACGCAGCAAAGAAGGTCGTATGCCCTCTAGGATTGGAGGTGGAGAAGATACATGCATGCCCTAATGATTGCATCCTCTACCGTGGTGCCTACAAGGATCTGAACGCATGCCCGGTATGCGGTGCATTGCGATATAAGATCGTACGAGATGACCTCGGTGATGTTGACGGCGAGCCTCCCGGAAGAGGGTTCCTGCGAAGGTGACGTGGTATGCTCCTATAATACCACGGTTGAAACGTCTGCTCGTAAACGGAGAGCATGCCAAGTTGATGCGATGGCACGGTGAGGACCGTAAGAAAGATGGAAGTTGAGAGTACCGGCCGGGTCGCGATGGAGAAAAATCGAGAGAAAGTACTGGGATGAGTTTGCAAAGGACCCAAGGAACGTATGGTTTGCTTTAAGCGCGGATGGCATTAATCCTTTCGGGAGCAGAGCAGCAATCACAGCACGGCCCGTGACTCTATGTATGTATAACCTTCCTCCTTGGATGTGCATGAAGCGGAAGTTCATTATGATGCCAGTTCTCATCCAAGGCCATAAGCAACCCGGCAATGACATTGATGTGTACCTAAGGCCATTACTTGAAGAACTTTTACAGCTGTGGAATGGAAACGGTGTACGTACGTGGGATGAGCACAAAAAGGAGGAATTTGACCTAAAGGCGTTGCTGTTCGTGACCATCAACGATTGGCCCGCTCTCAGTAACCTTTCGTGACAGACAAACAAGGGATACCACGCATGCACGCACTGTTTACTTGACACCGATAGTATATACCGGAAGCTGCAGGAAGAATGTGTACAGGCCATCGTCGATTTCTTCCGACCAACCATCAATGTCGAAAGAAAGGCAAGCATTTCAAAAGCGAGGCAGATCACCGGAAGAAGCCCGCCATGCGTATCGGTGATCACGTACTTGCTATGGTCAATGATTTACACGTAATCTTTGGAAAGGGTCCCGGCGGACTAGCTGTTCCGAATGACGCTGAGAATCACGAACCCATGTGGAAGAAGAAATCTATATTTTGGGACCTACCCTACTGGAAAGACCTAGAGGCCCGCTCTTCGATCGACGTGATGCACGTGACAAAGAACATTTGCGTGAACCTGCTAGGCTTCTTGGGCGTGTATGGGAAGACAAAAGATACACCTGAGGCACGAGAGGACCTGCAACGCTTACGAAAAAAGAGGGCATGCCTCCGAAGCGGTATGAAGGTCCTGCCAGCTACGCTCTTACGAAAGAAGACAAAGAAATATTCTTTCAATGCCTGCTCGGTATGAAGGTCCCGACCGACTTCTCGTCGAATATAAAGGGAATAATAAATATGCGGAGAAAAAGTTCCAGAACCTAAAGTCTCATGATCGCCACGTGATTATGACGCAATCGCTTCCGGTTGCATTGAGGGGCTTCTACCGAAAACGTCCGATTAGCCATTGTGAAGCTATGTGCATTCCTTAATGCAATGTCTCGAAGGTGATCGATCCAGAAATCGTACCAACGCTTAAGGAGTGATGTGGCGCAATGTCTTGTCGGTTTGAGCTGGTGTTCCCACCATCCTTCTTCAATATCATGACGCACGCGTCCTAGTTCATCTAGTTGACGAGATTGTCATTACGGGGCCCGTATTTCTACACAATATGTACCCCTTTGAGAGGTTCATGGGAGTCCTAAAGAAATATGTTCAGTAACGCTAGGCGGAAGGAAGCATCTCCATGGGCCATCAAACAGAGGATGACTTCGGGTTTTGTGTTGACTTCATTCCTGGCCTTAAGAAGATAGGTCTCCCTAATCCGCGGTATGAGGGGAGACTGACTAGAAAAGGCACGCTTGGAAGAGACTCAATAATATGCAGAGACGGATATTCTTGGTCTCAAGCACACTACACAGTTCTACAGAACTCTACCTTGGTGACCCCGTATGTCGATGAACACAAGAACAGTCTGCGCTCCAAACACCCGGAGCAAAGGCGACGATCGGATTACATGTGAACACATCAGGACTTTCAGCAGTTGGTTGGAAACACGTCTCGGAGGTGACATCACTGTTTGTGATGAGCTGTACTTGTTGTCCGAGGGGACCATCTTCGACTGTAATGATTTGGAAAGGAATCTGAGATAAATGGGAATACATTTTACACGGTTGACCAAGATGAAAAGAGCACCAACCAAAACAGCGGTGTCCGCTTTGATGCAGCAACCGACAAGGGAAATGACACATATTATGGTTACATAGTAGACATATGGGAACTTGACTACGGAGTAGATTTTAAGGTCCCTTTGTTTAAGTGCAAGTGGGTCAATCATTCAGAGGCGAGAATGCGAGGTGGACCCACAAGACGGTATAACAACGATGGATCTGAAAAATCTTGGGTACACTGACGAACCGTTCGTCCTAGCCAATGATGTGGCACAGGTTATCTATGTGAAGGACATGTCTACCAGACCGAGGAAAAGAAAAGATAGGAAGCGAATACATCATACAATGAGCCAAAGCGCCACATAGTTCTTTCAGGAAAAAGGGAGATCGTGGGAGTGGAGGGCAAGACAGACATGTCTGAAGAGTATGAAAAGTTTCATGAAATTCCCCCCTTCAAAGTCAAGGCTGACCGCGCAATAAGCAAACGACACAAGCGAAGAAAAAGTGAAGACTTTCTCCCGCAACTATTATGATGATACCATGCCAACTTTGTAATGCATTTAGTATGATACCATTGTCCGCTTTTGTACATGCACATGCTATGCCAACTTTTTCAAAGTTTATTTGAAAACTATGAATTTGAAAACCTCGCCAAACGAAGGGCGCTCACACGGTTTATAAGCCCGTCCCTCTACACACCGCTTTTGTTGTAAGCAGAAACAAAATAAAATAAATAAAGCAACACAGAAAACAAAAAAAGTGTTTTCAAATTTGAAAACTAATGGCACTAACAGAAAGTTTATAATTTTTCTAAAACTAAAAGAAAAAAGAATTAAAAATAAAGAAAAAAACAACAAAAAATAAATAATGCAGAAAACAGAACAAAAAACTGAAAAAAAAATAAAAATAGCAACAATAAGTATTTTGTTGTAAGTAGAAACAAAATAAAATAAATAAAGCAACAAAGAAAACAAAAAAAGAGTTTTCAAATTTGAAAACTAATGGCACTAACAGAAAGTTTATAATTTTTCTAAAACTAAAAGCAAAAATAATGAAAAAATAAAGCAAAAAACAACAAAAACTAAATAATGCAGAAAACAGAAATAAAAACTGAAATAAAAATAAAAATAGCAACAATAAGTATTTTGTTGTAAGTAGAAACAAAATAAAATAAATAAAGCCACAAAGAAAACAAAAAAAGAGTTTTCAAATTTGAAAACTAATGGCACTAACAGAAAGTTTATAATTTTTCTAAAAGTAAAAGCAAGAAGAATTAAAAAATAAAGCAAAAAACAACAAAAAATAAATAATAATGCAGAAAACAAAACAAAAAAACTGGGAAAAAATAGTGCCGCCTACTGGGCCCCCACGGCCTGAATACGACTAGAAATCCTACATGGGCCAGGATTCAGGCCCGCAGGAGGCCAAGTAGGCCCACATGCACATAGGTAGTGACATATTAGGCCCGAAAGCCTGCAGTTGAGAGGAGCTCGAGAGGGTGGGCGCAGCATCGCTTATAAACCACTCTCGAGCTCTCTCAACTAGCGAGGTGGGACTAAACTTTTGGGCGCGGGGCAACACAAGGCCTTTGGTCCCGGTTGGTGGCACCAACCGGGACTAATGCCCTTGCTATATAAGGAAACACTTGGTTAATTTCAGATTTCCCTCGCCAGTTTCCCCCGACGACGCCGAGCACATCGACGCCGCCAGTTGCCCCGACGCCGCCTGTCGCCCGTCGCCATCGCCTACCGCCTGACACGCCGCCGCCTCGCCGCCTCGCTGGCCCGCCTCGCCCACCACTGCCGTCCGCCCGTGTTCCCCTGACGCTACGCCTGCCCGCCTCGCCATCATCCGCCCGCCTGACCCCGATATCCTCGCCAGTTTGGCTTGGTCCAATACGCCGCCTCCTTTTTCATATTTTTTCATATATATATGCTTGTTTTATATATTTTTTGTATGAATGTATGTATTTTTCAATTGTAATATGCATGGTGTTTTCAATTGTTCTCTGATTTAGTACATTAATTTTAGGTTAGTTTCATTTTTAGAAAAGTTTTATATATTTAGGACGAAGGAAGAGAAGGAAGAAGGAAGAAGAAGAAAAAGTTTTATATATGCAAAAGTTACATTTTTAGAAAAGTTTTATATATCTAGCTAGAAAGAAGGAAGAAGAAGAAAAAGAAGGAGAGGAAAAAGGAAAATAAGAAGAGGAAGAAAGGAGAAGAAGAGGAGAGGAAGAAGAGGAGAAATAAATAAGAAGAGGAAAAAAGAAGAAAAAGAAGAGGAGAAGAAGAAAGAAATCTATTTTCTATCTTTTTCTTCTTCTCCTCTATTCCTTTCTTCTTCTCCTCTTTTTTTTCTTCTTTTTTTTCTTCGATCTTCTCCTCTGTCATCGTCGATATACCCCTCCCGATAACTTCAACATGAGGGGGGGGGGTCCATATACCCCCTCCCGATAACTTCAATACGTGGGGGGGGGTCGATATACCCCCTCCCCGATAACATTAATTTCCCGTGTATGTATCTCGTCGTTGTCGATATTACCCCCTTGAAGCGTTGTCGATATTATCCCGGGTCGAGGGTTCTAGGGTCGAGGGATCGAGGGTTCTAGGGTCGTCTAGGGGTCGAGGGTTCGAGGTCGTCGAGGTTCAAGGGTCGAGGATCGCCGAGGTCGAGAGGTTCCTAGTGTCAAAGTATTGAAGAAATCCATGGCTTCATCATTGGCGGAAGTAACCATGGCATGATGGTACGAAGTCCTCAAAGTTATTTTGGAATGGACTCCCGGATAGGATAATTTGCCTTTTGTGCAATTTCAGCAAAGGCCTTCCAAATAACGATATTCGGAAGGTTCTTGCTGAACTTTGTACCAAAAAGCGAATTATCCTATCTCGGGACTCCGTTCAAAATAACTTTGGAGAGCTTCGCACCATCATGCACCTGCTACTCGCCTAATGATGAAGACATGGTTTTGTTGAATCCTTTGACACTAGGCAACCTCCCGACACCTCGGCGATCCTCGACCCTTGACCTCGACCGCCGGGCGATCCACGACCCTCTACTACCCTACAAGGCGTCGATGCCCACGTCACTTGTGGGACATAGATGTAGTGTTCAACGTCGACCCCTCCCGATAGCTTCAACACGTGGGGGTCGATATTACCCTCCTAGCTTGAAGCGTTCTCGAGGCCACCCCTAACCCTTGAAGCGTTGTCGAGGCCACCCCAAACCCTAGAGAAGCAGCGTCGAGGCCACTAATATGATTCCTTATTGTGATTAGCTAGCTAGTTCTACGTTTGCCACTAATATATCCATATCTGTCATGTTTGAATAATAATTGCCATGTTGTAAATATTTGTAGAAACTATGGACACCCCCGAGACGAAGCACAAGAAGCGTTGTTGAGGGACATAATCGCACAAGGAAGTGATGCCGCTCGCTCGTTGATGTTTCTCGGCGACAACGATGGTCTGGAAGGAGAGGGTGAAGAAGCAAATGGCTATGATTTACATGGCTCCGATGACCCAATGCCGTGCAAGAAGGAGAGGGTGAAGAAGTAGACCGTGAGGACGGCTCCGGTGATCACCAAACCGAGTCCGGCCAGTATATATATTAGTTAAGCTGTCGACTAGCTCTCATCTTTGTTTTGGTATGTACACATATTAATTAACTCTCGTCTTTGTTCTTTTTCTAGCCCTCCGGATCGAGCACAACCCGGTAAAGAGACGAGGCCGAAGAAAAAGTTGAGCTCGGATGAAAAGTTTGAGATCATACAAATCGCAAGGCGACGGCCAACCGATTGAACCCTACCGGACAAAGAAGGCATTTGTTGCTCGGTGCGGGGTTACGGTTAGGGACAAGATCCCGATCAGCATCCACCAATGGTATAAGCCTCAAGAACGAAGACCACGAGGTGTCTTGTGTCAATGATATGCGAGAAAATGATCTTTGGACCGAGCTGAAGTCAAATTTTACCCTACCGCTACAGGATGATCCGGAGAAGCCAGAATAGAGCCATTAATCAAGTCTTTTGCTCTTAAGAAGATGGCAGAACTATTCAGGAATTGGAAGAAAGAACTCAATACGTATGTCGAAAAAAATGAGACACCAGAATTCAAGGGAAAATATGAGAAGATCGAGAGATGGTGGCCCGCATTTGTGGCCTACAAGACATCGGAAAAGAGTAAAAAGATGTCGGCGACAAACAAGAGAAATGCTGCGAAGAAGAAGCTTCACCATCGCCGGGTCGGTGGCTACCTCGTAGCCCGGCCTAAGTGGGCCAAGGCTGAGAATGATCTGTTGATAAAGGGATCGAACCAGAGACAATGAACTGGCCAGACCGTTGCCGGACTTGGTTCTTCGGGGCCGGCGGATCCTTGGACCCTATAACAGGGAAGTGCATTTGGACGGACGAACAATTGGACATACCAGTCAAGAGGCTTCAAAAATATATCGAAGCAGCTGACAAGGGAAGTTCGTTCCAGACAGGGAGAAGGACGAGCTCACAATGGCCCTCGGGAATCCTGAGCACCCTGGACGGACACGAGGCATGCCAGGCTCCCTTTCGTAGAAGGCTGGATTTCCGGACGCAGGGGGTTACAAAACCCATGAGAGCAGGAAGAAACTAGCACTACTAGGAAAAGGGCTATAGATGGAAATGACACTAATGGCGCACCGGAAAGATGGTGCGCCATTAGTATATACTAATGGCGCACCGCCATACGATGCGCCATTAGTGTCTAAACTACTAATGGCGCACCATGCCTTGGGTGCGCCATTAGTACCAAAATTTTTTTTTAACTAGTGCGCCTGTCCAAACATACTAATGACGCATCCTGCCCGAGTGCGCCATTAGTACCAAATTTTTTTTTAAACTAGTGCGCCTGTCCAAACATACTAATGGCGCACCCACACCCCGGTGCGCCATTAGTAGTTGTAACTACTAATGGCGCACCAGTGTGGGTGCGCCATTAGTATAGAAACTTTTTTTGAACTAGTGCGCCTGTCCAAACATACTAATGGCGCATCCTTCCGGAGTGCGCCATTAGTAGTTGTAACTACTAATGGCGCACCAGTGTGGGGGTGCGCCATTAGTACCAAATTTTTTTTTAAACTAGTGCGCTGTCCAAACATACTAATGGCGCACCCACACTGCAGTGCGCCATTAGTAGTTGTAACTACTAATGGCGCTTTTGTGTGGGTGCGCCATTAGTATAGAAACTTTTTTTTGAACTGTCCAAACATACTAATGGCGCATCCTGCTTAGGTGCGCCATTAGTAGTGGTAACAACTAATGGCGCACCATGCAAGAGGTGCGCCATTAGTAAGTGGGCAGCAACAAGATATTTGGGACAGCCTCTCCTACCCACACACTCACTTTCTCCCACTTCATTCTCTCCACCTCCTCCTTGTCTCGGGTGCCTCCTCTTTTTCACCTCATTTCCACCATAGATTCATTCAAATTAAGTGGTTAAATTACCTTGTTTTAATAGGTAAATAAGGGGGGAAGCTATATTTAGGTTGTTTTCCTTACAACAATGTGCACATGCACTTTTTACGGCCTAGCTAGATCTATGTATGTTCGTGGTGTTGCATATGTTTGTGGTGTTTGCATATGTGTTTGTGTTTGGAGGTGTACGGTATTTGAAATGCGATAGTTGCCAATATTTTGCGGAATGTTGATTCATTTCCGTTTTGAGAATTTTGGCATTAAGCATCCTTTTGGTCCTATTTTTAGGGAAAGTCATGCCAAATTTTTCTTGGTTCTAAAATATCGCTTTTGCTCTACTCTCATGACGACCATGGTCCGCACGATGACCGAAGGCATCGTGGAATAGGTTTTTGAGGTCCGCGAAGGCCGAGATGCTTCAAAAAGAACGAGACGGAGATAAGATGTCCTTGTCGAAGATGCAAGTTGAAGAGCCTTATTGCGGACCCGGATTCCGGCAGGTGCGGGACCACCCGCTGTTGCGTGGTTTCATGGATGGCTATCGGTGGCAAGGTGATGAAGATGACTACGAAGTCGTCCATGCGGGCGGGCAAGAAATGAGGAAGGGCGGCAAGACAACCACCGCGGCTCTAAGCGGGCGAGAAGACGAAGAATCCTCGGCGATGATCACGACCGTGATGTTGCATACGATCATCATGTAGAATATGCAGGACATGATGATGAGGAAGATGCCGAGCAGGCGACGGGCATGATCATGAAGATGATGATGCCGGGCGGAGTGACGACGCTGGACCATCGATGGGCTGGGTGCAGGACCCTCATATTCAAGAGCTGCTTCTCAAGCTGACGGATAACGCAAGAGCTGCCGCCGAGAGAAAGCCAAGATGGATCAACTTGAGTTAGACGCGGTTACTCCATTGTATGAAGGATGCAGGCCGAGGATACCGCTGAAAGTAACGCTCATGGCCCCGGAGATGAAGGTAAAACACAAAATGACCGGCGCATGCTTCGACGAGAACATGTCATTACAGCACGAACGTCTTCCCAAGGGGAACAAGTGCCCGACCAGTTTCGAGGAGGCGAAGAAACGCGTGTGTCCTCTGGATTTACCGCACGTGAAATACCATGTGTGCATGAACAATTGCATCATTTGTCGACGAGCACGCGGAGTCTACCATATGTCCGGTGTGCGGCGTCACTCGATACAAGAAGAGGAAGAAAGCTCCTCGAAAAGTGGTGTGGTACTTTCCGATCACTCCTCGTCTGCAGCGCTATTTCGCGGACCCTAAGGTAGCAAAGCTCCTGCGTTGGCACGCCGGATAGGGAGGAGAAGAAGCGGGAAGATGACGCAAATGATCCGGAGATAGATAAAAAGACAAGATCTGAGTCACCCTAAGGATGCGAGCCGTTGGCAAGCGTTGAACTTCAAGACTCGGAATTTGGGAACGATCTAAGGAACATCGTCTTGGGCGCGAGCACCGATGGAGTCAATCCGTTTGGCAGCCAGAGAAGCACACATAGCACCTGGCACGTGTTTGTGTGGATGTACAACCTTCCCCCACTGGTTGTGCATGAAGAGGAAGTACATTCACATGAGTATGCTAATTGAAGGGCGAAACAACTGAGGAACGACATCAATGCGTATCTAGGGCTGCCGAAAGAGGAGCTTGACATGCTGTGGAAAACGCCAGCCAATACGTGGGACGCCGCAGAGAAAGAATATTTCCCTATGAGAGCCACACCGCTCACGACGGTGCACGACTATCTCGGTTACGGATATCTCACGGGGCAGGTAGTCCACGGATTTTCTGGATGCGTAAGGTGCATGGATGACACAACGTATCGCCAGCTAGATAGAGATCCGGGTCTTGAAAACCGTGTTCATGGGACATCGAAGGTGGCTTCGCGACGATGACCCGTGGAGGAAACGCAAGGATCTGTTCGATGGTGAAACCGAACCCCGAAAACGCCTGTGTACGAGGAGCAGCGAGGAAATAGACAAGCTGTTGGAAAATTGGAAAGACTGCCCACTGCCGGGAAAGAAGCAAAAGGCGCCAGAGCCGGGAAAGAAGCGAAAGGCGCCAGAGCTGCTGAAGGTATGGAAAACGAGGTCTGTTTTACGGGACTTGCCGTCTTGGAAGATCCACCGTGTGCCTCACAGCCTTGATGTCATGCATATCACGAAGAACGTGTGCGAGTCTGCTTGGTACCCTACTCAACATGCCGAGAGGACCAATGATGGGCCGAAAGCAAGGGCAGACTTGAAATCAATGGGCATCAGGCAGGAGCTTCACGCTAATGATGATGATGATGATGATGATGATGATGATTATGATGATGATGACGATGAGGCGAAGCAGGACACAGAAAGTCGTCGTAAAGGCAAAAAGGCCAAGAAGACCGGAAATGACTACCCTCCCGCGTGCTTCACTCTAAGTCAGGAGGAGATCGAGCAGTTTTTCACCTGCCTCCTAGGAGTAAAACTTCCTTCTGATTCTGTGGGAAGATAAGCAGATACCTAGACCCAGTGAAGCGAAGTTCAGCGGGATGAAGTCTCACGGTATCACGTCTTGATGACGCAGAATACTTCCGGTTGCAATCCGTGGGATCATGGACGCGCACGTCCGTGAAACGCTATTTGGCCTATGCAACTTCTTGACGTCATCTCTCGGAAGTCGATTGGCGTGAGGCAACTCGTAAGGCTACAGGAAGAGATCGTGGTGATACTATGCGAGCTTGAGATGTACTTCCGCCCGCATTCTTCGACGTTATGGTGCATCTGCTGGTCCATATAGTGGAGGATATCATCCAACTCGGGCGGCGTTCCTGCACAGCATGATGCCGTTCGAAAGGATGAATGGTGTCATCAAAGGATACGTTCGCAACATGTCACGTCGAGAAGGAAGCATAGCCGGGGCTTTTCGACCGAAGAGTGCATCTCCTCTTGCACGAATTATCTAGGCATCGAGAACCCGTTGGTCTGCCCGTCAGCGAGCACCTCGGCGGGCTCGCTGGATGGGGTCACCGTGAGGGTCGCCGCGAAATGCATGTCGACTTCGAGGGTCGACTTCGCCGACTTTGAAAGAGCAAACCTAGTCGCGCTACAACACATAGACGTGGTCGATCCTTGGGTGGTAGAGCACAAAACCTTTATTAAAAAGGCGTACAATGACCGAGGCCAACAGAGGGCGGACGGAGATACACTCAAAGAGCACAACTCATGTTTCACGCGTTGGTTCAAGCGAAGCTTACATCTTACCCTTTACATGAGGATTCTTCCGGAAGAACAACTCATATTCGCCTTGTCACAGGGCGCCGAGCACAACCTCGATGACCTATGAGGCGACGATATCAACGGCTACACATTCTACAATCGAGGCCAAGGACATGAAGAGCGATGGTTATCGAACTCCGGGTAACGATGGAATCCTACACCGGTAACGACAAGGACAGATACTACGGAAGGATCGAGGAGATCTGGAGCTGAGCTACTGTTGGAGAGAAGGTCCCGATGTTCCGTGTCGATGGGCCAAGAACGTCATAAAAGAAGACCGGTATTTCACCACCATGGTTATACCCGAAGCCAAATCCAAGATCATGGGCGCAAAGCGTCACCTTGAAAAATGAGCCATGGTCTTGGCTTCCCAAGTGGACCAATGCTTCTTCATTACCGACCGCCAAAGCCCGGTCGTGTTGTCGTGAGGAGAGGCAAAAGGAAGATCATCGGAATGGATGGAGTAGCCAATGAGCAAGACTTCGACAAGTCTGGCGACCGAGGATCGAACATGACGGCGATGATGAAGTAGCAGCATACACCACAAGAAGAAGCAGGACCACCCTACCTAAAGGACGTCCGTTCCACAGAAGAACTCCATTTGCGAAAAAGAAGGGCAAGAAGATTGTGAACAGATAGCTAGCTAAGATCGATTGTATTTAAATCGTAGCCTTCATTTCTCGATTGTATTTCATGGGTACTTTTTGAACTATCATGAATATTTTTAAATTTCATGGACACTCGATCTCGATCCCCTCCATCTCGATCGCTATCCCACCTCGACAGATCCGCCCCCTCGCCGAGCACCCCCAGTCCACCGGCCGCCGCCGACCCCCGCACCCTCGATTCCCTCCATCTTTTAAAATGGCTTTTAAATGCTCTTGTCTTATAAAAAAAATGCTCTTGTCTTATAAAAAAATACTCTTGTCTTATAAAAAATAAGTATCAAACAGCTTTTTAAATGCTACTGTCTTATAAAAAATATTAATGTTATTATTTAAACAAGTTTGAACATATTTAAACACAAATAAGTATCAAACAACTTTTTAAATGCTAAAAAAAATTTGTGGAGCCCACCTCGATCCCCCTCCATCTCGATCGCTATCCCACCTCGCCAGATCCGGTCCCCCTCGCCGCCGAGCACCCCCGATCCTTGGCCACGCCAACCCCCCGCACCCTCGATTCCCCTACTCAACCGCCTTGCCGACCCCACTTCGCGCACCGTCTTATAAAAAATAAGTATCAAACAGCTTTTAAATGCTACTGTCTTATAAAAAAAATATTACTGTTATTATTTAAACAAGTTTGAACATATTTAAACATAAATAAGTATCAAATAGCTTTTTAAATGCTAAAAAAAATTTGTGGAGCCTGGGAGTCGAACCCAGGACCTCCTGGTGTGAGAACTAGAGGCTGACCAGTCGAGCTAGTAGAGTGGGCTTGACATGGATAGGTTCTGGTAGTAGATAACCTTTTGGCTTTTGTGGAAATAAAAAAAATACTAATGGCGCACCACGGTGAGGTGCGCCATTAGTGTGGACATGCTAATGGCGCACCGCGGTGAGGTGCGCCATTAGTATTGTGGGCCCTTCGCCCGATCCCCTTTGCCCGATCCCCTTCGCCGATCCTCGCCCGAGACCAACCGCGACTAAAGGTGGGGGCGGAACGCAAAAACCCGCCAAAACCCTTTAGTCGCGGTTGGGCAGGCGACCGCGACTAAAGGGTACCTTAATCATGGGTCCGCCAACCGCGACTAAAGAAGCGGCGAACGCAAAAACCCGCCAAAACCCTTTAGTCGCGGTTGGGCAGGCGACCCGATCCCCCGCCCGATCCCCATGATTCTCTCCCTCGCCCGCGCCGCCGCCCGCGCTGCCCTCGCCCTCGCCTCTCCCTCCATCGCCCTCTCCCTCGACGCCGGACGCCTTGCCCGGGCCTTGCGCCAGCGCCGCCTCGACCCGCCCGACCCGCCGCCCGACGCCGCCCGGACGCCGCCCGACCCGCCGCCCGGACGCCGCCCGACCTCGCCGCCCGGACGCCACCGGGACGCCGCCCGACCCGCCGCCCGGACCCCGCCCGCCGCTCAGCGCCGCCTCGACCCGCCCACGCCGCTGCCCCACCTCGACCCGCCCGTCCACACCACCGTCGACCCGCCTCCCTCGACCCGCCCAAAATGCGACCACCTTCATGCCTTCTGTCTCAAATTTATCCATTCCATTTGCAATTCATGACAGAATGTTTGCAACCTTGTCTCTGCTAGTTTCAGTGAATAATGCATCTTTGGTTTGTAGAAGTGTCCATTTATCGTTTCAGCTTTCAGGTGATAATTTGGTGTCATGAAACCATGTATATTATGAAGTGTTCGAAGTTCACGCGGCTAGAACAAAAAGCCTATACCATTTTTGTTACTCCACTAAGTTTAGGGGATCGGCTAGGTGCGGCCACCTACAGAGAAGGATAATTTTCCTCCACTAACTTTACTCGGCTAGATATTCCACTAACTTATAGGGGATCGGTTAGAGTTGCCCTAAGCAGTACTGAATGCCACTTGCTTTTGGGTTAGATGATACAGGCTCACGTACATGCTCATTTTACCTTTTTCTACTACAGATTCAGGAAGGTGGGCTGTGTTCTTTTGTAGAGCAAGAACATCGGAGCTTCTTCCTTTGCGTGATGTTGCTTAGTTAATAAGAGACCTCACACCTGTGCTAGCCATTATAAAGATATAACATTTTCTTGTTGATCCAAAACTATCTCACTCCTTTAGCAAGGTCTCCATGGACTAACACTACTGTGTCAACCATCCTCCAGTGTTCCGTTTGTTGTGAAAATGAAGGAACATCATTAAGTAGAAACAAATTTAGTTTGGGTCGGATAGTAGATGTAAATTAGTTTTGGTTGCATGTTCAAAGTAACTATATTAAGCTCATCATAAATCATATTTGGTTCTTGGAGGAAGAAGCATCAGACTTAGTTGTGAGTAAATCATATTGTCAGAACTGTGCTATTGTCACAGTTCATCATTACTACAAATTATGCCTAATGGCTTGCATTTTTTTCTTGCAAAATTTACATTTGAATCTTTGCAAAATATGTGCATGTCAGTCCAAATCTTGCTAGGCCATTTGATGTGTGGCATGTTTAGTACAGTCAAGGGCCAGTACGCTTTGGATTCCTCGACTCCATCCGGCTCACGCTGACGATCAAGTGACCCCAAAACCTGGATATCACATAGAGAAAAGACCTGTCGTAAAATAGAAAGACTTTCCACTGGGTCAAAATCGATAGAGTAATCCAATCAATCACACTGAATGCATCAAACATAAAAACAACGGTTGATCAATAGAGATCACACATCTGTGTTCCCGGCGCGGCAAAGTGCGCATATCCCTCTAGTGGTACTACACAGAGCCACAAATAAACAAGCCCTTGCTGCACCCAACTAACCATGATGCGGACATGACATGGTGCAGACCTGCTGAAACTGGGCATTCGTATCTTATTTCTCAGTCAATATTAAATAGATTGTGCCGTGTCAAGAACATATCTGATTTATTGCTTGCCAATGTGACACCAATATTCGAGTAGTAGATCACAAATTAATAGTCATATTTTTTGAGGAATTTACTGTAGGTTAAATTTCACAATGTTCCTAAACCCTGATTTTCCATGAATTTTGTAAATCCTGAACTGCAAAACCACTGTCCAAAACCCAGATATGGTTTAGTTTAAATGTTTTTGCAGACTGTATATACTTGTACAATTACTCGTACAAGCTCACCTGTACAAGTCCCAGCATTTATTTTTCTGGACCTGGCAATAGACGTGGCTTCATTTACTATCCTTGCCACAAAAGCCAGTTTCCCATACTCTACATGATTACATTGTGGTTTGCACATATGCCTTCTTCGTTGACTCAACTTCTCTTTATTTTCATTTGGTTATGTGCTTCTTTTGCTTCTAGTCAGGGGAGTTGGGTGGAAAGGAGTGGATCGGGAACTGCGATCACACAAGATCTGCTAACGTGCTATCTTGGTCGAAAAACTTAGGTAAATTTATCTTTTTGTACATCTTTTTTCTTGGTTACTCAGTTTACGGAAAGCTGCATTGTCTATTCATTTTGAACTGTGAAGGACAGTAGGAGAGGCTCCTACAGTCTTGTATTAATAAAACAAAATTAAAGATACATGGTATGTATAAGGTATAGGGTCTTTGACCCTAACCAAAAGATAAGATACTAGTACAAGGTTTTTAGGTAATTTGTTGCACTAGGGAGCTTATGAAATCCTCAAGCTCAGACTTCCTCCCTATATCTCAACAATGGCAAAATCATGATTAAATCTAGAGAGCCAAACATTTTGTTTCGTTCTTTCCACAAGTACCAAACAGCTACAGTACACACCTACATGAACATGGGTCTGTCCCAGGCCTGTTTGGCAGCAGTTAACAATCCTCATATGAGATGAGATGATTTTTTCAATTGGCTTCTTGCAGTTTTGAAAATTCAGTTTATTCGGTTACTGAAAATTCAGTAAATTCAGTTAGGCACACAAATTTCAGAACTTTTGTGTGCCCTAGTACTTGGTGTTTGTAGAAAACCAGGAGTGTCAATGGGACTAGAATTCACTTGTTCTTATATGGGTGAAACTTCACTTGTTTTTAGGCTAGTGTAGGGTGTTGCTTTATTCTGTCATCATTTGTAACTATGTCACAAGTAAATTGTTCCTTCTTCTGTATTTGACAAGTAATGACTGTTGATAAGCTGAGGCATGGATTAAGCTGTTTCTTTGTTGTAACATACTGTATATAACTCCACAATGAAATACAATACATATTGATGTGCTTTTAAAACTTGTTCATGTACTGAACTACTAATGCCTTGTGATGCTCTGAATTACTTGTGATGCCTCTGAATTACTTGTGATCACATTGAGAAAGACTTGTAAAGATGATGATCATCTTTAACAGAAAACAATTTGTGATGATTTTGCTAGTTTGCTGGGTTTTGTCTCCGACCATCGTGTCGTGATGATATTGCAGGTACCCGAGAGGCCCTTGAGTTTGCCGGAATGTCGATTAACTTCCGTTCCGGCAAATTGGTACTCGTATGTCCTATTTTCAGCAAAGGTCATGCTGAAATTTTCCGTGAATTTTAGCATGACTTTGCTAAAAATAGGACATATGGGGTACTTGTGACTAATGCATGGGCCGGGGTATCTTAGTAGTTAATTAAGTAGGATCAAGTGCCCCGGCGTACTTGTGACTAATGCATGGCTTTTAGGGTGCCTCGGTGTCGATAAAAACCGAAATGATGAAAAGTTAGGCTTTTAGGGTGCCTTGGCGTCGAAAAACCCTCAATGATAAAAGCTTAGATTTTAGGATGCCTCGGTGTCGACAAACCCTAAATGATGAGACCATGATCTTGTTCCTTGACAATAACCAACTTTTGACCAAACTTTGTTTCTATTTAGAGAGAAACATGGCCCACAACGATGAGGCGGGGTTGAGGCGGCAAGGCATTCTGGGAGCTGTCCCGGAGATGGAGGAACAACCTCACTTGTATGAGGCCGCCGCCTTCCCCACCGATCCACGAGACCACGGATGGTGCCGCCGAGGATGACCACATCGATGCCACCACCGATGGTGCCGCCGAGGATGCCACCATCGATGATGGCGGCGCCGCGCTGAGATGGCAGCCACCGAAGAGGCAACGGATGGACCGGCGCCCGATCGTGCTCCGCACCCTCAAGGAGGAAGTTATTGAAGTGGACTCCAACGGGAATCCAACGGCGCCCGAACGAATAGTCAAGGGGTACTCGCTTCAGCTCGGGTGCACTGTCCGGAGCACAGTCTCGATCAACACCGAGAACACGAGGCATCCCGACCGAGGAATTTGCGCAACCTCCTCTTCACGAAGCTGCACGAACGATACAAGTTCCCCGCTGAATTTGAAAACACAAGCCTCAAAGGGAATAAAGTGAACAATGCTGCCCTCACGAAGATGAGCAAGGCCCTGTCTACTTGGAAAAGCAATATGAAGAGAATGATCGAGAAAGGTGAGAGTTATGAGAAGATCAAGGAGAAAAATCCTTCGATCACCGAAGATGACTACAACGACTTCAAGATCAATTGCTCGAGCACCGCAAGCTCCCAATCAAGTGAGTGGGGAAACAAATGCGGAGCTGAACATAGGGGAACACACACTCGGTCCCGGGCGGTTCTGAGTGGCGGAGCCTATATGGGACAAGGAGGAGGCGGACCGTGCGAGCAAGGCCTACCGCCTCTTCGATACATACGGCGGTGACAAGCAGACCGGGAACTTTGTCGGGGCCGGTACAAGAAGGACCCGAAAACAAAGGAGCTTACCACGGATCCAAGACCAGGCAGCTTGAGCTTGTTACGTAAGGAATACACCCAGCGTAATTAGCTCCATATGGTTGCATTCTAATTAATGAAGCGAATTTCTAAATGGTTCACATTCCTTCCGCAGCGATTGAAAGCGATGGCAGCTGGGTCGACTCAGAGCAACCCTTGGGACACCACTCTAAATAGGGGTTGAATGTAATGAAGAACAAGGATAAGCTCGATGAAGCCGACGTCACCTGGTCGTGTGGCGGCAAAGGCTTGTCGACAAAATGGGGTCATACTATACCGCTGGTGTGCGGAAGGAGAAAAAGACCAGCTCGGAAAGCCAGCGAGAGGTTCAAGAACTCAAGGCACAGTGGCGCGGATTCGGAGATTGTCCAAGAGCAAGTGGAACAACGACTCAGAGCGACGATCACCGCCCTTGTGCCTACCTTGATCTCGGGGTTGAGTGCGTGGATTGCGGGCGGCCAACAGGGGCCGCCCCCGATTCCTAGCTTCACGGCCAGCAACTCGCATAATGCGATGGCGGGGCCATTGGTGCCTCCCGCGGAGGCGGCATTGGTGTCTCCGACGCCGGCACGGGAGCTTAATGCACCCGGGTGTACGCCGCCGGCACCTCTGCAGCAAGCGGCCCCTCCGTCCACTGCACGCCCGCCGTTGGCGGTGCCTCTACATTAGCCGAGCTCGACGCCATCATCACGGTAACTAATTAAGCCTCTCTCGGCCGAGGACTTCATCTCCTTGCCTTTGACTGGGCATCCCTGACGCCCTACATGTTTTCGCAGGGCGCCGCCGACGTTAGTGCACTCTCCTCCACTTCGTGAACAACGAGTTGGTCGATGTCGCCAAGGGCAAAATCGTTCAACCGGCAACCCCTTGTTCCACGGTACCCGGATGCCACCCAACTTGTTTAGGGTTCAACCGGGTTCGGTGCTGCCAAAGGCGACGACTTGTTACCTCCGAATCGACCCGTCGGGGCCGGCGATGATAGCGTGATGACCCTCGGCGCTTTGCCTGAGCTGGCCCCTGCTTTGGCGAAGAGCCAGATTCGTTTGGGGCGGGGACACCACCCCAAAGACAACACCGCCCGGTCGTGCGGCGTAAGTCGGCCCCATGGCAAGACCGCCAGAACGGTGCGGACATCCCTATGCCACTGGATCCAAACATGCATATGGCACAGGATCGTAATGACGACAGCGACTATGATACATTTGGCAACGTCGATCAAGATTGCTTTGCCGAGCATGGGTGCGATGGCGACTTCATGGGGCCTCCTTCTCAAGAACCAAACCCAACAAAAGACGTATGCGATCTAGCTCGTACTGCGGAGAAGCCAAGTTGCAACAGCGCCGTCTGGCGTTCAGCTCTCGAGAGACGCCTCCAAGCCGACTTCACCGAGCCTCGAGATAGGCGAGGTGCAAAATATTATCAGCCCCAACACACTCAAGAAGGCGGTGCGTGAGCAAAACTCGGTCCCATTACAGGAGAAGAAGAAGGCACGCAAAAGAAAGACTAAGAAGGGTGCGAGCCAGCCCGGCACCGAGTACGATCCGTGCTCGGGGCGGGCCACCTTCACCGCAGGATATCTCGAGGAGGGTGCATGTGGCGGGTAGGGCGATGCTACCGATAAATATGCTCAATGCTGCAACCGGTGCTATGCGGAGTCTGCATGATGTTGTTCTTTCTTTGGAGAAGCGGCGTCTCGGGGAGAAGGATGTGGCATACCCGGTTTTCGCGGCCAAGGTGCCAGAGGGCAAGGGCTTTGTGGATAACTCCATCCGTCACGATCGTCCTGCGTTTTGATGACATCCACGCTATGTTGAACCTTCATCCGCTGCACTACACCTTCGCTCGGGTATTTTCGCTGAGTATGGAGGTGCGGATCATTCGCGACAAGACCGGACATCGTGATAGTCGACCCCTTCTACATGCGTGCCAAGATCTTGGGCAGCGCTGGGGACCGCAAGTCGCGAAGTTCTTACCTCGAAGGCGCCATTACGGCAAACCAAGAAAAGGATAACTTCCTCGTGCCTTACTTTCCCGAGTAAGTCCTCCCTCAACCGCCCGTAACATATGAATTCTTACATTTCGATCGTTTTCTTTTAACATTCCGTGTTTTCTGCGGTGACACACGTTGCACGCTCATCCTCCTAAGCCCTAAATATTCCATGGCCACGTATTTCGACCCGGACCGTCGATCGAACGTAGACTACACAAATGTCAAGAAGGTTCTTGATGATGTTCTCCCAGCCACGCCAAATCTGGAGGCACCTTCACCAGGCCTATTCGTGAAATCACGGCAAGCACGTGTTCTCCCACAATGTCTGACGTTACGCTGCGTCAAGCAGCCGCTGGCGGTCGGAAGGGTGCCTACTACGCCATCCATCACATGCGGGCGATCGACGGGACCATCATCAACTTCGCTACCGAGTAAACTCCAAGATTGGGCCGCGGCGTGTCGGCAATCCAGACGCGGACCTCCGACAAGAATTCTTCGCATCGATCGGAGTTTGCGGAAATCATCCATCAAGATGTCCTTCGTACCTCGGGGCAGTTCTACCTCAGAAATCAACCGTCCAACGGTGACATCGACACAATGCTACAAATGCAGGATGACAACGCCCGTTCTTTCATGACTCCCACGATAGACGGCGGCTTCATCCACGCTCCGTCCCTTGAGTCGAGTTGTCTAGTTCTGAAACATCGATTGGGTCATGTTGTAATTAAACTTTAATGAACTTGTAGTATGTCTCTTTGGTTTCGAGAGTCGTTCAACTTAGATGTAATCGATGCTATTAATGTCTTGCTTTTCTCTTCCGATCGTTCTGTTGCATACTTATATATTGCTTATGTATTGTGTGTGAATTGGTACTAACGTTTCGTTTGGCTAGTGCATAGCGATGCCGACGTATGTCGTGGTACAAGGGTAAGGTTCCCGGAGTCTACGATGGTGGGAGGAGTGTCGGAGACAGGTTCACCGATTCAGCGGTAACAGTTACAAAGGGTACACCACTAGGGCCGAGGCGAATCTAGAATCGCCCGCTATCTAGCGGGAGAGGGAGGAGGCGTTGGAGGAACCGGATGAAGACGAAGTTTCATCGTGATGATGCTCATCGTGATGACCGCAGCTCTCTTCTATGTGATGGTAGTTTAGATGATCGATATCGACTTGTAATGCGAAGATAAACTTCGCTACTCGCGGTCTCGAGACTTGTAATATAATGTTCTATCTTTGTTCGGTCTTTTCAATTCGGAGACTAATATGATGAATTGTATTCGGAGACTAATATGATGAATTGTATTCAAGGACTAATCTTCTATTGTATTTGATGAATCTATTGTTGATGTGTGCTGTCTATATTTTGTCAAATTATACATTTTGTAACCTGTGCAAAAACAGAAAATAAAAAATAAAAAACCTAATATTCATACTAATGGCGCATCACATGACAGGCGCCATTAGTATGCTGTCATACTAATGGCGCATCACGGGAAGTGCGCCATTAGTATGCTATGTTACTAATGGCGCATCCGGAGGTGGTGCGCCATTAGTATGCCAAAGCACTGGGTATACATACTTACAGGAGGCATACTAATGGCGCACCCTTGCATATACTAATGGCGCACCAGGTGGTGCGCCATTAGTATACCAGATACTAATGGCGCACCACGGTGCGCCATTAGTATATCAGATACTAATGGCGCACAGGTGGTGCGCCATTAGTATCTCGATATACTAATGGCGCACCACCTGGTGCGCCATTAGTAAAAATTACTAATGGCGTGCTGTCAATGGCGCACCTCTGATGCGCCATTAATGGCCATATTAGGTGCGCCATTAGTAGTGGTATTTCTAGTAGTGTGGAGTAGAGCCAAATGCAGGCGCTGCACGAAAGGGTAATGGGGCTAGAGGAACGAGAAGAGGAACGAGAAGCAGCAGATCACAACAAACGACCTGCCGAAGCTTCCCCGGCTACCCGCCATCTCGGCGGAGAAGCAGCGTGGCTTCCACCAAGTCGCTTCAGCCAAAGCAGCATGCCTTGATGGCTCCTGCCCGGCTATCCCGTGGATGCTATCACGGATGCTGAAAATTGCCACCTTATGGCGCAATGGAGCAATTTGAAGGTCAAGGCGGTTGTTGGCTCTGTTTATCCTACTAAACCCGACTCAACTTTTCACTGCCGGCCGATTCCAGAAGGATATGCTAAGGTGATGGTCGACGAAATAACGGAGGGATTTGAGGACCTCGGCTTGACCACCCTACCGTGAAGGGAGTATCGGCTGGGTTACGCTCAAGACTCCATGCCTATGGCGGAAGGATCTCATCAACCTTCCGAACTAGGGCGCCTCCGCCTCCTCCTCCTCCCGTGAGTCAGGGGCACTCCGCCTCCTCCACCACCTCCTCCTCCGCGAGTGACGATCAGGGCACTCGGTCGGCTCCTTCTCCGGCGTGGCGGCACTCCGCCTCCTTCTCACTTTGCACCGGGCGCCCGAGCAGCCAGCCTCCTCCTTCTCCGCCTCGTCGGCAAGGGCGGAAGAGACCGCCGCCCGCTCCGGCTGCTCCGGCGTCGTAGTCCTTCTCCTCCGCCTCGTAAGCAAGGAAAGAAGACATACGCTCCGTCTGCTCTGCCGGCGTCTAGCAAGACAGCCAAAGGCGGGAGGAGATCTGGTCGGTCCTTCCGTGAAGACTCGGAGAAGTTACCGTCTGAGAGGAGCGAGGAGGAAAACGCGAAGATCGCGCAGATCAAGTGGATGACTGGTTTCAAGGGTTGAAAGCAAAGAGACATCCACCTCCGGAGGAGAAGGTAGATCCGGTGAAAGCGAAGCGCACTCGCTGCCCCGACAAAACCACCCTAGTCTTCGCCGAAGGCAACTATGAGCGCATTATTGGAAAGGCATTTGCGAAGCGGAGAGGTCGGGAAGTACTGTCGCTGATCAAAGGATGAAAGAACGACGAGCTGGGAAACAAATTACCCAGCTCGGCGAACAAGCGAAGCAATCGTGCCCCCGCTCAAGGTGCCTGCTAGCGACATCGTCGATCCGAGGATGGTGCCCGGTTATGGCAATCCTGCAGATTACCTGCCCGACGATGTACATTATGATTTCTTGGAGGTGCAGATACAAAGATACGAGTACGGGAAGCCTCTCGTCAAAGATGAAAGTTCTCTATCAACGATGATGCGAAGATTGCATGATCGGTACATGAAAACTTGCAAAGAGTCTGAGGGGAGGAGTACTTTGTATGTGAGAGTTAAAAAGGAGCATGACCTCCTTGGAATTGAACTGTTGCCTATTCCATTTGAGGAGTTCTATCAGTTTTTCAATCAATTGGCCCTTGATAAAGCAACGGTCACCTGCTCATCGTCTGTAAGTAGTACTACTACATCATTAAGTCTCTCTATATAACTCAGCCCTTTCATTGCATGTATTTATAATTATCCTCACTATATTATGCAGATTGAAGATCGCGAATTGAAGAAAAGACAAGTGGGTGATATTGGGTTCATTAACACATATCTCATAGATGCAACTGAGGTTAAATTTCGCGTCAAGATACCGAGGCCAACTTGCTACAATCGTTGGTAATAAATGAACACAAAGATATAATACTCTTTCCTTACAACTTCAAGTGAGTGTTACTGTCTTGTGGCATATTCGGTTTCCTTATTAGTCCAGGTTATAGTAATGTAATATTGATGAGTTATGCATGTGTGCGCAGCTACCACTATATTCTCCTAGAGATTAAGCTTGAGAAGGGAGTAGTAACTGTCTTAGACTCCAAGCGAAAAGATCCCAAGGAGTATGCGGACATGACTGAAATGCTCGAGAAGTAAGTTAAATCGATCATTATCCACCATATCAACAACTTTGTTCATTTCTGATATCAAGTAATTGTTTTCTTTGTAGGGCAGGGCTTGGAGAAAATACACCAAAAAGCTCCGGACTACCGAAGAAGCTGCAATTTAGACACCCAAAGTAAGTACTATATAGTAGCATATTCCACGCGCATCTCCTAGTGATTCAAGCGCTAGTTTCATCAATACCATTTAGCATGCTTGCTAATTATCAGTTTGATTGACCTCTGTTTCTTGTAAAGTGGTTGTGGCAGGAACAAGGGAATGATTTCTGTGGATACTACGCTTATGCGAGTCCATCCGCCACACGACCTGTGAGAGAGGGCTACTCCGACAAACAATATGAAGTGCGTAAATAAAATGTTCACAATTTTATTTTATTACCATCATTTTTGTTGAGTTTCATTCATATATATATATATATATATATATATATATATATATATATATATATATATGTATGTATGTATTGACCCCTTTCTTAAAATTAGATGTTTGAAGCGGGATGAACTCCTAGCACCAGATCGCATGCGATCAATTCAAGAGGAATTGGCGGCATTCTTTCTTGACCACGTGATCGCTGAAGACGGAGAATACTATGTGGACCACGCGTCCGTATTGTAAAAGATAATTATTATATATATATATATATATATATATAGCCGGTAGTGTCGGATAGATATACGAGAACTTGTTGTTCGACCAATCTCTCGGAGAAGGAGAGGTGGTCGATATCACTTCTCTCTGTATGCATATATATTCATGACGATCTTCTGTTTGCTTAATTACTAGCTAGCTAGCGTGTCTAGCTAGTCCTCTCTATACGTATGTATAGTACGTAGCGTCGACCAAGAACGGACAAAAGAGAGGACACTTTTCTCTATTAATTAGCTAGCTATAGCACAATATATGAAACACCTCAATTAACCCCCAAAACCCCCCAACCCCCCTTTCAAAAGAAAAACAAAACCACAGCCATAGAAATGTCGACGTGGATGTTTATTGGTCCCGTTGGTGCCACCAACCGGGACCAAAGGCCCTCCCCGCTCGGGCTCGGCCAGGGACCACGTGGAGGCCCATCACCCCGGTTCTGGATTGAACCGGGACTAAAGGGCAGGTATTAATCGACCCTTTAGTCCCGGTTCATGAACTGGGACTAAAGGCCCTCACCAACCGGGTCAATAGGCCCCTTTTCTACTAGTGTGATGATTAACAGGTCGGGGTTCATCAGGTTTTGCGCGCCAAAAGTGGTTCTTCAAGCTTAAAAAAACAGATAGGAAACAAGAAGGCGGCACTGATCACACATTTCCAGCCGAACACTAACCAGATTTTTCTGACCAGCAGTAGTGGAACTAGCACGCAGTTTTTCGAAGGAAAAAAGAAATACAATACGATGAAGCCGGTGGCGAAATTATCCATTTGTCCCCGCATAAGAAAAATGGCAAGTGGAATGGATGAAACAATGATTTATTTTTTTCCCAAGAAAAGACCAGATGTATAATAAAGGTTAAACACCCTAAAATTTATAAAAATTACACTATAAAAATCCAAACCATGGTGAACCTAATGTCTCCGTCAACCTCATACTCCACAATCATGTTGTACATAAGCACACAATCTATCATCACCTCTCACAGTGTCTGTGGGGACCATAGTTTAGCAGGTCAGCGGACAACTGCAAAACCAGTTCGTTGCACTCCAAATGTCTCCCAACATTCTTTCTAGCAACTTCTTGTCTATGAGCAAAGTGACATGTCTGTTACCCCTTTGTACGGAGATGGTCTTGATGAAAATCACACACGGGGGATAGATACCATCACAAAGATAGTACCCAATGTTATACTCATGACCATCGATAGTATAGTTGCACTCAGGAGTTTCGCCCGCACACCATCTTACAAACAATCGACACCACATCGTTTATAACACTGTCAGACCTAGGCATACCAAAGAAAAAAAATGTGAAATCCATAGGTCATGTGATGCAACTGTTTTAAGAATGATGGTGGGCTTTTTACAGTGGCCTTGGTATTGCCTCTGTTGAGGATATGCACATTTCTTCCATTTAGAATGCATGCAAGCATGGGATCAGATTATACCTGGGGACCCTCTTGCTTCTCCAATTGCTATGAACCTTAGATGTGTCTACGGAACTTGATTCTCTCAAGTACTCCGGTCCGAACACCTTCACCATTGTACTAGCAAATTTGATCATCGGTTTGAGGCATGTGCTTTTGGACATCTAGAAGTATTCGTCCCACACATCTGCGGCCATGCCATAGAAGAGCATCCTCATTGCAGTCATGCACTTCTAGTACCTGAAGAACCCAATGGTTCCAATGGCATCCTTCTTCGGGATGAACTAATCACCGTAGGCCCGGACAACATGGTAGATGCGGTCAAACACTTGTCGCCGCATCTGAATCGTCGATGCAATGGCGCATCGAGGGAAAAGTAGTTGTCGATCAACATCAGATGCCCCCTGCCTTATTTCGGTTCAGCACTCGATGTCCTGTTGCTGATCCCTTATATTTGAGAACATGCTCCTCCGCACGCCTTCAAGGACCGCCATCATCATCACCTTTTCATCCTCATATTTCTCCTCCTCGTCTGATAAAGATGGGTCCATGAACTCGATGTCAAGTACTCCTCATCCGAATCCATCGTGCTTGCTTTGAAGTAAACAATAAAATCATAAAAGATGGAAATGTCATTTGGTCGCGCACTTGTGGATGTGGTGTTCACTATGGAAGGCATGGGCAGGATACCTAGGCTGCGGCCGGATCCGGGGTGGAACGGCAGTGTAGCCAAGGACAGGAAAGTGCTTGGGTGGAGTAGTGGAGGTCCGGTAAGGCATGTGCGGCAGCCGGAGTCGTACAACGATGACGCCAGTCATCGAGTGTGTGAATACACGGCATGGGAGAAAGGGGTTGAGCGGGGGAGGGGGGAAAGGCTCCGGGTGGGGGTCTCTTATGGGCCAAACGTGGCAGATATCCAAACTCCCCCAAACCTCCCCTTCGTTTGATGCGATTTGCGGGATTTCAAACATCAGGACCTGTCGAGACATTTTTTTTATGACCACCGATGGATGGAGAAAATATTAAGGCCATATGGTATAAACATTTGCGTGGATTTGGTGATCCGCTCGAAGATGTCACTGGCAATTGCTTACCCGAGTAAGATATTTTTTTGGCAAATTGGCCCGAGTATTTCATCTTTTTTTGTCAAGGACCGCATCAGAGAGAGCAGAGCACTATGGTTTTGCTTTTCTTTTTGAATTTTCTTAGAGCACTCTCTCTTGTTTGACCTTGTATTTTCTACGAACGTGTGCTTGCTTGGATCAGTGACAGTGACAGTGATTTTCTGAAGGAAATATGCCCTAGAGGCCATAATAAAGTTGTTATTTATATTTCCGTATATCATGATAAATGTTTATTATTCATGCTAGAATTGTATTAACTGGAAACTTAGTACATGTGTGAATACATAGACAAAACAGAGTGTCCCTAATATGCCTCTACTTGACTAGCTCGTTAATCAAAGATGGTTAAGTTTCCTGACCACAGACATGTGTTTCCATTTGATGAATGTGATCACATCATTAGAAAATGATGTGATGGACAAGACCCATCCGTTAGCTTAGCATAATGATCGTTAAGTTTTATTGCTATTGATTTCTTCATGACTTATACAGATTCCTTAGACTATGAGATTATGCAACTCCCGGATACCGGAGGAACACCTTGTGTGCTATCAAACGTCACAACGTAACTGGGTGATTATAAAGATGCTCTACAGGTGTCTCCGAAGGTGTTTTTTGGGTTGGCATAGATCGAGATTAGGATTTGTCACTCCGAATATCAGAGAGGTATCTCTAGGCCCTCTCGGTAATGCACATCACTATAAGCCTTGCAAGCAATGTGACTAATGAGTTAGTTACGGGATGATGCATTACGGAACGAGTAAAGAGACTTGCCGGTAACGAGATTGAACTAGGTATGATGATACCGACGATCGAATCTCGGGCAAGTAACATACCGATGACAAAGGGAATGACGTATGTTGTTATTGCTGTTTGACCGATAAAGATCTTCGTAGAATATGCAGGAACCAATATGAGCATCCTGGTTCCGCTGTTGGTTTTTGACCGGAGATGTGTCTCGGTCATGTCTACATAGTTCTCGAACCCGTAGGGTCCGCGCGCTTAACGTTCGATGACGATTTGTATTATGAGTTATGTGTTTTGGTGACCGAAGTTTGTTCGGAGTCATGACGAGGAGTCTCGAAATGGTCGAGAGGTAAAGATTCACATATTGGAAGGTAGTATTCGGACATCGGAATGGTTTCGAGAGGTTCGGGTATTTTACCGGAGTACCGAGGGGTTACCGGAATCCCCCGGGGGAGTATTGAGCCTACATGGGCCCTAAGGGAGAGAGAGGGAAGCCCGCGGGGGTGGCGCGCCCCCCCCCCCCTCCTAGGGAGTCCGAATAGGACAAGGAGGAGGGGGCGCACCCCCCTTTCCTCTCCCTCTCCCTCTCCTTCCTTTTCCCTCCGGTGAAGAAAGGAAAGGGGATGGGGCGAATCCTACTCCTAGTAGGACCCCCCCCCAGTGCGCGCGCCTCCTGGCCGGCCTCCTCCTCCTTCCCTCCTTTATATACGGGGGCAGGGGGCACCCCATAGCACATCAAATGTTCTCTTAGCCGTGTGCGGTGCCCCCTCCAAAGTTTACTCCTCTGGTCATAGCGTCGTGGTGCTTAGGCGAAGCCCTGCGCGGATCACATCACCATCACCATCACCACGCCGTCATGCTGACGAAACTCTCCCTCAACCCTCTGCTGGATTAAGAGTTCGAGGGACGTCATCGAGCTGAACGTATGCTGAACACGGAGGTGCCGTGCGTTCGGTACTAAGATCGGTTGGATTGTGAAGACATTCGACTACATCAACCGCGTTAAACTAACGCTTCCGCTTTCGGTCTACGAGGGTACGTGGACACACTCTCCCCCTCCCGTTGCTATGCATCTCCTAGATAGATCTTGCGTGATCGTAGGAAATATTTTGAAATTGCATGCTACGTTCCCCAACATTTTCCTGGCAGTTTCGCATAGCAACGGCAGCTCCCCAGAAAGCGGGAGAGTGAGGGACGGCAAGGTTGAGAATTTTGGATTGCTGAGCTGTTTGTAGGGGTAATTAAGCAAAGATAAAGGTAAGAGCATCTCCAGCCGCGCCCCCAACAGGCCCGCCAGGCGACTTTTTCGGCGCCGGCGCCAAAAAAACGCCCCAGTCGCGCCCCCGGGACGCCGAAATCCGCCGCTTCGGCCTGTTTTTGGGCCCGGTGATCGCAGGCCGAACCCGGCGCACTGGAGGGCGCTCGGGGGCTCTGGCGCAAGGGAAAAGCACGGCTGGCTCACACCGTCAGGTGAAAAGTCAAGTCTTTCTTCCCGACTCCCCTCCCACCCCCCGCGCGCTAGGCTGATAACAGTTGTATCCCGGCGCCGCCCCATCGCCCACCAACGCTAGATAGCCCATCCCCGCCGGAAAAAGAGCAGACGTTTCGCCGAGGCAGCCCCTCCACCAGCAGCTGGGCGTTTTTTCCACTGTTTCCGGCCGCGGAGGGGCAGTTTAGCGGCGGGTACCACCGCGCCCGCAAGGTGTTCGGCGATTTGCCTACCTCGGCGATGGACTCCGACGACGAGGAAGCGCTCGCCGCGCTGCTGGAGGAGGAAGCCGAGGCCGACGTCCAGGAAGAGGAACATCTCATGGTGCTCGCCTCCCTCGCTGCCCTGCTAGCGAGCAATGAAAAGCCGCGGCGAGGTGGCTCGGCGCCGGGGCGTATGAAAGCAAAGAACCGCCAACGTCTCGAAGGCTACTGCATGCTATACTCCGACTACTTCGCCGACGCTCCACTGCACGGCGACAAAACATTTCAGCGCCGTTATCGGATGTGCCAAAAGCTCTTCCTCGGGATTGTGAATTCCATCCGGGAGTTCGACAGCTACTTCAAGTGCAAGATGGATTGCACCGACAAACTTGGATTCACCTCGATCCAGAAGTGCACGACATCGATGAGGATGCTTGCATACGGAGCTCCCGGTGATTCACTCGACGACTATGGGCGTATGGCCGAGTCCACCACCATTGAGTGTTTCTACAAGTTCTGTCGGGCAGTGGTGGCAGTATTTGGACCGCAATACTTGGGAACACCCAATGCGGAAGACCTTTCGGATCCCAGCACGAGAATGCAGCAAGAGGATTTCCTGGGATGCTTGGAAGCATCGACTGCATGCATTGGTAATGGAAGAACTGCCCATTTGCTTGGCAGGGGATGCACAAAGGCGCCAAAGGCGGTTGTAGTGTGGTACTTGAGGCGGTGGCCACACAGGACCTCTGGATTTGGCACTCCTTCTTTGGTATGCCAGGAACTCACAATGACATCAACGTCTTTGCGGTGCTCCCTGTCTTTGCCAAGCTTGTTGAAGGTCATTCTCCTCTGGTGAACTTCGAGGTCAATGGGCGGCACTACAACAAGGGGTACTACCTAGGTGATGGCATCTATCCGAGATGGTCTACATTTGTGAAGACTATCTCAAACGTTGTGCCAGGAGGCAAGAAGTCCCACTTTGCCAAGGTGCAGGAGGCTTGCAGGAAGGATGTCGAGCGGGCATTTGGTATGCTCCAATCTCGATTTGCTGTTGTCCGGTACCCTTCTCAGACCTGGTCGAAAGATCAAATGTGGGATATCATGACTTGCTGTGTCATCTTGCACAACATGATCATCGAGAGCGAGCAGGAAGAGCCAGTGTTTGACACTGAACCATACTACAGGCATGGTCCTCTAGCCGAAGTTGATCACCAGCTACCGGCAACCAGGACTGCCTACCTCAGTATGCATCAGGAGATCCGAGACCCACAGGTGCATCATCAACCGTAGCAGGATCTGGTGGAGCACCTATGGAGGATCAAGGGCGACGCCTAGCTCGACCTGTGATGAATTTTTATTTGTTGAACTATATAATTTGTATTGAACTATTTGTTGTTGCACTTTTTTGTTGAACTATTTGATTTTCTGTGATCAACTATGTGATAAAAAAATATTTATGTTGATAATTGAACGCCGAGTCACGACGAACCACGCCGAATATTGGCCAATTCTCGCCCATATGGGGCCTTTATTCGTCAAAAGTGGACGGAAAACTGGGTCAATATCGCCGCCTGGGGTGACCTGGGGGTGACGGTTGGATGCCCAACCGCCCCCAGCGCCGATTGTATCGCGGGCTTGCCCCCAGGCAGCGATTTTTATGCCTCCTGGGGGAGCCAACGAATGGAGATGCTCTAAGACGTCGGCAGAGACCCTGCGTCCGCATGCAATTTCCTCTAGCAAAACTCTCATTCTTGCATCTTTGTCTTTGTAGGGCCCAGGCGTTGGTCAAGCCTACCGACGCTGCTGCGCCTCGAGTCGCTGCCGAGAAACTCCAAGGCAGGTTATCGAGGTTGAGTAGTACTCCCTCTGTTTCTTTTTAGTCTGCATATAAGATTCGGTCAAAGTCAAACTTTATTAACTTTGACTAAGTATATGGAAAAAAAATCAAGATTCACAATATGAAATCGATATTGTTAGATGCATCATGAAATTAATTTTCATACCATATAGCTTTAGTATTGTAGATGTTAATATTTTTTTCTACAAAGTTGGTCAAACTATTTCAAGAGTGATGGTGGGCTTTTTGCAATGGCATTGGTATTGCCTCTATTGAGCATATGGGCATTTTTTTTCCATTTACAATGCATGCAAGCACGAGATCAGATTATACCTAGGGACCCTCTTGCTTCTCAAATTGCTATGAACCTTGTGTGTCTGCAGGACTTGATGCTCTCAATACTCCGATCCGAACACCTTCACCATTGTAGTATAGCAAATTTTATCATCGGTCTAAGGCATGTGCTTTTGGGCATCCAGAAGTACTCATCCCACAAACCTGCGACGCCATAGAAGAGCATTCTCATTGCAGTCGTGCACTTTTAATACCTCTGCGAGTCGCCCGCGGGGGGACGACACGGGAGTCGTGGGAGTCGGGAGTTTTGTGATGCTCAGCTCGACACATATATACCCCGTGTATAAAAAACACTATATGAGGGAGCATTGATACATGTATTAGAGCTCTAGGAATGTCCCATTGAGTTTGTTTAAACGATAATGAATACCGTTACACGGTCATGAGAGGGTAGGAATGCAAGTGGCACTGGCACACCACAAATCCCTCAAAAGTGTATGTAAACATTACAATTTGTACTAAATGCAACGATTTATCTCGAAGCTTGGTTGAGCTGGTATAATTTACCCACATTCTTTTGTCGGTGGAGATGTCCTAGAAAATAGTCTATACCGATATAAAACGACACAAATGGGCAGATCCAATTAACCTCGACCATCAAATCATGTCCGCCGAGCGCTCGACACGTTTAGTGTGCAGTTAATTTCATGCTAAAATAGTGCCAATCACATAATAACACGCAAATAATATCTTATTTAATATCGGCATGTACTTAATATACTTCCAAATTAACGTGCATTGTACGTACACATTGACTAGTACTACAAGTTAGAGGCCAGGACTATACCAGTGCATCATCATAGTAAAGAGAAACTTTTGTGCAGTCATGGAAATGGCGAATATGCAGGAGAAACTGGCGGTGTCGGGGTGGTGCTGGGGCGCATTGGCCGGAGAATTTGCATCTTTAAAATGGGCGCCTCCGTGGAGCTAAAGCTAGGAGAATTTGCATCTCTGAGTGGGTGCAACGTTGGAGCAGCATAGATCTCCACCCCACCCGTCTTGCTCCCTGCACTGCACATAATATAATCTTCTTCTTCCTAATTTAAAAATCCTTTGCATTGCATCTGCCTGTGGGCGCGAGAAGCTCATCAATCAAATATTTAAGGATATATACACTTTTAAGCTTGACACTTGACAGTGGATGAGTTAGCACCAGTTCCCAAAAGCATGATGGTGGTGCAGTAGGCGATGCTTTTTAAGGACAGAGCGCTCGTATAGATATATAGTTGTAGTTTTTTTTTTTGAAAAATCAAGGGGAAGGGGGAGCTCCCCACCTGAATATATTTTTCAAGCTTGTAACCCATCGTCAGACTGATTACAAAGGGGAATTACATAAGCACGTGTAGTCGTGATAAGAGGTAGAAACGCCAGGAGGAGGCAGCCTGCTTGTGCACCGGTTTCTTCATCCGGTGCGTCCAGAGCATGAGATCATCCACAATTTGCCTGAGGGTGAGGATACCGTGGTGATTTTGTTGCTTGAAGGTCATAGCGTTTCTGGAATCCCAAATCTCCATAGGATGATGAGGAGGACGGAGTGCCAGATTACCGCATCCACCTGTGTAGGTAGGCGGCAGTCCCAGAGTCCATCAATGGTACTCGAAGGAGAGAGGCCGATCCGTTGCCAAATACATTGTGAAAGCGGACAGTCTAGGAATATGTGTGAGGTGGTTTCACCATCATGCCCACAGCGCGGGCATAGTGAGTCGGTGACGATATGCTTGCGCTGAAGGTTGCTTTTTGAGTTGAGTCGATTCCGAAACAGGAGCCATGCAAAGATCTTCACGTGATTTGAAACGCGTGGTCTTCACGGCAACGGCATGCACGTCGTCGTCGTCGTCATGGGAGCCCATAGTTGTAAGCTTTGATGCCCCATCGCTTTGCTCCAAGTACGACAGGGGAGCAGAGGAGAGGAAGCAACGGCGAAGCTCTCCCTAGGCTATGCTTGCTCGATGCCAACTGCCAAGGAACAAAAAGAGCACGCACGCTCGCCTCGGATCCCATTTCCTGGGCTGCCCAACTTAAAACCCGCGCCACGGCCAGTAGGAGCAGGACCAAAAGTTGGTAAAGAGGCACGTCTGCATCTGGCATGTGCATGCGGTTTCTCAAAAAACAAAAATCTGCATGCGCATGCGCGGGAAGAAGTTTCAGCTAAAGACGGCACGGCGCCACTTGCCGCTGCCTGAACTGCAAAGGGAAAGTGCATGTGCATGTACTCCTACTCCTACTACGTAGGGGAGCGAGGCAAACTTGACTACGTGCGACCTACTATCACCGATGTGGCAATGCAACGCAACAATATGGCGTATACTTTCTTTGCTTGAGCTTTGTGGGAGGGAAGGTCGAACCCACGGATTGGACGCAGAAAAGTCGAGGAGAAAAAGGCGGCACGCGCGCGCACGGCTCGTCGTCGTCGCCAACTGCTGCTGCAAAAGTGTGTGCGGGTTCTTCGTTTTTTACCGGGGGCAGACGTCCCATAGCTTTGCTGCTGCCTTGTGATTGTGATTGTGAAGCTTTGCGGCAGCAGACAACGCATGGGACCATCGTTGGGGTTTGGGTTGGCGTTGCACTGGATGGGATTGATCACATGCGACTGCGACTGCGACGCGAGCGAGCGAGCGAGGCGCTGCACTCGTCTTGTCTCCATGGAAACCGGCCGGAAAGATGAGTTAACTAGACGATCGAGGGGGTGCAGAATTTCGTGTTTTGACACTTTTGACAAATAAAATTCAAGATCTGATCCCAGTTTGAATTTTTTTTCAGAATTTGACCCTTTTGCTACCGTCAGGAACTCTGCCGGTAGGGTTAGACAGCCTACCGCCAGATCCCCTGGCTGTAGGGTGTGACGGAGGGGGACGGTGGCCGTTTGCCTATGCTGACGTGGATAAGTACCTTACCGCCAGGGACCCCGGCGGTAGGCTGTCTAACCCTACCACCAGGGACCCTGTCGGTAAGGTTGGTTGGCAGGGTTTTGCCATACAAAACGTTCTGTAAAGAAATATGCAGGGACCCTGGCGGTAGGTCACACCCTACCGCCAGGCCCCACGGCGGTAGGGTGTCTGAACCTACCGCCAGGGCCCCTGGTGGTAGAGTCCTGTGTTTTGTTGTTTCGAATTCATTTGGTTGCTTCTTTTCAAATTCAATATGACAGCAAATATCACAGCAAGTTTCACAAATATGACAGCAATATATGAGCTCACGTATTAATAAAGATTTCATATAGCAAATATCAAACAGTTTACACATAGATTCATAAGTAGGAAATAGCAAATAGCAAACTTGTCCATATAGTTTGACAACCCCTATTAAAACATAGATACATATGCAATAGACATGTTTATGGGCGGATAAACCTCCCCCCTCGTATGTTAGGCCTGGTCGTGGAGACAGATACGGCAGCGGATCCACCGGTTTAGGCGGAGGCGGAACGCTGGTCGGCATCCGACCGTTCAAGCAGTCCCACCTTGCCTTGCCCGTTGGAGTTTTCGCCTCCGCCCTTTCCCAGTTGATGATATCGAACGCAGATGCACTTAGGGGCGGCATCCTGACTCTCTCCTCTGCATTGCTCTCGAAGTAGATCCTCCGGCCCAAATTGTGCAGCTCCCAGTTAGAGTGCTGCTTGGCAGCTTCAATGGCCCCTTCCCGGCGTTCTTGGGAGATAGTTGGATCTCCCTCCATCTCTGCAATCACTCTCTTCAACTCCTTCGGACTCTGCACCCAACACTTCTGATCATCGGCGATCCGTTTCGCCTCTCGTACATCAAGACCGCCTCGTCTCCTGTAGAGGAACTCGTCTCAAAAAGCGGTCACCAGCACCAAGCTCGGGAAGGACTCGTACACGCATCTGAAGTGGCAAGCCGGACGGGTCGTGTTGGAGATGAATGGGCGATGGTTGCGCCAATCGCTATGCAACCTAAACATATGGATCAAATAAATAAAATACATATCAAGATGTGTCAAATGCAAAATCATACCATATCATACCAACCAAATCCACTACTTGCATCATATATATTTTGTTTACTACAATATGCATCATATCAACATGCATCATATCATAAAAAAACTCCAACATTCATCTTGAATGTATTATCTCCAAACAACATCTTCATATCATCATATCAACATGCATCATAAAACTACTATCAAGTCCTCCCACATGCATTACATCATAATTTTTTTAACAAAAAAATTTATGAACTAGGGTTCATCTTCACACTAACATACGAACTATTGATTAGAGTTCATATTCGATACCACTACTTACTAAAGAATTAAGAACTACAACTACAATCAAGGTAAAACAATCTTAGGTACAAAAAATCCAATCTAAATTCAAAAATATGAGGGATTTGAAGCAAATAATGCGTCGAATAAGAAGCAATTTTGCAAAAACTAATTGAAGGGATCGGAGGAGCTTACGTTTCTCTCTTTGGGGCAATCTCGATCCGCAAAAACGGTGAAGAAACGGTAAAGATCCGAGGGGGAGAATGGAGGAGATGAGGGAGGGAGAGAGGGGCGAGTTGGGGAAGAAAAGATGAAACTGCCGACCGGGGAGGGGGTGGGGAGGTGGAGAGATGGGCCGGGGCGTGGGGTTTCGAGCGAAATAACTGCCTGGACCCTACCGCCAGGAGCTCTGGCGGTAGGGTTAGGCAGGCTACCGCTAGGTGCCCTGGCGGGAAGGTGCGACGGAGGGGGTAACCCTACCGCCAGGGCCCCTGGCGATAAGAAAAATAGTCAAATCCTGAATTTTTTATCGACAGGGATCAGATTCTGAATTGATATCGTACAAAGGTCAAAACACGAAATTTTGCCTCGAGGGGGAGACGAGCCGAGCCGAATGGAATATGCAAGCTCGCTGGGGAAGTTGCTGCAGGGCAAAGATGCCGACGCATGTGCAGTACGTGGGCCCATCGATGCAGCTAGCAGAATAGTATTACTACTGTTCTACAGTGACAGAGGTACAGATATTCCATGTTTTCCGGTCAAGGACCGCATCAGAGAGCGCAGGGCGCCCTTGTTTGACCTCTTGTTTTCTACTACTCTAGTAGGAGTAGTAGCGTGTGCTTGGAATGGATTAGTGATAGTGATTTTGCTGGCAGATTCGCACATCAACGGCAGCTCGCCAGAAAGCGGGAACGATAGGGACATCAAGGTTGGGAAATTTGGACTGCTAATCTGTTTGCAGGGGTGATTAACTAGCGAGAAAGGTCAGACGTCGGCAGAGAACCTGCATCTGCATGCAAGATACAAGCAATTTCCTCCGGTAAAAGTAGTAGTAATTCTGTCCTCGTCTCTGTAGGGTCAAACAACCGACGCTGCCGCGCCTCGACGCTCGGGTCGCTGCCAAGAAATTCCAAGGAAATTTACCGAGGTGCGTGTAGCATCTGCAAGACAACGACAACATTTGCTTGGCAATTTACCTAGCACCACATGCATGGAAAAGATCCCGGCTTAGTTAAGCTACTAGCTAGGGCCCATGGCTACCACATGACCACAATAATCAACTCGCCTCCTTGCCACGTTTGCCAGCGCCGTACGATCCATCTACTACTAGTTTGAGAGACACTGTGGGTACAAGATGCATGATTGTGTTTCACTTTTCCCGTTTCTCTGGGATTAATGTATGATTAGTAGTAGCTCCAGCCACCAGGCAATAGCTGATGATGATTAACGGGCCGGGGTTCATCAGGTTTTGCGCGCCAAAAGTGGTTATTAAAGCCTACAAAACAGATAGGAAGCAAAAAGGCGGCACTGATCACAGGTTTCCAGACGAACACTAACCAGACTGTTCTGAACAGCAGCAGTAGTGGAATTAGTACGCAGGTTTCTGAAAAGAGAAAAGAAAGACAACACGATGGAGCCGGTGGCAAAAACTATCCATCTGTCTTGGGATAAGAAAATGGCAAGTGGAATGGATGAAACAATGGGCTTTCTTTTTTGAGAGAATTCCTTATTTGGCCTTTCTTAAAATTTGGTTTTCTTTTTGGCCCAAAAAACTTATTTTTTCCCTTTTTGACACTTAAACTTCATTTTGTTCCCTACGTAACACTTTCATCCAGTTTTCCATCCGATGGTGTTAACTATGATGTACAAAGACAATTTTGTCCCTGGTGGTAATATATGTCACCAAGAAAAGGAAGAGAAGGAGCGTGAATATGAATGTATGAAAGTGTTGCGCGTTGGAGATTCCACGTTCAAATATTCATATGCACCAGCGCCCGACCAGTCGCGTTGCACAGCTCGATCCGCGAGAGCGCGGCACTCAGTTGCTCACGCGCGAGTACGTAGAAAGCTAACACAAGAACCATGCAAACTAGCAACTTGATTGATTTTGCCTCAACAGTGAACGCACGTCTAGCCGGCACCTCACATGCGTAAGCGAACCAGTAAAAGCTAGCGCTTAATCGATCGGATAAATTCGATCTCGGCGGAATACTCTCGTGACTATCCTACTGATTCGTGTATATACATGGTAGTGAGGAGACATTTTTTTGGAACGATTCGATGGAGACATTTTACTTGATGGAGGCGTGAGCTTGTGCAGCAAATTGAGGCGCGAACACAGCTCAGGGACATCACCCGTCGAGGTTAAACTATCACCCGGAAGATTAATCTACACAAATTTATACACTACAGTCTACAGTAGAGACTGAATGGGTAGTTATTATTCCCCTCATCATATTATTATTAGTCCATGTTCAAAAAAAAAAGAAAAAATGTTCAAAAAAGAATATTGCTGCAATTTTTTTTAATGATTAGTCATATAGTACTATTTTTTTATTTATCCAACCACGACAAAATATATCACATTACCTCTTTGTTTGCATGTGAATAATCTGGTCATATACTACACTAGGGGTAAAATGTCTTTTCATGTCAGACTTAACACCGTTACTAGTCAAATCTGACGGAAGTGTCACATAGGGAACAAAATAAAATTTAAGTGTCAAAAAGGGAAGGAAAATGTTTTTTGGGCCAAAAAGGGAAGCAAATTTTAAAAAAAGGCCAAATAAGGAATTCTCTCTTCTTTTTTATTCCGAAAATGACCAAATGTATTGTAAAGAGGTCCATGAGAAGCACAAAACACCGTAAACATGACAAAAATTACATTGAGAACATGTTTAGCACACAGGTTTTCCAAGGAAAAAAGAAATACAATACGATGAAGCCGGTGGCCAAATTATCCATTTGTCCCCGCATAAGAAAATGGCAAGTGGGTGGGATGGATGAAACAATGGTTTTCTTTTTTGGAAAAGACCAGATGTATAATAAAGGTTCATGAGAAGCACAAAACGCCATAAACATTGTAAAAACAACACCATAAAAATCCAAACCATGGTGAACTCCATCAATCTCATCCTCCACAATCATTTTGTACATAAGCACAAAATATGTCATGGCCTCCCACAGTGTCTGTGGAGACCGTAGTTTAGCAGATCAATGGACAACTGTAAAGCGAGTTTGGAGCACTCCAAATGCCCTCTCAACTAGCAACTTCTTGTCTATGGGAAAAATGACATTTTTTGTTACCCCTTTGTTCAGAGGTGGTCTTGACAAAAAATCACACACGGAGGATAGATACCATCACAAATATAGTACCCAATGTTTTACTCATGACCATCGATGGTGTAGTTGCACGCAAGAGCGTCGCCCGCACACCATCTTACAAACAATGGAGACCACAATGTTGATGCCATTGTGAGAGCGAGGCATACCAAAGAAAAAAGTGTCAAATCCATAGGTCATGTGATGCAACTGTTTTAAGAATGATGGTGGGCTCAGTGGCCTTGGTATTGCCAGTATTGAGGATATGGGGCATTTCTTCCATTTACAATGCATGCAAGCTTAGGATCAAATTATACATGGGGAGCCTCTTGCTTCTCCAATTGCTATGAACCTTGATGTGTCTGCGGGATTTGATTCTCTCGAGTACTCCGGTCCGAACACCTTCATCATTGTAGTAGCAAATTTGATCATCGGTTTCAGGCATGTGCTTTTGGACATCTAGAAGTACTCGTCCCACAAATCTCTGACTGTGCCATAGAAGAGCATCCTCATTGTTGCCGTGCACTTCTAATACTTGAAGAACCCAATGGTTCCAATGGCATCCTTCTTCAGGATGAAGTAATCATTAAAGGCCCGGACAGCTTGGTTTTTTTTCGATCGAAGGGGCCACACGGCCCCCATTTTCATTATGAAAATGGAGTTGTTTACAAGGCATCAAAACCACCATTACATCACTGATCTAGAAGCCACATGATGCTCCAGCCTATCCAGCCTAATCATCACACCACCGATATTATATCACCACATCAGGATGCTTCAAACTGCCCAAAACTAGCCATGGAAGGGCCTAGTGCTACGCTAGCTACAAGGGTACCAGCAGACTAAATGACAATAACCAAATTAACATTATGCTTTGAAGCCAGCAAGCATTTCCAGCGACTAGCTTCACAAAATCCTTCTCACATGCGGCGCCAAACCATGCCCTCCTCTGAAGATATCACGAGTAACCCTCACAATACGCCTAGACACCTGATGAAGCATGCTTTGCACCCCTCTTTTCTGCAGATTTTTCCATGAGTCAAGTAGGGAACAAACAAGAAAGATAATGTCAGTAGGATATCTAGGCATAACACTTTGAAAACAGGATTTGTTCCTTGTTTTCCATATAGACCACAAGAGAGCAGCAATACCCAATAAAACAACTACTCTATCTTTGCCAAGATAGCTAGACAACCAGTTACGGCATAAGTCAAAAAAAAGACATGGGAGCTCTCTGCTCCCTAGAGCACATCCCACAATATTCCACAGGAACTTAGCTAAGGAACAAGAGAAAAATAAATGATTCACACTCTCTTCACAGTCACAAAATTCACAAAACTTAGCACCTTTCCAGCCTTTTTTATTCAGATTGTCCTTGGTCAGAATCCTATTTTTGATTACTAACCAAGAGAATGCCTTAACTTTAAGAGGCATCTTCATCCTCCATAGTTTATTAAAAGGGAAAACGACTTGTCTAGCTATAAGATAGTGATACAGAGATTTAACAGAGAAGCTACCGGAGTTTGTAAGTAGCCATTTAACTTTGTCAGGCTTATCCGACAAAATCACCTGACCACACATATCAAGTAACTTATTCCACATATCAAGAGTCTCCCCATGTAAACATCTTCTGAACCTAATGCAATTAAACTCCATGGTAAATACTTTCGTAACAGTAACATGTTTGCAAAAATTTAGATTATAAAGACGAGGAAAAATCAAACAAAGAGGTTTATCCTTTATCCACGCATCTTCCCAAAATCTAGTTTTACGACCATCCCCCACAATTCTCTGACAACATCTATAGAAAATATTATTAACTTCCATTAAGCCATTCCAGAAGTGGGAGTTTTTAGGAGATGATTCACATTGAGTCAAAGTTTTCTTCTTCAGATACTTTGCTCTAATCAACTCATGCCAGTCCCCCTCCTCATTTTCTAGTCTCCAGAGCCACTTACAAAGAAGACTAACATTTTTAACATCTAGATTAGTAACCCCCAGTCCTCCCTGGTCCCTAGGTTGGCACACATCATTCCAGTTGACCAGGTGGTACTTCCGCACTCCCTCCCTTTCTTGCCAAACCAAACGAGCTCGGAAGAAATCAAAGCGTTTACCCACACCTTTAGGCAATCTAAAGAAGGAAAGCATGTGACTAGGAACACTACTCAAGCAAGTCTCAGTTAGAATAAGTCTCTCTCCCATAGGAAGCAAGCTCCCTTGCCAGGTAGCTGCTTTCTTCTCACATTTCTCCTCAGCAGGTTTCCAATCGCTATTACTAAGTTTCTTATAGTGTAGAGGCATACCTGTAGCGAAAGGAAAGGTTCCAATTGTGCAAGTAAAGATCTGAGCATATTCCTCCTGTCTTACTTTCGCCTCACCAAGCGATAAACCTCGCTTTTAAAAATTAATTTTAGACCAGTCAAGTGCTCAAAGACACAAAGGATGATTTTAAGATTCCTAGCTCCTTCCAAGTCGTCCTCAAAACAAAAATCGTGGTCAAAGATATTGTAAAACAGAAAGGCCACCTTCATAAATCTGAGGCTAAACCTTTTATAAACCCTTGCTCTGAGCCCTTCCAACTGTGGTCACCAGGACATCAGCAGCTATATTAAACAGCAAGGGGGAGAAGGGACCCCCCTGCCTTAGACCTTTTCTAGTAGTAAAATAATTACCCAACATATCATTTAAAGTAATAGCGACTTTCCCATCAACAATGGTTGACTTGGTCCACTGAATAAACTTTTCAGGGAACCCTTTCATTTCTAACACAGAAAGCATAAAGTCCCGATTAATTTTATCGTAAGCTTTCTCAAAATCAACTTTAAAAAGCACACCGGAGAGCTTGTTTCTATGAAGATAGTGCATGGTCTCATGCAACATTACTACATTATCCAACAAATAACGCCCTTTAATAAACGTTGTTTGGATCTTAGACACTATCTTGTCCGCAACTAACATAGCTCTAGTGTTCAAAACCTTGGTAAAAATCTTAAAAGGAACATTAAGCATACAGATAGGTCTATACATTTGAATCTTATCAGCCCCCTGGCCTTTCGCAATCAATGTAACAACACCATAATTTAGCCTAGAGAGGTCCAATTTGCCATCAAAAAATCATTAAACAGCTGAAGTAGATCGAACAAATTAAATCCCAAAATACTTGGTAAAATTCAACTGGCATTCCATCGGGGCCAGCCGCTGCTTATGCGTTTCATAGAGAAGACAGCAAGCTTGATCTCTTCCAAGGAGAATCTAGCAGTTAACATTTTCTTATCTTTAATATCTAAACAAGTAGGAACAGGAATACTTAGGGAGATAGGTAACAGGTCTACAGGACCAAAAAGCTCTTTATAGAACATGGTAGCATAGTCCGTAGCTCTTTATCACCACGGATAATAACCCCATCCTGCACAAAACGAAAGATCTTGTTCTTTCTTTTCCTACCTTCGCCTTAATCATAAAATATCTAGTGATGTTATTCCCTTCCTGAGATCTCTCTCTTTAGAGCTGATACCATTTGATTTCCTCCTCTCTCAAAATCTTATTCAAACTACACTGAAGGTCTTTCCTAAGTTCATAGTCAGCTACTGATAACCCAGTTAGCTCACATCTCTTATCAAGATCATCTAGTTGAGAACTTAGAGTGTTTCTCTTTTTCCTATAAGCCCCCTCCACATTGAGATTCCAGCCTTTCAGGCATCTTCTCAAATTCCTCATTTTCTACATCCAAATGGCCAAATTATCCTTGCCATTTACATTAGAATGCCAAATTTTATTAACTACAGCAGCAAGATCATCTCTGGTAAACCAACATAATTCAAAACGAAAAGGTTTATTAGTTGTAATGGTTTTAACCCGTTATGCATAAGCAAGGCTGCATGGTCAGAGACACCTCTAACCAGTGTCCTGACAGTAACTAGTGGAAATTTTAACTCCCAAGCAGGGCTAACTAAGATCCTATCCAACTTAACAAAAAGGGGATCAATCTGGTTATTCGACCAAGTAAAATTTCGCCCAGAAAGCTCAAGCTCCTTCAGGCCCCAATGCTCAATAATAGAATTGAAAAAGACCATTTAGGAAGCTTCTTGACCTTGTTCCTATCTTTGCTCCTCCTAATGATATTAAAATCACCGCCAACAACAAAAGGATGATCATTACACCCAAGCATATGCACAAAATCAATCAAAAAATCTTCTTTGTCTCTGGAGTGAGCAGCTCCATAGACATTGACCAGATTCCATTTGAAACCCGTCCTCTTATCCATAAGAGTCATCCTAGTCAAGTATTTACTAGCTACACAAGTATCTACTTCAAATAAATCTTCTCTAACCCCCATAAGCAAGCCACCCGAAGCACCAATAGATGGCTGCCAAAGCCAAATAAAGATGAAACGGCCGCTAACCCCAGCCAGCCAGGGGTCAGGGAACGCACTCTTTTTTGTCTCTTGAATACAAACAAATTCTAGCTTATGCTCCGAGATAGTTTCTGCGAGAAATCTTCTCTTTTCAGGTTCCCCTAATCCTCTAGCATTCCAAAAAATACCAGCCATAAAAAAACTTTATATATAATCAGGTATCATTACCAACATTACACCGAACCTTTGGTTTAACACTGAATGCACCAGTGCAGACCTTTCTTTTAGGTTTAAACAGAGAAGATAACATCAATATTTCCTCTCTTAGATCCTCATCCTCTTCGGAATCAGAATCAGAATGAGAAGCTAAGTTCTTAATAGCATCAGGGTCAAAACTATCCAGTTTTGACTCAGTATCATTATCTTTTCTATCCTCTTTCCTTAATCTGGCAGTAAATAAATCACTTCTAGACTTTTCTAATTCCTTAATCATAGAAATAGATCGCTCTATTTCCTCAGGACTTCTACCTAAGCTAACACCAATAGAACTAGTAATATGGGAAATAAAGCTAGGTACAGTATTTAAAACAGTAGGTAATGTGGTCTCACCTGGGGTTATCTCGAGGTTTTTCTTTCTAGCCATCTCCGTAGCTTTATCCATAGTTTGTCCTTCATCTTTTTTCTTGTTCCTGTCGCTCCTTCTTCTTGCTGCCTCGTCGGAAGCAGCTTTGTCCTTAGCCTTTTGAACTCTAGCAGCAGCCTCGACGAGTTTCATTTTGGTTGCATCAACTCCCCCGCCAATATCAGGTAATGGGTTTTGTAACGCATTTTCAGATATGACCACACAAGGGTTTTTCCCCAGACCACCATCTTTCCCCACAGGTGCAGCAGTCAAATTCAGACACACAGGCTTTTCATTCTCTTTATCAACGTCATTCTGTACTTCATCAGGATCACCACCAAGCATCTCTCTGTCAACTGCCTCATTGATCTCACCAATTTTTTGTGTACCAATGCCAAGTCGCCTCGCAAAGTCATCAGGGTCCTGCGTACAATCAAATTCGTCTTCTTTCTGATAATCCACATCATCAGTAAAATCCTCCAGCACAGCTGAGTCTTTGGCGAATTCAGCATTAACTTGTTCTACTCCGGATAGTAGTTTCTCATTTGACATTTTTTTCTCAAGCAGTTTTTTCCTAGTCTCTCTCTCAGCAATTAAGTTCATGTCAACTTCATACTGGCTAGAAATAACTTCTTCCCTGTGTGTATCTTCATCATAAGCTGCACTTGTATCTACATGTAGCTGATTCCTCGGAGATTTACTGCATCCTTCATCATCTCCATTTGCCTTATCTCTAAGTCTTTTTTCAGCAACACTAACATTCGCGGCAATGTTTCTGGGATTACTCACTAAAATCCCCCTTCCATTGGACCTCCTTCTTCCACAATATCTTCCAAATCGAAGTAGATGTCATAAATGTAGCCACCCTCATTAAGAGGCACACTTGATGGTATTTTTCTTGGGTCCATAACCCCTATTTTTGCTCTAAGAACCTCACATTGCCTGTACAATTCCATATCGATCTCAAGGACCTCACCAATCAGAGACCCAACCTCACAAAACCCTTGGTAGTGCTGCAAGGTTTCTGGCACTCCGCTAATTGTCACACAGCATACATATAACTTGTACGATGCCATCGAGGAATTTGTCCATCTGCTTATCTTTATACTGACTCTGCTACCAATCAACCCAAAGAAGCCATAGGTTTTCATTTCATCAATTTTTTGTATTGAAGGGAACTTCACCAGAAATTTGTTTTTTAGATATGGTTTAGCCTGCCACTCCCATCCCCATTGAAACATCATGCTCAAAGAGTTGACCAGTTGCTGTGCAGTGAGCATCCCATCTTTAACAGTGACAACAGCAATCGCCTCCTTAGTTTTATCCGACTACGTCTTCTTTCCAGTACGAGCAGAGAACATCTGAAGCCCATCAGCTCCCATACCAATCAATCCAGCTATTTCCTTAGGTTGCGTCAACAGTGAGCATTTCCGAGATAGATGAGAATCCCTTTTGGTACAGTTCACACAGAATAGAGCAGTTTTACAATCCTTGATCCCAAACACTTGGTAGATGCGGTCAAACACTTGCCGCCGCAGACTCGTCGATGCAATAGCGCATCGGGGGCAAAGTAGTTGTCGATCAACATTAGATGCCCCTGCCTTATTCCGGTTCTGGACTCGATGTCCCGTTGTTGATTCCTTGGGGTTGAGAACATGCTCCTTCGCATGCCTTCAAGAACCGTCATCATCATCGCCTTCTCATCCTCATATTGCTCCTAGTCATCTGACAAAGACGGGTCCATGAACTCGATGTACAAATACTCCTCGTCCGAATCCATCGTCCTTGCTTCGAAGTAAACAATAAGATCGTAAAAAAATGGCAATGACATTTGGTCGTGCACTTGTGTATGTGGTGTTCACTATGGAAGGCAGGGGCAGGATACCTAGGCTACGGCGGCGTAGTCTAAGGACAGGAAAGTGCTTGAGTGGAGTGGCGGAGGTCCAGTAAGGTCTGTGTGGCGGCCGAGGTGGTACAACGACGACATCGGTCGTCGGTGTGTGAATGCAAGACATGGGAGAAAATGACTGAGTGGGGGAGGGGGAAAAGGCTCCGGGTGTGAGTTTCTTACGGGCCAGGCGTGGCGGATGTCCCAACTCCCCCAAACCTCCCCTTCGTTTGATGTCGATTTGCAGGATTTCAAAGATCATGGCCTGTTTGAACATTTTTTACAGCCACCAATGAATGGCGAAATTATTCAGACAATATGGTATAGACATTTGCGTCGATTTGGTGATCGGCTCGAAGATGCCATTGGCAGTTGCTGGCCCGAGTAAGATTTTGTTTTGTGGCAAATTGGCCGGAGTATTTCATCTTTTCTCGTCAAGGACCGCATCAGAGAGAGCAGAGCACTATTTATTGTTTTGCTTTTGTTTTCGAATTTTCTTAGAGTACTCTCTCTTGTTTGACCTCTTATTGTCTATGAACGTGTGCTTGGATCAGTGACAGTGAGACTGATTTTGCTGGCAGCTTCCCAGAAAGCGGGAGCGAAAAAGACACCAAGGTTGAGAATTTTGGATTTCTGAGCTGTTTGTAAGGGTGATTAAGCAAAGATAAAGGTAAGACGTCGGCAGAGACCGTGCATCTGCCTGCAATTTCCTCTAGTAAAAACTCTCATTCTGGCATCTTTGTCTTGGTAGGGCCTAGCTAGCGTGGCGTTGGTCAAGACTACCGACGCTGCTGCGCCTCGAGTCGCTGCCGAGAAACTCCAAGCCAGTTTACCGAGGTTGAGTAGTAGTATATCTGCAAGACAACGACAAGGACAACATTTGCTTGGCAATTTACCTAGCGCCACATGCATTGCAAAGATCCCGACTTTAATTATTAGTTTATCTTTTTTTGGCGAAAAGACTTTAAGTATAGTTAGCTAGGGTCCATGAACCTTTCCACGCTCCATCGCCTTTCGCCTCATCTCAGCAGCAGACAGTAAGGAGAGGAGACACTGTGAGTGGCGAGTACAAGAAGATGGATCATTGAGCTTCGCTTTCCCGTTCTCTGGGATTAATGCATGATTAGTAGCCTCAACCACCAGGCGACAGCTGATAATGGTGGATTCGTGGTGAGCACGCCGGGGTTCATCAGGTTTTGCGCGCCAAAAGTGGTTCGTGAAGCTTAAAAAACAGGAAGAGCAAACAAAAAGGCACGTACGCTTGGCGGCAATGAATTTTCAGGGAAATATCAAGAGACTGTCTACTACACAGACTTCTGAATGAGAGAGATAAAAATGGAAATATGAAGAAGCCGGCGGCAAAATCATCCATTTGTCCTCACATAGTAGAATGAGAAGAAGAAAAATGTCAAGTGGAAGCTTATCTTGGGTGAAAGCTTATCTTGGAACTTGATGAAGCAGAGCATTTCAGATAGAAATAAAATAAGCAAAACCATGTGCAACGTCTCAAAGATCCAGTAAAGTAAGGAGAGTAAAGTGTACGCAAGCGTTAGGAGGCTGCGTATGTGAATCAATATCATCAGTTCATTACCATAACTCGAACTCGACAGTTTTTCTTTTTTTTCTTTTGGTTCTTGGCTTACAGAATTCATCTGCAATTACACTGACAAGACTTGTCAGAATTTCCATGAGAATGAGGCATTGGCAAGTGAAGGCCTTGGCAGCGCCGCATCGCGTGCACCACCGCCCTCCCCATTTGCGCAGCTCCATTAACCGGTGCGATCCGATGTGCTCCCCCCAGATCGGCAGCGCCTAGTGCGGTACTACTACTAGTACGCTGCAGCAGCTTTGAATGGCCTTCAAGTTGTGCCAGCCCAGCCAGCATCGTTCCCTCACTATCATGTCAGTGATGACATGATAAGTAGTGGAATCCAAACATAAAACGAAGAATCTGTCTAAAAATACTAAGCGAGAATAAATCAGCCACCGTCATACTAGTACGTATTTGGAGCTTTGTTGACAGATGTTTGGCGCCGGGTTTCCTTTCCTAGGATAATATCACTCGCGCATCTAATCTAATCTAATCTAATCGGTGGCCTCAATGAATAAAGCATCTAATCGTTCTTCTGGTGATGTTTGTGCTAATGCTGGCACGTCGTGAGTAGATTAGAGAAAGCAGAGCAGGGAGACGGACAAGCCAAGCATGAGTGCATGCAGCATCGGAGCGTCGCCAGTCGCCACGTTGCCTGCCCATCATTCATTCATTCACTCATTCATTCATTCATTCATGGCCGCACCGGTCCTCCGGTCGGGCTCTCGCCGGAATCATCAATCAGTCCACGTGCAACGCCAACAGGTTTCCCCTCCGGACCTCAATACGTATTTCCAACCCAAACAATTACGTACGTGTATACCGAGTACTTAAATTAGCAGTAGCTGGCCCGAGTAAGACCAATTTGTTGTAAAAAAACCAAGCAACAAAGCATTTCGTTCTCATTGCCAACACAACACACGCACACACTCTCGATCGATCCATCCAGCTCTCCAGCAAATTTTACAGGTCGTGATTTAACTAGCGGATGCTCTCCTTTTTTGGGGGAGTACGTACGTAGTAGACTACTAGTGGTAGTAGAGTGATCCTGATTATACTTGAGCTAGCTGCCGCATGGCATTCCTCGTCACGGTGCGCGCCAAAAAGAAGAAGAAGAAGCTGGAATGAATGAGCATCACACATCTGAGCGCCATGCGTCGCGGCCGAACGAAATTTCGCGGGAACGTGGGGGCGGGGGCGAGCAGAACAGAGCGGGAACTGAGGAGCCAGGAAGACGACGGTTTGATTCACAGGAATCTCGGGCCGCCCGAGGTGGTGGCCGCCGCCGTGGTGGACACCATCATCATGCGCGCGAAGTCCTGGAAGCCGACGAAGCCGTCGCCGTCGGCGTCGACGCCGCCGATCATGCGGCGGCAGTCGTCGAGGCTGCACCCGTCCGCCTCGCCGCCGAGGATGGCGAGCAGCACGCCGCGGAGCTCCTCGGCGGTGATGCGGCCGTCGCCGTCGGCGTCGAACACGTTGAAGGCCTCCATCAGCTCGTCCTCGGGGCCGGCCTCCCCGGCGGCGGCGATGGCCGCCACGGCGTCCAGCTCGTCGTCGGAGGGCTCCTCGTGGCCCAGCCGCCGGAGCACGGCCTCCAGCTCCCGCCGCGAGATGTCCGCGGGGGGCACCGACCGCGGCGTGGACGCCCGCGGCAGCGCGTCCTCGGAGGACGACGAGGTGGTGGAGGAGGACGACGCGGACGCGAACGACGGCGCCTCGCTCCGGGAGATGCCCCGCTTGCCGCCGCCGTCCTGGTGCTGCTGCTGCTGCTTCTTGCCCCGCTTGGGCGACGGGATGGAGAGCTTCCGGGCCAGCGACTGCATGGAGAGCTTCATCTTCCAAGCAGGCCTTGGGCAGACAACAATGGAGGAAACCTACTCAAAGGAGATGAATGCGGATGGGATGGGATTGCAGCAAGAAAGATGGATTGATGGGGATGTGTGGGGTGGGTGGAGACGGAGGAGGGAGGGAGCGATAAATAGGCGAGGAAGGAGGACGGGGAGCGGGGAGGGGAGTGAGCTTCGCGGAAGCTTCCTCCTTGCCGGGGTTCCCGATTTTTCAGTCGTCGAGCTCGCGTCCGGTACGCTTGGTTGGTTGCTTCTGCATGGGTAGCCTTTTCTTTTCCTGGGGTGCGCTGGGACGCGCTGCGGATTTATCTTGGCTTGCGACGGATGGAGGGGCCTCCGGGATTTGCTGCGGCAGCTGGCTGGAGATGGCTCCTTGTGCCTTCTCTTCTCCGTTCTGGGGTGCCTATCCAGCCGTCCAATCTGGATGGAAATGGAAATGGCTTTCTTCAAGATGTACAAAGAGCCTGATAGTAGGTATCTTTCTTTTTCCATGAACTTCGAAATGTAGGTGTTCAGTATATAAAAATTCAATACAGCTAAACGTTAGTCGCCTGAAAATTCAATCTGGGTCAGTCGATTTTCGCTGGAAGAAAGGAGGCGCCGGAGGGAACGAAGAAACAGCCGCACGGAGGGGCTCGCCGGAGAAGCTTCCGCATGATCTATCTTAGGGTGAGGGTGGGGGCGGAAGAACGGTGGTGATGCAAGTTCACCGAAGAAAAAACCGACAAGGCCCGTGGCTAGAGGGATGATCGGGAGCGGCAACAAGATAAACGGTAGGGGAGGTTGAGGGGAGGTCGGTGCGTCGAGGCGGTCATGGGAGCACTGCCGGCCGCGAGCGGTGGCAGCGGGCGGCAAGAGGAGAAAGAAGACGCCATGTGATCTGGAAAGCGTTTGGAGGAAGAAGACATAACCTGGGCCGTTTGTTTTCCATCTAAAGATTCAAACTGATCCTGGCCAAATTGAGTGAGCCAAATCAAAATTTCAGCCGATTGACTCCTAGCCATTCCCGTAAAAATTATAGAGTAGAGTAGACTGGTTTTGTTTGCTTATAGCGAGAACCGGCTTCAAAACAGAATCAAAAAAAAGTAAAACATTGCGATCGTCGAAGCACATCTCAATACACAGGGCTGCTTCTTCACCGGGAATATCGGTATGAACTAAGGTTTGATAGGTTTTATTTGTGGTCGATTAATGTTGTAATACAACTCGATTCGGGTGTCTAGCTAAGTTCGGCCAGACTAGGGGTGCCGATATAGAGTTAGATTTGGATATTGATATAGGGCCCGATTAATGGTTTGATAGGCCTTGAATTGGACATGTTCACATGAAAACTCTTGATTTTACTGTACGTTTTGTTAATGGCAAGATCAAGAGTTTGTTTTTATGGTAGTACAATAGTTTCAATGTTTCCCATGTCCATTGTACTTGGCTGCATGTGTCAGTGAGTTGACCTTCATGATCAGTCCATGCTACATGTAAATCTATTGATCTTGTTCAGTTCATCATTTCAGTGCTCTGTCGGAAAGCTTGTGCTCGGCAATGTTGTTGAGGGCAACTGCTCGAAGGACAAGGAGGTGGCAGAGGGCAGCACGTCGCAGAAGCGTCGGATCATGGCAATGAATTTTGACCATTTTCATGAGGATGCAGGCCCAACACACTTCTACAAGGTGATCTTAGCACGCGTAGTGGAGTTACTGTTGATCTCCGATGTTTCCGTAAACACATGACCAACATCATATTGAAAATCGTTCAGAGGACGAACACCAGCTGCAACTGGAGGGTCATGCTCCAGGTGATCAGTTGTAGGCTAGCCTTTGATAACGGGTGGTCCAGCTTCGCCATAGCTCACCAGCTGAAGATCAGTTACCTCCTCACCTTCGAGGCGGTGATTGCGGACACCTTCAAGGTGCATGTCTTCGATCTTTCTGGCGCAGAGGTGGTGACCAAATGCAAGAAGCACGATGAAGAACTTGACTTGATCCGGAAAGTTCAATGTATTTTCTGTATGATCATGGTTGTTGTTGTAGTACCTAATGTAGTGCAAATGATTGTTCAAATTGCTATATTCCACCTATGAGTGTGTGTGCTGATAAAAAATTATTTCCTTGACACTCTTGCTTCGCAGTGTTGTAAAGCCTAGCACATTGCTGCTCGCTATTCATCACAAATACATAAATGTTTTTGGCATTAACAAAGTCTTCAAGATGTAGTTTTGGCCACTAGTTTCTATTGCAATATCTCTCTATGTATAAACAACAAAACTTATAAGATGCAATTAATGTCTTTTGAGGCAAATTTATACTCCCTTTTTTTGGAACGCGGTCCCTTAGGGCCAGATTCATTAAAAACATGAAGAAGAGAATTGTCCGGTTAGTTAACATAGACCCGGGCGAAAACCATTACAGCACGCCCACATGACAGGGCACCTGGCCGATCTGGCTACCCACAAGACCCACACACAGCGCCAAGGAGCGAATACCGTATAGTTTAACTGCCATGTCATCGTCATCGCCTCTCTTCGAGCAAGCGACTCCGAGTTCACTGTAGGCGACCCGTCAGAACCCCTCCGAACAAACAAAACACACGACTCTTGCCGGCCACTGCCAAACAATCGACCACAAGCGTCGAGGACAATGCAACTCCGATTTTGCCGATGAGCTTCACATGAGAAAGTTGCAAACCCGCACCGACCTAGTCCAAGGCATCCTCCGGAGTGCACCGACCACTGAAACCAGGCTCATTTTTTTTTCTAGTAAGTTTTTAAACTCTGTTCGAAGTCTTGGGCCCAAAACTTGACTTAGGAGCTGTTCAGCAATCCACCAGCTCCCTGTAATTTAAGAATCCACGGAGTACCTGTTCGCTCACTCCTCGGTATTTAACTGGAACTCCGCCTGCTCCGGGAGCGGCATCGTGGAGCGGAGGGACTCCGAATAGGCCCTTATTTTGTGATATGGACGGTGTAGTACACAGTACCCACAGGGATATCATGGCACAGAGGATCTGCCGAATTAATTCTGGAATGAACAGAGCCTGGTCTTCGTAGGAGCATGTTGGCCTGCCTGATCTCGGTATTTTTATTAGCTAGTTGCATGTTTGTTTATTTTCGCCACGAAAAAGTTTCTCGCTTTATGTTAGCCTGCTCCTGGGCTGCTTGGCTATTCGTTGGGCTTTAGCTGCCGCCGAGATGCTTGATCAAAATTTCCCCTTACTCTATGACCTCAACCCCGTCAAACAAACAGAGCAAACACCACAGCACAAGACAAAACAATAGTTATACAGTAAAATATGAGCACTTTGTACATGTCCTCTTCCCATGGCACACTGTTTTTGCCCTTGTATAGTTTTCCTTTTTGTGTAGTATAAACACTAGACAGTAGCACTTGAGCAGGTCTATGACAATATATACATCTTCTTTGGCTGCAAAAATGAAGGATACCGCCAGACGTTTGCTAAGCTGAAAATGACTCTTAACCGCATCGATCGGTTGCACCCTATAAGCTGAAGTTCTGTGTGTGTGTTTCTTGCTTTGGTTGTTGGCCCAACGAGAAGCCTGTGATTAGGGAGTTTTATATGTACTAGATTATTTCTTCTTGGGAGGGCAAATCCGTTCACCCCTCGATGATTAGGCATGGTCGGATTCGCGGCCACCGCCGACCTGCCTTCGCCGCGAGAACGACGGCGGGGTACGAAGTTTGCTACCTTGAGAGAAAAAAAAATGAAATCGCCAGTCGCCGATCGACGTCGTTTCGTTTTCGGTCGTGCTGTTCATGTGCACACGTTGAGGAAGCTCAGAGCAACGTGCAGGAACAGTGCTCCTACGTACGCCGCCCCAATAATTTATGTGCGTTTCTCTGCGTAGCATGCGTGTAGGGAACGCGTACGCATACGTACGTACGTACTGTACGTGTATCTGGATGGCCGGAGCATACAAACGGTTCTTGGTGCTCGGTCAGAGCATAAAGAACCTCGCAACTTGTGGCGCCAGGCCAAATGAGTGGCCCAACCAACGGTCAAATCTTTGATTGGAAGCTAATTCTCTTGCAAACCACATCTTGATCATGATTAGGGTACGGGCCGTTGTCCCTGATTGGCTAGATCATGGAGTGATTGCTTTGGAAGTAGCTGTCTCAGGTAGGTGCAGCAATGAGCATGACGTGCTAGTTGGGTCGACAGCGCTCATCATGGCGGAAGGAAGCCGTCTATGATTAGCTCTTCCGGTCCGAATGTCAGACGCCTGTGGTTTGGGCGTAATATTTATGGTAGGAATAATCCTAAAATGAACTGCGTTTCTCATCATCATCATCATCTTCTTCTTCTTCTCTTTTTTAGGTCTTGCAAGTGCGTGCCGTTTCGAATCTCACCCGCGCGAATCCTGATACGATCGTTTTCAGATGCTGCTGCATCATGCATGTACAGCTCTCTTCAGTTCAGTTCAGTTCTGTCCTCCTCACGCGACGAAGCTTCCGCGAAGCTTCCCGGCCAGCCGTCATCTCGCCTGTCTCCACCGGTGGAGTCGACGTACGGGCGCCGCTCGTGGCCGACTTGTGTGCCACCACCACCGGCACTGCCCACCCAACTGCGCACGGCACGGCACGAAAGCGTATCAAAATATTTTGCAGCCTGACTTTCGACACGACACGCACCGGCCCCAAACCGCGTTGAAACTCGAGAACAGGCACATCCATACATACACAAGCAATGGGTTAGTATTTGTTTGGCTCGTTCCCACTCCCATGCATGCATCTCTACGTCACGTCTGATAATAACAAGGAAGAAACAAGCACGTATTGATTGGTGGAGCGTACGCGCATCGCGCTCGTAATCCACGGCCTATCTTCTGTTGGTCGGTAATAATCAGTCCATCCCTCTCGGCCACTGAAACAAGTTACTAGTACGAGCTTTGTGCGTGTCGAGCGAGGGTGTAGCGAGCGTGAGCGGTCCAAATGGGTCTGGGCTTGTTCCAGAAGAAACCGGTCCGTTTAATTTGTTTCCTCTGAACTCTTTGGGATTGCAGAGGGAAGAGCCTCGCCGCTGTCCTTGCCAGACTTGAGTTTTGCTCGGCTCGTGTACGAATGCGGTGCATCAATGCAGAAAAATGGACCGGTGGATGCACGGATGCTACTACTTACTCATAGTTATTATAGCCCTATCAATTGTGCGTGGACTGGACCATGCCATGGCATGGCATGGATGCATGTACCGATCATGGACGAAAGACAGCAAAGGACTGCTTGATAAAGGAGGTAATAGCACCCAAGTATCCTAACTTGCATAGAATATGATGATTCAGTCCCAAACTAGCAAAACTTGGCTATCGTCTGCTTTGCAACACCATGTATGATAATTTAGTAAAGGCCAATCACGGCTCGACAATTGGCGGGGTGCATTTGAACCGGTCGGTATACGCACTTTTGCAAAAAAAACCTGCCGTTTTTTAATCAACCCGCACTCAGCGTCTGAACCAACCGACCAGGATCGACGCGAGCGGCCCGTCTTGGCGTGGCCATATGGTAGCGCGACGCGATGAATGAAGCGGCGGCGTTGGTCGTGCGACGCGGCGCTGGCGTGGAAGAGCGCCAGAGCGTGCTGCGCGCGACGCGTCGCGACGACCAGCGCCCCGCTTCATTCATCGCGCCACGCACCATGCTGGCCGCACAAGACGGGCGCCGTTCGTGCCGATCCTGGTCGGTTGGTTCGGACGCTGAGTGCGGGTTGATTAAAGAAAACGGCAGGGCTTCGCAAAAGTACGCAGACCGACCGGTCCAGCCACCTGGTCACAATTGTCGGCGATCGGCCTTTGACTAAATCATCATACGAAACGCAGCCGCAGATGAAGTCAAGTTTTACAAGCCATGATTGAACCATCACATTCCGCAAAGCAGTGTAGTGCGCTATTGCCTTCTGATAAAGAGCGGTCGTAGTAGTACATACACGGACAAACACGCGGACACAGGGAGGGAACATGGGTCGCTGCGTAGCCTAGTCAGATAGCCTGAGTGATAAATTTGATATGGTACCTACTACTACCTTCCTCTGGGCCTGTTTTTCACGGCTGCAACCATTGTTAACTAGAGTAGCACAGGTCCTTCACCGCCGGATTTGCCGTTATCTGTTCAGACCAAAGAAGTCGTCGTCTCCGTCCAAGTTTTTGGAAGCTCGTACGTATTCTGGCGTTGCCGCGAAGCCTTATCTGCAGCCAACTTGCGCAACGGCATACGGGTTCTGCCTCTGCCACTGCCGCCGCCACCGGAACGGATCAGCTCGGAATGTTGATGGTAACCGTGTGCCAGGGCAAACAAACACGTATCTCATCGACAGTTTTGTCGTTTGGATCGAGCATGAAACCAAGCAAGCAGGCCTTCACTGTCTGCGTCGATTCGCTTTCAGCTAAGTTTCTTTGGCGGACCCGGTCGTTGAGACCGGCGGCCGGCGGAGAGGCCGGCCACGTCGTCGCACGGGTCGATCGCGAGCACGTGTAAGTCGCGCTGAAAGTTCCTCGCAAAAGGCTCGTCACTGATGCCGACTTGGCAAAATCAGCAATGCTTTCAGGCACCGTGTCCATGGCATGGGCTTGTAACATGTGCGTGCTGTAGCCGGCTGGCGACACGCACGCGCTAGCTGCTTGCCGACCGATGCACGGCGGCAGAGCCGACGACTTCCTCCGGTCGCGCTGACGCTCTACATAGGTGCAGTCGTCGCCTTCGGCGTCAGCGGGCGGCGGCGCTCTCCCGGCTTCTTGGAAGTGCGTTTGCGTCCACTACAACACTGGAAGCTGATTTCGTTTTACTAGTTCAAAATCCCAACTCTTTGTGTGCACAGGTCCTAGCTACAAAATACTTCCCGGATGGCAACATCTTCAAAGCAAAACTGAAACCAGGGATATCATATACATGGAGGAGTGTGCTGAAAGGAGTAAAATTATTAAAGGATGGAATGATTTGGCGTGTAGGAAACGGTGAAAAAAGATTAATACATGGGAGGATCCCTGGATTCCATCAAATATGCCTAGAAAACCGATCACGCCAAGAGGGGGAAATCTGCTCTGTAAAGTGTTAGAACTCATCGATCCTTGCAGAGGAGATTGGGGATACAACGTTGATCAATCAAACCTTTTGCAGAGAGGACACATCCAATATTTTAAAAATCCATTTATCAGAGGATATGGAGGATCAGGTTGCATGGCACTTTGATAAGAAGGGGCGATTCTCAACATTTTCTATGGCGTCTCACTCACCATAGTTTTTTCCCTTTAGACCAAAACAGGCAAGAAGAGGATTTGATATCAGTATTATGTGCCCCGTTTGCTTGAAAACAGAAGAAGATGGAGGCCATTGCTTCTTCAAGTGCACACAAGTCAAATAGTTATGGAGGACGACAATGTTGGAAGAGGTCAGGCTTGATCTGATGAAATGTGTAGACCCTATGAAAATTGTGTCTGCTTTATTACGAATGGCGAATGAAAACTGCATAAAAGTCTGCACCTTGTTATGGCTATGGTGGCATGAAAAGAACAAAGCAAATGCTGGAGATCAAAGAAGAAATATTGCAGCAGTAGCACATACAATGGAGGTGCAAAGCCAGGAATTCCAAAATTGTTATAAAAAGGAGAAAGCTCAATACTTGGTGCAAGCTAAACTTTTGAAATTGTGCCCACCTACCGTTGACTCTCAAAATTAATATTGACGGTGCCTTCCAAAAGGAGGGTGGGGCTTCATCATAAGAAATGAGGATGTAGGAGTAGAAGCAGCTGGAGCTGGCAATCTGAACATGGTCAGAGATGCACTTCAATCTGAAACTTGGGCACTAATGAAGGCAATTTGCAGAGCCATCAAGCTTGGCATGGGGCGCATTATCATTGAAACATGTTGTTTGGTTCTAGAACAAGCTATAACGAGCAATGCTTATGATCTAGCGGGTCACGGAGTTTTATTTGAAGAAGTTAAGCAGATGCTCAGGTTAAATTTTAGCTCATGGAACATTGTGTGGTGTCCAAGGACATGTAACAATGTGGCTCATGTATTAGCATCCCATGGTTCTTGTATGGGTGATGGAGAATCAGTGCAATGATTCTCTCAAGTGCCAGACTTTGTATCTGAACTTTGTCACCAGCGATAAATATTGGGCAGGTTGTATAATGGAATGAACTAGTGGTCGTTCCGTCTAAAAAACCGGGTTTGGCAAAGCAATATCATTGTCAGAACGAAATCTACCTGGTAGTAAGAGTTGAGGGAGGGAGATTGCACCCAAAAAAAGTTCAAGGGCAAAAACCATGCTATACAGTAAGTAGAGGGACTAGAAATGTACTTTACACAACGAACTATACCAATATACAACAACCATAAGAAATTGTTGTACAAAACTGTTGCTGGCCTCGTTTGCCTGAAAGCCATGCAACTTGTTTACATCATTGACGACCACTTTCAGGCAGCCTCCAAGGCTTTTGCTAATCAATTCAAGTCAAGCTTTGTAACGTCTAAAAAAAATAAGATACATAAAAAAAATTGATGTGTCCTAGCACTTCAGAACATGTATAGAATGCATAGGCTTCACAACTAAAAATTATGTAACCTGAAGAAATTGAGACACGGAAATGAAGGTTTTGCCGACTGCCTTAAAACAGTACGTGTCCAGCTCTCATTCAATGGCTTAGTGAATTGTTTTGAAGAAAAAAACCAAATGCTAATTTCTTTTCATTTTTGAGGGGGGATCAACTAGTGATTTCTCCATGTGCCTATTGCATTACATTTCTCGCGAGCGTGTTTAGTTGCATCTTCTCAGTAAACGAAAATTCATCTGCACACCTGGAGCATACATAGTGTTTCTTGCTACTTAAATATTGAATATCCTTTCACCCGAGATATGCCCTCTTTAACAAGCTTAGTACAGCTCCTTATTCGTCGAAAATTATCCGCGGTGAGAATATGCCATCTCGAATTCGTCTAACCACCATTTCTTGCTCATCCTTCTTAGGAAATTTCAGAGCACGAGGTGTATCAAGAGCATCGCAGTACTTACATCGCTCATCTCCTTTCAGAACTGTCATCTGCAAACTCGGAGCTCGCTCCAGCATGGATCTTATAAATGTAAATTGTTGTTCTAGTGACCTAAAGCCAGAAAATTCTAGTTCTTTCAAAAACCTGTTCTTAGGGCCGTCAAATTGCATTTCCCACTGAGGGCTCCTTCTTTCGGTGTGCAGCTGTCTGGACTTATCATCCACATCACATATATGTTCCCAAACCTGTGTTTGTGTGACCAATTCATTACATATGTAAGTTTTAAACATCTTTCTGCCAAAATATATAAAGAACTACAATAAGCTTTAATTGTTGAGTACGAAAGAAAGGCATCACAATTATTAAGGAGAACAATATTGACAAAGACATCACCTCAATATGCAATATTTCAATGCATGGTGCCGCCAAAAGAAATGCTGTCGTCCATAAAAGGTCAAATTCAACAAATATACCACGCACGGATAGCTTCCTTAGCTTACAAAAAGCGGGGAGGAGTTGCCTCATTTCATGTTGCATCCAAAGCTGATCACAAGATAAATAAATTCAAAAAAAAAAGAATGCATAGTTCGCAATCACATTGATGAGAATATCAATAAATATATGTGGATTCTTTATCATGCATAAACATATGCACAATGTATTTCTGAAAGTTGTCACAACATAGTGAATACAAAAAGGGAACAAAAAAAAGGGAAAAAGAATGTGAATACTTGGCGGAAATGAACCACAACTTACGTTTTCTCCTTTAAAACCCAATGTGAGAGTATGTATACAAGTCGTTCCTTGTAGAAGCTCACTTAATTTAAATTCACTTTGACCATGTATTGCATCGCATGAGAGTTCTAGTTCCCCAAGAGACGGGACCAAAATAAAGGCCAAAGGAGCATGGCGAGATACCCAAGTGTTACATCTAAGCTTCTCCAATTTTGGAAGGCAGACCAACTCAAGTATCTCAAAACGACAATAGGAGAGTTCTAGAACGAGGAGTTTTGAATTGGGTGCATCAATCTTAAATAGAGAGTGAGCGCCAACATCACAACGAGAAAGGGCTAGATGCTTCAGTTGCTTGCAGCAGTCAAACAAGACATGGTGCATGTCCAATTTCTCAAAGCGTACAGTGTATAGAGAAAGCCTTGTGAGGCAATGGAGCACAACAGGATAGTCACTGAAAAAACCATCTATTGGTTGGCCTCGCTGTAGCATACCCTCCTCACTACAAGCCCAGATATCTCTCATGTAAAGAATGGCAAGGTCCAAATCTTTCAGCAAACCACTCTCCACTGCATCACCTATTAGTGGGCCAGCTTCGCACAAGGAATCGTTGACCAGGTAGATCTTAAGGTGCAGAGTTGAGATGCTGGATTCGCCATGTCGGTTAACCAAGAAACTCCTAGTTGCCTTGGTCAGAGATGCCATTGCTTTGTCCATATCCATCGCCTCAATAGGGTTGGGGCGTGGAATTGGTAAGAAATCTTTGACATCAATATTGAGCTCGGGCAGCAACCAAGGAAGGCGCCTCCACCATGTAGACAAAACGCTCATCCTTGCAGCTGTTCTTAGATCGAGTCTCCCCGAGATGGAGAGTAAAATGTCATCCATCAGCATGCTGAATCTATCTTCCTCTTCTGGCTGCTGCGAAATTGTGGATCTATTTAGCTACTGAATGTCTATATTCATCAATTCAGAAGTAGTTCAAAACACCAATTGCGAAAACCAGAACAGGTTGTTCACGTGACAAGAATTGTTTGTATCTTTGTGTGTTCCTAAGAAATTCTACAGAGGATAAATCTAGTACGGGAGTTGGACAACAAATTTTGAACAAAGAGGCTCGGCAAACAAGTGATGATAGCCGGAAAGAAGAAGGGGCCATGATTAATCTTAGGAGTGACTCCCCCGGAAGCCATCTTCCAGAACCAAGTTGAACGGTAGAACGATCCAAGCACGATGGATCAGGGGAAGCAGAGAAATCTCATCCAAAGCAGTCGTGATTCTAGTCGTGATGGTGTGGAGAAGGTCGAGCGCGGCTCTAAGGTTTAGGGTTTGGACGAGGAGGGGAGTAATCGCTGGACGAGGGGGCGGCGCGTGGGTGGAGGAGGACGCCTTGAGCGCTGAAGCATAGTTGGAGAAGAGGAGGGGAACGAGAAGCGAGGTGGGCCCAAATTGTTCAACTATCTTCCCTTTTTTATCTTGCGGGGAGTGTAATAAATATGAAAAGCCTGTTTTTCTTAACATCAGTACAGACACAAGCGCTCATATAAACACGCATGCACTCATCCCTATGAACGCACACGCGCACACCCTACCCTTATGAGCACCTCCGAAAGACTGAGCCAACATACCATCTTGAAATTTACGAAGTCACCATAGGCACCTCGTCGTCGATGGGAACGTCTCCTCCCACTGAATGCGCATCGCCGGAAATCCTGAAATTAATCCAGCAATAAATGCGAGCACCAGGATTGAAACCCTTATGGGTTGGGGATACCACAGTCCCTCTAACCATCCAACCACAGGTTGGTTCGCTAAAAAAACTTGTTTGTGCTTGTAGTTCCATATATACATGATTGATTTGGATATCCGACCTTGTATGGTTATGTAATTCAAAAGCAAATGTTTTTTCTGAACTTATAGATTTCAATTCAAATAGCCCAGGTACTTTTCAACTACATAACCTACATAACCTACATAACCTAGATTTTGGCATCATATGCGCCCATCCGGGGATGCGTCCTGTCTGGATCGCGGCGATGGCGGCCCCTTGGCTGACGGGCAGTGCTATTTCCAGTGAGATTGATGTCGGTGATGTACTTCGTCATCGGTGTTTGACCAGTCCAGACTGCAGCGGCGACCTCATTGCGGATTGTAGTGCCACCGAAAGGTCTTCCATGAGGGTTCATCTCTCTAGATACAGTGGTTGTCTCGGTGGTGTGATGCAATCTATGAGCGACGGCTTGACGTAGAGGATATGGTTGTGCAACAACGGCGCGTGGTTTTCTAACCCACTGCATGCAACACATGATTGACTTCGATGACGGTGCTTCTCCGTTACCCTATCTTGAGCTCCGGTGAAAATCTTGGTCTAACCCGCGTTGGTTATACCTAGCAATGACGATGTTTTTGCGTCGTTACCTTGAAGGCATTACTCGGATTTGTTTTTCGGGGTGAAAAACTAGTCTGCCCTTCGATGTTGGATGCGGTGACAGCGACGCTTGAGCATCACTCTCTTCTTGAACGCGTTGTTGTTGAAGGACCTCTTGTCCTTCTGGTGTCATGAGATGGTTCATACGGTCACTGATGTAGTTTGTCGATCACAAATTTGAACACTTCGGGGTTTTTCTTTTTCCTTACTTAGGCATAGCTTTGGTCTATATGGCTTTTCTATTTGCCGGCATTTTTGTGTGTGTGTCAGCGTTCGCTGTGTGCATCCTAACTATGCAGAGACCGGGTGTGTGCTCATTTGTGTTTGTCTTCAATTGATGCTTCACTTTGAGTTAATAAAATCCACCCCTTGTCGAAAACACAACCTAGATTTCGGTATTGTTTGGGAAAAATGCAAAGACCATGTAATAGTATATACTAGTAGAACGTTCGTGCGTTGCTACAGCCATTTGATTTTTTTTTCTGATTACATATATGAATACAATGCATATCAAATTTCATATGTATAGTTTTTTTTCCTGGTTGTGCATATAATGTATATCATATTTCATATGTATGGAAAAGATAGGCCGCAACAATTAGAAAAATAATTGACTTCGTCTGCAATGTAACTCCATGATGTATACATAGAGAGCAACGATCCAAATAATTATATTCTACAAATTGACAGATACCTTAGGATCCTCATGCACATCACATGGGTTTGTCATGCTCATCCTCTCCCGTGGTGGTAATCATCTTTTCTCTTCCCATGGTGGTGTCCTTCTCATCCTTGTTGAATAGCTCGGTCAGCAGCACATTCTTCTTTAGAGCGAACCCTCGCCCCGGTGCTCCATCAGATGCCTTGCGGGAGGGTCCATGTTGTTAATCAACATCTTCTCATCTTCCTTCCAAGCACATTGTAAATGAATTAATCTCAATCTGGTATCTGATTTCTTACTAATTTATGTTCCCTAAAAATAAAGATAAATTAAATTATATGAAATTATCTACTCCCTCCGTTCCTAAATATAAGTCCATTTAGAGATTTTAATATGGACTACATACAAAGCAAAATGAGTACTCTGCACTCTAAAATACGTCTATATTCATCCGTATATGATCCATATTCAAATATCTAAAAAGACTTAATTTTAGGAACGGAAGGAGTAGCAATTTACTCGGGGACCAGTTTTAAAATAATAATAAACAGTTGAGGTCGCAACAAAGTAAATTATGAAATAAGTTCTCAAGTGTATTCATTTGGCTAATTTAACTGGTCCTAGCTAGGAGATCATTGTAAAATTGCACCGGACGCAAAAATGGAAATAAACTATAGAACATTAATAGAAAACATTATAAAGCTTGTACACATACAAGCAGACTTAATTTTGGGATCCCAAAACCCCTTCACTGCCATATACTCTACAATTTGCTTCAATAGGGTACATCATGTGTGGCGTTAAGCCTTCCCCAATGCAAAGATACTTGCATAGATGCTTATACCGTAAAAATAAAGCGCTTCCCAAAGAAACCTAGATTCTAGCACAAACTATCAGTAAACTTGCATGTGCAACACAATTCACAACTAATGCATGTGAAAATTCATGTGAGTATAAATGAATTTGTATTCTAAATTTTTTGAAAATAAAAGAACTATATTTTCTAAGGATCCCTCTCCCCCATCCCACCCCCTAGGAAAGGAGAAAAAGTCGCAATGAATTATCTTTTGCGGGACAAAATATACAAGGGTTCCCACCGTCTCGTTTAACGCGAGACATATGGGCGCCCGTAGGTTGGTGTTGGCGAGCGAATAGAAGGCCACACTAAGGGGATGTTCCAGCGAATGCTTTTGTTCGCTGACTTTCCCCCTCCCTGGGAACGTTTCGGTTGCGAGGACCACCCTCCCGGGTGTTCGGTCGCAAGGTATTGGCATATACTAAACTCATGGCCTATCCAGACAACCACTTAATACTCTGGCCATCTGGGTACCTTTGCATGATCGGTACACATAAAACAACCTTTGATATAATTAATATAAAACACAACATACTTGAAGGGGAAAAAAGAGCATTGCACTGGGTGCGGACTAGGAGCACTCGGCGGCGCACACCTCCGAAATCTCGGCCGCCCCATTGCTTTATTGGGATCCGTGCCACTTTGGTGTAAATGATTGTTGGGTCTGAATACGTGGCCGGTGGCGTATGAGGCAACAATTGGTACATGTTCTGAGTCATTTATTATATCTTCGCGTGAACTAAACTACGCCCATGAGCACCCATCAAGGAGACATCTCCTAGTCCCCACCCATCCCCGAGATGTTTGCTACTGCCACCGGCCTGGTTTATTGGTCCTCATTGTATTTTATGATAAATTTCGATAATAATTTTAACTAACAAAATGTTCATGCATGTCACTAAAAATTATATCATCAGAAACTATATTCAAATACGAATCAAACGATATAGTTTTTGTTGACATGCATTAACATTTTGTTAGTTAAATATTTGGTCAAATCTTGACACAAATTACAAAGAGGACCAATAAATCAAGATGGAAGTACTAGAGTAGAACAACTCGCCATTGTTGTGCTATCAGAAAAAAAAAACCAAATCAATGCATAAAAGCGAAAACAAACTAAGCAGTCGAACCAAACATTAACAACTGCCAAATAGTTTGGATTAAATTATTCCGGCTAACCTTCTTGCCCCGTCGTTGGAATGTTTGTACTGGATCTGATCTTCTCAAGCATACGAGCTCAACGTCTTGAGCAAAGAGCTACAACCCCGGGAATACCTCTCCTCTACTCCCTCCGTCCCATAATATAAGCATGCTTTTGAAGTTATGTTAGATTAAAAAACGTTCTTATATTATGGGACGGAGGGTACGTAACTTTACTAGCAGGCCGGTGTCCATTGAAGTGAAGGAAACTTCTTGGGAATTTCAATTTGCAATGAATTAAAAAAAAGAGGTAAATACACCGGTAGTCATAGAACTTGCACGCGGCGGTCAGTTTAGTGCACAAACTTGCAAAATACATGTTTCTGGTCATTAAACTTGCACGGACGTGAAAACACGGTCACATTCTACGGTATCTAGCCGAACGTGGGGGCCCACTGGCTGGTAGGGATTGTTTGTTGGGCGCACATTGGATTTTCTTGCAGAAAACACCCTTGTAGTTTTTTTATTTGCATAGAAGCCCTGCAAAAAAATTAAAAGAATGTTAATGAGGGGCTGGCGTGCACTGGTATTTTGCACAAACACCCTTGCATTTTATTTACTTACTATGTAACAAGCCGATGAAATAAAAGGAAACATTGTTGCTGGCAAAGTTCGAACCCACGACCTGCTTCTAGTTGCAGCATAAGGATAGCGACCAGATCAAATGCTTGTTGACGATTAATTAATACGCACAACTAATCTTTATATCCATTTAATGAGGGCGGACTGTATAAATAACATGAGAAGTTTAGCGAAGAAACATAGGGCACGGATCGGCCTCATGGTTGCTCCCTCGTGCGTGTGGTTTAGCCATCCTCACCACAAGAACAAATGATGATATTAAAGAATAAATAACATTTTATCTTGTCAGTTCTTCATGCTTACCCAAAACAATATGTGTGGATCTCGCAAAAAAAGAAAACAATATGTATAGATTTATTTTCAAAAGGTTTTTCTTTGAGATAGCTTAACATGTAATATTACATGGTTAACATTTTTCGAATACATGATTAGTATCAGAAACATTTTTAGCATGATTATAATTCTTTGAAAAAATATATTACATGTTTAGCATTTTTTCAAATACACATCTAACATTTTAAAAATACATTATTAACATTTTTAAAAATATAAGTTTTAATGTCTATTAATTTGATACACACTATCCGTTTTAGGTATACATCAAAAAACAACTTTATACAAGTTTAAACATATGGGTAATAGTATTACAAATACAATTTTTTGAATTTTTTAATATTCATAGTAAATATTTTTGGATGTTAGGAACCATTGTTTTTAAACTATATCGACATTTTGGTACATTGATTAAACATTTTAAAAATGCAACATATGTTTTTTCATTACACGAATATATTTTTTACAACGTTTCAACAATTTTTTGAAAATTTAACGTATCTTTTTTTTCTACGCATGAATATTTTCGGGATAGATTTGTTTTAAGAAAATTTCCTTCGGTGTTGGTAGAACATAAAGATTAGTCGCTCTTTATAAACATGAACTTATAACCGGAGTGGTGGTCTACACGCGAGGCTACTACTTGTAGGTTGTGGGTTCGAAATCCCACCCTTGCCATTGTTTTTTCATTTCATTTTAGGGGTCAATATGTAAATAAAAATGAAGGCTTTTCTACAAATATACCATGCGAAAGCAGCTGACAGCGGTCCCTGGGGATGCGTTGCATGCCACAGTTACGTCCATGTACGCGGAATGGGACTGTATTTGCACGTCCGTGCAAGTTTGATGACTAGAAACACGTACTCCCTCCTTCCCAAAATCTTGGGCGTTTAAGTTTCTGCATGTAATCCCATAATCTAAGGCGCACATGCCTCCCTTTCTCAATCAGTTACAGCTAACCATCCCTATTTACTTGGAAAGAAGATCGTGGATGCCTTAAAATTTTTTTTTGAATCGTTGTTGCCTCCCTGTCTACAACTTGTACGATGGGTCAAATAACAATCCAAGTACGCTAATTTTCGTGCTAAAGACTAACACGCCTAACAATGTGGGAAGGAGGGAGTATTTTATAAGTTTATGCACTAAACTGACCGTCGTGTACAAGTTCTGTGACTCCCAGTGTATTTACTATTTGAACTATTTGAACCTACATTGTCAGTCTATTAAAAGCTGCATTTACTACTGTCTAGCTGTGTATTAATCAACTTCACTATTCACCTATGCCTTTTTACGTTGCCTCGTCCATGCTTTATATGTTTTAAAAACGAGCTGTCAAAAAACGATAGGCTGGCAAAATTACTTCTGGTCACTGTTTCTTTGTACGACAACTGACCATGCATCCTGCTGTTGTCCATACGCCTACTTTGTAGGCGCATCTCTAGCAGACCCCGTATAATGCAGACCAGGCGTTTATAGTTCGACGAAGATATGTTTTGCGAATCGAAATCGTGCGTGGCAGAGCAGATTCCGTATATAAAATTGCATTATTAAAAAAAAACTTTCACGAAAAAAATTGCAAACACACTAATTCATCACATACTACTTGACCTACATACTACATTCTATTACTACTACTACTACTACTAGAGGGGAGGGGGGGGGATCTCATGGCGGCGAGCTTGCGACCGAGGACGACGCGGTGGAGGAGCTCAGTCCTCCTCGTCGGAGCTGACGAGATCGATGAACTTCCGCCTCTGCTCCTTGCGGATGCGCCGCCACTCGTCGTCCTTGTCCTTCGCGACAAGGTTCGCCGCGACTGCCTGCTTAAGCATGAGGTCTTCGAGCTCCTCGTCGTGGCGTCGGTGCTCCGCCTCCTCGCGCAAGCTCCGTTCGGCATGCTATATACTAGTGGAACCATTCTTCATCAAATTGCCATGCTATATACTTGTCTCTTCCTATTTCATTGAAGTTCCCACTATTGGGCCGGGCCTTTTTCTCTTCATATTTCATTGAAGTGCCCGCTATCTGGGCCCGGCCTTTACTGTAGTGTTTGAGGCGATGAATCCTTTTGTCTTGCTTAATGCGAGATATAGCAACAAACTACCACCGGGCTGAAAAACACAGCATCGGCCCAGAAAGACACCTCACATCAAAACAAGACCAGGCCATACAATAAAAATGCCATGGTGAATACAATGAATTTGCCACGGAACCGGTCTTCATCAAATAGCCATGTTCTATATGAAATATTTTTAGTAAACACAAATTTTTGCAAAATGTTCGCCGCCTCTAGCATTTGACGTGTGTCCCTTGTGGACACCCCGCATCGCTCCATCCTTCTCATCCCTATCTCCAGCAGCAGAGACAACGATGACATGTTCCCAATTTATTCTGGCCCTTCTTCCCCAACTCCCCATGACCTCCTATTGCGATTCGTGGCGTCGTTTCCGGTTACCTCCCACCCTTCTCTTCTGGCACGGTGGTTGTAACTTTAGCAAACCAGTGATGCGACCGAAACATGAGATACACAGCTGGTTGCTGCCATCTGACGCCAATGTCAACCTCACCCGTGGCATGGCCGCCGCCAGCACCTCAACCTCCTGCAGGCGCCGACACCATCTCCTTTGCACCACGTGGCTCTATTGCAGAAAAGAAAAACTTAGTTTCCGCAACACGGCCTTTGTTTCAAAAGGGTTCTGCAACGTGACCTCTGATGGAAAGGAAAACGGTTTGAATTGTGTTGCAGAGATCGAAAAAACTGTTGAGCAAGCCTGCCGTCGCAGAGAGTCGAGCGCAACACTGAATTTGTTGCAAGATCCGACGGTTATCACTACCTCCATCCGATTGAGTTTCCCCTGTACAAGCGAGAATGAGCCGGCCCTACAAACCTCTGGACCACATCGGCCCGGCCAGACGGGTCCGGTCCGGTCCACTCCACTCCACGCACCGGCCCACTTCCGCAAGCGAGCCCCCCACCGCAAGACGCCAGTCCAACCTCGGAGGTTTGACCTTCCCCTTTCTTCCTCCGCCTCCGGTCCAGCTCCAAACCCCAGCCCCCTCCCCTCCCATCTCATTCTAGGGTTTCCTCAAAAAAAAAAAATCTCATTCTAGGGTTTAGGGTTTAACCGCCGACGCGCCACCATGCGCCACCTCGCCCGCCTCCTCAACCACCGCCTCCTCCTCCCCTCCACCGCCACCGCCTCCTCCTCCGCCGCCGCGGCCTTCTCCACCTCCAAGCGCGCCTACCCCAGCCGCGCCAAGCCGCGCCCGCCGCCGCCCACCGAGAGCCCCGCGGAGGACGCGGCCGGAGACGACGGGGACGCGCCCCCGCCGGCCGACCCCGCGGCGTGGCAGAGGGAGAAGGTCCCCAGCGAGCTGCCCCGCCCGCCCACCATCCCCTTCCAGCCCAGTGTCGCCAACGCCGTCCGCCTTGTCGGCACCGTCGGCGCGCCCGTGCAGCTCCAGCGCCTCCCCGACGGCCGCTTCTCCGCCGTCTCCGTGCTCGTGCAGGACCGCCGCGCCGACTTCCCCAAGTTCTGGTGCGTGCCATCGCTGGTTCCGCTCTTTCTCTGTACTGTACTCGGTGATCGCTTGCTAGCGTTTGGGTTCCAAGAGGGTGGATTAGCACTGCCACATTTAATTATTGCGCTGAAATGAAATGAATTGCGGGAGAAACGACGGTAGAACCAGTATGTGCAGGCTTAGATACGAAAGGAACACATGACTTAAGTGAGATATGCTTGCTCTGTATCCGATATCTCTGTTCTGTTTTAAGTTGAAGGTAGCTCTGGTATTAGATCAAATTAGTATCTAGTGGAAGGTTTTATGATTGGACACTATTAACTCTGACCACTAAATTGAATCCAAAATTGGTAGGGATCACTAGATGATCAAAATGTGTCGGTGACTAGCATTAGTAGCGTTTTGTAGTTCCAGTAATTAAAGTCTTTGATAGACAATTTTATTTTGTCTAGTTTTATGTTGTCGCGTCCTAGAGAACTTATGTGCCTGAGTATCCATCCGTATTTCCAGTGCATCGCTCCATTTTCTCATTGTGGAGTTTGCCACTTTTTTACCTGCAGGATCCCTGTAATATTTCAAGACGACTTGGCACAAATAGCCGCTTCTCACTTGCAAGAAAAGGACCTTGTCTATGTGTCTGGGCAACTAACTGGGGATGTTCCGCCATTCAAACATACTGATGGCCAAGCAAACATTCAGGCATACATCTATTCTATGTACTTTACTGCTGTGTTCTGCTCTCCCCTGTTATATGTAGAAGGTTAAGCATAAAGAAAGGGTAATCTTATTATCCTGCACGCCGAGTGTGTGTGGAGCCCAGCAGCCCCCTACCTTGTACATACCTTATTTATTACTGATATATGACAAAGTCCTGGGTAATTGTACTACAATCACTTGTGAGAATGAATCACATGATGCTATCAAACGCACCCGACTGAATATGCATTCTGAGCTATGTAAGATTCGGCATTTGATGAACTGATGCTTATGTTTACTTCATGACATGACTTAGTAGGCCTTTGTTGATCTGATATTTTCTTCCTTCTTGTGACTTTTGAAGATTTCTGCTAATCGAACGAAGTAATAAAAGATGTTGCTCATTCAGCTGTACTAGTGAAACTTTCTTACTTTTGTTTCAAAATTTGGTTCCTCTTTCCTAAATAAAATTGGTTGCTTGTTTCTCTTGCATCACATTATAGTTTAGTTTTTGAAACTAACTAACTGAATTTGCTATTTATATTCCAGGTTGTAGCACATTTGCTGTCATTTGTTGATAGTAAAGCTGTGGAAACGGATCTCATGGTGGATGAAGAGGAAGGGTTTATGGAGATTGCTGAGGCCGAAAAGAAAGTCGTACAAACGAAACCTATCTCTAAATATCCAGCACGCACATTTGCAGGTGCTGGTTTGCTGCTCAGCTGTATCCAACCAAGCCCCACTCTTATAGGCAATATTGTTACGTTGTTTGCGCTATGCCTGTGAGAAATTTACATTCCATTAGAAAAGAAAAGAAAGTTGCACCCAATGTTTTTTCCTTAGCTTATCTTTTAAACTTAAGATATAGTTTAGTTGCAGTGAAATAGTAATCTTTCATGGAGTTCCATGCCTATCAGCAATGGACATACACGATCTAACAAGGAACACTTTTCTGACAGCTTTATTGGCATGTCCATCATTTCATAACTGTCTGATAGTTCGGATGTTTTTCTGATGATGAAACCTTACCATTTTTCTGCATTAAGTTACAACTTCACTTAATCCATGCTGTCTACCCAATTAATAAGTTCAATTAAACTGGAAACCTCTTTATCTATACGCCTATACCTTGGTGTCAAAGTACTGCAGTAAGATATTTGTATGCAAAAGTATTAAAAGCTGATATACCAGAATGAACTATTAAAATGTGCCTTTTTGGGCAGTCATATATGCTGCTTTCAATGGACAACACGGGAGGCTTAGTGCGTACTTAACTACAGCAAACACTTTTTTTCTATATTCACTAGTCCAATCCCAGTTATGTATGACAATATCCTTGTATTTTTTCTTGATGGTGTTATGTTTTATTCTCAGATTATAAAGCCAAACAGGACAAGTACAGAACGCTCTGGAATGATGTTCTTGCCAATCCACTTAATTGGACTGATAACCGGGCTGAGAAGGCGAATGGATCTGTGAGCATGTTGTTTATACATATGTGTTTACTGCCTTAAAAGTAAGAAGCAAAACTTGTGAGCCACTAACACTTGCAGCCATTTTTATTGGAATTGGGCAGAAAAATCCGAAGTATCCTGATTTTAAGAACGAGACAGCAGATGAGGCACTCTGGCTTGACTCAGCACCACATTATGTGCTAGAGAAGTTGGATGGTCTGACCTTTAATAGTGGCTACAATGCGGCTAAAACATGTAAGCCTTTTAATTCTAGCATGGAGAAAGGTAAAACTTTAAGCATACGATTCTCCCTTTTCGTCTTAATTTTTTATACTAATATTCAGTATAAACAACAGGTACGAATACAGGTTGGAGTAAATTCAAGACAAGCCAAGCTGCCTCTCCTGAGAAACAAAAAAAGGAAGGTAGGTATAAATTTGTTTTTATTTCCTGTGTGTTCATTTTACTTTACCATCAATAGTCAAGTGGCTTGTGGAATACATCTTCTTTATCTCTACTCGTCATCTAAGCTGCTGTACCTGGTAGTTGCGCAAGTGGCTTAAATACCATCTTTGTCTGGCTTGTGGATTACATCCCATTATCTCTACTTGCTTAAATATCATCTTTGCCTGTTTGCCTTCCTCTTTTTGCAATGGGATTATTTGTGCCTGAGGATCTACTATCTTTTCTTCTATAAATCATGTTGTGATCTGTCATCTTTAAGTGTAAATACCCTCATGCATCTCTTGGTTCTTTAACCACACATAGGTTTACCAAAGTTTTTTTTTGGAGGATTCTAATCTGTACAAACTTTTCCTACAAGGCCAGTTCGATTAAGAGAATTGTGAGTAATAGGGATTTTCCTTGGCATTTATTTGCACTGGATTTCATAGGAAATCTTCATCCACTCCAATCTGTTGGAAATAATCCTACGTTTTTCCTATGCACAACCAAACATCTTTCAACCATGTAGTAATCAAGATGACATGACACTCTAATCATGCGTTTTGGAAATCATGTGTCAAGGAGGTTATATATGGCTTACAGTGTCCATGTTTCTTGATGTGTCTTGGTCAATCTTTCTACTGAAACCTACATATTCTTCTAGTCGGTAGTTTGCGTTTCACAACCCGTGAGCATCCCTTTGCTGATGACGCCCATATTATTGCTTTCAGCGGAATTGTGGCAGAATCTGGTGGACAGTCCTCAAAGCTGGTGGGACAACCGAGCAGACAAGGCGAGTCTCCGAACATTTTCGTCATGATTTATCTTTCTTTGTCTCCTCAGCTGGTCCTAAGGATTATTATTCGGTCATGTTTGAAATTCAGAGGTCACCTAAAGCCCCCGACTTCAAGCACAAGGACACTGGCGAGGCTCTGTGGTTGAGCCCCAAGACACCAAGTTTTGTTACAGATGCGCTGCCGCCGGTGAAAGGAGGTAGCAAAGGATTTAGAAGGCCGGAGACCCTGCTGTCTTGACCTATCTGAGGTGGCCTTGGCTGTGCGACATGCGTTGCCTGAACTCTATTCTTTTGCTAAATATTCAGGCTGTCTTGGTTCTGCTAACTTATGCGAGTCCGGTAGAGACCACTTCAAGATAAAAAAAAAGAATCACTGCCTAACCTCCAACGCTGTCACTCATGGCCATGTGGGTTGGGCCTTCGTAATGCTATGCCACGATGTAAATAGCATGTCCAAGTCGAGCCGTGGCGGTTGAGTTTGACACGTACATGATTATTGAGGTCGACACGAGCAAAAGCCGAAACAAAGAAACGAACACGTACAACTTCCGAAGACTTCTTCAACTCCATGTATAGTTTAGCCGTGTGCCAAAACAAACATGTATGTACTTATAAAGCGACCGAAAGCTAGCATGCTGACGATGCTTGATCGTCAGAATAACATATGCTTGAGACTTGGTCAGACAGCAAATAGTATACCTTCTTTTCTCACCTAGGAGGTAGCTCAGAAAGTTGTTCCCGTGTTGTCGTTTGGCTTATACCTTTCTGTTCAACGGACATTACCAGAGGCCATTGTGACCTGTACACAGGATGTGCGTCCAATGTGACGTCCAGGTCAGAAGATTTGAAAGCTCGCTCTGCATCGCGAAATATTTATTGAAGATTTCGATGTCAGAAGTTCTATATGATGTGTGTTCTGTTCGCCCACTTCCAAACACACGCCGCAGCAAATGGCTGCCGCTGTGAGCTTCTCCCACCGAATACAGATCTTCATCCTCCTCTGCTACTCGACATGGTCTTCTCTGCATCTGCATCGTGCTACCGCGCTTTCTTTTATCTCCAACTTCGCTGGCCTCCGGGCAGGGGAGGCAGGCGTTCGAGGACGAACTCAGGATCGCCAGTCGCCTGAGACACCGGAACCTGGTCGAATTGATAGGTTGGTGCTACGACGACAAGAGGAACCCCATTGAGTTTTTATGCTGGTGGCGGAACGACAGGCACACCCGTCTCTTTCTTGTGTATGAGCTCTTGCCACAAGGTAGCCTTGATCAACACCTACATGGGGGCAACAATTGGTTACCATGGGACAAGAGGTATGTAGTTCCATCTCCAGAGCATTTACATGGATGAAACTTAATTTCTTTTTGATGTAATGGTAACATGCTTTGACAAACAGGTACGAGATCATCCTCGACCTAGGTTCTGCACTGCAATACCTCCATGTAGATTGCGAGCAACAACAGCAGTGTATCGTACATGGCGATATCAAGTCGAGCAACGTACTGCTTGACACTTCATACGGTGCCAAGTTAGGTGACTTCGGGTTGGCAAGATTTGTTGACCATGAAACCGGATCACAGACGACAGATGTCTTACAGGGCACTTATGGGTACATAGACCCTGTGTTCATCGACACGAGCCAGCGGAATATGCAGTCAGACATCTACAGTTTCGGCATTGTCCTATTAGAGATGGTCTCTGGAAGGGACCCAACGGTGTGTCTCGCTGATAAGCCTCCACTATCGTCATGGGTAAGGAGTTTGTACCACGGGAATGCGATCCTGGAGGCCGCGGATGGCAGGCTGATAGACAGCGAGTCCACTGCTGGGCGACAACAGATGGAGCGTGCACTACTTGTCGGGCTCTTGTGCGTGCACCGAGACCCGAGCAGCCGTCCGTCCATCACCGACGCCATGGATGCCCTGCGATCGGATGAGATGAAACTGGACATCACTCCCCTGGCGCCGTCGATGACGCTCTCGTTGCCATAGCCTTTGTAGTTCGGGCTTCTAGTCTGAAAAATCACAAAGAAATATCATACATGTATTCAAGGGTTACAGATTGAGTCGGGATATATCGAGAATAGCAATCATGTACTTGAAAGCTGGATGTGTACGTCAACTGATGAGGTGGCTATATTTCTTCTATGCTAGTACAAATGTTGTTTTAATTTTGGTACGATTTTCAATACATATTTTAACACTTTTTCCATATTGATATGGTTGTATGAAACTATAAATGATAATATCACAGGAAAACACGTAACGTGTATAAATAACAATACTTTAGTTGACTAATTTAAGTATAAACATGAATATAGATTGCCTGTTCATCAACTGATGAAGTGGCTATATTTCTTCTATGCTAGTACAAAGGTCTGGCAGATTGGCGTTGGTGCACGCAGTAATTGCAGCGAGGCCGGTGCATCATCTGTTGGTCTTGGACGCCCCAGTCTGGGTTTTTCAGGCTATGGAAAGCTGGATGTGCTCTTTTTTCTAGGCGGGATCAGATGCTGTTCAGGGTGGGAAATGCCTTGTTGTGTGGACTACCGTAGTGAGGCCGGTGGAATTCAGTGGCCTGGCATCAAGGAGTTGAGGATGCAGGAGTGGCTTCGACGTACCCAGCCTAGCAGACCCTTGCAAGGGCTAGAGATGATAGAGGATGAGGCAGCTGTGCCGGTCTTCAATAGTCCCGTGGCAATCACAGTGGGTAGCAGATCAAGACTTCTCTTATGGATGGATCGGTGGATCAAGAGAGCATCGTCGCGAGACATTGCACCTTTGATCTTCAACAAGGTAGAGACCAGCGCAACGACATCGCGCACGGTCCAGCAGGGACTGCGCAACCATAGTTGGATGTGGCCCCGATTTTTTTCGGCATGGGAAAGGGAACAGTTCAACGGGCTATGGCATGCGATTCGTGCACTGCCCAGGGATACCTCTTATAAGCCACCACACGGGATAAGTTGATCAGTTTTATGTCCCCGGCGTTTGTAACCTCCCCGATATAGTGAAGATTTGCTAGCGGGCGCCCGTGGTTTTTTTCCCTTCGTGTTGGAGGGGTTTTCCACGTTAAATCCTTGTGTCCCTATGTTTGATTTTATTCTTCATCATGTTAGATTGCATGTTGTATCTCTAACAACTGGTATCGGAGCCTTATTTCTGTCTAGGGTTTCGACGACATGGCATCGATGAAGTTCGATCTTCCGCTACTGGATTACGACACGAGGTTTTCCCTATGGCAAATAAAGACGCGGGCAGTGCTGGCGCATCCTGATCTGGACGAGGTGGTTGATGGTTTCTGCAGAAAAGCAAGGACCGATGATGAGAAGCGCAAAGATAGTAAGTCTATATCTATGATTCATATTCATCTTTCTAACAATATTTTGCAAGAAGTGCTAGAGGAGAAAACTGCAGCAGCTCTCTCGCTCAAAATGGAGTCAGTCTGCATGTCTAAGGATCCGACCAGTAAGATGCACATAAAGATGAAGTTGTTCACGCACAAGTTGCAAGAACCACTCATCGATCTTCAAGGAGATCACTGCTGACTTACAGTCTACGGAGGAAAAGTATGATGATGAAGATTTAGGTCTTCTATTTTTATGCTCGCTGCCCAGTTCCTTTGCAAATTTCTGAGATACCATAATATATAGTCGTGATAAACTAATTGTTGCAGAAGTATGTGAGACCCTTAAACAGAAGGAAAATATGAAAGACTCCTCCTCCAAAGGAGAAGCTTTGCAGGTACAAGGCATGCCTGAGCAGAAAAAATACAACAACAACAACAACAAAGATAAAAGCAAGAATGACAGAGGTCGTTTAAAGTCCAGAGGATCCAGGAAGGACAAACTCTGCAGGTACTGTAAGAAAGAGGGTCACCTCATTGATGATTGTTGGAAGTTGGAAAATAAGGAGAAAAGGAACGGTGCGTGGAAACGTAAAAATAAATCCGAAGGTGATGGTAAGGTCAATGTTACATCTGGCAGTAAGTCTAATTTAGATGATGCTCTAGTTGTTTTTGCTGGCTGTAAGGGCATATTTCACCCCATGTAGTTTTGGTGATTGATGACAATGCTTTTGCGGACTAATTGTGTTCTTTGAGCATTTCAGATGTTTAGGCACAAGACGATTCGTTGCCCCTCGAAGCCTAGTGAAGACATCGTTTCTCTATGTTTCTTTTCGGTGGATTTGAGTCGTAGGAAAGCCGTACGGGGTCCGCTTTAAAAAGGTTAGGATGGAATCATCACGTACACGTCCGTTCCTTTGCACCAGCTTTCCTTTGCATCTTTGGAGCATCGACCATTTATCCGTGTCTTTGCAAAATGAAGGACCCCTAGTGTTATTGAGCTGTGACATGCAGTAGTACTGCTCAAGGGAGCAGTAGTACCGCAGAGGCCCACAGTAGTACCGCAGGTCCTTGCGGTAATACCGCTCCCCGGGCGCGGTAGTACCGTGGCCTCTGGCCCAACACAGCAACACGAGTGGAAGTAGGGCCGGATGTAATTTTGTACAACCGCGCCCTACGCGGTAGTACCGCTCCATGTATGCGGTAGTACCGTGTCAGATTTTTGCACAGATCGGAACTCAGCGGAAGCAGCCACAGATGTATTTTTATTCGTCCGTGCCTTCCCTGCCCAGACCAACCCTGCCTTGCGGTAGTACCGCAAGGGCGAGCGGTAGTACTGCTCCGGCGGTTCTACCGCTCCTTGCTTCAACGCAACAGGGCTGCTCTGGCTCCTACCGTGCAAGCGGTAGTACCGCGGTGCCTCACAGTACTACCACATGTCTGGTGCGGTAGTACCGCATGTCGTGAGCTGGATAAGTGGGTAACGGTTGGATTTGTCCTATCACTATATAAGGGGAGTCTTCTTCTCCGAGTTGACTACCTCTTCAATCCCTAAGCTCCATTGTTGCTCTAAGCTCCATTTTCGCCCGATCTCTCTCCCTAGCCAATCAAACTTGTTGATTCTCTAGGGATTGGTTGAGAAGGCCTTGATCTACACTCCCACCAAGAGAAATTTGATTCCCCCCACTAATCCCTTGTGGATCTTGTTACTCTTGAGTGTTTGAGCACCCTAGACGGTTGAGGTCACCGCGGAGTCATAGTCCATTGTGGTGAAGCTTTGTGGTGTCGTTGGGAGCCTCCAATTAAGTTGTGGAGATTGCCCCAACGTTGTTTGTAAAGGTTCGGTCGCCCCCTCCAAGGGCACCAATAGTGGAATCACGACACCTTGCATTGTGTGAGGGCGTGAGGAGTATACGGTGGCTCTAGTGGCTTCTTGGGGAGCATTATGCCTCCACACCGCTCCAACGGAGACGTATTTCCCCTCAAAGGGAAGGAACTTCGGTAACACATCCTCGTCTCCATCGGATCCACTTTTGGTTATCTCTCACCTTTACTTGTGCAAGCATATATTGTGTTCTATCCCATGCTTGCTTGTGTGCTTGTTGTTGTTGCATCATATAGGTTGCTCACCTAGTTGCATATCTAGACAACCTACTTTGACGCAAAGTTTAATTTGGTAAAGAAAAGCTAAAAATTGTTAGTTGCCTATTCACCCATGTCGGTGTCAAAACCGGCGGATCTCGGGTAGGGGGTCCTGAACTGTGCGTTTAGGCGGATGGTAACAGGAGACAAGGGACACGATGTTTTTACCCAGGTTCGGGCCCTCTCGATGGAGGTAAAACCCTACTCCTGCTTGATTAATATTGATGATATGGGTAGTACAAGAGTAGATCTACCACGAGATCAGAGAGGCTAAACCCTAGAAGCTAGCCTATGGTATGATTGTTGTTAGTCCTATGGACTAAAACCCTCCGGTTTATATAGACACCGAATAGGGTTAGGGTTACACAGAGTCGGTTACAATGGTAGGAGATCTACATATCCGTATCGCCAAGCTTGCCTTCCACGCCAAGCAAAGTCCCATCCGGACACGGGACGAAGTTTTCAATCTTGTATCTTCATAGTCCAGGAGTCCGGCCAAAGATGATAGTTCGGCCATCCGGACACCCCCTAGTCCAGGACTCCTCTCCGGACTCCGAACCTTCCGCGCCCCTGCCAGTCGAATCCGATTGGGCGCCGGTTATGGAATTCACCGCCACGGACATCTTTCAGCACTCGCCCTTTGGCGATATCCTGAACTCATTAAAGTCTCTCTCTTTGTTAGGGAGCCTGGCGAACTATGGTCGGGAAGGTTGGGATTCGGACGACGAAGAAATTCAACGCCCACCCACCACCCACTTTGTAGCCACTGTCGATGATTTAACCGACATGCTCGACTTCGACTCAAGACATCGACGGTATGGACGACGATCTTTGAGGCGACCAAGAACCAGCGCCTCTGAGTGGCTGGAAGGCCACCTCGTCATATGACATATACATGGTGGAAATCTCAATAGATGGTAATGGCGATGGAACAGCGGAGGACGACCCCTCCAAGAAACAACCCAAGCGCCCGGCGTCGTGGCGCCGCTCTAAATCCCGCCACAGTAAAAACGGCGATTCCGGCACGGGAGACAATAATACCCTGGACAGTGCCGAAGATGACCCCCTCCAGCAGGACTCAGCTCAGGAGGAGGGAGAAGCAAGCCCGCACGACAGTGCCGAAAGACGAGGAAAGCCTCGACGACGACGAATTCGTCGTGCCAGAGGACCCCGTCGAACAAGAGCGTTTTAAACGCAGGCTCATGGCCATGGCAAGCAGCCTCAAGAAAAAGCAGCAACAGCTTAGAGCTGACCAAGACCTGCTAGCTGACAGATGGACTGAAGTCCTTGCAGCCGAAGAGTATGAACTCGACGCCCCTCAAAAGCTACCCCAAACGCAGGCCGTTGCCTCGATCGGAGGAGGAAGCACCCACGTCACCGGCGCATGACATGGCAGACCGACCACCCGTGGTCAGCGGCAGAAGCCTCTCGCCCCTGCTCAAGCCACGCCCGCCGCTCAAAAGTACCAAGGCACGGGAAAAGCGTGCCGGACTTGCGAGATATATTAGAGGATAAGGCAAAGCATACAAGATCGATCTACAGATCGGCGTGGGCGTAACGACTCGGGATGATTACCGTCACGCGGATCTGACAAACCCGACCGGGCGAACCACGATGAGACAAAGCTCATATGAGCTACGTCGTGATATAGCCCAATACAGAGGCTCCGCACACCCACTATGCTTCACAGATGTAGTAATGGATCGTCAAATCTTCGAGGGCTTCAAACCCGTAAACATCGAATCATACGATGGTACCACAGATCCTACGGTCTGGATAGAGGACTATCTCCTCCATATCCACATGGCCCGCGGTGATGATCTACATGCCATCAAATACCTCCCACTCAAGCTCAAAGGACCAGCCCGACATTGGCTCAACAGCTTGCCAGTAGAGTCAATCGGTTGTTGGGAGGACCTGGAAGCCGCATTCCTTGATAACTTCCAGGGCACATATGTGCGACCACCAGACGCCGATGACCTTAGCCATATAATTCAGCAGCGGAAGAATCGGCGGACAATTACGGACGCGGTTCCTAACAAAGAAAAATCAGATCATCGACTGTCCGGATGCAGAGGCGCTAGCAGCCTTCAAACATAACATCCGCGACGAGTGGCTAGCCCGGCACCTAGGACAGGAAAAGCCGAAATCTATGGCAGCCTCACCACACTCATGACCCGCTTTTGCGCGGGAGAGGACAGCTGGCTAGCTCGAAGCAACAACTTGGCCAAACACCCTAGTAGTTCGGATACCAAGGACAGCAATGGCAGGTCGCGTCGCAACAAGCATAAACGCCGCATTAATGGTGATAATGCAGAAGATACGACAGTAAATGCCGGATTCAGAGGCTCTAAACCCGGTCAGCGGAAGAAGCCATACAAAAGAAATACCCAGGGCCCGTACAACTTGGACCGAATACTCGATCGCTTGTGCCAGATACATGGCACCTCCGAAAAACCAGCCAACCACACCAACAGGGATTGTTGGGTGTTCAAGCAAGCAGGCAAGCTAAGCACCGAAAACAATGACAAGGGGCTGCATAGCGATGGCGAGGAAGAGCCCGGCCGCCCGAACAATAGAGGACAGAAGGGCTTTCCCACACAAGTGCGGACGGTGAACATGATATACGCAACCCACATACCCAAAAGGGAGCGGAAGCGTGCACTAAGGGACGTATATGCGATGGAGCCAGTTGCCCCGAAGTTCAACCCATGGTCCTCCTGCCCGATCACCTTTGATCGAAGGGACCACCCACTAGCATCCGTCACGGCGGATTCGCCGCATTGGTTCTTGACCCAATCATCGACGGATTTCACCTCACTAGAATCCCGATGGACGGCGGTAGCAGCCTGAACCTGCTTTATCGAGGATACGGTCGCCAAAATGGGCATAGACCCTCAAGGATTAAACCCACAAAGACGACCTTTAAAGGCGTCATACCAGGTGTAGAGGCCAATTGTACAGGCTCAGTTACACTCGAAGTGGTCTTCGGATCCCCGGACAACTTCCGAAGCGAAGAGTTAATCTTCGACATAGTCCCGTTCCGTAGCGGCTATCACGCACTGCTCGGACGAACCGCATTCGCAAAATTCAATGCGGTGCCGCACTACGCATGCCTCAAGCTCAAGATGCCAGGACCTCGAGGCGTAATCACGGTCAATGGAAACACCGAACGCTCCCTCCGAACGGAGGAGCATACGGTCGCCCTTGCGGCAGAAGTGCAGAACAGCCTATTAAGGCAATTCTCCAGTCCGGCCAATAAACAATCGGACACTGTCAAGCGCGCCCAGAGTAACCTACAACAAGACCGCCTGGCACGATCCGAGCACGCGTAGCAATCCGGCCCCAACCCCAGCCCTCGCGAAACTGCGAAGCCAGTACTACGCGTACATAACTACGCTCTGGAGATACCATGGGCCTAAGGGGAGGGCCACGACCACGGCACGCCCAGAATGCGGCTAGACCGCACTAGGGGCTCCCGTTTGTGTCATTCCTTTTTTTATTTTTTATCTTTTTCTTCCTTTTCCTTTCAGGACTCTGTTCTCCAGAAGCCCTGTCCGGCATTCGCGCCGAATACACGATGCAACAGCCAGGGAAGCAGAAAACTGCGTCGAGTGTCCAGGTGGTCTCTACTACGAGAAGTATACCTGTTTTACATACCACACCGCAAACTTACCTGGAAGGGGGACATGTCAAAAAGTCCTGTACCTTGCTTATCGCACAATTTGTATCGTTCTGCTTTTATTTGCAGTTTCTTTTGAATAACCAATATATAGCTCTTGCCTATTATTGCATTCTTTCCCATTATATATGTTCATTTATGACATTGCGCAACCGTACAATTTGGTACGACCAATACACCACGGGCTTATGTACCCCAAAAACATGGTGTGACAAGTCCGAACACTTTCACAAGTGTGGCACCCCGAACTTATAGCATTATATGCATCGGCTCCGAATCATGTCTTGGGTCAATAGTTGGGTTTGCCCGACTCCCATGTTTTGGTACCTTATGTTCCGTTATATCGGCTAAGGTAGCGCTGGGAGAACCACTGCGATTGTGCCCCTGTTGAGCTGGGTTGAGCACCTCAGTGGAGAAAGCTAAAACTGACCGTCATGATAAGGCGAGAGCCGGTCGCTGTTCGAGAGGTTTCTTCGAGTCCCTAAAGACTTATGCCGCTTAGAGCGAGGAACCGGCATTGTCCGGCCAAGGCGTGGATAGCGCCCGAACTCGGTCTTCCGAATACTAGGGGCTTCGCGAAATTTAAAATTATAGAATTCTATGGCTAAGTGAGAGTGTTCAAGCACTATAAGTCCGGTTGCCTTGTTCGTTGCGTTGAGCGCCTCCCTCGAAGGACCCAAGAATGGGAACAAGAGCACTCAAGTTTACCCCGAACACCCCAACACTCGTGGCATGGGGATAAATTTGATAAACGGCCGCACAGAAGGTAATATTTTAAATTCACAAGCGTTGCTTAGCGCATATGAACAAAGTTTTCAGCGTACAGGATAACAAATGCGAGTCTATTAAAAAATTACATCTTTGGAGCATTCACCCGCTATACGGCGGGCACCCTTCAGGACGCCCTCATAGTACATTTCGGGCTTGCGATGCTCCTTGCCCTTCGGTGGCCTGTCCGTCACAAGCTTCTCCGCATACAGCTTGCCCCAGTGCACTTTAGCACGGGCAAGGGCACGGCGGGCACCTTCAATGCAGACGGAGCGCTTGATGACTTCAATCCATGGACAGGCGTCTACCAGCCGCTGCACTAGCCCGAAGTAGCTCCCAGGCATGGCTTCTAATGGCCACAACCGAACTATGAGGCCCTTCATGGCCTATTCGGCGACCTTGTGGAGCTCGACCAGCTGCTTCAGCTGGTCGCCCAGGGGCACCGGACGTTCGGCCTCAGCATACTGAGACCAGAACACCTTCTCCGTCGAGCTCCCCTCCTTGGCGCGGTAGAATGCGGCAGCATCAGACACACTACGGGGCAGATCTGCGAATGCTCCTGGAGAGCTCCGGATTCGGGTAAGTAATAGGTAATTCACTTTCACATGCTTGCTTTGCATAAAGAATGCCTTACCCGCTATCTTCTTTAATGATTCAATCTCTTGGAGGGCTTTTGGGCTTCGGCCTTAGCGGCTTTGGCACTCTCAAGAGCCGAGGCGAGCTCGGACTCTCGAGTCTTCGAGTCACGCTCCAAACTCTCGTGTTTTTCCACGAGAGCCGGGAGCTCTTGCCGCACCTCCGCTACCCGCGCCTCCTGCTTCTCTCGCTCGGTACGCTCCGCGACCGCTATGCTTTCGGCCGCGAACACCGCTTCCTTCAGGGTCGCCACCTCGTTCGTGGCCCCTACAATACCCACGTTAATCCTGTCATTTTTGCAACCAAATCCTTTCTATAAGGTATTTCTTTAATAAGGTATTACTTACCTTCCTTGTCCTCGAGCTGCTTCTTGGCAAGGCCGAGCTCGTTCTCGGACCGCTCGAGGCTCTGCTTCAATGCATTGACCTCCATGATCGGTCTTGGCAGAGGTCGGCAGCGCCTGCATTCCCATATTGACATACTTATGTTAGACTCCTGCGTATATCTTTTTAGATCCTTAGTCCGGCTTTTCTTTCCGAACACCGAACTAAGCATCAGGGACTACTGTCTATGCGGTAATATTTTTACATATTCTAAACTTACCTCAAAGCCTGTTAGAAGGCTGGTACAGGCTTCAGTCAGCCCGCTCTTGGCGGACTGAACTTTCTGGATCACCACACTCATAAAAGTGCGGTGCTCCTCGTCGATGGAGGCGCCTTTAAGCGCCTCCAGCAAGCTATCCGGTGCCTCCGGATGGACGGAGGTCACCGGCGTCGTAGTCTTACCCTTCTTACGAAGGGGCCGCTTGCCGGACTTCGGAACCACTGAAGGTTCCGGTACGGAGTCCAGCCCAGGGCCAGACTTAGATCTCTCTGGGGTCTTGCCCCCTTCATGCCCGGAGTCCGGGAGGTCGCCTTGCGGCGCCTCCAGGGTTACCTCCTCCTGGCTGGGCCCCTTTTGGGACTCCACCGCGGTGTCGTCGGCGACACGAGGAGAGGAGGCGGTCGGAAGTGAAGTACTATTCACATCCGACGAGCCCAGGGAGCCGCTCGACGAAGTGGCGAGCTCGTCCTTGGGCGGGCTGCATGATTGTTCGGCATTAGAGAACACTACGCAATGAAAAAAAAGCCATGGGTATCCGGACACTTACAATCTCGCCAGGGGCTTGGCCCTTGTTGGCCACTCCTCCTCGTCGTTGTTGGCGTCGGTGGAGAAGTCCGGAGGAAGGGTCCTTCCCTTCTTGGACCCTCCGGCCTCCCCAGTTGGGGCGGCCTTCCTTTTCTTCTCTCCCCCCGCTGGGGGAGAGGCTTCTTTTTCCTCCTCCTCCTCCTCAGAGGAGGATTCCGCCTCAGGGTTGTCGGGCAATGAGTCCGACATCACCTGGCGCCGGGAGCTCTTTCGAGTTCCCGTGGCCTCCTTCTTGGCCTTCTTCTCCGGCACCACGTGAGGTGCCGGAACCAGCAGCCCCGCCAATCGGGCGTTCGCTGGGTCTTCTGGCAAAAGGGCCGGACAGTTAATCTGTCCGGACGTCTTCAACCAGTCCTGTCAAAGGTTGGGGAGTTTTAGATCCCGCATAGAGTCAAACTATGAAAAAAGAGTCCCATAAAGGGTAAAATAACTTACCTCGCTGGCTCGACGCTGCGAGCTGAATCCGCGATCTTGATGGCGGATGTAGAACCTCGGCGCCTTGAACAACACCTTCCGGGCATCTTCGTGCGTAGTGTCGAAGAGCCTTTTCAGAGATTGGGTGTTGTGCGGATCGAACTCCCACAATTTGAAGGCCCGTTGTTGGCATGGGAGAATCCGGCGGATGAGCATCACTGGATCACGTTGACAAGCCTTAGATTCTTGTCCACCAGGTTTGGACGCAAGTTTGGAGTCGGACAGCTCATCTGAATCCCCCACGTCTGGCCCGTCTCTTTCCATGATGTGAGCGGGTGGGAAGCCAGATCGAATTCGGGGCCGCCGCCCATTGAGAGTCAGCGGCTCGGTGATGTAGAACCACCCGATTGCCACCCTTTATGGTCTCCACAAAGGAGCCCTCGAGCCATAGGACTTTGGCCATCTTGCCAACCATGGCGCCTCCGCACTCCGGCTTGGCGGCCGCCCACTACCTTGACGACATTGAAGGTCTTGACCATAAGCGAAGTGGGGCTGGATGCAGAGGAAGGCCTCACACTGACGATAAGCGCCGAGATGTTGAGGATGAAATTGAGGGCCAGATCATGGAAATCTAGGCCGTAGTAGAACATGAGCCCCGGACAAATGGGTGAAGTGGAAACCCTAGTCCAGCGGAGGAAGTGGGGTGGAACACCACCCTCTCATAGAACTGGGGGTGGGGATGAGCTGCCCTTCGTCCAGGGCAGCCCGATGTCTGACGTCGTCGGACAAGTATCCGACCTTCCGCAGCTTTTTACTTGGCCCTCCGTGGCGGAGAGACCATCCACCGCCTCCCGCTCCGGACATGGCTGGAGATGGTTGAGGAAGGATGTCGCGGACTTAGGCGCTGGAGCTCAGAGTCTTGGAAATGGATGAGCAAGGGAGGAGGAAGGCGTGGGTGAAAAGGTGGATCCTTATCCCTTATATATGGGCCAGACGAGGCTATCGTCCCCACCAACTGGTAAAACTCGCTTATCTCCCAAGCGCCGCAATCAATGGCGCGGTTGGGTTACCCACGCCCGTATTGATGAGAATCCCGGAATAAGGGGGCACGATCTACGCTTTGATAAGACGTGCCAAGGAAACCGCCTCGCTAAACGCGTTGAGGTGGGACAATAAAAAACGATTTGAATAAAGGCTTGGCCGTGGTGTGATGTCACGCCGCGGAATACGTCAGCAGATCTGTGCAAAAAGTTATTCTCTCTACGGTGGTATGTGGAACTTGTTTTGCAGAGCCGGACACCGTCCTTGTGTTCAAAACCTTCTATGAAGTATTCGGAGGAGGAACCCGCCTTGCAATGCCGAAGACAATATGCGCGCCGTGCTAAATGCGTCATTGAAGCCTGGTTCAGGGAGCTCTTGAGGGAGTCTGGACTAGGGGGTGTCCGAATGGCGAACTATCATCTTTGGCGGACTCCTAGACTATGAAGATACAAGATTGAAGACTTCGTCCGTGTCCGGATGGGACTTTCCTTGGCGTGGAAGGCAAGCTTGGCGATATGGATATGTAGATCTCCTACCATTGTAACCGACCTGTGTAACCCTAACCCTATTCGGTGTCTATATAAACCGAAGGGTTTTAGTCCGTAGAGACGAACAACAATCAGACCATAGGCTAGCTTCTAGGGTTTAGCTTCTACGATCTCGTGCTAGATCTACTCTTGTACTACCCATATCATCAATATTAATCAAGCAGGAGTAGGGTATTACCTCCATCGAGAGGGCCCGAACCTGGGTAAAAACATCGTGTCCCTTGTCTCCTGTTATCATCCACCTAGACGCACAGTTCGGGACCCCCTACCCGAGATCCGCCGGTTTTGACACCGACAGTTAGGGTTACACAGAGTCGGTTACAATGGTAGGAGATCTACATATCCGTATCGCCAAGCTTGCCTTCCACGCCAAGGAAAGTCCCATCCGGACACGGGACGAAGTCTTCAATCTTGTATCTTCATAGTCCAGAGTCCGCCGAAGGCTATAGTCTGCTATCCGGACACCCCTAATCCAGGACTCCTCAGTAGCCTCTGAACCAGGCTTCAATGACGACGAGTCCGGCGCGCATATTGTCTTCGGCATTGCAAGGCGGGTTCCTCCTCCGAATATTTCATAGAAGATTTTGAACACAAGGATAGTGTCCGGCTCTGCAAAATAAGTTCCACATACCACCATAGAGAGAATAACATTTACACAAGTCCAATCTGCTGACGTATTCCGTGGAGTGACATCACATCCGGCCAAGCCTTTATTCGAATCGTTTTCACTGTCCCACCTCAGCGCGTTTAGTGAGGCGGTTTCCCTAGCACGTCTTGTCAAAGCAGAGATCGTGTCCCCTTATTCCGGGATTCTCATCAATACGGGCGTGGGTAACCCAACCGCGCCATTGATTACAGCGCTTGGTTGATAAGCGAGTTTTATCAGGTCGGTGGGGACGCATAGCTTTGTCCGTCCATATAAGGGGATAAGGATCCACCTTTTCACACACGCCTTCTTCCTCCTTTGCTTATCCATTTCCACGCACTCAAGCTCCAGCGCCCAAGTCTGCACATCCTACCTCAACCATCTCCAACTATGTCCGGAGCGGGAGGCAAGTGGATGGTCTCCTCCGTCACGGAGGGGCACATCAAAAAGCTGCGGAAGGCCGGATACTTGTCCGACGACATCGCGCATCGGCTCCCCAACAAGGGGCAGCTCATCCCCACCCACAGGCCCCATGAGAGTGGTGTTCCTACCCCACTTCCTCTGCCGACTAGGGTTTCCACTTCACCCATTTGTCTGGGGGCTCATGTTCTACTACGGCCTGGATTTCCACGATCTGGCCCCGAATTTCATCCTCAACATCTTGGCGTTTATCGTCGTGTGCGAGGCCTTCCTCTGCATCCAGCCCCACTTCGGCTTATGGGTGAAGACCTTCAATGTCAAGCCGAAGGTAGTGGGCGGCCGCCAAGCGGATTGCCGAGGTGCCATGGTGGGCAAGATGGCAAACGTCCTATGGCTCGAGGGCTCCTTTGTGGAGACCATAAAGGGGTGGCAATCGGGGTGGTTCTACATCACCGAGCCGCGTGACTCTCAATGGGCGGCGGCCCCTGAATTCCGATCTGGCTTCCCTACATGACCCACCTCATGGAAAGAGACGGGCCTGACGTGGGGTAATTCGGAAGAGCTGACCAGACTCCAAACCTGCGTCCAAAACCTGGTGGACAAGAAACTCAAGCTTGTCAACGTATTCCAGGTGATGCTCATCCGCCGGATTCTCCCATGCCAGCAACGGGCCTTCTGAAGGAAATATGCCCTAGAGGCAATAATAAAGTTATTATTTATTTCCTTATATCATGATAAATGTTTATTATTCATGCTAGAATTGTATTAACAGGAAACATAATACATGTGTGAATACATAAACCTCTGAGTGTCACTAGTATGCCTCTACTTGACTAGCTCGTTAATCAAAGATGGTTGTGTTTCCTAACCATGAACAAGGAGTTGTTATTTGATTAACGGGATCACATCATTGGTTGAATGATCTGATTGACATGACCCATTCCATTAGCATAGCACCTGATCGTATAGTTTGTTGCTAGTGCTTTTCTTCATGACTTATACATGTTCCTATGACTATGAGATTATGCAACTCCCGTTTGCACGAGGAACACTTTGGGTGCTACCAAGCGTCGTAACGTAACTGGGTGATTATAAAGGTACATTACAGGTGTCTCCGAAGGTACATGTTGGGTTGGCATATTTCGAGATTAGGATTTGTCACTCCGATTGTCGGAGAGGTATCTCTGGGCCCTCTCGGTAATGCACATCACATAAAGCCTTGCAAGCATTACAACTAATGTGTTAGTTGTGAGATGATGTATTACGGAACGAGTAAAGAGACTTACCGGTATCGAGTTTGAACGCGGTATTGGATACCGACGATCGAATCTCGGGCAAGTTACATACCGATGACAAAGGGAACAACGTATGTTGTTATGCGGTTTGACCGATAAAGATCTTCGTAGAATATGTAGGAACCAATATGGGCATCCAGGTTCCGCTATTGGTTATTGACCGAGAAATGGTTCTAGGTCATGTCTACATAGTTCTCGAACCCGTAGGGTCCGCACGCTTAACGTTTCGATGACAGTTCATAATGAGTTTATAAGTATTGATGCACCGAAGGTTGTTCGGAGTCCCGGATGTGATCACGGACATGACGAGGAGTCTCGAAATGGTCGAGACATAAAGATTGATATATTGGAAGCCTACATTTGGACATCGGAAGGGTTCCGAGTGAAATCGGGAATTTACCGGAGTACCGGGAGGTTACCGGAACCCCAAGGGACCAACATGGGCCATAGTGGGCCTTAGTGGAAAGGAGAGAGGGCCAGCCCTAGGTGGTCGCCCCCTTCCCCTAGTCCTATTAGGACTAGGAAAGGTGGGCAGCCCCTCTCTCTTTCCCCCTCAGAATCCTAATCCAACTAGGATTGGAGGGAATCCTACTCCCGGAGAGTAGGACTCCTTGCGCGCCTCCCCCTTTGGGCGGCCACCTCCCCTTGGCTCCTTTATATCACGGGGCAGGGAGCACCCCAAGACACACAAGTTGATCTACGGATCTTTCCTTAGCCGTGTGCGGTGCCCCTTCCACCATATTCCACTTCGGTCATATCATCGTAGAGCTTAGGCGAAGCCTGCTTGGAGAAGTCATATCGTCGCGGAGCTTAGGCGAAGCCCTCGTCGGTGGAGCATCATCATCGTCACCACGCCGTCGTGCTTGACGGAACTCATCCCCGACACTTTGCTGGATCGGAGTCCGGGATCGTCATCGAGCTGAGCGTGTGCGAGAACTTCGGAGGTGCCGTGACGTTCGGTGCTTGGATCGGTCGGATCGTGAAGACGCATTTACGACTACATCAACCGCGTTGTTATAACGCTTCGCTTCGGTCTCACGAGTGCGTGGACGGACACTCTTCCCTCTCGTTGCTATGCCGTCCACGATGGTCTTGGCGTGATCGTAGGAAAATTTTTGAAATTACTACGTTCCCCAACGGTGGCATCCGAGCCTGGTTTTATGCGTTGATGTCATATGCACGAGTAGAACACAAGTGAGTTGTGGACGATACAAGTCATACTGCCTACCGGCATGTCATACTTTGGTTCAGCGGTATTGTTGGATGAGACGATCCAGACCAACCTTACGCTGCGTACTCTTACGCGAGACCGGTTCCCTCGGCGTGCTTTGCACATAGATGGCTTGTGGAAGACTGTCTCTCCAACTTTAGTTGAACCGAGTATAGCTACGCCCGTCCTTGAGAAGGTTAAACGGAGTCTATTTGACGAAGTATCGTTGTGGTTTTGATGCGTAGGAACGGTTCTTGCTCAGCCCGTAGCAGCCACGTAAAACTTGCAACAACAAAGTAGAGGACGTCTAACTTGTTTTTGCAGGGCATGTTGTGATGTGATATGGTCAAGACGTGATGCTATATTTTATTGTATGAGATGATCATGTTTTGTAACCGAAGTTATCGGCAACTGGCGAGAGCCATATGGTTGTCGCTTTATTGTATGCAATGCAATCGCGATGTAATGCTTTACTTTATTACTAAACGGTAGTGATAGTCGTGAAAGCATAAGATTGGCGAGACGACAACGATGCTACGATGGAGATCAAGGTGTCGCGCCGGTGACGATGGTGATCATGGCGGTGCTTGGAGATGGAGATCACAAGCACAAGATGATGATGGCCATATCATATCACTTATATTGAATGCATGTGATGTTAATCCTTTATGCATCTTATCTTGCTTTGATTGACGGTAGCATTATAAGATGATCCCTTACTAAATTATCAAGAAGTGTTCTCCACTGAGTATGCACCGTTGCGAAAGTTCTTCGTCTTTGAGACACCACGTGATGATCGGGTGTGATAGGCTCTACGTTCAAATACAACGGGTGCAAAACAGTTGCACACGCGGAATACTCAGGTTATACTTGACGAGCTATGCATATAAGATATGACCTCGGAACACGGAGACCGAAAGGTCGAGCGTGAATCATATAGTAGATATGATCAACATATTGATGTTCACCATTGAAACTACTCCATCACACGTGATGATCGGTCATGGTGTAGTTGATATGGATCACACAATCACTTAGAGAATTGGAGGGATATTTTTCTAAGTGGGAGTTCTTAAGTAATATGATTAATTGAACTTAAATTTATCATGAACTTAGTACTGATAGTATCTTGCTTGTCTATGTTGTGTAGATAGATGGCTCGTCGTTGTTCCGTTGAATTTTAATGCGTTCCTTGAGAAAGCAAAGTTGAAAGATGATGGCAGCAATTACACGGACTGGGTCCGTAACTTGAGGATTATCCTTATTGCTGCACGGAAGAATTACGTCCTGGAAGCACCGTTAGGTGCCAGGGCCTGGTGCAAGGGCTGCGCCGAAGTTGTGAACGTCTGGCAAAGCAAAGCTGATGACTACTCTATAGTTCGGTGTGCCATGCTTTATGGCTTAGAACCGGGACTTCAACGTCGTTTTGAACACCATGGAGCATATGAGATGTTCCAGGAGTTGAAGTTAATATTCCAAGCGAATGCCCGGATTGAGAGATATGAAGTCTCCAATAAGTTCTATAGCTGTAAGATGGAGGAGAACGGTTACGTCGGTGAGCATATACTCAGAATGTCAGGATATAACAATCACTTGATTCAACTGGGAGTTAATCTTCCGGATGATTGCGTCATTGACAGAATTCTCCAATCACTGCCACCAAGCTACAAGAGCTTCGTGATGAACTATAATATGCAAGGGATGACCAAAACAATGCTCCGAGAGCTCTTCGCGATCTTGAAAGTCATGGAGGTAGAAATCAAAAGGAGCATCAAGTGTTGATGGTTAACAAAACCACTAGTTTCAAGAAAAAGGGCAAAGGAAAGAAAAGGAAACTTCAAAAAGAACGGCAAGCAAGTTGCTAATCAAGAGAAGAAACCCAAGTCTGGTCCTAAGCACGAAACTGAGTGCTTCTATTGCAAGCAGGCTGGTCCTTTGAAGCGGAACTGCCCCAAGTATTTGGCGGATAAGAAGGATGGCAAGGTTAACAAAGGTATATGTGATATACATGTTATTGATGTGTACCTTACTAATACTCGCAGTAGCACTGGGTATTTGATACTGGTTACATTGCTAATATTTGCAACTCAAAGCAGGGCTACGGATTAGCGAAGATTGGCTAAGGACGAGGTGACGATGCTGGCGTGGGAAATGGTTCCAAAGTCGATGTGATCGCATGATCACGCTACCTCTACATCTACCTTCGGGATTAGTATTAGACCTAAATAATTGTTATTTAGTACCAGCGTTGAGCATGAACATTATATCTGGATCTTGTTTGATGCGAGACGGTTATTCATTTAAATCAGAGAATAATGGTTGTTCTATTTATATGAATAATATCTTTTATGGTCATGCACCATTGAAGAATGGTTTGTTTTTACTTAATCTCGATAGTAGTGATACACATATTCATAATGTTGAAGCCAAAAGATGTAGAGTTGATAATGATGGTGCAACTTATTTGTGGCACTGCCGTTTAGGTCATATCGGTGTAAAGCGCATGAAGAAACTCCATACTGATGGACTTTTGGAGTCACTTGATTATGAATCACTTGGCACTTGCGAACCGTGCCTTATGGGCAAGATGACTAAAACACCGTTCTCCGGTACTATGGAGAGAGCAACAGATTTATTGGAAATCATACATCTTGATGTATGTGGTCCAATGAATGTTGAGGCTAAATGGCGGATATCGTTATTTTCTCACCTTCACAGATGATTTGAGCAGATATGGGTATATCTACTTAATGAAACACAAGTCTGAAACATTTGAAAAGTTCAAAGAATTTCAGAGTGAGGTGGAAAATCATCGTAACAAGAAAATAAAGTTTCTCACGATCTGATCGTGGAGGAGAATATTTGAGTTACGAGTTTGGCCTACATTTGAAACAATGCGGAATAGTTTCGCAACTTACGCCACCTGGAACACCACAGCGTAATGGTGTATCCGAGCGTCGTGTCGTGCTTTATTAGATATGGTGCGATCTATGATGTCTCTTCTTGATTTACCGCTATCGTTTTGGGGTTATGCTTTAGAGACGGCTACATTCACTTTAAATAGGGCACCATCTAAATCCGTTGAGACGACGCCTTATGAACTGTGGTTTGGCAAGAAACCAAAGTTGTCGTTTCTGATAGTTTGGGGCTGCGATGCTTATGTGAAAAAGCTTCAACCTGATAAGCTCGAACCCAAATCGGAGAAATGTGTCTTCATAGGATACCCAAAGGAGACTGTTGGGTACACCTTCTATCACAGATCCGAAGGCAAGATTTTTGTTGCTAAATTCGGAAACTTTTGGAGAAGGAGTTTCTCTCGAAAGAAGTGAGTGGGAGGAAAGTAGAACTTGATGAGATAAGCTGTATCTACTCCCTTATTGAGAAGTAGTACATCACAGAAAAACAGTTTCGTGACACCTACACCAAATAGGGAAGAAGATAATGATAATGATCATGAAACTTCAGATCAAGTTTCTCTGAACTTCAGAGATCAACCAGAGCAAGATCCGCACTGAATGGTACGGTAATCCTATTCTGGAAGTCATGTTACTAGAACATGATGAACCTACGAACTATGAAGAAGCGATGGTGAGCCCAGATTCCACAAAATGGCTGGAGGCCATGAAATCTGAGATGGGATCCATGTATGAGAACAAAGTGTGGACTTTGGTTGACTTGCCCGATGATCGGCAAGCAATTGAGAATAAATGGATCTTCAAGAAGAAGACTGACGCTGATGGTAATGTTACGGTCTATAAAGCTCGACTTGTTGCAAAAGGTTTTCGACAAGTTCAAGGGATTGACTACGATGAGACCTTCTCACCCGTAGCGATGCTTAAGTCCGTCCGAATCATGTTAGCAATTGCCGCATTTTATGATTATGAAATTTGGCAAATGGATGTTAAAACTGCATTCCTGAATGGATTTCTGGAAGAAGAGTTGTATATGATGAAACCAGAAGGTTTTGTCGATCCAAAGGGAGCTAACAAAGTGTGCAAGCTCCAGCGATCCATTTATGGACTGGTGCAAGCCTCTCGGAGTTGGAACAAACGTTTTGATAGTGTGATCAAAGCATATGGGTTTATCTGAGACTTTTGGAGAAGCCTGTATTTACAAGAAAGTGAGTGGGAGCTCTGTAGCATTTACGATATTATATGTGGATGACATATTACTGATCGGAAATGATATAGAATTCTGGATAGCACAAAAGGATACTTGAATAAGAGTTTTTCAATGAAAGACCTCGGTGAAGCTGCTTACATATTGGGCATTAAGATCTATAGAGATAGATCAAAGCGCTTAATAGGACTTTCACAAAGCACATACCTTGATAAAGTTTTGAAGAAGTTCAAAATGGATCGTGCAAAGAAAGGGTTCTTGCCGGTGTTACAAGGTGTGAAGTTGAGTAAGACTCAATGCCCGACCACCGCAGAAGATAGAGAGAAAATGAAAGATGTTCCCTATGCTTCAGCCATAGGCTCTATCATGTATGCAATGCTGTGTACCAGACCTGATGTGTGCCTTGCTGTAAGTTTAGCAGGCAGGTACCAAAGTAATCCAGGAGTGGATCACTGGACAGCGGTCAAAAACATCCTTAAGTACTTGAGAAGGACTAAGGATATGTTTCTCATTTATGGCGGTGACAAAGAACTCGTCGTAAATGGTTACGTCGACGCAAGCTTTGACACTGATCCGGACGATTCTAAATCGCAAACCGGATACGTATTTACATTAAACGGTGGAGCTGTCAGTTGGTGCAGTTCCAAACAAAGCGTCGTGGCGGGATCTACATGTGAAGCTGAGTACATAGCTGCTTCGGAAGCAGCTAATGAAGGAGTAGGGATGAAGGAGTTCATAAACGATCTAGGTGTTGTACCTAGTGTATCAGGTCCAATGAAAATCTTTTGTGACAATCTTGGTGCAATTGCCTTGGCAAAGGAATCCAGATTTCACAAGAGAACCAAGCACATCAAAAGACGCTTCAACTCAATCCGGGATTTGGTCGGTGGGAGACATAGAGATATGCAAGATACATACGGATCTGAATGTTGCGAGACCGTTGACTAAGCCTCTTCCACGAGCAAAACATGATCAGCACCAAGACTCCATGGGTGTTAGAATCATTACTGTGTAAATCTAGATTATTGACTCTAGTGCAAGTGGGAGACTGAAGGAAATATGCCCTAGAGGCAATAATAAAGTTATTATTTATTTCCTTATATCATGATAAATGTTTATTATTCATGCTAGAATTGTATTAACAGGAAACATAATACATGTGTGAATACATAAACCTACAGAGTGTCACTAGTATGCCTCTACTTGACTAGCTCGTTAATCAAAGATGGTTGTGTTTCCTAACCATGAACAAGGAGTTGTTATTTGATTAACGGGATCACATCATTGGTTGAATGATCTGATTGACATGACCCATTCCATTAGCATAGCACCTGATCGTATAGTTTGTTGCTAGTGCTTTTCTTCATGACTTATACATGTTCCTATGACTATGAGATTATGCAACTCCCGTTTGCCTCGAGGAACACTTTGGGTGCTACCAAAGCGTCGAACGTAATCGGGTGATTATAAAGGTACATTACAGGTGTCTCCGAAGGTACATGTTGGGTTGGCATATTTCGAGATTAGGATTTGTCACTCCGATTGTCGGAGAGGTATCTCTGGGCCCTCTCGGTAATGCACATCACATAAAGCCTTGCAAGCATTACAACTAATGTGTTAGTTGTGAGATGATGTATTACGAAACGAGTAAAGAGACTTACCGTAACGAGATTGAACTAGGTATTGGATACCGACGATCGAATCTCGGGTAAGTAACTATACCGATGACAAAGGGAACAACGTATGTTGTTATGCGGTTTGACCGATAAAGATCTTCGTAGAATATGTAGGAACCAATATGGGCATCCAGGTTCCGCTATTGGTTATTGACCGAGAAATGGTTCTAGGTCATGTCTACATAGTTCTCGAACCCGTAGGGTCCGCACGCTAACGCGTTTCGATGGCCATGTTCATAATGAGTTTATAAGTATTGATGCACGAAGGTTGTTCGAGTCCCGGATGTGATCACGGACATGACGAGGAGTCTCGAAATGGTCGAGACATAAAGATTGATATATTGGAAGCCTACATTTGGACATCGGAAGGGTTCCGAGTGAAATCGGGAATTTACCGGAGTACCGGGAGGTTACCGGAACCCCCCGGGAACTACATGGGCCATAGTGGGCCTTAGTGGAAAGGAGAGAGGGCCAGCCCTAGGTGGCCGCGCGCCCCCCCCCCTTCCCCTAGTCCTATTAGGACTAGGAAAGGTGGGCCGGCCCCCTCTCTCTCTTTTCCCTCGAGAATCCTAATCCAACTAGGATTGGAGGGAATCCTACTCCCGGAGAGTAGGACTCCTTAGTGCGCCTCCCCCTTTGGGCGGCCACCTCCCCTTGGCTCCTTTATATCACGGGGCAGGAGCACCCCAAGACACACAAGTTGATCTACGGATCTTTCCTTAGCCGTGTGCGGTGCCCCTTCCACCATATTCCACTTGGTCATATCATCGTAGAGCTTAAGCGAAGCCTGCGCGGAGAAGTCATATCGTCAGCGGAGCTTAGGCGAAGCCCTGCGTCGGTGGAGCATCATCATCGTCCTGCCACGCCGTCGTCTTGTGGAACTCATCCCGACACTTTGCCGGATCGGAGTCCGGGATCGTCATCGAGCTGAGCGTGTGCAGAACTCGGAGGTGCCGACGTTCGGTGCTTGGATCGGTCGGATCGTGAAGGCGCACGACTACATCAACAGCGTTGTTATAACGCTTCGCTTTCGGTCTCACGAGTGCGTGGACGGACACTCTTCCCTCTCGTTGCTATGCCGTCACGATGGTCTTGCGTGATCGTAGGAAAATTTTTGAAATTACTACGTTCCCCAACACCTTCAACTTGTGGGAGTTTGATCCGGCACAGCACTGAATCTTGAGCTGGCTCTTCGACACTACGTACGAAGATGCCTGGAAGGTGCTGTTCAAGGGCGCCGAAGCTCCCGCATCCGCTACCGAAGATCGCGGATTCAGCTCGCAACATCAAGCCAGCAAGGTAAGTTATTTTACCCTTTACGGGACTATTTTTTCATAGTTTGACTCTATGCGGGATCTAAAACTCCCTCACCTTTGGCGGACTGGCTGAAGACGTCCGGATAGATTGACTGTCCGGCTCCCTTGCCAGAAGACCCAGCGGACGCCCGATTGACGGGGCTGCTGGTTCCGGCACCTCACGTGGTGCCGGAAAAGAAGGCCAAGAAGAAGGCCACGGGAACTCGAAGGAGTTCCCGGCGCCAGGTGCTGTCGGACTCATCGTCCGATGACGCCGAGGCGGACTCCTCCCGCGAAGACGAGGAGGAGGAAAAAGAGGCCTCTCCCAGTGAAGGAGAAGAAAGGAAGGCCGCCCCAACTGGGGAGGCCGAAGGGTCCAGGAAGGGAAGGACCCTTCCTCCGGACTACACCGCCAATGCCGACGACGACGAAGAGGGGTGGGCTCCAAGGACCAAGCCCCTGGCGAAATCGTAAGTGTCCGGACACCAGAATAACTCATGGTGTTCCATTTGTCGCACAACATCTTATAACACCGAATATAACCATGCAGCCCGCCCAAGGATGGGCTCGACGATTCGTCGAGAGGCTTCCTGGATTCGTCGGAGGTGAATAGCACCTCACTTCCAACAGCCTCGTCTCCTCCCGCCGCGGATGACGCCGGGGTGGAGTCCCAAAAGGGGCCCAGCCAGGAGGAGGTGGCTAAGGAGGCGCCGCAAGGCGACCTCCCGGAACCCGGGCTCAAAGGGGATAAAGCCCCAAAGGGCTTTAAGTTCAGCCTCTTGCGGACTCGCATCGGAACCTTGATGGTTCCGGAGTCCGACGGCGACCCCTTCGTAAGAAGGGCAAGACTGTGACGCCGGTGACCTCCGTCCAACCGGAGGCACCGGATGATTTGATGGAGGCGCTTAACAGCGCTTCCATCAACGAGGAGCACCGCACTGTTATGAGTGTGGTGATCCAGAAGGTTCAGTCCGCCAAGAGCGGGCTGACTGAAGCCTGTGCCAGCCTTCTAACAGGCTTTGAGGTATGTATTTAAGATATGTAAAAATATTACCGCATAGACAGTAGCCCCTGATGCTCAGTTTGGTGTTCGGAAAAGAAATAGCCGAACTGAGGATCTAAAAATATATACACAGGAGTCTAACATAAGTATGTCAATATGGGAATGCAGGCTGTGCTGCTGACCTCTGCCGCACTGACTGCGGAGGTTGATGCATTAAAGGAGAGCCTCGAGTGGTCCGAGAACGAGCTCGGACTTGCCAAGAAGTAGCTCGAGGACAAGGAAGGTAAGTAATACCTTATAGGAGTATTTAAAAGATGTGGTTGCAGAAGATCACAGGAATAACGTGAATACTGCAGGGGCCACGAACGAGGTGGCGACCCTGAAGGAAGCGGTGTCCAAGGCCGAAAGCAATGCGGCTGCGGAATGCACCGAGCGAGAGAAGCAGGAGGCACGGGTGGCGGAGGTGCGGCAAGAGCTCCAGGCTCTCGTGGAAAAACACGAGAGTTTGGAGCGTGACTCAAAGACTCGAGAGTCCGAGCTCGCCTCGGCCCTTGAGAGCGCCAAAGCCGCTAAGGCCAAGCCCAAAAAGCCCTCCAGAAATTGAGGCGATGAAGAAGATAGCAGTGGGTAAGGAATTCTATATGCAAAGCAAGCATGTGAAAGTGAATTATACATTACTTACCCGAATCCGGAGCTCTCCGGGAGCATTCGCAGATCTGCCTCAAGAAGGTGTCTCGATGCTTGCCGCATTCTACCGAGCGAAGAGGGAAGCTCGACAGAGAAGGTGTTCTGGTCTCAAGATGCTTTGAGGCGGACACCAGTGCCCTTAAGCGACTAGTTGAAGCAGCTGGTCGAGCTCCATAAGGTGGCGAACAGGCCATGGAAGGCCTCATAGTTGGTTTGTGGCCTAAGGAAGCCATGCACAGGAGCTACTTGGGCTGGTGAGGCGGCTGGTGGGCCTGTCCATGGGTTGAAGTCATCAAGCGCTCGTGCATCGAAGGTGCCCAGTGGGGCCTTGCCCTTGCTAAGGTGCAATGGGGCAAGATGGACGCTGAGAAGCTTGTGACGGACGGACCACCACCGAAGAAGGAGCATCGCAAGCGTGAAATGTATTATGAGGGCGTCCTAAAGGGTGCCTGCCTTATAGCGGATGAATGCTCCAAAGATATAATTTTTGAGTAGACTCGCATTTGTTATCCTGTACGCTGAAACTTGTTCATATGCGCTAAGCAACGCTTTTGAATTTAAAATATTACCTTCTGTGCGCCCGTTTATCAAATTTGAGAGATGGCAAGTCGTCGGCTTCAGCCCCCATGCCACGAGTGCTGGGGTGTTTGGGATAAACTCGAGCGCTCTTATTCCCATTCTTGGGTCCTTCGAGGGAGGCGCTCAACGCAACGAACAAGGCAACCAGACTATAATGCTTGAACACTCTCACTTAGCCATAGAATTCTATAATTTTAAATTTCGGCGAAGCCCCTGTTATTCGGAAGACCGAGTTCGGGGCGCTATCCATGCCTAGGCCGGACAATGCCGACTCCTCGCTCTAAGCGGCATAAGTCTTTAGGGATTCAAAAACCTCTCGAACAGCGACCGGCTCTCGCCCTATCATGACGGTCAGTTTTAGCTTTCTCCACTGAGGTGCTTAACATAGCTCAACCGGGGCACAATCGCAGTGGTTCTCCCAGCGCTACCTTAGCCGATATAACGGAACATAAGGTACCAAAACATGGGAGCCGGGCAAACCCAACTATTGACCCAAGACATGATTCGGAGCCGATGCATATAATGCTATAAGTTTGGGTGCCGCACTTGTGAAAGTGTTCGGACTTATCACACCATATTGTGGGGTACTTAAGCCCCTGGTGTATTGCCCGTACCAAAGTGTACGGTTGCACAATGTCATAAATGAACATATATATATATATATATATATATATATAGAAAAAAAAGAATTCAATAATAGGCATAAGCTATATATTGTTTATTCAAAAGGGCTGCAGTAAGAGCAGAACGATACAAATAGTGCAATAAGCAAGGGACGGGACTTTTTAACATGTCCCCCTCCAGGGGTAAGCCGCAGGATGGTGTGTAAAACAGATATATTGCTCGTAATAGAGACCACCTGGACACTCGACGTAGCTTTTTGCTTCCCTGGCTGTTGTATCGTGTGTTCGGCGATTACAATGCCGGACAGGGCTTCAAGAGAATGGAGTCCTGAAAGTAAAAAAGAAAGAAGAAAAGAATGACATAATCGGGAGCCCCTGGTGCGGTTGAGCCGCATTCTGGGCATGCCGTGGTCGTGCCCCTTCCCCTATGCCCATGGTATTTCCAGAGCGTAATTATGTACGCGTAGTACTGGTTTCACAATTTCGCGAGGGCTCGGGCTTGGGCCGCATTGCTATGCGTGCTCGGGACGTGCCAGGCGGTCTTGTTGTAGGTTACTCCGGGGGCGCTTGACGGTGTCCGGACGTTTAATAGCCGGGCTCGAGAATTGCCTTAGGAGGCTGCTTTGTACTTCCGCCACGAGGGCTGCCGTATGCTCCTCTGTCCGCAGAGAGCGTTCGGTGTTTCCATTGACCGTAATGACTCCTCGAGGGCCTGGCATCTTGATCTTGAGATATGCATAGTGCGGCACCACATTGAACTTTGCAAATGCGGTTCGTCCGAGCAGTGCGTGATAGCCGCTGTGGAACGGGACTATGTCGAAGATTAACTCCTCGCTTCGGAAGTTATCCGGGGATCCGAAGACCAGTTCAAGGGTAATCGAGCTGCAGGTTGGCCTCTACACCTGGTATAGCGCCTTTAAAGGTGGTCTTTGTGGGTTTAATCCTTGATGGGTCTATGCCCATTTTGCGCCTTTGTATCTGATAAAGCAGGTTCAGGCTGCTGCCGCCGTCCATTAGGACTCTAGTGAGGTGAAACCCGTCAATGATTGGGTCTAGAACCAATGAGGCGAATCCGCCATGGCGGATGCTAGTGGGGTGGTCCCTTCGATCAAAAGTGATCGGGCAGGAAGACCACGGGTTGAACTTTGGGGCGACTGGCTCCATCGCATATACGTCCCTTATTGCACGCTTCTGCTCCATTTTGGGTATGTGGGTTGCATATATCATGTTCACCGTCCGCACTTGCTGGGGGAAACCCTTCTGTCCTCTATTGTTCGGCGGCTGGGGCTCCTCCTCATTATCGCTATGCAGCCCCTTGTCATTGTTTTCGGCATTTAACTTGCCTGCCTGCTTGAACACCCAACAATCCCTGTTGGTGTGATTGGCTGGATTTTCGGGGGTGCCATGTATCTGGCACGAGCGATCGAGTATTCGGTCCAAATTGGACGGGCCCGGAGTATTTCTTTTAAATGGCTTTTTCCGCTGACCGGGTTTAGAGCCTCTGAATCCGGCATTGACTGCCGTATCCTCAGCATTATCGCCGTTAATGCGGCGCTTGTGCTTGTTGCGACGTGACCTGCCATTGTTGTCCTTGGTATCCGAATTACCAGGGCTCTTGGTCATGTTGTTACTACGAGCTAGCTAGCTGTCCTCTCCCACGCAAAAGCGGGTCATGAGTGTTGTGAGGGCTGCCATGGATTTCGGCTTTTCCTGTCCTAGGTGCCGGGCAAGCCACTCGTCGCGGATGTTGTGTTTGAAGGCTGCAAGGGCCTCGACATCCAGACAATCGACGATTTGATTTTTCTTGGTTAGGAACCATGTCCAGAATTGTCTGGCCGATTCCTCTGGCTGCTGAATTATGTGGCTTAGGTCATCGGCGTCTGGTGGTCGCACATATGTGCCCTGGAAATTGTCGAGGAATGCGGCTTCGGTCTTCCCAACAAAAAATCGACTCTGCTGGCAAGCTGTTAAGCCAATGTCGGGCTGGTCCTTTAAGCTTGAGTGGGAGGTATTTGATGGCGTGTAGATCATCACCGCGGGCTATGTGGATGTAAAGGAGATAGTCCTCGATCCAAACCGCAGGATCTGTTGTGCCATCATATGATTCAATGTTTACGGGTTTGAAACCCTCAGGGATTTGATGATCCATCACTTCATCTGTGAAGCATAGTGGGTGTGCGGCGCCTCTGTATTGGGCTATATCACGATGCAGCTCAAATGAGATTTGTCTACTATGATCGGCCCGGCCGGAGTTGCCATATCTGGCATGACGGTTATAGTCACGTGTCGTGGGGCGCCCATGCGATCCGTAGATCGATCTTTTTGCCTTGCCTTGTCCTCCAATATGTCTCGCCGGTCTGGCGCATTTCCCCGCGCCTTGGTATTTTTTGAGCGGCGCCGGGGTGCGGCTTGACTTGAGGGCTGAGAGGCCTCTCTGTCGCGGCCACGAGGTGGCCGGTCAGCCATATCATGCACTGGTGATGTAGGTTTGGGTGCTTCCTCCTCTAATCGGGGTAGCAGCCTGCGTCTTGGGTAGCTCTTGGAGGGGCGCTCGAGTTCATACTCTTCGGCCGCAAGGACTTCTGTCCATCTGTCAGCTAGCAAGTCTTGGTCAGCTCTAAGCTGTTGCTGCTTTTTCTTGAGGCTGCTTGCCGTGGCCATGAGCCTGCGTTTGAAACGCTCTTGTTCGCCGGGATCCTCGGGCACAGCATTTAATTCGTCGTCGTCGAGGCTTGCTTCATCTTCGGAGGGAGGCATGTAATTATCGTCCTCTACCTCTCTTCTGCTGCTCTCTCATGAGGGCTGGCTTCTCCATCCTCTGCGCTGAATCCTGCTGGAGGCGTTGTCTTCGGCACTTTGTCCGGTGTGTTATTGTCTCCCGTGCCGGAATCACCATTTTTGCTGTGGCGAGATTTAGAGCGGCGTCGCTGACGCCGACGCTTAGGATGTTTCTTGGAGGGGTCATCCTCCGCTGTTCCATCGCCATTCCCATCTTTTGGGATGTCCACCATGTATATGTCGTATGACGATGTGGCCTTCCGATTGCCACAATGGGCGCTGGTTCTTGGTCGTCTCCTGCATCGTCGTCCATACCGTCGATGTCTTCGGAGTCGAAGTCGAGCATGCCAGTTAAATCATCGACAGTGGCTACAAAGTGGGTGGTGGGTGGGTTTTGATTTTCTTCGTCGTCCGCATCCCAACCTTCCTGACCATAATCCGGCCAGGGCTCTCCTGATAAAGAGAGAGACTTTAGTGAATTCAGGATGTCACCAAAGGGCGAGTGCTGAAAGATGTCCGCGGTGGTGAATTCCATGATCGGCGCCCAATCGGATTCAATTGGCGGGGGCGCGGGAGGCTCGGAGTCCGGAGAGGAGTCCGGCACCGTGGAGTCACGAGCTTCGCAAAGGACGTGGTAGGTGTACGGCTCAATCACCGTAGAGATCACAGCCCCCGAGGCAGTGTCCAGCCACCCATCCTCGATCGGCGCCGTCGGCTCCGAGCTAAAGGTCGGAGCGGACTCTGGTGCGGCCTCCAGGTCACTGTTCGGCAGGCAGAGCTAGATCATGCCCCTCGTGACAGTGCGGCGCACCTGGCTATGGCTCGAATCCGTCAAAGATCAAGTCTCCGCGGACGTCAGTCGTGTAGTTCAAACTTCCAAATCACACCTGATGGCCAGGGGCGTAGCTTTCAATCTGCTCCAGATGGCCAAGCGAATTGGCCCGCAGTGCAAAGCCACCGAATACGAAGATCCGTCCGGGGAGAAAGGTCTCACCCTGGAATGCATCGTTGTTGATGATCGGAGGAGCCATCGGGCCTAAAGATGACGACACAGAGGAACCCTCAATGAAAGCACCAATGTCAGTGTCAAAACCGGCGGATCTCGGGTAGGGTGTCCCGAACTGTGTGTCTAGGCGGATGGTAACAGGAGACAAGGGACACAATGTTTTTACCCAGGTTCGGGCCCTCTCGATGGAGGTAAAACCATACTCCTGCTTGATTAATATTGATGATATGGGTAATACAAGAGTAGATCTACCACGAGATCAGAGAGGCTAAACCCTAGAAGCTAGCCTATGGTATGATTGTTGTTCGTCCTACGGACTAAAACCCTCCGGTTTATATAGACATCGAATAGGGTTAGGGTTACATGAGTCGGGTTACAATGGTAGGAGATCTACATATCCGTATCGCCAAGCTTGCCTTCCACGCCAAGGAAAGTCCCATCCGGACATGGGATGGAGTCTTCAATCTTGTATCTTCATAGTCCAGGAGTCCGGCGGAAGGCTATAGTCCGGCTATCCGGACACCCCCTAATCCAGGACTCCTTCAACCCCCCTCTAGTCAACTATATTGATCCTTTCAATTGGTATTAGAGCCTCGTCTCTTTATTAAGGACTTTACCGTCCGAAGAGTATGGTTGACACCGTAGACGGTAAGGAGGAGCACCCCGGTGTGAATCCTTCTTCGTCTACGTCCGATGGGGGATCCCCGGTCTCACGTGAGAAATTCAATGCGGCTTTGGACACATTGAAAACCTCCATGACGACTGAGGTCAAAGGCATGTTCAAGGAGTTTTTTATGGTCCTAAGTTATCCACCGCACCGTTGGAAGTGGTCGCTCCCACTAACAAGGTGGCAGATGCTAGCTCCGATAAGGGGGAAGCTTCTAGTGATAAAGTTCCTTTGCCTAGTAGTAGAAGTGGAAATGGCATCTTTTCCCATGTTGAACCACCTCTCACTTATGGAGGACCGTTTCCCTCCACTCAGTTGAATCATGTTGGTCCTCCTCCTAAGTTTGTTAAAAATGAAGATTTTGCCTCTTGGGTCTATCGCTTTAAACGTCATTCGAATAATAGTAACACTAATCTTTGGAGAATTATTGAGCAAGGTTTCTATCCGCATGACCCAAGAAACTTCACCCCGAGAGAAGTCACAGATAATCAATTCAACGAGTCCGCTCTCTTCATCATTCAAGATGCAATTCCACCCGAAGATATTGCTCATCTCTGACCCTCACCGTGGCCAAGGAATCTTGGGAACATGTTGTTTCCATTTACAAAGGAAGCACAAACATTCAACGCTCCCACTATGAAGTGGTGCAAGATGAAGCCGATGAGTTTGCGATGAATGAGGATGAAGAACCTCGTGAGCTCTACCGAAGATTAACTACTCTCACGATCTCACTCCGAGATCATGGGAGCAAGGATACAAATGACAATTGGATCAAGCGCAAGTTTCTAAGGCCATGATGCCCTACCACAAGGCCATGTCATCCGTTCCGTCAAAGACCGGACTTCCATACCTTGTCCTCAAGTGAAGTACTGGATGAGTTTGTTGGTATGAGAACATTGGACAAGACCCCCGACAATGCGGTGATGCACTCTCAATGGGTGAAGAAACCCAACCTAGCCTTGAAGGACAAGGCAAGTGTGGAAGAAGAGGAAGATGAGGAGAGTAACCCTGAAGATACAAAATATGATTACCATGAGCACATGGCTCTCGCTTCAAGGCAATTTTGGAGCAAGAAGAACTCAAGGCCCAACTTCAACAAGAACAACTCAAGTGGCATCATGGGCAAGCAACGCATGAGGACATGCTACAACTGTGGCAATGTGAGCCACTTTGTTGCAGAGTGCCCTTACGACAAGCAGGAAGACAATGGTGGAAAGCTCATCTGAAAAGACAAAGCCAAGTCCTTCGCCAACAAGAACAACTTCATTAAGAAGACTCCTTCCAAGGGATTGGTGGCACAAGAAGAGTACATTGGGGATGATGATCGTGATGAAGATGGTGAAGCGATGGCTGTCGGTGTCAAAACCGGCGGATCTCGGGTAGGGGGTCCCGAACTGTGCGTCTAGGCGGATGGTAACATGAGACAAGGGACACGATGTTTTTACCCAGGTTCGGGCCCTCTCGATGGAGGTAATACCCTACTCCTGCTTGATTAATATTGATGATATGGGTAGTACAAGAGTAGATCTACCACGAGATCAAGGAGGCTAAACCCTAGAAGCTAGCATATGGTATGATTGTTGTTGTGTCCTACAGACTAAAACCCTCCGGTTTATATAGACACCGGATAGGTTAGGGTTACACAGAGTCGGTTACAATGGTAGGAGATCTACATATCCGTATCGCCAAGATTGCCTTCCACGCCAAGGAAAGTCCCATCCGGACACGAGACGAAGTCTTCAATCTTGTATCTTCATAGTCTTGGAGTCCGGCCGTGACGATAGTCCGGCTATCCAGACACCCCCTAGTCCGGGACTCCTCGGTAGCCCCGAACCAGGCTTCAATGACGACGAGTCCGGTGCGTTGATTGTCTTCGCATTGCGGCGGGTTCTTCTCCAAATTCCATATACCTGTCGAACAGTGTCCGGCTTCTGATAAATGCTGTGCTCATTGGCTTCTGCGCCCAGTAATGGCCATCTTCCACGTATTTGAATGAATGCGAAAAGCCAGTTTTTTTTTATAATTACCCCCTTAGCTGCGCAAATGAGCTGCCTATAAAAGGGGCGAGGATCCAGATCTGAGTCATCATCCCTCCTTTGCGAGCTTTCATCGGAGCGCCCCTGACCAAAGCCCATTCCATCATGGACAGTCGACGCGGCTCCTCCTCTCGTGCTCCCAGCCCTCAGCCTGGAAATTGGGAGAGATGCTCAGTCCCGCATAGCGAGCTAATTATACTTCAGACCAAGGGATTTCTTCCCGCGACCTTCATGGTTCCGGTTCGAGCCGGACTCGCCACCTACAAGGGCGGAAAGCAAGCGGAGAGCGTCCCCGATCCCTCTAAGGGAGAGCGGGTGTGCTTCATCTCTTATCTAGTAAGAGGACTCGGATTTCCAATCCATCCGTTTCTCCGGGGGCTCCTGGAGTTCTACGGCCTCCAGTTGCATCACCTTACGCCCGCCTCCATTTTGCACATTGCGGGCTTCGTGGCCCTCTGCGAGCTGTTCTTGGGCATCAAGGCTCATTTCGGGCTGTGGAAGAGAATATTCTGCCTAGTACCCCGTTCTCACGAGGGGTCGATATATCAAGTAGGCGGAGCCGAGCTATGGCGCATCGCCGGGACCGGATACCTATCCGGAACCCCAAAGAAGGCGTCCGAAGACTGGCCCTCGGAATGGTTTTATATGGAGGACGTCCCGCTGCCAGATCCTGTTCGGATCGGCCTTCCGGAGTTCAGCAATGCTCCTCTGAAGAAGCGCCTAAGCTGGCGCCCTCGAAGCCCCCAGAGGGAAGATGACAAGGACGTCCTGTATCTAATGAGCCGAATAAGGTTACTGGCTCATGCCGGATTAACCATGATTGGAGTCATGGCGATCTGTATTATGAGGGGGTGCAGCCGCTCCAATATAGGGGCCACCCCATGTGGCACTTCAACGGGGAGGACGACGCCACCCGCCATGGCCGCAAAGGGCCGGGATCGGTCACCGATCGAACTGGTGAAGATCTTGTCTGCTATGTACAAAGGGGAGGAGGAGGATTTCCTCCGTGTCAATCCCATGAAGGAGTTTTCTTCGAATAATCCTCGAAGCTGGGTAAGCAAACATCTTTATGACCTGTCCAATCCATGTACCCATGGTTAAATATCTCATTTAGCGGTTTCTGCGCGAGGAACTGCGCCGGACTATGGAGAAGATACAGCCCGCCTCCACAACCCGAGGATCCGGAGCGGTCCCTCGATCCGACCTCTCAAGAGGATCCGGATATAAAGGTGGAGTTGATCGACGGGTGTTTTATCAACTTAGCATCGATAATGCTTTGGTTGCCATTACGGTGATTACCGGAATACTTCCGCCTCACGGTAAATGAGATCAAAATCTCAAAACCACGATAATGACCCATCCATGCTTATCTTTGATCACCGTATACCAATGGTGTTTCGCAGGCGCCTTGAGGCAGGAAGCCGAGCCCATGGCTGGCCAACAAAGGCGGTGCGGCCCCTTGAGTTAAAAAGAAGTGCGGTTCGGATCAAAACTCCGCCGCATGATGCGGTGTGTCACCATACTCGAGGATTGATTCCTGGAAGGCGATTAACGCTGATGCTCCTTTCAGGAAAAAGAGCGCTTGCCGGACCGAGTCCGGAGAGGTTATAATCGAACCTTCACCGGCGGGCTTCAAAGCCGGGTCCGGAGGCTGAGGCGAGCACGAGACGTGCGTCGGGTGCTCCTCCGACAGAGGATGCCGACAGGTTGTCCGCCACCAACTTCGAGGTGGAGAGCGCCTTGAATCACAGGCGTCGCCGGACAGTTCTTCGCGACACGTGTTTCTCCCAAGAGGCCTTGAATGCCTTTGATTCGGGAGATGCGCACCTCCGTGCCGCTCGAGATGGTCTAGCCAGAGCCACGGAGCAGTATGTAAAGGACATACGGGTAAGAAAATTTGACAATTTACATATGCCAGTAGCCCCCGAGACTTAAAGTAGTTAGAATAACTGATTTAAGGATCATTTGTTGTGCAGAATCTTACAGAAAAGAATACCCGACTGTCCCAGGAGCTTGAAGAGTGCAAGGCCCAACTTGAGGCCGCACTAGCCGCTACAGGGGGAGCTGCAGAGATCCCCTCTGGAAATATATGTTTTTTTAAGAAAGTTTATAAAGTGCGGCGGGTGTGTAAATCTGACAAAAACATTGCAGATGGCGCCGGACTAGATCCGGACAAGCAACAGCTCTTACGTCAGCTAAAGGCCGGTGAGGGAGTTCCGGATTAGGGGGTGTCCGGATAGCCGAACTATCATCATCGGCCGGACTCCAAGACTATGAAGATACAAGATTGAAGACTTCGTCCCGTGTCCGGATGGGACTTTCCTTGGCGTGGAAGGCAAGCTTGGCGATACGGATATGTAGATCTCCTACCATTGTAAGCAACTCTATGTAACCCTAACCCTATCCGGTGTCTATATAAACCGGAGGGTTTTAGTCCGTGGGGACGAACAACAATCATACCATAGGCTAGCTTCTAGGGTTTAGCCTCTTTGATCTCGTGGTAGATCCACTCTTGTAACACACATCATCAATATTAATCTAGCAGGACGTAGGGTTTTACCTCCATCAAGAGGGCCTGAACCTGGGTAAAACATCGTGTCCCGTGTCTCCTGTTACCATCCGCCTAGACGCACAGTTCGGGACCCCCTACCCGAGATCCGACGGTTTTGACACCGACATTGGTGCTTTCATTGAGAGTTCCTCTGTGTCGTCGCCGATAGGCCCGATGGCTCCTCTGATCCTCAACAACGACGCGGTCCAGGGTGAGACTTTTCTCCCCGGACAGATCTTTGTGTTCGGCGGCTTTGCACTGCGGGCAATTAAACAGCCATCTGGAGCAGATCGAAAGCTTCGCCCCTGGCCATCAGGTCAGATTTGGAAGTTTAAACTATACGGCTGATATCTGCAGACACTTGATCTTCGACGGATTCGAGCCGTAGCCAAGCGTGCCGCACTGTCTCGATGGGCATGATCTAGCTCTGCAGCCGAATAGTGCCCTGGAGGCCGCACCAGTATCCGCTCCGGCCCTTAATCCGGAGCCGGATTCCACGACCGAGGACGAGTGGTTGGACACCGCCTCGGGGGCTACAATCTCTACGGCAATCGAGCCGAACTCCATCCCTGTCCTTTGCAAAGACTCCTACTCCAGGGCGCCGGACTCCTATCCGGACTCCGAACCCTCCGTGCCCTTGCCGATCGAATCCGATTGGGCGCCCGTTATGGAGTTCACGGCCACGGACATCTTTCAGCACTCGCCTTTTGGCGACATCCTGAATTCACTAAAGTCTCTCTCTTTATCCGGAGAGCCCTGGCCGGACTACGGTCAGGAAGGTTGGGATGCGGTCGACGAAGAAATTCAACGCCCACCCACCACCCACTTGGTAGTCACCGCCGATGATCTAACCGACATGCTAGACTACGACCAAGACATCGACGGTATGGACGGCGATGCGGAGGCGACCAAGACCTAAGCGCCTACGAGGGGCCTTTGGAAGGCCACCTCGTCATACGACATATACATGGTGGACATCCCAAAAGATGGGAACGGCGATGGAACAACGGAGTATGACCCCTCCAAGAAGCAGCCCAGGCGCCGGCGTCAGCGGCGCCGCTCTAAATCCCGCCACAGCAAGAATGAAGATTCCGGCACCGGAGATAACCATACACCGGACAACGCCGAAGACAATCCACTCCTGCAAGATCCATCGCAGGAGGATGAAGACGCCAGCCCTCAAGAGAGAGCGGCAGAAGAAGAGGTAGAGGATTATATGCCTCCCTCCGAAGACGAAGCAAGCCTCGACGACAATGAATTAAATGCGTGCACGAGAATCCCGTCGAACAAGAGCGTTTTAGACGCAGGCTTATGGCCATGGCGAACAGCCTAAAGAATAAGCAGCAATAGCTTAGAGCTGATCAGGATCTGCTAGCCGACAGATGGACCGAAGTCCTCGCGGCCGAAGAGCATGAGCTCGAACGTCCCTCCAAAAGCTACCCTAAACGCAAGTTGCCCCCCCGATTAGAGGAGGAGGCTTACGAACCCGCATCACCAGGAGACAATACGGCTGACCGACCACCCCGTGGTCGTGACAGGGAGTCCTCTACGCACTTCACTAGAACCGTACCCCGGCATCTCTCAAAAAGCACACGGCCAAAGGGGAACGCTCTGGACCTGCGAGATATATTGGAGGACAAGGCAAGACAATCAAGATCGATCTATGGATTGCGTGGGCGCCCCACGGTACGTGACGACAATCGTCGTGCCGGACACAGTAAGTCCGGCCGGGCCGAACAAAACAGACCAAGCTCTTTTGAGCTCCGTCGTGATATCGCCTAGTACGTAGGCGCCAAGACACCCACTATGCTTCACAGGGCGAAGTAATGGATCATCAAATCCCGAAGGGTTTAAACCCGTCAATATTGAATCCTATGATGGCACAACAGACCCCGCGGTTTGGATCGAAGACTATCTCCTTCACATCCACATGGCCCGCGGTGACGATCTTCACACCATCAAATACCTCCCCCTCAAGCTTAAAGGACCTGCCCGGCATTGGCTCAACAGCTTGCCAGCAGAGTCAATTGGGAGCTGGGAGGACCTGGAAGCCGCATTCCTCGATAACTTCCAGGGCACTTATGTGCGACCACCAGACGCTGATGACCTAAGCCACATAATTCAGCAGCCAGACGAATCGGCAGACAATTCTGGACACGGTTCTTAACCAAGAAAAACCAAATCGTCGATTGTCCGGATGCGGAGGCCCTCGCGGCCTTCAAGCATAACATCCGCGATGAGTGGCTTGCCCGGCACCTAGGACAGGAAAAGCCGAAATCCATGGCAGCCCTCACATCACTCATGACCCGCTTCTGCGCGGGTGAGGACAGCTGGCTAGCACGCAACAACAACCTCAACAAAAATTCTGGCAGTCCGGACTTCAAGGACCAAAACGGCAGGCCGCATCGTAACAAAAACAAACGCCGCACTAACGGCGACAATATTGAGGATACAGCAGTCAATGCCGGATTCAAAGGCTCTAAACCCGGTCAGCGGAAAAAGCCATTCAAACGAACTACTCCGGGTCCGTCCAATTTGGACCGAATACTCGACCGCTTGTGCCAGATACACGGCACCCCCGAAAAGCCAGCTAACCACACCAGCGAGGACTGTTGGGTATTCAACGAGCAGGCAAGTTAATTGCCGAAAACAATGACAAGGGGCTGCATAAGCGATGACGAGGACGAGACCCAACCGCCCGAACAATAGAGGATGGAAGGTTTCCCCACAGGTGCGGACGGTGAACATGATATTCGCAACGCACATTCCCAAAAGGGAGCGGAAGCGTGCACTCAGGGATGTCTACGCGATGGAGCTAGTTGCCCCGAAGTTCAATCCATGGTCCTCCTGCCCGATCACTTTTGACCGAAGGGACCACCCTACCAGTATCCGCCACGGCGGATTCGTCGCACTAGTCCTAGACCCAATCATCGATGGATTTCACTTAACCAGAGTTCTGATGGACGGCGGCAGCAGCCTGAACCTGCTTTACCAGGATACAGTGCGCAAAATGGGCATAGACCCCTCAAGGATTAAACCTACCAAAACGACCTTTAAAGGCGTCATATCAGGTGTAGAAGCCAATTGTACAGGCTCAATTACACTGGATGTGGTCTTCGGATCCCCGGATAACTTCCGAAGCGAGGAGTTAATCTTCGACATAGTCCCGTTCCGCAGCGGCTATCATGCCTTGCTCGGACGTACCGCGTTTGCAAAGTTCAACGTGGTGCCGCACTACGCATACCTCAAGCTCAAAATGCCAGGCCCTCGAGGAGTCATTATGGTCAACGGAAACACTGAACGTTCTCTCCGCACTGAGGAACATACAGCGGCTCTCGCGGCAGAAGTGCAATGCAGCCGCTTAAGGCAATTATCGAATCCGACCGTTAAGTGGCCGGACACGGCCAAGCGCGCCCGGAGTAACTTACAACAAGACCACTTGGCACGTTCCGAGCACGAGTAGCAGTGCGGCCCCAACCCCAGCTCCTGCGAAACGTCAAAGCAGGTCCTTCGCGTACACCATTATGCTCTGAAGATACCATGGGCATGGGGAGGGGGGCACGACCACAATACACCCAGACTGCGGCTCAACCACACAAGGGGCTCTCAAGTGTGTCGTTCCTTTTTCTTTTCTTTTTACCTTTTACTCTTTAACCACAGGACTCCGTTTGTCCGAAGCCCTGTCCGGCAGCAGACCTGCCGAACTCACGATGCAACAGCCAGGGAAGGATAAAGGCTACAACGAATATACAGGTGGTCTCCATTACGAGCATTTTCATACACCAATCTGCAGCCTACCCCTGGAGGGGGACATGTTTAACAGTCTCCTACCTTGCTTATCGCACTACTTGTATCGTTCTGCATTCGTAGCAGCACTTATTGAATATAACAATGCAGCACCTTTTTGCTTATAATTGCATTTCTTTTTCATACATATGTTCATTCACGACATGTTGCATCCGTACACTTTGGTACGGCTAATATACACCAGGGGCTGATGTTTCCCGCATTATGGTGTGATGAGTCCGCACATTTTCACAAGTGCGGCACCCCGAACTTATAGCACTATATGCATCGGCTCCGAATCATGTCTTGGGTCAATAGTTGGGTTTGCCCGGCTCCCGTGTTTTGGTACCTTACGTTCCGTTATATCGGCTAAGGTAGCACCGGAGAACCAACTGCGATTCCGCCCAGTTCGGTGGGTTAACGCCTCGATGGAGAAAGCTAAAACTGACCGTCATGATGAGGCGAGAGACCGGTCGCTGTTCGAGAGGTTTTCTACGAGTCCTTAAAGACTTATGCCGCTTAGAGCGTGAAGCCGGATACTGTCCGGCCAAGGCGTGGATAGCGCCCCAAATTCGGCCTTCCGAAGACTAGGGGCTTCGCCGAAATTTAAAATTATAGAATTCTATGGCTAAGTGAGGGTGTTCAAGCATTAGAAGTCCGGTTGCCTTGTTCGTTGTGTTGAGCGCCTCCCTAGATGGACCCAAAAATGGGAACAAGAGCGCTCAAGTTTATCCCGAACACCCCAGCACTCGTGGCATGGGGGCTGAAGCCGACGACTTGCCATCTCTCAGATTTGATAAACAGCCGCACATAAGGTAATATTTTAAATTAACAAGCGTTGCTTAGCGCATATGAACTAAGTTTTCAGCGCACAGGATAACAAAATGCGAGTCTACTCAAATATTACATCTTTGGAGCACTCACCCGCAATAGTGCTGGCGCCCTTCAGCACACTCTTATAATACATCTCGGGCGTGCGATGCTCCTTGCCCTCACGGTGGCCGGGTCCGTCCACGAGCTTACAGGCATCCATCTTGGCCCAGTGCACCTTTGCATGGGCAAGGGCCCGACGGGCACCCTCAATACAAGCGGAATGCTTGATAACTTCAACCCACGGGCACGCATCCATCAGCCGCCGCACCAGGCTGAAGTAGCTCCCAGGCATGGCCTCCTTAGGCCACAGCCGAACTATGAGGCCCTTCATGGCCTGTTCGGCCGCCTTGTGGAGCTCGACCAGCTGCTTCAGCTGGTCGCTAAGGGGCATCGGATGTCCGGCCTCAGCATACTGAGACCAGAAGACCTTCTCCAATGAGCTCCCCTCCTCGGCCCGGTAGAATGCGGCAGCATCGGACACGCTGTGAGGAAGCTCTGCGAACGCCCCTGGAGAGCTCCGAATTCGGGAAAGCAACAGGTAATTAACACTCACATGCTTACTCTGCATGAAAAATGCCTTACCTGCTGCTATTTTCTTCACCGCCTCAATCTCCTGGAGGGCCTTGTAGGCTTCGGCCTTAGCGGTTTTGGCACTCTCAAGAGCCGTTGCAAGCTCGAGACTCTCGAGTCTTCGAGTCACGCTCCAAGTTCTCATGTTTTTCACGAGATCCTGGAGCTCTTGCTGTACCTCCGCCACCCGCGCCTCCTGCTTCTCTCGCTCGGTGCGTTCCGCGGCCGCATTATGCTCGGCCGCGGCCACCGCCTCCTTCAGGGTTGCCACCTCATTAGCGGCCCCTACAATACCCACGTTATCCTTGTCATTTTTTCTTGCAACCAAATCCTTTTCTGTAAGGTGCAATTTTCATAAGGTATTACTCACCTTCTTTTTCCTCGAGCTGCTTCTTGGCATGGCCGAGCTCGTTCTCGGACCGCTCGAGGTTTTTCTTCAAAGTATTGACCTCATGATCGGTCTTGGGCGGAAGTCAGCAAAGACAGCCTGCAATCCCATATTGACATATTTTTATGGCTCCTGCGTTTATCTTTTAAAGATCCTCGGTCCGCTTTTCTTTCCGAACACCGAACCGAGCATCAGGGGCTACCTGTCTATGCGGTACCATTTTACATATATTGAAATTCTTACCTTAAAGCCTGTTAGAAGGCTATTGCGAAGCTTCGGTCAGCCCGCTCTTGGCGAAGCTGAACCTTCGAATCACCGCACTCATAGCGGGCGGTGTTCCTCTTCGATGCAGGCGCCATTGAGCGCCTCGGCAAATATCCGGCACCTCCGGTTGGACGGAGGCAGCCGGCATCTCGTCTTGCCCTACTTACAAAGGGGTCGCCCGCCGGACTCCGGAGCAACTGCGGCCTCCGGGGCTGAGTCCGGTGCACAGTCCGGGAGGGTGTCCTGCGACACCTCCGGGCCTCCCCTCTGGCGGGTCCTTTTCAGGATCCCACCTCAGCCGTCCAGCGGCACGGGGTGGAGGCAGTCGGAAGGAATCCATATCCGACGACCCAAGGACCCGCCGGCAAACGGGAAGATCATCTCTTGGGCGGACTGCAGGGTTGTATGCGGCATTAGAAAGGCGTTATGTGGTGAAAACAAAACCTTGAAGTTATTCGGGAGTCCGGATACTTACGATCTCGCCAGGGCTTGGCCCTTGGATGCGATCTTCGTGCGTCACATCGACCTTTGGCGGAGCAGTCCGGAGGAAGATTTTTTCCCTTCTTGGACCCTTCGGCCTCCCTTGTTGGGGAGGCCTTCCTCTTCTTTCCTCCCCCCGCTGGGGGAGAGGCTTTCTTCTTCTCCCCCTCACCTTGGTGGGAGGAGTCGGCCTTGGATTCATCATCCGATAGCACCTGAAAACGGGAACTCTTCCGAGTCCCCGTGGCCGTCTTCTTGGCCTTCTTCTCCGGCACCACGTGGGGTGCCGGAGCCAGCAGCCCCGGTAGGCGGGCGTCCGGCTGAGTCCTCCGCAATGGGGCTGGACAGGTAATCCGCTCGCCTTCGCCAGCCATTCCTATCAAAGGCAAGGGAGTTTAGATCCCACATAGAGCCAAACTATGGAAAACAAGTGGTGAAATCACTTACCTCGTCACTGGACACCGCGTGCAGAATCCGCGATCTTGATGGCGGATGCGGGAGCTTGGCGCCCTTGAACAGCACCTTCCGGACATCTTCGTGACGTAGTGTCGAAGAGCCCGCCAGGGTCCGTGCTGCGCCGGATCAAACTCCCACATATTAAAGCCCCTTCGCTGGCACGGGAGAATCCGGCGGATGAGCATGACCTGGACTACGTTGACAAGCTTGAGCTTCTTGTCCACCAGCTTCTGGATACAGGTTCGGAGTCCGGTCAGCTCCTACGAATCCCCCCAAATTCGGCCACTCTCTTTCGAGGAGGAGAGCCGTGTGGGAATACCAGATCTGAATTCGGGGGCCGCTGCCCAATCAGGGTCACGCGGCTCGGTGATGTAGAACCACCCCGATTGCCACCCCTTGACGGTTTCCATGAAAGTACCCTCCAACCACGTAACGTGGGACATCCTGCCCACCATGGCGCCTCCGCACTCCGCTTGGCTGCCCTTCACAACCTTCGGCTTGACATCAAGGTCTTGAGCCACAAGTCAAGTGGGGCTGGATGCGAAGGAATGTTTCGCATACCCACGATAAACGCCGAGATGTTGAGGATGAAATTCGGGGCCAGATCATGGAAATCTAGGCCGTAGTAGAACATGAGCCCCGGACAAAGGGATGAAGCGGGAAGCCCAGTCCAGCGGAGGAAATGGGGAAGAAATACTACCCTCTCATGGGGCACAGGGTTGGGGACGAGCTCTCCCTCGTCGGGAGCCGATGCACGATGTTCTTTGGGACAGATATCCGTGTCGCGCAGCTTCGGATCTGCCCTCCGTGACGGAGGAGGCTATCCACTTGCCTCCCGCCTCGGACATAGTTGGAGAAGGTTGAGGTGAGAAGTGTGGACTTGGGCGCTGGAGCTCGAGTTCATGGAGATGGATAAGCCAAGGAGGAAGAAGGCGAGGTAAAAGGGTTGGATCCTTATCCCTTATATGGGCGGACAAAACATGTGTCCCCACCGCCTGGTAAAACTCGCTTATCTCCCAAGCGCCACAATCAATGGCGGTTGGGTTACCCACGTCCGTATTGATGGGAATCCCGGAATAAGGGGAACACGATCTCTGCCTCGACAAGACGTGCCAAGGAAACCGCCGCTAAACGCTACCGAGGTGGAACAGTAAGAACAATTTGAATAAAGGCTTGGTAGTGGTGCGACGTCACGCCACCAAATATGTCAGCAGATTGATCTTGTGTAATATTATTCTCTCTACGGTGGTATGTGGAATTTATTTTTGCAGAGCCGGACACTATCCTGGTGTTCACAATCTTCTATGAATTATTCGGAAGAAGAACCCGCCTTGCAATGCCGAAGACAACATAGGCGCCGGACTCATCGTCATTGAAGCCTGGTTCAGGGGCTACTGAGGGAGCTCCGGATTAGGGGGTGTCCAGATAGCCAAACTATCATCATCGGCCGGACTCCAAGACTATGAAGATACAAGATTGAAGACTTCGTCCCGTGTCCGGATGGGACTTTCCTTGGTGTGGAAGGCAAGCTTCGCGATACGTATATGTAGATCTCCTACCATTGTAACTGACCCTATGTAACCCTAACCCTATCCGGTGTCTATATAAACCGGAGGGTTCTAGTCCGTAGGACGAACAACAATCATACCATAGGCTAGCTTCTAGGGTTTAGCCTCTTTGATCTCGTGGTAGATCCACTCTTGTAACACACATCATCAATATTAATCTAGCAGGACGTAGGGTTTTACCTCCATCAAGAGGGTCTGAACCTAGGTAAAACATCGTGTCCCTTGTCTCCTGTTACCATCCGCCTAGACGCACAGTTCGGGACCCCCTACCCGAGATCCGCCGGTTTTGACACCGACAGCCGGCGTGAGCGTGCTTACAAGGGTGCGGCAGGAGAAGAATAACCACCAAGACGCCAACACCAAGCCGGGTGAGGAACTAAAAGACGTTCGTGCCCAGTTGTCTGACTCCGTAAAGGAGAATCGGCGGCTTCGTGGCGGCATTTTTAGTAAGTGCTTAAGCGAACTTTGAAAAGAGTTCGGCGAGGAAGGCCACTAACATAAACATGTATGTAGGTTTGCTCACAGGTCGTCCTGAGGAGGAGATGCCCAGTTCTTCGGGTGATCTTCTTCCCGAATTGCGCCAGCTGCACGAACGAGTCCGGCAGGTGATGAAAGGCATCGGCCAAGCCTTGTGGCCATCTATCTTACTGCCCGAAGGCATTGGGGAGCTGGCAGAGCGGCTTCAAGGAGCATGGCGGCGCTTCCGGCTATGGAAGATATCGGCCTGCCGTCAAGGCGCCAGGGAGGCCTGGGCCATGGTGAAGACGCGGTACATGAAGGCTGACCCAAACCACATGGCCGAGGTCGGACCTGTGGGGCCGGATGGGATGGAGATCCCTCTAAGCTCAGTGTACGGCCAAGTAGAATTGGCCGCCAAGTATTCCCAAAGAAGATTGTAAATTAGATAGCCTATTAGATGGCATTGAGGAGGAATACAATGAGTCAAGTAGACTATGTAAAAATATGACATGAAAGAATGTCTTCTAGCGGATTGTAGATCGTTTGTCATAGCGGACCTTTTAAGCCCGACCTCCGGACCCAATAGTCCGGAGTGTGTCCAATACCTTCGAGGTTATATAAGAACCGTGGTATGCGTGGAGACAAGGCGTGGGGTCATTGTTGTTGTATCGCACAAGTGCCCAACTAGTTATGTTATATTACATGGGTAGTAAGAAACATCTTCCAGGAGAATAGTTCCGTTAAGGGTTCCTTTTCGCTGGGATGCATGCCCTAAAGTGCATGTCAAAGCTGCTATGAAAGCAGAAAATCATCCGGGGCAGATGGGTAAATAGTTTAAAAATCATCTTTCAGTTCACCGACCGAATATTCCCTTAAGAACGCTTAGCTTTCGGCTTCACCAAGTCTCGAGGTACACATCCGGCTGACCTGGCAGTAATAATCGCAGAGGTGCTCCCTTTACCACCTAGCCGAACAATCGGGAACGTAGGGGTAAGCACAGGAGCCAGGCAACCCAGCTTGGCCAAAACTTAAGTCATATCGATGCATATAATGGTGAATAAAAGGTACATGCGGAAGCTTAACGCATGTGTTGGGCATGAAGCCCGTATAGATAAGCTTCTGTTAAAGAAGCCCCCAGGTATAATGAGCGCGGACGACGCATCAAGTGTGTGCGGAAAAAACGCAAACGAGCCTCTAGAGGCTATAAGAAGAAGAAGGAGGAAGGAGAGAAATAAAAGACAGCAAAAAGGCAAAAATAAAGAATGCGGACGGAGGAAGGAGACGAACTTGGAGTCCGGCACTTAGGCGTAGAATCTTCGTAGACGGGCTGCGTTCCATGGGTTCGGCTCGAGTCGGTTATCCGATGCGTTTCGTAGACGGTATGCTCCGCCGGTCAGGACCTGGTCAATGATGAAGGGACCTTCCCATTTGGGCTTGAGTTTGTCCTTTTTCTTGTCCGGCAGGCGTAGAACTAGTTCGCCAACGTTATAAGCTTTGGCCCGTACTTCCCTGCTTTGATATCTTCGAGCTTGCTGTTGATAAAATGCGGAACGAGCTTTTGCCACGTCGCGCTCCTCCTCCAATGCGTCCAAGCTGTCCTGCCGATCGAGCTTGGCTTCTCTTTCTTCGTTCATGCGCACTCGAGGTGAGTCATGTATTATGTCGCAGGGCAAGACTGCCTCTGCGCCGTACACCATGAAGAATGGTGTGAATCCGGTAGTGCGATTTGGCGTGGTCCGCAGCCCCCAGAGCACGGAGTCGAGCTCCTCAACCCAGTGCGTGTTAGATTCCTTGAGGGACCGCACTAGTCTGGGTTTAATGCCGCTCATGATTAGACCGTTTGCCCGTTCGACTTGGCCGTTGGTTTGAGGGTGATAGGCGAGGCGTGTCGAGCTTGATGCCCATGTTTTTGCACCATGATTTGACCTCATCGGCCGTGAAGTTGGTGCCTTTATCAGTGATGATACTGCGAGGGACACCGTAACGGTGCACTACCCCTGATATGAAGTCTATCACCGGTCCGGATTTGGCCGTTTTAACTGGTTTGGCCTCTATCCATTTGGTTAATTTATCCACCATGACCAATAGGTATTTTTGCTTGTGGGTTCCTCCCTTAAGGGGTCCAACCATGTCAAGCCCCCAGACCGCGAACGGCCAGGTGATGGGTATAGTTTTGAGGGCGGTGGGTGGCATGTGGCTTTGGTTAGCAAAAAGCTGGCAACCGACGCATCGTTGGACTAAATCCTGCGCATCTGCCCGGGCCGTCGGCCAATAAAATCCTGTACGGAAGGCCTTGCCTACAAGTGCTCGGGCTGCGGCGTGGTGCCCACCCAGTCCGGCATGAATTTCAGCCAGGAGGTTATGCCCTTCCTCTTCGGAGATGCACCTTTGAAGGACTCCGGTAGTGCTTTTCTTATAAAGCTCTCCCTTATGGACTTTATAGGCTTTAGAGCGCCGTACTATGCAGCGAGCCTCGTTTTGGTCTTCGGGGAGTTCCTGCCTCGTTAGGTAGGCTAGGAATGGTTCCGTCCACGGGGCGATAACCGCCATTATTTCGTGAGCAGAGGGTGTTATCTCGGGGGCGGAGCCTCCGGTTGTGTCAGAGTGTTCGGCGTCAGGCGATGCGGTTGGGTCCAGATTGCTATTGCCGGACTCCCCGTCCCATAGTACGGATAGCTTGAACAGCCGTTCCAAGAAGATATTGGGTGGGACGACATCGTGTTTTGCACCGATGCGAGCTAATATATCCGCCGCCTGGTTGTTATCCCGGGCTATATGATGAAATTCGAGCCCTTCGAACCGTGCTGACATTTTTAGGACCGCATTGCGGTATGCTGCCATTTTTGGATCTTTGGCATCAAAGTCCCTGTTTATTTGAGATATTGCGAGGTTCGAATCCCCGCGCACCTCTAGGCGTTGAATGCCCATGGAGACTGCCATCCGGAGGCCGTGCAAAAGGGCCTCGTATTCGGCTGCATTGTTGGAGTCCGTATACATTATCTGAAGGACGTATTGGACTGCGTCCCCAGTTGGGGATGTCAGGACGACGCCAGACCAGGCCAGCCAACATTTTGGAGCCGTCGAAGTGCATGATCCAATTGGAGTATGCGCGCCGTACTCTTTAGGGAGTTCGGCCGGTCCATTCGACCCACGAAGTCGGCCAAAACCTGCGACTTAATAGCTCGTCGTGGCTTATAAGTTATGTCGAATGGGAGGAGCTCTATGGCCCATTTAGCAATCCGCCCGTCGCGTCATGTTGTTTATAATGTCATTAAGAGGTACTTCGGAGGCTACCGTTATCGAACACTCTTGAAAGTAGTGTCGTAGTTTCCGGGATGCCATGAACACTGCGTATGCTACCTTTTGATAGTGTGGGTACCGGGACTTGCATGGAGTTAGGACAGTGGACACATAGTAAACCGGTTTTTGAAGAGGGAACCGGTGTCCGTCCGTTGCTCGTTCGACAAAGAGCACCGCGCTAACAACTTGATGTGTTGCGGCGATATATAATAGCATTGGTTCACCCACGTTGGGCGCGGCCAGGACCGGGTTTGTTGCCAAAATGGCCTTTATTTCTTCGAGTCCGGCTGTGGCGGCCTCCGTCCACTCAAAGTGTCCGGTGCGCCGGAGGAGGCGGTAAAGGGGCAACGCCTTTTCTCCCAAGCGGGAAATAAAGCGGCTTAGAGCCGCTACGCATCCCGTCAATTTTTGTATTTGTTTGAGGTCTTTTGGAATATCCAATTGTGACAGAGCCGGGATCTTGGCTGGGTTTGCTTCAATTCCTCTACCGGACAGAACGAAGCCCAGGAGCTTTCCGGCTGGAACGCCGAAGACGCATTTTTCCGGATTGAGCTTGATGTCATATTTTCAAAGATTATCGAATGTGAGCCTCAGGTCGTCTACTAGAGTTTCGACGTGCTTGGTTTTGACGACCACGTCATCTACATATGCTTCCACTGTTTTGCCGATCTGGTTTGCCAGACATGTCTGAATCATGCGCTGATATGTTGCACCGGCGTTTTTGAGCCCAAAGGGCATTGTGTTGAAGCAGAACAGGCCGTATGGAGTGATGAATGCTGTTGCAGCTTGGTCTGGCTCCGCCATCTTGATTTGGTGGTAGCCAGAGTATGCGTCGAGGAAGCACAATGAGTCGTGGTCTCATCAGAAGGCCAATAATTTGATCAATTCGAGGGAGGGGGAAGGGATCCTTTGGGCAAGCCTTATTAAGGTATTTAAAATCAACACATAAGCGCCAGGATTTATCCTTCTTTGGTACCATCACCAGGTTTGCTAGCCAGTCCGGATGTTTTATATCTCTGATGAATCCGGCTTCCAAAAGTTTGGCTAGCTCCTCTCCCATGGCATGTCTCTTGGGTTCGGAAAAGCGCCAAAGAGCCTATTTGACTGGCTTGAATCCTTCTATTATGTTTAGGCTGTGTTCGGCCAGCTGACGTGGGATTCCCGGCATGTCTGAAGGGTGCCAGGCAAAGATGTCCCAGTTTTCTTGTAGAAATTCTCGTAGTGCGGCGTCTACATCAGGGTTTAATTGTGCCCCAATGGAGGCCGTCTTTGCAGGGTCCGTTGGGTGGACTTGGAATTTGACTATTTCCTCCGCTGGTTTAAAAGAGGTGGACTTGGATCGTTTATCAAGTATCACATCGTCCCTGTTCACCGTGGAGCGCATCGCGGTGAGTTCCTCGGCCGCTAGGGCTTCGGATAGTGCCTCGAAGGCTAGTGCGGCTGTCTTGTTTTCGGCGCGGAGTGCTATATTCGGATCACTAGCGAGAGTGATGATTCCGTTAGGTCCGGGCATTTTAAGCTTCATGTACCCATAATGGGGTATAGCTTGAAAGATTGTGAATGCCTCTCGTCCTAATAAAGCATGGTATCCGCTGTTGAACGGGGCCACTTGAAAGGTGACCTCCTCGGACCTGTAATTGTCCGGTGAGCCGAACACTACGTCCAGTGTAATTTTTCCTGTGCAGCATGCTTCCCGGCTGGGGATTATTCCTCTAAAGGTTGTGCTGCTTCGCTCAATGCGGTTCCAGTCTATTTCCATTTTTCGGAGGGTTTCCTCATAGATGAGGTTTAGTCCGCTGCCGCCATCCATGAGGACCTTAGTAAGGCGAAAGCCGTCTACTATCAGGCTGAGGACCATTGCGGCTGGTGCCCGGGCAGTTCAGAATTTAGGTTCTTCACTAGCATTAAAGGTAATAGCCGTGTCACTCCATGGATTTATTGTTGCTACTTGGTAGACTTTGGCAAGGTTGCGGAGCGTTCATTTTCGCATGTTATTTGATGCGAAAGTCTCGAAGACTGTTAACACCGTACTGGTGTTGCTGGGCTGGGATTCTGAAGCTAGAAGCTCTTCGCCACTTTTGGCCACCTGTCGTAGTATCCAACATGCTCGAAGGCTATGAGTTGGAGTGGCGCCCTTCGTGCTATGAATTTTGCAGGGTCCGTTTAGCCAACCCTCCAGTACGGTTCCGTACCCTTTAGGGGGTTTTGGTTTTTTGGTATTCAACCCAGGTGCTTGATAATGATGCACCTTTAGGGGGTTTTGTTCCGGACTAGGGATGTATTCGGGGCCGGATTATCCCAAAATTTACTTTCAGTTGTCCAGGCGCTCTCCATCGCACAGTACTTTTGTACTATGGTCACCAAGTCAGCAAAGCGTGTAATTTCGCGACGACTTATGGCGTTTAAGATTCCCTTGTCCGTGCAATTATTGCAGAAGATTGGTTTGCGTCCTCCTCTCGGCAGTCCTTTATCCTGTTCATAACCAGGAGGAATCTGGCCCAGTAATGATGTACTATTTCGGAGGGCTCTTGCCGAATTCGAGAGAGATCGCTAATGTTTGGGTGGGCGGGTGGCACTAAATCCGGAACCCCGTCCAGTTTAGGACTCAAGGGCCGGGAAGTTTCAGAACTCGGGAGTTTGGATTTTTGAGTGCTATCCAATGAGTCCGACCCGCCGCCTGACTTTAAGTTCAGGGCTTGATCGACATCCATCCCTCCGCAGGAATCCGGCATGGAGGGATCGGGAATCCGGACGTAGCTAGTCCTTAAAATAGAAGAAGAGTCGCCGCATTGCTCCTCTATCACGGCAACATGATGGGTAGCCTGGGGAGAGTTGATCTCTCTTAGATCGGTTTTAGGCCCGATCCGGTCGTAGTCTGTAGCGACTCCCAGGGCGGCGATGCGATCCAAGAGCTCGTTTATGGAGGAGAGCTCGATCGGATCTAACTGTTCGGCAAGTTCCGAACTGACATGGAGATTGGTTTCGATGACTAGAGAGGTCACCGTCGGTGCGGCGGCCGAACTGGCGGTCATGTGAAAACCGCCTAGCCGAAGAGTCTGGCCAGTGGCCAAGGCTTCTTTGGCGATAGCATCATATTTAAAGACGAGATGAGGCATCCTACCTGATGGCGACAGCACAGAGGAACTCTCAATGAAAGCACCAATGTCGGTGTCAAAACCGGCGGATCTCGGGTAGTGGGTCCCGAATCGCGCCTAGGCGGATGGTAACAGGAGACAAGGGACACGATGTTTTTACCCAGGTCCGGGCCCTCTCGATGGAGGTAATACCCTACTCCTGCTTGATTAATATTGATGATATGGGTATTACAAGAGTAGATCTACCACGAGGTCAGAGAGGCTAAACCCTAGAAGCTAGCCTATGGTATGATTGTTGTTGTGTCCTACGGACTAAAACCCTCCAGTTTATATAGACACCGGATAGGTTAGGGTTACACAGAGTCGGTTACAATGGTAGGAGATCTGCATATCCGTATCGCCAAGCTTGCCTTCCACGCCAAGGAAAGTCCCATCCGGACACGGGACGAAGTCTTCAATCTTGTATCTTCATAGTCTTGGAGTCCGGCCGTGAAGATAGTCCGGCTATCCGGACACCCCCTAGTCCGGGACTCCCTCAATGGCCATGGCCTCCGTTGCCATCGCCACAACTCCACGGGTGTCCCTCTTCGATTCACCCAATGAGAACATCACCGCCAAGTGCCTCATGGCCAAAGCAGGTAACCCCCAGCATCAAAACTACCATAATTACTAATCCTTCCTTGACGGATTGCGTTGATGAAAGTGAGGGGTCTAATGAGGAAGTGAATGAGTTTGAGTCTTTCATGAGTAAGCTCAAGGGTAAATCCAAGAAGCACTTTGTTGCTCTCTTGGAACAACTTGGTGAAGCCAATGACAAGATCGAGGCTCATGAAGAAACCATCTCTAAGATGGAAGGACATAGTCATGACTATGCCAATGAGATATCGGATCTCTCTAATGCGCTTGAGGAAGAGCATGGTCATCTTTTGGCTCTTGAGGAGTCACACAACGATGATCATGCTAAATTAAAGAAAGATCTTGATCATGCTCTTGTTGTATCTCGTATGCTCAATTCTGAGAAGGCTAAACTTGGGGTTGACCATGCTAAACTCAAGGAGGAGTTTGAGATACTTGAAAAGGCTCACAAGGCCTTGAAGGGTGCTCATGCTAGCCTCAAGGAGTCTCATAATTAACTCCAAGTGAAGCTCACCAAGGAAAAAGCCACTTTTCCTCATTTGGTCTTAATTGATAATGCAAATGCTACTAACCCATGTTGTGAGCATGTGCATCATGTGGAGGAGAGTGCCAAGTTGAAGGAGCAACTTGAGAAAGGCCTTGTGTCTTGAATACAAGGTGACAAGAACCTCAAAGATATTTTGAGCAATCAAAAGGAAGTTGTGGGCAAGGAGGGACTTGGGTTTGCACACAAGTCCAAGAACAAGAAGAAGAACGACAAGGCCAAAAACCTCTTCCTATCAAGCAAACTTTTGTGAAGGAGGGAGAGGGTGCTCCTAAGGAGAAGAGGAAGAACAATGTGAAGGGTGGTGTCGGTGTCAAAACCGGCGCATCTCGGGTAGGGGGTCCCGATCTGTGCGTCTAAGGCTAATGGTAACAGGAGGCAAGGGACACGATTTTTTCAGGTTCGGGCCCTCTCGATGGAGGTAAAACCCTACTTCCTGCTTGATTGATCTTGATGATATGAGTATTATAAGAGTTGATCTACCACGAGATCGTAGAGGCTAAACCCTAGAAGCTAGCCTATGATGATTATGATTGTCCCTCAGATGGACCAAACCCTCCGGTTTATATAGACACCGGAGGGGGCTAGGGTTTACACAGAGTCGGTTACAAAGGAGGAGATCTAATATCCGGATCGCCAAGCTTGTCTTCCACGCAAAGGAGAGTCTCATCCGGACACGTGACGAAGTCTTGAGTCTTGTATCTTCACGACCCAACAGTCCGGCCAAAGTCTATAGTCCGGCTGTCCGGATACCCCCTAATCCAGGACTCCCACAGTAGCCCCTGAACTAGACTTCAATGACGATGAGTCCGGCGCGCAGTTTGTCTTCGGCATTGCAAGGCGGGTTCCATCTTCGAATACTCCAAAGTTCCTGTTGTAGTGAACAGTGTCCGGCTTCCCATCAATGTTGTACTCCTCAGCTTCTGTACTTCAATAATGGCCATCTCCACGTGTCGAGCGAATAAGAGGAGCCAGGGCATTTTTGCATTTGCCACCTCGGCCCTGTAGGCAAACCGTCTATTTGAAGGGACGGGGATCCTCAGATCCAAACCTCACCTTCTTCCCTTGAGCAAGCATCCAACAGAGCGCTCCGGAAAAAACCATTCCAACATGGCTGTCGGGTTACTAGAGTAGGGGTACCCTAGTATCCCGAACTTGTGCACGGGCAGTTGCAGCCCTCCGTGGCAAGGCTTACTGGGTGACCGCCAAGGTCCTCCGTGGTTCCTTTGGAGCCATTCAAGAATAAAGTATTTAAGCCAAGGAGACAAGGCCCCGGCAAGAGGAGCTTGCTGGGAAGGCCAGCCAAGGCACCTAGGAGACAAGGCCCCGGCAAGAGGAGCTTGCCGGGAAGGCCCGGTGAGCGACAAGCTTCCGGACGCGAAAGGCAACAACCACGGCAAGGCGCTTGCCGGGGCAGACCACCACTCTGTACCTGCGCTCCAGCACATCCACTAACGTGTCACCACAGGACCTTTCTGTGCACGCGTGGCAAGAGGCTGTGCGGCCACGGAGCTGTGATGGCAAGCGGCGTGACAAGATTGCCATCGTGGCAAGCGGTGGCGCCCGACGGTCCTTTCGCCTTTGTTAGGGCGACGTAGACGGGCATTTAATGCCTTTGTCCCCTGCCGTCAGGGTTAGGTATGATACACTGTACAAGTAGTTGTACCAACCACAATTCCTTTTCCATTTTTACCCTTGTCTACGTTGCCACCTGTCGGAGACCCCTTGAGCATATAAAAGGAGGCCCATGCGCAACGTAGAGAGAGGGGGGGTGGGGGAAGGTTCGAAGCCAGAGAACACTCATGCTCGGTCTTGTTAGCAGCTTGTGTGTACTGTAGCACCCAAGCGCTCCCGAGCAAGAACTCAATACATTCAGACATGCAGCAGTAGGAGTGTTATCTCTCCGGAGAGCTCCGAAGCTGGGTAAAACTGCTCGTGTGCTTCGCCTCGATCTACTCTTCGTGCGACCTCCGCCCCCCGCCGAACCGAAAGGGGCTCGGTCCGCCGGTCCCATAGGTGTTCGTGGGCCAGATCAGCCTCCCCGACATCTTTCCCGGTCCGCCGGTCCCATAGGTGTTCGTGGGCCAGATCAGCCTCCCCGACATCTTTGGCGCGCCAGGTAGGGGAAGTCGAGATTGTGTGAACCTGATCCGGCGTCCACACGAGCTAGATCTTCATCATCTTCATCGACATGCCACCGAAGACGAAGGCTTCGGCAGCAGATGTTCCGTCCGCGTCGAACCCACCACCACCGGAGCAAACGGGTGGTGCGGTAGACGCCGGCGGAAGAATGGACGTCGACGGGGGAGCCCACGGTGCTGCCAAGTCCAAGGACAAGGCTGCGCAGACCTCGGCGTCCGTACATGCACCGCGCCCGTCTCAGGAGGCGCGGGACCGACAGCATCATGGTATTCACAACGCCATACGCTCGTTGGACCAAGATCGAGCTGGTGGATCTCGGGATGCTCAAGACCAGCATGCACGCCAACATGCTGGCGCGAAAGCGAGGCATCGCCGCTCGACGGGATACTGCTCCTTCTAACATAGTTAGAAGTCCGAGCATATCCCGTTCCTCGCGCCGTTCGCCACTGCCACCCACCACTCCAGCAGAAGCTTTGGCGAGAGCTCAACTGCTCCTGGATTACCCTCCAACAGCCGACAAGGTCGATGAATGGAGGGCCACCATTCGGAGTCTCATCGGCTTTGCCAACGGCGACGCTCCGCGGCAGCCGAGTGCATCGCTGCCGCGGCAGGACTGCCAAACACGAGCCGGTGGTGACGAAACCGATGGGGGTGCAACCACCATGCACTCTCCGCCCCGAAGGCCAGGATCGCCGACTCGCCGGATCCACCTCGACAGCGACTCCACCGCATCATCGGATCCACGAGCTCGTCGCGATCAGCGCCAAGTTCTTCACGAACGACAGCAAGAAGACGCTCGAACTCGCATCGAGCGCCGAAGAGAAGCGTGGCGTCAATCCGACCAGCGCGCTGGGCCCTCTGTCGACATGCATGCGCCAGGGGAACCAGGCGACTTGCCGTACGCGGTAGGTTGCCCTGTGTTCACTCGTGAGCTGCGGCAAGTCCAGTGGCCCAGCAAGAAGAATTTCAAGCCAGACGTACCAGAGAAGTACGACGGCAAGACGCATCCGTCGGAGTTCCTCAGCATCTACACCATCGCGGTGCAAGCTGCCAGGGGGCGAGACGACAAGATCCTGGCCAACTACTTCCCGCTGGTGCTCAAGCCCAACGTCAGATCCTGGCTCATGCACTTGCCGGACAACTCCATATCCTCTTGGGCAGATCTATGCCATCAGTTTGTCGGCGCCTTTACAGGCGGCCACAAGCCCCATGGCCAAGAAAGCGACCTTCATCTGCTCGCCCGAAGGAAGGAGAGCCCTGCGCAAAAGTACATTCAGAGAGATTCAGCCACAGACAAGACACAACATCTCAGATGTCCACCCTGCCGCGGTAATCAGCGCGTTCCATCAGAACGTGCGAAACCGCAGGATGCGGGAGGAGATGGCGATGTACAAGATCAGAGACGTCAGTGAGCTATATGCCCTGGCCAACAAGTGTGCACGTGCTGAGGAAGGGAGGAGACTCCTCGGAGAGAATACTGAAGCAGGAGGATCTGATAGTGAGGAGACCGCCCCGGCAAAGAAAAACCGGTGGCGGAACAACATGTAGAAGAAAGGCAAAGATGTGCTAGTTGTTGAGCAGTCCGGCAACGGAGGTGGCGCCAAGAAAGCCAAAGCTGGTAGCTCCGGCAAGGAGGTTGCCGCTGGCACCAATCGCCAGCTGTGGCGGTCGCGTCGACAAGCTGTGACGGCTCCAACAAACAAGATACGCAAGATCCACCGCACCAAGGGCCATGACCTCCGTGAGCTGCAAAGGTCGAGCAGCTTGTCGAGCAGCGAAGGCTGAATCTGAACGACGCGACAAGGAGAAGGCCCAGGAAGGTGCTTTGGAGGAGCTAGCAAGAAACGTCCGGCCGAGGAGGACGCCAGGCAAGGCCAAGCAGCGGCAAGGAGACAGACCTCCCCGCGGCCGCGACAAGGATGAAGATGACGACGATGATGAAGATATGGATGATGACGAGACCGATGAGCAGGAGTTCCAGAAAGCCACAGAGGTCCTATGCGTTGACGGCGGTGCTTCTCTGCATACTTCACACCGCCAGCTCAAGCAGTGGATGCGGGAAGTCAGTGTGCTAGAACCATCCGTCGAGTCACGCAAGCCTCTGAAATGGTCCAGCACGCCTATCATCTTTGATATTGAGGACCACCCTGATCACGTAACTGCGGTCGGGTACTTGCCGATGTTGGTTTCACCAACTATCCGCAACCTCAAGGTCACTAAGATGCTAGTTGACGGCGGGGCGGCTTGAACCTGATCTCCTCCGCGGTGCTCGAAACTCCAGATCCCCGATGGCGAGCTCAAGAGACCGACACATTCCAAGGAATCAATCCGGGAAGGAGCAAGCCGAAGGAAAGATCACGTTCTTTGGTGACATTTGGCAGCGAAGTTGAACTTCAGGGATCGAGAGGGTCACTTTTGACGTTGCTGACTTTCCATTGCCTTACAATGGGATACTTGGCCGTCCAGCACTCGCCAAATTCATGGCAGCCTCTCACTATGCATACAACATGCTGAAGATGCCAGGCCCGATAAGTGTCATCTCTGTCCCTGGCGACAAGAAGGATGCTCTTATCTGCGCCGACAAGATCTACCGGGAAGCAGCAGCTGCAGCAGATTGCAAGCCACTTGCCGCTGAAGCTCCCGGGGTGAAGTAGAAGACCAAGTCCGACAAGAGCTCTGATGCCCACTCCGGCAAGCGCACCTCTTCGGAGTGCTGCGCTACCGTCAAGGACGCACCATCGAGCTCCACCGGCAAGTGTAAGAAGACGATGGCAGCTCCACCAGAGTCAAGAAGGTGTCCGCCAAGGAGGACGGCACTGGTGGTACCTTCACCATCAGTGCCACTCTCGACCCTAAATAGGAAGGCGCGCTCGTTGCTTTCCTGCGGGCGAACGTCGACGTGTTTTCGTGGCAACCGTCGACATCCCCGATGTTCCTGTGAAAGTAATTGAGCACCATCTTGCCGTTTGTCCTCATGCGCGCCCGTCAAGCGAAAGTCGAGGAAGCGGCGGTGGAGCGCCAAGAATTCATCGCAGAAGAAATCAAGAAATTGGAAGCAGCAGGCCTTGTCGAGGAGTGCTCCATCCCACGTGGTTGGCCAACCTGTAGTTGTATGCGCAAGGCAAACGGAAATGGAGGCTTTGTATCGACTTTACCAATGTCAATAATGCTTGTCCCAAAGACCCATTTCCTTGCCGCAAGATCGACCAGATTGTTGACTCCACGGCCGGATGTGATTTGCTTTCATTTCTGGATGCATATTCAGGATATCATCAGATCTTCATGGCGTAAGAGGATGAGGAGAAGACCGCATTCATCACCCCATGTGGCACATACTTGTTTCGTACGGATGCCTTTCGGATTAAAGAATGCTGGTTCAACATTTGCAAGAGTAGTCCATGACGCTTTTGAGCCGCAAATGCACGTAAATGTGGAAGCCTACATGGATGACATAGTGGTCAAAAGCAAGGACAAGGCGACTCGATTCAATACTTAGACGAAACCTTTGCAAATCTGGTAAGATCAACCTCAAGCTCAACCTTGAGAAGTGTGTATTTGGAGTCCCCTCCGGCAAGCTTCTCGGGTTCTTCATGTCTCAGCAGGGAATTGAAGCCAATCCCGACAAGATCAAGGCCATTGAGCAGATTGAAGCACCAAAGCGCGTCAAGGATGTACGAAGACTTGCCGGTTGCATAGCTGCTCTCAGCAGGTTTATCTCTAGGTCTGCTGAGCGCGCCCTACCATTTTTCAAAATTTTGAAAAAGGCAGGTCCGATGAGATGGACTCCGGAAGCGGAGGCTGCGCAGAGACTTGAAGAGATACTGTCCTCCACTCCAACACTTGTCGCACCTAAGCCACAAGAGAAGTTGCTGCTATATATAGCGGCAACCAATCAAGTGGTTAGTGCTGCGTTAGTAGCGGAGAGGGAGGCGGATGATGAGCTAGCAACCATGGCAGATGCATCCAGCGACGAGCAGGGGGCTTCACCGGCAAGCTCTGGTCCCGACAAGGATGGATCTACGCAGACGCATGAGAAGATGCAGAAAAGAATGGTGCAGCGCCCAGTTTACTTTGTCAGTTCCCTTCTGCAGGGGCTAGGTCAAGGTACTACGGTGTGCAGAAATTGCTTTTCGGCCTCCTTATGGCCTCGAGAAAGCTGCGCCATTACTTCCAGCACATGAGATCAAAGTCGCCACTGCTTTTCGCTGAAGAGGATCTTGCAAAATCCAGAGGCAACATGCGGGATTGTCGAGTGGGCACTGAACTATCAAGCTTTGGCCTCAAGTTTGAGAGCACTTCAACTATCCAAAGCAGAGCATTGGCGGAGTTCATAGCAGAATGGACGCCAACACAAGATGAAGAAATTCCAAACGAGCATCCCGTCAAGGAAGCAAGCAAAGAGTGGCTGATGTTCTTTGATGGTGCCTTCTCGCTGCTAGGCGCCCGGTAAGGCGTGCTACTTGTTGCACCCACCGGAGAGCACCTCAAGTACGTAGTCCGACACACTTTCCCAAGGAGCAAGCAACAAACAATACTACAGAGTATGAAGGTTTGCTTGCCGGTCTCAGATCATGATGAGACCTTGGGATCAAGAAGCTCATTGTCGTGGGTGACTCACAGCTTGTCATCCGCCAAGTGAACAAGAGTTATCAGAGTCCGTTGATGGAAGCTTATGTTGATGAAGTGAGAAAGCTAGAAGAGCACTTTGACGGCCTACAAATGGAACATGTTCCAAGAGCTCAGAACGACATTGCCGATGGCCTGTCAAAGTGCGCTGCACTTAAGTTACCTGTGGAACCAGGGATTTTTGTGCTCAAGCTGACTCAACCGTCTGTAACGCCATCAACCGGATAGAGCAAGAAGAGGAAGTTGATCTCTGGTGACTATTTTCGGCAGAGCTTCCCAAGTCGCCGTCAAGAAGGTCCTCAAGATCAACACCAAGGGTGCTAAGGAGCAGTCTGCTCCGGCAAGCCCTAGGGTTTGTTCCGTTGAAGCAGACGCTCCCGACAAGTTTTGCTCCGGCAAGCTTGCGGGGGAATGTCAAGCTCCGGCTGAGCCGCAGGTTCTCGCCGTGGAAGCAGATGTTCCCGCAGCAGCAGATGTGCCTTTAGTCCTTGTTGTCGAGCCACAAGCTCCAGCATGGGCACAACAGATTGTCCGTTTCCTCCAGACAGGAGAACTTCTCGAAGAGCAAGAAGAAGCGGAAAGAGTAGCCCGACAGTCAAGTATGTACCAGTTTGTCGACAACACACTGTACACAAGAAGACTCAACGGTGTGAAATTGAAGTGTATTCACCGGGAAGACGGACAAAAGCTGTTGGCAGAGATACATGGAGGCATATGTGGTCACCACATTGGCGCCAGAGCACTTGCCGGCAAAGCGTTCCGGCAAGGTTTCTTTTGGCCGACAGCCCTCCAGGATGCAACTGCACAAGTAACCAAGTGTGAAGCGTGCACGTTCCATTCCAAGCAGATACACCAGCCAGCTCAAGCTCTCCGTGACGAACCCTTTATCCTGGCCATTTTCGGTGCGGGGCTCGACATCCTCGGCCCCTTTCCCCGAGTTGTCGGGTGCTTTGAGTACTTATGCGTTGCAATCGACAAGTTCACAAAGTGGCCGGAAGTGGAAGCGATGAGGAAGGTGACAACCGCGGTCGGCAGTCAAGTTCTTTAGGTCGATTGTTTGCCGTTTGGAATCCCTAACAGGATCATCACCGACAACGACACGCCAATTCACGAGCCGCACCTTCATGCAAGACGTCCAAGATCTTGGCGCCAAGGTTCCGCTTTCGCTTCTATTGCTCATCCGAGAAGTAACGGTCAAGCGGAGAGGGCGAATGCTGAAGTGCTGCGCGGGCTCAAGACCAGAACTTTCGACAGGCTGCACAAGTGCGAAAAGAACTGGATTGAGGAGCTGCCGGTGGTTCTTTGGTCGATCAGGACGACGCCAAATCGAGCCACCGCCGACACCTTCGCTCTAGTCTATGGAGCAGAGGCAGTTCTCCCCACGGAACTCGTATACGGATCACCTCGAGTGCTCGCTTATGATGAGCTTGAGCAAGAGCAGTTGCGACAAGATGACGCGCTGCTCCTTGAGGAGGATCGACTTCAGGCTGCTGTACAAGCTGCTCGATACCGACAAGCTTTGCGCCGCTACCATAGCCGCAGTTAATGCCAGAAGTCTCGAGGAAGCGACCTTGTTCTTGGCGCGTTCAATCCGCCAAGAATTCCAACAAGTTGACGCTTGAAGTGGGAAGGCCCTTAACGGGTGAAACGAGTCACTAGGCTGGCGTTGTCCGCCTTGAGACCGAAGATGGCATTCCGGTGAGCAACTCCTGGAACATTGAGCATCTTCGTAAGTTTTACTCAGAAAGGGCGGTTGCGGAACCTGTTCCGGCAACCACCTTTTGTACAAGTCTTGCGGATGTTGCATGTAATCCTTTGTACAAAGCCGTGCAGACCCCGTGCATAAGTAAAGCTAATGTGCTTCGCACATCTTGTCAATTTCATGCTTTCTACGTCTATTTTGCATGCGTTATCTGACACTTTGTGCAGCACCTACCCCTGGTAAGCAATAACAAGCCATAAGGCTCCATATCTTTATTTTCTCTTCTTTCTCTTTCTCAAAGAAAGGAAGGTTCCCTCGCCCACAAGTTTGCCGGGGGGAAAGGAGAAGATAATGGTGTGGACCAAGCGTCGCTCAAGGAAGTCTAGCCTTACCGGGAAGCAAACGACAGAAAAGCTAAGTTGCTAAAGTTTGAGCAATCAGTTTAAAATTTTTTTAAGTTATCTTCCTCGAACGACCGTACTTTGTATGGAAACCTGTGCGCGGAGGAACCAACTCGTAGCTAGTTGCGCCCTTACTTTGTTTCGAGTCCGCTCAACAACTTAAGTGAGCTGCGACTAGTTGCGACAAGGTTTCTTGTCGGTAGCAGCACCGCCAGTGGCGATGTCCCGACTCAGCGGCCATGCCTGTGTGCTCGACAAGTTCCCTAAAAGCGTAGGGCAAAAACATACAAAGGAAGGAACCAAGTAAAGGAAATAACATAGCAATTGCTACCGAAATAGAGTTATATTACAAGATAGCTTGTCGCAGCTCTAATAGATTGTTCTCATAACATGACCAGCAGCGGCAAGAAAAAGAGAAAGCGGGCGGCCTAATCTATGCGATCGCCCTCAACCCTCTTGATCCCGCTCACCCTGTCCACGATGGGTGCGACAAGGGTCTTGTACGCTTCCACATCAGCATCCGGCGGCAAGGACTTGAGGACGTTGGTGAGGTTGAGGCCTGGGTTGCGGAAGGCCACCTTCATCAGCACCTTTTGAAGAGCTCCCGCGCAGATCTGGCGCGACTCCTCGGCCAGCTGCTTTGGGATTTCTTCCCGGAGTCGCTGCAGGGCCGTCACCACGCCCTTAAAGAACAAGCTGAGCTTGGCGCTGGGTCGGAGGTGCTCATCGGAGGAATATCCAAGATCCTCCATCCCCAGCTGCGCCAGCTCCTCAGCCGATGGCTGCGGCAACATGCACGAGACCCTCGGTCCAAGTGCTCCACATTCTCCCTAAAGGTATGCAGGCGGCGGCAAGACTCGCCAGTGGCGCCTCGTCGGCCTTGATTTTCTCCTTCAAGGCCACCTCCTGCCTCCTGGCGCCGTCCAGCCCGAGTCAAGGTGGTCAGCTTCAACTCAAGATCTGCGTTGGAGTCCTTGGCGGCTGAGCTCCTTGCTCCTCTCGGCGAGACGGCCTGCAGCTCGCCAAGAGTGTAGGCGTCCTTCTCGCTCATGCTTGAGTGCAGCAAGCTCCTCGCCGCTCTCCTTGAGATTGGCCTCCAGCTGCATCACCTTTGTCTCCAGCTCCTTCTTGGCGGCCTCGGCAGCTGCGGCAGCATCCTTTGCTTCCTTGAGAGCCCCGCCAAATGTTTGCTCGCTGGCGTGGCTAGATCCTCCTCATGGCTGTCAAGATTAACCTTCCTCTGCGCCAACTCGCCTTCCTGCAGATAGCTTCTCGGCGGCAAGCCGCTGTTGCTCCTCGGCTTCACCGAGGAGGAAGGCTTTGCGCTCCTCGGCGAAGTCGCTCCCGCTCCTCCGCCAAGGACCGAAGAGCTTCCTGGTTGAGGCCCCGGAGCTCCTCCGCTGGCGCTTCTCGATGTCTGCTCCGCCGCCGCAACAAGCGCTTCCGGGATTCCAGCTTGGCTTGTCGGGCGCGGTAGAGCGGCAGGAGCTTCCGCAGCGATTGCTCCTCCTCGCACTTCGCCATTCTTGCTGTTTGGTGCGCCGACCAGCGTCCAGTGGAAGGCGAGCAGCTCTTCATCAAAAGTTTCTCCTTCGCCGGCGCCTCGGAGCTCGACGCCCATGGGAGCTTGATGAAGACGCCATCGCCGCCTTCAAATAGGCGCTGGCTGGGGCTCTTGAGCCCGCAGCTGCCGCATGGCGGAGGGATCGGCGGTCAGCGTGGCGCTGGCGCCTCGCGGCCTCAGGACCGTCGGTCGATCGCGGACCCTCGCTAACCTGCGGCGACAGCTTTGGCGGCCTCTTCGGCCCGGGGCTCGTCGGCCTTGACTTCTTCTCCGATGGCAGTGGCGTCGTCAAGATTGCAGCAGCGTCCTCCTCGCCGCCGGCCTCGGTCTCCATTGGCTCTGTGGCGGATGGACCTGACGACAGGAAGATGAAAAAAAAGTCAAGCAAATATTCAAAAAGAAAATCAGAAGAAGAAGAACACAAGGAAAGTTTTCAAGCAAGAGGATTACCTGTGCTAGGGTCTGCAGTCATGGTCTCCGCCACCAGGGGATCGCTGGTGCTGTCCCTTGCCGGAGAACTGCCCCTTGCCGGAGAAGTCTCCCTTGCCGGAGAACGCTCCCTTGCCGGGGAATCCTCCCTTGGCGGTGTAGTCGAAGCTGAAGGCATGTCGAGGCGGCTTCGGGCACTCATGGTAAGGCTGCTCTGCTTCCTACACAAATCAGCGATCGAGATATCGGCAAAGAAAGGGCACCCATGCACGCCTAACAGCAGGAAGTAAACCATATACTTACGCTGGGGGCTCTTGTTGCGCTTGTTGCGCTCGGGGCTGCTTTGAGGAAGAGTTGCCGCGTCCGGCAAGGTGGTCTCAGACGCGCCTCGCTGTCATGTGGGTTCGACCTCGATGACAATCACCGGGGCCTTGGCTCTCTTCGAGGCTCTCTGGGCCAGCGTCCTGAAAAGGAATGGGTTCAGAGTGAAGCAAATCAGATACAAGACAAAGCAACAAGCCGAAGAACTACAAATGCTGCAAAGAATCTTACTTTTCTTCTTCCTCGTCGGAGCTGAGCGCGGAGAGATCAAATTCTGGCTCGCCTCGACGACGAAGGCGGAGGAGTAGGTTCCCTTGGCTGCTTGGCGGGAGCAGAAGCGGTGGTCTGCGAGGGCCCCGCTCCAGCTTGCCGCGGGCGTGAGGTGCTCCTGCAACAGATGCTTGTCATGGAGCTGGCGTCATGGGCGGCTGACCCGCTGACGCCGTCTTCGCCACGCTCTCCAAATTTTGCGGAGACACCTTCTTAGTGGAGCTGGGGCTCCGCTCGCGGCAAGCTGTTCAAGCGAGGGAGGAGGCGCCCTCGGCGGGCTCGCTCGACTCAGCTTCAGGCCCGACAAGCTCTTCCTCGCCGGCAAACTCTTCTCGCTCGACAAAGCTTGCCGCCTCTGCTGCCTCTGCCTCCTCCACGGTGAATCCGAACTCGCCCGCGGCAGCGGCTGCTGCCGCCTCTTCCAGCCTGGTGGCGTCGGCGCATCTCATCATCGGTGGTGTCGCGGGTGAGGCTCTTCTGTTCATCGGGCGGACCGGCACTTCTACCAGTTGTCAAAGAACACTGCGACGACGTCATCTGCGAGCTCTTGCCAGTTGGAACGATTCCATGCAAGTCGCACAACGGCATCATTGCACGGATGCGGTCGAGCGAGGAATTGTTGCACAGCGGGACGACATTCTTCGGCAACCTGAACGCTCCGGGATGCTCAGGATCGTGCTTGAACAGCTCCAAGAGCATCGCGTCCAGTTCCAGGACAATGAAATTGAAGTTGAGGCCCGGGCGCAGCCTCATGATATCCGCCGCCTTCCGGAACTCCTGGGCAGGTCTCCTCCTCTCCTGCAGGGGGGCGACGCGGCGACGAAAGGGAAATCTGCGCTAACGGGCGCTTATAGTGAGTCCGGCAAGCCTCAGCGTAGAGATCCGGATGACGGCAATCTTGACCTAGAGTCTTCCGGGGCAGACTGCTCCAATCGCTGTCAGCAAGACCATCGAGGTTTGGCGCTGGGCGGTAAACGGCTGCGGGTTCTCCTCGACAATCCAGCACCAGTCTGCTCTCCACTCATCCCATTTGCTGCGGAGCTCTCCCTCCAGATAAGCTTCCTTCTTGCCGGTCCTCGAGATCCAGGCGATCCCACCGGAAAGAGGCTCCCTCTCTCAACTCGGGGCATAAAGAAGTGGCGGAAAAGGGCTACGTTTGGATGGACTCCGACAAAGTTTTCGCAGAGATGTGCGAAAACTGCCATGGTCAGAACAACATTGGGGGTGAAGTCAAGGAGGCGGAACCCGTAGGTGTTCATGATATCGCAGAAAAATTCAGAGAAAGGCGGGCAGAGCCCGCAGTAGAAGAACATCGCGAAGAAAGGGTACCCATTCGGAGCCAGTTCCGAAGCAGCAGCTGGGAGTACCTTCGTGCGCGGATGCGCTTATGCCTCCGTCGACCGGAAGAGGTAGTAGTACTCCCTCGGCTCCCTGGGCGAGCTGAGGGGAGATTGCCGCTCCTTCCGCCAGGCCGCAAGCCGCTGCGCCTCGGCCGACTTCACGGCCTTCCCTTGTCGGCTTTGAGCCATGGCGGAGGTGGTGAGGAGATCGGCGGCGTTGGTGATGCTTTGGTGGCGATGGGGGCGGGCGCTGCTCTCTCTTCAGCCTTGGGAAGAAGGGGGAAGCAGCGAGGGTTTTTCGAGATTGGACAACAACTGGCGAGATGGGCGAACTGCCCCTGTTTCCCCTGCTTATAAAGAGGGAGGGGGCGGACGTTCCGTCTTTCCGAATAAGGAAACCACCCACGATCTCACCCACGATCTCTCACACGACGCCGCATTCGACGCTGCAGGCTGCCTCGTGGAGGGCGTGGTGGGTCCGGGATGAGTTACGGCGTAACCCAGGCCGGCGTGCCCGTGCCTTGTTTTGGGCCTGGCCCAACAGCACTCGGCACCGTGTGTGGCCCAGGCGGGGCTCTCGGTGTACTAGAGTAGGGGTACCCTAGTATCCCGAACTTGTGCACGGGCAGTTGCAACCCTCCGTGGCAAGGCTTACCGGGTGACCGCCAAGGTCCTCCGTGGTTCCTTTGGAGCCATTCAAGAATAAAGTATTTAAGCCAAGGAGACAAGGCCCCGACAAGAGGAGCTTGCCGGGAAGGCCAGCCAAGGCACCTAGGAGACAAGGCCCCGGCAAGAGGAGCTTGCCGGGAAGGCCCGGTGAGCGACAAGCTTCCGGACGCGACAAGGCAACAACCGCGGCAAGGCGCTTGCCGCGGCAGACCACCACTCTGTACCTGCGCTCCAGCACATCCACTAACGTGTCGCCCTGGGACCTTTCCAGGCGCGCGTGGCAAGAGGCTGTGCGGCCAGCGGAGCGCGGTGGCAAGCGGCGCTGACAAGATTGCCATCGTGGCAAGCGGTGGCGCCCCTGACGGTCCCTTTCTGCACTGTTAGGGCGACGTAGACGGGCATTTAATGCCTTTGTCCCCTGCCGTCGGGGTTAGGTATGATACACTGTACAAGTAGTTGTACCAACCACAACTCCTTTTCCATTTTTTTTACCCTTGCCTACGTTGCCACCTGTCGGAGACCCCTTGAGCATATAAAAGGAGGCCCATGCGCAACGTAGAGGGGGGGGGGGAGGTTCGAAAGGTTCGAAGCCAGAGAACACTCACGCTCGGTCTTGTAACAGCTTGTGTGTACTGTAGCACCCAAGCGCTCCCGAACAAGAACTCAATACATTCAGACATGCAGCAGTAGGAGAGTTATCTCTCTGGAGAGCTCCGAAGCTGGGTAAAACTGCTCGTGTGCTTCGCCTCGATCTGCTCTTCGTGCGACCTCCGCCCCCCGCCAAACCGAAAGGGGCTCGGTCCGCCGGTCCCATAGGTGTTCGTGGGCCAGATCAGCCTCCCCGACAATGGCCGGTCGCCGCAGCTCTTCTTCTCATTCCCTTCGCTCCAAGCCAGGTGACTGGGAAGAGTGTTCAGTTCCTCAAAGCCGTTTGATAGAGTTGCAGACCCAAGGGTTTCTTCCACCGGCATTCATGGTCCCCGTCCGAGCTGGACTAGCCACCTATAATGTCGGGGAGCAAGCGGAGAGATCTCCTAATCCATCCCCGGGGGAGCGAATATGCATCATCCCGCATCTGCTAAGAGGCGTCGGGTTTCCAATCCACCCATTCCTTCATGGGCTCCTGGAGTTCTACGGCCTCCAGTTGCACGACTTCACCCCTGCCTCCGTGCTGCACATCGCAGGATACGTCGCCCTTTGTGAATTATTCCTGGGCTGTGAGGCTCACTTCGGGTTATGGAAGAAGTTGTTCTGCCTCGTCCCTCGCAACCAGGGGGAATCCATATGTCAAGTGGGCGAAGCCGAAATATGGCGCGTCGCCGAGACCGGATACCTGTCCGACACTCCCAAGAATGCATCTGCAAACTGACCCTCGGAGTGGTTTTAAGTTGATGACGTTCCACTTCCGGATCCAGCCCGGACGGGCCTCCCTGAGTTCAATGATGCTCCACCGAAGGCAAGCCGAAGTTGGCGCCCTCAGGGCCCCCAAGAGGAGGATACCAGAGAAGTACACTCCCTGATGAACAGGATAAAGATACTGGCCAAATCAGGGCTGACAATAATCGAGGTTATAGCAATATGCATAATGCGGGGGGTGCAGCCACTTCAATATCGGGGGAAGCCCATGTGGCACTACAATGGGGAAGATGATGCCACCCACTGTGGCCGTAAAGGTCCGGACTCCGGCACTGCTCTGTCGAGAATATTGTCCGATTTGTATAAAGGAGGAGAAGAAGAATTCCTTCGTATTAAACCGCGGGATGGATTTTCCATGTACAACCCCCCAAGCTGGGTAAGTCGTCACTCTTTCCCCCACTCTATTCGTTCTGGCGCTCTTCATCAAGATCATTAACCTCGATACTTCTGAGCAAGAACTGAGGAGGGCCGTGGAAGGATTCGACAGCCCCTCCCCGCAGCCAGAGGACCCCGGAAGGGCCTTCGATCCAGGACTTGCAGAGGATACAGATATTACTGTGGAGCTAGTCAACGAGACATTTTATCAGGCTAGCTACGATGGCGCCTTAGTGGCTATTATCACCGACTATCCCGGACTGCTACCTGCATCGCGTGTAAGCAAAGTCGAAACCTTATCCTCTGAAGAGGACTCCTTTCTGATATCATGCCTTATGCAAAAAATATCGCATTTTTATAGAGACGACCATCGGAACGCGGCGCCGAGCCCCTGGGGGCTCATCGGCAAAGGGTGTCCGGGTCAGGCAGGCTCAAGAGGAAGGTGGTTAGGGCCGAAACACCGTTACAGAGGTATGGTAAAAACTTGCTCTGTGATTATTGTGTTTGAAATGTAACAATGTCCTTCATATTCTGGCAGAAAGAGGAGTCGCCGGACTATATCCGGGGATCCTGCCGATCACGCCTGCACCAGCCGGATTCCAGAACCGGCTTCGAGAGAGGAGGCCAATGCGGGGCCGATGCTGAATTGTCCTCCGACAGAGGATGCGGATATGCTCTCTGCCACAAATTCCGAAGTACAGAGTGCCATGAATCACCGGCGCCGACGGGCGTGCCATTGCAATAGCATCTTTTCCGAAGAGGCATTTAATGCTTTCAATTCGGGAGACGCATACATCCGAGCTGCTCAAGGCAGGCTCGCCCGAGCGACGGACCAGTATGCAAAAGATATACGGGTAAGGAAATTTGATAAGCATGTATAGCAGTAGCCCCTGAGACTTGAAACGGTTGGAACAACTGATTTAAGGATCATTTGATGCACAATTTCTTGTAGATAAGAATACCCAATTGTCTCAAGAGCTGGAGGAGTGCAAGACCCAACTGAGGGCCGCGGTTGCCAAACTAGAGGAATCCCAGAAGGCCTCATCTGGTAACATTTGTCTCAATAGAGAAATTTTTAAAGGAATATACCAGTTAGCATTTGGCTTGCTTCATAAGTCTAACAGAAAATTCTGCAGACCATCCTGGGACGAATCCGGAGATCGTAAAAGATAGCAAGTTGCATCTCCAAAGACAGCTGAAGGCTGGCGAGCGTGTGCTTACGCAGGTTATGCAGGAGAAGAACAATCTCCAAGATGCCAATCTCCGGCTGGGTGTTGAATTATCAGATGTTCGAGCTCAGCTGGCGGACTCCGTGAAGGAGAACAGAAGGCTTCGTCGCTGCATGTATGGTAAGTGCCTAAACGAATTGCAGTATAGTTCAGCGAGGAAGCATATTAAAAGAGTTTATATCTTTAGGTATGTTGACGGGCCGTCCTAAAGAGGAGATGCCCGCGTCCGCAGGTGATTTACTGCAAGACCTCTTTCAGCTGCATGAGCGAGCTCGGCAGGTGATGCAGGGTATTGCCCAGGCCTTGTGGCCATCCACTTCCTTGCCAAGAGGCATGGGGGAGCTTGTGGATATGCTCCAAGGAGCACGGCGGCGCTTCCGATTGTGGAAGATGTCAGCTTGCCGACAAGGTGCAAGGGAAGCCCGGGACATGGTGAAGACGCGCTACACCAAGCTTGACCCGAACCATATGGCCGAAGTCGGACCGGCGGGGCCAGATGGGCAAGAAATTCCCGTGAGTCTGGTGTATGACCAGGTAGCGTTAGCCGCAAAGTATTCCCAATAGGATTGCAAGCTAGATAGCCAGTTGGACGGTATAGAGGAAGAATATAGTCAGTCCAAGTGACTATGTAATTAAATGGACGTATGTAGTCCCTAGCCAGATTAAAAATCATTTGTCACGGCGGACCTTTTTGCTTCAGCCCCCGGATCCGACACTCCGGGGTGTATCCGAATACCCGCTCAGTTATGCAGAACCGGGGTATGCGTGGAAACCAGGCGTAGGGGTCATAAGTGCTTGAACAGACAAGTACCCAACTAGTTATGTTATATTACATGGGTAGTATGAAACATCTTCCAGGGAGAATAGTTCCGTTAGGGGTTCCTTTCCCTGGGTACGCATGCATCGATGTGCATGTCCGGACTGCGAACAAAAACGCAGGATACAAAACTTCTGGGGTTCACGTTGTAATAAACAAAAGAAACATCTTTTGTCCACCGACCGAATATTCCCTTAAGAACGCTAGCTTTCGGCTTCACCCAGTCTGAGGTACACATCCGGCTGAACTGGCAGTAACAATCGCAGAGGTGCTCCCCTTATGCCCTAGCCAAATTAACGGGAACGTAGGGCATAAACACAAGAGCCAGGCAACCCAGCATAGCCACATATTAAGTCATATCGATGCATATAATGGTGAAGAAAAGGCACATATGGAGAAAGAACGCATATGTGATAGGCAAGACGCCATGAAAGTAATTATATTTAGCTTCCGTATGGGAAGCCCCCAGGTATGATTTACACACATGGTGCGGCCGGAGTGATCCGAGCATCCGCACTGTATTGCATACTTTGTCTGAAGAAGGAAAAAGGCGAGAAAGGAAAAAAGGGGAGGAACATAATTGAAAGGGGCGGGGGTAAGGAGACGAACAGTGAGTTCGGCACTAGGCGTAGAATCTCCGGAGTCTGGCCGCGTTCAATGGGTTCGGCTCGAGTCTGTTATCGGATGCATTACGCAGGCGGTACGCTCCTCCGATGAGAATTTTATCAATAATGAAGGGACCCTCCCACTTAGGTTTGAGCTTGTCCTTTTTCTTCTCCGGTAGGCGTAGAACGAGTTCGCCAATATTATAAGTTTTGGCCCGCACTTCTCCGCTTTGATATCGTCGAGCCTGCTGTTGATAGAATGCGGAACGGGCTTTGGCGACGTCGCGCTCCTCCTCCAGGGCATCTAAGTTGTCCTGCCGATCTAACTCGGCTTCCTTCTCTTCTTACAGGCGCACGCGAGGTGAGTCGTGTATTATGTCACAGGGTAGTACTGCTTCTGCACCGTACACCATAAAAAATGGTGTGTATCCGGTGGTGCGATTCGGCATGGTCCGCAGCCCCCAGAGTACGGAGTCGAGCTCCTCGACCTAGTGCGCGTCCGATTCTGTCAAGGACCGCACTAGTCTGGGTTTGATGCCGCTCATAATGAGACCATTTGCACGTTCGACCTGGCCGTTTGTTTGGGGATGGTAGACGGAGGCGTAATCGAGCTTAATGCCCATGTTGCCGCACCAGGTTTTGACTTCATTGACTATGAAGTTTGAGCCATTGTCAGTGATGATGCTGTGGGGGACGCCGTAACGGTGTACAACCCCTGATATGAAGTCTATCACTGGTCCGGATTTGGCCGTTTTAACTAGTTTGGCTTCTATCCATTTGGTGAACTTGTCCACCATGACCAATAAGTATTTTTTCTTATGGCTTACCCCTTTAAGAGGTCCGACCATATCCAGCCCCCAGACCGCGAAGGGCCGAGTAATGGGGATTGTTTGAAGAGCGGTAGGGGGCATATGGCTCTAATTGGCAAAGAGCTGGCAACCGATGCAGTGTTGGACAAGGTCCCGTGCATCTGCTCGGGCTGTCGGCCAATAAAAACCTGTACGGAAGGCCTTGCTAACAAGTGCCCGAGCCGCAACGCGGTGCCCGCCGAGTCCGGCATGGATTTCAGCCAAGAGCTGTCGCCCTTCATCTTCGGAGATGCATCTTTTGAGCACTCCGGTTGCACTTTTCTTATAGAGTTCTCCCTCATGGACTCTGTAGGCCTTTGAACGCCGCACAATACAACGTGCTTCATTTTGGTCCTCAGGGAGCTCCTGCCTATTTAGGTAGGCCACGAAAGGCTCGGTCCACGAGGCAATTACAACCATGATTTCGTGGGCCAAAGGTGTTATTTCGGTGGCAGAGCCCCCGATTACATCAGATGGTTCCGAATCTGGGGTTGTATTCGGAGCCGGGCTAGTGTTGCCGGACTCCCCTTCCCATACCACGGATGGCTTGAACAGCCTTTCCAGGAATATATTAGGTGGGACAGGGTCGCGTTTAGCGCTGATGCGGGCGAGGATATCCGCCGCTTGATTGTTTTCTCGAGCCACATGGTGGAATTCGAGCCCCTCGAACCGAGCTAACATTTTGAGGATGACATTATGGTAGGCTGCCATTTTTGGATCCTTGGCATCAAAGTCTCTGTTTATTTGTGATATTGCGAGGTTTGAATCCCCGCGCACCTCCAGGCGTTGAATGCCCATAGAGACTTCCATCCGAAGACCATGCAACAGAGCCTCGTATTCGGTTGTGTTGTTGGAGTATGTGTATAATATTTGAAGTACGTATTGGACCGTGTCTCCGGTGGGGGAAGTCAGGACTACACCCGTTCCCAATCCGGCCAGCATTTTAGAGCCGTCGAAGTGCATGATCCAATTGGAATACGCGCCGTACTCTTTCGGGAGTTCAGCTTCTATCCATTCGGCGACGAAGTCGGCCAATACTTGCGACTTAATGGCCCGTCGTGGTTTGTATGTTATGTCGAACGGAAGGAGCTCGATGGCCCATTTAGCAATCCGTCCCGTGGCGTCGCGGTTTTTTATTATGTCGTTGAGTGGTACCTCGTAGGCCACCGTAATCGAACACTCTTGAAAGTAGTGTCGTAGCTTCCGGGATGCCATGAAGACCGCGTAGGCTATCTTTTGATAGTGTGGGTATCGGGATTTGCATGGAGTGAGGACAGTGGACACATAATATACCGGCTTTCGGAGCGGGAACTTGTATCCGTCTGCTTCTCGTTCGACGACGAGCAATGCACTTACAACCTGATGTGTTGCAGCTATGTATAGTAGCATAGGTTCGCCAATATTTAGCCCTGTCAGGACTGGATTACTTGTCAATAGGGTCTTTATTTCATCCAGTCCGGCCGCAGCTGCATCCGTCCACACGAAGTGTTCAACGCGTCGAAGAAGGCGATAAAGAGGCAGTGCCTTTTATCCTAATCGGGAGATAAAGCGGCTTAAGGCAGCCACACATCCGGCTAGTGTCTGGATATGCTTGAGGTATGTTGGGATAGCCAACTGTGACAGAGCTCGGATTTTTGCCGGATTTGCTTCGATTCCTCTATTGGAAACGATGAAGCCGAGCAACTTCCCAGAGGGTACGCCAAAAACACATTTTTCCGGGTTTAGCTTGATCTCGTATGTTCGGAGGTTGTCGAACGTAAGTCTCAAGCCATTTATTAAATTTTCGACGTGTCTTGTTTTTATGACCACGTCGTCCACATATGCTTCCACCGTTTTGCCGACTTGCTTCTCCAGGCATGTTTGAATCATGCGTTGATAGGTTGCGCCGGCATTTTTAAGCCCGAAAGGCATAGTGTTGAAGCAGAAGGGACCATATGGCGTTATGAAGGCCGTTGCGGCTTGGTCGGACTCTGCCATCTTTATTTGATGGTATCCGGAGTATGCGTCGAGGAAACATAGTGAGTCGTGTCCTGCAGTGGCGTCGATGATTTGGTCGATGTGAGGGAGGGGGAAGGAATCCTTGGGGCAAGCCTTGTTGAGGTCTTTGAAATCCACACATAGGCGCTAGGATTTGTCCTTCTTTGGTACCATTACCATGTTTGCCAGCCAATCCGGATGCTTGATATCTCTGATGAATCCGGCCTCAAGTAGCTTGGCTTGCTCATCTCCCATGGCTTGCCGTTTAGGCTCTGAGAAGCGCCTAAGAGTCTGTTTGACTGGCTTGTATCCTTTCAGTATATTGAGGTTGTGTTCGGCCAGCCTGCGTGGGATGCCCGGCATGTCTGAAGGATGCCAAAGTAAATGTCCCAATTCTCGCGTAGGAATTCTCGTAGTGCGGCGTCCATTGTGGGGCTCAACTGTGTCGCGATGGAAGCTGTCTTTGTGGGGTCCGTTGGATGGACCTGGAATTTGACTATCTCGTCTGCAGGTTTGAATGAGGTGGACTTGGGGCGTTTGTCGAGTATCACGTCGTCCCTATCCACTGTGGCACGTAGCGTTGTTAGTTCTTCGGCCGCTTGGGCTTCAGATAACGCTTCCAGGGCTAGTGCTACAGTTATATTTTTGGCGCGGAGTGCGACGTCCGGATCACTAGCTAGAGTGATGATTCCATTGGGTCCAGGCATTTTAAGCTTCATGTACCCATAATGGGTATAGCTTGAAAGCTTGTGAATGCGTCCCGCCCTAAAACGGCGTGGTATCCGCTGCTTAAAGGAGCCACTTGGAATGTGATTTCTTCGGACCTGTAATTCTCCGGGGTGCTGAATACCACATCGAGTGTGATTTTTACCGCACACCATGCCTCCCGACTAGGGATGATTCCCCTGAAGGTCGTGCCGGTTTGCTCAATGCAGCTTTTATTAATTTCCATCTTGTTGAGTGTTTCTTCATAGATCAAGTTTAATCCACTTCCGCCGTCCATGAGTACTTTAGTGAGCCGAAAGCCGTCCACGATTGGGCTAAGGACCAAAGCGGCAGGTGCCCGGACTGTCTGGAATTGGGGTTCGTCACTGGCACTGAAAGTTATAGCAGTGTCGTTCCACGGATTTATTTTGCCACGTGGAAGATTTTAGTGAGATTTCGATGAGCTCTCTTGCTCCTATTATTTGAGGCGAAGGTCTAGAAGACTGCCAATACCTCATTGTTGTCTTCGGCGGGACGTTGCTCTGCTTTATTTACAAGAAGATCCTCGCCGCTTTTTGCTACCTGCCGGAGTATCCAACCTGCTCTAAGGCTATGCGTTGGCTCGGTATCCGGCATGCTATGAATTTTGCATGGCCCATTGAGCCATTCTTCCAATACGGTTCCACGTCCCGGAGTGGGCTTTGGCTTTTTGGGAATTGGATCAGGTAACTTACGAGAGTTTTCCCTTTTAGCTCGGAGGAAGGGTTTAGTGAGAGTCGTATTATCCCAAAAGTCTGTTTGGGTTTTCCAAGTACTTTCTATCGCACAGTACTTCTGTACTATGGTTGCTAAGTCGGCAAAGTGTACTATGTCACGGCGACTTATAGCATTAAGGATCCCTTTGCTCGTGCAATTTTTGCAAAAAAGTGAGATTGCGTCCTCCTCGCGACAGTCCTTGACCTTGTTTATCACAAGGAGGAATCTGGCCCAGTAGTGGTGTACTGTCTCTTGTGGCTCTTGTCTGATACGGGAGAGATGGCTTAAGTCTGGGTGGGTGGGCGTAGTTGAATCTGGATTCTGATCCGATCTAGCGCCCAGGGACAGAGGAGCTTCCGGGCTTGACAGCTCGGGCTCCGGGGTGTTGCCCGATTTTTCCGGCCCGTTGCCCGATTCTAAGTTCGGGGTCTGGGTCGTGTCCTCCCACGAACAGGTATCCGGCTCAGAGAGCTCGGTGATCCGGACATAGTTCGTCCTCAAAATAGAGGGATAATCCATGTGTGGCTCTTCCACTACCGCTATCTCCTGGGTGACCGGTGGGGATTTAATATCCCTTTGATCGGGTTTAAGCCCAATCCGATCATAGTCTATAGCTTCTCCCAAAGCGGCGATGCAACCCAAGAGCTCATTAAGGGAGGAGAGCTCCATTGGATCCATCTGTTCGGCGAGTCCCGAATTAATGTGGAGGTTGTTTTTGACGACCTGAGAGGTCATCGTCAGCGTGGCAGCCGATCAGGCGGCCATGACAAAGCCGCCTAGTCGGAGAGTTTGGCCTACCGCCAGCGCTCCCCCAGAGGTGATGTTGTCCTTGACAACGAGACGGGCCATCGAGCCTTGCAGCGACGACACAAAGTAACTCTCAATCAAAGCACCAACGTCGGTGTCAAAACCGGCGGATCTCGGGTAGGGGGTCCCGATCTATGCGTCTAAGGCTAATGGTAACAGGAAGCAAGGGACACGATGTTTTACCAAGGTTCGGGCCCTCTCGATGGAGGTAAAACCCTAATTCCTGCTTGATTGATCTTGATGATATGAGTATTACAAGAGTTGATCTACCACGAGATCGTAGAGGCTAAACCCTAGAAGCTAGCCTATGATGATTATGATTGTCCCTATACGGACCAAACCCTCCGGTTTATATAGACACCGGAGGGGGCTAGGGTTTACACAGAGTCGGTTACAAAGAAGGAGATCTAATATCCGGATCGCCAAGCTTGTCTTCCACGCAAATGAGAGTCTTATCCGGACACGGGACGAAGTCTTGAGTCTTATATCTTCACGGCCCAACAGTCCGGCCAAAGTATATAGTCCGGCTGTCCGGATACCCCCTAATCCAGGACTCCCTTAGGTGGTGGTGTCAATAAGGGCATCGCCACTCCTTCCAACAAAGCCAGTGACTTTAACCCTTCTTATGTGCTATGCCGTGCTAGTGATGGGCATGTGTATGCCAAATTTGTTGGTTCTCCTTATGAGTACATTGAATGGTCTATTTGGGTTCCTAAGACCCTTGCCACTAACATCAAAGGACCCATTACTAAATGGGTACCTAAAACCAAGTATTGATCTCTTGTAAGTGTTTGCTTCTGGTGGGGGATCATGTTTGCTCGATAGTGGAGCCACAAATCATATGACCGGAAGCAAGGACTTGGTGGTGGACGTGCACAAGGTCTCATCTATGCCCACCAATGTCGAGTGGGGTGATGCCTCGTCTTCTAAGGTATTGGGTCTTGGCAAGGTTGTCATTTCTCATGATCTCATGATCAAGAAAGTCATGCTTGTTGAGTCCCTTGCATACAATTTACTTTCCATTCGTCAACTTGCAATCATGGGCTTTGCCACATTCTTTGATATTGATACCATGGCCCTCTTGTGGAGCAAGACTCTTAAAGTAGCCTTTGTTGGGCATGTCGAAAATGGTCTTTATGTGATTAACTTTTTGGAGCGACCCACTAAGACCGCGACATGCCTAATGGCTAAAGTTGATGTGGGATGGCTTTGGCATCACCGTTTAGCCCAAGTCAATACAAGATCTTTGCAAAGTCTTCTCAAGGGGGACCATGTCCGTGGACTAATGATACGTCTCCAACGTATCTATAATTTTTGATTACTCCATGCTATATTATCTACTGTTTCGGGCAATATTGGGCTTTATTTTCCACTTTTATATTACTTTTGGGACTAACCTATTAACCGGAGGCCCAGCCCAGATTGCTGTTTTATGCCTATTTCAGTGTTTCGAGGAAAAGGAATATCAGACGGAGTCAAAACGGAACGAAATCAACTAGAGAAGTTATTTTTGGAAGGAAAGCCACCGGATAGACTTGGACTCTACGTCAGAAGATACGGGAGCTGGCCACGAGGGTGGGGGCGCGCCCACCCCCCTAGGGCGCGCCCCCTGCCTCGTGGGCCCCCCGAAGCTCCACCAACGTACCCCTTGCACCCATATATACCTACGTATCGTAAAACTTCCAGAACAGAAGACCGATCGGGAGTTCCGCCGCCGCAAGCCTCTGTAGCCACCAAAAACCTCTCGGGAGCCCGTTCCGGCACCTGCCGAGGGGAATCCATCACCGGTGGCCATCTTCATCATCACGGCGCTCTCGATGACGAGGAGGGAGTAGTTCACCCTCGGGGCTGAGGGTATGTACCAGTAGCTATGTGTTGGATCTCTCTCTCTCTCTCTCTCTCTCTCTCTCTCTCTCTCTCTCGTGTTCTCTCTCGTGTTCCCTCTATGGCACGATCTTGATGTATCCCGAGCTTTGCTATTGTAGTTGGATCTTATGATGTTGCTCCCCTCTACTCTCCTGTGATGAATTGAGTTTCCCCTTTGAAGTTATCTTATCGGATTGAGTCTTTCATGATAACACTTGATGTATGTCTTGCCGTGCTTATCTGTGGTGACAATGGGATATCATGTGCCACTTGATGTATGTTTTGGTGACCAACTTGCGGTTCCGCCCATGAACCTATGCATAGGGTTTGGCACACGTTCTTGACTCTCCGGTAGAAACTTTGGGGCACTCTTTGAAGTACTTTGTGTTGGATGGATGAATCTGAGATTGTGTGATGTATATCGTATAATCATGCCCACGGATACTTGAGGTGACAATGGAGTATCTAGGTGACATTAGGGTTTTGGTTGATTTGTGTCTTAAGGTGTTATTCTAGTACGAACTCTTTTATAGATTGATCCGAAAGAATAACTTTGAGGTGGTTTCGTACCCTACCATAAACTCTATTTTTGTTATCCGCTATTAGTGGCTTCGGAGTGACTCTTTGTTGCATGTTGAGGGATTGTTATACGATCTATCTATGTTATTATTGTTGAGAGAACTTGCACTAGCGAAAGTATGAACCCTAGGCCTTGTTTCCAATCATTGCAATACCGTTTACGCTCACTTTTATCCTTAGTTACCTTGCTGTTTTTATATTTTCAGATTACAAAAACTTTATCTACCATCCATATTGCACTTGTATCACCATCTCTTCGCCGAACTAGTGCACCTATACAATTTACCATTGTATTGGGTGTGTTGGGGACACAAGAGACTCTTTGTTATTTGGTTGCAGGGTTGTTTGAGAGAGACCATCTTCATCCTACGGCTCCTACGGATTGATAAACCTTAGGTCATCCACTTTAGGGAAATTTGCTACTGTCCTACAAACCTGTGCACTTGCAGGCCCAACAACGTCTACAAGAAGAAGGTTGTGTAGTAGACATCAAGATCTTTTCTTGCGCTGTTGCCGGGGAGGCTAGGTAAGTGAAGGTATATCTTTATATCTTGCAATCGAATCTTTTTGTTTCTTGTTTTATCACTATTTTAGTTTATAAAAGAAAACTACAAAAAAATGGAATTGTGTTTGTCTCATACGCTTCATCTTTTTAATATCTTTCGTGAGTATGATGGAAAGGAAAATTGTGCCAAAGTGTTAGAAGAAGAATGCATTAAAATGTTTGGCACAAAATCTCTGAATGATGAGCATGATTGCAATGTTGTTAGTATGAATTCCTTGAATATCCATGATGCTAATGATATGCAAACCCACAAGCTTGGGGAAGCTATGTTTGATGAAGATGATATTTTTTGTCTCCCAAGCTTTGATGAGAAAATTTACTATGATGAAAGCATGCCTCCTATATATGATGATTATTGTGATGACATGTATGCTTTAAAGAATAATGATAACCATGAAACTTTTCATCTTGATCTTAATTTTCAATCACATGATAGTTATTTCGTCGAGTTTGCTCCCACTATTGTTGATGAGAATAAATTTGCTTATGTGGAGAGTAGTAAATTTTCTATCCAAGTAGATCATGAAAAGAATGATTTAGGTGCTGGTTACTTGTTGAATTTATTCATGATGATACTGAAAATTATTATGAGAGAGGATCATATGCTTCTACATATTGCAATAATATCAAGTTTCCTCTCTATGTGCTTAAAATCTTGAAGTTATGCTTGTTCTACCTTCCTATGCAAGTTGATTCTTGTTCCCGTAAGTTGTTTGCTCACAAGATACCTATGCATAGGAAGTGGGTTAGACTTAAATGTTCTAGTAATATTCTTCATGATGCTCTCTTTATGTTTCAATTCTTATCTTTTATGTGAGCATCATTGAAATCGTCATGCCTAGCTAGGGGCGTTAAACGATAGCGCTTGTTGGGAGGCAACCAAATTTTATTTTAGTTTCTTGCTTTTTGCTTCTGTTTATTAATAAATAATACATCTAGCTTCTGCTTAGATGTGGTTTTATGTTTTAATTAGTGTTTGTGCCAAGTAGAACCTTTGGGAAGACTTGGGTGAAGTCTTTATGATCATGCTGTAAAAAACAGAAATTTTAGCGCCCACGAGATTAGCTATAACTTTTTACTGGAAAGTGCTATTTAGTTGATTCTTTTTGAAGATGATTACTAGACAAATTACTCATGTCCAACAATTTATTTTAGAATTTTTGGAGTTCCAGAAGTTTGCGTTAGTAACAGATTACTACAGACTGTTCTGTTTTTGACAGATTCTGTTTTCTTTGTGTTGTTTGCTTATTTTGATGAATCTATGGCTAGTAAAATAGTTTATAATCCATAGAGAAGTTGTAATACAGTAGGTTTAACACCAATACAAATAAAGAATGATTTCATTACAGTACCTTGAAGTGGTATTTTGTTTTCTTTCGCTAACGGAGCTCACGAGTTTTCTGTTAAGTTTTGTGTTGTGAAGTTTTCAAGTTCTTGGTAAAGATTCGATGGACTACAGAATAAGGAGTGGCAAGAGCCTAAGCTTGGGGATTCCCAAGGTACCCCAAGGTAATATTCAAGGACAACCAAGAGCCTAAGCTTGGGGATGCCCCGGAAGGCATCCCCTCTTTCGTCTTCGTTCATCGGTAACTTTACTTGGAGCAATATTTTTATTCACCACATGATATGTGTTTTTCTTGGAGCATCATTTTATTTTGTTAGTATTTTATTTATGTTATTTATAATAATGTTTTGCATCTTTAGTTTCAATAAAAAAGTCAAGGATATCCTTTGCCATGCTTATTTTGCTACTATACATATTGCTGTTTGAAAACAGAAAGTTTACCGCTGTTGCAAAAATTCCCTAGAAAATTCAGAGAGTGGTATAATGTTTAATATTTTTTCATATTGAGCTCTGATAAATTTAATACAGTGGGAATTTTCTTTCATAATTTTTGGAGTTAGGGAAGTATGATGAATCTTGCATTCTTTACAGACTGTACTGTTCTGGCAGATTGCTGTTATGTTTGCATTGTTTGCATATGTTTGCTTGTTTAATGATTCTATTTGAGGATAGGAGTATTAAATATGCAGAGGAATTTAGTATGCAATGTTTAATAATAATTTTTGTGATTTGTTACAGTAGAAAATGATAAGGTTTTGCATTGGTTTATACTAACCTATCTCACGAGTTCTTGTTGAGTTTGTTGTGAATGAAGCTTTTGATAAAAAGAAACCATGATATGAGAGGAATTAAGGAGACACAAAAGTTAAAGCTTGGGGATTCCCAAGGCACCCCAAGATAATATTTCAAGAAGTCTCAAGCATCTAAGCTTGGGGATGCTCCGGTAGGCATCCCACCTTTCTTCTTCAACAACTATCGGTTAGTATCGGTTGAGCCTAAGTTTTTGCTTCTTCACATGAGTTGTGCTATCCTTGCAATGTAGTTTTCTTTAGCTTTGCTTGCTGTTTGAATAAATTATCAAGATCTGAAATTATTAAATGGGAGATTCTTCACATAGTTGCATAATTATTCGACTACTCATTGATCTTCACTTATATCTTTCGGAGTAGTTTTTGTTATTGCTCTAGTACTTCACTTATATCTTTTAGAGCATGGTGGTAGTTTTATTTTGAATAAATAGATGATCTCTCATGATTCACTTAGATTATTTTGAGAGTCTCAAATAGCATGCTAATTTGCTTAAATAATCCTAATATGCTAAGCATAAAAGATTTGTAAGAATTCTTATGAGTGTGTTGAATACTAAGAAAAGTTTGATGCTTGATAATTGTTTTGAGATATGGAGGTAATAATATCAAAGTCGTGCTAGTTGAGTAGTTGTGAATTTGAGAAATGCTTGTGTTTAAGTTTGCAAGTCCCGTAGCATGCACATATGGTAAACGTTATGTAACAAATTTGAAACATGAGGAGTTATTTGATTGTCCTCCTTATGAGTGGCGGTCGGGGACGAGCGATGGTCTTTTCCTACCAATCTATCCCCCTAGGAGCATGCGCATAGTGCTTTAGTTTTTTATGGCTTGTAGATTTTTGCAATAAGTATGTGAGTTCTTTATGACTAATGTTGAGTCCATGGATTATACGCACTCTCACCCTTCCATCATTGCTAGCCTCTTCGGTACCGTGCATATTCTCACATTGAGAGTTGGTGCAAACTTCGCCGGTGCATCCAAACCCCGTGATATGATACGCTCTTTCACACATAAACCTCCTTATATCTTCCTCAAAACATCCACCATACCTACCTATTATGGCACTTCCATAGCCATTCCGAGATATATTGCCATGCAACTTTCCACCATACCGTTCATCATGACACATTCATCATTGTCATATTTCTTAGCATGATCATGTAGTTGGCATAGTATTTGTGGCAAAGCCACCGTTCATAATTCTTTCATACATGTCACTCTTGATTTATTGCATATCCCGGTGCACCGCTGGAGGCATTTATATAGAGTCATACTATGTTCTAGTATCGAGTTGTAACCATTGAGTTGTAAATAAATAGAAGTGTGACGATCATCATTTAATAGAGCATTGTCCCAAAAAAAAGAGAAAGGCCAAAGAAAAAAAAGAAGGCAAAATAAATAATATATACATATATATAAAAGGGACAATGCTACTATCCTTTTTTCCACACTTGTGCTTCAAAATAGCACCTTGTTCTTCATGTAGTGAGTCTCATATATTGTGCTTCAAAGTAGCACCATGTTTTTCATATAGTGAGTCTCATAAGTTGTCTTTTTCATACTAGTGGGAATTTTTCATTATAGAACTTGGCTTGTATATTCCTACGATGGGCTTCCTCAAATTCCCTAGGTCTTCGTGAGCAAGCAAGTTGGATGCACACACCACTAGTTTTCTTTTGTTGAGCATTCATTTATAGCTCTAGTGCATCCGTTGCATGGCAATCCCTACTCCTCATGTTGACATCAATTGATGGGCATTTCCATAGCCCTTTGATTATCCTCGTCAATGTGAGACTTTCTCTCTTTTTTGTCTTCTCCGCACAATCCCCATCATCATATTCTATTCCACGCATAGTGCTATATCCATGGCTCGCGCTCATGTATTGCGTGAAGGTTTATAAGTTTGAGATTACTAGAGTATGAAACAATTGCTTGGCTTGTCATCAGGGTTGTGCATGATGAGAGCATTCTTGTGTGGTGAAAATGGAGCATGACTAAATTATATGATTTTGTAGGGATGAACTTTCTTTGGGCATGTTATTTTGAGAAGACATAATTGCTTAGTTAGTATGCTTGAAGTATTATTATTTTTATGTCAATATGAACTTTTGTCTTGAATCTTTTGGATGTGAATATTCATATCACAATTAAGAAGAATTACAATGAAATTATGCCAACTAGCATTCCACATCAAAATTTATTTTTTTATCATTTACCTAATCGAGGACGAGAAGGAATTAAGCTTGGGGATGCTTGATACGTCTCTAACGTATCTATAATTTTTGATTGCTCGATGCTATATTATCTACTGTTTTGGGCAATATTGGGCTTTATTTTCCACTTTTATATTACTTTTGGGACTAACCTATTAACCGGAGGCCCAGCCCAAATTTGCTGTTTTATGCCTATTTCAGTGTTTCGAGGAAAAGGAATATCAGACGGAGTCAAAACGGAACGAAATCAACTGGAGAAGTTATTTTTGGAAGGAAAGCCACCAGATAGACTTGGACTCTACGTCAAAAGATACGAGAGCTGGCCACGATGGTGGGGGGCACGCCCACCCCCCTAGGGCGCGCACTCCTGCCTCGTGGGGCCCCCGAAGCTCCACCGATGTACCCCTTGCACCCATATATACCTACATATCGTAAAACTTCCAGAACAGAAGATAGATCGGGAGTTCCGCCGCCGCAAGCCTTTGTAGCCACCAAAATCCTCTCGGTAGCCCGTTCCGGCACCCTGCCGGAGGGGGAAACCATCACCGGTGGCCATCTTCATCATCCCGGCGCTCTCCATGACGAGGAGGGAGTAGTTCACCCTCGGGGCTGAGGGTATGTACGAGTAGCTATGTGTTTGATCTCTCTCTTACGTGTTCTCTCTCGTGTTCCCTCTATGGCACGATCTTGATGTATCCCGAGATTTGCTATTGTAGTTGGATCTTATGATGTTTCTCCCTGTCGGTGTCAAAACCGGCGGATCTCGGGTAGGGGGTCCCGAACTGTGCGTCTAGGCGGATGGTAACATGAGACAAGGGACACGATGTTTTTACCCAGGTTTGGGCCCTCTCGATGGAGGTAATACCCTACTCCTGCTTGATTAATATTGATGATATGGGTAGTACAAGAGTAGATCTACCACGAGGTCAGAGAGGCTAAACCCTAGAAGCTAGCCTATGGTATGATTGTTGTATATCTATCGACTAGCCTGGCCTCGGTTTATATAATGCACCAGAGGCCTAGCATAACAAGAGTCCTAGCCGAATACGCCGATGGGGGAGGAGTCCTTGTCTTGATCGCCAAGTCTTGTGGAATCTTCCTTGTATCCGGCAACTGTCCGGACTGGCCCATGAGTATACGGCCATGGGGATCCTCGGCCCAATCCCTCTTATCGGGAGACGACGTGGTGAGTACCCCCTAGTCCAGGACACCGTCAGTAGCCCCCTGAACCGGTCTTCAAGTTTAGGGACGCTCCTCAATTCTTCCGAACTGTTCTTCATCTTCAGTCGTCGGTCTTGAAAACTGGTTCAACAAATCTTCTCATCTTCGATCTTGAGGATCGCCGAAATGCATTCGACGAGTTTACACGTCGGGTATCCGAGGAGCCTTTAAGTTTACGGCCTTTATCAATGCCTTGTTATTTTTATGCCACGCCTCGGGTTTGAAGTTATTCCCGGGAGGCAGTGTCCTCTTGCGTCCGAGCTCCAACGCCGGAGTGCATTCGAGGTATCTGTTGCAACCGAGCATCAACGCCGGACCGCTTCCCAGCTCTAACGCCGGAATGTATCCGAGCTCCAACGTCGGACTGTATCCGAGCTCCAACGCCGGACTATGTATCCGAGCTCCAACGCCGGACTGTATCCGAGCTCCAATGCCGGACTATGTATCCGAGCTCCAACGCCGGACTGTATCCGAGCTCCAACGCCGGACTATGTATCCGAGGTGTCGTAAATCACCTTGGTTCAAATAAGTTTGAAGGAGTTTAGCCGAGCTTAATGCCGGAAATGCCCTCTATGGAGCCAGCCACTAGCGTCCGAGCTTTATGCCGGACTGCTTCCGAGGTGGTGCACCACCCCAAATGTGGGCCGATTTTCATCAATATTTTTTATTGGTGCAATTTATTCTCTGCCGAGATACATAGCCAGTAGCCCTCAAGGTGGGTATCGGTCTAAAACCCGAGATGCACATGAAGGATGACATAAGACCGCTGATCCCCGTAGCCGCTGAGACTCAGGTTGATTTGCAAAATCGGTCTGAGGATCAAGTCCTAGCTCGGCAGAATACTTTAGGACACAAAAAGCGGCGTGCTCAGTCCTCAAGACTCAGGTTGGGTGCGGCCGACCAACCTGAGGATCAAAATCTCCTCGGAGACTGTATTACACTTAAAATTTTCTGCATTGGACATGCAATGTAGTAGCCCCCGAGACACTGGTCGGGTGGCAACACCGCATCGGGGATCGATGTGTCCTTTAGTATTTGTAAATAATAAGCCCGAAGCCCAAGAGCCCCGAGCCTTAATGCGGCACGGGTGGCGAATTAAGGATTGATATCCATAGTAAAATCACAAATTATGTGTAATGACTTTATGTATCCAAGTACTTTACGTCATTAATGCTCGGATCCGCATTGTACAAAACTTTGTTGACCGGCCATCGACTTCAACCTCCTCGGCCAGTAGCCGAGGAGTGTTTGTCCTACTTTATAAAGCCTTTATGAGGGCAAAGATTTACGACAAACAAGGCAATCTGGCCATACGGTTTTATAAACAAAAGATGCGTAGAGAGAGATATGTTATATTACTGTTTTAACATAAGAAATGTCTTCCAAAGAAAATAGTCCCGCTATCGGTTCCTTTCTTTGGGTTGTCATGCTAAGAATGATCATGAAACCTCAGCTCCAATGTAAGAGAAAAATATTGAGGATTTAGTTTGGGAGGCCAGTTACTAGCCCCCGGTAGTGTTCGGCGACAATCGGGGTCAAGCCGGAAACACTTCGGCCAATGTTATGAATGGCCCATCATTTAATATAGTCATCGGATCGCTGACCAGTTTACACCTATTGTGACAGTCAGTTTTCAGCTTTCTCCACTTAGGTGCTTGACCATGCGAGCTGGAAGCACAATCGCAGTGGTTCTCCCTTTGCACACCTGGCCGAACAAAGCGGAATGTAGGAGGCAAGCGCGGGAGCCGGCAACCCAACTATTGACCAAGACACAATTGAAGCTGATGCATATATAGCAATATCCGAGAATGTTTTTGCCGAATCTCTAAAGGTATCCGGCGTTGCACTGCGAGACTTGTGCTGAAAACACACAAATAGTTTAAAAAGTGCCAAAAGCTTGGAAAACCAAAAAACGTCAGTAAAAACATGACGTCCGAACAAGATCAAGTGTTCGATGCCAATCCGAAAATTGGACCTTAGAAAAAAAAGTGCTTCTGTCGTGCTTTAACATGACACATCCTATCTCAAGACTTCAAGCGGGTCAGCCTACGGCTTCAGTCTCCCATCCCGAAGGCGGAGTACTTCTCATTTGGCAAGTTTAGAAAACTAAACTCTAGCGGTTTTGAGAGAGAAATTAGGCTCCCCGGCTAGTGACCGCACACTCGTGTCGAGAAAAGGAGTGATAAATAATAATAAAAACTCTGCAACGACTAAGAAGAAAAACACTTATTATAAAGCGGCTCAAATAAACATAAGAGCCCCCAAGTGACTTTGGTAAAAGAATGATTGTATGTACCGAAGTACTTATATCATATCTATGTTCAACCGAACTTTAAACGCGTCTTAACCGACCGTCGGCTTCTCCCTCTTCGGTCAAGGACCGAAAAGTGTTATGTACTCCATCATCAAGAATATCGACGGTGTTTCCAATAACTAGGCAATCAGGCCATAAGGCTATAACAGACAAAGCACGCTCAGGGAACTTATGCTATATTCTTGATAAAGTGTAAGAAGCATCTTGAAGAAAATAGTACCCCACCGATACCTTTCTTTGGTGCTCATTGTTAATATGAGACTTGTGCAATAGATCTTTTGTACTCATGAGTTCCGTTGTGTGTGCCGACCATTATTGAAAACAGTAAGAGCGCTTAGCTTCGGCTTCACCAGTCGAGGTCCGGCTCGGGTGACCCGATCGTGACAATCGCAGAGGTGCTCCCTTTACTCCCTAGCCGAACAATCGGGAACGTAGGGGTAAGCACAGGAGCCAGGCAACCCAGCTTGCAAATCGCTTAAGTCAATATGGTGCATATTGTGGCGTAATACATGAACAAGGAACAAAGTTGTACAAGTATAATCATATGCAAGAGGAAAAAGCTTCATGAAGGAAGACCCCAAGTAAACAGGGTATCTGAATTTATGCGTCACAAACAAAGTTTGGACAAGAAAATTTTTACAAGCATTAATTTTCCAAAAAAGGATAATGCTTGGTCGAACCGAACACAAGTTAGAAATTAAAGCTTTGAGCATGAAAGTGACTTAGCTGGTTAATGTGTTCGGTATTGATGACGCGGTCCTAGCTTGATGCGGGACAAGGTTCCATCCCCCAAGCCGGTCCCGAGGTGGCGGAGCGGAGAGCTCGACATGCCGAAGTGATGACATAGCACGGTCAATGCAGACCGATAGAGTGGCCTTGAAGTCCCGGATCATTTTCCTGTGCACAAAAAATGGTGCAAACCGGAGATAATAGTAATAATGATAATTAAAAAAAATCATTGCATACTAAATAATTTATGCAAAGTGAGTAATAAAAGAAATATGGCCTGGCGCCAAAGTCAATGTCGATGCAGGGCATCGGCGTGATGCTGTAAAGGCGTGGCAATGCCTGAATTCACAGGTCGGTCCGAGCTCCGGATGTGGCGTTTGCCGGACTATGTACGGAAACTGACCGAACCACCATGCGACTGTCGTTAATGCGGCCGCCATTTGATAGACCTGTGTACATATGATGGACAAACCAGAGTAATAATTCCTTGGGAAAAATGAACCCAAACAAGCAAAAAATACTGGGATTAATAGCACCTGGTTTATTTGTTGTAGCAATCCGAAGGAAGGTGATTCCCAAAATTGGGACTCGATCCGCGCACCCATTTCCTGATGGGCGGTAAAACGACGACATGGCAATGCTGGCAAAGGTTGGCTCGCCGAGGCAAAGCCCGCGGTCCAGCTAACGTGACGGAGCTGGTCGGCTAGCGACGCCGAAGTGTCCGGGGTAGGTTGATGAAGAGACGACGAAGCCCCCGGTCCAGCCGAGATGTCGAAGTAGGTCGGCGTGATGGACACCAGCTTGAAGAAGCAATAGTGCGGCCCTGCCGATGTAGGTCGTGACGTGGTCGATGCCGGCTTGATGAAGCGACCGTGCGGCGATGCCGGTATGCCCGCTCCGTGTAATCCGTGGGGCGGCGATGTTGGTGATGATTTATCGCCAGCGATGCGGACTCTTGTTCGGCTTGCCGAGATGATGATCCGAAGAAGTTGAGCTCGGCTCAACAAAGTGACGACGTGTCTAGCGCGGGTCGGCGGCCGTGGAGCAATATTGCCGGACCGGTTTGACACCAGCATGATGTTGAAGATCATGTCCAAAAGATCTTAAAGTTAGTGGGATGTGTTCGGGAACAAAACACAATACCCGTACAAAACTTCCTTCAAAAAGGATGTCCAAATCCGTTCATAAAAAAGGCGAACTCGGATCGGATTCGTTTCGTGCAGAAAACAGATCCGAAAAGTGATGCACTAATCGGAAGGTTCGGAGTTTGGACAGTCGGATCGAGCTGAAATTTTAAGGGGTGGTAGATATAGGAATTCCGCAGCCGATCAATGGTTGGATCTTCCAAAGGAAGTCCGAGCTAGAAGCTGGACACCACGCCCTAAACTTGTCCGGATTCTCGTCCAGATTCAATGCGGCTCCAGCATATCGGAGATTGCCAGAGATTCCTCCATCGGAACTCGACGAAATTTTCCAGGGTTATTGTAGACTTAATTCCGCACAATTCCATCGAAGCAATCGTTAAAACGAACCTTGAGAAGGCGGTGGCGGCGGACACAAGTCCGCTGTCCAGAAAAACAGTACGGTCGCCCGAGGGCAATGTTGACGTTGAGCCCCCGGGCTCCCTGGATGATTCCTCCATGATCTTGATAGAGATCGGAGCTGATGTTGATGAAGGCCCTCATCCGAACATGACGATCGGAGGTAGGGCGCAACCCTTGGTCGAACCAAGGTGACCAGTTGAGCTGGTGACGAAGATGCCGAAGTCGCAGTTGATCTGCAGGCGAGCCATCGACCTTTTGCCGAACACACAGCGGAACTCTCAATGAAAGCACCAATGTCGGTGTCAAAACTGGCGGATCTCGGGTAGGGGGTCCCGAACTATGCGTCTAGGCGGATGGTAACAGGAGACAAGGGACACGATGTTTTTACCCAGGTTCGGGCCCTCTCGATGGAGGTAATACCCTACTCCTGCTTGATTAATATTGATGATATGGGTAGTACAAGAGTAGATCTACCACGAGGTCAGAGAGGCTAAACCCTAGAAGCTAGCCTATGGTATGATTGTTGTATATCTATCGACTAGCCTGGCCTCGGTTTATATAATGCACGGAGGCCTAGGATAACAAGAGTCCTAGCCGAATACGCCGGTGGGGGAGGAGTCCTTGTCTTGATCGCCAAGTCTTGTGGAATCTTCCTTGTATGCGGCAACTGTCCGGACTGGCTCATGAGTATACGACCATGGTGATCCTCGGCCCAATCCAACTGATCGGGAGACGACATGGTGAGTACCCCCTAGTCCAGGACACCGTCACTCCCCCTCTACTCTCTTGTGATGAATTGAGTTTCCCCTTTGAAGTTATCTTATCGGTTGAGTCTTTCATGAGAACACTTGATGTATGTCTCGCCGTGCTTATCTGTGGTGACAATGGGATATCATGTGCCATTTGATGTATGTTTTGGTGACCAACTTGCGGGTTCCGACCATGAACCTATGCATAGGGTTGGCACACGTTCTTGACTCTCCGGTAGAAACTTTGGGTTACTCTTTGAAGTACTTTGTGTTGGTTGGATGAATCTGAGATTGTGTGATGCATATCATATAATCATGCCCACGGATACTTGAGGTGACAATGGAGTATCTAGGTGACATTAGGGTTTTGGTTGATTTGTGTCTTAAGGTGTTATTCTAGTACGAAATCTTTTATAGATTGATCCGAAAGAATAACTTTGAGGTGGTTTCGTACCCTACCATAATCTCTATGTTTGTTCTCCGCTATTAGTGGCTTAGGAGTGACTCTTTGTTGCATGTCGTGGGATTGTTATACGATCTATCTATGTTATTATTGTTGCGAGAACTTGCACTAGGGAAAGTATGAACCCTAGGCCTTGTTTCCTATCATTGCAATACCATTTAGACTCACTTTTATCCTTAGTTACCTTGCTGTTTTTATATTTTCAGATTACAAAAACCTTTATCTACCATCCATATTGCACTTGTATCACCATCTCTTCGCCGAACTAGTGCACCTATACAATTTACCATTGTATTGGGTGTGTTGGGGACACAAGAGACTCTTTGTTATTTGGTTGCAGGGTTGTTTGACAGAGACATCTTCATCCTACGGCTCCTACGGATTGATAATCCTTAGGTCATCTACTTGAGGGAAATTTGCTACTGTCCTATAAACCTGTGCACTTGCAGGCCCAACAACGTCTACAAGAAGAAGGTTGTGTAGTAGACATCAAGCTCTTTTAAAAGCGCCGTTGCCGGGGAGGCTAGGTAAGTGAAGGTATATCTTTAGATCTTGCAATCGAATCTTTTTGTTTCTTGTTTTATCACTAGTTTAGTTTATAAAATAAAACTACAAAAAAAATGGATTGAGTTTGTCTCATACGCTTCATCTTTTTAATATCTTTCGTGAGTATGATGGAAAGGAAAACTGTGCCAAAGTGTTAGAAGAAGAATGCATTAAAATGTTTGGCACTAAATCTTTGAATGATGAGCATGATTGCAATGTTGTTAGTATGAATTCCTTGAATATCCATGATGCTAATGATATGCAAAGCCACAAGCTTGGGGAAGCTATGTTTGATGAAGATGATATTTTTTGTCTCCCAAGCTTTGATGAGAAAATTTACTATGATGAAAGCATGCCTCCTATCTATGATGATTATTGTGATGACACGTATGCTTTAAAGAATAACGATAACCATGAAACTTGTCATCTTGATCTTAATTTTCAATCACATGATAGTTATTTCGTCGAGTTTGCTCCCACTATTGTTGATGAGAATAAATTTGCTTATGTGGAGAGTACTAAATTTTCTATGCAAGTAGATCATGAAAAGAATGCTTTAGGTGCTGGTTATATTGTTGAATTTATTCATGATGCTACTGAAAATTATTATGAGAGAGGATCATATGCTTCTACATATTGCAATAATATCAAGTTTCCTCTCTATGTGCTTAAAATCTTGAAGTTATGCTTGTTCTACCTTCCTATGCAAGTTGATTCTTGTTCCCATAAGTTGTTTGCTCACAAAATCCATATGCATAGGAAGTGGGTTAGACTTAAATGTGCTAGTCATATTCTTCATGATTCTCTCTTTATGTTTCAATTCTTATCTTTTATGTGAGCATCATTGAAATCGTCATGCCTAGCTAGGGCCGTTAAACGATAGCGCTTGTTGGGAGGCAACCCAATTTTATTTTAGTTTCTTGCTTTTTGCTTCTGTTTAGTAATAAATAACCATCTAGCTTCTTTTTAGATGTGGTTTTATGTTTTAATTAGTGTTTGTGCCAAGTAGAACCTTTGGGAAGACTTGGTTGAAGTCTTTACGATCATGCTGTAGAAAACAGAAATTTTAGCGCCCACGAGATTAGCTATAACTTTTTACTGGAGAGTGCTATTTAGTTGATTATTTTTGCAGATGATTACTAAAAAAATTCCTCAGGTCCACCAATTTATTTTAGAATGAACCCTAGGACTTGTTTTCTATCATTGCAATACCGTTTACGCTCAGTTTTATCCTTAGTTACCTTGCTGTTTTTATATTTTCAGATTACAAAAACCTTTATCTACCATCCATATTGCACTTGTATCACCATCTCTTCGCCGAACTAGTGCACCTATACAATTTACCATTGTATTGTGTCTGTTGGGGACACAAGAGACTCTTTGTTATTTGGTTGCAGGGTTGTTTGAGAGAGACCATCTTCATCCTACGGCTCCTACGGATTGATAAACCTTAGGTCATCCACTTGAGGGAAATTTGCTACTGTCCTACAAACCTGTGCACTTGCAGGCCCAACAACATCTACAAGAAGATGGTTGTGTAGTAGACATCAACTAACAAATGTTAGTTTTGCCAAAGATCATGCCTGCAGTGGTTGTATCAAAGGAAAGTTACATGAGAAGGCTCACCCTTTCACGACTATCATCTACTCGAAGAGACCCTTGGAGCTCCTTCACATGGATCTCTTTGGGCCTCCATCCTTTGATAGTCTTGGGGGTAGGAAGTATTGCTTGGTGATTGTGGATGATTATTCAAGATACACTTGGGTATATTTCTTTAAGAGGAAGAGTGAGACTCAACAAACCGTCATCAACTTTGCAAATGAAGCTCAACGTCAATGCAAAGATCTTGACAATAAGAAGTGGCAACGGCACTGCTACGTCTTGAGCTTGCGTTGGTTTTCCTTGAAGAGGAAAGGGTGATGCAGCAAAGTAGTGTAAGTATTTCCCTCAGTTTTTGAGAACCAAGGTATCAATCCAGTAGGAGGCTCCTCAAAAGTCCCACGCACCTACACAAACAAACAAGAACCTCACAACCAACGCAATAAAGGGGTTGTCAATCCCTTCACGGCCACTTGCGAAAGTGAGATCTGATAGAGATAATATGATAGGATAAATATTTTTGGTATTTTTATGATATAGACAAGAAAAGTAAAGATGCAAATAAAAGTAGATTGAAAGCTTATATGATAAAAGATAGACCCAGGGGCCATAGGTTTCACTAGTGGCTTCTTTCAAGATAGCATAAGTATTACGGTGGGTGAACAAATTACTGTCGAGCAATTGATAAAAAAGCGAATAATTATGAGATTATCTAGGCATGATCATGTATATAGGCATGATACGTCTCCAACGTATCTATCATTTTTTATTGTTCCATGCTATTATATTACCCTTTTTGGATGTTTATGGGATTTACTTTACACTTTTATATCATTTTTGGGACTAACCTACTAACCGGAGGCCCAGCCCATATTGTTGTTTTCTTGCCTATTTCAATGTTTCGAAGAAAAGGAATATGAAACAGAGTCCAAACGGAATGAAACCTTCGGAGAAAAGATAAAGTAGCATGGATCAATAAAAAATTATAGATACGTTGGAGACGTATCAGGCATCCCCAAGCTTAATTCCTGCTCGTCCTCGAGTAGGTAAATGATAAAAGGAGAATTTTTGATGCGGAGTGATACTTTGGCATAATTTCAATGTAAATCTTCTTAATTGTGTTATGAATATTCAGATCTGAAATATTCAAGACAAACGTTCATATTGACATAAAAATAATAATACTTCAAGTATACTAACTAAGCAATTATGTCTTCTCAAAACAACATGGCCAAAGAAAGTTATCCCTACAAAATCATATAGTCTGGCTATGGTCCATCTTCCCCACACAAAATATTTAAATCATGCACAACCCGATGACAAGCCAAGCAATTGTTTCATACTTTAACATTTTCAAAACTTTTTCAATCTTCACGCAATACATGAGCGTGAGCCATGGATATAGCACTATATGTGGAATAGAATGGTGGTTGTGGAGAAGACAAAAACGGAGAAGATAGTCTCACATCAACTAGGCATATCAACGGGCTATGGAGATGCCCATCAATAGATATCAATGTGAGTGAGTAGGGATTGCCATGCAACGGATGCACTAGAGCTATAAGTATATGAAAGCTCAACAAAGGAAACTAAGTGGGTGTGCATCCAACTCGCTTGCTCATGAAGACCTAGGGCATTTGAGGAAGCCCATCATTGGAATATACAAGCCAAGTTCTATAATGAAAAATTCCCACTAGTATATGAAAGTGACAAAATGAGAGACTCTCTATCATGAAGATCTTGGTACTACTTTGAAGCACAAGTGTGGTAAAAGGATAGTAACATTGCCCCTTCTCTCTTATTCTCTCATTTTTTTTTTCTTTGGGCTTTTTCTCTTTTTTAAGGCCTCTTTTTTTTCTTGTTTTTTGTCTGGAGTCTCATCCCGACTTGAGGGGGAATCATAGTCTCCATCATCCTTTCCTCACTGGGACAATGCTCTAATAATGATGATCATCACACTTTTATTTACTTCCAACTCAAGAATTACAACTCGATATTTAGAACAAAATATGACTCTATATGAATGCCTCCGGCGGTGTACTAGGATATGCAATGAATCAAGAGTGACATGTATGAAAGAATTTTGAACGGTGGCTTTGCCACAAATACGATGTCAACTACATGATCATGCTAGCAATATGACAATGATGGAGCGTGTCATAATAAATGGAACGGTTGGAAGTTGCATGGCAATATATCTCGGAATGGCTATGGAAATGCCATAATAGGTAGGTATGGTGGCTGTTTTGAGGAAGATATATGGTGGGTGAGGGAGTCCTGGACTAGGGGGTGTCCGGATAGCGAACTATCATCTTTGGTCGGACTCCTAGACTATGAAGACAAGATTGAAGACTTCGTCCCGTGTCTGGATGGGACTTTCCTTGGAGTGGAAGGCAAGCTTGGCGATACGGATATGTAGATCTCCTACCATTGTAACCGAGTCTGTGTAACCCTAACCTATCCGGTATCTATATAAACCGGAGGGTTTTAGTCCGTAGGACGAACAACAATCATACCATAGGCTAGCTTCTAGGGTTTAGCCTCTCTGATCTCGTGGTAGATCTACTCTTGTACTACCCATATCATCAATATTAATCAAGCAGGAGTAGGGTATTACCTCCATCGAGAGGGCCCGAACCTGGTAAAAACATCGTGCCCCTTGTCTCCTGTTACCATCCGCCTAGACGCACAGTTCGGGACCCCCTACCCGAGATCCGCCGGTTTTGACACCGACATTGGTGCTTTCATTGAGAGTTCCTGCAATCGTCACCGATAGGCCCGATGGCTCCTTCGATCATCAACAACGACGCAGTCCAGTGGTGAGACTTTTCTCCCCAGACAGATCTTCGTGATTCGGCGGCTTTGCACTGCGGGCCAATTAAGCAGCCACCGGAGCAGATCGAAAGCTACACCCCTGGCCATCAGGTCAGATTTGGAAGTTTGAACTATACGGCCGATGTCGCGGAGACTTGATATTCGGACGGATTCGAGCCACCCGAGCGTGCCGCCTTTGTCTCGATGGGTACGATCTAGCTCTGCCGCCGAACAGTGCCCTAGAGGCCGCACCAGTGCCCGCTCCGACCCTTAATCCGGAGCCGGTTCCCCCGATCGAGGACAAGTGGTTGGACACCGCCTCGGGGGCTACGATCTCTACGGCGATTGAGCCGAACTCCATCCCTGTCCTTTGCGAAGACCGTGACTCCAAGGTGCCGGACTCCTCTCCGGACTCCGAACCCTCCGCGCCCCTGCCAATTGAATCCAATTGGGCGCCGGTTATGGAGTTCACTGCCGCGGACATCTTTCAGCACTCGCCCTTTGGCGACATCCTGAATTCACTAAAGTCTCTCTCTTTATCAGGAGAGCCCTGGCCGGACTACGGTCAGGAAGGTTGGGACAGCAGACGGCGAAATTCAACGCCCACCCACCACCCACTTTGTAGCCACTGTCGAAAGCTTAAACGACGTGCTCGATTTCGACTCCGAAGACATCAACGGTATGGACGACGATGAAGGAGACAACCATGAACCAACACCTATAGGATACTGGACAACCCCCTCATCCCAAGATGTATACATGATGGACACACCTAAAGGAAGTAACGACGAGGAACAACAGGACACTACGAAGGATAAATCCCTCGAAAAGCAGTCAAAACGGCAATGTAAACGCCGCACCAAGTCCCGCCTTGACAAAAACCCAGCCATAGAGCAGGGCGATCCGGTGGACGACGAACATGCTACCGAGCAACCGTCCGAACAAGACAACTTGGACGAACAACCCTTCCCCGGCGAAGATAACAGTCCGGACGATCTCACGCCGGACAAATTATTGGAGCAGAAGAACCTCCACAAAGGCACAAATGCCCGCTTGGCGTAGCCTGAAAAAGCAGAAGCGGAGTCTCAAAACTGCGGAAGATGCACTCAAAATCAGATGGAAAAAAGTACTCAACACCGCAGACAAGTGCGGCGACAGTCGCCGAACAAAGATCTACCCAAAGAGAAAACTACTGCCCGAATTTGATGAGGAGGCCGTAGAGCCCCCACAATCAAAAAACAAGAAGGCCACCCGGTCGGATGGACGACCCCACGGCAAACAGAGAGTGGCAAATGGCGCCGCACACAAGCCGGTACGCGATCCACATAAGGATTCGCATCAAAAAGACGACCCAGTTAGGTCCATCTATGGGCCGAGAAAGCAAGCTCTTCAAAGCAATGAAACAAGCCAAATATCTGAACATCACGGCACACCCAACTATAGGGGTGCACCCCCTATGTTTCACCGATGAGGTGCTGGATCACGAATTCCCAGTGGGATTCAAACCCGTAAACATAGAGGCATACGATGGAACAACAGACCCTGGAGTCTGGATTGAGGATTACATCCTCCACATACACATGGCTAGAGGAGATGATATCCACGCCATAAAGTACCTACCCCTCAAGCTCAAAGGGCCAGCTCGGCATTAGCTTAAAAGTCTTCCCGAAAACACCATCGGAAGTTGGGAAGAGCTCGAGGATGCATTTCGGGCAAATTTTCAGGGGACCTATGTCCGCCCTCCGGATCTGAGCGATCTAAGTCACATGACTCAATAGCCCGGAGAGTCAGCCCGGAAATTCTGGAACAGGTTCCTTACCAAAAAGAACCAAATAGTCGACTGTCCGGACGCCAAAGCCTTAGCAGCCTTCAAACACAACGTCCGAGATGAATGGCTCGCCAGACACCTCGGCCAAGAAAAGCCGCGAACAATGGCCGCACTAACAAGCCTCATGACCCGGTTTTGCGCGGGAGAGGATAGCTGGCTAGCAAGATGCAGTACCAGCGAACCAAGTACATCCGAAGCCAGGGATGGGAACGGGAAACCACGACGCAGCAAGGACCAACGCCGGATTAAGGGAGACGGTCCAAAGAGCGCGGCAGTCAACGCCGGATTCAAAAGCTCACGGCAGAACAATAAAAAACTGCCCCTTAAGGACAACAGCGATGAGCTATCCAACTTAAACAAAATCTTGGACAAGATATGTCAAATCCACATTACTCCCGAGAGGCCTGCAAACCATACCCACAGAGATTGTTGGGTCTTCAAGCAGTCCGGCAGACTCAACGCCGAACACAAGGGGCTCGACACACCAAGTGAGGATGATGACGAGCACCACAAGCAGAGCCCCGGAAAACAAAAGAATTTCCCACAAGAGGTTAAAACAGTAAACTCACTTCACGTGATAAAAGGGAAAAACAGCGCGGCGCCCACTAAACTACGCGCCGCACAGACTACCCTAGTGGAGTACCAACACTGGTTGTCAAAACCAATCACCTTCGACCATCAGGACTACTCCGAAAGCCGGAACGCAGGATGGACTGCCTTGATATTGGATCCCATAATTGACGGATTCCAATTTACACAAGTCCTCATGGACGGCGGCAGTGACATAAACCTGATATATCAGGACACAATCCACAGGATGGGGATAGACCCAACCAAAATTTGCCATAGCAACACCTCCTTTAAAGGGGTAATGCCTGGACTATATGCCCATTGCACGGGCTCCCTACTGTTAGAAGTTGTGTTCGGCTCGTCCGACAACTTCCGCCCTTGAAAAGTTAACCTTCCACATCGCCCCATTCGAAAGTAGCTATCAAGCACTACTGGGGCGTGAAGATTTCGCCCGCTTTAACGCAATACCGCATTATGCATCTCTTACACTTAAAATGCTCGGTCCACGCGGCATCATCTCACTAAAAGGGAGTATTAAGTGTTACTCGAGCACGGAAGAATGCAATGCTGCCTTGACAACCCCACATCAATCCGGCTCCGCTAACTAAAGCACCTGAATAGGTAATTCGAACCCCGGACATGGCTAGACGAGTCCGGCGCCTACTAGCGGCATACCCCCGTACAAGGGGCTGCACGCATGTACAACAAGAGACTATAAAGCTCAATTTTCTTTACTTTTTGAACCATACTCTGTTTATTTCATATAAGGTACATTTTTTGCACGATCCTTTTTCTTTTCAACTAAGTTCCTCTATCTTACAGATGAACAACATGCTACACCCGTCCAGGATACGGCACAACGGAGACACAGGCGCAGACGTGCAGTAGGGACCCGTTGCAAGGATTCTTTTCAGATTAAGACCCTGCGTAAACCTTTTTTACTGTCTCTTGTTGATACACATCCCCGGTTCCTAAGCTATAACCGAGGAGGAGGCTGGCGCTTTGGCATCGGCCGCACCAGAATTGTTGCACGTACCTGGACACCAGGGGCTTAGGGCATTATTCTGCTCGTCTTTATAAAGACCGAATACCTTAGGGAGTGTCCGGCATCTCGAGTTAGGCCTTATATGCATCAGCTCCGAATCATGTCTTTGGTCAAATGTTGGGTTTGCCCGGCTCTTGTGTTTTGCTGTCTTACGTTCCGTTCTATCGGCTAACGCGGCACCAGGAGAACTACTGCGATTGTGCCCCGGTTCAGCCGGGCGAGCACCTCAGTAGAGAAAGCCGAAAACTGACTGTCATGATATATCGAGAGACTGGTCAACCACTCGATGACTTACCGGAATGTTTAAAATTCCTCCGCATTAACGAAGGACTGTTTTTCGGTCAGGCACATACGCACCCCGACTTCGGGAGAGTGCGGTGCCCCCAGGGGCTATATAGTAGCCCCACCCTCGAACCCCTATGGCTAAGTGAAAGTGATAAAGCATTATATTTCGGTTGCCTAGTTTGCTACGCCACCACCTCCTTTACAAGACCAAGACGTTGGATTAAGTGTGAAAAGCGCGACTTCTTTGCAAACACCCCCGCACTATGTGCGTAAAGTCAAGACTGCCATCTTTCAGGTTATATACATATATACATCAACGGCCGCACAGGAGGTAGTTTACTACTTGAAGGCACAAGTATAAAAATCTCTTACATTAAATTGAAACGTTGTTTCATAAAATTATACATGTCATTCGAACATAACATCCTTCGAGCACTGCGCCTCTATTAAGCGAAGCGCCGGAAGAACTTCCTCAAAATAGTGCTCGGCGGTACTCGGCTTCTGTCCGAGTCTTGGGATGCAACATCGGTGGCCTTCATCTCCGCCCAGTATGTCTTGACACGGGCAAGAGCCATCCGCGCTCCCTCTATGCATGCCGATCGCCTCATTGCGTCGATACGCGGTACCGCACCAAGGAACTGCTGCACTAAGCCAAAATAACTCTTCGGCTGGGGTCCGCCTGGCCACAAATGAGTAAGGACATGCTTCATGGCAAGTCCGGATAATCGATTCAGTTCGGCCCATTCGGCCAACCGATCGGACAACAGAAGAGGACGCTCCGGACTATGGAATTGCGACCAATATAGCTCTTCCCTTCTGTGCCCCTTGTGGCCTCGGAAGTGCTCAACCGCGTTCGCAGCGCTCGCCGCTAAGTCCAGATAAGCGTCCTCCGAACTCCACAACTTGTCAAACTGAGCATACTTCGGATCCGTATATTTCCTCCGCAGCAGAAAAGGCCTTCCAGCAGCGACGTCCACAGCCTGATGCAGCTCTTCCTTTGCAGCTCTCATTGCGGAGCGGGCATCCTTGGCTTTGGCGGTGGCCTTTTTTAACTCCTCTTGCTCCGCTTGACGTTCTTTTTCAAGAACCCCGTAGCGGTCGGTAGCATTTTTCAACTTCATGGCCATATCGGCCATTTCCTCTTTGCTTCGGCAGTGAGCAGCCCGTTCGGCTTTTAGCTCTTCGGCCGCCCTTAAAGTGGCCGCATTCCTATTTCTGGCTTGCTCTTTAGCTCGGGCGAGTTCCGCCCGCAGCTCCTCCACAGTAGCGGCACCACCTGCATTAAGCATACAAGTAGTAAGGCACGGGCGTCATGCTACATTACCAAGTGTCCGCAGACAAGTCTCATACCTTGTGACTCGTCAAACCGTTTGTTGACCAGCGCGATGTCCGCATCCGCCTCGTCAAGTTGCCGCTTTAATTCGGCAAATTCATCAGTCCGGCTGGCCACCGGACGCCCCGCCACCTAATTAGAGCGGCGATATGTTATAACTGAGATTATGATCCCCGGCACGCTGTCAATTTTGACAACATACCGAGTCTCAGGGGCTACTATCTATACAGGGCGCATTCTATATGATAACTATCAGAAGGTACATCATTTTTGCGTACCTCGAACCCCGTCAGCAAGCTTCCGACGGCTTCATGCAATCCGCTCTCGGCGGACGCAATTCTTTCAATCACCGCACCCATTAGCGCACGGTGACCTTCTGAGATGGCTGCTCGCCCCAGCAGATCCTTCAGCTCCTCCGACCGCACACCAGTTGGTGCCGGACCTTCCGGCCCCGCCGGACCCGGAGAAACCCTCCGTGACGACACCTCAGGGTCGTCCGCCTCGCATGAAGGTGCGACAGGTGGAGGCGTTTCACTCTCCATCATCTCCGGAAGAAGATCCCCCGAAGATGAGCTCTGCTGAGTAGGGCTGAGATCCGAACTACAAGGTACAATTACGGTTATCTTCAGAAATAAATACAGGGATGTTCTTTATTCACAGGACCCCTTCTTTTTTACTTACGGCTCGCTGGACGATTGATCCGCTTGGGGAAATTGTGCGGCTGGGTTACTTCCCAGCGCTGGAATCTCTGACGAAGATTTCTTTCCCCTCTTCGAGACCTTAGCCTCCGGATCTTCCAAAGCAGTCCTCTTCTCTCCTTGGAGGGTCGGACTTTTGATCTCTCCTTCCTTGAAAGCATCCTTCATGGAGGCAGTTGCTTCCCCGCTCCCCCCTTCGCCTTCTTCAAAAGGCGCGGCCTTCAACATCTTGGTCAGCATGGGATCCGGCGCGGTCTCTGGGAGGGGAGCCGGACACCTTATCAACTTTGCCTTCGCCATCCACTCCTGTTCAAAAAACAGCTCCTTTAAGGGCAAGTTTATGATTAATGAACGGACAGCCTGTCTGGGTACAGGACTACTTACTTGAGTATCTGGGCGATTGCAGCTTAGTCTTGCGTCCTCAGTCAGGTCCGGACACTTCTCTTGTGATCCGAAGAACAGTTTATACATCTCCACGGGCGTCGTACCCATAAAATGTTGGAGAACTCGTGGTCCCTCCGGATTAAGTTCCCATAGACGGAGGGGGCGATGTTGGCAGGGCAGAAGGCGCCGAATCAACATAACCTGCGCCACTACGACCAAATTGATCTCTCTTCCTTTGAGGTCTCGAATACGGCCCTGCAACAGAGGAACGTCCTTGGACGGCCCCCAGTTGAGCCCCTTGTTGACCCATGACGCCAGCCGCTGTGGTGGACCTGAACGAAAGGCGGGAGGCGCCACCCATTTGGTGCCCCTGGGAGCGGTGATATAGAACCACTCCCGTTGCCACAAACCAAGCTCCTCTTGAAAAGAGCCCTCGGGCCACGGAGCATCAGCACACTTGCTTATAACCGCCCCTCCGCACTCTGTTTGTTGCCCTTCGATCATCTTCGGTTCCACCTTGAAGGTCTTGAGCCATAGTCCGAAGTGAGGGGTATCTGAAGGAAGGCTTCACATATGACAATGAATGACGAGATATGGAGGATGGACTCCGGATTCAAGTCATGGAAATCCAGCCCATAATAAAACATGAGCCCCCACACAAAGGGATCCGTCGGGAAGCCTAAACCCCGAAGGAAGTGGGACACAAACACCACGCTCTCGCCGGGCTCGGGAGTGGGAATAACCTGCCCTGGAGCAGGCAGCCTATGCGAAATCTCGCCGGTTAGATACCTGGCGTCTCGCAGCTTTAGCACATCTTCTTCTGTAACGGAAGAAGACATCCATCGGCCGAGCTGATCGGAGCGGACATCGTTGAAGGTCCGAAGCGCCTAAATCTGAAGCTTTGGGTGTTAGAACTCGAAGCGCGAGGCGAACTCGATGGAGGGTGGAAAAAAGAAGGGGGCCTTGGTCTCATTATAAAGAGGTTGAATACCAAGAGCCCTCCCGTGGCCGATTCGGACTCGCCGATAGAGGAGGCGTGCCAACGGGCACGGTTGGGTTACCCACGTCCGTATTGATGAGAATCCCGGAATAAGGGGGCATGATCTACGCTTTGATAAGACGTGCCAAGGAAACCGCCTCGCTAAACGAGCTGAGGTGGAACAGTAAAAATGATTCGTATAAAGGCATGGCCGTGGTGTGATGTCACGCCGCGGAATACGTCAGCAGATCTGTGCAAAAAGTTATTCTCTCTACGGTTGGATGTGGAACTTGTTTTGCAGAGCCGGACACTATCCTTGTGTTCAAAACCTTCTATGAAGTATTCGGAGGAGGAACCCGCCTTGCAATGCCGAAGACAATATGCGCGCTGGACTCGTCGTCATTGAAGCCTGGTTCAGGAGACTCTTGAGGAGTCTGTACTAGGGGGTGTCCGGATAGCCAAACTATCATCTTTGGCGAACTCCTAGACTATGAAGATACAAGATTGAAGACTTCGTCCCGTGTCCGGATGGGACTTTCCTTGGCGTGGAAGGCAAGCTTGGCGATACGGATATGTAGATCTCCTACCATTGTAACCGACTACTGTGTAACCCTAACCTATCCGGTGTCTATATAAACCGGAGGGTTTTAGTCCGTAGGGATGAACAACAATCATACCATAGGCTAGCTTCTAGGGTTTAGCCTCTCTGATCTCGTGGTAAATATACTCTTGTACTACCCATATCATCAATATTAATCAAGCAGGAGTAGGGTATTACCTCCATCGAGAGGGCCCGAACCTGGGTTAAAACATCGTGCCCCTTGTCTCCTGTTACCATCCACCTAGACGCATAGTTCGGGACCCCCTACCCGAGATCCGCCGGTTTTGACACCGAAAGTGGGTGTATGATACCGGCGAAAAGTGCGTGGTATTAGAGAGGCTAGCAATGGTGGAAGGATGGGAAAAATGCGTATAATCCATGGACTCAACATTAGTCATAGAGAGCTCATATACTTATTGCAAAAATCTAGAAGTTATCAAAGCAAAGTATTACACGCATGCTCCTAGGGGGGATAGATTGGTAGGAAAAGACCATCGTCGTCATGACCACCACTCATAAGGAAGACAATCAATAAATAAATCATGCTCCGAGTTCATCACATAACGGTTCACCATACGTGCATGCTACGGGAATCACAAACTTCAACACAAGTATTCTTTAAATTCACAACTTCTCAACTAGCATGACTCTAATATCACCATCTTCATATCTCAAAACAATTATCAAGCATCAAACTTTTCTTAGTATTCAATGCACTCAAAAGAAAGTTTCACATATCTTGAATACCAAATATATTAATATTTAAGAAAATTACCATGCTATTAACGACTCCCAAAATAATCTAAGTGAAGCATGAGAGATCAATAGTTTCTTTAAAAAAATATACCACCGTGCTCTTAAAGATCTAAGTGAAGCACTAGAACAAAAATTATCACGCTCAAAAGATATAAGTGAAGCACTAGAGTATTCTATCAAATTCCAATTTATGTATGGCCCTCTCAAAAGCTGTGTACAGCAAGGATGATTATGGTAAACTAAAAATCAAAAAGTAATATAACACACGACGCTCCAAGCAAAACACTTATCATGTGGGGAATAAAAATATAGCCCCAAGTAAAGTTACCAATGAACGAAGACGAAAGAGGGGATGCCTTCCCGGGGCATCCCCAAGCTTAAACTTTGGCTATTCTTGAATATCGTGGGGAGCCATGGGCATACCCAAGCTTAGGCTCTTGCCACCCTTTATTCCATAGTCCATAAAAGCTTTACCCAAAACTTGAAAACTCACAACACAAAACTCAATAGAAATCTCGTGAGCTCTGTTAGAGAAAGAAAACAAAAGACTACTTTAAGGTACTTGTCGGTGTCAAAACCGGCGGATCTCGGGTAGGGGGTCCCGAACTGTGCGTCTAGGCGGATGGTAACAGGAGATAAGGGCACGATGTTTTTACCCAGGTTCGGGCCCTCTCGATGGAGGTAATACCCTACTCCTGCTTGATTAATATTGATGATATGGGTAGTACAAGAGTAGATCTACCACGAGATCAGATAGGCTAAACCCTAGAAGGTAGCCTATGGTATGATTGTTGTTCGTCCTACGGACTAAAACCCTTCGGTTTATATAGACATCGAATAGGCTTAGGGTTACACAGAGTCGGTTACAATGGTAGGAAATCTACATACCCGTATCGCCAAGCATGCCTTCCACGCCAAGGAAAGTCCCATCCGGACACGGGACGAAGTCTTCAATCTTGTATCTTCATAGTCTAGGAATCCGGCCGAAGATAGTTCGGCTATCCGGACACCCCCTAGTCCAGGACTCGCTCAGTAGCCCCTGAACCAGGCTTCAATGACGACGAGTCCGGCGCGCATATTGTCTTCGGCATTGCAAGGTGGGTTCCTCCTCCGAATACTTCATAGAAGGTTTTGAACACAAGGATAGTGTCCGGCTCTGCAAAACAAGTTCCACATACAACCGTAGAGAGAATAACTTTTGCACAGATCTGCTGACGTATTCCGCGGCGTGACATCACACCACGGCCAGGCCTTTATACGAATCGTTTTTACTGTTCCACCTCAGCTCGTTCAGCGAGGCGGTTTCCTTGGCACGTCTTATCAAAGCGTAGATCGTGCCCCCTTATTCCGGGATTCTCATCAATACGGACGTGGGTAACCCAACCGCGCCATTGATTGCGGAGCTTGGGAGATAAGCGAGTTTTATCAGGCTGGTGGGGGACGCATAGCTTCGTCCGTCCATATAAGGGGATAAGGATCCACCTTTTCACCTACGCCTTCTTCCTCCTTTGCTCATCCATTTCAAAGACTTTTCGAGCTCCAGCGCCCAAGTCCGCACATTCCGCCTCAACCTTCTCCAACCATGTCCGGAGCGGGAGGCAGGTGGATGGTCTCCTCCGTCACGGAGGGCCAAGTAAAAAAGCTGCGGAAGGCCGGATACTTGTCCGACGACATCGCACATCGGCTGCCCGACAAGGGACAGCTCATCCCCACCCCCAGGCCCAATCAGAGGGTGGTGTTCCTCCCCCACTTCCTCCACGGACTAGGGTTTCCACTCCACCCATTTGTCCGGGGGCTCATGTTCTACTACGTCCTAGATTTCCATGATCTGGCCCCGAATTTCATCCTCAACATCTCGGCATTTATCGTCGTGTGCGAGGCCTTCCTCTGCATCCAGCCCCACTTCGGCTTATGGCTGAAGATCTTTAATGTCCGGCCGAAGGTAGTGGGCGGCCGCCAAGCGCTTGATCTTGAGGCGCCATGGTTGGCAAGATGGCCAAAGTCCTATGGCTCGAGGGCTCCTTTGTGGAGACCGTAAAGGGGTGGCAATCGGGGTGGTTCTACATCACCGAGCCGCGTGACTCTCAATGGGCGGCGGCCCCCGAATTCCGATCTGGCTTCCCCACACGGCTCACGTCATGGAAAGAGACGGGCCAGACGTGGGGGGATTCGGATGAGCTATCCGGACTCCAAACATGCGTCCGGAACCTGGTGGACAAGAATCTCAGGCTTGTCAACGTAATCCAGGTGATGCTCATCCGCCGGATTCTCCCATGCCAACAACGGGCCTTCAAATTGTGGGAGTTCGATTCGGCACAGCACCCAACTCTGAAAAGGCTCTTCGACACTACGTACGAAGATGCCTGGAAGGTGTTGTTCAAGGGCGCCGAGGCTCCCACATCCGCTACCGAAGATCGCGGATTCAGCTCGCAGCGTCCAGCCAACGAGGTAAGTTATTTTGCCCTTTATGGGACTCTTTTTTCATAGTTTGACTTTGTGCGGGATCTAAAACTCCCTAACCTTTGACAGGACTTGCTGGTGAAATCCAGACAGATTAACTGTCCGGCCCCTTTGCCAGAAGACCCAGCGGACGCCCGATTGGAGGGGCTGCTGGTTCCGGCACCTCATGTGGTGCCGGAGAAGAAGGCCAAGAAGGAGGCCACGGGAACTCGAAGGAGCTCCCGGCGCCAGGGGCTGTCGGACTCATCGCCCGACGACCCTGAGGCGGAATCCTCCTCTGAGGAAGAGGACGAAGAAAAAGAAGCCTCTCCCAGTGAAGAAGAGAAGAAGAGGAAAGCCGCCCCAACTGGGGAGGCCGGAGGGTCCAAGAAGGGGCGGACCCTTCCTCCGGACTTCTCAGCCAACGTCGACAATGACGAGGAGGAGTGGCCAACAAGGGCCAAGCCCCTGGCGAGATCGTAAGTGTCCGGATACCCATGGATTTTTTATCATTGCATAGTGTTCTCTAATGCCGAACAATTATGCAGCCCGCCAAGGACGAGTTCGCCGCTTCGTCGAGCGGGTCCCTGAGTTCGTCGGAAATGGAGAGTACCTCCCTTCCGGCCGCCTCCTCACCTCACGCTGCGGACGACGCCGTGGTGGGGCCCCAAGGGGGGCATGGTCGAGAGGAGGTGGCGCAGGAGGCGCCGCAAGGCAGCCCCCGGACTCTAGGCGCGGGGGGAGCGAGACCCCCAGGGGCTCTAAGCCCGACCCTTGTCCGGACTCAATAACGGAACCTTCAGTGGTTCCGAAGTCCGGCAAGCAGCCCCTTCGTAGGAAGGGTAAGACGCCGGTGTCCTCCGTCCAACCGGAGGCACCGGATAGCTTACTGGAGGCGCTTAACAGCGCTTCCATCGAGGAGGAGCACCGCACTGTTATGAGTGTGGTGATCCAGAGAGTTCAGTCTGCCAAGAGCGGGCTGACCGAAGCCTGTACCAGCCTTAAAACAGGCTTTGAGGTAAGTTTAGAATATGTAAAAATATTACCGCATAGACAGTAGCCCCTGATGCTTAGTTCGGTGTTCGGAAAGAAAAGCCGGACTGAGGATCTAAAAATATATACGCAGGAGTCTAACATAATTATGTCAATATGGGAATGCAGGCTGCCCTGCTGACCTCTGTCGCACTGACTGCGGAGGTCAATGCATTGAAGGAGAGCCTCGAGCGGTCCGAGAACGAGCTCGGCCAAGCCAAGAAGCAGCTCGAGGACAAAGAAGGTAAGTAATACCTAATTAAAGAAGTACCTTATAGAAAGGATTCGGTTGCATAAAATGACAGGAATAACATGGGTATTGTAGGGGCCACGAACGAGGTGGCGACCCTGAAGGAAGCGGTGTCTGCGGCCGAAAGCAAAGCGGCATGAGCGCACCGAGCGAGAAAAGCAGGAGGAGCGGGTGGCGGAGGTGCGGCAAGAGCTCCAGGCTCTCGTGGAAAACCACGAGAGTTTGGAGGGTGACTCAAAGACTCGAGAGTCCGAGCTCGCCTCGGCTCTTGAGAGTGTCAAAGCCGCTAAGGCCGAAGCCCAAAAAGCCCTCCAAGAAATTGAATCATTAAAGAAGATAGCGGCGGGTAAGGCATTCTTTATGCAAAGCAAGAATGTAAAAGTAAATTACCTATTACTTACCCGGATTCGAGCTCTCCAGAGCATTCGCAGATTTGCCCGTAGAAAAGGCGATGCTGCCGCATTCTACCGCGCCAGAGGGAGCTCGATGGAGAAGGTATTCTGGTCTCGGTATCTTTGAGGCCGGACATCCGGTGCCCCTAAGTGACCAGCTGAAGCAGCTGGTCGAGCTCCACAAGGTCGCCGAACAGGCCATGAAGGGCCTTATAGTTCGGTTGTGGCCATTGGAAGCCATGCCTGGGAGCTACTTTGGGCTGGTGCGGCGGCTGGTGGGCGCCTGTCCATGGATTGAAGTCATCAAGCGCTTCGTCTGCATCGAAGGTGCCCGTCGGGCCCTTGCCCGTGCTAAAGTGCATTGGGGCAAGCTGGATGTGGAGAAGCTTGTGACGGACGGGCCACCGAAGGGCAACGAGTATCGCACGCCCGAAATGTATTATGAGGGCGTCCTGAAGGGTGCTCGCCGTATAGCGGATGAGTGCTCCAAAGATGTAATTTTTGAATAGACTCGCATTTGTTATCATGTGCGCTGAAAACTTGTTCATATGCGCTAAGCAACACTTGTTAATTTAAAATATTACCTTACATGCGATTCGTTTATCAAAATTGAGAGATGGCAAGTCGTTGGCTTCAGCCCCCATGCCACGAGTCTTTGGGGTGTTTGGGATAAACTTGAGCACTCTTGTTCCCATTCTTGGGTCCATCGAGGAGGCGCTTCAGCATAGCGAACAAGGCAACCAGACTTATAATGCTTGAACACTCTCACTTAGCCATAGAATTCTATAATTTTAAATTTCGGCGAAGCCCCTAGTATTCGGAAGACCGTGTTGGGGGCGCTATCCACGCCTTTGGCGGGAAATTGGAGACTCCTCGCTCTAAGCGGCATAAGTCTTTAGGGACCCGAAAAAACCTCTCGAACAGCGACCGGCTCTCGCCCTATCATGACGGTCAGTTTTAGCTTTCTCCACTGAGGTGCTCAACCCAGCTCAACTGGGGCACAATCGAAGTGGTTCTCCCAGCGCTACCTTAGCCGATATAACGTAACGTAAGGTACCAAAACATGGGAGCCGGGCAAACCCAACTATTGACCCAAGACATGATTCGGAGCCGATGCATATAATGCTATAAGTTCGGGGTGCCGCACTTGTGAAAGTGTTCGGACTTCTAACACCATATTCTGGGGAACTTAAGCCCCTGGTGTATTGGCCACACCAAAGTGTACGGGTGCAACATGTCACGAAATGAACATGTATATAAATAAAGAAAGAAGTGCAATAATAGGCAAAAGCTATGTATTGTTTATTCAAAAAGGGAATGCAATGAAAGCAGAACGATACAAATAGTGCGATAAGCAAGGGATGGGACTATTTAACATGTCCCCCTCCACGGGTAAGCTGCGGGATGGTATGTAAAACAGGTATAATGCTCGGAGTAGAGACCACCTGGACACTCGACGCAGTTTTCTGCTTCCCTGGCTGTTGCATCGTGAGTTCGGCGCGAACGCCGGACAGGGCTTCTGGAGAACAGAGTCCTGAAAGTAAGAAAAAAGAAAAAAGAAAAAGAATGACACAATCGGGAGCCCCTGGTGCGGTTGAGCCGCATTCTTGGGCGTGTCGTGGTCATGCCCCTCCCCTTATGCCCATGGTATCTCCAGAGCATAGTTATGTACGGCTAGTACTGGCTTCGCAACTTCACGAGGGCTGGGGTTGGGGCCGGATTGCTACACGTGTTCGGATCGTGCCAGGCGGTCTTGTTGTAGGTTACTCCGGGCGCGCTTGACAGTGTCCGATTGTTTATTGGCCGGACTTGAGAATTGCCTTAAGAGGCTGTTCTGCACTTCTGCCGCAAGGGCGGCCATATGCTCCTCCTTTCGGAGAGAGCGTTCGGTGTTTCCATTGACCGTGATTACGCCTCGAGGGCGTGGCATCTTGAGCTTGAGGTATGCGTAGTGCGGCACCACATTGAATTTTGCGAATGCTTTTCGTCCGAGCAGTGCGTGATAGCCGCTGCGGAACGGGACTATGTCGAAGATTAACTCTTTGCTTCGGAAGTTATCCGGGGATCCGAAGACCACTTCGAGTGTAACTGAGCCTGTACAATTGGCCTCTACACCTGGTATGGCGCCTTTAAAGGTCGTTTTGTGGGTTTAATCCTTGAGGGTCTATGCCCATTTTGCGACCTTGTATCCTGATAAAGCAGGTTCAGGCTGCTACCGCCGTCCATCAGGACTCTGGTGAGGTGAAATCCATCAATAATTGGGTCAAGAACCAATGCGGCGAAACCGCCGTGACGGATGCTAGTGGGGTGGTCCCTTCGATCGAAGGTGATCGGGCAGGCAGACCATGGGTTGAACTTCGGGGCGACTGGCTCCATCGCGTATACGTCCCTTAGCGCACGCTTCCGCTCCCTTTTGGGTATGTGGGTTGCGTATATCATTTTCACCGTCCGCACTTGTATGGGAAAACCCTTCTGTCCTCTATTGTTCGGCGGCCAGGGCTCTTCCTCGTCATCTCTATGCAGCCCCTTGTCGTTGTTTTTGGTGATTAGCTTGCCTGCTTGCTTGAACACCCAATAATCCCTGTTGGTGTGGTTGGCTGGTTTTTCGGGGGTGCCATGTATCTGGCACAAGCGATCGAGTATTCGGTCCAAGTTGGACGGGCACTGGGTATTTCTTTTGAATGGCTTCTTCCGCTGACCGGGTTTAGAGCCTCTGAATCCGTCATTTACTGCCGTATCTTCAGCATTATCACCATTAATGCGGCGATTTGCTTGTTGCGATGTGACCTGCCATTGCTATCCTTGGTATCTGAACTATCATTGGTATCTGAACTATCAGGGTGTTTGGCCAAGTTGTTGCTTCGAGCTAGCCAGCTGTCCTCTCCCGCAAAAGCCGGTCATGAGTGTGGTGAGGGCTGCCATGGATTTCGCCTTTTCCTGTCCTAGGTGCCGGGCTAGCCATTCGTCTTGGATGTTGTGTTTGAAGGCTGCTAGCGCCTCTGCATCCGGACAGTCGACGATCTGATTTTTCTTTGTTAGGAACCGCGTCCAGAATTGTCCGGCCGATTCTTACAGCTGCTGAATTATATGGCTAAGGTCATCGGCGTCTGGTGGTCGCACATATGTGCCCTGGAAGTTATCAAGGAATGCGGCTTCCAAGTCCTCCCAACAACTGATTGACTCTGCTGGCAAGCTGTTAAGCCAATGCCGAGCTGGTCCTTTAAGCTTGAGTGGGAGGTATTTGATGGCATGTAGATCATCACCGCAGGCCATGTGGATATGGAGGAGATAGTCCTCGATCCAGACTGCAGTATCTGTGGTGCCATCGTATGATTCGATGTTTACGGGTTTGAAGCCCTCGGGGATTTGATGATCCATTACTTCATCTGTGAAGCATAGTGGGTGTGCGGCGCCTCTGTATTGGGCTATATCACGACATAGCTCATATGAGCTTTGTCTACTGTGTTCGGCCCGGCCGGGTTTGCTGTATCCGGCGTGATGGTAATCATCCCGTGTCGTGGGGCGCCCACGCGATCCGTAGATCGATCTTTTATGTTTTGCCTTATCCTCCAATATATCTCGCAACTCCGGTGCGTTTTCCCGTGCCTTGGAACTTTTTGAGCGGCGTCGGGGCGTGGCTTGAGCGGAGGGCCGAGAGGCTTCTCTGTCGTGGCCACGGGGTAGCCGGTCTGCCAAGTCATGCGCTGGTGACTTGGGTGCTTCCTCCTCTAATCGGGACAACGGCCTGCGTTTGGGGTAGCTTTTGGAGGGTCGTTCGAGTTCATACTCTTCTGCTGCAAGGACTTCAGTCCATCTGTCAGCTAGCAGGTCTTGGTCAGCTCTAAGCTGTTGCGGCTTTTTCTTGAGGCTGCTTGTCATGGCCATAAGCCTGCGTTTGAAACGCTCCTGTTCGGCGGGATCCTCAGGCACGACAAATTCGTCGTCGTCGAGGCTTGCCTCGTCTTCGGAAGGAGGCGCATAATTATAAATCCTCTACCTCTCTTTCTCGCCGCACTTGTCATGCGGAATTGCTTCTCCCTCCTCCTGCGCTGAGTCCTGCCGAGGGGGTCATCTTCAACCTGTCCGGGTGTTATTGTCTCCGTGCGGAATCATTGTTTCTTTGTGGCGAGACTTAGAGCGGCGCCGCTGACGTCGGCGCTTGGGCTGTTTCTTGGAGGGGTCATCCTCCGCTGTTTCATCGCCGTTCCCATCTTTTGGGATGTCCACCATGTATATGTCGTATGACGAGGTGGCCTTCCAGTGCCCTGTAGGCGCTGGTTCTTGGTTGTCTCCAGGATCATCGTCCATACCGTCGATGTCTTCGGAGTCGAAGTCGAGCATGTCGGTTAAATCATCGACAGTGGCTACAAAGTGGGTGGTGGGTGGGCATTGAATTTCTTCATCGTCCGCATCCCAACCTTCCTAACCGTAGTCCGGCCAGGGCTCTCCGGATAAAGAGAGAGAGACTTTAATGAATCCAGGATGTTGCCAAAGGGCGAGTGATGCAAGATGTCTGCGGCGGTGAACTCCATGACCGGCGCCCAATCGGATTCGATTGGCAGGGGCGCGGAGGGTTCGGAGTCTGGAGAGGAGTCTGGCACCTTGGAGTCACGGTCTTCGCAAAGGACGGGAATGGAGTTCGGCTCAATCACCGTTGAGATCGTAGCCCCCGAGGCGGTGTCCAACCACTCGTCCTCGATCGGGGGAGCCGGCTCTGGATTAAGGGTCGGAGCGAGCCTGATGCGGCCGTGGCACTGTTGACCGGCAGAGCTAGATCGTACCCTCGAGATAGTGCGGCACGCTCGGTGTGGCTCGAATCCGTCGAAGATCAAGTCTCCGCGGACATCGGCCGTATAGTTCAAACTTCCAAATCTGACCTGATGGCCAGGGCGTAGCTTCGATCTGCTCCGGATGGCTGCCGAATTGGCCCGCGGTGCAAAGCCGCGAATACAAAGATCTGTCCGGGAGAAAAGTCTCACCACTGGACTGCGTCGTTATTGATGATCGAAGGAGCCATCGGGCCTATCGGTGACGACACGGAGGAACTCTCAATGAAAGCACCAATGTCGGTGTCAAAACCGGCGGATCTCGGGTAGGGGGTCCCAACTGCGTCTAGGCGGATGGTAACAGGAGACAAGGGGCACTATGTTTTTACCCAGGTTCGGGCCCTCTCGATGGAGGTAATACCCTACTCCTGCTTGATTAATATTGACGATATGGGTAGTACAAGAGTAGATCTACCACGAGATCAGAGAGGCTAAACCCTAGAAGCTAGCCTATGGTATGATTGTTGTTCGTCCTACGGACTAAAACCCTTCGGTTTGTATAGACACCGAATCGGGTTAGGATTACACAGAGTCGGTTAAAATGGTAGGAGATCTACATATCCGTATCGCCAAGCTTGCCTTCCACGCCAAGGAAAGTCCCATCCGGACACGGGACAAAGTCTTCAATCTTTTATCTTCATAGTCTAGGAATCCGGCCGAAGATAGTTCGGCTATCCTGACACCCCCTAGTCCAGGACTCCCTCAGTACTGTAATGAATTTATTCTTTATTCATATTGGTGTTAAACCTATTGTATTCCAACTTCTCTATGGATTATAAACTATTTTACTAGCCATAGATTCATCAAAATAAGCAGACAACACACGAAAAACAGAATCTGTCAAAAACAGAACAATCTGTAGTAATCTGCAACTAACGCAAAGTTATGGAACTCCAAAATATCTACCAAAATTAGAAGGCCTAGAAAATTTGTTTATTGATCATAAGAAGTTGGAATCACTATTTTATCATGTTCTGGTGATTTTTAACAATTCGGGCACTGAGCGAAATGTTTCTGGAAAATACAGCAAGATCAAATAACTATCATCCAAGAAGATCCAATAGGTTTAACTTGGCACAAACACTAATTAAAAGATAAAACCACATCTAAACAGAAGGTAGATGAAAAATTTATTACTAAACAGAATCAAAATTAAAAAACAAAAATAAAATTGGGTTGCCTCCCAACTAGCGCTATTGTTTAACGCCCAAGCTAGGCATAAAAGCGAGGATAGATCTAAGTAGTGCCATCTTTGGCACTCAATTCATAAGTAACTCGCATGATAGATTCATAAGGTAATTTGAATTTATTTCTTGGAAAGTGTTCCATGCGTTTCCTTAATGGAAATTGGAATATAATATTCCCTTCCTTCATATCAATAATCACACCAATCGTTCTAAGGAAAGGTCTACCAAGAATAATAGGACAAGAAAGATTGCAATCTATATCAAGAACGATAAAATCTACGGGCACATAGTTCCTATTTGCAACAATAAGAACATCATTGATTCTTCCCATAGGCTTCTTAATGGTGGAATCCGCAAGGTGCAAATTTAAAGAGCAATCATCAAAATCATGGAAACCTAGAATATCACATAAAGTTTTCGGAATCGTGGAAACACTAGCACCCAAATCACACAAAGCATAGCACTAATGATCTTTAATTTTAATCTTTATAGTAGGTTCCCACTCATCATAAATTCTTCTAGGTATAGAAACTTCCAAATTAAGTTTCTCGTCATAAGATTGCGTCAAGGCATCAACAATATGTTTGGTAAAAGCTTTATTTTAATTGTAAGCATGAGGAGAATTCAACATGGATTCCAACAAGGAAATACAATCTACTAAAGATCAATTATCATAATTAAATTCCTTGAAATCCAAGATAGTGGGTTCAATGCTATTTAAAGTCTTGACCTCTCCAATCCCACTTTTACCAAATTTAGCATCAAGATCTAAAAACTCCGAATCATTGGGACGCCTTTTAACTAAAGTTGACTCATCTCCAGTCCCATAATTATTAAGATTCATATTGCAAAACAAAGATTTAATAGGGGATACATCAATAATTTTTAGATCTTCATCATTATTTTCATGGAAACTAGAAGAACACGCTTTTACAAAGCAATCTTTCTTAGCACGCAATCTAGCGGTTCTTTCTTTGCACTCATTAATGGAAATTCTCATAGATTTGAGAGACTCATTGATATCATGCTTAGGAGGAGTAGATCTAAGTTTCAAAGAATCAACATCAAGCGAAAGTCTATCAACGTTCCTAGCCAAATCATCAACTTTAAGCAATTTTTCTTCAAGCAAAGCATTAAAATTCTTTTGAGATATCATAAATTCTTTAACATTAATCTCAAAATCAGAGGGCATCTTATTAAAATTACCATAAGAATTATTGTAGGAATTTTCATAATTATTAGAGGAATTACAAGGGAACGGTCTAGGATTAAAGTTTCCTCTATAAGCATTGTTACCAAAATTATTCCTACCAAAAAAAATCCACATCCATAGATTCATTATTATTCTCAATCAAAGTAGACAAAGACATATCATTGGGATCAATAGGTTCATCCATCTTTCCACTCAAAACATTAATTTCTTCTATCGCATGCACTTTTTTACAAGTAGATCTTTCGGTGTGCCATTGAGAATAATTAGCCATAATGTTATCAAGGAGTTTAGTAGCTTCTCCTAAGGTGATTTCCATAAAAGTGCCTCCCGCGGCCGAATCTAAAAGATTTCTAGAAGAAAATTTCAATCCGACATAAAATTTTTGTATGATCATCCATAAATTCAAACCATGGGTAGGGCAATTGCGAATCATCAATTTCATTCTTTCCCAATATTGGGCAACATGCTCATAATCAAGTTGTTTAAAATTCATAATATCGTTCCTAAGAGAGATTATCTTAGCGGGAGGAAAATACTTAGAGATAAAAACATCTTTGCACTTATTCCATGAATCAATACTATTCTTAGGCAAAGACGAAAACCAAACTTTAGCACGATCTCTAAGTGAAAACGGAAGTAATTTGAATTTAACAATATCATTATCCGTATATTTTTTTCTTTTGCATCTCACACAAGTCAACAAAGTTGTTTAGATGGGTAGCGGCATCTTCACTAGGAAGGCCAGAGAATTGATCTTTCATAACAAGATTCAGCAAAGCAGCATTGATTTCACAAGACTCAACATCATTAAGAGGGGCAATCGAGTTACTAAGGAAATCATTATTATTGGTATTGGAAAAGTCACACAATTTGGTATTATCTTGCACCATAGCGACAAGCAATCCAACACACAAGCAAACAAAAAGGCAAGCGAAAGAGAGAGGAGACTGGGAAAGAGAGGGCGAATAAAATGGCAAGGGTGAAGTGGGGGAGAGGAAAACGAGAGGCAAATGGAAAATAATGTAATGCGAGGGAGATAAGTTTGTGATGGGTACTTGGTATGTCTTGACTTGAGCGAAGACCTCCCTGGCAACGACGCCAGAAATCCTTCTTGCTACGTCTTGAGCTTGCGTTGGTTTTCCTTGAAGAGGAAAGGGTGATGTAGTAAAGTAGCGTAAGTATTTCCCTCAGTTTTTGAGAACCAAGGTATCAATCCAGTAGGAGGCTCCTCAAAAGTCCCACGCACCTACACAAACAAACAAGAACCTCGCAACCAACGCAATAAAGGGGTTGTCAATCCCTTCACAGCCACTTGCGAAAGTGAGATCTGATAGAGATAATATGATAAGATAAATATTTTTGGTATTTTTATGATATAGATAAGAAAAGTAGAGATGCAAATAAAAGTAGATTGAAAGCTTATATGATAAAAGATAGACCTGGGGGCCATAGGTTTCACTAGTGGCTTCTCTCAAGATAGCATAATTATTACGGTGGTTGAACAAATTACTGTCGAGCAATTGATAGAAAAGCGAATAATTATGGGAATATCTAGGCATGATCATGTATATAGGCATCACGCCCGTGACAAGTAGACCGACTCCTGCCTGCATCTACTACTATTACTCCACACATCGACCGCTATCCAGCATGCATCTAGAGTATTAAGTTCATAAAGAACAGAGTAACGCATTGAGAAAGATGACATGATGTAGAGGGACAAACTCATGCAATATGATATAAACCCCATCTTTTTATCCTCGATGGAAACAATACAATACGTGCCTTGCTGCCCCTGTCATCCTTTGGGAAAGGACACATAAAGATTGAACCCAAAGCTAAGCACTTCTCTCATTGCAAGAAAGATCAATCTAGTAGGCCAAACCAAACTGATAATTCAAGAGAGTTGCAAAGATAACTTAATCACACATAAAAGAATTCAGAGGAGATTCAAATATTTCTCATAGATAAACTTGATCATAAACCCACAATTCATCGGATCTCGACAAACACACCGCAAAAAAGAGTTACTTCAAATAGATCTCCAAGAAGATCGAGGAGAACTTTGTATTGAAATTCAAAGAGAGATAAGAAGCCATCTAGCTAATAACTATGGACCCAAAGGTCTGTGGTAAACTACTCACAACTCATAGGAGAGGCCTTGGAGATGATGTAGAGGCCCTCTATGGTCGATTCCCCCTCCGGCGGAGCACCGACGAAGGCTCCAAGATGGGATCTCGCGGATACAGAAGGTTGCGGCGGTGGAAATAGTTTTTGTGGTACTCCTCGATGGTTTCAGGGTATGTGGGTATATATAGGAGGAAGAAGTAGGTCGGTGGACGCTCGAGGGGCCCATGAGGGTGGGGGCGCGCCCACCTGTAGGGGGCACGCCGGGCACCCTCGTGGTCGCCTCCTCTATTGCTTGACGTCCACTCCAAGTACCCTAGATCACGTTTGTTCCAAAAAGATCGCTCCCGAAGGTTTCATTCCGTTTGGACTCTGTTTGATATTCCTTTTCTTCGAAACACTGAAATAGGCAAAAAACAGCAATTCGGGTTGGGCCTCCGGTTAGTAGGTTAGTCCCAAAAATGATATAAAAGTGTAAAGTAGTAGCGACCCGACCTCAAATGGTCAAGTCTACGTATACATGTCATCCTGGATCGGTAATGCCGACACACACGACTCGAAGGATTTATATGAGTAGCAAACACACACTTATTACATCGAATGTCTCAAAAGAGAACTTATTACAAAAAAAATATGGCTTAAGGCCATCTAATGCGATAACAGCGGAAGACTTGGAAGATAAAGTGAGTCCATCAACTCCAACGGCATAACTGAGCTGCACGGCAACGACCTACAATCCTTACTCCTCGTTCGAAAAGTCGCAACATAAAATGTTGCAGCCCGAGAACGGGTCAGCACATGGAATATGCTGGCAATGTAACACATAGAGAGTAATGAAAGAATAATCTATACTACATGCATATATGGCTAGTGGAAAGCTCTATGGTTACAGTTTTGCAAAAAGCCAATTTTCCCTATGTCAAAGGAATAAAAAATTTATATTAACTATCATGGTGGTTGAAACATCATTGAGAAGGTATAACCCCAACTCAATCCCAATTAAAGTGATTAACAACCCAGCAGTATTAATTTAGAGTGATGAGATACATGTGAATACTCAAGTACTAGATACTCAGAATTGTCCATAATCGGGGACATGGCTAACCATGATTAGATTGTACACTCTGCAGAGGTTTGCGCACTTTTCCCCACAAGACTCGATCGCCTCCGTTGATTTCTCGCACTGCATGGTGTTTGAGAAACGGATGACCGAGACACGGTCTTTCAGAAACATTAACTCTCTACTCCGGATAGATCATACCAAACCTATAAAACCCACTACCTGCTGATCTACCTCTTGAAAGCTTCACGTAACTTACTCAACTATGCTAGAGCCCATAATAGCTTGTGGCTGCACACGGAAGTTTCTAGCATGAATAGTCTCGATTCCCTTTGAGCCTGGGTGGCGGTCCATAGGAAGATCACACGGGTACCCGGGATTTCAAAATAAAAGCAGACAACACTGGGTTCCCCAGGTGCCTCAATCCACCCAGATGTGTATTTAAGTTGCCACCTTAAAGTAAACCATTAATTAATAATCTCACATCTGACGTGAATATCTCTCAAACCCAAACCACGTCTACGAGCATAGCATGGCAATATAAGCAACACGTAGAAGTAACTCCCAAGGGTTTGATAGCAACAGTGCAATAGGTTCCTACCTCATCATCTACTTCCCAACCCACAAATTAATGACATCCTAATCATGCAATGTTGGAGGGTTGAGCTAATGCATAAAACTGGGTATGAAAAGGTATGATCAAGTGTTACTTGCCTTGCTGACGATCCGTGAATCCTAGAGACTCGTAGTAACACGCTTCGCACTCCGGGAATTCTATCGCAAGCAAACAATACATACATAAGTAACAAACAAATATGCACAAATGAAACTTCAACTGAAAGAGGTTGACCGGAGAGTTCAACTTAAGAACTCCGGTTTGCAAAAAGAATCAAACCAAACGGAACAACGAAACTCAAACGGCGAGAAAAACCTGGTCCGTTTACTAATCTGAACTAGAGTCAAATTTTACAAAGATAAAAACTGGTTTAAGTTCAATATTCGGGAAGAGGGTTTCGAGATGAAACTCCAGGCGCTTGAATCGCCTGATTCCGATAAACGAGCGAAAAGTTATACTAATTTGAACATTGGTTCAGAAATCGAATTCGGAATAACCGTGAAATAAACCTGATAAAAGAAAACGACGAACGGCTAAACGAACGAACGTCCGTTAGCAGAAACTAAACGACGAACATGTTCGTAAAAACGAACGAACGGGTGAACATTCTCAAAATAAGTAAAACGGGAAAATAAACCGATCTAAATAATAAAATAAAAAACGGCTAGGGTTTTCAAAAAAAACCAAAGGGTTATTTAAAAAAAAACGGCGACGGGGCTACCTCCGATGATCGTCCGGCGGGGCGGGCGGCGTTCAAGGGGTCCGGCTGGCGAGGGGCGGCTAGGGTGGCGGCTCGGCGGGGTCCGGCGAGGGCACGGGAGGCGGCGGCGGCGGTCAAGGGCGGCGGGGCGGCGGCTCGGGCTCGGCTCCTCCGGGTCCAGGCGGTGGTGGTGGTGGTGATGGCCAAGGGAGAGGGGGTATATAAAGAGGGAGGGAGGTGGCTTGGAGGAGGGCAAGGCGGCGGGAGGAGTCCGGCTCGGACTCCGAGTCTGGCGTGGCGGCGGCGGCGGCAGTAGGTGGGGCGGCGCTTGGGCCCGGCTGGTAGCCGTTAGCCCGATCGGTATGATTCTTTTTAAAACATTCCGCCGAAAATTGTAAAAATCCTAGAAAAATAAATAAAAATCTAAAAATGCCAAAACAAGTTTTATTTGCCTAAATAAAATATTTAGGAAAAGATGAACTTTTCTTGGCCCCTAAAATGCAATTTTAAAATATATGCAAATTTTTCCCTAGGCAATTAAAATTCCAAATAAGTAAAATAAAATCCCAAAAATGATTTTAACATTTTTCCTCCGGTATTTCAATTATTTTTGGAGAAGTCATTTTATCTCCTCTCGTTTATTTTTAAACATGAAATATTTTTCCGGAGAGAAAAATTATAAAATCCACAATCCTCGTCTTTCATTATTTGATGAAATTCAAATATGAAGAATCGAAAAATCCCCAACTCTCTCCGAGGGTCCTTGAGTTGCTTAGGATTTCGAGGATAGCAAATGAAAATGCAATAAAATATGATATGCGTGGATGACCTCTGTATAACATGCCAAATTGAAAATTTGGGTTGTTACAAACCTACCCCCCCCCCCCTTAAGATGAATCTGGCCCTCGAGATTCGGGTTGGCTAGAAAATAGGTGCGGATGGTCCTTGCGAATATCATCTTCTCGCTCCCAGGTGGCTTCCTCCTCGGTATGGTGGCTCCACTGAACTTTACAAAACTTGATAGCTTTGCTGCGAGTGACTCGGCTGCCGAAATCCAAAATCTTTACCGGCTTCTCCTCATAAGTCAAATTACTATCCAATTGTATCGCCTCCAGGGGCACTGTATCCTTTAACGGTATGTCGTCCATCTTGGCGTGGCACTTCTTCAGTTGTGCTACGTGAAACACATCGTGAACTCCTGACAGTCCTTCGGGTAACTCCAGCTTGTAGGCAACTTCTCCCATTCGTTCCAAAACACGATACGGTCCTACAAATCTTGGGGCTAACTTTCCCTTTACTCCAAAGCGTTTCACTCCCCTCGGGGTGATACTGCATGAATAGGCTCTATCTCCGATTTCATAGGTTACTTCCTTGCGTTTTGAATCTGCGTAACTCTTCTATCTAGACTGAGCAATCTTTAGTCTGTCTCTGATCAGTTTAACCTTCTCCTCTGAGTCTTTGATCAAATCTGGTCCAAACAACTAACGGTCTCCGACCTCATCCCACATCAAGGGTGTTCTACATCTGCGTCCGTACAGAGCTTCGAACGGTGCCATTTTCAAACTGGTCTGGTAGCTGTTGTTATATGAGAATTCTGTGTACGGCAAATTGTCATCCCAACTAGATCGATAATCTAGCGCACAGGCTCTTAACATATCCTCCAGAATCTGGTTAACTCTCTCTATCTGTCCATCCGTCTGTGGGTGGAACGCGGTACTAAACTCCAATCTGGTACCCAAAGTCTGGTGTAGTTGATGCCAAAACTTTGAAGTAAACTGTGTTCCTCTATCTGATACGATGCTCCTCGGAACTCCATGCAAACATACGATCCTGGTCATATATATCTTGGCCAACTTGGCACTTGTATAAGTTGTTTTCACTTTGGGATGAAGTGAGCTACTTTGGTCAAACGATCCACTACTACCCATATTGAATCATATCCTGCTTTGGTTCTGGGTAATCCGGTGATAAAATCCATGCCAAGTTTGTCCCACTTCCATTTGGGTATTGGCATAGGCTGCAACAGTCCTGCTGGCTTTTGATGCTCTGCCTTCACTCTTTGACATACATCGCAAACGGCTACATACTCGGCAATATCCTTCTTCATACCAGTCCACCAGAAACCTTCCTTCAAGTCCAAATACATCTTGGTGTTTCCGGGGTGAATCGAGTATGGTGAGTCATCGGCCTCTTGAAGTATTATCTTCCTGATCTCCGAATTGTTGGGCACATAAATCCGATCCTCAAACCACAAGGTATCGTGCTCATCCTCGCGAAAACCTTTGGCTTTTCCTTTGCCCATCTTTTCCTTTATCTCAGCAATCTCCTTATCCTCCTTTTGAGCATCTCGAATCTTGTCTAACAAGGTCGACTGAACCTCCATTGTTGCAAGAAAACCTCTTGGAACAATCTCCAACTGAAGTTCCATAATATCCTCTGCTAACTCCTTTGGCAGTCCTCTACCTTCAAGGATATTGGCATAACTCTTCCGACTCAAAGCGTCTGCTACAACGTTGGCCTTTCCTGGATGATAATGTAGCTTCATGTCGTAATCCTTTATAAGTTCCAGCCATCTCCTCCGTTCGAGGTTTAACTCATACGTGTGAAAATGTACTTTAAACTCTTATGATCCGTGTACACATCACAACGGTTTCCCATGAGATAATGTCTCTGGTCTTCAACGCATGTACTACATTTGCTAACTCCAAATCATGCGTGGCATAGTTCAACTCATGAGGCTTCAGTTGTCGTGAGGCATACGAAACAACCTTTCCGTCCTGCATAAGAACACATCCAAGTCCCAAGCGAGAGGCATCACAATACACTTGAAACTCCTTAGGTATATCTGGCAATGTCAACACTGGGGCTGTAGTCAATCGTTTCTTCAACTCTTGGAAGCTTGTCTCGCAATCCTCTGTCCATTTGAACTTGGTATTCTTCTTTAGCAATTATGTCATTTGTTTAGCAATCTTGGAAAAAAAATTCAATGAACCTCCAATAATATCCTGTCGGTCCAAGGAATCTGCGAATCTCGCTGACTGAAGTGGGTGCCAACCATTCAGTGACTGACTGAATTTTACTGGGATCTACTGCTATACCTTCTCCTGATATAACATGCCCAAGAAATCCAGCTTCCTTCAACCAAAACTCGCACTTGCTGAATTTGGCATATAACTGGTGTTCCTGAGTTTCTCAAGAACCAAACGTAAGTGTTACTGCGTGCTCCTCTTCGTTCTCCGAGTAAACCATAATATCATCGATGAACACCACAACAAACTTGTCCAAATACTCCATGAACACTTTGTTCATCATACTCATAAAATAGGCAGGGGCGTTAGTCAGTCCAAATGACATGACCGTATACTCATATAATCCATATCGGGTGGTGAATGCTGTCTTTGGTATATCCTTCTCTCAGATCTTCAACTGATGGTATCCTGATCGTAGATCAATTTTAGAAAACACCTTAGCTCCTTGCAACTGATCAAACATATCATTTATCATCGGTAAGGGGTACTTGTTCTTTATCGTTACTTCATTCAGAGCTCGGTAATCAACAACCATCCTTAGGGATTTATCCTTCTTCTCCACCAAGAGTACTGGAGCTCCCCAAGGTGATGAACTTCTACGAATGTAACCTTTCTCCAATAGCTCCTTGATCTGCTTCTGAATTTCCTCCAGATCATTTGCGGGCATCCGATAGGGTCTCTTTGATATTGGCCCTGTACGTGGCATTAGTTCTATCAGAAACTCGATGTCTCGATCCGGTGGCATGCCCGGTAACTCTTCTGGAAAAACATCTGGATAATCCTTCACTATAGGTACTTCCTCTCGTACAACTCCCGTGAGGGTATTCACTTGGCTCCTCCTAGGCACATGCCTAGATACATACTTAATCATTTTTCCCTCTGGGGTGGTAAGATAAATTGACTTGCTAGCACAGTCAATACTTCCTCCAAACTTCGACATCCAATCCATACCTAATATCACATCCAATCCTTGCGACTCCAAGATAATTAGGTCAGACGGAAAAACATGCGTGCCAATGATTAGGGGTATCTGGGTGCACCACTTGCTAGCCATGTACTCTGCTCCAGGCGAGCTCACTAAAAGAGGGATCCTAAGGGTCTGGGTTGGTAACTTAAACTTATCCACAAATCCCCTCTATATATATGAATGCGATGCACCAGTATCGAAAAGAACAATAGCGGTAAATGACTGAACAAAAAACTTACCTATTACGGCGTCCGGCTGCTCTTCAACTTCCTCCACGTTAACGTGGTTCACTTGTCCTTTGTTGAATGGATTGGGCTTCTTCCCAGCGCTCCCATTTCCATTTCCATTCTTTCCCTCAGGGCAGTCGTTGGCATAGTGCCCTGTTTTCCCGCACTTAAAGCAAATAACTTGGCTCAAGTATCTCTTGGCGGGTGTAGATGGGTTTGAGCGATTCTGATTATTGTTGGCTGCATTTCCATTCCCATTCTTCGCACCATTATGCGATCCTCCTCCAGTATGGTTATGTCCTCCATGGTTATGAACTAGTCCTCCCGAGTTCGGGATTAAGCGAGGTTTCTGGTGAGCTCCTGAGTTATACTTCCCTTGTCCATACTTCCTCTTACGATTCTCAATCTGCTGCTGCTTTCCTTCAATCATTAGTGCCTTATCTACCAACTCCTGGTAGTTGTTGAAAGTTGCCACCATCAACTGCATACTCATCTCATCATTCAGCCCTTCCATAAACTTCTCTTGCTTCGTGGCATCTGTGGCCACATCATCAGGGGCATAGCGTGATAACTTGCTAAACTCATCCACGTACTGAGCCACGGTACGGTTCCCCTGGCGTAAGTTGCGGAACTCACGCTTCTTTATCTGCATGGCTCCAGTTGAAACATGGGTCGTGCGAAAGGCTTGTTGGAACTGGTCCCAAGTGACATTGGCTATAGGAAAAGTAGCCGTGTAATTCTCCCACCATGCGGCTGCTGGTCCATCCAATTGATGTGCGGCAAAGCGTACTCTTTCAGCATCCTGCGGTGGTTAACTCCCTTCCAATACGGTGTAACCAGTCATCTGCAACTATTGGCTCGGTGCTACTAGAAAACACCGGCGGTTGTAACCTTAGAAAACGGGCTAAATTGTCCACTGGCGGCGGGTTGTTGTTGTTGTTGTTGTTGTTGTTGTTGTTGGCATTGCCACAGTTACGAACTAGCAATTGCATCAAGGCATTCTGCTGTTGGATCAATCGAGTGAACTCCGGTGGGAAAACAAAACCGGGGTCACGTCTCGGAGGCATCTGAAGGTTTAGATGGGAGAGATTAGAATAGAAAGAGGTCTAGTGAGAAAACACTACCCATATGCACATGAGGCAATCACACATTCATTCAATCAAGCAAGCAAGGGCATACAAAACGATCTAGGACTATCGCATAAGTGCTCAACTACTACTAGTTACATGGGGGTAATACTACTACTATATGGTGGTCATCTAGAAATTTTGATCGGTGGAAGACTCCATGATGTCTGCTCCAGCTTCGTCTTCATAGTCATCATCACTTGGATCTGAGTCGGTGTAAATGCGATGATGATGTAGTTGTGCGGACAAGCGGGATCTTCTTCCTCTTCTTGCTCTTCTTCCTTGGGTGCTGGTCCTCCCATGAAGACTCCAATCTTCTTGACTAGGTCGTCGTTCTTCTCCAGTAGTATTTTGATTTCTTCCTCATATCCATCGCGTGTAGACTTGAGTTCTTCCTCCAGCTCGATTATCTTAGTTTTCTCCTTCTTCAAATCCATCATGTCTGTGCACATCTGGTTCTCATGACGTCGAATGTGCTGGTTTAGTTCCTGGATGTAGGCTGCAATGGATCTATCCTTCTTGGTGCTGATTACTTCCCATTGCTCGTCTCGGCGCCCACATATTTGGTATATGGTGTCTTTAAGCTCCTTATTGTAGACTTCTCCAATGCGTCCCATGATAATGTGAGCTGCCATACTCTTTCCCAAACTCCATGTTGGTGCATTGAAAACACATACTATGGGCTCCGTGCTTGGCGTAAACTTCCTTCCTGGAACTAGAGCTTGAATCTTCCAGCATTCTTCTTATGGTAAGGTGGCGTTGTACATACCGGTGAAGCTTGGTATTCCAATATTCAGGTACCTAGTGACTTCCTTCAAGTGGCGTCCAAGGGTGTGTCTTCATCCGGTTGGGCAAACTTGTACTTCATCTCCGTCATCCTAAAGAGTGGAAAAATGGGGAGGGGTCAGAAATGAGTAGAGAGGAGTGACCTATGGTTTTATCTTAGTGGTCGTGTCCTACACTCAGCGTGTGCTCTGATACCATCTTGTAGCGACCCGACCTCAGATGGTCAAGTCTCTATGCTTCAGTGTCATCCCTGGATCGGTAATGCTGACACACACAGTACTCGAAGGATTTATAACAGAGTAGCAATCACACACTTATTACATCGAATGTCTCAAAAGAGAACTTATTACAAAAAGAAATGGCTTAAGGCCATCTAATGCGATAACAGCGACAGACTTGGAAGATAAAGTGAGTCCATCAACTCCAACGGCATAACTGAGCTGCACGGCAACGACCTACAATCCTTACTCCTCGTTCGAAAAGTACGCAACATAAAATGTTGCAGCCCGAGAACGGGTCAGCACATGGAATATGCTGGCAATATAACACATAGAGAGTAATGAAAGAATAATCTGTACTACATGCATATATGGCTGGTGGAAAGCTCTATGGTTACAGTTTTGCAAAAAGCCAATTTTTCCCTATGTCAAAGGAACAAATTTTATATTAACTATCATGGTGGTTGAAACATCATTGAGAAGGTATAACCCCAACTCAATCCCAATTAAAGTGATTAACAACCCAGCAGTATTAATTTAGAGTGATGAGATACATGTGAATACTCAAATCTTTGGATACTCAGAATTGTCCATAACCGGGACACGGCTAACCATGATTAGATTGTACACTCTGCAGAGGTTTGGCGACTTTTCCCCACAAGACTCGATCGCCTCCGTTGATTTCTCGCACTGCATGGTGTTTGAGAAAGCGGATGACCGAGACACGATCTTTCGAAACATTAACTCTCTACTCCGGATAGATCATACCAAACCTATAAAACCCACTACCTGCTGATCTACCTCTTGAAAGCTTCACGTAACTTACTCAACTATGCTAGAGCCCATAATAGCTTGTGGCTGCACACGGAAGTTTCTAGCATGAATAGTCTCAGTTCCTTTGAGCCTGGGTGGCGGTCCATAGGAAGATCACACGGGTACCCCAGATTTCCAAAATAAAGCAGACAACACTGGGTTCCCCAGTGCCTCAATCCACCCAGATGTGTATTTAAGTTGCCACCTTAAAGTAAACCATTAATTAATAATCTCACATCTCGACGTGAATATCTCTCAAACCCAAACCACGTCTCACGAGCATAGCATGGCAATATAAGCAACACGTAGAAGTAACTCCCAAGGGTTTGATAGCAACAGGCAATAGGTTCCTACCTCATCATCTACTTCCCAACCCACAAATTAATGACATCCTAATCATGCAATGTTGGAGGGTTGAGCTAATGCATAAAACTGGGTATGAAAAGGTATGATCAAGTGTAACTTGCCTTGCTGACGATCCGTGAATCCTAGAGACTCGTAGTAACACGCTTCGCACTCCGGGAATTCTATCGCAAGCAAACAATACATACGTAAGTAACAAACAAAGATGCACAAATGAAACTTCAACTGAAAGAGGTTGACCGGAGAGTTCAACTTAAGAACTCCGGTTTGCAAAAAGAATCAAACCAAACGGAACAACGAAACTCAAACGGCGAGAAAAACATGGTCCGTTTACTAATCGGAACTAGAGTCAAATTTTACAAAGATAAAACTGGTTTAAGTTGACTATTCGGAAAGAGGGTTTCGAGATGAAACTCCAGGCGCTTGAATCGCCTGATTCCGATAAACGAGCGAAAAGTTATACTAATTTGAACATTGGTTCAGAAATCGAATTCGGAATAACCGCGGAATAAACCCGATAAAAGAAAACGACGAACGGCTAAACGAACGAACGTTCGTTAGCAGAAACTAAACGACGAACATGTTCGTAAAAATGAACCAACAGTGAACGTTCTCAAAATAGATAAACCGGGAAATAAACCGATCTAAATAATAAAATAAAATAAACAGCTAGGGTTTTAAAAAAAAACGAAGGGTTATTTAAAAAAACCAGCGACGGGCTACCTCCGGTGATCGTCCCGGGCGGGCGGCGGTTCGCGGGTCCGCGGGCGGGCGAGGGGCGGCTAGGGCGGCGGCGGCTCAAGGGGTCCGGCTGGGCGGCGAGGGCGCTGGAGGCGGCGTGGCGGCGGGCGGGCGGTCAAGGGCGGCGGGCGGGCGGCTCGGCTCGGCTCCTCCGGGTCCGGGCGGTGGTGGTGGTGGTGATGGCCAAGGGAGAGGGGGTATATAAGAGGGAGGAGGTGGCTTGGAGGAGGGGCAAGGCGGCGGGAGGAGTCCGGCTCGGACTCGAGTCCGGCTGGCGGGCGGGCGGCCAGGTGGGTGGCGCGGCTTGGGCCCTGCTCGGCTAGGCCGTTGGCCCGATCGAGTAGCAGTTCTTTTTTAAACATTCTGCGAAAATTGTAAAAATCCTAGAAAAATAAATAAAAATCTAAAAATGCCAAAACAAGTTTACTTTGCCTAAATAAAATATTTAGAACAAGATGAACTTTTCTTGGCCCCTAAAATGCAATTTTAAAATATATGCAAATTTTTCCCTAGGCAATTAAAATTCCAAATAAGTAAAATAAAATCCCAAAAATGATTTTAACATTTTTCCTCCGGTATTTCAATTATTTTTGGAGAAGTCATTTTATCTCCTCTCGTTTATTTTTAAACATGAAATATTTTTCCAGAGAGAAAAATTATAAAATCCACAATCCTCGTCTTTCATTATTTGATGAAATTCAAATATGAAGAATCGGAAAATCCCCAACTCTCTCCGAGGGTCCTTGAGTTGCTTAGGATTTCGAGGATAGCAAATGAAAATGCAATAAAATATGATATGCATGGATGGCCTGTGTATAACATGCCAAATTGAAAATTTGGGATGTTACAAAAGTAAAGCCCAGAAACATCCAAAACGGGTAATATAATAGCATGGAATAATAAAAAATTATAGATACGTTGGAGACGTATCAGGCACCGAGTTCAAGAACTACACCTTGGATGAGTTCCTTAGTGATGAGGGAATCAAGCATCAATATTACGCACCTTACACCCCTCAACAAAATGGTGTAGCGGAGAGGAAGAAATGGACATTGATGGACGCGGCAAGGACCATGATGGCGGAGTTCAAGTCTCCCTACAACTTTTGGGCCCGAAGCCATCAACACCGCTTGCCATGCATCCAATAGGCTCTATCTCCACAAGGGCTTGAACAAGACTCCATATGAGATACTTACCGGTAACAAGCCCAACCTGAAGTACTTCCGGGTGTCCGGTTGTAAGTGTTTCATTCTCAAGAAAGGTGCTCGTTTGTCTAAATTTGAGGCTAGAGCTTATGAGGGCATATTTGTTGGTTATGCTACAAACTCTCATGCTTACCGTGTCCTCAACAAGTCCACGAGACTCATTGAGGAGATGTGTAACGTGGAGTTTGATGAGAATAACGGCTCCCAAGTGGAGCAAAGTTGTACTTGTGATGTAGGTGATGAAATTCCTCCCCAATCCATAAGAAGAATGAGTGTTGGTCATATCCTACCCATTGAGGAACCCCTTGTGGCTTAAGGAGAAGGACAATGCTCCACTCAAGTGGAGCCATCACCAACCCAAGACCCACACGCTTCCGGAGAACAAAGTGAAGGCCCTCAACCAAGTGAACAATATCAAGGGAAGATCAACCTCAAGATGGTGGTGAACCACCAAGTGATGCCCAAGGTCAAGTTCTCCCGTCCGAGAATGTTCAAGATCAAGAACAAGCTCAAGACGACGCTCAAGATGATCAACTTACCACTCCTCAACTCACTCTCGAGGAGGAATTGGAGCATCGTGCCGCTAAGATTGCATCCAAGCTCACAACCAAAGATCAACTCATAACGAATGTGCTTGGAAGCCTAAGAAAAGGGGTAAGCACTCGTAGACAATTAGCAAACTATTGTGAACAACACGCGTTTGTTTCTTGTGTCTAACCCCAAAAGGTCTATGAGGCGCTCGAGGATCCCGATTGGCTCAATGCCATGCATGAAGAACTCAACAACGTCGACCACAAAAAGGTGTGGAGATTGGTGCCAAGGACAACGGGGAACCATGATGTCACTGGAACCAAGTGGATATTCAAGAACAAGCAAGATGCTCACAGGATTATTGTTCGCAACAAGGCTCGTTTTGTAGCACAAGGCTACTCCCAAGTCGAGGGTATCGACTACGGTGAAACCTTTTCTCCCGTTGCTCACCTTGAATCTATTTGCTTGTTGATTGCTTATGCTTCTCTTCATAACTTCAAGTTGCAACAAATGGATGTGAAGAGTGCTTTTCTTAATGATCCTATTAATGAGTTGGTGTATGTCAAATAACCCCCGGGGTTCGAGGATCCCTATTTCCCCGATCATGTGTAGCAACTCGACAAGGCACTCTATGGCCTTAAAAAAGCCCCATGTGCATGGTATGAGCACCTTACCGAGTTGTTGCAAGATCGTGGGTTTGAAATTGGGAAAATAGACCCCACTCTTTTTACTAAGAAGGTCAAAGGGGAGTTGTTCGTATGCCAACTATATGTTGATAATATTATCTTTGGTTCCCCTAACAAAGCTTTCAATGAGGAATTTGCCGCTCTCATGACCTCAAAGTTCAAGATGTCCATGATGGGAGAGTTGAAGTTCTTTCTCGGCTTTGAAATCAAGCAAATAAGAGAAGGTACCTTCATCAACCAAGCCAAATACACTCAAGACATGCTCAAGAGATTCAAGCTAAGAGATGTCTGATACGTCTCGATCGTATCTACTTTTCCAAACACTTTTGCCCTTGTTTTGGACTCTAACTTGCATGATTTGAATGGAACTAACCCGGACTGATGTTGTTTTGAGCAGAATTGCCATGGTGTTATTTTTGTGCAGAAATAAAAGTTCTCCGAATGACCTGAAACTTCACGGATAATATTTTTGGAATTAATAAAAAATACTGGCGAAAGAATCAAGACCAGGGGCCCCACACCCTTTCCACGAGGGTGGGGGCGCGCCCCCTGTCTCGTGGCCCCCCTGAGGCTCCAGCGACCTCAACTCCAACTCCATATATTCATGTTCGGGGAGGAAAAAATCAGAGAGAAGGATTCATTGTGTTTTACGATACGGAGCCGCCGCCAAGCCCTAATCTCTCTCGGGAGGGCTGATCTGGAATCCTTTCGGGGCTCCAGAGAGGGGGATTCATCACCGTCATCATCATCAACCATCCTCCATCACCAATTTCATGATGCTCACCGCGGTGCGTGAGTAATTCCATCATAGGCTTGATGGACGGTGATGGGTTGGATGAGATTTACCATGTAATCATGTTAGTTTTGTTAGGGTTTGATCCCTTGTATCCACTATGTTCTGAGATTGATGTTGCTATGACTTTGCTATGCTTAATGCTTGTCACTAGGGCCCGAGTGCCATGATTTCAGATCTGAACCTATTATGTTTTCATGAATATATCTGAGTTCTTGATACTATCTTGCAAGTCCATAGTCACCTATTATGTGTTATGATCCGATAACCCCGAAGTGACAATAATCAGGATACTTCTCGGTGATGACCGTAGTTTGAGGAGTTCATGTATTCACTATGTGTTAATGCTTTGGTCCGATACTCAATTAAAAGGAGGCCTTAATATTACTTAGTTTCCACTAGGACCTCGCTGCCATGGGAGGGTAGGACAAAACATGTCATGCAAGTTCTTTTCCATAAGCATGTATGACTATATTCGGAATACATGCCTACATTACATTGATGAACTGGAGCTAGTTCTGTGTCACCCTATGTTATAACTGTTGCATGAGGAATCGCATCTGACATAATTATCCATCACTGATCCAATGCCTACGAGCATTTCACGTATTGATCTTTGCTTAGTTACTTTACCGTTGTCACTGTTACAATTACTACAAAACTGCTACTGTTACTTTTGCCACTGTTATCGTTACTTCCATATTACTTTGCTGCAGATATTAAGTTTTCCAAGTGTGGTTGAATTGACAACTCAACTTCTAATACTTGAGAATATTCTTTGGCTCCCCTTGTGTCGAATCAATAAATTTGGGTTAAATACTCTAACCTCGAAAACTGTTGCGATCCCCTATACTTATGGGTTATCAAGACTATTTTCTGGCGTCGTTGCCTGGGAGCATAGCTCTATTCTTTGAGTCACTTGGAATTTATATCTGTTGATCACTATGAGGAACTTCAAAGACGATAGAACTAATATTTATGTCTCGACTACGAGGGGAGGTAAGGAACTGCCATCTAGCTCTGCACTTGATTCTCCTTCTGTTTTGAGTAAATTTGCGACACCTAAACCTTCTTCTGCTATTAATTCTGATATGTCGCATGTTATTGATGATGCCACTTCTGCTATGCGTGATGCTTATGATGAAACTACTTCTATGCTTGATAATACCGTGCCATTAGGTGAATCTCTTGATGAACAACTTGCTAGGACCAGAGAGAATGAAATTATTGAAACTAATAATACTGATGAAAGTGATGATGAAGATTCTCCCCCTAGATATGAATTTCCTATTGTGCCTGAGGGTTATGTTATGGATGAAGAAACTTCTAGAGATTTTCTTGCTTGCAATGATAGATCTGATCTTAAGAAATTATTAGCTAAGCTGAAAGAAAAGTCTCTGAATGCTAGAATGAAATATGACCCTGCTTTTGCTACTTCACCTATCTGTATTACTGATAAGGATTATGATTTCTCTGTAAAATCCTGAGATAATTACTTTGGTTGAATCTGATCCTTTTTATGACTATGAATCTGAAGCTGTTGTGGCACATCTTACTAAATTGAATGATATAGCCACCCTATTCACTCATGAGGAAAAAATTCGTTACTACTATATCCTTAAGTTATTTCCATTCTCATTAAAGGGTGATGCTAAAATATGGTTTAATTCTCTTGATCCTGGTTGTGTGCGTAGTCCCCAGGATATGATTTATTACTTTTCTGCTAAATATTTCCCCGCTCATAAGAAACAAGCTGCTTTAAGGGAAATATATAATTTTGTGCAAATTGAAGAAGAGAGTCTCCCACAAGCTTGGGGGAGGCTTCTCCAATTACTTAATGCCTTGCCTGATCATCCTCTTAAGAAAAATTAAATACTTGATATCTTTTATAATGGACTAACCGATGCTTCCAGAGACCACCTGGATAGTTGTACTGGTTGTGTTTTCAGGGAAAGAACTATTGATCAAGCTGAATTGTTATTGAATAATATGTTGACTAATGAAAACAATTGGACACTTCCTGAACCAACTCCTAAGCCAACTCTGAAGAAAAGGGGTATTCTATTTCTCAGTCCTGAGGATATGCATGAGGCAAAGAAATCTATGAAAGAAAGGGGTATTAAAGCTGAAGATGTTAAGAATTTACCGCCTATTGAAGAAATACATGGTCTTGATAACCCGACATAGGTAGTAAAGGTAAATTCTCTCTATAGATTTGATGAAGGTGATATTCCTCGTTATAAGTGTGCTAGTCAATGCTTGGATGAGTTTGATAATTTATTGTTAAACAAGAAAACTTCAATGCTTATGTTGGTAGACAATTGAAATGCAATGCTTATATGATTGAATAGTTGAGTGATTATATGTCTAGAGTTAAAGGTGAACTTAAACTTATTAGTAAACATGCTTCCATGGTTACCACTCAAGAAGAACAAGTGCTTAAAGCACAAAATGATTTGCTCAATGAATAAAATAATAAGAAAAATGATAATGTTGTTAGAGTTGTGACTAGAGGTGGTAGAATGACTTAGGAACCTTTGTATCCTGAGGGCCACCCTAAGAGAATTGAGCAAGATTCTCAGAGAAATAATGTTGACGCACCTAGTCCTTCTAAAAAGAAGAAGAAGAAAAATGATAGGACTTTGCATGCTTCTAGTGAACCTGTTGTTGACACACCTGAGAATCCCAATGATATTTCTATTTCTGATGTTGAAACACAATCTGGTAATGAACATGAACCCAATGCTGATGTTCATGTTGATGCTCAACCTAGCAATAATAATGATGTAGAGGTTGAACCTGCTGCTGATCTTGATAACCCACAATCAAAGAATCAACGTTATGATAAGAGAGACTTTGTTGCTAGGAAGCACGGTAAAGAAAGAGAACCAAGGGTTCAGAAACCCATGCCTTTTCCTCCTAAACCATCCAAGAAAAAGGATGATGAGGATTTGGAGCGCTTTGCTGAAATGATTAGACCTATCTTTTTGCGTATGTGTTTCGCTGAAATGCGTAAAGTAAATCCTTATGCTAAGTACATGAAAGATATTATCACAAATAAAAGAAAGATATCGGAAGCTGAAATTTCCACCATGCTTGTTAATTATACTTTTAAGGGTGGAATACCAAAGAAACTAGGAGATCCAGGAGTACCAACTATACCATGCTCCATTAAAAGAAACTATGTTAAAACTGCTTCATGTGATCTCGGAGTCGGTGTTAGCGTTATGCCTCTCTCTTTATATCGTAGACTTGATTTGAATAAGTTGACACCTACTAAAATATCTTTGCAAATGGCCGATAAATCAACTGCTATACCTGTCGGTATTTGTGAGGATGTGCCTGTTGTGGTTGCAAATGTAACTATTTTAACGGACTTTGTTATTCTTGATATTCCCGAGGATGATAGTATGTCAATTATCCTTGATAGACCCTTTTTAATACTGCAGGGGCTGTTATTGATTGCAACAAAGGCAATGTCACTTTTCATGTTAATGAGCATACGGTACACTTTCCGAGGAAACAACCTCAAGTCCACAGTATCAATTGTATTGGAAAATTTTCAACGATTACTATTGGAGGTTTTGAATTTACTCTTCCTACTGTCAAGAAGAAATATGATATTCTTATTGTTGGGGACATGCATATCCCTGTTGAGGTAACTTAGTGCTATTCGAAGATTCTCCGGTTTCATGCGATTCGGAATGAGTTTGTTAACAAGACATGATCAACCTTGTTAGTGGATTCCTTTTGATGAGCATGAGATGGATGAAGTTAGAAAGCACAACTCTCTATACCCTCCTTTTACTTTCTGTTATTTAGATTAAATAAAGCAAAAATAGTATTTTTCTGTCTGTTTTCTGATTTGTCCTTGCAATAAAAAATACCCCCAAAATAAAAGTTCTCCAAATGTCCCGAAAATGAAATATGATTTTTTGTAGAATATTTAAGAATATTTGGCACTAAGAACTCATCAGGGGGCCACACCACCTGGCCACGAGGGTCCAGGGCGCGCCCTCCCCGCTGGGTGCACCCCTGCCTTGTGGGCCCCACGTAGCCCGCCTCCACTTATTCCTGCACCCACACACTTCGTCTTCCTCCAGAAAAAATCACCACACAGCTCAAACTCGTGTTCTAGCTCGTTTTGCTGCGATTTTCGATCTCCTTGCTCAAAGCTTCATTCACGAAACTGTTTTGGGGGATTGTTCTTCGGTATGTGACTCCTCCAATGGTCCAATTAGTTTTTGTTCATTGCAAATTTTTGCTGCTAAGGTGACCCTGTTCTTGAGCTTGCATGTCAAATTTATATGGTCAAAAGTAGTTCTAATGCATGGCTTAGCTTCTAGGCATTTGTGGGAGTAGTTGCTATCAATCTTGTTTAGTTTAGTTCACTTTTATTTTGAGTCACTAAAAAAGTCAGAATTTTTTTAGAGAAAGAAAAATTCATAGGAAAATATACCAAGGTGGTTCCTCAAGGAAGCAAGGACCAAGGCTCGCGATACATGAGCCAGACGATGAACCACTGAGGGAAGCTCAAGTGCGGCCTTGTGAATGGCCATTAGAAGATTTTATGGTTCAAGCAGGCATTAAGGAGGAATTTGACGCGTATGTGTGTAATGCTGAACTTGAGGGCTTTGTGTCAGATAAGTGCCCCCAATACTACTACCTAACCGATTCCTTTGTGAGAAGGTTCAAATTCACATCCTCACGCAATTCTCACACTGTTTTGTCTGATCTTTATGATAAATCATATACCATGGACCTAGAAGATTTTAATACTGCTTGTGAACTCCCGCAGTGGGGCAATTTTAGTGAACCTCGCAAATCTGAATATAGACTTTCTTGCTAGTATCACTATGGGGGAATCTAGATAAATCACACAAGCTACCATAGGGAGCATTCATTTTCCTTCCATACATTATTTTGCTCTCTTTATAGGTAGATGCATTAATGGTAAAGATGAAGCTTGTCACATGTGCGTTCCAGATCTTTGTGTTCTCAAAAGTGCGGTATTAGGAGATAAACAATATAACTTGGGGGCGATAGTTGCACGAGTGTTGCATCATAACAATATAAGTGGAGATTTGTTTGGTGGGATTTATGCAACTCGTTTAGCTAACTATCTTGATGTACCCATACGTGCAAATGATATAGAGTTGCGTCCTGTTTATTTATATTATAATGCTATGGTTCGCCATCAGTTTATTGAGAGGAATGAACAACCCCTTCATTACCGACTAATCTTTGGCAGACAGCGCGCTGTCCATATTGCTCTCCCTGCTCCTACTTTCTTTGACTTTCAGGCAACAAGGAGATATGTTATAACCAGGGGGAGGCGAACGAGTATGAAAGTAGGACGGAGGCGGCTCGCCTCCAAGCTGCAGCTCGTCAGGAAGTAGCGGCTGCATCTCAGTACGACCCCAGTTACAACTTTGGATATCTGCCAGGCCATCCGTGGGCATAGACCAACTTAGGCCAAAAGGCTAAGCTTGGGGGAGTGCGTATTTCTCACCGACATTACATTCATGTTCACACACTCATTCTAGTTGTCGGTGCTCATACTTTTTCATTGTACTATCCATGCTAGTTTATTCTCTTTTCTAAGCTTTCTTCTTGTGTGTTTGAAAAACCTTAAGAAAAAACAAAAAAATAAATTAGCTAGTCTACTTTCCATGCTTGTAGTAGTAATTAAAAGAAAACCCAAAAAGATTTTTCATTCTTGTTTTGCTTGTTGGGAGCTTTCCTATGTAAATAGTTTTATTTCTTTTCTTTTCGTCGGGGGTCGAGAGGAGAAGACCATGATGAAAATGTTGAATGGCTCTCATATGCATTATTATTGATTTAACCAAGAGCCCATATTACCTTGTCTTCTCCCTTCTATTAAATGCTTGCAGATTCCAGCTAAGTCCAATGCACGTGCACTATTATTATTATCCACACGTTCGGTCGTGCAAGTGAAAGGCAATTATGACGATATATGATGGACTGATTGAGATGAGAGAAGCTGGTATGAACTCGACCTATCTTGTTTTTGTAAATATGATTAGTTCATCATTCCTGATTCAGCCTATTATGAATAAAACATGTTCGCAATGACAATTAGAGATTATAGTTGCTCATGCCATGCTTAATTAGCCAGGAGTTATAATGGTTTACCTTGTGTGCCAACATGCTATTAAAATGGTTGTGATGTGGTATGATAGGGTGGTATCCTCCTTTGAACGATTCGAGTGGCTTGACTTGGCACATGTTCACGCATGTAGTTGAAACAAAATCAACATAGCCTCCATGATATTTATGTTCATGGTGATTTATATCCTACTCATGCTTGCACTCAGTGTTGATTAATTTTAATGCATGTTCATGACTGTTGTCGCTCTCTAGTTGGTCGCTTCCCAGTCCCTTTCTAGCCTTCACTTGTACTAAGCAGGAATACTGCTTGTGCATCCACTTCTGTAAACCCCAAAGTTATTCCATATGAGTCCACCATACCTTCCTATATGCGGTATTTACCTGCCGTTCCAAGTAAATTTGTATTTGCCAAACTCTAAACCTTCAAATGAAATTCTGTTTTGTATGCTCGAACAGCTCATGTATCAACTAGGGCTGTCTATACCTTCCATGCTAGGTGGGTTATTCTCACGAGGAGTGGACTCCCCTCCTCACTCACGAGAAAATGGCCGGTAACTGGGATGCCTAGTCCCATGCTCAAATCAAAAATAATTGCAAACAAAACCCCCCAAGGATTTTTGTTAGTTGGAGGCACCCGTTGTTTCGGGCAAGCCATGGATTGATGCTTGTTGGTGGTGGGGGAGTATAAACTTTACCATTCTGTTTGGGAACCGCCTATAATTTGTGTAGCATGGAAGATATCGAGATCTCTTGGTTGTTATGTTGAAAATGAAAGTATACCACCCAAAATAATATTTATCTCTATTTCAAAACTCGGGCTCTGGCACCTCTACAAATCCCTGCTTCCCTCTGTGAAGGGCCTATCTATTTATTTTTATGTTGAGTCATCATCTCTTATTAAAAAGCACCAGTTGGAGAGCACATCTGTCATTTGCATCCATTACTATTAATTTATATTGAGTATGACTGGATCTCTTTTACCATGAATTACAATGTCTAGTCAGTCCTTGATCTTCAGAGGTGCTCTACATTTATGTTTTGCGGTCTCAGAAAGGGCTAGTGAGATACCATGTTGTTATATCATATTATGATTATTTTTAGAAAGTGTTGACATTCAAGATTTATTATTATTGCTAGCTAGTTGATTATGCCATTGATATGAGTAAACATGAGACCTAAATGTTATTGTGAATGTGGTTAGTTCATAATCTTTGCTGAAAACTTGAATGCTGGCTTTACATATTTGCAACAACAAGAGCAAACAAAGTTTGCAAAAGTTTTTCTTTATCACTTTCAGTTTGTCAACTAAATTGCTTGAGGACAAGCAAAGGTTTAAGCTTGGGGGAGTTGATACGTCTCCATCGTATCTACTTTTCCAAACACTTTTTCCCTTGTTTGGACTCTAACTTGCATGATTTGAATGGAACTAACCCGGACTGACGCTGTTTTCAGCAGAATTGCCATGGTGTTATTTTTGTGCAGAAATAAAAGTTCTCGGAATGACCTGAAACTTCATGGAGAATATTTTTGGAATTAATAAAAAATACTGGCGAAAGAATCAAGACCAGGGGGGCCACACCCTGTCCACGAGGGTGGGGGGCGCACCCCCTGTCTTGTGGGCCCCCTTAGGCTCCACCGACCTCAACCCCAACTCCATATATTCACGTTCGGGGAGGAAAAAAATCAGAGAGAAGGATTCATCGCGTTTTACGATACGGAGCTGCCGCCAAGCCCTAATGTCTCTCGGGAGGGCTGATCTGGAGTCTGTTCGGGGCTCCGGAGAGGGGAATCCGTCGCCGTCGTCATCATCAACCATCCTCCATCACCAATTTCCTGATGCTCACCACCGAGCGTGAGTAATTCCATCGTAGGCTTGCTGGATGGTGATGGGTTGGATGAGATTTACCATGTAATCGAGTTAGTTTTGTTAGGGTTTGATCCCTAGTATCCATTATGTTCTAAGATTGATGTTGCTATGACTTTGCCATGCTTAATGCTTGTCACTAGGGCCCAAGTGCCATGATTTCAGATCTGAACCTATTATGTTTTCATGAATATATGTGAGTTCTTGATCCTATCTTGCAAGTCAATAGCACCTACTATGAGCTATGATCCGGCAACCCCGAAGTGACAATAATCGGGACCACTCTCGGTGATGACCGTAGTTTGAGGAGTTCATGTATTCACTAAGTGTTAATGCTTTGGTCTGGTACTCTATTAAAAGGAGGCCTTAATATCCCCTAGTTTCCAATAGGACCCTGCTGCCACGGGAGGGTAGGACAAAAGATGTCATGCAAGTTCTTTTCCATAAGCACGTATGACTATATTCGGAATACATGCCTACATTACATTGATGAACTAGAGCTAGTTCTATGTCACCCTATGTTATAATTGTTGCTTCAGGAATCACATCTGACATAATTATCCATCACTAATCCAATGCCTACGAGCTTTTCACGTATTGATCTTTGCTTAGTTACTTTACCATTGCCACTGTTACAATTACTACAATACTGCTACTGTTACTGTTGCCGCTGTTACCGTTACTTTCCATATTACTTTGCTACTAAATACTTTCTGCAGATATTAAGTTTTCCAGGTGTGGTTGAATTGACAACTCAACTGCTAATACTTGAGAATATTCTTTGGCTCCCCTTGTGTCGAATCAATAAATTTGGGTTGAATGCTCTACCCTCGAAAACTGTTGCGATCCCCTATACTTGTGGGTTATCAATGTCGAGACGGCTTCCACTCCAATGCTCGTCGAATGCCAACTTGACATAGATCCCAATGGTAAAGCGGTGGATCAAAAGGTATATCGCTCCATGATTGGCACCTTGCTTTAACTTTGTGCATCTAGACCGGATATCATGTTGAGTGTGGGAATTTGTACACGGTTTCAAGCTGCACCTAAGGAAAGCCACTATGTGGCGGTCAAGCGAATCTTTCGATATTTGGCTCATACCCCAAACTTTGGCTTATGGTACCCAAGAGGAGCAAAGTTCAACCTTTTGGGCTATTCAGACACAGATTGGGCAGGAGACAGAGTGGATAGGAAGTCCACCTCTGGAGGGTGCCAATTTCTTGGTTACTCTTTGGTGAGTTGGTCTTCTAAGAAGCAAAGTTGTGTGTCTCTTTCGTCCACTGAAGCGGAGTATGTGGCTGCCGGTAGTTGTTGTGCTCAACTTCTATGGATCAGGCAAACTTTGAAGGACTACCGTGTCATTTGTGACGAAGTGCCTCTTTGGTGTGACAATGAAAGTGCCATCAAGATCTCTCTCAACCCGGTGCAACACTTCAAGACGAAGCATATTGAGATTCGGTATCACTTCATCTGGGATCACATTAGGCCAGGGGAGATCAAACTCAAGTATGTCAACAGTCATGATAACCTTGCAGATATTTTCACGAAGCCCTTGGATGAAGCAAGATTTCGCGAGTTAAGGCATGAGCTAAATATCATTTATTCGAGCAATGTAACTTGAACCCGTGCACACCCCACCATACTCATCTTGATATCTTGTTTAGGTGTAGGCATGGACATAGGGGGAGTGTTGTTCTCTCAATGAACTCTCCCTCCCCCCATTATGCATAAATTGATCAACTCTTTCACATTAGCCATTCTTAATGGTACTTGTGCTTCAAAGATGAGTTTTGGCCATGGGCCCAAGGATAATTCTTCGCTGTGCCATACCAATTGACTCAAACATTGGTGGCTTCGGCCACCGACCTCTCCCCTCGAGAGGCTTTGGTTAGTGTTTGTTCCTTGTTGCCTTTTTCCTTCTTGGTGTGCCGTGTTTGTGCTTGAGTTGCCTCGTGTGTGTGCTCGCTTGCGTGTCCGGTCACTTGAAGGTTGTTGTGCCAAGGCCGTGTTTCTATGTTCTGTCGAAACGTGCACTTTCTTGGGTTTACGGTACTACCGTGGCAAGCCACGGTATTACCGCAGGAGATGGACATGGTACTACCGCTACCAGCACGGCAGTAATTTTTTACTGCCGCTGGAAGAGCGGTACTACCGCCCTGCGTGCGGTACTTCCGCCCGGGCGGTACTACCGCGATGACCCGTGGTACTACCATGCCATCGTGAGCGGGTGGGGGTCAAGAGCGGGCAGGGGATTTCCAACTCCCCCATACCCATTCAACTCAGTTTCCCCACTTCGTCTCTCTCTCTCTCTCTCCTGCCCAAGAACGGCGCCAGAGGACCTCGTCGGATCTCCATCTCCGGCCGCTCTCCTCGCATTCCGACCGCTGGGATCGATCCCCACCTCGCCCTCTTGCCATGGAACAAGGTTTCTCCCCAAATCCCCTTCTCTTTCCCACATAGTTTTGCTTCTAGGTTTTGGGGAGATGCGTGTTGTTCTTGAGATTTTAGGCCAAATCTTTGCAAGAGAAGGATGTAGGAGAGTAGTAGTGTAGTAGAGATGCTATTTGGTATGTTGCCACACGTTATTTTTGATCAAACCGTAGTACCGGTCCGAAGTTGCAGATGTGCCTAGATCCGTTTCGTGTCGGATTTGATTCCAAGCGGTACTACCGCACCTCCCGTGCGGTACTACCGCTCTGGCCGCATCCGCCTCGCGATGTACTACCGCTCATGTGGAGCGATACTACCGCTCGGGGCGCGGAAGTAAAATTTTACTTCTGCTCCAGGCGCGGTACTACTGCGACTAGAGCAGAAGTAAATTTTCTTCCGCTTAGTGGTGAGGTACTACCGTTGACTTCGAAACTGCCTTGTTGCAACTACCCAATCTTATTTCTACGTGTTTCTTTTGTTTTGGCTGTGGTCTTTGCATTGATCCTTCTCGTTTCTCTCGTGTGTTCTTGTGTTGTGTGTCATAGGTGGTGGCTCCAATGTCCGTCGCTCGAATCCAAGCCGCGACATGAGCCCCAATCGTCTGCGTAATCAAGAAGCACAAGAGGGCTCCAATGCCCAACATCACAGTGTCAAGAAGACCGCCAACAGGTACAAGGAGCCAGTTCTTGGCATGGATGAGATGCCTCTGTCTGAGTTCATCATTCGAAGGAGGATGAATCCTTATGTGAACCCTCATGAGAATGTCAGAGGGAATGAGTTGTTCTGGACCAAGCAGCAGAATCTCATTTACATAGAAGTGATCAAGTCCAAGCACAACCTCTATGTTCCAATGCAGTGGATTTACATGACTCATCTGAGGAAGGACCGGAACTACTTTGGTGAGGCTCTGAACTTGGTGGAGCAGTTTGGTATTGAAGACTTCATCACGTTCCATATGGACTTTGACCCAGAGCTCATGGCGCAGTTCTTTGCCTCCGTCCACTTCCGCACAGATGGGGAGCATACTATGTCTTGGATGACCAATGGGAAGAAGTTGTCTGCTACTTGGAAGGAATTCATGACGCTGCTGAATGTCCGTGATGAGGGGCATGAAGTGCCCGTCGGCGCCCGCCCTCACGGCAACGCCGAGTCAGCCAACAAGGACAAGCTTATGCCATTTCTTGTGGAGGAGAATCTACCCAATGGCACTCATTCTTGGGTGCTCAACCCCTTCCTCGATGTCATGCACCGAATCTTCCGCAACACTCTCTTTCCACGCGGCAGTGACAAACATAAGGTGCATGCTTATCTCGTGGATATGATGCTTCTGTGTGAGGAGGCGCGTCAGCATGCTGCCCAGCCTCTGGACATCTCTCATATCATGTGGAATGAGCTCAGGTTTGCGGTCTACAATCGCAAAGTTCCCATTTATGGTCCATACCTGCACCTCCTGATCTCGAAGACTTGGGACAAGATGTTTTCGGAGGAAGAATTTTCTGCTCCAAACTAGGTTCGCCATGAGCCTATCAAGCGGCGTCAGAAGAACAAGTGGGCCAATACCACTACCAGGGTTGAGGCTGCTAGGATGAATGTGGATGAGGACGAGGTTGAGGAGGAGGAGGAGGCTGAGGACAGTTTTGCTGGGTATGCTCCTCCATCTACTGACCCCTCTTGGGCTAAGAAGCTGAAGGCAAAGATGAAGACCCTATTATGTATGCAAGCCAAGGGGCAGTACAGGACCAATGTTGCTTCCAAGGAGAGTCGCCGGCGCGACAAGAGGATCTTGAGGACTTCCAATGAGAATGTGGAGAGCGGGTCAGATGTGAACATCACTCCGGAGGCTGAATGGATAGCCAAGCAGGGGCTATCAATGGACCGAGTCAGAGGAGGAGACCATCCCAGCTGCCTAGTCCGATGAGGAGCATGCTGAGTGATCTCTGTAGAGGATGATACCACCTATGTCGTAGGTGGATTTGAGTTGTAGGAAAGCCGTACTATTAAGAGGGGGTCCGCTTTGGAAAGGTTAGGGTGGAATCATCACGTACACGTCTGTTCCTTTGCACCACGTTTCCTTTGCATCTTTGGAGCACCGACCATTTATCCGTGTCTTTGCAAAATGAAGGACTCCTAGTGTTATTGAGCTGTGGCATGCGGTAGTACTGCTCAAGGGAGCAGTAGTAACGCAGAGGCCCACGGTAGTACCGGTCGGTCATGCGGTAGTACCGCTCCCCGGGCGCGGTAGTACCGTGGCCTCTGACCCAGCACAGCAACACGAGCGGAAGTAGGGGCAGATGTAATTTTTTACATCCGCCCCCTACGCGGTAGTACCGCTCCCTGTATTCGGTAGTACCATGTCGAATTTTTGCACAGATCGAAACTCAGCGGAAGTAGCCACATATGTATTTTTCTTCGTCCAGGCCTTCCCAGCCCAGACCAACCCTGCCTTGAAGTAGTACCACTCCGGTGGTTCTACCGCTCCTTGCTTCAATGCAACAGGGCTGGCCTGGCTCCTGCCGCGCAACCGGTAGTACCGCGGTGCCTCGCGGTAGCCCCGCAGGCCCTTGCGGTAGTACCGCATGTCGCAGACTGGATAAGTGGGTAACAGTTGGATTTGTCCTATCACTATATAAGAGGAGTCTTCTTCTCCGAGTTGACTACCTCTTCCATCCCTAAGCTCCATTGTTGCTCTAAGCTCCATTTGCGCCCGATCTCTCTCCCTGGCCAATCAAACTTGTTGATTCTCTAGGGGTTGATTGAGAAGGCCTCGATCTACACTTCCACCAAGAGAAATTTGTTTCCCCCATTAATCCCTTGCGGATCTTGTTACTCTTGGGTGTTTGAGCACCCTAGACGGTTGAGGTCACCGCGGAGCCATAGTCCATTTTGGTGAAGCTTCGTGGTGTCGTTGGGAGCCTCTAATTAAGTTGTAGAGATTGCCCCAACTTTGTTTGTAAAGGTTCGGTCGCCGCCTCCAAGGGCACCAATAGTGGAATCACGACACCTTGCATTGTGTGAGGGCGTGAGGAGAATACGGTGGCCCTAGTGGCTTCTTGGGGAGCATTGTGCCTCCACACCGCTCCAATGGAGACGTACTTCCCCTCAAAGGGAAGGAACTTCGGTAACACATCCTCGTCTCCATCGGTTCCACTTTTGGTTATCTCTCACCTTTACTTGTGCAAGCATATATTGTGTTCTATCCCTTGCTTGCTTGTGTGCTTGTTGTTGTTTCATCATATAGGTTGCTCACCTAGTTGCATATCTAGACAACCTACTTTGATGCAAATTTTAATTTGGTAAAGAAAAGCTAAAAATTGTTAGTTGCTTATCACCCCCCCCCCCCCCTCTAGTCAACTATATCGATCCTTTCACTGGCTGTGTTTCTTGTCATGATGAATGGATACTTGATTCTGCCTGGTCGTTTCATACATGTTGTAACATAGATTGGTTTAGTACTTATGAGTTTGTGCAAAGATTTGTTGATCATGAAACTGGGTCACATACCACAGATGTCTTACATGGCACTTACGGGTAGATAGACCCTGTGTTCATCGACATGAGCCAACGAAATATGCAGTCAGACATCTACAGTTTCTTTATTGTCCTACTAGAGATGATCTCTTGAAGGGACCCAATGGTGTGTCTCCATGATAGGCCTTCATTGTTGTCATGGGTAAGGAGTTTGTACCACAGGAATGCGATCCTGGAGGATGGCAGGCTGATCGGCGGCGGGTCCAGTACTGGACGACATCAAATGGGCGTGTGCTACTTGTCGGGCTCTTGTGTGTGCACTAGGATCCGAGGAGCCAGCCGTCCATCACCCACACCATGGATGCCCTGTGATCAGAGGAGCTAAAACCAGACATCATCCCCCTAGCGCAGGTGGAACTCTAGCTGCCACAACCTTTGTAGTCCAAAAAATCACATAGAAATACCATACATGTATTCAACGGATACAAATTGAATTGAGATGTATCGGGAATAGGAATCATGTACTAGAAAGCTGGATGTGTGCATCAACTGATGACCTGCAAATTCGAGAAGTGGCGAGATTTCTTCGATGCTAGTATACACATTTTAACCATTTTTTCCATATTTATATGCTTGTATAAAACTATAGTTGATATGCTTGTCTTAAACGATAAATTATAGTATCACAAGGAAATACGCAACGGGTATAATAACAATACTTTAGTTGATTAATTTAATTATAAAGATGAATATACAATTCTTGTACATAAATTGTGACACCTCTTTATCCAGTAGCCCCCATATCAAACCGTATAGTATAGTTGCATTAGTCAATCAGCATAGCATTTCTGTAAAACTGAAAAAGAAAATCTTAGTCACACCTTGGTTAAAAGCATTGTTTAGAAATGAATCCACCAATAGTGTCTTTTTTTTTTTTGCATTTCTTGGCTCATTCGCCGCCAACCATGGCTTGCTTCTACACTTCATTGTTGATAGTTAGCCACCAAAGAAGGAACACATCGTATTTGTTTTGGGAGGATCACCCCCACCCCAAATCAAATCTTAATATATAAACATGATGTTCTATTTATCAACCCGCTTCAACATTGCTTGTACTGTAATTATTTATTCTGTCAGTGGAATGCCATGCATCTAGATGATTTTATGGCACAGACAACTGATTTAAGTCTATTCTAAAATTTTGCATTGTAATATGTACTCTATATGGAGTTCTAACCGGGTTATTGATGTGTCTCTTAAATATTATATAGCCAACACAAACGTTTTTTTCTGCTAGGTCAGTATATTATGGAGGCTTTATTATTCTGCATGAAATCACCCACAAATTATATAATTAGAAGTTGGATGGAGTTATTTTCAAGATCAATTTTGAGAAATCCTACGGCAAGGTGTGTTGGTCATTTCCAGAACAAGCCTGGCAGATGAAGGGTTTCTCTATGATTTATAGAGCTTGGGTTGTAAACTTTGCTTAGAAAGGTAGTGCTTCCATTGAAGTAAACGATGGCGTTGAACAATTTTTTTCAAGCTATGAAAGGGTTACATCAAGGGGATCCTTCATGACTTTATCGCATATTATATTTAATACAATGGTTGGCAAGTTAAGTATCTTCATTAATTCTTCGCAAAAATAAGTACTCCCTCCGTTTTTATTTACACTGCATATTAGGTTTGGCTGAGTCAAACTTCGTAAAGTTTAACCAAGTTTATAGAAAAAAATATAAACATTTACCACAACAAATCTATATGATGTGAAAGTAAATTCAATAATGAATCTAATGGTATTGATTTGTTATTGTATAAGTAAATATTTTTGTTATAAACTTTGTCAAAGTTTACAAAGCTTGACTTTGACCAAAGATAATACGCGGACTGAATAAAAACGAAGGGAGTATCTTCATCATTAACATAGGCAGTCAGATTAGAGGTCTTACTGCTCATCTAATTGATGATGGGCTGTTTATTCTTAGATGTTCAAATGGAGCAAATATGAGGCTTGTTGTTAATTTCTTTTTTCTCGAATACGCACGAGTGTGCGTATAATTCATTAAAGAAGACTAGCAAAAGGGCCCGTGCATTGCAACGGGACAAAAAGAATACCGCATGCTCTTAATTTACAAAAAAAATTCTATAATCTGAGTATTTGTAGCTATGGCCCAAATAAAGATGGTCTTTGCCTACAAAAGTGCAAGTTCAAGATTTCGCATGTCTTCTAAACACGGCTTGCATATATATTTAATACGTACAAAGAAACGGGCAAGTGATCTTCAATTTCGTCTCCAATCGTGATTTTGCTGAGACGTTCATCCACATTCCGGATGTGTACCGATATAAAAGAAAGACGGATAATGTACTACTGATTAAGATTGCACCCTAGATAGTATTTTCTTATAAATGGTTAACAGGTTAACTAACATCATATTCAGATGCTATATATTTTTCTAATCAAATTTCATATATCACATGTTAAATTTGAAGTTATGGTTTAGAAGATATGAGTATTTTAAAAAAACATTTGATATATACTGCGGGTTTAATGTCAGAAAATCAGTGGGTTTTTTTTTATAAAATAGCATAGCGGACTAAGAATACCTATTTTTTTATTAGTAGGTAAAGATAGGGGGGCGCAAATCCACCAGAACAATTAGAGCGTCCTTATTTACATGCGGATTTTATCCGGCCTACCCACTAAAAGCCTATAATGTGCCTACTCTGACACCTCCTGCTCCACCTGTACCACATCCGCTCCTAGCACCGATTCATTGAGTAGCCCTGCCTTCGCCCAGAGTCTACCTTCCTCCCGAAGCCTTTGTATCAAGCATAGTAACGATGGCGTCGCGTCGTCAAAAACTATGTCGAAGCCTTTGTATCAGGCTTGTTGTTAATTTCGCCTGTAATGTGCGTGCGACGTGACATCGAGGTCCAACCCCCTATAGCTGGTTGTTGGTTTGCATAACGAAATCTATATCGAAGACTTGGAGATCAGAAGTTATATATCTGCTCAAATAACTGTTGTGAGCTTTTTCCACATAACACATATCTTCATGCCTCTCTACTACTTGATATGGTCTTTGCACCTGCCTAGTGCTGCCTTGCTTTCTTTCCGCTCCAACTTCTCTCAAAAATGCTACATCGACGGGCTCATTACGGGGAATTCACGGACCTTCCAGCTAACTAATACTTTGCCCCCCTCACCCCCTCCCCGATTTTCGGGGGGTGGGGCCCTCCCTCCCCCTTTGGTCCAATCACAGATTGCCATCTCAAATTTACCCTGTAAAAGGCCCGTAAGACTCCGTTGATGTAGCATTGCCGAACTTCTCTGGACCTGGTGGCTATGACGCGAGGAATGATACATCCACGTAATTTTTTACATACAGTTACATGCTTGTATGACTTGGCAATATTTGATTGAAACAAGGAAGAGGATGAGGCCCACCCCCTGAAAATCAGGGGGGAAGAAGTGAATTTAGAGGAAGGTTACATAAATGTGTTACGTAAGGTTTCGTAGGTGTAGGATTTCTGCTATGACGGCCAAGACTTTCAGTTTTCAGGGCGATAGGCGCCAAGCCTCAGATGATCCATCTGACAGAAGTAGGAGAGAGTCCGAACATCCAGAATAGATATAGTCTGATCGGTGCACGTGCAGCCCGTGCCGCTGTGGGGCGCCGTCATCGGCGAGCTCGCCCGATTCACCACCTCCTTTTACCTTCCAAAATCAAGGTAAACCGTGCAATCAGTGGCGCCAATTTCACTTTCTTCCTCGGGCATTATCCTCCGACGAGAATTCCCAATCCCCTCGACAACGGCCAGAACATCTTCAAGTAAAATTTCAGCAGGGTCACGTCCGGCGATGACCGAGCCGTGGCGGTTGAGTTTGACACGTACTCCTTCCGTTTTTTTTATTTTGCATATAAGATTTGATCAAAGTTAAACTTTGTTAACTTTGATCAAGTTTATAAAAAAAATACAAAAATGTTAACGCCCACACGTATGGGCGTTTGCATCTCGCCCATACGCGTGGATCCGCGTCCGTTTGTGAGCGCATAAATCTTGGCATGTTTCTAGTGCCACGTAGGATTGGCCTGGTGTGTGGGCGTTCACCCGGTCGCCCACACGGCCGTTTCACCACATAGAAAGGGCTGGTGTGTGGGCGTTCAGCAGTTCGCCCACACGCCACTTTGCACGCACACACAAGGGCTAGTGTGTGGGCATTTGCCATCTCGCCCACACGTCTGTCTCCTCTCTCACTCCCAAACTGCTAGTTGACATGTGTTTTGCAGTGCACATGGCAATTGCCCCTAGTGTGCTTTATAAGCAGGTGGCAACTCTCTTTTTACCCGGGTTGCCATGTGTTTTGCGGTGTACACGGCAACTGCCCCTAGTGTGCACGTAAGCAGGTGGCGAGTCTCTTTTTACCCGAGTTGCCATGTGTTTTTGCAGGGTACATGGCAACTGCCCTAACGTGCACGTACATGGCAACTGCCCTAACGTGCACGTAAGCAGATGGCAACTCTTCCTTTTACATGGCAACTGCCCTAGCATGCTTGTGAGCACATGGCAACTCTCTCAACTGTCTAGTGTTAGTATGTGGCAACTCCAAAAGTTATGAAATCATGGTAACTACATTAGATCAGACCATACATGGCAACTGCAGTTGAGCAACCATGGCAACTGCAGTTGTCCGACATGGCAACTGCAGTTAAACGAACATGGACGAGGGTCTGGACCATGGCAACTGCGGGCGCGCGGTGACCGTCACGCGTGGCGTGCGGGACCAGGAGGTACGAGGCCTGACATACGGGCGTGTGGGCGTTATCAACTTCGCCCACACGCACGCGTGTGAGAGGGATCGGGAGGGAAAAAAAGAAGTGTGTGGGCATTACTTGTTTCGCCCACACGTAGATGTGTGGGCTGTTACTCTTATACACCACATAAAATGTGTGGACGGACTACCTAACGCCCACACATGTGGCACTTATCGGCGTCCAAAAAATATCAAGGTTCATAATATGAAATCAATATTGTTAGATGCATAATGAAATTAATTTTCATACCATATAGCTTTAATATTGTAGATGTTGATATTTTTTTCTAAAAACTTAGTCAAAGTTAATAAAGTTTGACTTTGACCAAGTCTTATATGCAGATTAAAAAGAAACGAATGAAGTACATGAATATTGAGGTCGACACCAGCAAAAGCCCAAACAAAGAAATAAACACGTACAGCTTCCGAGGACTTCCTCAACTCCATGTATTGTTTGGCCGTGTGCTTTATTTATCAAGTGGGACAAAAGGCTGTTTTGATTTAAAAAAAGAAACAAATACCACAAACATGCTAGCATGCTGACGGAATAACATATGCTTCAGATTTGGTCAGACAGCACATATATCTACGTAGGAGATAGCTCAGAAAGGTGTCCCGGCGTTGTCGTTTGGCTTATAGTTTTCTGTTCAACGGACATTACTAGAGGCCATTGCAACCTGTAAACAGGATGGGCGTGCAATGTCGGAAGATTTCGAAGCTAGTTGTTCGTGTGCATCGCGAAATATTTGTCGTAGGTTTCGAGGTCAGAAGACAGAAGTTATATATGATGTGTGTTTGTTCACGAGCTTCCAATCAAAACGTAGCAAATGGCCGCTTTGAGCTTTTCCCACCGAATACTCTTCATGCTCCTCTGCTACTCCACATGGTCTCTACACCTACCTAGTGTTACCTCCCTTTCTTTCAGCTCCAACTTCTCCCAGCCCGGCTACGACGCCAGGGACTTCAGTTTCCAGGGCGACGCATACTATGACTCCCAGTCTCAGATGATCCAACTGACAAGAAACGGTGAGGATCGAAGCATCCAGAACAGCGTAGGCCGAGCGTTCCTCGCCACGCCCATGCCGTTGTGGGATAACGTCACCGGCGAGCTTGCCCGCTTCACCACCTCCTTCGCCTTCCAAATAAAGGTAAACAGTGCAAACCCTGGCGACGGCTTGACATTCTTGCTCGGGCATTATCCTCCGACGAGCAAACTTGACGGCGTCGGCGGGAGCCTTGGCCTCTTCAACAATGGCGTCGCGACTGGCGTCGTGGCGATTGAGTTTGACACGTTCTTCAACGCTGGGGTCGACAACAGCGGTAGCCACATGGGCATCGACGTCAACTCCATCGTTTCCCGGGAGTACACCAACGTGGCCGTGCCAGGCAGGAACCTAACGTCCGGCCTCCCAATGACTTGCCACATCAGCTATGGTAGCGACACAAAAATCCTAGCGGCCGTTCTCCAGATCGGCGACACGACATACCGTGTGAACACAAGTCTTGACCTGAGGCAGTTCTTGCCTAGTGAGGTGGCCATCGGCTTCTCGGGTGCCACCGGTGTGGCTGTCGAGCTACACCAAATAATGTCCTGGTCATTCAACTCCACCTTGGAACCGCCACCTGCACGGAAGAACTCCAAGTTTCCGTGGAAACTACTAGTAGAAGCAACTGGACCGGTTATCGTTTTTTTGGCGATTGTGTGCATCTTTGTTGGCGTCCGACGACGGCAGCTATGCACGAGAAAGAAGCATTACAGAGCTCTCGCCAGAGGCCTTGAACATTTTGATTACCATAAGCTGGCGCGTGCAACCAACAAATTCTCACAGGAGAACAAGCTCGGGCAAGGAGGTTCCGCCTCTGTTTATCGGGGCCAACTGACAGATAGAGATGTGGCGATAAAGAGATTCAGGCCAGTAGCATCCGGCGAAGGGAGGAAGGCGTTCGAGGATGAACTCGGGATTGCCAGTGGCCTGAGGCACAAGCACCTAGTCCAATTGATAGGCTGGTGCTACGATCGCAAGAGGAACCCGGTTGAGTTCATATGCTGGTGGTGGGACGACAGGTACACACGTCTCTTTCTTGTGTATGAGCTTTTGCCACAAGGTAGCCTCGATCAACACCTACACAGGGGCAAAAGTTGGTTACCATGGTCCAAGAGGTACGGATTATAATTCCATCTCGAGAGCATTTACATCATTGCATGCAACATTGTTTTTTCTCGATACATAATGAATGGTTACACGCTTTGACAAGCAGGCACGAGATCATCCTCGACCTAGGATCTGCACTGCAATACCTCCACGTAGATTGTGAGCAAGGCCAACAATGTATCGTGCATGGCGATATCAAGTCCAGCAACGTGCTGCTTGGGTCTTCATACGGTGCCAAGTTGGGTGACTTCGGATTGGCAAGGTTTGTTCACCATGAAACTGGGTCACAGACCACAGATGTTCTGCAAGGCACTTATGGATATATAGACCCGGTGTTCCTGGACACGAGCCAACGGAATAGACAGTCAGACATATACAGTTTCGGCATTGTCCTACTAGAGATGGTCTCTGGAAGGGATCCAACAATGTGTCTCCATGATAGGCCTCCCTTGTCATCATGGGTAAGGAGTTCGTACCATTGGAATGACATCCTGGATGCCGCAGATGAGAGGCTAATAAGAGGCGAGTCCAATGTCGCACGTCAACAGATGGAGCGCACGTTACTCATCGGGCTCTTGTGCGTGCACCAGGACCCGAGCATACGACCGTCCATCACCTACACCATGGAAGCCCTGCGATCGGTGGAGCTGACATTAGATATTGCTCCCCTAGCGCCGGTGACACTCCCGCTACCATAGCCTTTGTAGTTCAGGATTTAGTCCAAAAATCAACAAAGTAATACCATATACATGTATTCCTTTTTTTAATTGATACCATAAATATATTCAATGGATACATATTGAGTCGGGATGTATTGGGAATAAGAATCATGTGCTAGAAAGCCGGATTTATGCATCAACTGATGACCCGCACAATTGAAAAGTGGCTAGATTTCCTTGATGCTAGTACAAATGCGGTTTTTATATTTTAATGGTTTTCAATAAATATTTTAACCATTTTTCCTATACTATATGCTTGTATGAAACTATAAATGACAATATCTAGTAACAAAAATACAAAGGTGAAAATATTTTCACGCACTCCCATGTGGATAGTAAATACAAAAAAATACTGTAAAACCAAAAAGAAGAAGAAAATTTGAGGTATCAAACTTGTCGATCATTCTGCTCACGTATGAAGTTTCGTGAAGGAATGTCACCAGGGTTATGTGGTAGTGCAGAAACTTCATACGTGAGTATACCAGTCGACTATGTATGTTTCAATGAAAGAATGCCACCTAGGAATCTTAGTATCCCTTCAAATAGTGCTTTGCTTTGATTTTGTCTGAAATAGTATTGATGTCATTTCTTCGTGAAACTTCATACGCGATTATACCAGTTGACCATGTATGTTTCAAAAAGTTCAGCTTTTTATATTATTTTTGTAGTATTTTTTTCTTCTGAATTTACTATTCATAAAGGGTTCCCGTGAACCATGTTCCACAAATCCGTGTCCTCCTTTAGTTGACCAATTTAACTATAAACATAAACATACATTGCTTGTATACATAAATTGAGCCACCTCTCTATCCACCAGCCCCCATATCAAACCATATAGTATAGTTGCATTAATCAATCAACATAGTATTTTTGTAAAATTGAAAAAATTACTTAGTTACACCTTGAATTAAAATCATTATTCATAAATGAATCCACTAATAGTTAGACATCAAAGAAGGAGCACCTCGTATTTTTTTGGTGGATCTTCACAAAAAAATCAAATGATTGATATATAAACCTGATGTTCTATATATCAACTTGTTTCATCATTTGTTCTATTGTGATTATTTTATTCTATTAGTGGAATGCTATGCATTTAGATGATTCTGTGGCACGAACAACTGATTCAAGTCTATTCCTAAATTCTGCTCTGTGTGTACTCTATATGGAGTTCTAACTGTGTTATCGACCTGGCTCTTAAATATCATATAGCCAACACAAACGACTTTTTTCCAAGGCTAGTATAATATGGAGGCTTTTTTTCTGCATGAAACCACCCAAATTATGTAATAAGAAGTTGGATGGAGTTATTTTCAAGTTCAATTTTGAGAAAGCAAACGACAAGGTGTGTTGGTCAGTTATACAAGCACGCATGGTAGATGAAGGGTTTCTCTTTGATTTGGAGAGAGCTTGGGTTGATAACTTTGTTTAGAAAGGTAGTGTTTCCATTGAAGTAAATGATGATGCTGAACAATTTTTCAATCTACGAAAGGGCTATGTCAAGGGGATCCTTTATTGCATATTGTGTGTAATACAACTAATCATCAACCGGTGCATCAGTACAAGCTTGGTATTCTCTGTGGCAATTAAATATGTTTTCTTTGCATTTATTAATCTTTTTGATAGATTTGTATTAGAGGGGTTTCATGATTATACATAAGAAATAGTGTTTGGAGCATTTATCGGAAAGAGCATTGGAACCTGATGGATATAGTGCTTGCCATTTAACTTCACTAGACCATGACAGTGCTCATTGCAGACCCTTAATCATTGTTGCCTCTGTCCTACTGGGGAGGAATAGTGGTGGAGGGTGTGATACGAAGTTGCGGTAGTGTGTGCGTATCTGTACTGGCTCCACCCACACATAAAAACATATAAAGTTGATTAGTTATCTGAACCCAAAATTGTGCAATTGCATAAATAAGTAACATATACACTAGAGGTGATCACAGACTCTCTGAGAACGCCTTAGTCCTACTGCAGGTTTCATTGGTTTCATTACTCTCCTGTTCTTTACTTTCATTCTTATGCACTTCAATTCTCGTCACAAACACTCGTGTAATATTTTCACTTACACATGACTATTGTTTTCAATTACAATTAACTTGTTGACACATTCGAATAAACCTCTATAAGGAGCAAAGACCGTTTCCTAGCTCTCTTTGTGATCGATACAATTACTTCAAAAAGCCTACAACTCAACCATGCGGACTTGAAAGACATCATGCTTTTTTTCTGACACCGTTGCTGAGGAGCTAAACACATTTGTACTTTGTTTGAATTTTTAGTTTATTTGTTCACTAAGTTATTTTACAGGTTCTAGGCAACCATGGCCGAGTTGGGGCATATGTATCAACTCGTGACAATAAAGCTCTGGAACTGCCTATTCAATAAATCTTCACATCTATAGGACCAAGACCTAATGATGAAACATACAAAAATTATTCGAGTTTACTCGGATTATTGTAGAGTAAGAAATTTATAGTTGATGGTAGAGAAGATCCGTATGAACATATGCAACTGTTTGATGGGTGGAACATCCAATTTAAATGCTTCCACGTATGATGAATGAAGTTAAAGCTTTTTGACCAAACACTAATCACCAACGATGAAAGCATGGTTATACACTCATCTTGTAGATAACTTTGCCAGTTGGGAAAAAAATTCTAGCGCATTGATGACCCACTTTTACCTTGAAAATAAGCCCTATGGAGCCACACACATCACTACTGCAGGATGCTGCTAATTAACGTGACACTATGATCAGAGACCCTTTGAGAAACTGTGGGTGATGCAATAATCACAAACGGTGATGTCAGAGAACCGTCTAAAATGTGCAAAATGTTTGCGATGACGGGTGCATCAAACACGGTTCAGATTTTAGTTGCGTGTGCGATGCAGGGCATACAGTTCAGTTCAATTAACTGCTTGCGATGAGGAGGAACAAAAGAAACGGGCAGCCATATGAAGGTGTGTGTGATACACAACATACGGTTCACTCGGATGAACTGTTTGTGATTAGGCAACACAAAATAAATGGTCAGGCAGATCAAGGTGTGTGTGCGATATACAACATGCGATTCACTCGGATGAACTGTTTGTGTTGAGACAAGAGAACAGAAACGGTTCAATATAACAAGATGTGTGTGATATGCGGCAAACAGGTCTGTAATCCAAAATGTGTGGGAAGACCGATAATAACACAGACGATTCCTATTAACAAGCCGTGTGTGTTGTGAGCAAACGATTGCTGGTATACAATTGTCAGTGATTGATGAAATCATTACCGACGGGTTCCCTTGTTTAGTCCGTGTGCGATGTGACTTTCTCTGTTTACAGAGCATCAACAAATATACTTAAAAAGACAGCATTGCATAACCAAATTAAGCATACAATTAGACAAGTGACTACACAGATAACATTTTCACACACCAAAGTAAGCAATTACATGCATACTGAACTAGGAGAAACGAGGACCTAATTGATCATCTACTTCTTGTTGCGACGACGCTTGTCATTGCTCTGCTTCTGGCTGGATCCCTGGCCGTTTCGGGGAAGGAGGCACTTCCTCATGTCAACGATCCGCCTGCACATGTCGTAGCATGTGTATGCCTCCTTGGCCGCGTACACGACTTGAGCTTTGTCGAGTTTCTCCATCCAGGCCGAGTGCCAGGCACGCTTGTCTTTGTTGCAGGAATCCTTCATGTCTCTTGATACGTCTCCAGTGTATCTATAATTTTTTATTGTTCCATGCTATTATATTATCTATTTTGGATGTTTAATGGGCTTTAATATGCTCCTTTATATTATTTTTGGGACTAATCTATTAACCAAAGGCACAGTGCCAGTTTCTGTTTTTTTGCCTATTTTAGAGTTTTGCAGAAAAGGAATATCAAACGGAGTCCAAACGAAATGAAACCTTCGCGATGATCTTTCTTGGACCGAAAGCAAATCAGAAGACTTTGAGATGAAGTCGGAGAAGTAACGAGGAGGCCACGAGGCAGGAGGGCGCGCCTGGGGGTAGGCGGGCCCCCCACCCTCCGGGCCCCTCGTAGCTCCACTGACCATGATCTTTCACCTATATATACACTTATACCCTAAAAACATCAGGGGGAGCCACAAAACCACTTTTCCGTCGCCGCAACCTTCTATACCCGTGAGATCCCATCTTGGGGCCTTTTCCGGTGATCTGCCGGAGGGGGAATCGATCAAGGAGGGCTTCTACATCAACACCATTACCTCTCCGATGAAGCATGAGTAGTTTACCACAGACCTTCGGGTCCATAGTTGTTAGCTAGATGGCTTCTTGTCTCTCTTTGATTCTCAATACAAAGGTCTCCTCTATGTTCTTGGAGATATATTCGATGTAATATTCTTTTGCGGTGTGTTTGCCGATCCGATGAATTATGGATTTATGATCAAGATTATCTATGAATATTATTTGGTTATTCTCTGAATTCTTATTTGCATGATTTGATATATTTGCAAGTCTCTTCGAATTATCGGTTTAGTTTGGCCTACTAGATTGATCTTTCTTGCCATGGGAGAAGTGCTTAGCTTTGGGTTCAATCTTGCGGTGTCCTTTCCCAGTGACAGTAGGGGCAGCAAGGCACGTATTGTATTGTTGCCATCGAGGATAAAAAGATGGGGTTTATATCATATTGCTTGAGTTTATCCCTCTACATCATGTCATCTTGCTTAATGCGTTACTCCGTTCTTATGAACTTAATACTCTAGATGCATGCTGGATAGTGGTAGATGTGTGGAGTAATAATAGTAGATGCAGGCAGGAGTCGGTCTACTTGACACGGACGTGATGCCTATGTTCATGTTCATTGCCTTAGATGTCATCATAATTATGCGCTTTTCTATCAATTGCTTGGCAGTAATTTGTTCACCCACCGTAATGCATGCTATCTCGAGAGAAGCCACTAGTGAAACCTATGGACCCGGGTCTCTTTTCCATTATATTTAAGTCTCTTTTCCATATTATTGAATCTCGTTTACTATTTTGCAATCTTTACTTTCCAATCTATACAACAAAAATACCAAAAATATTTACTCTATCAGATCTCACTTTTGCGAGTGACGGTGAAGGATTGACAACCCCTTTATCGCATTGGTTGCAAGTTCTTGATTGTTGGTGCAGGTATTCGGTGACTTGTGCGTCATCTCCTACTGGATTGATACCTTAGTTCTCAAAATTGAGGGAAATACTTACGCTACTTTGCTGCATCACCCTTTCCTCTTCAAGGGAAAACCAACGCAAGCTCAAGAGGTATCAAGAAAAATTTATGGCGCCGTTGCCGGGAAGATCTACGCCATGTCAAGTGATAACCCACAAGTATAGGGGATTAATTGTAGCCTTTTTTGATAAGTAAGAGTGTCGAACCCAACGTGGAGCTAAAGGTAGAACAAATATTCCCTCAAGTTCAATCGACCACTGATACAACTCTACGCACGCTTAATGCTCGCTTTACCTAAAACAAGTATGAAACTAGAAGGACTTTGTAGGTGTTGTTGGATAGGTTTGCAAGAATATAAAGAGTAATTAAATATAAACTAGGGGCTGTTTAGATAAAGAAGCAATAAAGTTAGTATAGCGAGTGTGTAAAAGTGGTGGTAGGAGTTGCGGAATTGTCCCTAAGCAATTGACTACTTTACTAGACCGATAGCAAGTTTTATGTGGGAGAGGCCACTGCTAGCATGTCATCTCTGACTTGGAATTCTATGCACTTATGGTTGGAACTATTAGCAAGCATCCGCAACTACTAACGTTCATTAAGGTAAAACCCAACCATAGCATTAAGATATATTGGTCGCCCTTCAATCCTCAGTATGCATCAATTTCTATGCTAGGTTGAAGCTTCATCACTCTTGCCCTCCAATACATAGTCATATCAACATACAACTAACCCTATGGTGTGATCCACGCGCGCGCTCATATGATGGGCACCAAAGGACAACAACATAACCACAAGCAAATTAAACCAATCATAGAAATTCACCAATTACCGATAGGACAACGAAAATCTACTCAGACATCATAGGATGGCAACACATCATTGGATAATAATATGAAGCATAAAGCACCATGTTCAAGTAGAGGGTACAACGGGTTGCGGAGAGTGGACCACTGTAGATAGATGGGGGAAGGTGATGTAGATGTTGGTGAATATGACAGAGGTGTTGGTGTAGATCACGGTGACGATGATGGCCCCGGCGGCGTTCCGGTGCCACCGGGAGAGAGGGGGAGAGAGACCCCCTTCTTCTTCTTCTTCGACCTTCTCCCTAGATGGGAGAAGGGTTTCCCCTCTAGTCCATGGCCTCCATGGCGTGGGAGGGGCGAGAGCCCGTCCGAGATTGGATCTATCACTCTGTCTCTCTGTGTTTCTGCGTTCCTTATTCTACCCTTTCACCGTTTCTTATATTCCCGGAGATCCGTAACTCCGATTGGGCTGAAATTTTAACACGATCTCTATCCGGATATTAGATTTCTTGCGGCGAAAGAAGGGCACCAACTGCCTTACAGGGTGGCCACCAGGGCCCAGGGCGCGCCTGACCCCCTGGGGCGCGCCTCCCTGCCTCGTGCCCCCCTTGGGCATCGTCTCGCGTTGATTCTTCTTCCCAAAAATCATAAATATTCAAAAAAAAATCTCCGTAAGTTTTTATCCCATTTGGACTCCGTTTGATATGGATTTTCTCAAACAAAAACATGCAACAAACAGGAACTGCACCGGCAATCGGATCAATATGTTAGTCCAAAAATAGTATAAAAAGTTACCAAAAGTATATGAAAGTTGTATAATATTGGCATGGAGCAATCAAAAATTATAGATACGACGGAGATGTATCAGCATCCCCAAGCTTAATTCCTGCTCGTCCTCGAGTAGGTAAATGATAAAAAAGATAATTTTTTTATGTGGAATGCTACCTAGCATAATCTTGATCATGTAATCTAATCATGGCATGAATATTAAGACACGAGTGATTCCAGGTAATAGTCTATCATTTGACATAAAAACAATAATATTTCAATCATACTAATAAAGCAATTATGTCTTATCAAAATAACATAGCCAAAGAAATCTTATCCCTACAAAATCATATAGTTTGGCCATGCTTCATTTTCGTCACACAAAATGCTCCCATCATGCACAACCTCGGTTTCAGCCAAGCAATTGGTTCATACTTTTTAACGCGCTTCAGCCTTTTCAAACCTCACGCAATACATGAGCGTAAGCCATGGACATAGCACTATGGCTGGAGTAGAGCATGATGATGGAGGTTGTGTGGAGAAGACAAAAAAGGAGAAAGTGTCACATTGGCGCGGCTAATCAATGGGCTATGGAGATGCCCATCAATTGATGTCAATGTGAGGAGTAGGGATTACCATGCAATGGATGCACTAGAGCTATAAGTGTATGAAAGCTCAAACTGAAACTAAATGGGTGTGCATCTAACTTGCTTGCTCATGAAGACCTCGGGCATTTGAGGAAGCCCATCATCGGAATATACAAGCCAAGTTCTATAATGAAAATTCCCACTAGTATATGAAAGTGATAACTCAAGAGACTTTCTAACATGGTGCTACTCTGAAACACAAGTGTGGTAAAAGGATAGTAACATTGCCCCCTCTCTCTTTTTCTCTCATTTTTTTATTTTTTTTATTTTCTCTTTTTTTGGTGGGCTTCTTTGGCCTCTCTTTTTTATTTGGGCTTCTTTGGCCTCTTTTATTTCATAAAGTCTGGAGTCTCATCCCGACTTGTGGGGGAATCATAGTCTCCATCATCCTTTCCTCACTTAATGATGATCATCACACTTTTATTTACTTACAACTCAATATTACAACTTGATATCTAGAACAAAGATATGACTCTATATGAATGCCTACGGCGGTGTACCGGGATGTGCAATGATCTAGCGTAGCAATGACATCAAAAAACATCATGCTAGCTATCTTACGATCATGCAAAGCAATATGAAAATAAATGCTCAAGTCATGTATATGACGATGATGGAAGTTGCATGGCAATATATCTCGGAATGGCTATGGAAAGGCCATAATAGGTAGGTATGGTGGCTGTTTTGAGGAAGATATAAGGAGGCTTATGTGTGATAGAGCGTATCATATCACTGGGTTTGGATGCACCGGCGAAGTTTGCACCAACTCTCGAGGTGAGAAAGGGCAATGCACGGTACCGTAGAGGCTAGCAAATTGCGAAAAGGTAAGAGTGTGTATAATCCATGGACTCACATTAGTCATAAAGAACTCATATACTTATTGCAAAATTTTATTAGCCCTTGAAGCAAAGTACTACTATACATGCTCCTAGGGGAAGGGTTGGTAGGAGTTAACCATCGTGCGATCCCGTCCTCCACTCATAAGGAAGGCAATCAAAGAACACCCCATGCTTCAAATTTGTCACACAACGGTTACCATACGTGCATGCTACGGGACTTGCAAACCTCAACACAAGTATTTCTCAATTTCACAATTACTCCACTAGCACGACTCTAATATCACCACCTTTATATCGCAAAACTATTGCAAGGAATCAAACATATCATATTCAGTGATCTTCAAGTTTTATGTAGGATTTTATGACTAACCATGTGAATGACCAATTCCTGTCATCTCTCTAAATAGATATAAGTGAAGCAAGAGATTTTAATTCTTTCTACAAAAGATATGCCCACGCTCTAACAAATATAAGTGAAGCAAAAGAGCATTCTACAAATGGTGGTTTTCTATGTGAAGAGAAACAGGCAATCCAAACTTCAAATGATATAAGTGAGCACATGAAGCATTCTATAAAGCCATACTCAAAAGATATAAGTGAAGTGCAATGAGCATTCTATCAATCAACCAAGGACTATCTCATTCCAGCATGGTGCATAAAAGAAAAGTGAAAACTAAATGCAAAAGACGCTCCAAGACTTGCACATAATGCATGAACGAAACGAATTCGAAAACATACCGATACTTGTTGAAGAAAGAGGGGATGCCTTCCGGGGCATCCCCAAGCTTAGACGCTTGAGTCTCCTTGAATATTTACTTGGGTGCCTCGGGGTCAATTAATGCATGTAGTTCAAATTTGAATTATGCACATAAATGCATTGAAAGGTCAATTAATGCATACAAATGTCCAAACGAACCCTGATAAATTTCAAAATTTAACACAACACTCATGTTGTTCTATGTTGTCACTAGAAAAAGAATTGAGATCAAGAAGAGGCAATGGATATCGTTTCGTCCAGAAAGGAGAAACGTTCCCTACCGTAACCATGAGGCTTGTTGTCAGAAGCTCTGGTTTGTGAGAAGCTTATATACCCCAACCTGCCCCAAATGGGAAAATATTTTTACCACTGCATGTTGATGTCGTTCCATGCTAGCATGTCAAGGTTCATAAATTTCAGACGCGTTTTCGATTTACTAAAATTTTAAAACCAAGTATCTCAATGTTAGCGGCCGAGCGACGGTGGCAAGGATTTTGACATTCATTCTCATTTCTTGCATGGGACTTAAGCATGTAACCAAGGACACACATTCCAATTCTGAACCACTTTATATGCATTGGAGCATGTGCATGTAGTTTAAATTTGAATTATGCACACGAATGCATAGAAAACTCAGTTAATATATAAAAATGTCCAAGCGAACCCCAAAAACTCGCAAAAAATGACACAACACTCGTGTTGTTCTACGTTGACACGAGAAAAATTTAGAAAGAAGAAGAGGCAACATATATCGTTTGTCCCCCAAGGTGGCACGTTCCCTACTGAAACCATCTGGCTTGTTGTGAGAGAAGCTCCGGTTTGCGAGAAGCTTATACCCAAACCTGGCCCAAATGGGAAAATATTTTTATCACGGCATGTCGATGTCGTTCCATGATATCATGTCAAGTTTCATGAATTTTAGCCAAGTTTTTGATTTACTATAATTTTAAAACCATGTATCTCAATGTTAGCAGCTGAGCGACAATGTCAAGGTGTTTGACATTCATTCTCATTTCTTGCATGTGACCTAAGCTTGCAACCAAGGACAAACATTTGATTTTGCAACATGTTTTTAGGGACTAGAGCATGTGCTTTGATTTTGAATTGTGCACCTGAAATTGCTAGAAAACCAATTTAATGTATTAAATTTCCAAATGAACCCTGAATAATTCCAATTTTTATGACACATATATAGTTGCATGTTCACTGCAGATAAAAGGTCTAGCAATTCAAACATTGTCCATTATTGCTGTGACCCCATTATGCAATTCAAATCAAAATGGAAAATCAAGTAGATCCCACACAATTTATTATCACCAACCATGTTAGATGCAGTACAAAATATCCTGGAGCACCGTCCATGTATAGTACGCCTATGCCTTATGCGAGAAGGTGCGTCGGCTACAGTCCACAGTCGGCGTGTCAAGCACACTAGCTCGCTCCCCAAATACTCCCGCCACTGCATCCCTCGCAATCTCAAAAATATCTGCTCATCATTGATCCAAATTTTCAGTAACCCCGCCTTGTTACTCCCGCCTAGTAAAATTTTTAGTTGCCGCGGTATTTCCTCAAACACCACCTTAACCCCCCCCCCCCTCCACACACACCACACACTCCACAAAACCAGCGCTCACCGACACACATCACCCCCGTAGCTATTGATAGGTCACCGCGATCGCCGCCGCCTCCATCCTCAACCTCTGCCAGTGTGCCGGGGAGCTCGAGGAGCCAATGGCCCAAGAGAGGTTTATCGCGGACTCTTCACCCGACGCAGGCGAGGTGGCCGCCGAGGTGTCCCCATCATCCTCCGTGGGCTCTATCGATCCGTCGTCGCCGGTCCCCCGATCCGCCAGCCGCCGCGCCCCTACGCCGGTTCGAGGACTTTCCCGTCCTCCCTTGGACCCGGCAGCCGACGAGGTCCTACCTCAGGGTCCGGCAGCGACGGTGGGTTATGTGGGTCGCCGAGATTACAGATTGGGAAACCCACACCCGCTGGTGTCTCGGTAGCTTCCACACGGCCGAGCTCGCGGCCATGGAGTACGACTGCTGGCAGGTCCTCACCACGGCGCGATGGCTAGGCTCAATTTCCCCTTCGGCACACGTTTGGTCCACCTCGTTCCGCCGGAGCCAGGGGTGGTGAGCTCGGCTATGGCGCGGGAGGATCGCGAGGCGTGGGAGCGCCTCGAGGCCGAGGCCGCCGATGAGGCCTACATGCAAGAGCTACGCAGGCAGCACCCGGAGCTCGTGGAGGCGGAGTGGGCGATCTTTTCCAGCGTGGAGGGCGGCGAGGTTATCGCGCTCTCCTCCGATGACGAGGTCGAAGGCGGCGAGGAAGGTGGCGCGGAGGGCGTCCAGGTGGGCGGCGAGGATGAGGAGATCGACGTTGATGAGTGGAGGAGTGCCTTCCCCAACGACCCAGATGATGGCACCGGCCCGGACTCGGCTCGTGGCACACCGTACCTGACGAAGAAGGATTGACTCGACCTCTACTTCGACCGAAAGTAGTTTAGCTTAGTTTAAATTTATGTTTTATGTTTGGTTATGTAAAACTATCTATGTTTATGTTTGAATGCATGCTACTTTCGGTTGAACCTACTTTGAACTTGATCAAATTGAAGTTTACAACATTAAGTTTAGGCAATCGACTAGAAACAACCAAAAATTGCTAGAGTATATATATATATCCACTAATTGTTTTAGTCCTTCTACTTTTAAAGGATCAGCTAGAGATGGCCTTATGCCTTGTTTATTTCAGTTCTTCGTAATGTGATGCTCTATATGTGCAACTATTTGTCGTGCAATTCAATTTCATCAATAACAGTTTCAACAATACCACTATGAATTATGATATTTGGTTGTTGTTAAGGATATTATAGTTAATATGCCTTTTCATTTTTTAACAATAACTAGTGTACTTTAGACCTGCACAATACCAGTTTGAATGACTATTTGCTTGTTTATAAATGTTATGCCTGATGCAGTTAACACACCTTTTCACTTCTTGTTTTGCTTAACTAGCGTGCTTAAATCTGCACGCTGAAGCTATCATTTGTAGATTATGTTGTCTATCATGGATATGTTTGGTTGATGTTTAGCATGTTGTTCTTAAAATGCCTTTATATGTACTCATACAGGACAATATTGAGAACAATGTTGTTTTCCATCGAGGTTAGTTTCATCGCATTGCTTATATGTACTCACTGTTCAGGATATCGGTAGCTGGTACCATATAGCCTGGGGCTGATAAGGGATTAATCGTCGAATCGGACATTTCACTGAATATATCTGTAACCCATTTATCAGTAGGTTAACTAGGGCCATATTTAATATATCTGAGGCTACATAGCAACATGCATTGTACTGAATGACTAAATATGCAATCCCAGGCTACATAGCAACAAGGAAGAGTGTTACCTTAATGTTCTGATGATGTCTAGATATACATGTAATAAAATCTTATATAATGGGATGGAGGGAGTGTTGTACTACATCATTTTGCAATTGTTGTTTAACTTTTAATATTAACTTGGTGCTTTTAGGTACACATGTCATTGCTAAAGATCCACACTTCGACCCTTTCAGCGTATGTGGCAATGAGATATTCATGAACCAGCATCAAGTGAGGAAACTGATAAAGATTGTTATTAAAATGGGTCAAAAGATGTCAATCGAACTATATGTTTACACTTTATGCAAGACAACAGTGAACTGCAGGATGGTAAGTAAGAACCCTGTAGCCTTCTTTTTACTGCCCGTAATGAGTTGTGTTAGATGATAATGTCTGAATATTTTTTCCTTTGCAGTGGATCCTGAAGCAGTTTACTCAAGATTACCTCTCAAACTACATGATTGGCGGCCGGCCATCACAAGGGGTTGGACTAGAGTCGTGCGTGCCTTCTGCATCCAGGAGAGCACAATAGGGCCATTCCGCTTCACCTTGTTCAGCAACCAGAATGTATGTCGCCTCTTTTTTTACCATCTGTAATATGACAAGTATAGAACCCTGGTTCATCATTCTTTATTTGGTGCTCATGTAATTCTTAAACATATGTACCTGTGAATTGAATAATGCATTGGTTGTTTGAACTTGATGGATATGAATAAAGCTATAACCTACTTTCAAGTTTAAGTTAGGTACAATTTTAAATAGCAGCAATTAAATTAGGGCAAAATTACGGTGTGCAGGTCATTACGGCACACACGGTTAATAAAGCACAGCGTGTGCGATATACATCATAATCCGACATGGTTCACGGAGTGGAAGCGTGTGTAACAATGTACACAGTTGCTGTTTGCAAAGCGTGTGTGATGTCAGACACAATCACATATGGTGCGGGAAAACTAAATGTGTGTTAATGTCTACCTATCGTACACGGTTTATAATTATGAACTGTTTGTGATGTGCCAGGCATCGTAAACGTAGAGCCAGTTTGGTACGTGCCTAGAAAACTCCCATGCCTGGAATCTGCCTGGGCCTGGAATCTGCCTGGGTTTAGGTAAAAACCACAAAACTCCGACTGCGATGGCAATGCCAACACAAATGAGTAGCAAGGATGAATCGTTTCGGATATGCAGACATCGGAAACAGTTATAGAGGGGCAACTGTATGCATCAAGGCTCCCTATCCCCGACGGTTTCTGGGTCGTATGGGAAGGACCCCCCCCCCCCCCTATCGCCCACACTCACTAGGTGACGGTTCCGAGCGCCCTCGTGGAAAGGGGTTAAAAACTGTTTGTATAGCACCGATGCGTACCAGTGCATGACCACCAATTTTAATAAAGAAACCATATCAAAGCCTTGCTAAGTCTTATTTGTGATACCCTACTTTACTTGATAATTGTCCTCATCATATGTATCCACCGTGGTTGGTGTTACAGTTGTTTTATGGATGGGTAAGTGAACAGTGTAAGATGAAACTAGATTTTGCAGCTGGAGGATCTTTTATGGAGGGGGTAAGTGAACAGTGTAGGACAAAACTAGATTTTGCAGATGGAGGATCTTTTATAGATTATAATGTTACTCGAGCCTAGGGTTGTTAGATAAAATCCGTCCTAATCATTAGGCTTGAGAATTAGATAAAAAAAGGGATATAGAGGAGTAGAGCTTGATTGTCATTGTATTAAATCCTACTCCCAGTTTGGAAAGGTAGAAAATATGAGCGGAAATTTTCAATATGACTCTAATGTTGTTTTCCAGATCATAAAAGTTTATACTGAGTGTTTGTAGGTACCTAAAGGAAAATGGAACGTTACACCAAGCATACTAGTGTCCTCCATTAACTAGTGCCTTGCACTGTGGGCGAGTAGCGAGTAATCCGCTGATTAGCTAGTCGGGTGGGGTGGCCGAAGGCTACCTGTAGATAACTTTGTCTCTTCATCTGTGGAGGGTTTCTACCCTTTCCTTCTATAATATATGATACGCACACTCGTGCGTATTTGAGTTTTTTTTTAGTGTCCTCCATTAACAAATCTTGTGAAATGCCTACATAAAACAAGACCGCTTATGTTTCACAAGCGTGTTAGCCTGAGAGGATGGTGCAATAGAAAAACCAAAGACTTGAATGAAAGCAAAAGAAGAATGTAGAGGTAAGTCAATGCACTATTAAACCTCATATAGACATAATCAAGGAACTTGCTATATTGAAAAAGGAAAGCTACAATATTATTCAACTCGATAGAGAACTGACTTCCCTCATTAAAGGATGCATTAAAGTATGGATGCAGGAGAAACCTATATTGCCATTCTCCTTCAGAGGTACGTCCTACTATGGTTTATGTGACATTGGTTTCTCAATTAATGTTATACCTTACATTTCTTATGGCGAAATACACGATGAATATAATTTTTAGAAAGAACTTATCGTATTCTTCAAAATGTTCATATATTTTTTGGTACCTTTATCCATCCTGTTGATCTTGTTGTGTTCGAGATACCTGAAGATTATTTTTGTCCTATTATACTTGGAAGATCCTTTTTGAACACTACCAGGTGTTAAAATAGACCACAAAGAGGAAAGTTTCTCACAAGTTAAAGCAAGAAGAAATTAAATTCCATTTTTCTAAGTTAAAAAATAAGCCCTATCACCAGGAACCCAAGGAATGCGAGGAGAAAACTATAGCCTAGCTCGCTACAATTTATTTTGGAACCCCAAAAGACGAACTAGAAATAAGCCTAACATAACAGGAACAAGGGGTCAACGTTCAAAAAAAAATTTAAATTTGATTGGATAATGGATTCAACTCCAGCTGTAGATCCACCTATAAATGAAATTTATGAAGTGTCTGAGTGGAAAGGAGATGACGAACTCCCACCTCTTGAACTCAAACCACTACTGGAGGACCTCATGTACAAATTTTTGGATAAACCAAAATATTACCTATCATTATAAATGCTAATCTTTCAGGGGGCACGAGAGGATAAACTTTTGGTAGTGTTAAAAGGGCACCGTATGGTTTTCAGATATTCCATGAGTGAAATAAAAGGTACAAGCCCGTCCATTTACACACAAAGCATACCTATAGAAAAAGGAGCTAAAGCGGTTATTGAGAGTCAACGGAGGCTGAATCCCTATACAAAGGATCTGGTGAGAAAACGAGGTAGTAATACGTTTAGTTGACGCATGTATTATTTACCACATACTGGATAGTATATGGGTCAACCAGTTAACTCTAAACCTAAAAAGGGAGGGCTCTCCATTGTACCAAACAATAATAATGAACCAAACCCTACCAGAACTATCATTGGGTACCGTATGTGCGTTGATTATATGAAATTGAATAAAGAAACCCACAAGTATCATCATCCACTGCTTTTCATTGATGAGATGCTTGACAGGCCTTAACCTGCAGCGTTGTCACGAGTAGCCGTGTGAGTTGAGTTGGGCCTTAGTAATCCTATGCTAGGATGTAAATAACATTTCCAAGCCTATGATCCAAATACATATTTATTCCGCTTCAAAAATTGAAATGCCCCGAGCCTTTGTTCCTGTCAATTGTACTACTTCCGGTTTCCACATGGTGGTGCTTTGAAGCAAAGTTATTTTTGTTGGGTGGTACATTTTTCATTTAGTATCTTCCTATTCCGCGTGTAGGGCTGAGCGGGCTGAGCAAATGCCCCCTCCCTCCGGTGTGCGGGACAACCCGTGCACTTGCCTTCTTTTTTTCAGCTTCTTTCTTTCCGAGCGATTTTTGGAAGGTTCTCCTCTCAGGGGTTTTCTCTATATTTCCCTGTCAGTTCTATCTGTTTTCTTCCAGCCTTTTATGTTTCCTTTCTGATCGTTTCTTATTTTCCTTTTCCTTTTTTTAATTTGTGAATTATTTAAAATGTTTGATTATTTTGGAAATCCAGGAATATTTTTAAAACAAATACCTTTTGCAAATCCATGAACATTTTTAAGTAACAAAGTTTTTTAAGTTTGCTTGAATAGTTTTAAATTTTGGAAGATTTTATAAATTTTTGAACATTTAGAATATTGATCGAGGGAAACTTTGTAAATCCAGAACCATGTTTACAAATTTAGTTTTTTTAGAATAGCGAGTATTTTTTAAAATGTATTATATTTCTGAATTTACTAACATTTTTGAAAATTTCTTAGCATGGTTTAATTCATGAACTTTTTATTTGGAACATTTTTAAATTTTCGTGAATTTAAAATTTTGAGAATACTTTTTTAATTTTGAAACATTTTAAAAACTTCAGCATTAGTCGGTTTTGTGAAAAAAAAACTGGTTCTAAATCAGTCTGCCTAATCTTGTGTACTGAATAACAACTGGAGCAGTTGACACAGATATTTTAAGGCTAACCCACACTTTATTTAGTTCATAATGTGGTCAGGGATACAACTAATGTTTTCATTGATGAGATGCTTGACAGGCCTTAACCTCCAGGGTTGTCACGGGTAGCCGTGTGAGTTGAGTTGGGCCTTAGTAATCCTATGCTAGGATGTAAATAACATCTCCAAGTCCATGATGCAAATACATAATTATTCCGCTTCAAAAATTGAAGTGCCCCGAGCCTTTGTTCCTGTCAATTGTACTCCTTCCAGTGTCCACGTGGTGGTGCTTTGGAGCAAAGTTATTTTTGTTGGGTGGTACATTTTTAATTTTGTATCTTCCTATTCCGCATGTTGGGCTGTGCCGGCTGCGCGAATGCCCCCCCCCCCCCCCCCTCCCCCTCCCCTCCCGGCGCGCAGGACATCTTCTTTTTTTTTCCAGCTTCTTTCTTTCCAGGCAGTTTTTGGATGGTTCTCCTCTCAGGGGTTTCTCTATATTTCCCTGTCAGTTCTATCGGTTTTCTTTTAGCCTTTGATGTTTCCTTTCTGATTGTTTATTATTTTCATTTTCCTTTTCTTAATTTGTGAATTATTTAAAATGTTTGGTTATTTTGGAAATCCAGGAACATTTTGAAAACAAATACTTTTTGCAAATCCACGGACATTTTTAGGTAGCAAAGTTTTTGAAGTTTGCTTGAGTAGTTTTAAATTTTGGAAGATTTAATAAATTTTGAAAATTGATCGAGGGAAACTTTGTAAATCCAGAACCATGTTTAGAAATTTAGATTTTTTTAGAATAGCGAGTATTTTTAAATTTTTTGTTATATTTCTGAATTTACTAACATGTTTGAAAATTTCTTAGCATTGTTTAATTAATGAACTTTTTATTTGGAACATTTTGAAATTTTCATGAATTTAAAATTTTGAAACATTTTAGAAACTTCAACATTAGTCGGTTTTGTGAAAAAAAAAACTAGTTCTAAATCAGTCTGCCTAATCTTGTGTGCTTAATAAAAACTGGAGCAGCTGACTCGGAACATTTTTTAAGGCCAACCCACACTTTATTTAGTTCATAATGTGGTCAGACATACAACTAAGAACATCTCCAACAGCCCAAGGCAAGGCCAAGGCTTAAAAACTAGTATGACGCCAAGGTTGGTTGGTTTCACAGCCAGCGCTGGCTCTAACAACAGCTTATAATGCAGCAAGAAAAATGCAGCGCAAGACGACTCGTCGGGCATTGCATATATGGCATTTTGGACACAAAATGAGTTTGAAACATTTAAAATGCAATGAACATGACATATAAAATTTCACACAAACAAGTTGATGAATAAAAGTTCATGCCCACAAGTTCAAAATCATGCCCACAAGTTCATCCAACCAAGTTCAAAATGCAAACCAAGTTCAAGACACAAATGAAAGACACATCAATCCTCTTCCTCGTCTTCGTCTTCATCATCTTCCGAAGACGATTCTTCCGCCTCCGAAGATGAATCTTCCTCCCTCTCCTCATCATGCACCGCATCATGTGAAGCTCCGACGGTGTTGGCAAGATCTTCAACGGCATCTTCATGGAAATGTGTGTGAGGAGGCACATCGAAAGACATGCCACCTATGGCGGCCGGAGGTGCACCCATGCCTCCCATGAGACAAGCAAAACGCATGCCTCCCATGGCGGCCATAGCGTCGGGGGATGCTCCAAAGCCACCCATGCCTCCCATGGCGGCCGGAGGTGCACCTATCCCTCCCATGGCACCTAAACCGCTCATGGTACCTCCGAAGCCACCCATGCCACCCATGGCGCCGAGGCCACCGCCACCCATGGCGCCGAGGCCACCGCCACCCATGCCGCCGAGGCCACCGCCACCCATGCCGCCAAGGCCACCACCACCCATTGCGCGAATCATGGCTCTTTTTTGCATCAACACTTCTTCACGGGCAAGATTGACATATTCCTTTTGGGCTTCATTGAGGTTGGATGTGTCCGAACAAGTGCTTCTCCCATTCCAACAATCTAGTTCGCTCCTCATTGCTCACCTTCCTCTCCTCCAAAGCTACCTTCCTCTCCTCGGCCGCCACCCTTCTCTCCTCGGCCGCCAACCTCCTCTCCTCGGCATGCATCTTGGTTCCTTGCCATTTTCCTCACCTCGTTGGCTTCTTTTCTTGCCTTCACAATTGCTTCCATAGCATTTTTGAGCTCATCATATCCTTTCCTCTTCTTCTTTTCGGTTTTGTCTTTCTTGCACTCATCCGGTCGTTTTGGCTTCGAGTATGAAACCGAGTTGGGTGTGGGGCTTCTCTTGACGTCATCACTTGATGCATCATCCTCCTCCTCATCATCATCATCATTCAACTTAATTGTTCGCTTGCGTTTGTTGCTCAAATGCAAATCATCCAAATCTTCACGCTTCTTCCATTTCTCATCATCCTTCAACAACTTGTAGCAATGAGGCAAGGTAAAGACCCTTCCTTTCTTGATCTTCCCTTCTTGGTTTTCCTCTCCTCTTCTTTGACCAAGTTTTGTGCAATGTTGTACTACAAGAAAAACAAAACAAGTTAGCACTTCGGACACCAAAAACAAGTATGATGAACATGTATGAGATGCCACTTACTCTATCATCCTCATTTGTGCCACTTGGGTTAATCTTGTCAACTGCCTTTTGTGCGGCCGCCCACTTTTGACAATCCGAGTTGATTGTCGACCATCGGGACCGAAGTGATCTCTCGGAGCGGTCAATTCCACTCACGTTGTGAGCATCAAAGTGTTCTTTCATTCGCCCCCAATAAGCATCTCTACTTTGATCACCTCCAACGGATGGATCCCTCGACACTTGCAACCAAGTATTGCATAGTAAGATGTCATCTTTGTTGGTGTAATTGCCCGCTCTTCCTTTCGGCGCGTCGACAATGCCCTCACCCTCCTCGTCCACCTCAAACTCATGGTCTTCGAAATGGATGTCATTGGTTTGAGACCAATGCGAATTGTTGGACCCAACACCCATAGTTGACATGTATGCATCATCGTTGAGACTACAAGGTTTTTTGAACAATGCAAATAAGCTATCTATATAATGATGCATTGAAAAAATAACAAAAAAATAAAAGTTGGAATTTTTTAACCTTGGGGGCATTTCGTCAAACACGTGGTGTGCGTCGGCGGCCGACTCAACGAGTGAGCTCGCCTGCGCTTCGGTAGCCGCCGCGCCCGTCAAACGCCCTGCAAGCTTCTTTCCCTTCGCCTTCGAGCTGCTGGAGCCGTCCGCCGCCTTGTTCTTCTTCGCGGATGTCTTGCCCTTCTTCGGCCGCGCCGCATTGGGGAGCTTCGAGGGTGCGGCGGCGGCACGGGACGGCGCCGGCGCGACGCCCCCATCGCCGTGGTCATCCGCGGGGGCAAGAAGAGGCTGCGCGCGAGGCCGATGCTCGGCGGAGCTCCGGCGGTGACGACGCCAACGCTCCCCGCGCTAGGGTTTCCGGCGGCGGCGGCGGCGGGGGAGGGGTCGCGGCTGTATAATGGGGTGAGCGGAGTGCCGGCGCGTGCGTCCATGGTGAAGTCCGCCGGCGCGAGCGCTCGAGTGTGCCGCGCGCGGAAGCGGGCGCCCTAAATACACCGCGCAGGATAGCGTATCCGACAGCGTGCCCAACTTGTTATAGCGCGCGCATGGTTTTTGCGCGCCCGCTGGAGCCACCCGCCGCGTTGCGCGCGCGCTAAAACGGCCTAATTTACGGCGCGGCGCTAGTTTAGCGCGTCTGTTGGAGATGCTCTAATGTTTTTCATTGATGAGATGCTTGACAGGGCTTAACCTCCAGCGTTGTCACGGGAGTTGGGCCTTAGCAATCCTATGCTAGGATGTACTCCCTCCGTCCAGAAATACTTGTCGTAGAAATGGATGCAAATGGATGTATTTAGAACTAAAATACATCTAGATACATCCATTCCTCGGACAAGTATTTCCGGACGGAGGGAGTACTAAATAACAGTCTGTCGCAGTGCAGATGGTCAGTTTCTGGGCTCTTCAGCACTTGTCTTTCGGGGAGTCATTGAGCCAACGATACTAGAAGCATATGCATGCAGATAGGCTCTAGCTCTAGCGGAAGACTTGGTTGCCGATAGGCTGCGTATAGCATCTGATTGTCTGAGAGTCATCAACGACCTACAGAACCAAGTGCATCGAGGCGAGTACTGTATGATTTTACGTGATATTTATGAGAGTAGGTCGAAGTTTCTTAGTTGTGATTTTGTTCACGAACAACGCAAAAGCAACGGTGAAGCACACAATTTAGTTAGGATGGCTACTACCTTAGATTTTGGCCGTCATGTGTGGCTTAATGGTCCTCCGGAGAATCTTTGTATCCCTCAAAATATTCTGATATGAAATAAAGCGCGTTGTTTCTTAAAAAAAGATGCAAATAACATTTCCAAGTCCATGATCCAAAAAAATATTTATTCCGCTTCAAAAATTGAAATGCCCAGAGCCTTTGTTCCTGTCAGTTGTACTGCTTCCAGTTTCCACGTGGTGGTGATTTGAAGCAAAGTCATTTTTGTTGGGCGGTACATTTTTCATTTACTATCTTCCTATTCCGCGTGTAGCGCTGGGCAGGCTTTAGCCAGGCTATGAGCTTCAACATTCATATCACGCTTCTCATGGATGAGTTCCAACGTCACAAAGTCCCGCGTCTTCCTCTTTGCTTCACGTATGACAGATTTTGACGTCCCATGGTAATCCCTCTTTATGTGGTTGACAGTCGCCATGCAGCCAGACGCCACCACAATCCTTTGACATGCAAGATCAGAAGCCAACAAACATCACCTCGCTACTTGCCATTGCTTCCGGTACCTCCTTTTGTGAGCTGTTTTTTCTAGAAACCGGAAGGGTTAGTTACAATACAAGGCCACGCTAGCTGCCGGTCAGCCGACGCTAGCTTTTGGCCGGTCATATGCTAGCCCCATGTTTCAATTACCAACAACGGTTTCCCTCTTCACCTCCTTCATCAGCAAATCCTTCAACGGCCGGAGAAAATTTCATCACCGATCACAACAAAATAACCACTTCGATAACAGATCTGACAAAAAATAAAAAGTCACCGGTCCCAGCACAAATCATCGTGGGTTCTAGAAAAAGACGTCGCTAGTTGTAGCAATGGTCCTACCCCTGGACGCAAAAATGGGAGCGACGGCTACCAACACACACACACCCCGCTCGCAGCTCGTTCCAACTTCTCCATAGCCGGTTGCAGGACCTTATGTTGACCGTTGTAGCTCCACCACCGGCGGTGGCCTCTGGCTCCAGCAAAGTTCATCGCCGGTTTCAGCATTATTTTTGCCGTTCTTAGCAAAATATGTCGCCGGTTGCAGCAAAAAACATCACTATGCAGGATCCCAAAAGTAGTTGCCGATTCTAGCTAAAAATGCAACCAATCGCAGCAAAAAACTAACCTGTTATAGATAAGGGAGCGGGGACAAAAGTGATGCATGGGCCCCACACGTGCATGGCCAGCCAAAACAGGGACACATGGGTCGCATGGTCCGTTGGATCAAGTAAGATCCAACGACCAGTGCGTGACCCGCGTGCCCTTGGGCCGGTCAGCCGGATAACAAGGTTTACCTAGTTACAACGGGCCAGGTTCCCTTGGTCCAAAAATGGTTCTGGGTCACTCGGCCTCAACAAGTTTTTTCATACACACTTGTTTTTTTGGGTATACAATTTTTGCATATATGAGAAACATTTTCTCTCACTACTGGAAACAGCTTCTTTGCCCTCCGCCATGGCAGACGGCAAAGGCATAGATTCCGGATGGCAAACATCTTTGCTGTCCGCCAGCAGATGGCAAACTGCGCGTCTTAATAGATGCCAGCAAAGGCCTTCTTTGCCATCTGCTTTTGAGAAACTGACGGCAAACGATTGTGCCGTCCGCCGTCTGAGGCCAGCAGACGGCAAAGACTACGAACGGCAGTGGGGTGGCGTCGAGCCGTTAGGGCGTTAACGGCGCTATTTGCCGTCCGCCGGCGGACGACAACGATTCAAATGTCTTTGCCGTCCGCCAGCAGACGGCATAGCTGACTAAATAGGCAGCCAGTGTTCCCAGTTTGTACAGGTGACTGCCACGTGTCTTCTTTGCCGTCTGCTAGCAGACGGCAAAGAGGCTATACATCCCGTGTTTGCATTTATATCCATTCAATTTCACTGGAATTCACACACAGATATACATATATATCTTTTTTCACAGGCACAACAAACATATGCTCTATGCAACACATATATAGCTCCATCCATGACAACATATATACATACATAAGAAACATAGTATCATCCATACATCTTACACTACTATCACAATATTCATCCAACACATTGTTCCATGCATCCATATAACAAGTTCCACATTATTCTTCGATAAAAACAAAAACAAGAACAGAGAAACAAGCACTCCATCCATGCAAGCTTCCATATAGTGAATTAAATCTGCAAAATGGGAAACAAGAAAGTTAGAAGAAGAAGAGGAAGAAAACTAGAAGAAGAAGAAGAAGAAGTAGAAGAAGAAGAAGAAGAAATAGAAGAAGACTAGAAGAAGGAGAAGATTTTCTCCATCTTATTATGTCATTTGTGGACTAAATAGGCTAAATTATGTCATAAATGGACTAAATAGGCTAAATAATAAGAAAAGTGCCATTTTGAGCTAACGTAGCAAATTATGCCATTTTTGACCTAACTAAGCTTATTGTGTCATTTTAGAGGACAACAAGCTAAGTATATGACATTTATGATGTTAGCAAGGTTATGATGCCATTTACGAATAAAAACAAGTAAGAGGAGCAAAAGAAGAAGAAGAAGAAGAAGAAGAAGAAGAAGAAGAAGAAGAAGAAAAGAAGAAGAAGAAGATTACCTCTTCCTTGATTTTCTTCATCTTATTATGTCATTTGTGGACTAAATAGGCTAAATTATGTCATAAATGGACTAAACAGGCTAAATAAGAAGAAAAATACCATTATCACAGAGGTGTAGGAATGGTCGGGGTTGCGCCTTTGGCAGACGGAGGTGAAGGACCGGTTGGGGTTCCGGCGTTGGCAGACGCGGAAGGATTGGTCGATGCTTGTCGGGAGCCATGCTGAACCAAAGATCATTTCCAATAATGTCTCGTTAGCATGATGCAAAACTGAAATGTGAATAGTAGTAACTAAGGACCATTCAAATCAAACTCACCGTGCCCGCCGGAGAAATCTGGGGCATCGGCGAAGCGGCCTGACCGCTTTTCTCGCACATGGTCTGCACATTTGGTTCTCACGAGTCAGTCATATTAGTTAGTAATGCGAACATTACGTGCATGATTGGGCTAATATGCACAAGAAACGTACCACGATGAGCTCGTATAGGGCCCGGTGATACGCATCGTTCTGGTTCCTCTCCTCCTCCAACAGCTTAGCTGTCCTCTCCTCCCTCTCCCTCTCTCTCTCCGCCGCCTCCCTTTTTGCCTCCTCCAAAAGCGCCTGGGTCTTCAATCTCTCTTCCTGTACCGCTGCCTGCAACACAACACTCCTCGTTAGCATTGTAATCATCAACGGACGCACACACAATGTAATGAACGAAATGTCAGAAAGTCCGTATAACTAACCGCCACGGCGAGCTCCGCGGGTCGTGCACGAGGCGTTATCTCAGGATCAGAGCTACTCTGGCGCTTCTTGATATGCGGGAGAGTCTTAGGACAACGTAACTGTCCATCAGCAATGGCTTGAGAGCCATGGGACCTCCCGCCACCAGATATCATCACCAGCTCTGTATCAAAAGGATCCTGGCTCGGGTTAAATTCCTCCCCTTTCCCCGTCTTCCCCTCGTCTTTGTACTTCACAAGCTTGTGGTGGGAGAAGATGTTGGTGAAGTTCTCTGGATGATCTAGGTCAGACATCGTGAATGCCTTGGCCTTCTTCTTGCGGTAGTGCGCCTGAGAGAGAGGAACAAAATATTAGTTAATTAGGGCTCAAGCTAGCATTAAGAATGATATTACTATGTAAATAGGTCATTTTGGAGCTAAGAAAGGCTATTATATCATTTTCGAGGAAACTAAGCTAAGTTTAGGTCATTTTGAAGCTAAGAAAGGTTATTATGTCATTTTCGAGGAAAATAAGCTAAGTTTAGGTCATTTTGGAGCTAAGAAAGATTATTATGCCATTTTTTTTACCAAAGTATGCTAATTATGTCATTATTGAGCTATCCAATGTAGTTATGCCATTTTTAACTAACTAAAGCATATTAAGTCATTTTATAGAGCTATCTATATGGACGTGGCGATTTGGTGCCCGAGCCCAGCTGATCCCGAAATCGTTGGCGTCTGTTCTGGCTCGGGATCCGTGAATTTCGGTCTGACGCATCTGACGCTGAGCGGCGAAAAAGGAGCATGCGACAGAATACGGGGTAGGAAACAGTATCTTTGGCGTGGGCCCAGAACGTAGGGAGGAGACGGCGTTTGTGCAAGAGAACTCTGGTCCATGGACCAGATCGGTAGAAGCGCACCTGAGCCAGGGATCAGATCGGCAGAACCCTCGTCGTCCCTCCTTTCCACCCAAAACACGTTGTCTCCGTTTTGAGCGCAGGTCCTTGCGGCGGCGCTGCGTTGTGCACCCGCGGTGACTGGAATAGTGGAGGATTCCGGGCTAGAGTTGCTCCATACCGTTTGACATGTTAGTTCCCGCAGATCTGCAAATAGTTTTCTAGGATTTATTCTGCAGTATGTCTAACGAACAGACCTTGGTGGCGGCCATTGTTGTCTTCTTTCAGGTTCCATTACGAGAGGAGTTCTCTGACAACCTTGAGCAACCAGATCCGGTTTCTCTCTTGTTGCCCAACAACGGAGCTGGCCTTGCCGTTCCTGAAGACTCGAATGTTGAGTCTGGGTGTGCTCAGCAGCTCGGCGGTGATGGTACTGAAAGGGCAGGAGCTAGCGGCCGCCGTCGTCAGGAACTCAGGATGCATCTCCGACGAGGTCGGCGCAACCGACTGACATAGTCAACCCAGAGGCACCAGGCTGGACTAATAGGTGTGATCCCATATCCTACCAATGTTGGTCTGTATATTCAGCTTTGACTGCATGTTCGTCTGCACATCCACATGTTCTGTCTGAAAAATGTTTTACTTTGCAAAAATCGTTAGCATAAAAGACCCTATCAAGAAGTAAGCCGTAGCACTGCAGTCCATGCTTGATGCCTAGTTTAACAATCAGAAGCACTTTCAACATACTGTTAATATTGTTGAAGTAGAATTAATAGACAGCAAAATTATTCTTTTATTTGAACTCGTACGTAGAGTGAATACTGAACATCTGCAAAAAAAACAGGTTATGGCTGGGCTGTGCGCCACCAGACAGGACATCTTGACCCTCTCGGATGAGCGCTCTGGAGAAATTGATTTGCAACACAGAGGAACCTACAAAGAATTTAGTACGCCCTACCCGAGTTTCGATTCAGTTGGTGAGGCATACGACTTCTACAATCTATATTCTTGGGATGTCTTTGGTATCAGATTTGGTAAAAGCAAACTAAATGCCGAGAGGACGAAATGCATGCAGGAGATCGTATGTGGTTGCTCGGTGAGTAATGAGCTTTTGCTCAAATATAATACATTTCAGAGTAAATGTGTTTTGCTGTGTCGTCGATGTGCTCTCCAAGCGCGGTAGTGTCTGATGTTATGTTTTGTTGGCCGATAGTAGGTCATGCAGATGCGAGTGTCCAGTGCTGATTAGGCTGTCGCGCGCGACGGACAACAGGTGGTACATCACAGAGCACCGTGAAAGCTTCAACCATTGAATGTCCTTAACAATGGGTGAGAAGGTGCACTGGCCGTCACACAAGCACATCGACGCATACACAAGATTTAATAAAGCAAACTTAGGGAAAACAATCTGAACCTTGGGAAGGTGTACAACATAATTGGGAGCTTCTTTGGTTCGGTCAAGAAGGTGCCCTTCATGAAGAAGACCCTAAGAAATATTTGCAGGAAGATAAGAGATAAGCCACAAATCACACGTTGAAGACATACATGCCTCCGTCAAGCCCAATGCATGTTTTTGTCAGGCATTACATGAGGTTACAGTTTGACCACGAGCGTGAGGAAAGCTACCAGGAGAAGAGGATGATGATTGCAAGCATTTTTTATGTGTACAATTTGATTATCTGACAGAAATGCATTTACACTTCATATATGTCAGGCATTTGTTTACATGAATCACTAACGGACAGAAAAACCGAACTATATTATGACAGGGTGGAGTTGACAGGAGGACCAATTTGGCGATAGAACGACATGCAAGTAAAATTTACACCATGGCTATGTTTGAGGAGTTTGGTCACCTCCTAATCGAATGGACGTTGTACAATGTCAAGGAAGTAGAGAAGATGAGGAAATATGTTACAAAGCACAACAATGTAGCTAAAATGGAAAAATGGAGCAGAGGATCAGTCAGAGTTTACGTGCGAGTGTGGCCAGTTCAAGCATACTGGGATGTCATGCAGCCATGTCTTAGGGTAACTAAACCTGACAAAAAAATTGCTGCACATAAATCGAATTTCTGTACAAGAAATTTAAACATAGTGTAATGCACGGGTCATGGATATACTTCATCTGGAGATCCCTGTGAAGAATATACTCAAGCGGTGGACCAAGGACACGAGGGACATGCTTCCCCAACACCTGGTTCAGTGTATCAGAAGGACAATTCAGTTAACTTGTCGTTCTCGTGCAGGAACTCGATGTTATATCTGAAAGCCATGGAAGTCGTGCAGATGGGCAATTCGAATGCAGAATAATTCAAGCACACTTTTGCTGGTCTGGAAGCTTTGTTGGTGAGTATCGCACCTTTAGCTGAGAAGAGGGATGGTTTGGGGTTTGAGGATCTGATAGCAGGTTTGGCCACTGGTAGATTGCCTGGCAATGGAGAGGTTGCGTTTGTGCGGGGCGACGGTGCTGACAAATGCAAGGAAATCTGTGTGAATGCCCTTGAAGGTCTAGCAGCTCCATATAAGCATAGTGGGGTCAGCAGACTGAGTAATAGCAGTGACAAGGCGCGTTACGAGGGTCTGAGTAAATGTACCAGGTTCTTCAACGTTTGTCAGAGCGAGGGGCACAAGCGAACTACTTGTCCCGAAACAGGAGATGCCACCAAGAAACCACGGAAGCCAGGTAAATGCAAGAATTGCGGCATGGAAGGGCATCGCCGGAACACTTGTGCGAGGCCGCTCGGTGCTGCTGAGAAATGAGTTCTGAAGTTTTAATTTGTAATCTGTATTGTAGTACCTTTTAGGATTTTCTAGTGTTTCAGTGAGCATTGCTCCATGCTTGTTCCTCAATTACCAGAGGCATACTACATATTGTACCAGTAGAGTACCAAGTTTGATAATGTTCATCTGTACTAAATTTGGTTTACTGGTTGCTGGAAATATTGCTTCTTACTGTTGGGGTATCTCTGGCATCTGCCTGGTTCATATTTGTGGTCGCCTACACTAGCTAGTGTTCACGTCTCAGGTTTAGAGCACGGGCTTGTATGATGAATGTGTCTGCTGCTGACACTTGGCCGGCATGCAGGATACAGCAGTGTATTTTCCCAGTTCATCGTGAGTTGTGCGCACGGGTAGATTCAAAATTTGAACTGCTAGAAAGATTATATGCAAGTACTATAAGACAGGTGGCAAGATGGCATGCCTGAAAGCAGTATAAGAGTATACCATCCGGCAATTAATGTTCGTCAGTTTTGGGGTCATGAATTCTGTCTGTAGAAGTTGCCTGGCTGAGGTTTCACATCTGGGGGTAGAGTTGGGAGCTGCGTGGTATGGAATGTGTGTCAGTTCTTTGTGGTTACGACTGTAGAACTAATGTAGTATGAGTTTGAATGCGACAATTTCCCTGTCTGTGTTCTTGATGTGGTTTGCATCCATGATTTATCTGCGTGTGCATCCCTCCTAGCTGGCAACACTGCAATTTCTGAGAGTGCGGTCATGTGTGCAGGCATCCACATGATCAGTAGGCCTAAGTTTGAACCGGTCGTGTCTCTGCTGATTTCCTTCAGGAGTGTTACACTAGGAAATATGTATGCATGTCCAAGCTGGAGGCGTCCATGCGTCAGGTGGTTTTAACTTGTAATGTACACACGCGTGCGCCTGCTCGAATAGAAATTCAAAACTTGTATGTGTGATCGGGGGATGGGGTGTGCCATCACATAAGAGCTGTGGTGGATACTGGGCGTCAGGTTCATCCTCCATGTGTTCTACTCTGCTAGCAGCAATGGTGCCGGTGTGGAGCGCCCGGACTGACTTAAGTGTTGCTGCCGTGTTTGCAGCATCGGCGACGATGACTGGCGCGGAGTGCTCTGGTGATCGCGCACCCGCTCCCGACCAGAAAACGAAGGTGAGTGAAATAAGCTGTGTTTTCGTTTTCCTCTGGACCTCCCGCACTGGTTTAACTTGGTCGTCCCAGTCACAGCCGGAGGTGCTCCTGCGGCTGGGCGGAGGAGGAGGATCCAGACGCAGACATGACTGCTGCTTTGGCCTTTGGGTGGCGGCTGATGGATTGGCAGGGGAACGGCAAGGGATATTTATTCCAGTTAGGTGGCCGTTAGCTCGGGAATTTCCTATTTGCCGCACGTTGCGGCAAATTGTCGCCGCAACGCACAGGCAGAGATGCGCATCGAGCGATTAGGGCCGGCCCATCTCATGACTGCAGGCAAACCTTTCTGTTTCCGGTTTTGGGAATGTTCCACGGGTTTTCAGCCGGTTTATTTCGGTTTTGTGAACCTTCTAGAAGATCCAGAACCATGTTTTCTTTCTTTTCCTTTTTCATTTTCGTTTTTTCCTGTTTCTTTTTCTTTCCTCTTTTATGTTTTTTAGATTCCTTGTTTATTTTCATTCCTATTTTTTTTCATTTTCATTTTCTTGTTGAAAAAATGTTCGAAAATTCTAAACATGTTTGCCTTTTCCAAAATTTGTTTGTTTTTTCACAAAATATTCTAGCTTAATAAAATTCAGAAATTCATCAAAGTTCAGAAAATTCAAATTTTGTTCGCATCTTTCAGAAATGTTCTAAAATTAAAAAAATGATCAAAATTCAACAAAGGTTGTGTTTCCAAATTGTGTTTGTAAATTCAAAAAATATTCGCACTTTTAAACATTGTTCGTGTACTATTTGTTTTTATATTTTTCAATGTTATTTTAGTTTGAAAAATGTTCTGAAATTTCAAGAAAGATTATTGATTCTAAAATCGATCAATATTCAAAAAAGATTGTGTTTTCAATATTTGTTCATAAATACAAAAAATGTTCACATATTAAAAAAATGTTCGGAATGTTTCTGCTAAAAAATTTCACAACTTTTCAGAAAATGTTCCCAATTTCAAAAAATGTTCATGTTTAATTTTTTGTGTTTAAAAATATGTTCCCTTTTCAAAATTGTTCAAAATTTTCTAAAAATTGTTCGTGTTTTCAATTTTTGTTCGGGAGTTTTAAAAAATGTTCGCGTTTGCACAATTTTCATTTTGGAATTTGAAAAATGTTCCTGTTTTCAGAAAAAAAATGTTCATGATTTCGAAAAGTGTTTCAATTTTGTAAAACAAATCGCAAATTTGGACAGTGTTTGCGTTTCACAAACACTCAGTTTTAAAAAAAAAAACTGCTTTCAAAATTCTAAAATTAATTTGGATCTGCGCTACTTATTGGTTCTTATAGGTTGACGCTGTTGCCTAATCATAAAATCACGCTAGCTAAGCTGGTTGCAGCTCGTCGTTGGCGGTATGAGATCGCTGGATCGATTCCCAGCGAAGTCGAAATTTTTTGGAGCTACAGATGTTCGCTGAAGGTCATGGGCCGGCCCAGTCAGAGGCCACCTGTGCGAAACTGCGTCTCTTCGCCCCAAAGAGCGGCACATAGGAGGTCCCGTTAGCTCGACCCGTCGCCCGTAGTGGAAAAGGTCGGCCCAGAACAGTTTCCGGGCCGTCAGGCTATCTCCTGTACCACGACGTCCGTCCGTTTGGACCAGGAGTTAATGCGCCAGCTGTCCTTCTATATACGTCGCATATACGCGAGCGAGGTTCGACGGGAAATACCAGCCCTGCAGACATCCCGATGCGAACGGATGCGTGAGATTTCGGGTTCAGCTGTGCTCGAGATCAGATACGAATTTTCGGCTATCCAAAGATTATTATGTCATTTTAGAGCTAAATATGTCATTACTAAGCTATCCAAGGTAGTTATGCTATTTTTTAGCTAACTAAAGCATATTAAGTCATTATTATTGAGCTATCAAAGGTAGTTATGCCATTTTTAACTAACTAAAGCATATTAAGTCATTATTGAGCTAATTATGTCATTATTGAAGTATCCAAAGTAGTTATTATGTCATTTTAACTAATTAAGCATATTAAGTCATTTTGGAAAGGATAAATGCTACCATAAAGAATGAAATTGCATGAATCATGTGGCAAACCACATACCCAGTTATCCCCGTACTCAAACAGGTTGGAGCTCCCTTGATGGTGTGGCACACCTTCCATTTGGTCGCTTAGCCTTGGCCCTTTGGTGTTCGAGCCGCCATTCAGGAGAGCACCACGCATCCACCAACGCCTCCCAACAGTCCATCTTATCGACACACCATCTCGGGGGCACCTAAGTGAGCCAAGAGAAATTTCAGCGCTACGAATGAAATCAAGAAAACTAAGTTCAAGGCCTTAAGAATAGGTATAATTACTGACAAGTACTTCTCCCTACTCAGAAACTTGCCGCGACATTTCTTCTTGGCCCTCCTAATACCCTGCGAGGCGTAGTAGTCTCGAACGGCCTGCACCCGAGCCTCGTGCCGTAAGTTCTGAAGTAGGCGCTTGCACTCGGCTTCGACAACCATAGCCGCGGCCTCCTGTTCTCCCTCTGAAACCCTGTAGAAGGTCTGCAATCAAAGAAGACAACAATGATTAGTACAATCACTAGGTAGGTAGTGTTCATTTTTAATTCTCTAAAGGAGAAATTACCCAAAACCGACGGAACACAATGTCGGCCACCGTCTCAAGACGCGACATGGCGACCATCTCCTGGAGCGGCAACAGAGGCAGTCTGACTCCCAGATGCTAGGCTGTGTGGAACCTGACCCTCACTGCATCGTGACCCACCTGTGGAAGTCTCACGCAAAGCGTGCCAAGGACCTGGTTGGGCCTGCAGACACTATGGTCACGGGGGTAATGCCAGCCCCTGCAGTATGACAAGGCAAACGCATTAGATATTAATTTGAAGGAACATGAAGGCAAAAGGTTAAAAATATATTAAATGCACTTACTTCAAACCTTTAGGCGCAATCAACCACCTCTGGTCGGGGGTCGTCGGCACGGGCGGGAGCTTTCTACCGCCACGCTTGTAGACCTTCTTGCCCTTCTCAACAATCTCGTCCTCGCTGTAGCTCTCATCTGAAAAGGTGTCCTCGCTACCATCATCCGGGCCACTAGCCTACGGAGTCTCGTGGGAAGTAGACGGCGGGACCGGAGTCTCGTGGGAAGAAGATGGCGGGGCCGGAGTCTTCTGGGACAAAGACCCCGTGACCGGAGTCTTCTGGGACGAAGACCCCGTGACCGGAGTCTTCTGGGACGAAGACTCTAGGACCGGACTCACATGGGCCGAAGGATCGGCGACCCGAGTTTGGTGGGCCGAAGGCTCATGGACCGGAGTCCGAGACGGGTCCACATCACACGAAGCAGTCATGTGGTCGGGTGAATCAGCTGAGGGTGGCGGTGAGGAAGGCGTAGCAGCCTTCCTACCTCTCCTGGTGCCACGTCCACCTCTACCAGCCTTCTTCGTCCGCCCCGACCTCTCCTAACCAAAGTAGAAGCGCCCGCCACAGTTGTCTGCATACTATCTAGCAGCGCTCTCCGGAGGGGCTGGGGTGGAATAATGGAACCACACCTCCAAGTAGCGCTCGCAGGAGGCTCGGGGCACTCTGGACCCTTGCCCACCATCTTGTCAACACCTGCAATGACAAAAAGTAAACAAAATTAGTACAACATAAAAAAATTGGATACCTGACATGAACATAATAATATGTATATAATTTAAGTGTATCATCATCATAAACATAGTAAAAGTACACCCGATCAACACAAATATATATGATGTTTTTGTATCATCATCATGTCCGGGGTCGATCGGGGTGTCAGGGTGTCGGGGTGTCGAGGTCGGGGTCGGGGTGTGCTGTCAGGGTGTCGAGGGTCGAGGTCGGGGTGGGGGAGTCGGGGTGTCGATTTTCGGGGTCTCAGGGTGTCGGGGTGTCGGGGTCGGGGTCCGGGTGTCGGTGGTCGGGGTCGGGGCGTCGGTGGTCCGGGTGTCAGGTGTCGGGGTGTCGATGGTCGGGGTTGGGGTCGGAGTGTGGTGTCCGGGTGTCGGGGTGTCGTACCGCGGTGTCGTGGTGTCGGGGTCGGGGTCGGGGTGTGGGTTGGGGTGTGGTGTCAAGGTCTCGGGGGTCGGGGCAAGGGTGGGTGTGGTGTCAGGGTGTCGGAGGTCGGGGTGTCACCGTCCGGGGTGTCCGTGGTCGGGTCGGGTCGGGTGTGGTGCCAGGGTGTCGGGTCGGGGTGTCGTGCAGGGTGTCGTGTCGGGGTCAGGTGTCAGGTGTCGGTCGGGGTGTGGTGTCGGGGTGTCGGGGTGTCGGTGCCGTGTGGGGTCGGGGGTGTCGTCTTTGGGGTGTCATGTCGGGTCGGGTGTCGGTGTGTCGGTCGGGTCGGGGGTGGGTGTGGATCGGGGTGTGGTGTCAGGGTGTCGGGGGTTGGGGTGGGGGGAGGGGGTCCGGGTGTCGATTGTCGGGGTCTCAGGGTGTCGGGTGTCGGGGTCGGGGTGTCGGTGGTCGGGGTCGGGGTCGGGGTGTCGGTGGTCGGGTGTCAGGTGTCGGTGGTTGGGGTCGGGGTGTCGGTGGTCTTCTTCTTCTCCTCCTCTCCTTTAGCTTTCTTATTCTCCTCCTCCTCCTCCTCCCCTCTTTATTCTTCTTCTTCTTCTTCTTCTTCTTCTTCTTCTTCTTCTTCTTCTTCTTCTTCTTCTTCTTATTCTTCTTCTTCTTCTTCTTCTTCTTCTTCTTCTTCTTCTGCTTCTCCTTTTCCTCTTCTTAAACCTAGCACTAATTAACCTAAAACAAAACAGGAAAAACTACACCTAAACCTAGCTATTCTTCTTCTCCTCCTCTTCTTCTAATTATTCTTCGTTTTTTCATGACTAAACATAAACCTAAAACTAAACTAAACCTAAGACCAAACTAAAAGTAATCTAAACTAAACTAAATATAAAACCAAACTAAAAGTAATCTAAACTAAACTAAATCTAAAAGCAATCTAAAAGCAATCTAAACTTAAAAACGGAAAAACAAAAAAAAAAGAGGAGAAGAGGGTGCGACTGGGCTCACTGCAGGGGGTGGGAGGCTGGGCAGGCTCAGGCTCGTGGGCGCCGGGCGGTGGGGTTGCTCGCCGACGGAGGGGCGCTGGCCGGGTGGTGGTGGTGACGGGGCCGTAGCTCCAGGGCGGCGGGGTGGCGTTGGCCGAGTGGAGGGGGCACCGGGTGGTGGTGGCGACGGGCCGCAGGCTCGGTGGGGTGGATCTGCGAGGTGGGCGGCAGAAGGCCCGGCGGCGATGGCCGGAGGGGCGGGAGGTGGTAACGGGTGAGGGCTCCGGGCAGCCGTGGGGCGGCGGCGTCAAGGCGGGCGGTACTGACGGCAAAAGTGACGCGAGTGAGTGGGGGCGCGGGGTGGAGAGGGGGTGAGAGAGAGGGAAGAAAGCAGTTGGGATGGGGCGGCCGTTACTAATTAGTGGTGCACGTTCTTTGCCGTCCGCTAGCGGACAGCAAAGGGCGCACATAGCAAAAGGGGGAGACAGCCGTTAGCTGGGCCCTTTCTTTGTCGTCCGTCAGCGGACGGCAAAGATTACGTTGACGGCAAATAGGCTGGCCTAGCCAGGCTCTTTGCCGTCTGCCTTCTAGCTCTTTGCCGTCAGCTGGCTGATGGCAAAGAAGCAGCTGACGGCAAATATCCGTTTTGCCATCAGCCCGTTCTTTGCCGTCCGCTTTGTGGAAGCGGACGACAAAGAGCCTCTTTGCCGTTAGCTGGCGGACGGCAAAGAGGAGGCAGATGGCAAAATGCCAGATTCCAATAGTGTCTATACGCGCTGAACATTTTTTAAATGCTTGTTTAACATTTTTTTCAACTATTTTCCCGCAAAATTATTATAAAAAAGTTGATCATGTACTTTTAAAATGTTATTCAAGCTTTTAAAAAATGATAGAAAAAGTATTTAAAAATGTTAATCAAGCATTTGTAAAATGTTAAATGTGTATTAAGAAATGTTGACTGTGTATTAAAAAATGTTAAAAAAAAGTTAATAAAACAGTTGAAAATGTGAAATATGTATAGAAAAAATGTTGTCATGTATTAAAGAAAAATCTTGTGTTCTTTTTTAAAAAATGCATTATTGAGGAAATCGCTAACTGATAGTTGCTCGGTTAGCGGGGTAGGGGATTAATAGGCTAATCGACAAGTCAATTGGCCAATTAATCTTGAACGATTTGTCAGTTTATCGCCTACTCGGTGACCATACGAGTAGAGATTAATCGGTGAATTAACTGGTTAATCAGACAAATTCTTGAACAGGAAAAAAAGTGTTAGACTTGTATTTGAAAAATGCTGATCAAGCATTTGAAAAATGCTAATGTATATAGGAAAAATAAATGTTGATCAAGCATTTGAAAAATATTAAACGTATATAGGAAAAATGTTGACCAAGTATACAAAAATAGTTAATCTTGTATTCAAAACAAATATTAATCAATCATTTAAAAAGTGTTAATATTGTATTTGAAAAATGGTAATATTTTATTTGAAAAATGTAATCATACATTTAAAAATGTTAAAAATAGGTATCGATTTTTGTGAACATATGTTAAAATAGTGTTGATCGTGTATTTGAGAAATGTTAATCAAGCATGTGTAATCATACATTTAAAAATGTTAAAAATAGGTATAGATTTTTTTGACAATTTATTCAAAAGCCAAGAAAGAAACAAAGGAAAAGAAGAATACTACGGAAAGCCAAGAGAGAAAGAAAAGAAAAACTCAGAAAGAAAACCAAAAAAGAAAGAAAAGCAAAATAACCCTGAAAACCGAGAAAAAACAAAGAAATACAATGAAAAAACAAAACTAAAACTAGTGAAAACCATGAAAGAAATATAGAAAACCGATGAAAAACCGAAGAAAAACATTAGTCTGAAGAAAATCGGTGACAAAATAGAGAAAACTGATAAAAATGAAAATGAAAAAGAACCATTACATCAACTACCACAAGCGATCGTCCCTTCGGGGACATCCGATAAAAACTACCACAAAAATGTTCAGAAGTAAAATTTCTTTTTTTAATAAATCGAAATTGGAAAGAATCATTTTTAAGAAATAGAAAATTTTAAAATTATTTTTTTGAAAAATGTCATGTTTTCATAAAGTACTCAGAAATTAAAAAAGCGTGTTCAAAAAGTTGCATTTTGAAAATGTTCATGTATTTAAAGAATATTTTAAATATTTGAATTTTTTTTAAATTTTTAATGCCCCCAAAGCAAAGTTTTCCTTTTTCTTAGAATAACTGAATGAGAAAAACCATATGGTAATAAAAAGCAACTGCTACAAACTGTATAATACAAATGTACCGGCACATCAGCATGCGCCCTGTCTCCACGAATAATGGTTGATCTCAACAAGATAACAAAGGCCAGGGTCATGCGATGAAGATGCTTGTGACGGTGGATCCGGAAATGCTGATTGTGCAACGACAAATCATGAAACGTGAACCGAGCTCATGACACTCCATTCCATAGACGAACGAACTTGGAGTTGAAATGTCAACGTCGATCATGTAGCAAGCAGGAAGGGAAACCAGCCAAAGCAAAAGCTAAAAAAGATGGTCTGAGATGGCCATTCCCAAGTACATCCTGTACTACCACTACTTCTTTTCTCACCTAGGAGGCTAGGAGACAGCGCAGAAAGGTGGTGAGGCCTTGTCGTTTGGCTTATATCTTTCTGCTTAACGGACATTACCAGAGGCGACATGTACACAGGATCTGCGTGCGGCATGACGTCGAGGCCCGAGCCCAATGCCCCCGGCAGCTGGCTGTTCGTTTGCATCGCCAAATATTCATCCAGATCACGGGCCAATATATAGCTAGGATGTGCTTGTTCACGAGCTTACCTTCCAAACCAAATGGCTGCCGTGCGCTTCTCCCACCGAATACAGATCCTCATGCTCCTCTGCTGCTCGGTATGGCCTCGTGCTACCTCGTTCTCTTTCACCGCCAACTTCTCCGGTCCCGGTGGCTATGAGGCCACCATTAGCACCTCCGCTTCCAGCGACACGCGCACTTCGACCACCACTCGCGGATGATCCATCTGACAAAAGCCGGCGGGAGTCCAAGCATCAGCCTAGGCCGGGTGTTGCACGAGCAGTCGAGCACCCTGTGACTCTGTGGGACGCCTCCACCGGCGAGCTCGCCGGATTCAACACCTCCTTCACCTTCCGAATCGAGGCTGTAAACGGCAGCACCTCCAGTGGCGATGGCCTGGCTTTCTTCCTGGGGCATTATCCTCCAACGAGCATCCCCGATCCCCTCGACAACGGTCGCAACCTTGGTCTCTACCCGAAAGACGGCGGCAGGGTCGCGACCGGCGCCAACCGTTCCGTAGCGGTCGAGTTTGACACCTTCATGAACCCTGACGTCGACCACAGCGGCAGCCACATGGGCATCGACGTCAACTCCATCCAATCCTGGGCGTACACCAACGCGACCTCGCCGGACAGGAACCTCACGTCCGGCCTCCCAATGACTTGCCACATCAGCTACGACACCAGTGTTGACCTGAGGAAGCATTTGCCTCCTGTGGTGGCCATCGGCTTCTCAGCTGCTACCGGCCAGGGGGTCGAGATACACAAAATCATATCCTGGTCGTTTCACTCCACCTTGGCTCCGCCCACGCAAAGCTCCAAGCTTCTGCCGCCAAAAGGCTAGAAGATGACGTGCAAACTGCGAAAATCCTAGACACACGGGCAGTTTACTTAGCAATACGGGCTCTTTCCAACCTACTCTTCTCTACCCCCGATTTTCAGGGCGGGTGGGCCCGTGAGTTTATTTCTATCCAGTCAAAATCAGCCAGCTAAGCCACTCCGTAATAGCCAGTAAAAATATCCCGTGCGTGTAGCATTGCTCTGCAAACTGCTAGAGTTATTGCAATTGTGTGCATCTTTGTTGGTGTCCGTCGATGGCAGTTATGCACGAGAAGGAAGCGTTACAGAGCTCTCGCTGGGGGGCTTCCACATTTTGATTATCACAAGTTGGCGCGTGCGGCCAACAGATTTGCAAAGGAGCACAAGCTCGGCGAAGGAGGTTCTGCCTCTGTTTATCGTGGCCAACTGACTAGTCCAACAAGAGCAATGGCGGTAAAGATATTCAAACCGGCAGCATCCGGCCAGAGGAGGAAAGCATTCGAGGACGAACTCAGGATTGCCAGCCGGCTGAGGCACCGGAACCTTGTCAAATTGATTGGTTGGTGCTACGATGGCCCGAGGAACCTAGTTGAGTTCATATGTTGGTGGCGCAACGACAGGTACATGCGGCTCTTCCTTGTGTATGAGTTGTTACCACAAGGTAGCCTTGATCAACACCTACATGGGGCAAAAGTTGGTTGCCCATGGTCCAAGAGGTACTAATTCCATCCTGAGAGCATTAGCATCGTTTAATCCAAGTTTAGTTTTTCAAAGGATCATCCTTGACCTAGGCTGTGCAATGCAATACCTTCACATAGATTGCGAGCAAGCCAACAATGTATCATACATGGTGATATCAAGTCCAGCAACATGCTGCTTGGGTCTTCATACGGTGCCAAGTTAGGTGACTTCGGATTGGCAAGGTTTGTTCACCACGAAACCGGGTCACAGACCACAGATGTTGTGCAAGGCACTTATGGATATATAGACCCTGTGTTCATCGACACGAGCCAACGGAACAAACAGTCAGACATATACAGTTTCGACATTGTCCTACTAGAGATGGTCTCTGGAAAGGATCCAACAATGCGTCTCCATGATAGGCCTTCATTGTCATCATGGGTAAGGAGTTTGTACCATAGCAATGTCATCCTGGACGTCGTAGATGAGAAGCTGATAAGCGGCGAGTCCAGTGCCGTGCGTCAACAGATGGAGCGCGCATTACTCATCGAGCTCTTGTGTGTGCACTCAGACCCAAGCATCCGGCCGTCCATCACCCACACCATAGAAGCCTTCCAGTCGGAGGAGCTGACATTGGATATCGCTCCCCTAGCGCCGGTTACACTCTTGTTATCATAGCATTTTTAGTTCAGGCTTCTAATCCGATAAATCATGAAGAAACACCATACATGTGTTCAAGGGTTACAGATTGGGTCTGAATGTAGCGACACAAGGAATCATGTACTAGAAAGCTCCACACTATGACTTCCTTCTCTGGCTAACTTTCTGGCCCTCAAGAAACTAGACTCACTATAATAACTCACTTCACTATGATAAATATCTTTTGGACATGACTATTACTCAAAGGCTGAGATGATCTATGACCTACCACATCACTTGCTGGAAGGCCTAACGAAAACATGTTGAACTAGCAAAAGAACAGAAGCTAGTTCTGAAAATCGAACAAAAAACGGATGTTGACTCAGATATAATATTGAGTAGATGAAAATAATGTTTGTGCAACATACATACATACATACATACATATATACTAGTTAGTTGCACGTGCTTTGCACGTTAATTCTTAATGATGCACAAAAAGTAATGAATAACTCAGTAGGGCATGATTCAGACAACATTTTCCATTTCTAACAAAATATTGCAAAAAAAGATATGTGAATGTTATAAATAAATAAAGCATAAGATAGGAGAGAGCAATATCATTGAAAAATTAGTCACTAATTATTTAGAAAAAACTGATAAATAATTAATTCAAAGTTTTTGATATTTATTACTTGTGTAAAATTCCAAATTAGACCATTTTACCTAGCGTCTGATGCCGAGACAGGTGTATTGGTGAGTCCAGCGAGATGTGACTGGTGCCTGGGACGAAGTGACCACATTTTTGTCAGTGCTGGGGAGTCATAGGTTGATGGGTTCAGATGCAAGGGGGTTGTGGGGAGCTCGCGGGTAATGGAATATGTAGGGTTTGGCGGGAAGCCCGAGATGGAGTTGAGCATGGTAGAGAGAGAGGTGATGTGTATTGTCGGTCCACCGTTGGGCGATGGTTTCAACAGGAAGAAGAACAAGGAGAAAGATAAAGTTATCGCCGCTGGATCTGAATCGGACTTTGGACAACTTATCGAAACAAATTGTTTTTAGGCAGGTGACATGTAACTGGCCCTTGGAGTTGTTAAATTTATTTTTGCTTGTCATTTTATCTAAAGTTTTCTTTCACACGCCCTAAATACGAAAACAATGCTAATGTATTTTTGGAGGTTGTCAGATATGTGCTTTTTTTATCTAAGACACGTGTGGTCCTTAATGAAATTATTGTATCATCAACATATATCTGTTTATTTATTGATTTTGATAATACAGAAAATCATCTATTCATATTATGTCCATATGATGTACGTAGCTTGAAAGATATGAAATGTAAAAGAAAATTGATGGAAATAATACATACTATGTCCATATTATAATACAGAAAATCATCTATTCATATTATGCCCATATGACGGAGTACTATTTAACTATGTGCATGCTTTTTTTGCGGGGTAACTATGTGCACGTATTGCTTATATAGATCGATAAGAAATGTATAGAAGAAAAGTAAAATTATATTACTGTAGAAAGTTCATAATCGACACAAAAGAACGTACAATTATATTGGCAGGTTGACCAGCAGGACGTTTTTTTCTAGCAACATAGATAGGTACGAAGTATTTATTTTGTAGTATTATCCAGCCTAGTAATTTTTTTAGGGGAAGCCTAGTAATACAACCATGCCTAGTAACTTTCGGTTTGTAGTATCATGGAGACTTGCAGTATTTTGAGGTTGATTTTTTTCTGCAGGTCACTAGTTATTACCGAGCAAGCCTTTCTTTGACCCTGTTTGAATCATGGGGTTAAAGCTAGTTTGGGTTAGTTGGGGCTCAAATAACCCAAAAATATCCAAATAGGGAGGGTTAGAGTAGGTTAGATGGAGTTAGTTCCATCTAACCCAACTATCCCGATAGAGAGGTGCTTATTTGGGTTAGAGTGAGTTAGAAAATAACTCTAACTCTAACTGTGTTAGAGTATCTAAACAGGGCGGTTTGGCAGGCTGTATGCCCGTGTAGAGAATCGGCCAAAGTAGCGGTCATCAATATTTTAAAGAAAAGAATCCTCTGGAATTTACTCGAAGTCTGAAACGATGCTGGATGGGTCCCAACCTGGCGCCTGCCATGTGCGCATGCAGGAGCCATCCCGCACCAACGCGAATCCTTGGAACCACAGCCGTAGGATTTTTCATATCCAATGGTATATATTGCACCACAACGCTTGAGTACCCGAGCAAACCAATGTGAGCCATACGATCGTGGCCATCCAATGGTCCATATCGAGAGTTAAAATATTTTTTTACATTTGTAATTAACGTAATATAAAATATTTTTTACGGGGATTATATTTTTTCTTACGTTCACATTTTACGTCTAAAATAAGACAAAATTTAAGGAACGTAAAATTACAGTGCACTGATGTTAAAAGAAAGGGAGGTGAAGAATAACTATTCCTCACCTATGATGACGAATAACGCGTATATATCCGTACATGTAACAAATAAATAATTTATTATTTTGAAAGGCATTCATTTACTTCATAGGAAAGAATAATAAATGTAAAAATAAAAAGAAGTAAAACATAAAAAATAAAACAACAAATATACACCAAAGGAAAGGAAAGAATAGTGGCAAAAATAGTAGCATTTTTTAGTAGTAGAAAAAATAGTAGCTAAAAAAAGTAAAAACACATCAAGTTAAGGAAATATCAAACGAAATGTGGGATGTCCTTTTTTTAGCAAAATAGGTTTTTTTATTTAAAATGTTCAGAGGCATTACACAAATAATATTGGGTAACACCCAGCCCAAAATATTTGCCTTCCTTTAAGGAAGAAGCACCCACATAATAGAGAGAATTCCTTATTTGGCCCTCTCTTAAAATTTGGTTCCCTTTTTGGCCCTAAAAGAATTTTTTTTCCTTTTCTGACACTCAAACTTCATTTTGTTCCCTCTATGACATTTCCGTCAGTTTTGCCAACTAACACCGTTAAATACAACATGAAAAGTCCATTTTACCCCTGGTGTATTTTGTGACCAAAATGGAAGCCAAAACAGTGGCAATATGAACTCGAATATATTACCAAATGAAACAAAATCTGCAATTATCCCCTGTACAGTACAGTACACACATGCACAAATTTCAATTGAAAATTTGGACAGAGCCTCCCTTGTATTTTGGAGGCATATCCCCTGTATAGTACACATATGCACAAAAAACACACATAATTACTCCAGGTTCACATATATGCAAAACATCCCACATAGCTGGTCATCTACACATATTCAGGTTCACATAAAAGTGACATACAATAGTCCAGGTTCACATAAAGATGACATAATAGCCCAGGTTCACAACAGGTCGCATATAGCACGTAAAGAGGGTTCACAACAGGTCGCATATAGCACGTAAAGAGCCAAGGTCCACACATATATCACATAAACAGCTCAGTTTTCAAAATGAAACATGATACGGAAAGTAATGACATGAGAATCACAAACTAAGTCTCCTTTTGCTTCGTGTGCTCATTGCAGGGCTAGCAGGGTTGAATTTCTTGCTGCGTGTACCCATTGCAGGGCTGTCAAGTGGCACCATAGGAAGGTGCGAGTAATTTCAGCAACCTCTTTGCTTTTTCTTTTGGCATGTACCTTCATAGCAACATGTGTTTTCTTTTGGCGACATCATGTTCGCCACAAATGGGTTGTGTTCTTGATCTAGACATACACATACATGACATACAGGTAGCCCAAGTTAACAATAGAACAATGCATAACATAACATTAGAACTTGAAACTACCATAGGTTACCTTTTTGCTCCTCCGGATCCAGATTTACCACCTTTCCCTTTTTCCTTGGTCGTTTTCTCCAAGATTTGGCTATTGTGAGAAGAATGCACTTAGAACACAAAGGCACAATTAATTATATTTAATTATGATCATGGTTGTTGCTAACCTTGGCGGAAAACGCATGGCTGATGGATCATCATCCTCGCAAGGCACAATTGATGATTGAGCTGATTTGGTGGTCTTTGCCCTCTTCTTTGGTGGTCCTCTACATGAGCATCAAAAAAGTAGTTAACATGTATGGTTTTTAAAAAAAAAAATGCAAGTGATGCAATATACAATAAAATTCATTACCTCACAGCTAAAATAGCAGCAATGTCATCTGGGTTACCCTTCTTGCATTTGTGCCAATGATGCCCATAGTCCTTGCAAATAGGGCATAAGTGTTGGCCGCTTTTTCTTTTCTTCTCACTGCAGCCTTTATACCTCTCAGTTTTAGGCCTACCCGATGTGGCTTTTAGTAGTGGTGGAAACATGAAGAATCCATGGTCTGATTTAGGCCACTGGTTCTTGTCAACCATGGCAGGGATTAGTTGGTCATAAGCTGCTTTAAATTTGTGAATGGAGTAACACAAGTCCACATAGTTCTCTATGCGTGCATTGGTAAGAGATGTGATAAATGCTAGACCATGTTTGCAAGGAAGGCCAGAAACTTCCCATTGTCTACAAGAACATGTCCTGTCAAGCAAGTTGACCACAAACCTAAAGCCGCTGCCTTCCAATGCGGTTACTTCAGCAACTTCTTCTGAGCTTTCAACCACCTCCAAGTTTAATTCTCTGGTATTTGCATTCAACTTCTTAATTATGTGGGGAAGAATCAACCCAACTAACTTTCTTGCTACCTTTCTCCTTCGGTTCCACATGATCATAATCAATTGCCTAAGCTTATCAAAGAAGTCGTCCAAGTTCAAGGACTTGTGATGCTTAATCCAATTATTGAAGCACTCAGCCAAGTTGTTTGTAACATAATCCACCTTGGAAATTGTTGAAAACTGACTCCTAGACCACAACCTAGTGTGCCACTTCCTAAGATATGCAGTTGCCGTTGGCTTTGCTATGTCCATTGCAACCCAATTCTTCTCAAATAAATATGGGTTCCATGAGTAAGCAGCAGCCCAAAGGTGGTCATCAAAAACCTTTCCATGAAACTTCTTCTTGAAGTTGGACACCAAGTGAAACATACATTCCCTATGTTCAGCCTCTGGGAGTTGCATCCTCAATTAGCCAATCCTTCACGTGCTCACATATCCACCTCTTGGTTGCATTCTTTATCTTCTTTTTCCTTTTTGTACTTGAGCAATCATGACCACAAGAGTTCTTTCTCACCTACAAAAGACAAACATAGATAATTAGTAAAGATCTTTTAACAATTTAAGCACACATGAGTAAAGTTAGAAATTACCATTACGGTGCACCCATCTTCCATTGTAGAAGCATATATCCTCCATGGACACTTATCTTCATCCCTTCTTGAACAATAAGCCCTGAACCTATGTGGTGCACTTTTCTCGGTGTTAAACTCAAATTCATGTTTGATTGCATGTTGAGAAAGCGCCAACTTAAACTCTGCCATATTGGGATATTTTCTTCCTTCGGTCATTGGGGATCTAATTTATCATATTCTAAATGTGGTGCATGCTCTGCCTCGTGCACTTCCTCATCTTCCTCTACTTCCTCATTGCTCTCATCCTCGCTCTCATCCTCGCTCTCATGATCAGGAACATAGTCTTCGTCCCTTTCTTTATCGGAACAGGGAACCATGATAAGAGGATCTAATTTATCATAATCATCATCGTCTAAATAAATATTTTCCTCATCAACACCAACATGTTCATTCTCAGGTATTGGGTTGCGAAGATAATCATCGTCGTCTTGTTACGTGTTGCTAGGTTGTATATGCACATCAATATGCCACTCCGTGATAGGCTCATATGGTTCAGATGGATCACAATATGCAACAAACAAGTGCACAACCTTTGTCTTAGAGAGTTTCTCAAACATAGACACCAATTCCTGGTCAGATGTTACTTCTCGGTAGATTTTAAGAAAAGGATCATAGTAATCTTGAACATGTGCAACTTCCAAATAGCGAGGCGAGTACTGCTCTACAATTGATTCAACCAAGTCCTTATAATTTGTTAAGTCGGAATCAATAACCTTATCATAACAAAAGCATTTGATATCCTTCCTAGCTTTTTTGGGTTGCCAAGCAATTTGATTTTCAGCAAATATGTTGAATTTGGATCCATCCTGTAAAAGCAAAAGATCAATTGTGCATGAACATACTTGCTTGTTTTAAATAAAAAATGTGACATGTGTAAACAGATTATCCAATATAACATATTTGCTTTATATGAACATAATCTTTGTCTATTGTTTCATTGTAGATTTGGCAGCAACAAATATCCATCTCTAACTACTCTGTTGCATCTTCGATCCATCTCAAGTACACTGTTTAATATGAACATAATGTTGCATTTTGAGAAAAATCATGTCAAGGAAGGTGAAGCATGCCTCCGGAATCATTCAAGGACGTATCATGCAGCAAATACTCAAATATAGAGAAAACAGGCACTTACCCTTGTAGCCATGCTGGAGCACTTGCATCCGAGGCCGTCGCACCTGGACCTCCCTCTGCCTCCCGCCATGGCCGCCCTCCACCGCACTGGACCTCCCTCCGCCTCCCGCCATGGATGCCCTCGATGGCGCGCTCGAACTTCCTCCGCCTCCCGGCATGGACGCCTTCGCCTCCCGCCATGGCCGCCCGTCGCCTCCCGCCATGGCCGCCCGTCGCCTCCCTGCCATGGCCGAGGCCGAGACCGGCGCAGCCGGCGTCGGCCACGCCCTCCACCGCGCCGTCCATCCCGCCACCGATGTGACATCGGCCACGCCCTCCTCCATCCGTGAGTTTTTAGGGTTAGGGATCGAGGGAAAGGGGAATCCAGGAGAGTAGGGAGGGGATCGGGGGGTTGACCCAGCGCAGTGCCTGACGGTTCGCTCAACCAGTCCACGTTCTTCTTTTTTCCAGCGTCCTAGCAGGGGTAAGAACGACATTTCGATCACGATTAACGTTGCTAACGGAAAAAACTGACAGATGTGTCAAAGAAGGAAGAAAATAAAGTTATGGTGTCAAAAAAGGAAAAATAAAATTTTTAGGGTCAAAAAGGGAACTAGATTTTAAGAATGGGTCAAATAAGGAATTCTCTCCGTGAATATAGAAGCGTCATAGGCGGGAGGTCCTATTTGCCCCTCAATCGCCCATAGGTGCTAGCGACCCGCCCAGCCCATCTAAGCTTCGCTTAAGTCAGGCTGTTCGGTTCTTCTTTTCGCGTTTTTTTTTTGTTTTTTCCATTTTGCACGGCATTCTCCTTTTTCCGTTGCATTTTAGTAAGATTTTTGGAAAAATAATTTCAATTTTATGAAATGTCCAATCAATTGAAACGAAATAACCATATTCAGAAGGTCCACAAACTTTAAAAATCTTCATAGATTTCAAAAATGGACATTTTTTCACTAGTTCTAGAAATGTCTTGAATTGCTTAAGGAATAACTCATTTTGCAAAATATAAACATTTTTACAAATCCTTTGTGAACATTTTATTAGAAATTCTGAATATTTTTTTAAAATTATGAACATATATTTTAAATGTGTATAATTTTGAAATATCTGAAACATTTTAACAAATTTTGATTTTTTTTTTAATTCTAAAAATTGTTTAAAACTGGAGAATGTTTTTCAAAACCTGAAAAAGAAATTAGTATTGGCAACATTTCTGTAAAATTGCGAACATATTTTTGAAAGAAAATTAAAAAAAAGAGAGAATATAAAAAACAAAATGAAACAGAACACCGGAAAGAACCTTCTAGAAATGTTCCTAAATGAGCTAAACGAACCCAAACCTTCTAGAATTTTATTAAAACCGGAATCCTTGTACTAAATGAGTAGACCCAAGTCGCATCTGCATGTCTTCTTGCTCTGAACCGTTTTCCTTGTGTGTTTGGTCAATAACCTAGCGCAATGAGCATCAAATAGGGACCACCACCAAAGGCTTCGGTTGTCGCCTTCCTTAGTAGTAAGACCTCCTATATGCCGCCTCATATAAACTAGGAACGTGATTTTTCGTTCTTAGGTGATACTGGTGGGCTTTAACAGATGTCTAAGGACGTGTTTGGTTGCCTGCATTAGGCTCAGCCTGGCCCGCGCGGGAAAGATTGAGCCTGTTTGGTTGGTTGCATTTACTGTTGGACCTGCACATCATGAAACTTAAAGCACACTTGGGCTGGCTCACTGAAAACGCTTAGATCGGCAGTTTCTAGCGAGCCAGGCTGAGGCGAGCGCACATGGTGGGCCACTTGCATGAGGGGAGATGGGAGGGATACGAGTGTTATGATGTGAATATTGGGCAACTGCTCGACACCCTAAGGTGGTGCGGCTATCTCATTATATATAAGTACCAAAGGGTACAAGTACAAGGTATATACACAAGTCTACGTATAAACAAGTCTATGTATAAACAAGTCTGCGTATACATATACAGTCTAACACCCTCCCTCAATCTTAACTGTGGCCTGAAGTACAAACTAAGTTAAGATTGCGCCTGCAGCCTACAAACTGTGATTGTGGAAGAGGCTTCATGAAGATGTCAGCAAGTTGATCCTTTGACGAGATGAACTTGATGCTAAGTAGCTTCTGTGCAACACGTTCTCGAACGAAGTGATAGTCAACCTCAATATGTTTTGTTCGAGCATGAAACACCGGATTCGACGACAGATATGTAGCACCAATGTTACCGCACCAAAGCACTGGAGGATGAGCTGAAGGGACTCTCAACTCTCTCAACAAAGACTGAATCCAAATGATCTCCGCCATTGCATCAACAACTGTTTTGTACTCAGCTTCTGTACTGCTGCGAGACACTGTAGCCTGCTTGCGAGCATTCCAGGCGATCAAGTTAGAACCAAGGATCACCGCATATCCCCCCGTGGATCGCCGGTCATCAGGACTACCAGCCCAGTCTGCATCTGAAAAGCTGAGATCTCACAAGATGGCGCAGGCTGCAGAAGCAAACCATGAGAAGAAGTGAGGCAGACATAACGAAGGATACGCTTCACGGCTGACCAATGAGATGTCCTGGGTGCATGGAGAAACCGGCATGAACACGGTTGATCGCATAAGAGACATCTCGTGCGGTGATAGTAAGATCTTGGAGACCACCAACAAGAACTGCGGTACTCGGTAGCATCATCGGATGAGAGAGGATCTCCATCAAGAGCGGAACAACCGATCGATGGGCGACATCGGAGTCCGGCAGGTTTACACTTCAAAGCATTCCAAAGACGACGCAACAAGTCCAGAGAGTACTTCTTTTGAGTAAGAGTTAGCCCAGCAGAAGACCGTGAGACCTCCAGACCAAGGAAGAAGTGCAGAGCACCTAGATCCTTGACAGCAAAATCACCACTCAAGGCAGCCACAAGACGATCTGCAGCAGCATCTGAGGAACTGATGAGGATGATATCATCAACATAAACCAGCAAATACATCGTAACCTCGGAATGTCAAGAAGAAACAGGGACGTGTCAGCAGTGGAGGGAATAAACCCAAGCGCCCGGAGAACAGAGCCGAGGCGTGCATGCCATGCACGGGGAGCCTGCTTGAGTCCATAGAGCACCTTAACAAGACGACAGAAATGGTGAGGACGGGCCAGATCCACAAATCCTGGCGGCTGACGCATATAAACCTCCTCCTCCAAGACTCCATGCAAGAAAGCATTCTGCACATCAAGCTGACTAAGGAACCATCCTCGAGTAACAGCCAAAGACAATAGCAAGAGAATGGTAGTGGGCTTGATAACCGGACTGAACGTGTCTTCATAATCAAGACCATACCTCTGTTTGAAACCCTTGGCAACGAGTCGTGCCTTGTAGCGCTCAATAGAACCATCAGCATGTCTCTTGACTTTAAAACCCCACTTGGAATCAATAATGTTAACACCAGACTGTGGGGGAACAAGGCGCCAAGTGTCATTCTGAAGAAGAGCCTGAAACTCCTGTTCCATCGCTGCATGCCAATGAGGAATAGCCAGTGCAGCCTGAAAATGACGAGGCTCAGCAGTGGGACCTGCAGTAATGTGAGCCATGCAGGCAGCGAGCCACGCGACAGTCCCGTCAGTGCACTGCTTTGGCTGGAAAACCCCGTTCTGGCTGCGTGTGCGAGGTCGGAGAACATCAGTAGCCGGCTGTGCTGGCGAGACCAAGCTCTGCACAGGCGACGGCACTAGAAGCGAGGCGGCCGGCGAGCCAGCCCGCGGGGAGATCGGTGGCGTCGTGGCAGGTGAGACCGGCCCATCCGGTGCGGGCGAGGCGGCTGCCGAGCCGGGCGAGATGGCCGATGGCCCAGCCACCAGGCCGGGCGAGAGCGACACCCGCGGGGCGGGCGAGGGCATCCCCTGCGGGAGGCTTCCACCGAGGCGGGCGAGGGCGTCGCCCGTGGGGCGGCTGCCCCAGAGCCGGGCGAGGGCGGCACCCACGGGGCGGTCGCGCCCGTTATGCATGCCCCATGCAGCAGATCCACGTCCCGCTCCAGAGCCACGTCCCGAGCCGGAGTAACATCCGGCACCTGTTCATCAAGTAGCTCGAGTCGAGCACCACGTCCAATATCTGCAGCATGATTAGGGAGCAACACAGGAGCATTTGCAACATCCACAAATTGGTCAGGCAAAGGTACGGTGGAGTGAACAGGTGGCATAGGAGTTGCAGAGTTAGTGGGAAGTGCATGAAAAGGGAACACATTCTCATCAAAAACAACATCACGAGAGATGTAGACGCGATTGGTGGAAACGTGTAGGCATTTGTACCCTTTGTGAAGGGAACTATACCCAAGAAAAACGCACTTTTTAGATCGAAACTCTAATTTATGTTTGTTGTATGGACGCAAATGGGGCCAACATGCATACCCAAACTCTTTTAGAAAAGTGTAATCTGGGATTTCATTGAGCAAGAGTTCAAGAGGAGTTTTCATATTCAGAAGTCGTGAGGGTAGCCTGTTTATCAAGAAACACGCGGTGGAGAAAGCATCACTCCAAAACCGAAACGGCACGGAGGCATGAGCTAGCAAGGTAAGGCCAGTTTCTACAAGATGACGATGCTTACGTTCAACGGTTCCATTCTGCTGATGTGTATGAGGACAAGACACACGGTCATGTAAATCCCAAGGTTGTTAAAAAAAGTGTTGACGTTGTGATATTCAATCCCCCACCCCCCCCCCCCAGTCGGATTGAACATGAATAATTTTCTGCTTAAGGAGACGCTCAACATGTGCTTGAAACTGAATAAAGACATCGAACACATCAGATTTTCGCTTAATAAGATAAAGCCAAGTAAACCGGCTATAAGCATCAATGAAACTGACATAATAATTATGGCCACTAACGGATGTTTGGGTATGACCCCATACATCAGGAAACACAAGCTCAAGAGGATGTTTCACAACACGACTAGACTCTGAAAACGGAAGTTGGTGACTCTTGCCCTGCTGACAGGCATCACAAATTGTTTCAGCAGTTTTATTGGACACAACTGGTATTTCATGAGGATGTAGCACATGATGAACTATAGGAGCAGCAGGGTGACCAAGGCGCTCATGCCAATGTGTAGGTGACACACGAACACCGCTGAACGCCTGAGGAGAAGACTACATAGGAGATGTGGGCGGCGCGTCAAGTGCATATAAACCATGGCGAAGATGGCCACTAAGCAGAGCGGCCCTCGTGTCCCGATCCTTGATAAAGAAACGGAAAGGGTGAAACTCAGCAAGGACATTATTATCACGAGTAAGTTGAGGAACAGACAACAAACTACGTGTAGCAGTGGGAACTCGAAGCACATTAGAAAGATGCAGTTTTCGAAAATTATGTGCAAGAAGTGAGGCCTGACCAACATGGGAGATGTGCATACCTGCTCCATTGGCGGTGCGCACCTGATCATGACCGCGATATGGCTCCTGAGTGGAGAGCTTGCCCATCTCGCCGGTGAGGTGGTTCGTAGCTCCCGTGTCCATGTACCATGTAGGATCAATAGAGTAGGATGGAGTGCGTCCGTGCGCATGACACGTCACCGCAACAGCCGCCTGCTTTTCATTCCCTATGCCGTTGTTGCCTAGGCCAAGGAAGTCTTTCTTGTAGCGACGATGACAGCGGGAGGCTATGTGACGCTCAATGCCACACAGTTGACAGGCCTGCTGAGCGCCGCAGCAAGGCAGCAAGCCATTGGCTGAGACCCGCCAGTGATGGATGGCGCGGTGCTTCGCGAAGTCTGCTGAGGTGAAGCTATCGGCTTGGGAGGAAGCGACGGCTTCTGTGGTTTGCCGCTGGTCGCGGCATTAGCGGAGGCGAAGCTCGGGGAGGCATGACGCGCCTTGATGCGTTGTTCGCGACCAAGAAGGCGCACATAAATTTCCCGTAGCGGAAGAGGCGCCTCGCGACCATGAACATTCTCAATGAGATTATCATAGTCATCATCGAGCCCATTGAGCACATGGGTGGTGAAGTCCTCATCTTCAAGCGGCTGACCGATCGAGGCCAAGGTGTCAGCGAGACCGGACATCTTGTTGAAGTATTCTGTGATGGTCATGCCGTCGAGCTTCATCTCCCCCAACTCAGTGCGTATGGAGTGAGCACGCACTTGAGACTGGGAGGCAAAACTGCTATGAAGCGCAGAGCAAGCCTCCTGGGACGTCGCAGTGAAGATGACGAGCGACGACACGCTCGGGGTGAGCGATGACTGGATGGCAGAGAGGATCGCCTGGTCCTAAGCCACCCACACGTGATGAGCCGAATGATACGGAGGCAGACACGGGATAGAGCCATCAACGTATCCCTCCAAGTAGCGACTCCGGAGAAGGGGTAGCACCTGAGCCTGCCACGACAAGTAGTTGTCCATCGTAAGCTTCACCGGAAGGAGGTGCGAGAAGTAAAACGGCGACGGCGCCGCAGCATAACCCGCATGAGCCTGTGTCAGTGGCGCGTGAAACCCCATCATTGGGTCCGCATCGGCATGAGGTGTTGGGGAACGTAGTAATTTCAAAAAAATTCCTACGCACACGCAAGATCATGGTGATGCATAGCAACGAGAGGGGAGAGTGTTATCCACGTACCCTCGTAGACCAAAAGCGGAAGCGTTAGAACAACACGGTTGATGTAGTCGTACGTCTTCACGGCCCGACGACGTACATGGAGCCTTGGTGCTGATCATGTTTTGCTCGTGGAAGAGGCTTAGTCAACGGGTCTGCAACATTCAGATCCGTATGTATCTTGCAAATATCTATGTCTCCCACCTGGACTTGGTCGCAGATGGAATTGAAACGTCTCTTGATGTGCTTGGTCCTCTTGTGAAATCTGGATTCCTTTGCCGCAGACCAGCCGCCTGGTGTTAGTGTTGGTTTGCCCGTTAACAAGCACGATGGGAGGCTCGAAGGAGATGGTCACTGCAACGGTCGTAGGGAACTGCACGTGGCATACTCAGATCGACGCAGCGACTTTGACAGAGCAAACTTGGTAGTGCTACAACACCTAGACGAGGTAGATCCTTTCGTGGCAGTGCACAAAGAAATTATCGCAAAGAAGTATCGTGACCGGGTATGCAGGACGAACGCCGAAGTTAATAGAGAGCACAACTCCACTTTCCTACATTGGTTCAAAGAGCATATTATTGCTAATCCCCCGGAGGAGGGCTCTAAGGACGGATTGCTCATATACGCCTTAGCACATGGCCCCTCGCCCAACCTCGTAACCTATCAGGCATATGATATCAACGGATACACGTTCTACACGGAGGCCAAAGATATGGATAGTGATGATCAGAACTTAGGGGTGACGATGGAATGCATGACAGGCAGCGACAACGGCGCAACTGAACGATTTTATGGAAGGGTCGAGGAGATCTGGGAGCTTGACTACTCTGGACTGCACAACACGCGATGTTCCGTGTCAGATGGGCTAAGAATGTCGAAGAGAAAAGAGGATTTTCACTACCATGACTATACCCGACGCCAAGAGCGCTACCGTGAACGCTATCGCAAAAAACGAGCCATGGGTACACGCTAAGCACGTGACACAATGTTTCTTCATAACCGACCCATGCAATCCCAGTCGTGTTGTCGTGAGGAGAGGCAAAAGGTACATCATTGGAATGGATGGAGTCGCCAACGAGGAAGTTTATGATCAGTACGACAACCCAATGAGGGAAGATGACGATGATGATGAAGTATACGTCAAAAGAAGAATCAATACTACATTACCTAAGAAAAATCGTACTCCATGGAAAAGGCAAAGTCACAATGAGGGGCTCAATTATTCTTCGACGAACAAGAAGGGAAAGAAGCTGACTCAAAAACGAAAACGTCAGCGCTGAGGAACCGTATGTTATCGGTCAAATGATGTAATATATATATATATATATATATATATATATATATATATATATATATATATATATTTTCATATTTTGTATACACACTTAGCCATTATTATGCATGGGTCCAATGATGTAATATATGTGTTCCTATTTTGCATACATATATATTTAACATCAAATGATGCAATATATATCGCCCTCCCTTCGTTCACTGCTCTCGGGAAATAAAAGTGGGAGAAAATAAAGGAAAAGAAAAAAGAAAACTGGCAGTAGCGAAGGTAGTATCAGCGTGTTTTGTCTAAACCGCTACAGCTACTGAAGGTAGTAGTAGCGCATTTCGTATAAACCGCTATAGCTACTGAAGGTAGTAGCAGTGCGTTTTGTCCAAACGCGCTACTGCTATGTCCACTTAACCCAAAATTCTCATTCTCCCTGCTTCATCCCGCCTATTCCCCCCAACTCCCCACTCTCTCTTCCCACGTCGCACCTTGCCTTGACCGACCCGGCGCTTCGCCCCGACCTCGGCGCTTCGCCCCGACCCGCCCTCGCCCCGACCCGGCGCCGACGCTCTCCCCGACCAGGCGCTGCCCCGACCTCGGCGCTTCGCCCGACCCGTCGGCCCTCGCCTCCCTCCTCTGCTTCCTCCCCTCCCAACCTCGACCGTTGTCGGGCCTGCCTCCTCGCCCCTGCACCCTCTGTAACCCCCCCCTCTCTCTCTCTCTGCTGGGGTTCTTTTTTACTTAGGTTTTAGTTAGGGCAGTATGTTAATTAGGTTATCTATTTAGTTATGAATTTAGCTAGGTTTCAAAATTAGCTGAATTTATATGCAAATTTGAACTGGACATGTGATATGTGGATATGTCATGTTTTGGAAATTTCATGTTTGGAAAATGATCCGAGTGGCCTATGTTACGCCGGAATGTTGATTCATTTCTGTTCCAGTGAATTTCAGGCGCTCGATATGTCCATTTTTTTAGCAAAGGTCATGCCGAAATTTCCCGTGAATAAAGGCATGATTTGTGCTACATCATTGGCATATCGAGTGCTAGCACATAGATTTCTTTTTTATGTCATTTATCTTTTATTCATACTTTTAGAAATAAATGAGGACACTTAATCATAGGAAACATGTCGAACAACGAAGAAACTGGGCCTTCTGACCAAGATGCAGACGAGATGGATTATGAGGGTGAACAAGAGTACCTCGACTATTTGACTGCTAACCAAGGTTTGCAGGTCGGCCTCGGTGATGGGTACTGACGCCGACATCGACACCGACGGCGCACCGATGGCGGCGCCGAGACCGGTGGGGAAGGTACCGCGGGAAGATATCAAGGGAAGGTACCGCCCAAGCCGCTACCGAAAAGAGGAAGCATAAGAAGCGGAGGATACGAAAACCTAACAAACTAGGGATTGGACGACTTGTGATCACAAAGATGGCACACGCAAGTTTGAGCCGTTAGAGCGGAAGAACCTCGCAAGTGCTATGGGAACCAAGTAGGATGCATCCTACGGGAATGCGCGAGCATCAACGCATTTACTTAAGGAGTAAAGAACATTTGACGCAGCTTGCTCCTAACGAAGTTGCACAAGAGATTCAAGTTCCACGACCGGGATGATAACATAGAACAACCGTGGGATGATCCAAGATGAAAAAGATTAACTATCATGCCATGGGCATGTTTAGCAATGATTTGGCCTCGGAAAGGGAGGGTGAAACGAGCTATTGAGGCTGATGAACCCCTGTCCAAGATTCTGGAGGAAAATCCGACACTTACGGAAGAGGAGTTCAAAAAGTTCAAGGACACTTGCGCTACCGAGGCAGCCAAGGCTAAGGCTGCGAAATTCAAGAGCCTTCAGCAAATGAACACGGGGAAGCATCGCCTTGGAAGTCGTGGCTACCTCGGTAAAAGGCCCATATGGGATAAGGAGGACGCGAACGTGAACCCGCGGGTGTCCTAGACCCCTTCGCGAAGTTCACCAACCCCTTCGAGCGTGACTTCATCAGGGCCCGCTACAAGTGGGACAAGGAGAAAAAGGTTTTTTACAAGGACAAGATCATGAGGAAATTGATTAGACTACTGGAGAAGCAACACCAGCTTGCAGCCAAAAGCCCTACTTCTCCGATGAGGCCCAAGTGGGACACCCCTCTCAACCAGGCCTTGAACGAACTTAAGGGACTCCCTTTGGGCCAGCGGCCGCAATATGGTCGTGTGCACGGCGCTGGAGACGGCGCCACGTGGAAGGTGTTTTACAACGAGGGCCCGGAGGCCAAGAAGCAGAAAAAGAAGTTTAGTCAGGCGGACATCAACGCGAAGGTGAAGCTTGCGGTCGAGAAAAAAGCAGCTGAGGACGCGAAAAAAGAAGCCGAGGACAAATATGAGTTGCTACAAAGGCAGTCAATGCAGTTGTAATCGCACTGCGAAATGATTTCGCTACTAACTTGGTTCGATTATCATCAATCGGGCGAAGGAAAATCCAGACAAGACGGTACATGATTTCCCGTTGCCCAGTTTCGTCGGGAGCAACTCCATGAACAACAACACCATCGCACCATCACTTGCTCACGCAACCGGGCCTCCTCTCGCAGCCGCTCCCGCTCATAGCAGCCCATCCTCGCCTCCGGCGCTAGGTGGGCCTTCGTCTTTGGCTGAGCTCGACGCACCACGGTAATTACATGTCGCACCAACATATATATATATATATATATATATATATACATATATATATATATATAATAGTCCGTTTTTGTTGCCTTTCGGTTGTTTTACGCCACAGACATATGTGTTTGCAGGCAAAAGAAACCCCGTGCACCATACTCTACTTGATCAAAGGCCAGAAGGTGGACGTGGAAAAGGGGATGATAATGGACCCTCGCAACCCACGTTCCACAACCAGCCGATCTCGCTGGGCACTTGAGTGGTTAGCTTGACCAGTGTGAAATCGGGTCACGAGGATTTGCCTCCTCCAGTACAGCATGTGGGAGCGGACGACGAGACCCCGCCGCGGATTGGAAGCTGCAAGGGTTGGGTGCTGCTATGGCCGAAGAATCTTATTCGTCTGGAGCCGGTCGAGAGCACACCAATAACCACACATCAACAAGCATGTGCGGAGACCACCACCCCGCCTACGCAATTACCAGCTCCTGTAGTGCCGGGTGAGAGTGGCGGACGGCATGATGAAGGGGGTGCAATAGTACTGGCTGATGTAATTTGTCCTGTAGAATAGAGAATGGATGATGAGACGGAGGTCAACCCTATGGATTTCCTCAATACAAACGCGTATGACTGTGACATAGATATGACGAGTCGACCATATGAAGAAACGGGCTATCAGCTTGCTAATGAGGATATGGATGATATGCCCGGGCAGGGTCGTAGCAGGGATTGCAAAAAGTCTCTCTTCATGAAATCCTCACAGGACATGCCTGAAGATGCCGCCTCAACACAGGCTCAACTAGCCGGGCGCGAGGGTCATACAGTACTTAGCCCAGGAACACTGGGGCAGGGGTTAAGGAAGGGTCTGGAAGGTGTGCCCAAGAAAAAGGAGAGGAAGAGATCGGGGAAGATAGCTGCCTCCAAACAAGCTAGAGCACATAGCAGCCAGACGATGCATTCTGAAGAGCATGTACCCGTGAAAGGTGCGGCCATGTTCCATCTCACGGGCGAACCGATGCTACCGCCGAAACCGCTGGAGGCACTATCAGGGGATCTCAGGAGACTGCACGACCATGTGCTGTCGACTGAGAAAAGCCTACTAGCCTCAAAGGATCCAGGATATCCTACATACACGGCTCGTGTGCCTGAGGGGAAGTGCCACGTCGAGACATGGCCCGCAGAGGTGTTGTTCCTGCGGTTTGACCATATCTTTGAGATGTTTCTGACAAGGCGGCTCGATTTTACAATCGTCCGCCTTTTTGCGCTACATATGAGCTCCGTCATGAAGAGTGAAGAAGTCTCGCAAATTTGTGTGGCAGATCCATACTACATGCATGAGTCTTTCTTGAGTCTCGACAACTTTGAGCGTGAAACTGCTAGGGAGTACCTCCAAAACTTCATGGTACAGAATAAGGACTGGGAAATTGTCCTCGTGCCTTATCATCCAAAGTAAGTCAGTTCCGGACAACCGTTTCGTACATTTCAATCATTCCTTCTCTCTCATATGGGGAATAATTTGAGGTGTCTTTCCCCACAGCAACGAGCGCGCCGTCCTTATCGTTCTTTACCCGCAAGTCTCCCACGCCGTGTATTTTGACCCTTCAAGAGACTACGAGAAAAAAGACTACACCCACATAATGAATATTCTAGATGATGCTCTCCAAGGCTTCAGCTTTAGAGGTGGCCACGTGCAGATCAGGAAACAACGGAACAAGAAGATGGGTTTCGCGCATAAAACTAACTTCTCCTGTATCCATGTCCCAAAACCAAGCAAGAAGGATGGATTCTACATCGTCCATCTCATGATTCAGTTCAACACGAATCACCAAAAGCTTTGCATGAGAAGCAGAAATGATGATCATATCCACAAGTGGCTAGAATCTCATGGAGAAGCGGATTATAAACTTAGAGATGACTTCTTTCGCATCCGAAGCGACATTGCGATGATCATCATGAAAGAAGTCGTCGATGAGAAGGGGATGTTCCACCACGGCCCTATACCGCGAGCTGATGTCCGAACTCGCATAGGCATGCAACGTCTAGACCTCACGTCGTTCAAGAAGCTAGGGTCCATCCTCGATGATATGGAAGGATGGAACTTCTAGTGATTTATGATGCCGATGATGATGATATGTGTCGGTTGAACTTGTATACTTTTTGTAGCGATGAAACTTTGTGATGTCCACGGTCGCTGCCGAACTTGCGTAACGCTACTTTGTTAGTTTGCGTACGATGACCTGCGTACCTCTAGTTAATTAATTTGCGTACTGTATGTTGCATCTAGTTGCTAACCCTTTCTTTTTCGGTGTTGCTCTAGTATATTTTGTTGCATATATATGATTGTACATCCTCTTCATGAACGTGCATATCTAACATGTACCTAGTTTCTTGATGGCGAGATGGAATTGCTATGTCATGTACAAAGGGAAGGTTCCGGGGGTGTACAACGATGGCATGAGTGTCAGGCGCAAGTGAATGGGTTCACGGGCACCAGCCATAAAGGCTTCAAAAGCAGACAAGAAGGAGAAGCTAGTTACTTGAGGTTCACGGTAGCGCGAGAGAGGACTCGTAACCGCCACCTCATGTACTGCATAGTTCCGCTCTCACTCATAGTGATAGCTCTTCTTGCGTATACCTTTGTTTAGATGGATGGCGTTGTTGTAGTTGCAAGTATTCGAGACTTGCATGTATCGCTATTTGCGAGATGATGACAAGATATCACTTTGTGTTGGATGATGATTATGATGAGACTATTTGTATATATATATATGCTATGATTACATTTGTGGTCTCGCATGCATTTGTATGTGTATCATGATGACATTTGTATGTGCTAAAGATTCTTCTATAAAGCCTGTTCAAATACCAAACAAATATGCCGAAAAAAACAAAAAACTACTAAAATTAGCAGTAGCGAGTGTATAAAAGTTAGCAGCAGCCATGCCGATAGCAAAGAGCACGTCCAGCAAAGCGCTGCTTAGAGCTACTAGCAGTAGCGAGCTTCCACTAAGCGCGCTGCTGCTACACTTGTGTAGCAGTAGCGCTGGTGAGCATGCGCTACTGCTATGTGTTAGCTGTAGCGCCTTATTAGTAGCGCCACTCCCCGCGCTACTGATACACCTAAAACCCGCGCTGCTGCTAGCCTTTTCCCTAGTAGTGGTAATCCAAATAGCACATGTTGTTGCCACTGCCAAAGAAAAATCCACCATGTATCACCTCAACATTGAACCACCCACTACACTTCACTGCAAAAAAATTCACTAAAAGTTCAATCTTCGACATGTACAGTAACAAAACCCTAGCAGAATTCCCCCCAATTGCAGAAAATATTCTAACACAAATGACAGCCGCCGGAGCAGACGACCTTATTGAAACAAAGCAGCGCAATTTGGCCCAAAACCATGCCTAAGTAGTTCGTTGGTGAATCGTACCGTACGTCGAAGCAGGCTCGCCGTCGAGCCGCCGTCGAGGGCCCTCCATCACCGCAGAAATCAGCCCTATGGGTTGCGGTGACATTGCAGTCGCTTCCTCCGCCTTAGGAACTACCATCGAACAGCCGCTGGGTCGCCGATCATCCGCCGCCGCGCCATCTCACAGTGCTCTGCTCCCTCCTCTGTTTTCAGTCATGCAAGAGAAGGAGAACTGGAGAGACAGAGAGATGGGGGAGAGGGGCGCAACGCAAAATGACCACTGCATCGCGCACTGACGGGCGGGCTCCGCTTTGCCTGCTGGGCCCGGGGCTGACGGGCGGGACCCGCGATGACGTGGCACACGGGCTGATACGCGGTATGTACGCCAAGTGTAGAGCCAGGACTGGTTGCCCAAGTTCCAGGACCGTAGCGTGCATGTATTTTCAAGAATCAGGACCGTATTGGATCGATACTCAACTTCCAGGACCGAGTTGGACCGAGCCGGCAAGTTCCGGGATGATACCTGCAATTATGCGCCAGTGCACGGGCAAGAAGGCCTGCTCGGTGCACCACGCCGCCTATGCTCCATTGCACCATGCGCCAGTGCACCGGCAAGAACGCCTGCTCGGTGTACCATGTCGCCTGGTTCGTCATGTGCGGCGGGTAAAGTGGTCGTCATTGTGTCTATGACCACGGCTCGGCGGCCGCCATCACTGCGAACTGCGTGATATTCCCTGATGCAACAAGAATGACTTTACTTCTTTTTGGGAAAGCGAGGTTGAGTTATATGAAAATCAGGCAAGAAGATGGAAAGATGTTCATGTTACCAATTCCGTCTCGTCTGATCTTTTATTGGTTTTGTCTTTTCTCTCGTGCCCTTCTGTGTGGTACAAAAAACTGATGTAGGGTACCCTGTACTTTCTGAATAGTTCTAACATTTTTGCTTCTGAAGTGTCACATGAAACCGATAGTTCATGACCAGAATTGATCCACATGATGATGACCTTATAAAGTCCTCAAGAAAATAAACTACAGGTTTGTCATTAAGATCTTGCTGCAATTTCTTGTTGATTTTTTACACTCATAGCACTCTAAAGTTACAGTAGTTAGAACTATGTTTTTCTACTTCAATTTTCAGTTTAGTTTGTGTTAGGATAGGCTGTAATATCTGAACTTCATTTTTTATCTATTTCTGTTGCTACTACTAGAGTTGTGTAGCATGGTCTGCTTCTTTTACCAGCAGAGCACCACTCTCACTACACTTATTATTATATATACACACCGAGGTTTCGGTCTAGAGAGAACGGTTTGGTTTGCAGCTAACTTCACTTTCTGTTCCTATTCAAATTGGACAATACCAACACAGCAATGCCAGGCCAAGTTGCTCTGAATTAATAAAATTATTAAACAGCTATATGTGTCAAGGGTACATTTTTTCCTTACTTTTGACATCTTTCACTCGGACACTTGTCAGTCTTCAGCTCTAGTTTGAAATTATGCTTCATACGTTATCTGCATCTTTGAACGGAGTTAGCTAATACCAATTCTGAAGACTACTGAAGTTCAACACATACCCTGCTATATTCACCGAATGTTCACGTCATCAAATCTTAAAGTGGAAGGCGAAGCTAATGATAACACCGTATGCCCAAGCACAAAAAAGGGGGGGGGAAGAAACAACCTTAAAACATGCAAAAAAAGGTGACATCATGATATGGTCCTAGAATGACAAGGGGGCAGAATAAGTTGGTAGTAGTATGAACTGATTTAAGTCATGATTGCGGATGGCCATCAAATATAGACACAAACCGTTCAAAATGTGTAGCCGGCCAAATATCTTGATTTCTATTAGCAAGGACGGCCAAACTGGATATTCAATAAACAAGCATTGGAATTTTAACGATTGTATTAAAACCTAAGCATAATTACAATAGCATGCCAATGAATTAAAGCATGTTTAGTGATAGTGAACATAAATAGTACAATGATAATAGTATGCAAATTAAACTATATTTGCTCAGTAGTGACAGTAGTACATACCGGCCAGGTGATTCTTTAAATACGCACTGATCTCACTGGCCAAAAGCTGGGAATGAATTCTAGACTCTGTACTCTGTTTATAGAGCTGGACCTTGTTATTCTCCATGTCGACACGAATCAAATACTGGCTTGTGCACTCTACTCGACGCCGGCCTATGCAGCGTGGTGCATCATCCACCACGGTGTGACAAGTGAAAACTAGGTAGATGACGCGGTCTTCATGGATGCTCAGGATCGGGAACGAGGGAGCAAGCTTTGACATGCCAAGATAGAGAGAGATGGGGTCAACGGGACGAACACTCCAAAGGAAGGGAGATAGAATGCCAGAGGAAGGGGAACTCGCCAGCGAATTGGAGTGCTTTAGACGCGGCAGGTACATGATGGGTGTACGTGGCCTCCACCTGAAATTTCCTTGTTTTAGACCACTCGAAAATTACACCCAAAATTTACATGTGATGGAGAACAAACAAAAGCTTGCATTTTCTTACATGACCAAGTTCAAATAGTACAAAAAGGAACTGAATATAATTTTGCAAATCAAATGCCAACATTTTCTAACAAATAATTACCATAGTAAAAACCTGTTAGCTTTTGAATATTAACAAAAAAGGGAAATAAACAATCCCACTTCAATGAACCACTAGTCTTTCATCCAAAAAATTGTTTACAGTTCTTTTAAAAATTCGAAGAAACTTTGGAATTAATTATTAAACTCTCAAATAGTATACAACAATTCCATCATCTTTATATCCTGCTAAAAAAAATTACACCATTTTTCTTTCACCCCATAATAGTGCTAATCTGAAGGAGGCGCCATCAAAGGACATCCTACGATTTTCTCTACTTTATACTACATGGTATGGACACCAACAATCCTTTTTTAATAGCAGACACCAAGCGTGTGTGTTTTTGAAGATAAGGACTGCTTCAAATTCTTCTTGCTTTAAAAAATTCATGCTTTTAAATATGTTCGTGCTTTTTAAAAAATGATCAAATTTCCCAAAAAGTGTCCCAACTTTAAAAGACATTTAAAATTGAGCACAAAAATAAAAATATTGTGATCAAAACATGTTTCAATTCTAATAACAAGATTAAAATACAAATTTGTTTAATTATTTTAAAATAAAAAATATGTTCTATGCACCACTACTCTTCCAGCAGATGAAGGATGTTATGGTGACTTCTTTACGTCCACACTTCATACTTCGAAAAGCGGTAACAATATCACCTTATTAGTGATGTTTATCAGAACTGTATATAAGAAATGGCGCATAGTATTACACAGAGCAAGTTTTACAATATTTTTCGCCCGTTGCAACGCACGGACATTTCGGTTAGTAATAATAAAAATGTTATTGCTTCTGGCGCCACGTCATTAAAAATTTAAAATTTCCCACAAAGTTGCAAAATATTACCCATCAATGCCACACATAAGTTGTAAACAAATGTTTCACACAAGGGAATCTCCATCTGGCCCGGCCCATGCAATAGGACCTTCTAGGTTAATAGGTTAGTCCTAAAAATCATATAAAATAGCATATAAATGCATATAAAACATCCTAGATGGTTAATATAATAGCATGGAACAATCAAAAATTATAGATACGTTGGAGACGTATCAAGCATTCCCAAGCTTAATTCCTGCTCGCCCTCGAGTAGGTAAATGATAAAAACAGAATTTTTGATGTGGAATGCTACCTAGCATATTTATCAATGTAATTTTATTTGTTGTGGCATTAATGTTCGGATCCGAATGATTCAAAACAAAAGTTTAATATTGACATGAAAATAATAATACTTCAAGCATACTAATAAAGCAATCATGTCTTCTCAAAATAACATGGCCAAAGAAAGCTATCCCTACAAAATCATATAGTCTGGCTATGCTCTATCTTCATCATACAAAATATTTAAATCATGCACAACCCCGATGACAAGCCAAGCAATTTTTTCATACTTTTGATGTTCTCAAACTTATTCAATCTTCACGCAATACATGAGCGTGAGCCATGGACATAGAACTACAGGTGGAATAGAATGGTGGTTGTTGATACGTCTCCAACGTATCTATAATTTTTGATTGCTCCATGCTACTTTATCTACTGTTTTAGGCAATATTGGTCTTTATTATCCACTTTTATATTATTTTTGGGACTAACTTATTAACCGGAGGCCCAGCCCAGATTTGTTGTTTTATGCCTATTTCAGTGTTTCGAGGAAAAGGAATATCAGATGGTGTCAAAACGGAACGAAATGAACTGGAGAAGTTATTTTTGGAAAGAAAGCAACCCGGGAACTTGGAGTGCACGTCAGGGGAGATACGGGCTGCCCACGAGGGTGGGGGCACGCCCACCCACCCCCCACCCCCCGGGCACGCCCCCCTGCCTCGTGGGGCCCCCGTAGCTCCTCCGACGTACCCCTAGCACCCATATATACTCTTGTACCCTAAAACTTCCAGAACAGAAGATAGATCGGGAGATCCACCGCCTCAAGCCTCTGTAGCCACCAAAAACCTCTCGGGAGCCCGTTCCGGTGCCCTGCCGGAGGTGGAACCCATCACCGGTGGCCATCTTCATCATCCCGGCGCTATCCATGACGAGGAGGGAGTAGTTCACCCTCAAGGCTGAGGGTATGTACCAGTAGCTATGTGTTTGATCTCTCTCTCTCTCTCTCTCTCTCTCTCTCTCGTGTTCTCTCTCGTGTTCCCTCTATGGCACGATCTTGATGTATACCGAGCTTTGCTATTGTAGTTGGATCTTATGATGATCCTCCCCCTCTACTCTCTTGTGATGAATTGAGTTTCCCCTTTGGAGTTTTCTTATCGGATTGAGTCTTTTATGAGAACACTTGATGTATGTCTTGCCGTGATTATTTGTGGTGACAATGGGATATCATGTGCCACTTGATGTATGTTTTGGTGATCAACTTGCGGGTTTCGTGACATTGGGAACCTATGCATAGGGGTTGGCACACGTTCTTGACTCTCCGATAGAAACTTTGGGGCACTCTTTGAAGTACTTTGTGTTGGTTGGATGAATCTGAGATTGTGTGATGCATATCGTATAATCATGCCCACTGATACTTGAGGTGACAATAGAGTATCTAGGTGACATTAGGGTTTTGGTTGATTTGTATCTTAAGGTGTTATTCTAGTACGAACTCTTTTATAGATTGATTCGAAAGAATAACTTTGAGGTGGTTTCTGCACCCTACCATAATCTCTATGTTTGTTCTCCGCTATTAGTGGCTTTGGAGTGACTCTTTGTTGCATGTTGAGGGCTTGTTATATGATCTATCTATGTTATTATTGTTGAGAGAACTTGCACTAGTGAAAGTATGAACCCTAGGCCTTGTTTCCTACCATTGCAATACCATTTACGCTCACTTTTATCATTAGTTACCTTGCTGTTTTTATTATTCAGATTACAAATACCTTTATCTACCATCCATATTGCACTTGTATCACCATCTCTTCGCCGAACTAGTGCACCTATACAGTTTGCCATTGTATTGGGTGTGTTGGGGACACAAGTGACTCTTTGTTATTTGGTTGCAGGGTTGCTTGAGAGAGACCATCTTCATCCTACGCCTCCTACGGATTGATAAACCTTAGGTCATCCACTTGAGGGAAATTTGCTACTGTCCTGCAAACCTGTGCACTTGCAGGCCCAACAACGTCTACAAGAAGAAGGTTGTGTAGTAGACATCAAGCTCTTTTCTGGCGCCGTTACCGGGGAGGTTAGCGCTTGAAGGTATATCTTTAGATCTTGCAATCGAATCTTTTTGTTTCTTGTTTTATCACTAGTTTAGTTTATAAAAGAAAACTACAAAAAAATGGAGTTGAGTTTGTCTCATACGTTACGTCTTTTTAATATCTTTCGTGAGTATGATGGAAAGGATAATTGTGCTCAAGTGCTAGAAGAAGAAATCTCTAAATTGTTTGGCACTAAATCTTTGAATGATGAGCATGATTGCAATGTTGTTAGTATGAATTCCTTGAATATCCGTGATGCTAATGATATGCAAAGCCACAAGGTTGGGGAAGCTATGTTTGATGAAGATGATATTTTTGTCCCCAAGCTTTGATGAGAAAATTTACTATGATGAAAGCATGCCTCCTATCTATGATGATTATTGTGATGACACGTATGCTTTAAATAATAATGATAACCATGAAACTTGTCATCTTGATCCTAATTTTAAATCATATGATAGTTATTTTGTTGAGTTTGCTCCCACTACTATTCATGAGAAGAATTTTGCTTATGTGGAGAGTAGTAATTTTTTTATGCTAGTAGATCATGAAAAGAATGCTTTAGGTGCTGGTTATATTGTTGAATTCATTCATGATGCTACTGAAAATTATTATTAGGTAGGAATATATGCTTGTAGGAATTGCAATAATGTCAAGTTTCCTCTCTATGTGCTTAAAATCTTGAAGTTATGCTTGTTTTACCTTCCTATGCAAGTTGATTATCGTTCCCATAAGTTGTTTGCTCACAAAATCCCTATGCATAGGAAGTGGGTTAGTCTTAAAAGTGCTAGTCATATGTTTCATGATGCTCCCGTTATGTTCCAATTCTTATCTTTTATGTGAGCATCATTGTCATCATCATGCCTAGCTAGAAAGGCATTAAAGAAAAGCGCTTGTTGGGAGACAACCCAATACTTATCCTTACTGTTTTTGTGTGTTCACATGATTATGCTACTGTAGTAATCATTTTTTATAGCTTTTGTTTCAATAAAGTGCCAAGTAAGACCTTTAGGATGGCTTGCGGTGATAGTTGTGTTGATCCTGCTGAAAATCAGAAACTTTTGCACCCAGTAAATTAGTTTCGTTAATTCACAGAAACGTGCTTCTGATCTGATTCTTTTTGATCTGGATTGGTACACGAATTTCTTAGGACTTACTAATTTGGTAGGATTTTTGGAGTTCCATAAGTATACGTTTGATACAGATTACTACAGACTGTTCTGTTTTTGATAGATTCTGTTTTCTATGTGTTGTTTGCTTATTTTGATGAATCTATGAGCAGTATCGGAGGGTATGAACCATAGATAAGTTGAATTACAGTAGATATTACACCAATATGAATTTAGAATGAGTTCATTGCAGTACCTAAGTGGTGGTTTTATTTTCTTATACTAACGGAGCTTACGAGTTTTCTGTTGAGTTTTGTGTTGTGGAGTTTTCAAGTTTTGGGTAAAGATTTGATGGACTATGGAATAAGGAGTGGCAAGAGCCTAAGCTTGGGAATTCCCAAGGCACCCCAAGGTAATATTCAAGGACAACCAAGAGCCTAAGCTTGGGGATGCCCCGGAAGGCATCCCCTCTTTCATCTTCGTTCATCGGTAACTTTACTTGGAGCTATATTTTTATTCACCAGATGATATGTGTTTTGCTTGGAGCGTCATTTTCTTTTGTTAGTATTAGCTTGATGTTATTTATAATAATGATTTGCATCTTTAGTTTCAATAAGGAAGTCAAGGATAGCCTTTGCCATGCTTATTTTGCTAGTATACATGTTGCTGTTTGAAAAACAGAAAGTTTACCGCTGTTGCAAAAATTGCCTAGAAAAGTCAGGGAGTGGTATAATGTTGAATCTTTTTGCATATTGAGATATGATAAATTTATTACAGTGGAAAGTTTAGTTCATAATTTTTGGAGTCAGGGAAGTATTGATACTCTTGCATTCTTTACAGACTGTACTGTTTTGGCAGATTGCTGTTATGGTTGCATTGTTTGCATATGTTTGCTTGATTAATGATTCTATTTGAGGATAGGAGTATTAAATATGCAGAGGCATTTAGTATGCAATGTTGAATAATTATTTAAGTGATTTATTACAGTAGAAAATTATAAGGTTTTGCATTGGTTTATACTAACCTATCTCACGAGTTCTTGTTGAGTTTGTTGTGAATGAAGCTTTTGATAAAAAGAGAAACCATGATATGAGAGGAATTAAGGAGACACAAAAGCTCAAGCTTGGGGATGCTCAAGGCACCCCAAGATAATATTTCAAGAAGTCTCAAGCATCTAAGCTTGGGGATGCCCCGGTAGGCATCCCACCTTTCTTCTTCAACAACTATCGGTTAGTATCGGTTGAGCCTAAGTTTTTGCTTCTCCACATGAGTTGTGCTATCCTTGCAAGGTAGTTTTATTTAGCTTTGCTTGCTGTTTGAATAAAGTATCAAGATCTGAAATTAAATGAGAGAGAGTCTTCACATAGTTGCATAATTATTTAGCTACTCATTGACCTTCACTTATATCTTTCGGAGTAGTTTGTCATTTGCTCTAGTGCTTCACTTATATATTTTAGAGCATGGTGGTAGTTTTATTTTGAAGAAATAGATGAAATCTCATACTTCACTTATATTATTTTGAGAGTCGTTAATAGCATGGTAATTTGCTTAATATTAATATACTTGGTATTCAAGATATGTGGAACTTTCTTTTGAGTGCGTTGAATACTAAGATAAGTTTGATGCTTGATAATTGTTTTGAGATATGGAGGTGATAATATCAAAGCCGTGCTAGTTGAGTAATTGTGAATTTGAGAAATGCTTGTGTTGAAGTTTGCAAGTCCCATAGCATGCACGTATGGTTAAAGTTGTGTAACAAATTTGAAACATGAAGTGTACCTGGCTTGTGCATCCTTATGAGTGGCGGTCGGGGACGAGCGATGGTCTTTTCCTACCAATCTATCACCATAGGAGCATGCACGTAGTACTTGGTTTTGATTACTTCTAAATTTTTGCAATAAGTATATGAGTTCTTTTGACTAATGTTGAGTCCATAGATTATACGCACTTTTACCTTTCCGCCATTGCTAGCCTCTTCGGTATCGTGCATTGCCCTTTCTCACCTTGAGAGTTGGTGCAAACTTCGCCGGTGCATCCAAACCCCGTGATATGATACGCTCTATCACACATAAACCTCCTTATATCTTCCTCAAAGCAGCCACCATACCTACCTATCATGGCATTTCCATAGCCATTCCGAGATATATTGCCATGCAACTTCCATCATCATCATCATGACATACACTACTTTTGTCATATTGCCATTGCATGATCATGTAGTTGACATCGTATTTGTGGCAAAGCCACCATGCATTATTTTTCATACATGTCACTCTTGATTCATTGCACCATCCCGGTACACCGCCGGAGGCATTCATATAGAGTCATATCTTGTTCTAAGTTTCGAGTTGTAATCCTTATGTTGTAATCAATAGAAGTGTGATGATCATCATTATTAGAGCATTGCCCAAAAAAAGAGAAAGGCCAAAAGAAAAAAAAGAATGGCCCAAAAAAAATAAAAAAAATAGAAGGGGCAATGCTACTATCTCTTTTTCCACACTTGTGCTTCAAAGTAGCGCCTTGTTCTTCATATAGTGAGTCTCATATATTGTGCATCAAAGTAGCACCTTGTTCTTCATATTGTGAGTCTCATAAGTTATCTTTTCATACTAGTGGGAATTTTTCATTATAGAACTTGGCTTGTATATTCCTACGATGGGCTTCCTCAAATGCCCTAGGTCTTCATGAGCAAGCAAGTTGGATGCACACCCACTAGTTTTATTTTGTTGAGCATTCATAGCTCTAGTGCATCCGTTGCATGGCAATCCCTACTCCTCATGTTGACATCAATTGATGGGCATCTCCATAGCCCGTTGATTATCCTCGTCAATGTGAGACTTTCTCCTTTTGTGTCTTCTCCACACAATCCCCATCATCATATTCTATTCCACCCATAGTGCTATATCCATGGCTCACGCTCATGTATTGCGTGAAGGTTGAAAAAGTTTGAGATTATTTAAGTATCAAAACAATTGCTTGGCTTGTCATCGGGGGTATAGAAGTTGGGAACATCTTTGTGTGACGAAAATGAAGCATAGCCTAACTATATGATTTTGTAGGGATGAACTTTCTTTTGCCATGCTATTTTGAGAAGACATGATTGCTTTGATTAGTATGCTTGACGTATTATTATTTTTATGTCAATATGAACTTTTGTCTTGAATCTTTCGGATCTGAATATTCATATCACAATTAAGAAGATTTACATTGAAATTATGCTAAAGTATCACTCCGCATCAAAAATTCTTTTTATCATTTACCTACTGGAGGACGAGCAGGAATTAAGCTTGGGGATGCCTGATACGTCTCCAACGTATCTATAATTTTTGATTGCTCCATGCTACTTTATCTACTGTTTTAGGCAATATTGGGCTTTATTATCCACTTTTATATTATTTTTTGGGACTAACCTATTAACCGGAGGCCCAGCCCAGATTTGTTGTTTTATGCCTATTTCAGTGTTTCGAGGAAAAGGAATATCAGACGGAGTCAAAACGGAACGAAATCAACTGGAGAAGTTATTTTTGGAAAGAAAGCAACCAAGGGAACTTGGAGTGCATGTCAGGGGAGATACGGGCTGCCCACGAGGGTGGGGGCGCCCCCCCCCGGCGTGCCCCCTGCCTCGTGGGGCCCCCGTAGCTCCTCCGACGTACCCCCTGCACCCATATATACTCTTGTACCCTAAAACTTCCAGAACAGAAGATAGATCGGGAGATCCGCCGCCGCAAGCCTCTGTAGCCACCAAAAACCTCTCGGCACCCTGCCGGAGGGGGAACCCATCACCGGTGGCCATCTTCATCATCCCGGCGCTATCCATGACGAGGAGGGAGTAGTTCACCCTCGGGGCTGAGGGTATGTACCAGTAGCTATGTGTTTGATCTCTCTCTCTCTCTCATGTTCTCTCTCGTGTTCCCTCTATGGCACGATCTTGATGTATCCCGAGCTTTGCTATTGTAGTTGGATCTTATGATGTTTCTCCCCCTCTACTCTCTTGTGATGAATTGAGTTTCTCCTTTGGAGTTTTCTTATCGGATTGAGTCTTTTATGAGAACACTTGATGTATGTCTTGCCGTGATTATCTGTGGTGACAATGGGATATCATGTGCCACTTGATGTATGTTTTGGTGATCAACTTTCAGGTTTCGTGACATTGGGAACCTATGCATAGGGATTGGCACACGTTCTTGACTCTCCGATAGAAACTTTGGGGCACTCTTTGAAGTACTTTGTGTTGGTTGGATGAATCTGAGATTATGTGATGCATATCGTATAATCATGCCCATGGATACTTGAGGTGACAATGGAGTATCTAGGTGACATTAGGGTTTTGGTTGATTTGTATCTTTAGGTGTTATTCTAGTACGAACTCTTTGAGGTGGTTTCGTACCCTAGCATAATCTCTACGTTTGTTCTCCGCTATTAGTGGCTTCGGAGTGACTCTTTGTTGCATGTTGAGGGCTTGTTATATGATCTATCTATGTTATTATTGTTGAGAGAACTTGCACTAGTGAAAGTATGAACCCTAGGCCTTGTTTCCTACCATTGCAATACCATTTATGCTCACTTTTATCATTAGTTACCTTGCTGTTTTTATTATTTCAGATTACAAATACCTTTATCTACCATCCATATTGCACTTGTATCACCATCTCTTCGCCGAACTAGTGCACCTATACAATTTGCCATTGTATTGGGTGTGTTGGGGACACAAGAGACTCTTTGTTATTTGGTTGCAGGGTTGCTTGAGAGAGACCATCTTCATCCTACGCCTCCTACGGATTGATAAACCTTGGGTCATCCACTTGAGGGAAATTTGCTACTGTCCTACAAACCTGTGCACTTGCAGGCCCAACAACGTCTACAAGAAGAAGGTTGTGTAGCAGACATCAGTTGTGGAGAAGACAAAAAGGAGAAGATCGTCTCACATCAACTAGGCGTATCAACGGGCTATGGAGATGCCCATCAATAGATATCAATGTGAGTGAGTAGGGATTGACATGCAATGGATGCACTAGAGCTATAAGTGTATGAAAGCTCAAAAAGAAACTAAGTGGGTGTGCATCCAACTCGCTTGCTCATGAAGACCTAGGGTAATTTGAGGAAGCCCATCACTGGAATATACAAGCCAAGTTCTATAATGAAAAATTCTCACTAGTATATGAAAGTGACAACATAGGAGACTCTCTATCATGAAGATCATGGAGCTACTTTGAAGCACAAGTGTGGAAAAAGGATAGTATCATTGCCCCTTCTCTCTTTTTCTCTCATTTTTTGTTTTTTTTGGGCCCTCTCTTTTTTTGGGCCTCTTTTTTTTATTTTTTATTTTTTTGTCCGAAGTCTCATCCCTACTTGTGGGAGAATCATAGTCTCCATCATCCTTTCCTCACTGGGACAATGCTCTAATAATGATGATCATCACACTTTTATTTAATTACAACTCAAGAAATACAACTCGATACTTAGAACAAAATATGACTCTATGTGAATGCCTCCGGTAGTGTACCGGGATGTGCAATGAATCAGGAGTGACATGTATGAAAGAATTATGAACGGTGCCTTTGCCACAAATACGATGTCAACTACATGATCATGCAAAGCAATATAACAATGATGGAGCGTGTCATAATAAACGGAACGGTGGAAAGTTGCATGGCAATATATCTCGGAATGGCTATGGAAATGCCATAATAGGTAGGTATGGTGGCTGTTTTGAGGAAGGATATGTGGTGGGTTTATGGTACCGGCGAAAATTGCGCGGTACTAGAGAGACTAGCAATGATGGAAGGGTGAGAGTGCGTATAATCCATGGACTCAACATTACTCATAAAGAACTCACATACTTATTGCAAAAATCTATTAGTTATCAAAACAAAGTACTACACGCATGCTCCTAGGGGGTATATTGGTAGGAAAAGACCATCGCTCATCCCCGGCCACCACTCATAAGGAAGAAAATCAAAAAATAAATCATGCATGCTCCGACTTCATCACATAACGGTTCACCATACGTGCATGCTACGGGAGTCACAAAGTTTAACACAAGTATCTCTCAAATTCACAACTACTAACTAGCATGACCCTAATATTACCATCCTCATATCTCAAAACAATCATAAGGAATCAAACTTCTCATAGAATTCAATGCACTTTATATGAAAGTTTTTATTACACCCATCTTGGATGCCCATCATATTAGGACTAGTTTTATAACCAAAGAAAATTACCATGCTGTTCTAAAGACTCTCAAAATAATATAAGTGAAGCATTGAGAGTTCATCTATTTCTTCTAAATAAAACCGCTGTCGTGCTCTAAAAAGATATAAGTGAAGCACTAGAGCAAATGACAAACTACTCAGAAAGATATAAGTGAAGATCAATGAGTAGTCAAATAATTATGTAACTATGTGAAGACCCTCTAACATTTAAGAATTTAAGATCTTGGGATATTATTCAAACAGCAAGAAAAACAAAATAAACAAAATGACGCTCCAAGCAAAACACATATCATGTGGTGAATAAAAATATAGCTCCAAGTAAGGTTGCCGATGAACGAAGACGAAAGAGGGGATGCCTTCCGGGGCATCCCCAAGCTTAGGCTCTTGGTTGTCCTTGAATATTACCTTGGGGCGCCTTGGGGATCCACAAGCTTAGGCTCTTTCCACTCCTTATTCCATAGTCCGTCGAATCTTTACCCAGAACTTGAAAACTTCACAACACAAAACTCAACAGAAAACTCGTAAGCTCCAATAGTACAAGGAAATAAAATCACCACTTTTGGTACTGTTGTGAACTCATTCTTTATTTATATTGGTGTAATATCTACTTTATTCCAACTTCTCTATGGTGCATACCCTCCGATACTACTCATAGATTCATCAAAATAAGCAAACAACACATAGAAAACAGAATCTGTCAAAAACAGAACAGTCTGTAGTAATCTGTAACTCTCGAATACTTCTGTAACTCCAAAAATTCTGAAATAAATTGGTGGACGTGAGGAATTCGTCTATTAATATTCTGCAAAAATAATCAACTTAAAACCACTCCTCTGTAAAAATGACAGCTAATCTCGTGAGCGCAAAATTTCTGTTTTTTTACAGCAAGATCACATTAACTTTAGCCCAAGTCTTCCCAAAGGTTCTACTTGGCACTTTATTAAAACAAAAGCTATAAAACATGATTAATACAGTTGCTTAATTATTTGTATACACAAAAACAGTAGGGGTAAACGTTTTCTTGTCTCCCAACAAGCGGTTTTCTTTAATGCCTTTCTAGCTAGTCATGATGATTTCAATGATGCTCACATAAAAGATAAGATTTGAAATATAAAGAGAGCATCATGAAGAATATAACTAGCACATTTAAGCCTAACCCACTTCCTATGCCTAGGGATTTATTTAGCAAACAATTTATGGGAACAAGAATCAACTAGCATAGGAAGACAAAACAAGCATAACTTCAAAACTTTTAACACATAGAGAGGAAACTTGATATTATTGCAATTCCTACAAGCATATATTCCTCCCTCATAATAATTTTCAGTAGCATCATGAATGAATTCATCAATATAACCATCACATAAACCATTCTTTTCATGATGCATAAGCATAGAATATTTATTACTCTCCACATAAGAAAATTTCTTCTCATGAATAGTAGAGGGAGCAAACTCAACAAAATTACTATCATGTGAGGCATAATCCAATTGATAATTAAAATCAATATGACAAGTTTCATGGTTATCATTGTTCTTTATAGCATACATGTAATCATGATAATCATCATAGATAGCATCTTTGTTGTCATAATCAATTGGAACCTCTTCCGAAATAGTGGATTCATCACTAAATAAAGTTATGACATCTTAAAATCCACTTTCATAATTATCACAATAAGATTCAACACCCTCCAAAATAGTGGGATCATTAATTCCTAAAGTTGACACTCTTCCAAACCCACTTTCATCAATATAATCATCATAAATAGGAGGCATTCTATCATCATAATAAATTTGCCCATCAAAACTTGGGGGACAAAAAATATCATCTTTGTCAAACATAGCATCCCAATGCTTGTGGCTTTGCATATCATTAGCATCATGGATATTCAAAGAATTCGTACTAACAACATTGCAATCATGCTCATCATTCAAATATTTAGTGCCAATTTTTTTAATGCATTCTTCTTCTAACACTTGAGCACAATTTTCCTTTCCATCATTTTCACGAAAGATATTAAAAAGATGAAGCATATGAGGCACCCTCAATTCCATTTTTTTGTAGTTTTCTTTTATAAACTAACTAGTGATAAAATAAGAAACTAAAATATTCGATTGCAAGATCTAAAGATATACCTTCAAGCACTAACCTCCCCGGCAATGGCGCCAAAAATTAGCTTAGTTGACGGGGTGTTAGTGCATCTAGCCTAACCTCCCGGCTGACGGCGCTGAAGTTGCTTGATGTTTACTACACACCTTCTTCTTGTAGACGTTGTTGGGCCTGCAAGTGCAGAGGTTTGTAGGACAGTAGCAAATTTCCCTCAAGTGGATGACCTAAGGTTTATCAATCCGTGCGAGGCATAAGATGAAGATGGTCTCTCTCAAACAACCCTGCAACCAAATAACAAAGAGTCTCTTGTGTCCCCACCACACCCAATACAATGGTAAATTGTATAGGTGCACTAGTTCGGCGAAGAGATGGTGATACAAATGCAATATGGATGATAGATATAGGTTTTTGTAATCTGAAAATATAAAAACAGCAAGGTAACTAATGATAAAAGTGAGCGTAAACGGTATTGAAATGCTTCGAAACAAGGCCTAGCGTTCATACTTTCACTAGTGCAAGTTCTCTCAACAGTAATAACATAATTGGATCATATAACTATCCCTCAACATGCAACAAAGAGTCACTCTAAAGTCACTAATAGCGGAGAACAAACAAAGAGATTATTGTAGGGTATGAAACCACCTCAAAGTTATCCTTTCTGATCGATCTATTCAAGAGTTCGTAGTAAAATAACAAGAAGCTATTCTTTCCATTCGATCTATCCTAGAGTTCGTACTAGAATAACACCTTAAGACACAAATCAACCAAAACCCGTCACCTAGATACTCCAATGTCACCTCAATTATCCGTGGGTATGATTATACGATATGCATCACACAATCGCATATTCATCTATTCAACCAACACAAAGAACTTCAAATAGTGCCCCAAAGTTTCTACCGGAGAGTGAAGACGAAAACGTGTGCCAACCCCTATGCATAAGTTCACAAGGTCACTGGACCCGCAAGTTGATCACCAAAACATACATCAAGTAGTTCACGTGAATATCCCATTATCACCACAGATAAGCACATGCAAGACATACATAAAGTGTTCTCAAATCCTTAAAGACTCAATCCAATGAGATAACTTCGATGGGAAAACACAATCCATTACAAGAAGATAGAGGGGGAGAAACATCATAAGATCCAACTATAATAGCAAAGCTCGCGGTACATCAAGACTGTGCCATATCAAGAACACGAGAGAGAGAGAGAGAGAGAGAGAGAGAGAGAGAGAGAGAGAGAGAGAGAGAGGAGAGAGAGAGAGAGATCAAACACATAGCTATTGGTACATACCCTCAGCACCGAGGGTGAACTACTCCCTCCTTGTCATGGAGAGCACCGAGATGATGAAGATGGCCACCGGTGAGGAATTCCCCCTCCGGCAGGGTGCCGGAACAGGGTCCCGATTGGTCTTTGGTGGCTATAGATGCTTGCGGCGGCGGAACTCCCGATCTAGGTTATGTTCTGGAAGTTTGGGGATATATAAGAAGTGTTGGCGCCGGGAACAAGTCAGGGGGTCCACGAGGCGGCCATGAGGTAGGGGGCGTGCCCAAGGGGTAGTGTGTGCCCTCCACCCTCGTGGTGGCCTCGGGACTCTTCTGGTCCATCTCCGGTACTCTGCGGGCTTCTTCTGGTCCAAAAACAATCTCCATGAATTTTCAGGTCAATTGGACTCCGTTTGGTATTACTTTTCTGCAATACTCAAAAACAAGGAAAAAGCAGAAACTGGCACTATGCTCTAGGTTAGTAGGTTAGTCCAAAAAATCATATAAAATAGCATATAAATCTTATAAAACATCCTAGATGGATAATATAATAGCAAGGAACAATAAAAAATTATAAATATGTTGGAGACGTATCAACCACTACTAGGGAAACTTTATACAGAGAATCTTAACAGCAGCGTGGTTTAAAATAAGGCTCTACTGCTACTTAGCAGTAGCGTGTGACAACAAAACGCGCCAATGATATCCACATAGCAGTAGCGCGTCAGGAGGAAACATCGCTACTACTATAATTGCCACGACCTTGCCGCCAAACTAGGTATAGCAGTAGCGCCTGTTTAGTAAATGTGCTACTGCTATATTGAGCTTAGCAGTAGCGCTTTTCTCCAATGCTCGCTACTGCTAAGTTTAGTCCACTCCTTGCAACTAAGTTTAGTCCCACCTCGCTCCACGAACAGGGTGTTTATCACCTTAAATATGTTACTTCTCAAACTATCACAACCACTTGGTCTTCATTGAACTCTATGTGTAGGATTTGTGGCCGCAATATGAGTCTTCTCCGGTTCCTAAACCAGTGAGGACTCATATTGACAATTCAAGTTGTACACAAAAAGATCATTGATGACCAATATATCTTTTTATGTTTATTTTTACATGCTTAGCCTTACCAGTAGCGCGTCTGGAGTAAAAGGCACTACTGCTATGGCGTTTAGCAGTAGCGCGTTATCCTAAAGCGTGCTATTGCTGAAGCCATCCTATCTTCTCCATAGGCCGCCCCTCACTCTCCCCCACTCGCACTCTCACTCTCCCACGCACATCTTTCTGCTGTCGCTGACGTTTGGCCCTCCCCCGCTGCCGCATTGCCGCCGCCGTCCTCGCTCCTCCTTCCTCGGTATGCGGCACCCCTCCTCCCACCGCCGTCCCCCCTCCTCCTCCTGCCGCGCCCTCCTCCCTTCTCCTATGGCCGCGCCTTCCTCCCTCCTGTGGCCGTGACCCTCCTCCCTCCTCCTCCGGCCAAGCCCTCGTCCCACTCCTCCTCTCTCCTCCCTCCTCCTTCTCCCTCCTCCCACCCCTCCTCCCTCCTTCCTCCCTCCATCTCTCCTCACTGATTTGTTCTTGTATAATTTAGTTTTTTTACTATTTTTTCAATATAATAGAATGTATATTATTTGCATGGAATAGAAAATTTTCAATGTAGGTATTTGAATGGGGTAGATTTTATTTAGTAAGTACTTAATAGAACTAGTTTATTTAGTAAGTGCTTAATTTGGTTATGTTAGGATTATATATAAGATAATTTAGTATGTACTTAATAGAACTAGTTTAGAGAGAGAGAGACCTATATTGGCAAATTTAGTTATGTTAGGATTATATATAAGATATTTTGAAATGTTTTTGTTCATATTTTCAGCTAAGTGGCTCAATAGTGTTGCTCAAATAGGATATGTGCTTGCCCAAGTGGCCATGTTTGCAGGGAACACCTCTGAGTGGCCTATGTTTTGCTGGAGTGTTGATTAATTTCCGTTCCGGCAAATTTCAGGCGCTCGATATGTCCTTTTTTGAGCAAAGTTTGGCACGAATTGTGCTAGAATATGTAGGAAATATCGAGTGGCCCAAAATTTTGGCACGAATTGTGCTAGAATATGTAGGAAATATCGAGTGGCCTGGAATTTCTAAAAAGATAATTAAACGATATTTCGGGTTGACTTTAAGTTTGTCGGGACTCCACCATATATGAGAGAAGAAGAATGCTAACTGTTGTCGTGGGGGTCGTTCGTCCTCTTCCTTCTCATGATAGACCTTTTGGTAATGCACGAGAAGGAAGAGCAGAACGACCATCACAGACGGTCGCAAATGTCAGAGAGGAATCAGTGAGGAAGGATATCCACCATATATGAGAGGACGAAGAATCTCGACTATTGTCGTAGGGGTAACTTCTCCTTTGTTCTCGTGTGCTAGACAATTTGGTGTAATGCACTCGGGGACGAAGGGAGGAGCTACCATCACCGACGGTCGAATATATACACCACGTGAGTTGAGAGTTTTCAAGAAAATACTCGACAGACTGATAGTCAACCCGTGATGAATAATTATAATCTAATTTAGTTTTATAGGACATATATTTCATTTTAGAAGTTTAATCTTTTAATTATGAACTAGTCGGTCCACCCGCGCATTTGCGCGGCTAGATTTTTTTATTTACCATTTATTTATTATAGATAACAATATGTTACATTTAAGTGTTGTGACAATGTATGCATTGCAGCCATTCTTGATGTTCTCCCATATGATTTGGCGTTGCCGGTTCTGCACCACATCTTCAAGCTCATTTATTTGATACTACGTATTGACGATCGCACAAGTGCTTTTGTCTAGTCTACACTGATAGACCGTACTTTCGTTGGACGTCCTTTGCTCCTTAACCCTCAAATATTTTAGTCCTATTTTGTGCATTGCTCACCTACCATCACATCCAGTTCTTTTAGCCTATCGCAAAAATTGAGCTTTACCTGATTAAGAATCTCCATGTAAAACCTATTAATTAAGGAATATAAATTAACAAAAAGAAACTTGACAACACCAACTGGATTGTTTGCATGTACGTGTACATAGTCATGCATGCTTTTAGTACGTGTAAATTTACATACAAAAGTTTGTTTATGCTTGAAAAAAAATTGAATTCTCTGAAGGAAACAACCTCGCAATCAAGAAAAATTATTTTAGAAGGTCCCACAAATCTCATTAACTTTTCATGGAAATTTACACATACAAAAGACAAATGGGCATACGACTAAAAAAATCAAAGTTTTGACATGTGAAAATAGATTTCGTTTACCTGGAAGCTCATCCATCTTATTCACATTTTTTACACAGAAGAAAAGACCCATGACTTGGTCAAGGCTGGTCCAATGTGCGTCCTACGATTAAAGAAATGAAAACTTTAGCAAACAACTCTTATCTATTTTCAGACCCTACTCTGAATCAAATTAATCACATTCAATGCACCACGTACATGATGTAATACCAAGAAATTGCTCGCGATCCCATCGGAGCCGGTTGGGCTGCCGGAGTCTTTTGGGGCGGAAGCTTTCTATATCAGCCGCTTTCCACTTGTCATCTTCGCGCTGTCCTTGGCCAGAACCGCTCCTACTTGGGAATTGGGATGCGGCCGTTGCAGTTGTGTGTACGTGCTCTTCCTCCAGCTCGTTACCACGCGCCATGCATCCACTGCCGCATCAGCTGCACTTTGTGGCCGGCGGCCGCCACAGGTAGCTCGTTCGGCACCAGCAGCCTAAGCGAGTCCGCCTGTTCCAATCCTCTGCTTCCCCTTCCCATGCTGCTTTCAAGCTGCTCTTGTCCCGACAGTGCATGTAGTGGCCGTTGTTGTGGTTTTGGAGGTGATTGCTGTCCGAGCGGGTGGAACTTACATTCCCATAGGAGCCGGGGCTGCTCCGGCAAGAACTTCTCGGTTGTTCGACGATGACGATGATGTCGATTAGTGGGACACAGTCTGGTGTCGAGCGGCACACCGGATGACTGTTCGACGGGGCAGCGCTCATGGCATCGGTGTCAGCCTTTGTTTCGAGGTACGTCGGGGTCAGCCTCGCTGTCCCTCTCGACGGAGATCTTGCAATTCTTATGAGGATGCTGGCCTTCTCCTACAATTCTTATGAGGAATTGAGGATGCTGGCCTTCTCCTACAATTCGTGTGGTCCAGCGGCATCTTGTCTAGGATGCCGATGAGGCTCTTCCCAAGTCTCATGAAGCTTGGACAGGTTCTGCAACGCCGAAGCTGGCCCAGATGGGATCGCGGCGCACTTTCCAGAGTTGGAGCGGAGCGGACGCGAGTTATACTGGTCTGATTACAATTCAGGGGTAAAAGTTTCTTTTTTTTTAAATCAGGAGTAAAAGTTTCCTGCTTTGCCGTAGCTGTAGTATCTAGCTTTCCTTCACCAATACGTGTCATGCACGGTTACGATGGAATCCTTGTTTTGGTTCTTTTCCTTTTTTTTGGACAGTTTGATGGAATCCATTATCTTGGATCTATTTTTTTCTAAATATGTGCCCCCTAGATATACTTGTACGTGTCAAGCAAGATATTATGACACGTGACAGTAGTCACGCATAACTTTGTATCTTTAAATCTTGACCTTTTTTTTTTGAGGGAAATGTCGCCGCTTTATTATCTTAAAATAAGTTTGAGATCTCGTCCGCAATCACATCCAGAATACAATCTGGAGGTGCACCTACCCAACTCCTGCAAAGTTCTTCACCTACACCTACTTTTGCTAATTTATGCGCGGTAACATTTGCTGAACGCCTAACCCAAGATACTCTGAAATCATCAAAAGAAGAACGTAGCATCGTCTTGATCTCCTCTAGCCACGGTCCCATTACTGACAGGTTCTTCTCTGGTTGTTTGATCACCTGTACAAGCGACTGGCTGTCCAGTTCAAGATGTACTTTGTGCACATTGAAATCCGCTGCTACCCGAAGAGCACGTTTGCAGGCCATGATCTCGGCCACTTCAGGGTCGACCACCTGCGGGAACAGGTGACACGCACACGCCAGGAAGCCACCATTCGCATCTCGCAGCACTACTCCTCCTCCCGCTCTTCCGCCGTGTCTTGAGATCGCACCATCCGAGTTTGCTTTGATCCACCCCACTTCTGGCGCAGTCCACCGTTGAACAGCCGTTGGTTTGGTGATTCTGGGAGGCTTTGCATGAATCTCTCTCCATTCCTTCACGTGAAAGCAAACTCTCTCTACTATTTCATGTGGAGCTTCTATCCTCTTGCCATCTCTTGTCTCGTTACGAGCTAGCCAAATAGCATATACAGAATGGATCATCATCCCCCTTTCATCCTCTTTGGCCGTGGCGAACCATTCTAGCAGCCAGTTGGCCAGCTCACTCTGGGAGGCTGTGAAGATCGGTGGGGCAGCCACCGAGACTCCCTTTTCCGAGCGAAGCTGGCTCCAAAACTGGACCGAGTGCTGGCATGACCAAAAGCGATGCATGATCGTTTCCTCTCGCCCGCATACCACACAAAACACCCCTGGTTTGATACGCCTGCGATGGAGCTCAACACCAACTGCCAGACCGTTCCTAATGACCCTCCACATGTGAATTTTTGCTTTGTTCGGTGCACTGGTATCCCACAGCCCCAGATAACCTTTGTGTTTGTTTACAGAGCTTGACGATTCCGGCTGTCCGGATCTCACCTTGTTCATAGTCATTCTGAGATGGTAGGCCGAGCGCACCGAGAACACCCCATTCTTAGTATAGTTCCATGCTAAAGTGTCTTCTGTTCCCGGTCCCCCAACTGCTATTTGTTTTATGTCAGCCGCATCATCAGGGGAGAACATCTCATCAACACGATCAGAACTCCACGAGGTGCCATCCGTTGACAGCAGATCCGCCACCCTTGTCACTCCCTGGACATATACGGCTCCCAATGGATTCATACTCCCGCTCCTTGGGATCCAATTATCATGATGAACATTAATCTTGGACCCATCTCCAACTCTCCAAATCAGCCCCTCTCGCAGCAGGTCACGCCCATGTAGTATACTTCTAAAAGTGAACGAGCCCCCCGAGGGGCACGTAATAACATGATAGAGTTATCCAGAAAGTATCTCGCCTTGAGGACACGTGCACACAGCGAGACTGGATATAGCAAGATCCTCCATGCCTGCTTTGCAAGGAGAGCTTGATTGAACGCTTCCGGGTCTCTAAAGCCAAGACCACCGTCACGTTTTGCTGCACACATCTTCTCCCATGATATCCAATGCACTTTCTTATCACCATCCGTTGCACCCCACTAGAATTTTGACAAGATCGAAGTCAGGTTCCGGCACATTTTCTTTGTGAGATGAAAACAACTCATGGTGTAAGTAGGTGTAGCTTGGAGGACAGATTTTACTAGTACCTCTCGTGCAGCCTTAGACAGTCCTTGACCTTTCAACCCATTAACTTTTCCTTTTGAACACTCAGTAACGTACTTGAAGGTCCCTTCTTTGGACCTACCAACCAGTGTTGGGAGGCCCAAGTATCTCTCACTGAGCGCTTCATTATGCACACCCAGAACATTTTTTAGTTGTACCTTTGCATCCTCTTGACTCCCTTTGCCAAAGAAAATTGCTGACTTCTGCAAATTAATGCGTTGACCAGACGCTTCCTGATATTTCCTTAGGATCTCTTTCAAGGCCATCATGTTTTCAGTGGATCCCTCAAGGAAGACAATACTATCGTCAGCAAACAAAAGATGTGTGACATGGGGGCCAGTGCTCCCAAAAGAAACACCCTTGATCCGCTTTTCCTCTTGCGCCTTCCTTAACAGAGCAGAAAAACCTTCGACACAAAACAGAAAAAGGTACGGCGATAACGGGCCCCCCTGCCTAAGTCCACGTGAGGGAATGAATCCTCTCGAAAGGCCTCCGTTGAGCTTTACAGAGAACCTTGCTGTAGTCACACACCGCATGATCATGGAAATCCATTCTGGAGCAAATCCCACTCGCACCAACATCTGTTGCAGGAAAGTCCACTCGACCCTATCGTATGCCTTCATCATATCAAGCTTGACCGCGCACAAGTGCTTTTTCCTCTTCCTGTTACGAATAGCATGCACACACTCATATGCCACAAGGACATTGTCAGTGATTAATCGACCGGGCACAAATGCACTTTGTTCCTCGGAAATAAGGACAGGAAGAAAACACTTTAACCTATTTGCCAAGACCTTCGTTGCAATTTTATAAAGAACATTACACAGGCTGATCGGTCTGAATTGAGTAAGCAACTCCGGTGAGTTAACTTTAGGAATCATAACAATTACCGTTTCATTGAACGCCTCAGGAGCTGCCTCCCCGTATAAGAAATCCTTAATCGCCCGGCACACATCATCCTTTACCAGAGACCAGTGTCGTTGGTAAAAAAGTGCAGGTAATCCGTCAGGCCCCGGCGCCTTAGTAGGCCCCATTTGAAACAAAGCTCTTTCGATTTCATCATCTGTAATCGCTGCAATTAGTCTTTCGTTCATTTGCGTAGTGACAGAGGGTGCTATGTTGTCCAGCACCTCATTCGCTCCAGCTGACCCCTCTGAAGTGAAAAGTTGTTCATAAAATGCCGCCGCCATATCCCTCATTTCTTCATTCATCATGCACTTTGTGCCATCCTCACGCTTGAGCGCACGGACTGTATTCTTTCTCTTTCTATGCGAGGCCCTGTTCTGAACTTGGTGTTTTGATCCCCCGCCTTCAGCCAGTCCACACGTGAACGCAGCTTGTAAAAGATTTCTTCTCTTGTGTATATTTCTCTTAGCTGCTGTTCAATCTCCCGGGCCTCCAGTGAGGATCCCGTAACCACAGCCCTTATTTTCGCTTCCACCAGCTGGCTCTTTAGCTTTGAGATTTGGCGCCGGATGGATCCGAAAACTGCTCTTGCCCATCGCTGCATGCTAGATGTAACACAGCCCAGCCTTTGCATGCATGCACGTAATCCTTGTTCACCTACGTCCGAGGCTTGCCATGCATCAGCTACCATCTGATCATATTGATTGTGTCTGGTCCATGCTTCCTCGAAACGAAACGGGAAGTCTCCGCGCTGCGTCTGGCGTGGAGCTGTCTCCAACGCCCTAATCACAAGGGCCTGATGATCTGATTCTTCTGTCATCACATGCTCCACTGTAGTCTCCGGGAAGAGATCGAGAAAAGCTTCATCGCATGTGGCTCTGTCCAACCGAACTTGTATGTTATCTCCCGCATCCCTCTTGTTGTCCCACGTGTATGGGTAGCCTGAGAAGCCTAAATCAACCAGGCCGCAGTCGGCCAAGCATTCTCTAAAATCTTCCATCTGTGCAAAACTTCTTCTGTTACCTCCCAGCTGATCGGTGTGGAACAGAGCTTCATTGAAGTCGCCCGCACACAGCCACGGCAAACTATCCTGTGCTCGCAAGTAACGTATCGCATCCCAAGATTTCTTGCGCAACTCGTTATTGGGCTCCCCATAGAAACCAGTGAATCTACAGGTTTTCCCTTCCCAGACTACTTCAGCATTCACAAAATATTGGCACCAAGGCCTAACCGTTACTTGCACAGTATCCCTCCACCAGAAAGCCAAACCACCACTTTTCCCATTACAATTTACCGCCACCCCCGATCTGAACCCCAAACTCCATTTGATTTTCTCCATCGCCCTGTCTTTCTTTTTTGTTTCACATAAGAATACCACCGCTGGGTTGTATGACCGTATCAGGTCCCGTAGTTCGCCCACCGTCGAGTCCAACCCCAATCCTCGACAGTTCCAGGCCAAGATGTTCATTGTGTCCGGCGCCCCCGCATCGCGAGGTCCGCCGCTTTGTCATCACGCCGGAGATACGGTCAAACACCGAAGACACTACATCTCGTGTCGCGAATGAATGTATCGTTACTGGTAAGCCTGTCAGAGTCACCTTTAGCTACCCATTGCTGCTTCGGCCTCCTCTTCCTTTCCCATGTATAATCATGTCTTGGGCTCCTTGGAGAGCGCAGTTCCTCATAGCCTGGTCTCGGCTTCCTTACATAGTGGCCCTTCCTACGTTCCTTTTCTCTGTAGTGGTTTGACATGCCATCCCCAGTATGATCCCATGCCTTTGTATTGCTGGTAGTTGGCTCTTAACTCAGCCTGCCTGTTTAGTTGTCTCTGTCTCAGTTCATTGCGCATGTCCTTCTCTCTCTTTTGTTGTAGTCCCTCTCTGAGATCCTTACCCCTAGACTCAGCCAGCCCGTGCCGCTGTTTGTTAGGGCTTGATACCTCTCCCTTTTCCTTCTTCTCCCCACCGCCAGTGCGGGAGGCCTCTGAATTTTCAAACTCATGATGCAAATTACGTTTGGTTGGGGCATCCCGAACCGAACCTGTCTTCATCCTTTCACCCCCAGCCTCGTTTGATCTAAAACTTCCTTGACTGTTTGCAAATCCAGATGGTCCCCTGACAGATCCCTCTTTCATAGGAACGGCCCGGCCAGAAGAGGCTCGAAGCCATTCTCCCCACTGATCATTCGACTTCACAGGAGGAACACACCCTTCTAAGCCATGAACCAGATGCCCGCACTCAAAGCAAAAGTGTGGAATCTTTTCATAGGTGAAGTCAAACCAGGTTTGTTCAAGGTCTTCTTCAGTTTTTTTGAGGTAAAAACCTCTCACCAAAGGATCAAAGATTGAAAGTTTAGTCCTGAAGCGGAGTTCGGTACCCTTTGCAAAACCATCTTTCTCCACATCCACGCGGACTACTTCTCCCAGCCAATTACCAAGAGCTTCACCAAAAGCCTTCGATCGTTTATCTAGTGGGAGATCTGCAACTCTTACCCAAACCTCAATTGAGTCAAAAATCATCTCCGACGGCCGAGTTGCACCATCATAATCCTTAAGCACTACCACATTGAAATCAAATTGCCAAGGGCCGTTATTAAGCGCGTGTTTCCAGTCGCCTTCACTGCCGAAGTTCACCAGAAACATGTTTCTCCCAATGATCTTGAACTTGGCCTCCCTGTGAAGGCCCCAAGCCCTCGGCATGGACTTCTCTAACGCATGGTGGTTCATCATCCTCGGCGTGAAAGCTTTTCCGATTGCAGACCACCTTGCAGCCCTCGGTTGTTCCTGTGCAGAATCCTTAAAGACAAATCCCGTGGCCTCCTTCTCTGTCAATACCAGCCCTTCCAGACGCGCCAAGAGCCCACCGCTCACTGACATCTTCCCATCTGCAGGTGACTGCGAAGATACCCTGCTCGTTCCGCCCAGTGGCGTCTTCATCGGGGAAGCCTCTTGCGCTTTCTGAGTCGACGGTCCCGGTGTAGCCGCCGCCTTCTCCTTCCTCGGCGTAGCCGCCTCCTTCTCAGCCCTCGCCGCCACCTGCGACGATGCTGGTCCGTTCCTCATCCTCTCCGCCATGGCACTACCACGCGAGAGTAGATGCACGCCGATCCGCACGTTGGGGGACGCCGCCGTCCCTTCACGTGCCACCGGATTCTCACCACCACCGAGTGAAAAACCCTAACCCTAGCTCTCGAGACAATCGCCAAGCAATCGCCTCTCCTTGTTTTTCGCTCGAGGTGGACCCACTTGTCACGTTAAAGTTGTGCCACGTACTAGTATTATTAGTTTTGACCTTTTTTTTGAGCGGTTGAGTCTCATCTACGTTGATGGCACTTTTCCATCATAGATGCTCGCACGTGATGGACTTGGCATGTGCAACACATTATATGCCTCCACACAATATTTGTATGTAACGTTATATCTTTAAATCTCTACTGTTTATTTTATAAAGTTGATGGTTGAGATAATTTAATCTATGTGGATAAACGTGATGGCTCGTTTGCCTCTTGTCTTAAGTATATAAATAGATAGATATATAGATAGATAGATAGATAGATAGATAGATATAGGAAAGGTCGTCCGAGGACGATAGGCTCCCGGACTGCGACTGGTGTAGTGATGACCGGGGTCTGTGCGACAGGCCTCACATAGTAGAAGGTCGGCGCTTGATAACCCACAAGTATACATTACCGGAATCGCCCCCTATGCCGACGGCCAGGGCCGTCGGCATAGCCCTAATTCCCGTCGGGATAGACCTATGCCGACGGCCCCCGTCGGCATAGGGCCGTCGGCAACATATACGTCGGCACAGCCAGGGAGGCCGTCAGCATAGAAAAGCCGTCGGCATATATGCTACGCCGACGGGGCCGTACATCTATGCCGACGGCCCCGCCGTAAGAACGATCACGCCTAACGGCGTCAGCCATTAAGTTTGCTAACGACGTGTCGCCACATGGCATTTCCCCTCTGCCGACGGCCTTGCCGCCGGCTTAGACAAACCCTCCGCCGCCGGCGAGGCCGGCGGCATAGGTGTGCCACGTGGCGACCATTCGATGCTCGTGGACCAGGCCTCTGCCGACGGCTAGGTCAGCCGTCGCCTAGTTTTCAAACTATGCCGACGGCCCAGCCGTCGGCATACCTTCATCTGAGCTCCCAAAGAGTCGACATCGCAGCACCTATGCCGACGGCCCAGCCGCCGGCTTAGCTTAAACCACGCCGACGGCCGGGCCGTCGGCATAGGTGCCACATGTCACCATCGAGCTCACGCTAGTTTATGTCGACGGCATAGCCGTCGACATAGTTTGCTTTTGATTTTTTTTCTTTTTTCTGTTTGTTTTCAAATCAGTTCAATTCAAATAACAACACATATCAGCAGCACATATCAGCACATATCAACGAACGTAAACATAAGCATCATCACAACAATAATTGCATAAGCATGATCACACACAAGTCTCTAAATGATCATCATCACAACCAACAAAAGCATGAGCACATAGAAAATCACACAAGTCATCTAAATGATCATCAGCACACACAAGTCATCTCAAGCATCATCACCACACAGAAGGCTTAAGCGCCAGGACGTCGAGCACCGCGGAGGTCGTCACCGCCAAGACCGCCGAAGCCCAGGTCGTCACTGCTAGCGGCAGCGCTACCGCCAAGACCGCTTCCACCTCCGCCTCCGCCTCTGTGGATCTGAGTGGTCGGGCTCCGTGTCTCCGGAGTGCTGCGAAGACCACCGCCAACGGTAGATCCACCTGTTCCCTGGATGTTGAAAAGACATATTAACGGGATATATGACTGCGTTGAAAGGCATGATATGCTTTGGGTGAATAGATTGGGGATGAACTAACCGGCGAGGGGCCAGCGTTCTGTGCCACAAACTCCTCAAAGGTCAGCAGCACTGGTTTTGCTGGAGGACATTGTGCTGGCTACAACTGAAGACTCCTGCCGGCTGTCATATCCTGAAAAGCCTGATTCATCTGGCGACCCCTCTCCACTTGGTGTTCATAAAGCCTCTCATGCCACGCCAAGGTCTCCTGGCGTGTGTACTCCAGGTAGGCCTACGGTATGACATGATGGAACTCATAAAACTACTAAATGCGGAAAATGAAATGAGCAATGAAGATAAGAGGGAAAATACTTACAGATTGTTGCTCCTGAAAGAGGGACTGTGCACTGGTCACTGGCTGGCTCATGCGCTGGCTCAGGCTCGGGTCGATCCGACGAAGCTGTGTGTAGGAGATAGTAGGAGTGATCACAGTATCAAGAACCGCCTCCCGACCGTGCTCCTTGGGCCCCATGCTCACCACCGCCCTGTCGTCCAGAGTCGCCGCAATTGGGTCAGGTGTGTCAGGATGTAACTTCAGATACGCTTCATAAACACACCCAATTGCTTCCCCGGATAATCAGGCCCTGGAATGATGAGCGACAAGAACATGGTCTTGCATTGCATTAGGGCACCGGGAGGAAGATTGAGCGGAATTACAAACACGGGCCAGCAGCTGTATGGATTGGACGACATACCATATGGATTCAACCCATCACCTGATATCGCTATTCTAACATTCCCAGCCTCGGCTGCTTCCTCGGGGTATTCTTCATCGAACGACTTCCATGCTTCCCCTTCCGATGGATGTACAATTTTTTTTGGATTGTACCTTATACCTTCCTTGTGCCACTTCATCATTTTGGCAGACTCCTTCGTGATGAAAAGGCGCTGCAGTCTTTTTATAAAATCAAGATACCGAAGAACCTTAACGGGGATGGTTAGCTGCTTTTTCTCACCATCCTCACCGACCACCTCAATGTACCGAGACGAACCGCACTGCCTACAGTACTTGTCATCCGCATACTCGTGCCTAAACAAAAGGCAATTCTTGAGCAAAAATCTATTTTCTCATAATCCATAGAGAGTGCCTTCATGATTTTCTTTGTATCGTACATGCTTTTCGGCAGTTCATGACCCTCAGGGAGGCTGTTAGCCCATACTCCCAAGAATGCTTCAAAGCATTTCTGGCTACAGCCGTACTCAGCCTTGACTGCAATCAGTTGCGAGATGGCATCCAGCTGAGATATTTTTGCACCCGCATAAAGAGGTTTCTTCAATGAGGCCAAGACCTCCAAGAAGGCCTTTGCGGTTGCCTCCGGCTTCTCCGGATCATTCTCTGAAGGTGTCGCATTTGCCGCTTCTGCAACAATGACATCATCTAGCATCTCCCTGACCCCGTCGTCCTCATATCCATCGATGCATTGTCGCATCACCTTTTCTCTACCACGGTCCTGCTCGGCTATGTTTATCTGCGGCATGTCAAAGTTTGGCATATATCCGTGCGTGCGAACGTGCTCACTCATGTCCGTCTGATTTCTACGGTGACGTCTGGCACATCTCGCACAGGGGCATGGTGGGATAATTCTCATTGGACGACGAAATATCTCCTTCAAATACACTTCGGTTTTCGCGATCCACTCTGATGTTACTCGATTTCGACGGATAAAACCACTGTACATCCACTGATTATCCGCCATCCTCTGCTATTTTGCAAGCCACACAACATAATTAAGGATTCACTTAAATTAATCACATCAAATTTTCAGTTTCTACCGTGTTGAATCCACCTACATCTCTAATAGGTAAAGATGGGTCCTAATCCCACCCGAGGATGTGTAGATTGAGTACGTTCTCCATTCTACCCGTTCGAGACAAAATTTCAGCACCTCCCGCTGTTCTCCAGATACATGTCTCGGCAAATACCCGAGAGAATGTGCTCCGGAGAACAATGGGGAGGCGCCGCCGAAATCCTGTCTCGGAACGGGGTAGAATATGGAGAACATACCCAATCTACACATCCTCGGGCTGTCCGTGGAAAACGCTGGACAATCCGAAAGAGCTGCGGTGATAAATATGCAATTGAATGCATATTTATCGATGCAACCCTTTCGGATGGGAGACGCCTAGGTTACGCCAGTTGACTTGAGAATCAAATTAGTGACATAAAAAAATGGAGGAGATGGACTTGTAGCTCACCCTCGGTTGTAGGGGAAGGAGTCGAACAACAGAGGGATGCTCGGGGACCAAGGCGTCGGACGACGGTCACTTTGATGAAATGCAACACCACAAAGCCTGCAAATTCCATCGTGACAACAAATTTAGAACATCACAATCATCATCATCATCATCTCAAAAATCATCGACGCATAAAAAAATATCATCATCTATCATCCACATCATCATCTAAGAATCATCTATCATCGGTCATCATCATCATCTCAAAATCATCGAAGCATAAAAAATCATCATTATCTCTCCTCATCTAACAATCTGTAAGTGCATCTAGTGCCACCCCTAGTTGGTTTTGGAGTATTGACGACAAAGTTGGTTGAGGGACTAATGCGTTTGTGAGAATTGCAGGATAACGCAGGTAGTGTCCCTCATTGATTCGGTTTACCTACCGGAGATGAACCCTAAAAATGTATGAAGACATTGAAGACAATGGTGGTATGTGAAGATAATCATATCGAAGACTATGACTTGAGAAGACATTAAGTGAAGACTATGGAGCCAAGGCGTGGTCGTCTCGTTGCTTCCTTTTTCTTCTTTGTTGAGTCATAGGAACCACCGTCGTTAAGTGGGGTCCAAGTGAACAAAGTCGGAATGATCAAGTGATGCTCAACCCAAATCCTATGTCTTCGAGCGAAGATAATGAGAGCAAATCTTATCCAGAGCTGGATGAGTCAGCTTTGCTTGTAGCCCAAGTGAAGTTGACGTGTGTGTTTGAAATCTGACCGTTGGAACACGTGTCAGTTCCTTAGTGACCCAGGGTCATTTCGGACATATCAGGTCGGGTTGCCCAGTGGCTATAAATAGCGCACCCCCTACACCATAAATTGGTGGCTGCTCAGAGTTAGTGCACGGCTTTTGTCGTTTGAGAGCAACCCACCTCGAAGCTTTTGAGAGAGAGAAATCCTTGCGAGGACCAAGCCCAAACACCCAGAGCCAAAGAGTGTTAGGCATCACTGAAGTCTTTACATGCATGTGACACGAAGACTTATTACACTTGAGGACTGTGGAATCCTCCGGCCGGTTAGGCGTCGCGTTCTGAGCATCCAAGAGTCATTGTGGATTGCGGTGAGCAGAAGTCTGTGAAGGTTCGGAAGTCTACCTTGAAGACTTACGGAGTGATTGAGCGAGGTGTGTGTCCTTAGCTTAAGGGGAATAAGGTGAAGACGCGGTCTTCTGAGTTGAATCTCAGCCTCCCTAACCAGACGTACAGTTGTCACAACAACTGGAACTGGTCCAACAAATCTTGTGTCTTCAACAAGTGACTGGTTCTATCCTCTCCCTTCCTTTACTTAGAGTTTGTCTTCGTGAAGTCATTGCCTATCTGTTGTACCTGTTTGACTTCATTGCTTGACTACTATTGTTGATTGGCTTCATACTGTCTTCCATCTTGATCCTTACTACCTAGCTGCTATTAGTCATGTACTTTCACATCATTGCATACTTGACTATGGTTTGCTTGTTGTAGTTTATCTTCCGCTGCATATCAATTAGGTCATTTCTATTGTTTGTCTTCGAAACTTCCACGATTTGAAGACTTTCATAAAATCGCCTATTCACCCCCTCTAGTCGATAACTAGCACTTTCAACTGGTATCGAGCAAGGTACTCCTTGTTACGTGTGATTCAGTTTAACCACCGGAGTTTTAGCTATGTCATTGCAGGGATAATCAAAGTCTCCGCTGCTTGCCCGTGTTCGATGGAACTGAATATCCCTCTTTGGAAGAATAAGATGCGTATGCATCTTGAAGCCATTGATGTCGACCTACGGTATGTCATCAAGAACGGCGTTCCCAAAACTGGTGAAGGTGTCACCCTGCCGATGTCAAGAAGTTCATTCAAGCTGGACTCTACCGCCAAGAACATTATCTATGGTCATCGACCAAAGGGCGGTATGGCCGTGTGAGTGCTCTGGAAACGCCGAAGCTAGTGCAGGGATGGCTATCCAAAGTCAACGAAGGCGTCTCAACCCAGAGGGATCAAAGGATCAGTGTTCTTCGCAACCTCTTCAACCGCTTCAAGAGAAATGACAATGAAAATGTCCAGCTCACGTTCGATCGCCTCACTGACATCACAAATGATCTTCAAGCTCTCGGCAAGAATCGAGATTACCAAGCATGAAATCGTCAAGACACTACCGAGATCACTTGACAGCTCCTTTGACACCCTTGCCCTCATGATACAAGAACGTCCCGACTTCAAGACACTCGATCCGTCTGATATACTTGAGAGGCTCAACACACATGAGTTCCAGACTTTACGAGAAAAGAGATATCTATGGTCCCAACTATGGCCGAACTCGCGCATTGAAGGCAAAAGTTGTTTCCTCATCTGAAGAAGAATCTGACTGCAGTTCTGATGATCCTGAAGACATTGGAAAGGAACTTGCTATGCTTGTGAAGAAGTTCCAGAAATTCACCAAAAAGAAAGGCTTCAGAAAGTCTTCACGATCCAACTCAAGGAATGATGAAGCTTCCACCCATGACCACAAGAAGAGAACCTGCCACAAGTGCAAGAAACCTGGTCACTACATATCTGATTGTCCACAGTGGGACAATGAGAAGAAGAAGAAGAAGAAGAGCAAGGAATATGATTCTGATGACAAGAAGAAGAAGAAATCCTCAAAGTCCTCTTCTAAGTCTTCTTCCAAGTCTTCATCACACAAGAAGAGCTCATCTGGCAAGGCTCGTGCCTTTGTTGGCAAGGAAATGGATTCAGAGGAGAAGTCTGCTTCTGAGGAGGCGGAGGTGGAGTCTGGAGAGGAGTCCAACCCTGGTGTTGCAAGTCTGGCTCTAGCCACAGCCTATGTTGCCAAGTCCATCTTCAACACAGAAGACAATGACTTCCACACCAACGCTGAAACTGATGACGAAGACGATCCTACTCCCACCTACTACTTCATGGCACGTGGTGCCAAGGTAAAATCACGTGATGCTTACTTTCAAACATCAAGTGAAGATGACTCTGATTGTGAATGCAAACCCAGCTACAAAACACTTGCTAAACTTGCAACTGAACAACAAAAGGCTATGGAACATACTCAAAAACTGTTAGACAAAAGCGATGACCTGTTGGACGCGGAAATGACACGTTCACAGTCCTTAGTTGAAGATATAAAAAATCTTCATGCTAAGTACCAAGAACTTGAAAGTCGTCATGAAACGCTCTCAACCACTTATGAAAAGCTCTCCTATGATTATCTTCAAAGGAAGCAAGAGCTTGAGAAATTGAGAGCGGCTCATGAAGATCTTCAAAAGAGAATGAGTCACTTCGCGCTCAACAGATCAGTCCCGCTCAGGATGGATTTGAACCACCATGTCTAAAATGCATTGAGCGTGATAACGCTACATTTGTTGCTGAATGTTCCACTGCTGCTACTGTTGCATTGTCTTCAAGTACTGATGTGGTAACTAACCCCTCTGCGGAGGATATTACTACTATTGCTGATGAAAATGCTAGGTTGAAGACATTGCTTGAAACAGGGATGTATAAAAGTGTGAAAGGACATCAGACACTCTGCGATGTCCTCAAAGAGCAGATTCTGAACCGAAACCCTAGGAAAGAGGGTGTTGGTTTCGAGAGGAAAATGAATGTTGATGGCTCCTACTGGAAGCCTGAGCAATATCCCAAAACCACATGGGTCGCTGTAAAGGAACCTTCAGTGGATCCATCCACCTTATCTGGCTTTACCTGTGCTAATCCTATTATCATTGATGAATCCTTTGATGCAAACTATAAGCTGTTCAAGAATTAGAATGGTGAAGTGTTTGCCAGGTATATTGGTACTAACTGCAGGAATGGACCACCTATGAAGAAGATCTGGGTACCTAAGCAGTGCATTCAGAATCTTCCTGTGAATGTCGTCATGACACCACCAAGGAAGAAGACAAACCCCAGACCTATGGCTTCATATGGCCCAAAGGCTTCATACTGAATCAGGACTCACCTGAGTCACCCTAACACCAATGTTTTGCAGGGAAATCATACTCAGACTTATGAATATGAGCGTGTGTCTTCAAATCGCTATGTTCATAGAACTAAGAACTTTTCTGCTTATTCATATGAGTATCATTCATATCCGGCAAGGCTATTTGCTAGGGCTCCAAAGCCGAAATTCTCAGATGCTGCACTTAGACTCATTGCTTCTAAGCCACCCCTGAAGATGTGGGTGGTTAAGAAGAATTAACTCTCTTCTGCAGAAAAGGGTCTCCAGCCTGTAATCAAAGGCGTCCTATGCTATTGCTGGGGACCTAAAACACATTAAGGGACGCATGATAAAATGATCTTACTATGTATTTCATACCTGAATAGCTTACCAGTCATACTATGTGTCCTAAGCTTGACCTAAGCTGTGATAATCTTTGTGTGCGTCAAATGCTTATGCTTCACAATGCTCTTCCTGAAGCCCATTGTCGGTGTCAAAACCGGCGGTTCTCGGGTAGGGGGTCCCGAACTGTGCGTCTAGGCGGATGGTAACAAGAGACAAGGGACACGATGTTTTACCCAGGTTCGGGCCCTCTTGATGGAGGTAAAACCCTACGTCCTGCTCGATTGATATTGATATTGTGGATGTTTACAAGAGTGGATCTACCACGAGATCAAGGAGGCTAAACCCTAGAAGCTAGCCTATGGTATGATTGTAAGGGTTGTTGTTCTTCCAGTCCTACGGACTAAAGCCATCCGGTTTATATAGACACCGGAGAGGGCTAGGGTTACATAGAGTCGGTTACAATGGTAGGAGATCTACATATCCGTATTGCCAAGCTTGCCTTCCACGCCAAGGAAAGTCCCATCCGGACATGGGGCGAAGTCTTCAATCTTGTATCTTCATAGTCTTGGATCCGGTCGATGATGATAGTCCGGCCAATGATAGTTCGACTGATGATGGTAGTCCAGCTATCCGGACACCCCCTAATCCAGGACTCCTCAAGAGCCCTGAACCAGGCTTCAATGTCGATAAGTCCGGTGCGTTTATTGCTTGTCTTTTCAAGGCGGTTTCCTCCTCCGAATGATAGAAGATTGTGAACACCAGGATAGTGTCCGGCTCTGCAAAATAAATTCCACATTCCACCGTAGAGAGAGTAATATATACACAAGTTCAATCTGCTGACGTTTTCTGCGGCATGACGTCACGCAACTACCAAGCCATTATTTAAATCGTTTTTTACTTTACCACCTCAGCGCATTTAGCGAAGCGGTTTCCTTGGCACGTCTTGTCGAAGCAGAGATCGTGTTTCCCCTTAATCCAGGATTCTCATTAATACGGACGTAGGTAACCCAACGCGCCCGCTCGCCACGCCTCTATCGGCGAGTCCCAAACGGTCACGGAGACGGCTCTTGGTATTCTCCTCTTTATAACGGGACCAAGGCTCGTTTCTTTTCTTCAATCCTCCATCGAATCCTCTCCCGCTCCAAGTTCCATTACCTAGAGCTCCAGATTCGAGCGCTTTGGACTTTCAACGATGTCCGGTTCCGACCTCCGTGGCGGTGGATGCCCTCCTCCGTCCACGGAGGAGGACGTGCTAAAAGCTGCGGGAGGCCAAGTACACTGGCTTATGAGATTTCGCAGTTGCTCGCCAAGGGCAGGCCATCCCCACCCCCGAGCCCGGCGAGTATGTCGTTTCCGTATCCCACCTCCGTCGGGGTTTAGGCTTCCCGATGGATCCTTTTGTGAGAGGGCTCATGTTTTACTATGGGTTGGAATTCCACGATTTGGCTCCGGAGTCCATCCTCCATATCTCCGCATTTATTGTCGTCATGAAGCCTTCCTCCGCGTCACCCCTCACTTCGACCTGTGGCTGAAGACCTTCAATGTGGCGCCGAAGATGATCGGGGGCCGTCAAGCGGAGTGTGGCGGGGCGGCCATAAGTAAGAGTGCCGATGCCCCGTGGCCCGCTGGCTCCTTCCAAGAGGAGCTCGGCCCGTGGCAGCAAGAGTGGCTCTATATTACCATTCCAAGGGGTCGCAGGCAAAAGCCGCCGCCCTTATTCCGCCCGGGACCTCCACGACGGTTGATGTCGTGGGTCAACCAAGGGCTCAACTGGGGGCCGTCAAAGGACGTGCCCCTATTGCAGGGCCGGATTCGAGATCTCCTAACGAGGGAGATCGATATGGTGGTGGTGATGCAGGTTATGCTGATTAGGCGTCTCCTGCCCTGCAAACGCCGCCCTCTCCGGCTATGGGAGTTCAATCCGGAGGGCCCACGGATTATTCAACACTTCATGGGTATGACACCCCTGGAGATGTACAAATTATTCTTCGGACCGCAAGAGGTGCGTCCGGAATTGATCGAGGATGCTGGCCTAAGCTGCAATCGCCCGGGTACTCAAGTAAGTAGTTCCGAGTCCGGACATACCGTTTGTTTGCCTTTCGATGATTCGCTTTTATGACCAACTTCCTTCTACACAGGAGTGGATAGCGGAAGCAAAATTGATACGGTGTCCGGCCCCCCTCCCCGAGACCGCGCCGGATCCCGTGCTGGTCCGGATGCTTGAGGTTGCGCCTTCAGAGGAAGGTGAAGGGGAAAGAAAGAAAGCTACTGCCTCGCCTAAGGAGGCTCTTGAAAGAGGGGGGATCGAGAATCCCTCCCTCCAAGGGGAGAAGAGGACTGCCTCCGAGGACCCGGGGGCAAAAGCCGCTAATCTGGGGAAGAAATCTTCGCGGAGGTCCTGCGTCCGGGGAGGCCCCGGCCGCACAATCTCCATTAATGAGTCAGCCCTCCAACGAGCTGTAAGTAGAAAGAAAGGAGTTTTATAATAAGGGACATCCCTACTTGTGCTTCTGAGGATAACTAAAGTTATTACCTTGTAGTTCGGATCTCCGTCCTTCGCAAATGAGCTCGTCTTCGGGGGACCTTCGTCCGGAGATGATAGAGAGCGAGACGCCCTCCGTCCGGGCGCCGTTGGATAGGGCGGACGAGCACGAAGTGTAAATCACGGAGGGAGCCCCGGGTTTGGCAAAGCCGGATAGTTCGCGCCAAGCGGTATGCGGTGAAGGATCTTCTTGAGAAGGCGTCTATCTCAGAAGATCAGCACGCATTGATGAGCATGGTGATTGAAAGGATTTCGTCCGCCGAAGGCGGGTTGCACGATGCCATCAGGAGTTTGCTGGCGGGGTTTGAGGTACGTAAAAATGACACACCTTTTAACAGTTTTGCATATAGAAATGCGCCCTGTATATTGATAGTAGCCCCTGAGACTCGGTAGGTTGTCGAAATCGACAGCGTGCCGAGGATCAAAATCACAGGTTTTAAATTCCCGTCGTGCCGATGCAGGTGGCGGGTCGTCCGGTGGCCAGCCGGACTGATGGAGTTGCTGAACTAATGCGGCAACCCGATGCTGCGGATGCGAACATCACGCTGGTCAACAGGCGACTTGATGAGTCGCAAGGTAAGTGTTACTGCGCGGTCACTTGGTAAGGGAGCCGAAGCCATCTCCTTACAACATGTGCGTGAAATGCAGATAGTGCCGCTACCGTGGAAAGCCTTCGGGCCGAACTTGCTCGAGCCAAGGAGCAGGCCAGAAGGAGTAATGCAGCGGCCTCAAGGGTGGCCGAGGAGTTAGCGGCCGAAAGGGCCGCACACTGCCGGAGCAGGGAAGAGATGACCGAAATGGCCAGGAAGTGAAAAGATGCTACCGACCGCAATGAGGCTCTTGGGAAGGAGCGCCTAGCGGGGCAAGAAGACCTGCGGAAGGCCACCGCCGAAGCCAAGGATGCCTGCTCTGCCATGCGGGCTGTAAAGGAAGAGCTGCGCCAGGCCGGATATATTGTAGCTGGCAAGCCTTTTCTGCTGCGCCGAAGGTTTACGGATCCAAAATATGCTCAGCTGGGTCAACTGTGGGGTTCAGAGGACCCTTATATGGACTTAGCAGCGAGTGCGGCGGATGCCGTTGTGCATTTTCGAAGCCAGAAGGATCACCAGACGGAAGAGCTGTTTTGGTCTCAATTCCATAGTCCGGAGCGTTCACTTCCGCTGACCGACCGTTTGGCCAAGTGGGCTGAGCTAAATAGGTTGTCCGGGCTTGCTATGACGGATATAGTGACCCATATCCGGCCGAATAGGCCCTAGCCGAAGAGTTACTTTGGTTTATTGCAGCAGTTTCTTGGGGCAGTGCCGCATATCAAGGCGATGAAGCGGTCGACCTGCATAGAGGGTGCGCGGATGGCGCTCGCCCGTGTGAAGACACATTGGACAGAGATGGATGCCACCGCTGTTGCGACCCCGGGTTCGGATGATAACCGGTTACCCGCCGAGCACTATTTTGGCAAAGTGCTGCGTGGTGCTCGTGTAATAGAGTCGCAGTGCTCAAAAAATGTTACGTTCGAATGGACGTTTATATGATGTAAAACGATATTTATGATGTAAGCGCCTTTTATACTTGTGCGTTCAAGTAATAGAGTATCTCCTATGCGGCTGTTCATGTATACGTGTGTATAACCTGAAAGATGGCAGTCGTCGGCTTCAGCCCCCACGCACAAGGTGCGGGGGTGTTTGCAAAAAATAGCGCGTTTTCACACTTAATCCGACGTCTCGGTCCTGTAAAGGAGGTGGTAGCGTAGCAAACGAGGCAACCGGACTATAATGCTTTATCACTTTCACTTAGCCATGGAGTTCGAGGGTGGGGCTACGACATAGCCCCTGGGGGCACCGCGCTCTCCGAATTCGGGGCGCGTATGTGCCTGGCCGGGAAACGTCCCTTCGTCAAAGCGGAGGAATCATAAACATTCCCTTGGTCGATAGAGTGGTTGACCAGTCTCTCGCTGTATCATGACAGTCAGTTTTCGGCTTTCTCTACTGAGGTGCTCGCCCGGCCGGCTGGGCACAATCGCAGTAGTTCTCCTGGAGCCGCGTTAGCCGATGATACGGAACGTAAGGCAGCAAAACATGTGAGCCGGGCAAACCCAAAATTTTACCAAAGACATGATTCGAGCTGATGCATATAAGGCCTAACTCGAGACGCCGAACACTCCCGAAGGTGTTCGGTCTTTATAATAGCGGGCAAAACAAAGCCCTAAGCCCCTTGTGTCCGTGTATCGGGCAGGTTCTTCTGGCGCGGCCGATGCCAAAATGCCAGTCTCCACTCTGGTTATAATGATAAACCTGGGGATTATAGCAACAAGAGACAGTAAGAAAGGTTTACATAGGGTCTTAGTCTAAAAAGAGTCCTTGCAACGGGTCCCTACTGCATGTCTGCGCCAGTGTCTCCGTTGTGCCGTATCCTGGACGGGTGTGCACGCTGTTCATCTGTAAAAAGAGAGGAACTTGGTTGGAAAAGAAATCGTGCGAGAAAGTGCATAAAAAATTGAAATATAGATTGAGAAAGTTGAGCCTATGCTAGCTCATTATGGCTTATATGTGCAAACCCTTGTGAAGGGATGTGCGGCTAGGTAGCCCCTAGCTTATTTATTCCGGACTCGTCCAGCCGTGTCCGGGGTCTCAAGCGACCTTTTAATGAAATGATGCCCCGTGGACCAGGCATTTTAAGCGTAAGAGACGCGTAATGTGGTATTGCATTGAAGCGGACGAGAGCTTCCCATCCCAGAGATGCTTGATAGCTACTTTTAAATGGGGCGACATGAAAGGTTAGCTTTTCTCGTCGGAAGTTGTCAGGTGACCCGAACACAACTTCTAGTAATAATGAAACTGTGCACCTGGCGTAAGGGCCTGGCGCCACTCCTTTGAAGGAAGTGCGGCTATGCCGAATTGCAGTATGGCCTATCCCAACTTGCGGATTGTGTCCGGATGTAGCAGGTTTAAGTTACTGCCGCCGTCCATCAAAACCTGCGTGAAAGGCAGTCCGTCTGTTATGGGATCCAATATCAGGGCAGTCTATCCTGCGTTCCGGATACTTTTGGACTAATCCAGATGGTCAAAATGGATTGGTTTTGATATCCAATCTCGGTGTTCCACTGAGGTGGACCGTGCGACACTTGTCTTAGCGAGTGCCGTGTTGGTTTTCCGTACTATCACGTGAAGCTAGTTTACTGTTTTGACTTCTTGTGGGAAAGTCTTTTGACTTCCGGTGCTTTCTGGTGGGGTTCGTCATCGTCCTCGCTTGGCGATCGAGGCCTTGTGTCCGGCGTTGAGTCTGCCGGACTGTTTAAAAACCCAACAATTTCGGTTGGTATGGTTTGCAGGCCTTCCGGAGGTACTGTGGATTTGACATATCCGATCTAATTTTTTTTTAAATTTGATATCTCGTCTCTATTGTCCTTAAGAGGCCGTGTTTTATTGTTTGGCCGCGAGCTTTTGAATCCGGCGTTGACTGCCGTGCCCTTTGGGCTTTTTTCTTTATACCGGCGCTGATCTTTCCTGCGCCGTGACTTTCTGTTTCCACCTTTGATCTCGGATGTACTCGGGTCGCTGGTGCTGCATCTTGCTAGCCAGCTGTCTTCTCCTGCGCAAAAGCGCATCATGAGGCTTGTTAGTGCGGCCATTGTTCTTGGCTTCTCTTGGCCAAGGTGTCTGGCGAGCCATTCGTCTCGGACGTTGTGTTTAAAAGCTGCTAAGGCTTCCGCGTCTGGACAGTCGACTATTTGGTTCTTTTTGGTAAGGAACCTGTTCCAGAATTTGCGCGCTGACTCTCCGGGCTGTTGGGTTATATGACTCAGGTCGTCTGCATCCGGAGGGCGGACATAAGTCCTTGAAAATTTGCTCTAAACGCGTCCTCAAGCTCTTCCCAACTTCCAACAATGTTTTCTGGGAGGCCTTTGAGCCAGTGCCGAGCTGGCCCTTTGATCTTGAGGGGTAGGTATTTTATGGCGTGGAGATCATCTCCTCTAGCCATGTGTATGTGTAGTATGTAATCTTCTATCCAGACTCCGGTCTGTTTGTGCGTCGTATGCCTCTATGTTTATGGGTTTGAACCCTGCTGGAAATTCATGATCCAGCACCTCATCAGTAAAACATAGCGGGTGTGCGGCGCCCCTGTATTTGGGTGTGCCGCTGTCTTCGAACACTTGTTGTGTTGTGTTAATTCCTGGGCCCCTCTTTTTTGGCCCGTAGATGGACCTAGTCGGGCCGTCCGTTTTCCCAGGATTATAATTCGGCTTGTGTGCGGCCCCGCTTGTCGCTTTTGGCCTGTCATCTGGCCGTCTATCCGGCCGGGTGGCCTCTTTATTTTTTGACTGTGAAGGCTCTATGGCTTCCTCGTCAAATTCTGGCAGCAACTTGCGCTTCGGGTAGCTCTTTGTTTGATGGCCATTGCCATATTTGTCTGCAGTCTTGAATACTTTGCTCCACTTTATTCTGAGCGTGTCTTCTGCTGTTTTGAGCTTCCGTTTCGCCTTCTTCAAACTTCTTGCAGTGGCGACGAGTTTTTTGTGTATGTTCTTATGCTCCGGTGTGGTGTCCGGACTGTTGGTTGCTCCGTGAAGAGGTTGATTATCCGGCTCGTCCTGTTCTTCGTCCGCTGGTTTGCCCTGCTCTATCGTTGGGTCGCTAGGAAGGCAGCTTTGATCGAGGCGGGACTTAGGGCGGCGTCTACGTCGCCGTTTTGGTTGTTTATCGGCGGGATTATCCTCTGCCGCACCCCGTTGTTCCTCGTTATTGCTTCCCTTTGGGGTGTCCACCATGCATATGTCGTATGACGAGGTGGTCTTCCAGTGTCCTGTAGGCACTGGTTCTTGGTAGTCTCCGGCATCGTCGTCCATACCGTCGATGTCTTCGGAGTTGTAGTCGAGTACGTCAGTTAAATCGTCGACGGTGGCTACGAAGTGGGTGGTGGGTGGGTTCTGAATTTCTTCATCGTCCGCGTCCCAACCATCCTGGCCGTAGTTCGGCCAGGGCTCTCCGGATAGCGAGAGATGCTTCAGTGAATTTATGATATCGCCAAGGGCGTAGTGCTTTGAAAGATGTCCGCAGCGGTGAATTCCATGATCGGCGCCCAATCGGATTCCCGGTAGGGCGCGGGGAGGTTCGGAGTCCGCAGAGTCCGGCACCTCGAGTCATGAGCTTAATGCGGGACAAGGTAAGTGTTCGCTCCATCGCCAGAGAAGGCGGCTCAGGCGGTGTCCAGCCATCCGTCCTCGATCCGAGCGATCGGCTCCGGACTATGGGTCGGAGCGGATTCGTGTGCGGCCTCCAAGTTGCTGTCCGGCGGCAGAGTTAGGTCATGCCCATCGTGACAGCGCGGCATGCTTGGCTGCGGCTCAGATCCATCGAAGATCAAGTCTCCGTGGATATCGGCTGTGAAGTTTAGGCTTCCAAACCTGACCTGACGGCCAGGGGCGTAGCTTTCGATCTGCTCCAGATGGCCAAGCGAGTTGGCCCGCAGTACGAAGCCGCCGAATACGATGGTCTGTCCGGGGAGAAAAGTCTCACCCAGGACTGCGTCGTTGTCGATTGAAGAGGCCATCACGCCTACCGGTGACGACACAGAGGAACTCTCAATGAAAGCACCAATGTCGGTGTCAAAACCGGCGGATCTCGGGTAGGGGGTCCCGAACTATGCGTCTAGGCGGATGGTAACAGGAGACAAGGGACACAATGTTTTACCTGTGTTCGGGCCCTCTTGATGGAGGTAAAACCCTATGTCCTGCTTCGATTGATATTGATATTGTGGATGTTTACAAGAGTGGATCTACCACGAGATCAAGGAGGCTAAACCCTAGAAGCTAGCCTATGGTATGATTGTAAGGGTTGTTGTTCTTACAGTCTCTGGACTAAAGCCATCCGGTTTATATAGACACCGGAGAGGGCTAGGGTTACATAGAGTCGGTTACAATGGTAGGAGATCTACAAGTCCGTATCGCCAAGCTTGCCTTCCACGCCAAGGAAAGTCCCATCCGGACACGGGGCGAAGTCTTCAATCTTGTATCTTCATAGTCTTGGAGTCCGGTCGATGATGATAGTCCGGCCAATGATAGTTCGGCTGATGATGGTAGTCCGGCTATCCGGACACCCCCTAATCCAGGACTCCCTCACCCATCCTCCTAACTGTACTGTAGGGTATGACACCAAAAGCTTCAGAATGGATTATGGACAGCGGATGCACAAATCATATGACTGGTGATCGAAGTCTTCTCATGGACTCAACCTTACGTCCATCAGACAAGAGTCACATCACATTTGCTGACACTGGTAAAAGCAAGGTATTGGGTCTAGGTAGAGTTGCAATCTCAAAGGATCAACACATGGATAGAGTGATGCTTGTTGAATCCCTTGGTTTCAACTTAATGTCCGTCTCAATGCTTTGTGACTTGAACATGATTGTGCTATTCGGAAAATATCGTTGCCTTGTACTAATGGAATCTGACAAGTCTCTAGTCTTTGAAGGGTATCGGAAAGATGATCTATACATGGTAGATTTCTCAGCAGGTCCACAGCTTGCCGTATGTCTTCTCGCAAAAGCTTCTGAATGCTGGCTCTGGCATCGGAGGCTGGGGCATGCTGGTATGAGGAACTTACACTCACTCGTCAAGAAGAAGCATGTCATAGGCATCGAGGGTGTCAAGTTCAAGAAGGATCATTTGTGTGGTGCCTGCGAAGCTGGAAAGATGACTAGGGCAAAGCACCCCTCGAAGACAATCATGACGACATCTCAACCATTCGAGCTGCTACATATGGACCTATTTGGCCCTACTCACTACTCTACCCTCACAACAACTGCTTGCCTCTATGGCTTCCTCATTGTTGATGACTACTCAAGATATACATGGGTGCACATAATTCTCTACAAGACTGAAGTGCAAGATGTCTTCAGACGCTTCGCCAATCGAGCAATGAACAATTATGGCATGAAGATCAAGCATATCAGAAGTGACAATGGCACTGAATTCAAGAACACCGGACTTGATCTTTATCTGGATACAATGGGAATCACTCATGAGTTCTCTGCTCCATACACACCTCAGCAAAATGGCATCGTTGAGCGCAAGAACAGAACCCTCATTGAGATGGCTCGAACAATGCTCGACGAGTACAAGACACCAAGAAAGTTCTGGCCTGAAGCTATTGATACAGCATGTCACGTCATCAACCGTGTTTACATCCATAAGCTTCTGAAAAAAACATCTTATGAGCTCCTTACTGGCAAGAAGCCAAATGTCAGCTACTTCAGAGTATTTGGAGCTAGGTGCTGGATCAAGGATCCCCATCACAAGTCAAAATTTGCAGCTAAAGCTCACGAAGGCTTCATGCTTGGCTATGGAAAGGACTCACACTCCCACAGAGTCTTCAACCTCTATCTCTACAAAATCGTCGAAACTGTGGACGTGCGATTTGATGAAACAAATGGTTCACAAAGAGAACTCCTGCCAAGTACACTAGACGAAGCTCCGCCCAGCGAATCTATCAAGCTGATGGGAACTGGTGAAATCATGCCTTCTGAAGCACAGCCTGAAGAGGAACTTACCATTTCTGCACCGAACCAACCTGAAGACAATGCTCAAACTAAAGGCAATCCTCCCAATGATGACAATGACCAGCAAAAGCAAAGTCTTAGTCCAGTTCATCCTCGAGTTGCAAATGAAGTACAAATTGAGAAGATAATTGATAGCATCAATGCACCTGGTCCACTTACTCGCTCAAGAGCAACACAATTAGCAAATTTCTGTGGGCACTTTTCATTTGTGTCAATATCAGAACCCAAGAAAGTTGCTGAAGCCTTTATGGAACCTGAATGGATACAAGCTATGCAAGAGGAACTTCAACAGTTCAAGCTGAACAATGTTTGGGAACTTGTCAAGCGTCCTGACCCTCGCAAGCATAACATTATTGGAACAAAATGGATATATCGAAACAAGCAAGATGAGCATGGTCAAGTCGTCAGAAACAAAGCATGTCTTGTGGCTCAAGGATATACTCAAGTAGAAGGAATTGACTTCGATGAAACATTTGCTCCTGTGGCTAGGCTTGAAGCTATTCGCATACTGCTAGCCTACGCTAATCACCACAACATTCTGCTACATCAAATGGATGTGAAGAGTGCATTTCTCAATGGCAAGATTGAAGAAGAAGTATATGTCGCTCAACCACCTGGCTTTGAAGATCCAAAACATCCACGATATGGTGTACAAGCTAAACAAAGCAATCAGATGGTCTCAAACAAGCTCCTCACGCTTGGTATGATACGATCAAAGACTTCAAGAGCAAAGGCTTCAAACCTGGATCCCTCGATCCCACACTCTTCACGAAGACATATGATGGTGAACTATTTGTGTGCCAAATATATGTGGATGACATTATCTTCGGCTGCACCAACCATAAGTATAGTGATGAGTTTGGATACATGATGCAAGAGCAATATCAGATGTCCATGATGGGTGAGCTGAAGTTCTTCCTTGGTCTTCAAATTAAATCGACAAAGAAATGGCATCTTCATATCTCAAGAAAAATACCTCAAAGATTGTCTGAAGAAGTTTGGAATGGAAGATTGCAAAGGTTACACGACGCCAATGCAGCCAAACACCATCTTGGTCCGGACGACAATGGTAAAGAGTTCGATCGAAAGGTATACCGCTCCATGATTGGTTCTTTACTTTATCTATGTGCATCTAGGCCAGATATTATGCTTAGTGTTTGCATGTGTGCTTGATTCCAAGTGGCACCAAAGGAATCGCATCACTTAGCTGTGAAGCGAATTCTTCGATATTTGGCTTACACCCCAACACTCGGATTATGGTATCCAAAGGGCTCAAAAATTGATTTGGTTGGATTCTCGGATGCTGATTATGCCGGTGACAAGGTGGATAGCAAGTCTACATCAGGCACATGTCTCTTTCTGGGTCGATCACTTGTCTTTTGGTCTTCAAAGAAGCAGAACTGTGTATCACTCTCAACTGCTGAATCTGAATACATTGCTGCTGGATCTTGTTGCGCTCAGCTTCTATGGATGAAGCAAACTCTCAAGGACTATGGCATCAATCTGAAACAAGTACCTCTCTTCTGCGACAACGAAAGCGCCATCAAGATTGCCAACAATCCAATCCAGCACTCGAAGACAAAGCACATTGAAATTCGTCATCACTTTCTCGAGATCATGTCATGAAGAAAGATATTGACATCATTCACGTCAACACTGAAGAGCAACTGGCAGATATCTTCACAAAGCCCTTGGATGAGAAAAGGTTTTGCAAGTTACGGTGTGAGCTAAATATCTTGTAATCCTCAAATGTCCTGTGATCAGGCACACATCCTAACACTTATGCATGTTGATGACTTAGATGTGCAACACACGAAGTAAAGTATATCTTCAATCAATGAAGACTTACATTCTGAGTGTGAATACATTAACATGGAATTTGACTTCGGAGCGCCACGATAATTGTGCGCCGTGTCTGGGTCTAATACTTCCTATACGGTGGGTAACGCCACAACCAAATTTCTCTGTTTGAAGTATTTCACTCATGGCGTTATTTTTGCAATGACTTTGCATTTGGTTTGTCTTCAATTTCAATTTATCTTCATGATTTTCTTCACTATGATGATTTGATTGCTTTCTGATATATGTATATACTAGTGTTTTGTCCTCTACAGCATTCACTTATAGCTATGTCTTCCCAGTTAAATCTTTTGAACTAAGTGAATGTGATCGGACCCTAATCTCTCTATGCTTTCTATCTCAAACTCTATCTGTCCAAATCATATGCATTCTATTGAAACCGTCGAATGTCTTCTCTACGTCCTAGTCAGCAGAAGACACAGAGACAAACATTAAGTATGTTTTAAATGACTCATCCTTATTTTTTAATCCGGAGAAGCCGGAACAACCATCCGGCATGCCTGGCGGGCGTGGGAACGTGGGACAACTCTGAGTATGTTGCATGCTTGCCACGTGCCCCTCAGATATGAACCGCCAGGGGCACCTGCGTAATTGCGCTATGCCGCACACTTCCTTATAAATACATGTCCCCTGCGGTAAAGAAAACCTTCTTCCACCTCTCCACCTCGTCAAAACCCTAGCGCCACCGCTAGCTCTCGACGACGCCCGGCTGACAAGCGCTTAGCTGCCACGACTTCTCTCCGACGCCGTCCTCACGCCCGACCATGGACATCGCCCTCTCCGCCGTCACCGTAGGTGTCCTCCGTCGCCAAGTTAGGGCACGGTGGATTGAACTGCTCGGTCTCCTGTTCATCCCATCTAGCAGTTCTTCGTGTGGTAAATATAACTCTATTTTTACCATCTTTTTGATCTTCAAAGATTCATCCTATTTACCAAAAGTGGTTTCTGCCTACACAATGTTAGATCTATTCTGTCTGCATCTCATACTGCCTAGTCTATTCACTTAAACTTGATATCTAGTTTGATTCCTCACTTGTACTTATTCACAGATTCGTACAAATCAGGAACCAACTCTCAACATATAAGTGAATGTCTTCGCATCATGAGGTCAATGTCTTCAAACTGATTTATCTTCAAAATCTTCTGAGAATGCATATGACCTCTTCCCCTTCCCTCGCATCTCTAATGTTGTCACAGGTACATGTCCGTGGGAGAATCCCTTGGGTCTCATAGTCTGCATTCGTTTGCAGAATTCTTACAGCATCACATTAATTCTCCCGAAGCCAGTTCCTGTTTGTCCAGCAAGCGAAAGCCTTTGAAGCCTTTGAACGTATTGAAGCCATTCAGTTTGAAGTTCATGGCTGCAGAGAAATCAGTAAGGAAGGGTGGCAGACAGCATCGTGGGGGAACATCAAAAGATTTGCCTGATGACCTCGCAGAACTTTACAAGACAGATCCTGAAGAGAATTATCATCAGCGCAAGACACGAATCCAATGGATTCGACGATATTGGGCTGAACAATGGTTCAAATACAAGTTCGTGACCCAGGAATACACTGAGAAGAACGCTATCAAGAGTCCTTGGGGTGATATTCTCTATCGAGGCCTTCAACCCAAGAACAGAGCTGAAGCTATTGCACAGGGTTTCTATCCTTGTATGATCCGTGGACCTCAGCCTGAAAATGCCGACCCATCATCATTGTTCTGGTGTCGTGACAATACTCTCTTCAAGCACAACTTCCAGCACGCAAAGGCATCGGCCAAGGAAAACAAGAAGTCATTGGGATTAGACTTCAACCCTGGTCCCTCTGCTCCCCGTGCTGACGACTCACGTGATGCTGATCCCAATGTCATCGGCCCCTTCTCCAACCTTGATGGCCTCATCACCTACATATTGGTACAAGGTGCCAAAGTGGATCATTCTGATAATGATGCTGACACTGATGAAGCCCCAGCTCCTCCTCCAAAGCCGCAGAAGCTAAAGAAGCCTAAGGCTTCAAGATCAGCTGCTCCTCCAAAAGCTTCACGTGAGAAGCCACTGGCCACTGCACCTCCTGAAGACAGCGTGCAGTCTGAAGATCTATCACGTATCTCCAAGAGGATGGAGAAGAAAAAGAAAATCGTCAAGCATACTGATCAGACCTTGACTCCTGCTGCCATTCTGCGAGAAGAACCCATTGATCTGTCCAGCGATGAAGATCTTGCAGATGATGCCCTTGAGCAACTGATCAAGAGCAAGGAAGAAGCAGAGATCTTCAACAACTTACCTCTCTTCGATGTGGCAATCATCCATAACTTCATTGATGAGTGGTTTGACACCCCAAATCTCAGCTTTGAAGATCTGCAGCTTCCCATTGGCCTCAGCGTCTCCTTTAATGGCGCCATTGCTTCTGAGCTAGCTCTCGCTCAGCGCATCATTGAGCTGAAGAACAAGATTGATTATGAGAAAGCTCAGTTCAAGAAGCATGTGGCAAAGCTCAGCGTGCGAGATGTCAGAAACTTCAAGGTCATGCTGCACGAGCTTAAATAAGCCTTTCTCAAGAAGCACGAAGAAGCTCAAGGCTCTCATGAGCGTATGAAGAGTCTGGCTGACAAATGTGTGCTAGCCTACAATGAGGCTGAGAAGTGCAAGTCTCTTGGTCGTCCTGGCATTGACCCCAGAATGGCTGCAAAGAAGAAGAAGCTCTCTACTGCCAAATCCGCACCTTCACGGCAGGAAGCACCTCGCATAATCTTCCCTAGCAGCATGACTGGCTCGAAGCCAAAGGTTATGTCAACCGCTTCAGAACAGAAGAAGACGAGGGCTGCCGAGGCTGAAGCCAGAAAGAGGAAAAATACTGAAGCCTCTGATGCCGCTCCCTCCAAGAAGAAGCGCAAAACCAAGAAGAATCATGCTGCTCCCACAGAGCCCTTAGTTGTTGAACCCATCTCAGAGGTTCGCCCTGTTGGGGAACGTTGCAGAAAATTAAAATTTTTCCTACGGTTTCACCAAGATCCATCTATGAGTTCATCTAAGCAACGAGTCAAGGGAGTGAGTTTGCATCTACATACACTTGTAGATCGAGTGCGGAAGCGTTCAAGGTGATGGTGATGATGGAGTCGTACTCGGATCACCGATGACCAAGTGCTGAACGGACAGCACCTCCGCGTTCAACACACGTGACGCACGGATGACGCCTCCTCCGTCTTGATCCAGCAAGGAGGAAGGAGAGGTTGAGGAAGATTGCTCCAACGGCAGCACGACGGCGTGGCGTTGTTGGTGCAGCAGTACTCCGACAGAGCTTCGCCAAGCACGTACGGAGGAGGAGAGGTGTTGGGGAGGGGAGGGGCTGCGCCTTGGCTTGTGTATGCAGCCCTCCCCTCACCCCTCTATTTATAGGGGGAAAGGGCAAGGGGGCCGGCCCCTCTAGATGGGAATCTAGAGGGGGGGGGGCCAGGGAGGGGTGGCTTGCCCCCCAAGCAAGGGGGGCGCCCCCCTCTAGGGTTCCCCCCAAACCCTAGGCGCAAGGGCCCAAGGGGGGTGCGCCCAGCCCACCAGGGGCTGGCTCCTGCCCCCACGCAGCCCATGTGGCCCCCCGGGAGGGGTGGCCCCTCCCGGTGGACCCCCGGAACCCTTCCGGTGGCCCCGGTACAATACCGATATGCCCCGAAACTTTCCGGTGTCCGTTTGACAACTTCCCATATATAAATGTTTACCTCCGGACTATTCCGGAACTCCTCGTGACGTCGGAGATCTCATCCGGGACTCCGAACAACATTCGGTAATCACATACAAGTCTTCCTAATAACCCTAGCGTCACCGAACCTTAAGTGTGTAGACCCTACGGGTTCGGGAGACATGCAGACATGACCGAGACGCTCTCAGGTCAATAACCAACAGCGGGATCTGGATACCCTGTGGGCTCCCACATGCTCCTGGATGATGTCATCGGATGAACCACGATGTCAAGGATTCAAGCAACCCCGTATACTATTCCCTTTGTCAGACGGTATGTTACTTGCCCGAGACTCGATCGTCGGTATCCCAATAACTCGTTCAATCTCGTTACCGGCAAGTCACTTTACTCGTACCGTAATGAATGATCCGTGACGGACACTTGGTCACTTTGAGCTCATTATGATGATGCACTACCGAGTGGGCCCAGTGATACCTCTCCGTCATACGGAGTGACAAATCCCTGTCTCGATCCGTGTCAACCCAACAGACACTTTCGGAGATACCGTAGGGCACCTTTATAGTCACCCGATTACGTTGTGACGTTTGGTACACCCAAAGCACTCCTCACGGTATCCGGGAGTTACACGATCTCATGGTCTAAGGAAGAGATACTTGACATTGGAAAAGCTCTAGCAAAAGCGAACTACACGATCTTGTGCTATGCTTAGGATTGGGTCTTGTCCATCATGTCATTCTCCTAATGACGTGATCCCGTTGTCAACGACATCGATGTCCATAGTCGGAAACCATGACTATCTCATTGACCAACGATCTAGTCAACTAGAGGCTCACTAGGGACGTATTGTGGTCTATGTATTCACACGTGTATTACGATTTCCGGATAATACAATTATAGCATGAATAAAAGACAATCATCATGAACAAGGAAATATAATAATAATGCTTTTATTATTGCCTCTAGGGCATATTTCCAACAGTCTCCCGATTGCACTAGAGTCAATAATCTAGTTACATTGTGATGAATCGAACACCCATAGAGTTACGGTGTTGATCATGTTTTGCCCATGAAGAGGTTTAGTCAACGGGTCTCGACATTCAGATCCGTATGCACTTTGCAAATTTCTATGTCTCCATCTTGAACATTTTCACGGATGGAGTTGAAGCGGCGCTTGATGTGCCTGGTCTTCTTGTGAAACCTGGGCTCCTTGGCAAGTGCAATAGCTCGGTGTTGTCATAGAAGAGTTTGATCGGCCCCGACGCATTGGGTATGACTCCTAGGTCGGTGATGAACTCCCTCACCCAAATTTCTTCATGCGCTGCCTCCGAGGCTGCCATGTACTCCGCTTCACATGTAGATCCCGCCACGACGCTTTCGCTTGCAGCTGCACCAGCTATCGCTCCACCATTCAACATATACACTATCCGGTTTGTGACTTAGAGTCATTCAGATCTGTGTCGAAGCTAAGCGTCGGCGTAACCCTTCTGACGAGCTCTTCGTCACCTCCATAAACGAGAAACATGTCCTTCGTCCTTTTCAGGTACTTTAGGATATTCTTGACCGCTGTCCAGTGTTCCTTGCCGGGATTACTTTGGTACCTTCCTACCAAACTTACGGCAAGGTTTACATCAGGTCTGGCACACAGCATGGCATACATAATAGATCCTATGGCTGAAGCATAGGGGATGACACTCATCTCTTCTTTATCTTTTGCCGTGGTCGGGCATTGAGCCGAGCTCAATATCACACCTTGCAATACAGGCAAGAACCCCTTCTTGGACTGATCCATTTTGAACTTCTTCAAAATCTTATCAAGGTATGTGCTTTGTGAAAGACCTATGAGGCGTCTCGATCTATCTCTGTAGATCTTGATGCCTAATATATAAGCAGCTTCTCCAAGGTCCTTCATTGAAAAACACTTATTCAAGTAGGCCTTAATGCTGTCCAAGAATTCTATATCATTTCCCATCAAAAGTATGTCATCTACATATAATATGAGAAATGCTCTGAGCTCCCACTCACTACCTTGTAAACGCAGGCTTCTCCATAAGTCTGCATAAACCCAAACGCTTTAATCATCTCATCAAAGCGAATGTTCCAACTCCGAGATGCTTGCACCAGCCCATAAATGGATCGCTGGAGCTTGCATACTTTGTCGACATTCTTAGGATCGACAAAACCTTCCGCTGCATCATATACAGCTCTTCCTTAAGATAACCGTTAAGGAACGCTATTTTGACGTCCATCTGCCATATCTCATAATCATAGTATGCGGCAATTGCTAACATGATTCGGACGGACTTAAGCTTCTCTACGGGAGAGAAAGTCTCATCGTAGTCAATCCCTTGAACTTGCCGATAACCCTTAGCGACAAGTCGAGCTTTATAGATGGTGACATTACCATCCGCGTCCGTCTTCTTCTTAAAGACCCATTTGTTTTCTATCGCTCGCCGATCATTGGGCAAGTCAGTCAAAGTCCATACTTTGTTTTCATACATGGGTTCTATCTCGGACTTCATGGCTTCTAGCCATTTGTTGGAATCTGGGCCCGCCATCGCTTCTTCATAGTTCGAAGGTTCACCGTTGTCTAACAACATGATTTCCAGGATAGGGTTGCCGTACCACTGCAGTGCGGAACGTGTGTCCTTGTGGACCTACGAAGTTCAGTAGCAACTTGATCCGAAGTACCTTGATCATCATCATTATTTTCCTCTTCAGTTGGTGTAGGCATCACAGTAACATTTTCCTGAGCTGCACTACTATCCCGTTCAAGAGGTAGTACTTCAGTGAGTTCTACTTTCCTCCCACTTACTTCTTTCAAGAGAAACTCTTTTTCCAGAAAGGATCCGTTCTTGGCAACAAAGATCTTGCCCTCGGATCTTAAGTAGAAGGTATACCCAATGGTTTCTTTAGGGTATCCTATGAAGACGCATTTTTCCGACTTGGGTTCGAGCTTTTCAGGTTGAAGTTTCTTGACATAAGCATCGCATCCCCAAACTTTTAGAAACGACGGCTTAGGTTTCTTCCCAAACCATAATTCATACGGTGTCGTCTCAACGGATTTAGACGGTGCCCTATTTAAAGTGAATGTAGTTGTCTCTAGAGCGTATCCCCAAAATGATAGCGGTGAATCGGTAAGAGACATCATAGATCGCACCATATCCAATAGAGTGCGATTACGACGTTCGGACACACCGTTACGCTGAGGTGTTCCAGGCGGCGTGAGTTGTGAAACGATTCCACACTTTCTTAAGTGTGTACCAAATTCGTGACTTAAATATTCTCCTCCACGATCTGATGGTAAGAATTTTATCTTTCGGTCACGTTGATTCTCTACTTCATTCTGAAATTCCTTGAACTTTTCAAAGGTCTCAGACTTGTGTTTCATTAAGTAGACACACCCATATCTAGTCAAGTCATCTGTGAGAGTGAGAACATAATGATATCCTCCGCGAACCTCAACACTCATTGGACTGCACACATCGGTATGTATGATTTCCAACAAGTTGGTTGCTCGCTCCATTGTTCCGGAGAACGGAGTCTTGGTCATTTTGCCCATGAGGCATGGTTCGCATGTGTCAAATGATTCATAATCGAGAGACTCTAAAAGTCCATCAGCATGGAGCTTTTTCATGCGCTTGACACCAATGTGACCAAGGCGGCAGTGCCACAAGTATGTGGGACTATCGTTATCAACTTTTCATCTTTTGGTATTCACGCTATGAATATGTGTAACACTACGCTTGAGATTCATTAAGAATAAACCATTGACCATTGGAGCATGACCATAAAACATATCTCTCATATAAATAGAACAACCATTATTCTCGGATTTAAATGAGTAGCCATCTCACATTAAACGAGATCCAGATACAATGTTCATGCTCAAACTTGGCACCAAATAACAATTATTAAGGTTCAAAACTAATCCCGTAGGTAAATGTAGAGGTAGCGTGCCGACGGTGATCACATCGACTCTAGAACCATTCCCGACGCGCATCGTCACCTCGTTCTTCGCCAGTCTCCGCTTATTCCACAGCTCCTGCTGTGAGTTACAAATATGAGCAACGGCACCGGTATCAAATACCCAGGAGTTACTACGAGTACTGGTAAGGTACACATCAATTATATGTATATCAAATATACCTTTGGTGTTGCCGGCCTTCTTATCCGCTAAGTATTTGGGGCAGTTCCGCTTCAAAGGACCCTTCCCTTGCAATAAAAGCACTCTGTCTCAGGCTTGGGTCCATTCTTTGACTTCTTCCCGGCAATCGGCTTATGGGCGCTGCAACATCTTTGCCGTCCTTCTTGAAGTTCTTCTTACCCTTGCCCTTCTTGAACTTAGTGGTCTTATTGACCATCAACACTTGATGTTCTTTCTTGATTTCAACCTCTGCTGACTTCAGCATTGAGAATACTTCGGGAATGGTCTTCACCATCCCCTGCATATTGTAGTTCATCACGAAGCTCTTGTAGCTTGGTGGGAGCGACTGAAGGATTCTGTCAATGACCGCCTCGTCCGGGAGGTTTATGTCCAGCTGGGACAGGCGGTTGTGCAACCCAGACATTTTGAGTATGTGCTCACTGACAGAACTGTTTTCCTCCATCTTACAACTATAGAACTTGTTGGAGACTTCATATCTCTCGACCCGGGCATGAGCTTGAAAAACTAGTTTCAGCTCCTCGAACATCTCATATGCTCCGTGTTGCTCAAAACGCTTTTGGAGCCCCGGTTCTAAGCTGTAAAGCATGCCGCACTGAACGAGGGAGTAATCATTAGCACGAGACTGCCAAGCATTCATAATGTCTTGGTTCTCTGGGACGGGAGCGTCACCTAGCGGTCCTTCTAGGACATATTGTTTCCTGGCAGCTATGAGGATGATCCTCAGGTTCCGGACCCAGTCCGTATAGTTGCTGCCGTCATCTTTCAGCTTGGTTTTCTCTAGGAACGCGTTGAAGTTCAAGTTGACATGAGCGTTGGCCATTTGATCTACAAGACATATTATGCAAAAAAATTAGACTAAGTTCATGATAATTAAGTTCATCTAATCAAATTATTTCAATGAACTCCCACTTAGATTAGACATCCCTCTAGTCATCTAAGTGTTACACGATCCGAGTCGACTATGCCGTGTCCTATCATAACGTGAGACGGACTAGTCCTCGCAGGTGAACATTCGCATGTTGATCGTATCTTCCATACGACTCGTGTTCGACCTTTCGGTCTCCGTGTTCCGAGGCCATGTCTGTACATGCTAGGCTCGTCAAGTTAACCCTAAGTGTCTTGCATGTGTAAAACTGTCTTACACCCGTTGTATGTGAACGTAAGGATCTATCACACCCGATCATCACGTGGTGCCAAACGCATTTAACTTTAGCAACGGTGCACAGTTAGGGGAGAACACTTCTTGAAATTGTTGTAAGGGATCATCTTATTTACTACCATCGTTCTAAGTAAACAAGATGCATAAAACATAATATAAACATCACATGCAATTATATAGTAGTGACATGATATGGCCAATATCATAAAACTCCATTGATCTCCATCTTCGGGGTTCCATGATCATCTTGTCACCGGCATGACACCATGATCTCCATCATCATGATCTCCATCATCGTGTCTTCATGAAGTTTTCACGCCAACGACTACTTCTACTTCTATGGCTAACACGTTTAGCAATATAGTAAAGTAATTTACATGGCGTTCTTCAATGACACGCATGTCATACAAAATAAAGACAACTCCTATGGCTCCTGCCGGTTGTCATACTCATCGACATGCAAGTCGTGATTCCTATTACAAGAACATGATCTCATACATCACAATATGTCATTCATCATTCATCACAACTTGGCCATATCACATCACATGACAATTGCTGCAAAAACAAGTTAGACGTCATCTAATTGTTGTTGCATATTATACGTGGCTGCAATTGGGTTCTAGCAAGAACGTTTTCTTACCTACGAATAACCACAACGTGATTTTGTCAACTTCTATTTACCCTTCATAAGGACCCTTTTCATCGAATCCGCTCCAACTAAAGTGGGAGAGTCAGACACCCGCCAGCCACCTTATGCAACTAGTGCATGTTAGTCGTTGGAACCGGTATCACGTAAGCGTACATGTAAGGTTGGTCTGGGCCGCTTCATCCCACAATACCGCTGAAGCAAGATAAGACTAGTAGCGGCAAGCAAGTTGACAAGATCTACGCCCACAACCAAATTGTGTTCTACTCGTGCAATAGAGAACTACGCATAGACCTAGCTCATGATGCCACTTTGTTAGGGGAACGTTGCAGAAAATTAAAAATTTCCTACGGTTTCACCAAGATCCATCTATGAGTTCATCTAAGCAACGAGTCAAGGGAGTGAGTTTGCATCTACATACCACTTGTAGATCGAGTGCGGAAGCGTTCAAGGGGATGGTGATGATGGAGTCGTACTCGGATCACCGATGACCAAGTGCTGAACGGACAGCACCTCCGCGTTCAACACACGTATGGTACGGACGACGTCTCCTCCGTCTTGATCCAGCAAGGAGGAAGGAGAGGTTGAGGAAGATTGCTCCAACGGCAGCACGACGACGTGGTGTTGTTGGTGCAGCAAGATTCGGCTGAGCCGCCAAGCACGTATGGAGGAGGAGAGGTGTTGGGAGGGAGGGCTGCGCCTTGGCTTGTGTATGCAGCCTCCCTCACCCCTCTATTTATAGGGGAAAGGGCAGAAGGGCCCCTCTAGATGGGAATCTAGAGGGGGGGCGGCTGCCAGGGAGGGGTGGCTTGCCCCCCAAGCAAGGGGGGCGCCCCCTCTAGGGTTCCCCCCAAACCCTAGGCGCAAGGGACCAAGGGGGGGTGCGCCCAGCTCACCAGGGGCTGGCTCCTGCCCCCACGCAGCCCATGTGCCCCCCCGGGAGGGGTGGCCCCTCGGTGGACCCCGAACCCTTCCGGTGGCCCGGTACAATACCGATATGCCCCGAAACTTTCCGTGTCCGTTTGACAACTTCCCATATATAAATCTTTACCTCCGGACTATTCCGAACTCCTCGTGACGTCCGGGATCTCATCCGGACTCCGAACAACATTCGGTAATCACATACAAGTCTTCCTAATAACCCTAGCGCCACCGAACCTTAAGTGTGTAGACCCTACGGGTTCGGGAGACATCTGAGACATGACCGAGACGCTCTCGGTCAATAACCAACAGCGGATCTGGATACCCATGTTGGCTCCCACATGCTCCTCGATGATGTCATCGGATGAACCACGATGTCAAGGATTCAAGCAACCCCGTATACTATTCCCTTTATCGGACGGTATGTTACTTGCCCGAGACTCGATCGTCGGTATCCCAATAACTCGTTCAGTCTCGTTACCGGCAAGTCACTTTACTCGTACCGTAATGCATGATCCCGTGACCAGACACTTGGTCACTTTGAGCTCATTATGATGATGCACTACCGAGTGGGCCCAGTGATACCTCTCCGTCATACGGAATGACAAATCCCTGTCTCGATCCGTGTCAAGCCAACAGACACTTTCGGAGATACCTGTAGTGCACCTTTATAGTCACCCAGTTACGTTGTGACGTTTGGTACACCCAAAGCACTCCTACGGTATCCGGGAGTTACACGATCTCATGGTCTAAGGAAGAGATACTTGACATTGGAAAAGCTCTAGCAAAACGAACTACACGATCTTGTGCTATGCTTAGGATTGGGTCTTGTCCATCATGTCATTCTCCTAATGACGTGATCCCATTGTCAATGACATCTGATGTCCATAGTCAGGAAACCATGACTATCTGTTGACCAACGAGCTAGTCAACTAGAGGCTCACTAGGGACGTATTGTGGTCTATGTATTCACACGTGTATTACGATTTCCGGATAATACAATTATAGAATGAATAAAAGACAATTATCATGAACAAGGAAATATAATAATAATGCTTTTATTATTGCCTCTAGGGCATATTTCCAACACGCCCTGCATCTGAACACCAAGAACGACGGATGATAGTTCATGAGCCTGCTCCCACAGAGGCTCATGAAGCTGAAGACATTCCAACAGCTGAACCCACCGCTGCTGAAGACATTGGTCACAATGACAATGTTGAAGTTGATGAAGTTCTTCCTCAGATCAAACACAACTTGGTATCATCGCCTATTCTCACGAACAGCGAACTCATCAGCATTGGTCGTCCTCTGACGCCAATTGCTCAGGATGCATCAAGACAACCCAAGTACTCCCCAACAACAACCACAAGTTACACCACCAGTGCAAGAAGAACAAGAAGACTTTGAGGCACAGCCAACTCCATCTCCAAAGTCGTCGCCCGCATTACGCAGGCTTCGCAAAGGACCAAGGCCTCAAGTCCCTCTTTCGAGCATTCCAGAAGGAGAAGTGCACCACCATCTGTTGCACGTCAAGTGTTTTCAGAAGCCACTCCGACTATGAATGTCTCCGTGTCTGAAGCCCAAGCTGCTGAAGACAATCCGGCTACATCAGGCGATGATAATCAAGAAGATGTACGTGTTCCTACTCCCCCCAATATTGAAGAAGTTGTTCCTGATGTGAACGTGCCAGTGCCCGACCCTGCAGCTCATGAAGTGGAGGTTGAAAATCTTGAGGCTGCCACCACCAACACAAATGAAGCCAATGATGCAATCATTTCTGAAGTAAATGTGGAGCCTGCACCAACTAATGTGCCCGAAGCCAATGATGTACCTGCTCCTCAAGTGTCTGTTGTGCAACCTGAAGCCTCAGTTGTTGCCACTGCTCCTGTTCCGCCACCAAGGCCCTATACAATTGAGCAAGCATACAATCATGGTCAGCTAACCACTGTCCGATGGCCCGTTCTGGTCCCTCCACCTACTGCCTCTGGTCCTCAGTTTGATTATCATGTTGAGCATAAGCCTCAGGTCCAGAAACAAAAGCCAAGACTGCCAAGGTTCCCAGGTACTGCAAACTCTACAGGGTCCTTCAATGCAAATGGCTTCAAAAGCCACAACACCTTCTTTGACAGTGCAAAGAACCCCTACTCAAGGCCAAGAATATCATCAGATCATTTCTGGAGCTATCAGCAGCGAAGCTATTACTCCTGCGTTCTGTATGATCAAGGGCGCATTTTCCCTCATATGCGCCTCGACACTGAAGCCATTGCTGGACTGCCATGCTTAGAAGAAGCACTTGACTGCTTTCGTGATGTCGGCCTGCTCAGCTTTGTGACAGATAAAGAACATTGGAATGAGGAACTTTTGCTTCAATTCTATGCTACCCTCCACATTCGCGGCTACAACAGGGATATAAAGACATGGGTTCTCGAGTGGATGACAGGCAATGTTCGTCATGAAGCCAAAGCTCTTGACGTCATTGAGCTTACAGGGTTACCCACTCCCGGAGAGCTATATGAACCTGATTGTCAACTCCACTGCAATGCACAGGAGAGCATCTTTCATAAGCCAGAGCCCAACATGAGCCAGATGTTGAGCATGATGAAGCCACTGGCATCTGATGCTGAATACCCGAAGGAGTTCTTTGTTGATGACCTAGAGTATCTGCCTCGCAAAATATATCACATCATCAGGCGAACTCTATGGCCTATCAAAGGGCATTCATCAGCTGCAAAACTTGAAGGAGCCATGAAGACATTGGTCTTTTACATCCTCAATGGCATCAGCTTCAATACTCAGGAATTCTTCATCCGGCAATTGGCTGCTTCTGGATCTGACCTTTTTGGCTTGAAATTCTATGCTCCATGGGCATGCGCCTCATCAAGCTACACTCCTCTGTCAACTATCAGCCCTCTGCTCGCAATCATCTGATCTTTCTACCAGAGGTTGATATGTCAGTTGAAGCAATATACCCTGAGCCTGCCAAGAAGCCTCTTTGTCTTCAAAATGCTAATCACCAAAGCTTCACTCAGCCCATGGAAGGCGTCCAAGCAGTAACACGTATCTATCCAATGGCTGGGAACACTCGTCTGCCGCATCATGCGCAAACTGAAGCTACTGAAAGCACCATTGCCCAAAGGCCTAAGAAGCGCTCTCGTGTTCTACATGACCGCGAACTTCTTGTGGCACTTCATCAAAAACAAGATAAGCATCACTTTTGGCTCAAGAGACAGATGCAAAGCGTCTTGGTGGACGTCAATCGCATTCGAAATCTTGCCACCAAGAATGCTTTTGTCGCTCACAAGACTTGTCGGCGATCATGGAAGAGTTTGACGCTGCTTAGTGCTGAAGCAGATCTTCAAGACGATGGCTTCACTGAAAGATTCAAGTTTGACTCCACTCCTCCACGGACTGCTGTCCTACGTCGAACTCCATCCCTTGAAGACTCTGACTATTCTTCCTCCACGGCGACTGTGAATGCCAGAGTGATCGATGATGAAGACGATGCTACTTCACCGCCCCCTGCTTCTGCACGCATCGACACTACACCAAGTACGTCTGCACCGCCAAACAACAACGACAACCCTGATGCTTCTCCTACTCATGAGAACGAGTAGATGCTCTATGTCTTCAAACCTTTTTGGTCCTTACTGACAAAAGGGGGAGAAGCGTTTGAGTTGATAGTCTTCAAGCGGGTTCATATGGGCGGTTGCTTTATATTTTGCCTAGTGTTTACAACTCTCGCTTTTGATACATTTGGTTCTTTGAGTTGTAACACTTAAACTCGATGGTCGTCTGCTACTTATTTGCTTTACTGTGATGCGATGATAAATTCCGCATGTGCGATGATAACTTCCGCACTTAGATCATTCTGCAGACGTCCATTTTTCATTATGCATGTCATTCTATTTGCTATATCATTTCATGCATGATGAATTATCTTCATAAGTTGAAGAGGATCTCCACAAGTACAACCTGCCATGTGCATTTGCATTCCAAAAGCAAATTACTTATATGCACATCTTCAGGGGGAGCCTTTGCTACTTATGAAGACAATACCCTATCCTTTACAATTTCACATACTTTATTCCCGTTGAAAACTTCAACCAGATTTTCATCAATCACAAAAAAGGGGGAGATTGTAAGTGCATCTAGTGCCACCCCTAGTTGGTTTTGGAGTATTGACGACAAAGTTGGTTGAGGGACTAATGCGTTTGTGAGAATTGTAGGATAACGCAGGTAGTGTCCCTCATTGATTCGGTTTACCTACCGGAGATGACCCCTAAAAATGTATGAAGACATTGAAGACAATGGTGGTATGTGAAGATAATCATATCGAAGACTATGACTTGAGAAGACATTAAGTGAAGACTATGGAGCGCGAAGACTGTGTCGTCTCGTTGCTTCCTTTTTCTTCTTTGTTGAGTCATAGGAACCACCGTACTTTTAAGTGGAGTCCAAGTGAACAAAGTCAGAATGACTGAAGTGATGCTCAACCCGAATCCTATGTCTTCGAGCGAAGACAATGAGAGCAAATCTTATCCAGAGCTGGTGAGTCAGCTTTGCTTGTAGCCCAAGTAAAGTTGTCGTGTGTGTTTGAAATCTGACCGTTGGAACACGTGTCAGTTCCTTAGTGACCCAGGGTCATTTCGGACATATCAGGTCGGGTTGCCCAGTGGCTATAAATAGCCCACCCCCTACACCATAAATTGCTGGCTGCTCAGAGTTAGTACACGGCTTTTGTCGTTTGAGAGCAACCCACCTCGAAGCCTTTGAGAGAGAAATCCTTGCGAGGACCAAGCCCAAACACCCCGAGCCAAAGAGTGTTAGGCATCATCAAGTATTTACATCATGTGACCTGAAGACTTATTACACTTGAGGACTGTGAATCCTCCAGCCGATTAGGCGTTGCGTTCTGAGCATCCAAGAGTCATTGTGGATTGCCGGTGAAGGTTCGAAAGTCTACCTTGAAGACTTACCAGAGTGATTGAGCAAGGACTGTGTGTCCTTAGCTCAAGGGGAATAAGGTGAAGACGAAGTCTTCTGAGTTGAATCTCAGCCTCCCTAACTGACGCATACAGTTGTCACAAAGAATCGAACTGGTCCAACAAATCCTGTGTCTTCAACAAGTGACTGGTTCTATCCTCTCCCTTCCTTTACTTAGAGTTTGTCTTCGTGAAGTCATTGCATATCTGTTGTACCTATTTGACTTCATTGCTTGACTACTATTGTTGATTGTCTTCATACTGTCTTCCATCTTGATCCTTACTACTTAACTGCTATTAGTCATGTACTTTCACATCATTGCATACTTGACTATGGTTTGCTTGTTGTAGTTTATCTTCCGCTGCATATCAATTAGGTCATTTCTATTGTTTGTCTTCGAAACTTCCACGATTTGAAGACTTTCATAAAAATCGCCTATTCACCCCCCCTCTAGTCGATAACTAGCACTTTCACAATCATCATCATCTAAAAGAAATCCATATGAACAAGTTATGAACATCACCATTTTTCTCAAATAAGTAACAAGACCATTAAGTGTCAATAAATATTTCATCATTGATTTGTAGCAAACCCATCATGATCAAAATACCACCGTGCAAAAAGTATATAATCACACATCACATAACAACATTCACACTTCAACTTAAAAAAACTCATATCTATCTATTATCTATCTATCTATCTATTATATACTTAAAACGATAGAAAACGAACGATGGAGATTTAGCAGTCTAAAACATAAATATTTCAACGGTGAAGATTTCAACGGTGGAGATTTGTGAAAAGCCTTTAAATCTGTGGTCCAGCGTACGTGTCTCACGTAGGCCCAAAAGAGTTTGCATCATAAAGGCAAGCACGCATGAGTTCCCCGAAAGAAAATAAAGGTTCCCAGATCTCCCACGTACTAGGATCAGACATCACGTACTAGGATAGTTCTGATCGGATTGGAATAGGTTATGCTATCAAGTACGTACTACTATTCATGAGCCCACTTCCACGCAAGCTTTCTCCGGCGATTGTTTTTGCGAATCCAGTCTACACATGCATGAACCACGCACACAACTGACTCTCAGCGTCCCCAAACCACTGATCGATCTGATCATGCCGAGATGATTAGCGACTGCAATCTCCAGGAATCCGGTATGCTTCGCAATTTTTGAATCGGGAACTTAAACAGGGTTGGAAGACAACTGTAGGAGCTGCGGCACCGTCCATGATGACGCCGCATGTAGGTGGTAGGCGACAGCCAGCACGGCGTTGGTCAGCTGCCGAGAGGTACTGAAAAATCCCAGCGGCCAGCCTGAGTCTTTTTTTCGATGACAAAACTCAATTTGTTTCAGTAATTCGAGCTATTATTATTTTTAAAGTGTGTGAGAGTATACACATTAAAAAATAATTCTTCTTTCAACTATATTAGATAATTATTATTTCTAAGTTCATCTTTTGTGTATGTATGCATCAGTTTATTAATTTCTACAGAATAATATATCTTCAATTTTTTTTGTCATTCGCAAATTTTGAAATTTCTGGTGATGGACATGTATTTATCTAGCACTTAATTAGTCGTCCCATTGACGGATCCTGTCTTTAGCGCATGCCATTCACATTGGCAGGATCCACCAATGGACTCCAGCAGGTTGTAGAACACCAAGATGACTACTCCGTTCACGATATAAGATAAGCAAGGCTTGGTTAGTCGGTCAATATATTAGTGAGTAATTTGGAGTTAGCGACCGACGATGCTGGGACGGCCACCCATTACAGGTTGAAGACGTACTGTAAAACACATGTGAGGGCAGTATGCACATCATTCCATAAGAACCAAGGATAAAAACCCGTGTGAACAAGGACATTTTTTGCCGGGATTGCTCCACTTTGCTCAATTCACCTTCATCTATGGATCAGTAAATTTCATGACAAATACCACGCATAAATTAATAATCATTTGTTGTTATCTTTTGTAAATTAAACGTAACCACACATAAATTATTAATTAAGTGTTGTACATAAACATTCATGATCAAAGTTTCCAATTAGAAAATGTGTGCCTTACATTTGTAAAGGAGGGACTATGCAATTACTTCTTTTTATCATGCTAAACTCATAAGTTGTACATAAACTACAAGGTCCCGTCAAGTTTATCGATGTGGTCTTGGCTTACTGTGCCATAGATAGACAAGTGAAATAGGCATAGGAACGTGGGCATGAACTAGAAAAGGAACTTATGATCAAAGTGGCGAACAGAGAACATATAAGCAACATATCATTTTAAAGTATCTAATATAATATTTGAGTTGTGCTAAAAATACAAATTGCAACTAATATAGAGATGTTTGGATAGAATAATCATGTGCATGTCCATGTAATAGAAGTCATTTATATGACAACAGTTAAGAAAACTAAACAGGTGGATGAGTGTGCCATAGACAATCATAGATGAAGAAAGGGAATGATTTTTCCTCTATATGTGTGAAGGTTTGAAACCAAATTCGAGTAAGGATTGCATGTTTGGATGCATCTTGATGCATGGCATTTTAGTAACCAAACCTAACCGCAATAACACTAATATGAAATCTCTCCAATGTGATGTTATTTTTTGGTGTCCAATTTCCTAAGGACAGTGAACAGAATTGATAAGAAAGAACACAATCAAAGTTGATATTGCAAATATGCTAAAACCTAAAAAAATAAAAAATGGAAAATCTAGCCGCGCAAATGCGCGGGTCACCCTGCTAATAACATCCATTGATCAATATTTTGCAAACTAACTACATCTAACAAATATGACATACATTCCATCATCTATGCATTCATCCACCTAAAAACAGTACCAAATGCCTAAAAAAGAAGAAAAAAACTCACGTAGGAGAGGGGCGGCGGCGGTTGGGGGGCGGTGATGAGCTGCAGCACATGGGAGGGCCAGTTGCTCCAACCGGCCGGGAAGGGGGCGCCGGACCCGCGGCCGGAGTCGAGCCCTTGCGGGCCGGTGCGGGCGCGGACGACGGTGACACAGGCGGAGTGCATTTAGGCGGCGTGGGCGGGAGGCACGGGCGGGAGGACGTCGGGCAGCATGACGGGCGGGCGCGGGCGGGAGGATGTCGGGCGGCACAGGAGGCGGGAGGACGGCGGGAGGCGCGGGGGAGGACGGCGGGGAGGCGGCAGGACGGCGGCGCGGGTCGGTTGGACGGCGGCGCGGCGCGGGTCAGGGCGGGGACAACGGCGGCGCGGCACGGGGAGAGGGTGGCGGTGACGGTTGGGGAGAGAGAAAGGAGTGGAGGAGAGGAGATGTGCAGCGAGTGGAGGTGAGGAGGGCGTGGAGCGACTGGATAAGGTTGCACCTAAGACGACGGCCTAGCCGTCGGCATAGGCTTGGTCTCACCTGCCAACGACAGAGCCGAGTGGATAAGGTATGAGATATGCCGACGGCCTAGCCGTCGGCATACGTACTTTCATTTTTTTTATTTTTTTACTAAGGCATTTTAAATTTTTTATGGCATGTTTGTTTTTTATAAATTCAATTATTACTATTTTTAGATTTTTAGTTTACCGTCTGTATGGGACCCGGTACCCGGTGCGACGCCCGTGACACCGAGACCCTGGGGGGTTAGGCGGTACGGGCACCGTAGGCGGTAGCAATGCCACCGGAGCATCGCACCGGGACCTCATACATGCCGTACAGTGTGCTGGCATGCCCGAAGAGGCGGCACGCGTCTCCGGGGGGTGCCTCCCCTCACGGACGGCGCCGCCGCCGGCACCTGGAGGGGGGAAACGGACGCGTCGGGTCTACACGGAGGGGATCCTACTGTTGCTTTGGCCCAGATGTTGCTCCAAAGTGTTCCTATGGGCTGACCTAACACAACCGGGTGGAGAGTTCCACTGGTCAAAGCCCGTCCGTGCAAAGTCAAAGGGCTAGATCCCGTGGTCAAACGCTATAGGGTTAGGCAGGACGGGGGCCCTGGGGGGTAGCAATGCCACCCGAGCATCGCATCGGGCCCTCGTACATGCGGGGTGGTGTGGTGGCATGTCCGAAGAGGCGGCACGCGTCTCCGGGGTGTGCGCCCCCTCACGGACGGCGCCGCCGCCGGCACCTGGAGTGGGCAAACGGACGCGTCGAGTCTACACGGAGGGGATCTTGCCGTGGGTCTGGCCCGGATGTTGCTCCAAAGTGTTCCTATGGGCTGACCTAACACAACCGGGTGGATAGGTCCACTGCTCAAAGCCCGTCTGTGCAAAGTCAAAGGGCTAGATCCCGTGGTCAAACGCTACAGGGTTAGGCGGGACGGGGCCCTGGGGGGTAGCAATGCCACCCGAGCGTCGCACCGGGACCTCATACATGCGGGGTGGTGTGGTGGCATGTCCGAAGAGGCGGCACACGTCTCCGGGGTGTGGCCCCCCTCACGGACCGCGATGACACGGTGGTACACGTTCTGCGGTAACGATGCGGCGTGAATATTACTAAATACTCGGAGCGCGATAAAATCATGAGTTTTTTACACGACGTGGGCACATGTGCCGTAGGACTGATGGTAATTTTTCATAATTGTTCGTGATGGAGTAGTATCTGAACAATTCCCTCTTACGCGGACTGCTCCTCGCGTGTTCACGATCATGGCGGCGGCCTCCGGGGGCTACCATGCCGCCAAATCTTGCGTAGGCGGCCTTTCACAAGTCTGGAAGTGTTGTGGCGGGTGCAAACTCCCGACACGCGTCTCCGGGGTGTACCCCCCCCCCCTGACGGACGGCGCCGCCGCCGGCACCTGGAGGGGGCAAACGGACGCGTCGGGTCTACACGGAGGGGATCTTGCCATTGGTCTGGACCGGATGTTGCTCCAAAGTGTTCCTATGGACTGACATAACACAACCGGGTGGATAGGTCCACTCCTCAAAGCCCGTCCGTGCAAAGTCAAAGGGCTAGATCCCGTGGTCAAACGCTCTGAGGTTAGGCGGCGGACGGGGCCCTGGGGGTAGCAATGCCACCCGGCTGCCGCACCGGGCCCTCATATATGCGGGGTGGTGTGGTGCCATGTCTGAAGAGGCGGCGCGCGTCTCCGGGGTGTGGCCCCCTCACGGACGGCGCCGCCGCCGGCACCTGGAGGGGGAAACGGACGTGTCGGGTCTACACGGAGGGATCTTGCCATTGGTCCGCCCGGATGTTGCTCTAAAGTGTTCCTATGGGCTGACCTAACACAACCGGGTGGATAGGTCCACTGCTCAAAGCGCGTCCGTGCAATGTCAAAGGGCTAGATCCCGTGGTCAAACGCTACAGGGTTAGGCGGGACGGGGGCCCTGGGGGAGTAGCAATGCCACCCGAGCGTCGCACCGGGCCCTCATTCATGCGGGGTGGTGTGGTGGCATGTCCGAAGAGGCGGCACGCGTCTCCGGGGTGTGCCCCCCCTCACGGACGGCGCCGCCGCCGGCACCTGGAGGGGGGAAACGGACGCGTCGGGTCTACACGGAGGGGATCTTGCCATCGGTCTGGCGCGGATGTTGCTCTAAAGTGTTCCTATGGGATGACCTAACACAACCGGGTGGATAGGTCCACTGCTCAAAGCCCGTCCGTGCAAAGTCAAAGGGCTAGATCCCGTGGTCAAACGCTACAGGGTTAGGCGGGACGGGGCCCTGGGGGGTAGCAATGCCACCCGAGCATCGCACCGGGCCCTCATACATGCGGGGTGGTGTGGTGGCATGTCCGAAGAGGCGGCACGCGTCTCCGGGGTGTGCCCCCTCTCACGGACGGCGCCGCCGCCGGCACCTGGAGGGGGAAACGGACGCGTCGGGTCTACACGGAGGGGATCTTGGCGTGGGTCTGGCCCGGATGTTGCTCCAAAGTGTTCCTATGGGCTGACCTAACACAACCGGGTGGATAGGTCCACTGCTCAAAGCCCGTCCGTGCAAAGTCAAAGGGCTAGATCCCGTGGTCAAACGCTACAGGGTTAGGCGAGGCGGGGGCCCTAGGGGGGTAGCAATGCCCCCCGAGCGTCGCACCGGGCCCTCATACATGCGGGGTGGTGTGGTGGCATGTCCGAAGAGGCGGCACGCGTCTCCGGTGTGTGGCCCCCCTCACGGACGGCGATGACACGGTAGTACACGTTCTGCGGTAACGATGAGGCGTGAATATTATTAAATACTCGGAGCGCGATAAAATCATGAGTTTTTTACACGACGTGGGCACATGTGCCGTAGGACTGATGGTAATTTTTCATAATTGTTCGTGATGGAGTAGTATCTGAACAATTCCCTCTTACGCGGATTGCTCTTCGCGTGTCTACGTTGTGGCCGGGCGGCCTCGGGGCTACCATGCCGCCAAATCTTGCGAGGGCGGCCTTTCACAAGTCTGGAAGTGTTGTGGCGGGTGCAAACTCCCGACACGCTGCCTCCGGGTGTACCCCCGACGGAGACGGCGCCGCCGCAGCACCTCGAGGAGCAAGCAGACGCGTCGGGTCTACACGGAGGGGATCTTGCCGTGGGTCTGGCCCGGATGTTGCTCCAAAGTCTTCCTATGGGTTGACCGAACACAACCAGGTGGATAGGTCCACTCCTCAAAGCCCATCCGTGCAAAGTCAAAGGGCTAGATCCCGTGGTCAAACGCTACAGGGTTAGGCGGGACGGGGCCCTGGGGGGTAGCAATGCCACCCGAGCGTCGCACCGGGCCCTCATACATGCGGGGTGGTGTGGTGGCATGTCCGAAGAGGCGGCACGCGTCTCCGGGGTGTGCCCCCCTCACGGACGGCGCCGCCGCCGGCACCTGGAGGGGGGAAACGGACGCGTCGGGTCTACACGGAGGGGATCTTGCCATGGGTCTGGCCCGGATGTTGCTCTAAAGTGTTCCTATGGGCTGACCTAACACAACCGGGTGGATAGGTCCACTGCTCAAAGCGCGTCCGAGCAATGTCAAAGGGCTAGATCCCGTGGTCAAACGGTAAAGGGTTAGGCGGGACGGGGGCCCTGGGGGAGTAGCAATGCCACCCGAGCGTCGCACCGGGCCCTCATTCATGCGGGGTGGTGTGGTGGCATGTCCGAAGAGGCGCACGCTGCGTCTCGGTGTGCCCTCACGGACAGCGCCGTCGCCGCACTGGAGAAAGCAGACGCGTCCGGGTCTATACGGAGGGGATCTTGCCATCGGTCTGGCGCGGATGTTGCTCTAAAGTGTTCCTATGGGCTGACCTAACACAACCGGGTGGATAGGTCCACTGCTCAAAGCCCGTCCGTGCAAAGTCAAAGGGCTAGATCCCGTGGTCAAACGCTACTGGGTTAGGCGGGACGGGGCCCTGGGGGGTAGCAATGCCACCCGAGCATCGCACGGGGCCCTCATACATGCGGGGTGGTGTGGTGGCATGTCCGAAGAGGCGGCACGCGTCTCCGGGGTGTGCCCTCCTCACGGACGGCGCCGCCGCCGGCACCTGGAGGGGGGAAACGGACGCGTCGGGTCTACACGGAGGGGATCTTGCCGTGGGTCTGGCCCGGATGTTGCTCCAAAGTGTTCCTATGGGCTGACCTAACACAACCGGGTGGATAGGTCCACTGCTCAAAGCCCGTCCGTGCAAATTCAAAGGGCTAGATCCCGTGGTCAAACGCTACAGGGTTAGGCGAGGCGGGGGCCCTAGGGGGGTAGCAATGCCCCCCGAGCATCGCACCGGGCCCTCATACATGCGGGGTTGTGTGGTGGCATGTCCGAAGAGGCGGCACGCGTCTCCGGTGTGTGGCCCCCCTCACGGACGGCGATGACACGGTAGTACACGTTCTGCGGTAACGATGAGGCGTGAATATTATTAAATACTCGGAGCGCGATAAAATCATGAGTTTTTTACACGACGTGGGCACATGTGCCGTAGGACTGATGGTAATTTTTCATAATTGTTCGTGATGGAGTAGTATCTGAACAATTCCCTCTTAGGCGGACTGCTCTTCGCGTGTCTACGACTGTGGCCGGCGGCCTCCGGGGGCTACCATGCCGCCAAATCTTGCGTAGGCGGCCTTTCACAGGTCTGGAAGTGTTGTGGCGGGTGCAAACTCCCGACACGCGTCTCCGGGGTGTACCCCCCCTGACGGACGGCGCCGCCGCCGGCACCTGGAGGGGGCAAACGGACGCGTCGGGTCTACACGGAGGGGATCTTGCCATTGGTCTGGACCGGATGTTGCTCCAAAGTGTTCCTATGGACTGACCTAACACAACCGGGTGGATAGGTCCACTCCTCAAAGCCCGTCCGTGCAAAGTCAAAGGGCTAGATCCCGTGGTCAAACGCTACAGGGTTAGGCGGGACGGGGCCCTGGGGGGTAGCAATGCCACCCGAGCGTCGCACGGGGCCCTCATACATGCGGGGTGGTGTGGTGGCATGTCCGAAGAGGCGGCACGCTTCTCCGGGGTGTGCCCTCCCTCACGGACGCGCCGCCACGCCGGAGGGGGGGGAAACGGACGTGTCGGGTCGACACGGAGGGATCTTGCCATTGGTCCGCCCGGATGTTGCTCCAAAGTGTTCCTATGGGCTGACCTAACACAACCGGGTGGATAGGTCCACCGCTCAAAGCCCGTCCGTGCAAAGTCAAAGGTCTAGATCCCGTGGTCAAACGCTACAGGGTTAGGCGGGACGGGGCCCTGGGGGGTAGCAATGCCAACCGAAAGGCCGCAGACCGGGCCCTCATTCATGCGGGGTGGTGTGGTGGCATGTCCAGAAGAGGCGGCACGCTGCTCCGGTGTGCCCCCCTCACGGACAGCGCCGCCGCCGGCACCTGGAGGGGGGAAACGGACGCCTCGGGTCTACACGGAGGGGATCTTGCCATCGGTCTGGCCCGGATGTTGCTCTAAAGTGTTCCTATGGGCTGACCTAACACAACCGGGTGGATAGGTCCACTGATCAAAGCCCGTCCGTGCAAAGTCAAAGGGCTAGATCCTGCGGTCAAACGCTACAGGGTTAGGCGGGACGGGGGCCCTGGGGGGTAGCAATGCCACCCGAGCATCGCACCGGGCCCTCATACATGCGGGGTGGTGTGGTGGCATGTCCGAAGAGGCGGCACGCGTCTCCGGGGTGTGCCCTCCTCACGGACGGCGCCGCCGCCGGCACCTGGAGGGGCAAACGGACGCGTCGGGTCTACACGGAGGGGATCTTGCCGTGGGTCTGGCCCGGATGTTGCTCCAAAGTGTTCCTATGGGCTGACCTAACACAACCGGGTGGATAGGTCCACTGCTCAAAGCCCGTCCGTGCAAAGTCAAAGGGCTAGATCCTGTGGTCAAACGCTACAGGGTTAGGCGAGGCGGGGGCCCTAGGGGGGTAGCAATGCCCCGAAGCTGCCGCGACCGGGCCCCTCATACATGCGGGTGGTGTGGTGGCATGTCCGAAGAGGCGGCACGCGTCTCCGTGTGTGGCCCCCTCACGGACGGCGGCGATGACACGGTAGTACACGCTTCTGCGGTAACGATGAGGCGTGAATATTATTAAATACCGGAGCGCGATAAAATCATGAGTTTTTTACACGACGTGGGCACATGTGCCGTACGACTGATGGTAATTTTTCATAATTGTTCGTGATGGAGTAGTATCTGAACAATTCCCTCTTAGGCGGACTGCTCTTCGCGTGTCTACGACTCTGGCCGGCGGCCTCCGGGGGCTACCATGCCGCCAAATCTTGCGTAGGCGGCCTTTCACAAGTCTGGAAGTGTTGTGGCGGGTGCAAACTCCCGACACGCGTCTCCGGGGTGTACCCCCCCCCCCTGACGGACGGCGCCGCCCGGCACCTGGAGGGGGCAAAGCAGACGCTTGTCCGGGTCTACGGAGGGGATCTTGCCATTGGTCCGGACGGATGTTGCTCCAAAGTGTTCCTATGGATCGACATAACACAACCGGTGGATAGGTCCACTCCTCAAAGCCCGTCTGCAAAGTCAAAGGGCTAGATCCCGTGGTCAAACGCTACAGGTTAGGCGGGACAGGGGCCCTGGGGGTAGCAACGCCACCCGAGCGTCGCACCGGGCCCTCATACATGCGGGGTGGTGTGGTGGCATGTCCGAAGAGGCGGCACGCGTCTCCGGGGTGTGCCCCCCTCACGGACGGCGCCGCCGCCGGCACCTGGAGGGGGGAAACGGACGTGTCGGGTCTACACGGAGGGGATCTTGCCATTGGTCTGGCCCGGATGTTGCTCTAAAGTGTTCCTATGGGCTGACCTAACACAACCGGGTGGATAGGTCCACTGCTCAAAGCGCGTCCGTGCAATGTCAAAGGGCTAGATCCCGTGGTCAAACGCTACAGGTTAGGGCGGACGGGGGCCTGGGGGGTAGCAATGCCACCCGAGCGTCGCACCGGGCCCTCATACATGCGGGGTGGTGTGGTGGCATGTCCGAAGAGGCGGCACGCGTCTCCGGGGTGTGCCCCCCTCACGGACAGCGCCGCCGCCGGCACCTGGAGGGGGGAAACGGACGCGTCGGGTCTACACGGAGGGGATCTTGCCATCGGTCCGGCGCGGATGTTGCTCTAAAGTGTTCCTATGGGCTGACCTAACACAACCGGGTGGATAGGTCCACTGATCAAAGCCCGTCCGTGCAAAGTCAAAGGGCTAGATCCTGCGGTCAAACGCCATGAGGTTAGGCGGACGGGCCCTGGGGGGTAGTAATGCCACCCGAGCATCGCACGGGGCCCTCATACATGTGGGTTGGTGTGATGGCATGTCCGAAGAGGCGGCACGCGTCTCCGGGGTGTGCCCTCCTCACGGACGGCGCCGCCGCCGGCACCTGGAGGGGCAAACGGACGCGTCGGGTCTACACGGAGGGGATCTTGCCGTGGGTCTGGCCCGGATGTTGCTCCAAAGTGTTCCTATGGGCTGACCTAACACAACCGGGTGGATAGGTCCACTGCTCAAAGCCCGTCCGTGCAAAGTCAAAGGGCTAGATCCCATGGTCAAACGCTCTGAGGTTAGGCGAGGCGGGGCCCTAGGGGGTAGCAATGCCCCCAGCTGCCGCAGACCGGCCCTCATACATGCGGGTGGTGTGGTGGCATGTCCGAAGAGGCGGCACGCGTCTCCGGTGTGTGGCCCCCCCCTCACGGACGGCCAGCGATGACGGTAGTACACGTTCTGCGGTAACGATGAGGCGTGAATATTATTAAATACTCGGAGCGCGATAAAATCATGAGTTTTTTACACGACGTGGGCACATGTGCCGTACGACTGATGGTAATTTTTCATAATTGTTCGTGATGGAGTAGTATCTGAACAATTCCCTCTTAGGCGGACTGCTCTTCGCGTGTCTACGACTCGCCGGGCGGCCTCCGGCTACCATGCCGCCAAATCTTGCGAGGCGGCCTTTCACAAGTCCGGAAGTGTTGTGGCGGGTGCAAACTCCCGACACGCGTCTCCGGGGTGTACCCCCCCCTGACGGACGGCGCCGCCGCCCGGCACTGGAGGGGAGCAAACGCAGACCTTGTCCGGGTCTACACGGAGGGGATCTTGCCGTGGGTCTGGCCGGGATGTTGCTCCAAAGTGTTCCTATGGGCTGACATAACACAACCGGGTGGATAGGTCCACTGCTCAAAGCCCGTCCGTGCAAAAGTCAAACGGCTAGATCCCGTGGTCAAACGCTACAGGGTTAGGCGGGACGGGGCCCTGGGGGGTAGCAATGCCACCCGAGCATCACACGGGGCCCTCATACATGCGGGGTGGTGTGGTGGCATGTCCGAAGAGGCGGCACGCGTCTCCGGGGTGTGCTCCCCCCTCACGGACGGCGCCGCCGCCGGCACCTGGAGGGGGAAACGGACGCGTTGGGTCTACACGGAGGGGATCTTGCCGTGGGTCTGGCCCGGATGTTGCTCCAAAGTGTTCCTCGGGGTTGACCGAACACAACCGGGTGGCTAGGTCCACTCCTCAAAGCCCGTCCGTGTCATGTCAAAGGGCTAGATCCCGTGGTCAAACGCTTCTGAGGTTAGGGCGGGACGGGGCCCCGGGGAGTAGCAATGCCACCCGAAGGCCGCACCGGGCCCTCATTCATGCGGGATGGTGTGGTGGCATGTCCAAGAGGCGCACGCTGCTCTGGGGTGTGCCCCTCACGGACAGCGCCGCGGCCGGCACCTGGAGGGGGGAAACGGACGCGTCGGGTCTAGACGGAGGGGATCTTGCCATCGGTCCGGCGCGGATGTTGCTCTAAAGTGTTCCTATGGGCTGACCTAACACAACCGGGTGGATAGGTCCACTGCTCAAAGCCCGTCCGTGCAAAGTCAAAGGGCTAGATCTTGTGGTCAAACGCCTTCTGGTGGTTAGGGCGGACGGGGCCCTGGCGGTAGCAATGCCACCCGAGCATCGCACGGGGCCCTTATACATGCGGGGTGGTGTGGTGGCAAGTCCGAAGAGGCGGCACGCGTCTCCGGGGTGTGCCCTCCTCACGGACGGCGCCACGCCGCACTGGAGGGGCAAACAGACGGCCGGGTCTACACGGAGGGGATCTTGCCGTGGGTCTGGCCCAGATGTTCCTCCAAAGTGTTCCTATGGGCTGACCTAACACAACCGGGTGGATAGGTCCACTGCTCAAAGCCCGTCCGTGCAAAGTCAAAGGGCTAGATCCTGTGGTCAAACGCTACAGGGTTAGGCGGGACGGGGCCCTGGGGGTAGCAATGCCACCCGAGCATCGCACGGGGCCCTCATACATGTGGGGTGGTGTGATGGCATGTCCGAAGAGGTGGCACGCGTCTCCGGGGTGTGCCCCCCCTCACGGACGGCGATGACACGGTAGTACACGTTCTGCGGTAACGATGAGGCGTGAATATTATTAAATACTCGGAGCACGATAAAATCATGAGTTTTTTACACGACGTGGGCACATGTGTCGTAGGACTGATGGTATTTTTTCATAATTGTTCGTGATGGAGTAGTATCTGAACAATTCCCTCTTAGGCGGATTGCTCTTCGCGTGTCTACGACTGTGGCCGGGGCCTCCGGGGGCTAGCATGCCGCCAAACCCACAGCAAGATCCCCTTCGTGTAGACCAGACGCGTCCGTTTCCCCCCTGCAGGTGCCGGTGGCGGCGCCGTCCGTGAGGGGGGGCACACCCCAGAGATGCGCGACGCCTCTAATTTGGACATGGCACCACACCACCCCGCATGTATGAGGGCCCGGTGCGACGCTCCGGTGGTATTGCTATCCCCCCAGGGCCCTCCCCGCCTCTTCAGACATGGCACCACACCGCCCCGCATGTATGAGGGCCCGGTTAGATGGGAGGGTGTACCTGGGGGGTAGCAATGCCGCTAGGTGTTGCTATGGGCCCTCCTATGGTTGTGGAAGCGTTGTGGTTGGCGCAGTCACCTGGCACGCAGCTCCGGGGTTTGCCCCCCATCACCGGCATCGCTGTGGGGCACGGCAGCAGCAACGCCCGTGAGGGGGGCAATCGATATACCATCTGGGTATGTTTTTTTGTTAGATAAGGCATATTTATGTTGTGAAAAAAATAGGAAAAAGTAAATAATATAAATAAAAAAATAGAGGTATGCCGACGCCAAGGCTAAGGGCGGGGATCGATGTCGTGGCAACATCCATGGGCCAGGCCTATGCCGACGGCCAGGCCGTCGGCATAGATTTGCCACCCCGCGGACCGGCGAGCGACGCGGATCGATGACGTGGCGGGCGACGCGGATCGATGACGTGGGGTCTATGCCGACATCCGCTCTTAGCCCGTCAGCGTAGACTGACGCCGTCAAAAGGCCGTCTCCGCCCGGGTAGCCGATCCCACGTGATATGCCGACGGTCTCCTCTATGCCGACGGCCACCGTAGGCATATTTCTCGCGACGCTGACGGCTGAGCTTTGCCGACGGGGGCCGTCGGCATAGATGGATATACGCCGACGGCTTTTCTATGCCGACGGCCTAGGCTGGGCCTTCGGGATAGGCCAATCTATGCCGACGGGGGCCGTCGGCAAAGGTTCGGCCATCGGCATCCCCATTTATTCTGGTAGTGATAGGGGATCAATTGTCGCCTCTTTCGATAAGTAAGAGTGTCGAACCCAACGAGGAGCTAAAGGTAGAACAAATATTCCCTCAAGTTCTATCGACCACCGATACAACTCTACGCACGCTTAACGTTCACTTTACCTAAAACAAGTATGAAACTAGAAGTACTTTGTAGGTGTTTTAGGACAGGTTTGCAATAATATAAAGAGCACGTAAATAAAAAGTAGGGGCTATTTAGATAAAAACACAATAAAGTAAATATAGCGAGTGTGGAAAAGTGGTGGTAGGAGTTGCGAATTTGTCCCTAAGCAATTGACTACTTTACTAGACTGATAGCAAGTATTATGTGGGAGAGGCCACTGCTAGCATATCATCCCTGACTTGGACTTCTATGCACTTATAATTGGAACTATTAGCAAGCGTCCGCAACTACTAACGTTCATTAAGGTAAAACCCAACCATAGCATTAAGATATATTGGTCCTCCTTCAATCCCGTATGCATCAATTTCTATGCTAGGTTGAAGCTTCTGTCACTCTTGCCCTCCAATACATAGTCGTATCAACATACAACTAACTATATGGTGTGATCCACGCGCGCGCTCATATGATGGGCACCAAAGGACATAAACATAACCACAAGCAAATTAAATCAATCATAGCAATTCGTCAACCACAGATAGGACAACGAAAATCTACTCAGACATCATAGGATGGCAACACATCATTGGATAATAATATGAAGCATAAAGCACCATGTTCAAGTAGAGGGTACAGCGGGTTGCGGGAGAGTGGACCGCTGTAGATAGAGGGGGAAGGTGATGGAGATGTTGGTGAAGATGGCGGAGGTGTTGGTGAAGATCGCGGTGATGATGATGGTGGCCACGGCAGCGTTCCGGTGCCACCGGAAGAGAGGGGGAGAGAGGCCCCCTTCTTCTTCTTCTTCCTTGACCTCCTCCCTAGATGGGAGAAGGGTTCCCCCTCTAGTCCTTGGCCTCCATTGTTGGGGAACGTAGTAATTTCAAAATTTTCCTACGCACACACAGGACCATGGTGATGGCATAGCAACGAGAGGGGAGAGTGTTGTCTACGTACCCTCGTAGACCGTAAGCGGAAGCGATCACAACGTAGAGGAAGTAGTCGTATTTTCTCCTCGCGATCCTGCTGATCCCAGCGCCATTACTCGCACCTCCGAGTCGATGATGACGTAGAGGAAGTAGTCAGACGTTCTCCTCACGATCCAACCGATCACAGCGCCGTTACTCGGCGCCTCCGAGTTCTTGGCACACGCTCAGCTCGATGACGCCCACGGGCTTCGATCCAGCAAAGCTCCGGAGGGGAGTTCCACAAGACGACGGGCGTGGTGACGATCTTGATGTTTCACTGCCGCAGGCTTCGCTTAAGCACCGCTACAATATGACCGAGGTGGAATATGGTGGAGGGGGCACCGCACACGGCTAAGGAACGATCTCAAGGATCAACTTGTGTGTCTATGGGGTGCCCCTGCCCCAGATATAAAGGAGCAAGGGAGGGAGGAGGCCGGCCCTATGTTTGGCGCCACAGGGGGAGTCCTACTCCCACCGGGAGTAGGATTCCCCCATTCCTAGTCCAACTAGGAATCCTTCCATGTAGGGGGAGGAAGGGAGAAGGAAGTGGAGGAGTAGGAAAGGTGGCCGGCCCCTTTCCCTAGTCCACCCGGACTAGAGGGAGGGGGCGCAGCAGCCTTTTCCTCTTCCCACTAAAGCCCATCAAGGCCCATTACTTCTCCGTAACTACCCGGTACTCAAAAATACCCGAATCACTCGGAACCTTTCCGAACTCCGAATATAGTCGTCCAATATATCAATCTTTACGTCTCGACCATTTCGAGACTCCTCGTCATGTCCCCGATCTCATCCGGGACTCAACTCCTTCGGTACATCAAAATACATAAACTCATAATAACCGTCATTGAAACCTTAAGCGTGCGGACCCTACGGTTCGAGAACAATGTAGACATGACTGAGACACATCTCCGGTCAATAACCAATAGCGGGACCTGGATGCCCATATTGGTTCCTACATATTCTACGAAGATCTTTATTGGTCAGACCGCATAACAACATACGTTGTTCCTTTTGTCATCGGTATGTTACTTGCCCGAGATTCGATCGTCGGTATCCAATACCTAGTTCAATCTCGTTACCGGCAAGTCTCTTTACTCGTTCCGTAATACATCATCTCACAACTAACTCATTAGTTGCAATGCTTGCAAGGCTTATGTGATGTGTATTACCGAGAAGGCCCAGAGATACCTCTCCCACAATCGGAGTGACAAAACCTAATCTCGAAATACGCCAACCCAACAAGTACCTTTGGAGACACCTGTAATACTCCTTTATAATCACCCAGTTACGTTGTGACGTTTGGTAGTACCAAAGTGTTCCTCCGTAAACGGAGTTGCATAATCTCATAGTTATAGGAACATGTATAAGTCATGAAGAAAGCAATAGCAACATACTAAACGATCAAGTGCTAGGCTAACGGAATGGGTCATGTCAATCAGATCATTCTCCTAATGATGTGATCCCGTTAATCAAATGACAACTCATGTCTATGGTTAGGAAACATAACCATCTTCGATTAACGAGCTAGTCAAGTAGAGGCATACTAGTGACACTGCTTGTCTATGTATTCACACATGTATTATGTTTCCGGTTAATACAATTCTAGCATGAATAATAAACATTTATCATGAAATAAGGAAATAAATAATAACTTTATTATTGCCTCTAGGGCATATTTCCTTCAGTCTCCCACTTGCACTAGAGTCAATAATCTAGTTCACATCATCATGTGATTCAACACTAATATTCACATCTCGTATGTGATTAACACCCATAGTTCACATCGTCATGTGACCAACACCCAAAGGGTTTACTAGAGTCAATAATCTAGTTCACATCGTTATGTGATTAACACCCAAAGAGTACTAAGGGATGATCATGTTTTGCTCGTGAGAGAAGCTTAGTCAACGGTCTGTCACATTCAGAGCCGTATGTATTTTGCAAATATTCTATGTCTACAATGCTCGCTTGCGGGGCTACTCTAGCTAATTGCTCCCACTTATAATATGTATCCAGATTGAGACTTAGAGTCATCTCGGATCAGTGTAAAAAGCCTGCATCGATGTAACTCTTTCGACGGGCTCTTTTATCACCTCCATAATCGAGAAATATTTCCTTAGTCCTCACTAAGGATGTTCTTGACCAATGTCCAAAGGATCTACTCCTAGATCACTATTGTACTCCTTGCAAAATTCAGAGCAAGGTATACAATAGGTCCGGTACATAGCATAGCATACTTTATAGAACCTATGAATGAGGCATAGGGAATGACTTTCATTCTCTTTTCTATTTTTCTCATTGTGGTCGGGATTTGAGTCTTACTCAATTTCACACCTTTGCAACACATGCAAGAACTTTTCTTTGACTGTTCCATTTTGAACTACTTCAAAATCTTGACAAGGTATGTTCTTATTGAAAAAAAACTCATCAAGCGATTTTTGATCTATCTCAATAGATCTTGATGCTCAATTTGTACGCAGCTTCACCGAGGTCCTTCTTTGAAAAACTCCTTTCAAATACTCCTTTATGCTTTGCAGAATAATTCTACATTATTTCCGATCCACAATATGTCATTCACATATACTTATCGAAATGCTGTAGTGCTCCCATTCACTTTCTTGTAAATACAGGCTTTTCCACAAGTCATCTATAAAATTATATGCTATGATCAACTTATCAAAGCATGTATTCCAACTCTGAGATGCTTGCACCAGTCCATAGATGGATCATTGGAGCTTGCATATTTTGTTAGCACCTTTAGGATTGACAAAACCTTCCGGTTGCATCATATACAACTCTTCTTTAATAAATCCATTAAAGAATGTAGTTTTGTCATCCATTTGCCAGATTTCATAAAATGTGGCAATTGCTAACATGATTCGGACAGACTTAAGCATCGCTACAGTTGAGAAAATCTCATTGTAGTCAACACCTTGAACTTGTTGAAAACCCTTTTTGTGACAAGTCGAGCTTTGTAGATAGTAACACTACTATCAGTGTCCGTCTTCCTCTTGAAGATCCATTTATTTAATATGGCTTGCTGATCATTGAGCAAGTCAATCAAAGTCCATACTTTGTTCTCATACATGGATCCTATCTCAGATTTCATGGCCTTAAGCCATTTCGCGGAATCTGGGCTCATCATCGCTTCCTCATAGTTTGTAGGTTCATCATGGTCTAGTAACATGACTTCCAGAACATGATTACCGTACCACTCACAGTGCGGATCTTACTCTGGAAGACCCACGAGGTTTGGTAGCAACTTGATCTGAAGTTTCATGATCATCATCATTAACTTCCTCACTAATTGGTGTAGGAATCACTAGAACTGATTTACGTGACGAACTACTTTCCAATAAGGGAGAAGGTACAATTACCTCATCAAGTTTCTACTTTCCTCCCACTCACTTCTTTCGAGAGAAACTTCTTCTCTAGAAAGGATCCACCTTAGCAGCGAAAAAACTTGCCTTCGGATCTGTGATAGAAGGTGTACCCAATAGTTACCTTTGGGTATTCTATGAAGACGCACTTCTCCGATTTGGGTTTGAGCTTATCAGGTGAAAACTTTTTCACATAAGCATCACAACTCCAAACTTTTAAGAAATGACAGCTTAGGTTTCTTGTTAAACCATAGTTCATACGGTGTCATCTCAACGGATTTAGATGGTACCCTATTAAACGTGAATGCAGCTGTCTCTAATGCATAACCCCAAAACGATAGTGGTAAATCGGTAAGATACATCATAGATCGCACCATATCCAATAAAGTGTGGTTACGACGTTCGGACACACCATTATGCTGTGGTGTTCTGTGGCGTGAGTAGTGAAATTATTCCACATTGTTTTAATTGAAGACCAAACTAGTAACTCAAATATTTTTCCTCTGCGATCATATCGTAGAAACTTTTATTTTCTTGTTACGATGATTCTTCACTTCACTCTGAAATTCTTTGAACTTTTCAAATGTTTCAGACTTGTGTTTCATCAAGCAGATATACCCATATCTGCTCAAATCATCTTGTGAAGGTCAGCAAATAACGATACTTGCCACGAGCATCAACACTCATTGGATCGCATACATCGGTATGTATTATTTCCAATAAGTCAAGAGTTTGTTCCATTGTTCCGGAGAACGGAGTTTTAGTCATCTTGCCCAAAAGGCACGGTTCGCAAGCATCAAATGATTCATAATCAAGTGATTCCAAAAATCCATCAGCATGGAGTTTCTTCATGCGCTTTACACCAATATGACCTAAACGGCAGTGCCACAAATAAGTTGCACTATCATTATTAACTTTGCATCTTTTTGGTTTCAATATTATGAATATGTGTATCACTATGATCGAGATCCAATGAAACATTTTCATTGTGTGTGTAACCATATAAGGTTTTATTCATGTAAACAGAACATCAATTTATTCTCTTACTTAAATGAATAACCGTATTGCAATAAACATGATCAAATCATATTTATGCTCAACACCAAATAATACTTATTTAGGTTCCACACTAATCCCGAAAGTATAGGGAGTGTGCGATGATGATCATATCAATCTTGGAACTACTTCCAACACTCATCGTCACTTCCCCTTCAACTAGTTTCTGCTCATTCTGCAACTCCCGTTTCAAGTTACTACTCTTAGCAACTGAACCAGATTATCAAATACCGAGGGGTTGCTACGAACACTAGTAAAATACACATCAATAATCTGTATATCAAATATACCTTTGTTCACTTTGCCATCCTTCTTATCCGCCAAATACTTGGGGTAGTTCCGCTTCTAGTGACCAGTTCCATTGCAGCAAAAGCACTTAGTCTCAGGCTTAGGTCCAGACTTTGGGCTTCTTCACTCGAGCAGCAACTTGCTTGCCGTTCTTCTTGAAGTTCCCCTTCTTCCCTTTGCCCTTTTCTTTGAGACTAGTGGTCTTGTCAATCATCAACACTTGATGCTCTTTCTTGATTTCTACCTTCGTCGATTTCAACATCACGAAGAGCTCGGGAATCGTTTTTCGTCATCCCTTGCATACTATAGTTCATCACGAAGTTCTAGTAACTTAGCGATGGTGACTAGAGAATTCTGTCAATCACTGTCTTATCTGGAAGATTAACTCCCACTTGATTCAAGCGATTGAAGTACCTGCATAATCTGAGCACATGCTCACTAGTTGAGCGATTCTCCTCCATCTTTTAGCTTTAGAACTTTGTTGGAGACTTCATATCTCTCAACTCGGGTATTTGCTGGAAATATTAACATCAACTCCTGGAACATCTCATATGGTCCATGACGTTCAAAACGTCTTTGAAATCCCGATTCTAAGCCGTTTAAGCATGGTGCACTAAACTATCAAGTAGTCATCATATTGAGCTAGCCAAACGTTCATAACGTCTGCATCTGCTCCTGCAATAGGTTTGTCTCCTAGCGGTGCATTAAGGACATAATTTTTCTGTGCAGCAATGAGGATAAACCTCAGATCACGGATCCAATCCGCATCATTGCTACTAACATTTTTCAATACAATTTTCTCTAGGAACACATATAAAAACATAGGGAAGCAACAACGCGAGCTATTGATCTACAACATAATTTGCAAAATACTACCAGGACTAAGTTCATGATAAATTAAAGTTCAATTAATCATATTACTTAAGAACTCCCACTTAGATAGACATCTCTCTAGTCATCTAAGTGATTACGTGATCCAAATCAACTAAACCATGTCCGATCATCACGTGAGATGGAGTAGTTTCAATGGTGAACATCACTATGTTGATCATATCTACTATATGATTCACGCCGACCTTTCGGTCTCCGTGTTCCGAGGTCATATCTTATATGCATAGCTCGTCCAAGTATAACCTGAGTATTCTGCGTGTGCAACTGTTTTGCACCGTTGTATTTGAACGTAGAGCCTATCACACCCGATCATCACGTGGTGTCTCAAAGACGAAGAACTTTCAGAACGGTGCATACTCGTGGAGAACACTTCTTGATAATTAGTGAGAGATCATCTTATAATGCTACCGTCAATCAAGCAAAATAAGATGCATAAAGGATAAACATCACATGCAATCAATATAAGTGATATGATATGGCCATCATCATCTCGTGCTTGTGATCTCCATCTTCAAGCACCGCCATGATCACCATCGCCACCGGCGCGACACCTTGATCTCCATCGTAGCATCGTTGTCGCCTCGCCAATCTTATGCTTCCACGACTATCACTACCGCTTAGTAATAAAGTAAAGCATTACATCGCGATTGCATTGCATACAATAAAGCGACAACCATATGGCTTCGCCCGATTGCCGATAACTTCGGTTACAAAACATGATCATCTCATACAATAAAATATAGCATCACGTCTTGACCATATCACATCACAACATGCCCTGCAAAAACAAGTTAGACGTCCTCTACTTTGTTGTTTGCAAGTTTTACGTGGCTGCTACGGGCTGAGCAAGAACCGTTCTTACCTACGCATCAAAACCACAACGATAGTTTGTCAAATAGACTCCGTTTTAACCTTCTCAAGGACCGGGCGTAGCCATACTCGGTTCAACTAAAGTTGGAGAGACAGTCTTCCGCAAGCCATCTATGTGCAAAGCACGCCGAGGGAACGGTCTCGCGTGGAAATGCACGCGTAAGGTTGGTCCGGATCGTCTCGTCCAACAATACCGCTGAACCAAAGTATGACATGCTGGTAGGTAGTATGACTTGTATCGTCCATAACTCACTTGTGTTCTACTCGTGCACATGACATCAACGCATAAAACCAGGCTCGGATGCCACTGTTGGGGAACGTAGTAATTTCAAAATTTTCCTACGCACACACAGGACCATGGTGATGGCATAGCAACGAGAGGGGAGAGTGTTGTCTACGTACCCTCGTAGACCGTAAGCGGAAGCGATCACAACGTAGAGGAAGTAGTCGTATTTTCTCCTCGCGATCCTGCCGATCCCAGCGCCGTTACTCCGGCACCTCCGAGTCGATGATGACGTAGAGGAAGTAGTCGTACGTTCTCCTCACGATCCAACCGATCACAGCACCGTTACTCCGGCGCCTCCGAGTTCTTGGCACACGTTCAGCTCGATGACGCTCCACGGGCTTCGATCCAGCAAAGCTCCGGGAGGGGAGTTCCACAAGACGACGGCGTGCAGACGATCTTGATGTTTCACCGTCGCAGGGCTTCGCCTAAGCACCGCTACAATATGACCGAGGTGGAATATGGTGGAGGGGGCACCGCACACGGCTAAGGAACGATCTCAAGGATCAACTTGTGTGTCTATGGGGTGCCCCTGCCCCGAGATATAAAGGAGCAAGGGAGGGAGGAGGCCGGCCCTATGTTTGGCGCCAAGGGGAGTCCTACTCCCACCGGGAGTAGGATTCCCCTTTCCTAGTCCAACTAGGAATCCTTCCATGTAGGGGAGGAAGGGAGAAGGAAGTGGAGGAGTAGGAAAGGTGGCCGGCCCCTTTTCCCTAGTCCAATTCGGACTAGAGGGAGGGGGCGCAGCAGCCTTTTCCTCTTCCCACTAAAGCCCATCAAGGCCCATTACTTCTCCGTAACTACCGGTACTCGAAAAATACCGAATCACTCGGAACCTTTCCGAACTCCGAATATAGTCGTCCAATATATCGATCTTTACGTCTCGACCATTTCGAGACTCCTCGTCATGTCCCCGATCTCATCCGGGACTCCGAACTCCTTCGGTACATCAAAATACATAAACTCATAATAACCGTCATTGAAACCTTAAGCGTGCGGACCCTACGGTTCGAGAACAATGTAGACATGACTGAGACACATCTCCGGTCAATAACCAATAGCGGGACCTGGATGCCCATATTGGTTCCTACATATTCTACGAAGATCTTTATTGGTCAGACCGCATAACAACATACGTTGTTCCTTTTGTCATCGGTATGTTACTTGCCCGAGATTCGATCGTCGGTATCCAATACCTAGTTCAATCTCGTTACCGGCAAGTCTCTTTACTCGTTCCGTAATACATCATCTCACAACTAACTCATTAGTTGCAATGCTTGCAAGGCTTATGTGATGTGTATTACCGAGAAGGCCCAGAGATACCTCTCCCACAATCGGAGTGACAAAACCTAATCTCGAAATACGCCAACCCAACAAGTACCTTTGGAGACACCTGTAATACTCCTTTATAATCACCCGATTACGTTGTGACGTTTGGTAGTACCAAAGTGTTCCTCCGTAAACGGAGTTGCATAATCTCATAGTTATAGGAACATGTATAAGTCATGAAGAAAGCAATAGCAACATACTAAACGATCAAGTGCTAGGCTAACGGAATGGGTCATGTCAATCAGATCATTCTCCTAATGATGTGATCCCGTTAATCAAATGACAACTCATGTCTATGGTTAGGAAACATAACCATCTTCGATTAACGAGCTAGTCAAGTAGAGGCATACTAGTGACACTGCTGTTTGTCTATGTATTCACACATGTATTATGTTTCCGGTTAATACAATTCTAGCATGAATAATAAACATTTATCATGAAATAAGGAAATAAATAATAACTTTATTATTGCCTCTAGGGCATATTTCCTTCATCCATGGCATGGGAGGGGCGAGAGCCCCTCCGAGATTGGATCTGTCTCTCTGTTTCTCTCTGTTTCTGCGTCTGGTTTCTACCCTTTCACCGTTTCTTATATATCTGGAGATCCGTAACTCCAATTGGATTGAAACCTTCGCCGGGATTTTTTTTTCTGAAAATTAGCTTTCTTGCGGCAGAAGAAGAGCAGCAACCGCCTTACGGGTGGCCCACGAGAGTCAGGGGCGCGCCCCCTGCCTCGTGGTCACCTCGGGCACCGTCTCGCGTGGATTCTTCTTCCCATATTCTCCAAATATTCCAAAAATATTCTCCGTCCATTTTTATCTCGTTTGGACTCCGTCTGATATGGGGTTTCTGTGAAACAAAAATCATGCAACAAACAGGAACTAGCACTGGGCACTTGATCAATATGTTAGTCCCAAAAATAGTATAAAAAGTTGCCAAAAGTATATGAAAGTTGTATAATAGTGGCATGGAACAATCAAAAATTATAGATACGACGGAGACGTATCAGAGCTTCTATATTAAACTCCAGAGACCTTCGATGTTGAAATGGTATGCAACGATGACAAGTGTTTTTTCGTAATTAAGCATGACTTCTGCTTCTTCTTCAACGTGTAATTTTCGTCTTCTACAATTCGACTACCTTATCCCATGCCATGCAAGACGCTATGTCTTGGAGAGGATGGATTTTGAAGATCATGAAAGTATGGAAACAAAGATAGTTCACCTAAGGACCCATCATGGTTATGATTTTGCTGTAAATCTATACAATTCTAAGAGCGTATCCCATTTTGGTTGCCCGAATTGGGAAGCACTTTGCAAGACGTATGATTTTCATGAGGGTATGCTTGTCTCCTTCGGTCTTGGTGATCCTGACATCGACGAAGAGAATATTTTCATTTGGGTCCTTGTTGATACGCTTCCAATTCTACCGCTATGTGAGTTTCTCAAACATAGTTATTAAGTAATTTATATTGTTTGTTTCAAAATAGTTGACAACTTATTTTCATTGATAGCTTATTTTCATTCTTCAAAGAATGTAAGGAAGATGGTAGACAGAACCTACTACACCGATGGCGCAGAATTAACTTATCAAGAGAAAGATCATCTCTCATTTATTATTGATGTTGAGAATTACAATATCATTATCAAACTCCTGCACATTATGGTCAATACGTGCCACTAGTGCACGCGTTGAACTACGGTAACATCTATGGAGATGGCATGGTAAGATTTTTTACTATTATGACATCCGTGCATCTTTTGCATAAATTCTTCTAAAGCCAAACTACATTGCTAACTACAATGTTATTACTATATTTTTCAACAGAAAATCGCGAATGATTGTGTGCCTCATCTGATGTTTCCGAAAGGTCGCCTTGATGTTATTAGCTTACGACCAGGTCATCCTAGGCTTCACTGTTGTTCATACCGGATTTCTAAAACTGATGAAGACATGACAATCAAAGCATGGAAAAATGTATGGACAATCGTAGGGAGCTACTTGGAACCAACATTGTGCGAAGCACAAGACTTGGAGACAGGATAGTCTCCATTCTCCATAATGAAGAGTTAGGGCCTATCTTGTTTTATGCCATTTTACTCTACATTGTGGTTGTTTACTCTACATTTTATGATGATGTGAGAAATGTTATATAACTAACCTAGGCATGTCATTATGAAGGGTAATAATCAATCTAATTGGCTTCAAATGACTAGACAGCCACTAACATTAATGTTGTAGTGCATTACATTCTTCAAATTATTGGGCGGACTCAGTTGGGATCAGATCAAAAGGTCATAGCCTCGTTGCGATATCACGTTCTTTCTCTACCTTTATTATATAGCACGTTTTCCACATAAAAATGAAATAAACTAATGTAGCATTTTCTTCGCTTTTTTATGTTGAGATTTTTTTCACGTGTTTGTCATAGTATTGGCCTTTTATTGTCTCAGTTGCATCTCCTCTATCGACTTACAACAGAGCTTTTGATTTCTTTTGCCGTAGTTGCAAGTCAATGAAAGACTCGCAACTGGTCCGACCCTTTTTTGTCCCGGTTGTAAGTCCACCATCACATGGAACTCAGCTCTTGATCTTTTTTTGCAACCAGTGGTAAGCCCACCCTTGACTTGCAACTGGACCCAATATTTTCTTGTCTCCAGCTACAAGTCTACCCCTTGACTCGAAATTGGGCTCAATGTTTCTTTTGTATCACAATTGGGCTCGAGTCATTTTTTACATTAGTTGCAAGTTAAGGGTGGACTTGCAATTGTGAGTGACTTTCTTTCCGCCTTAGCTGCAGTCCACCATCGACTCACAACTAGGGCTGACTTTTTTGTCCTAGTTTCAAGTCAACATCGACTCGCAGCTATGTTTGTTTCTTTTCTTATCCCAGTTACAAGAAAAAAAATCATGGAAACACGACTGGAATCTTAATTTTTTTCCCGCAGTTGCAAGTCAACCAAAAACTCATAACGAAATCCGACTCTTTTTTTAGTTGCATGTCCACCCTTAACTTGCAATTGGGCCTGATTTTTTATCCATTAGTAGTTTTGGTGATTGTAAGGGCATATTTATCCCTTAGTAGTTTTGGTGATTGATGACAATGCTTTTGCAGACTAATCATGTGCATTAAGCATTTCAGATATATCATGCCTAAGCACAAGATGATTTGGTGCCCCTCGAAGCTCATTGAAGACGGTGTTTCTTTACATTTCTTTTCGGTGGATTTGAGTCGTAGGAAAGTCATTACTATTAAGAGGGGGTCCGCATTGGAAAGGTTTGGGTGGAATCATCACGTACACGTCTGTTCCTTTCTGCACCACCTTTCCTTTGGCTCTGTGGAGCATCCTCCGTTTCTCCGTATCTCTACAAAATGAAGGACTCCTAGTGTTGCTGAACTGGGGCATGCGGTAGTACTGCTCCACGGAGCGGTAGTACCGGCCATGGGCGCGGTAGCTAGTCCCGCAGGTGCTCGCAGTAGTACCGCTTCTTGGACGCGATAGTACCGTGGCCTCAGGCCTGCACATCAGCTCGAGCGAAAGTAGGGGCGGATGTAATTTTTTACATCCACGCCCTACGCGGTAGTACCGCTCCTGGCTTGCGGTAGTACCCGTGTTGGACTTTTGGATAGATCGGAACTCAGCGGAAGTAGCCACGGATGTATTTTTATATGTCCGTGCCTTCCCAGCCTAGACTATTCCTGCCTTGTGGTAGTACCGCAAGGGGGGCACGATAGTACCGCGCCAGTGGTTCTACTGCTCTATGCCTTATCGCATCAGGACTAGTCTTAGGCCCTGCCGCGCCAGCGGTAGTACCGTGGTGCCTCGCGGTAGTACCACGGGCCCTTGCGGTAGTACCGCTTGTATCGTGCGGTAGTACCGCTTGTATCGTGCGGTAGTACCGCTCGTCGCGGGCTGAGTTAGTGGATAACGGTTGGATTTGTTCTTTCACTATAAAAGGGGAGTCTTCTTCTCCGAGTTGACCACCTCTTCTACTCCCAAGCTACATTGTTGCTCTAAGCTCCATTTTCGCCCGATCTCTCTCCCTAGCAATCAAACTTGTTGATTTTCTAGGGATTGGTTGAGGATGCCCCGATCTACACTTCCACCAAGAGAAATTTGATTCCCCTCACTAATCCCTTGCAGATCTTGTTACTCTTGGGTGATTGAGCACCCTAGACGGTTGAGGTCACCGCGGAGCCATATTCCATTGTGGTGAAGCTTCATGGTGTCGTTGGGAGCCTCCAATTAAGTTGTGGAGATTGCCCAAACCTTGTTTGTAAAGGTCCGGTCGCCGCCTTCAGGGGCACCAATAGTGGAATCACGGCATCTCGCATTGTGTGAGGGCGTGAGGAGAATACGGTGGCCCTAGTGGCTTCTTGGGGTGCATTCTGCCTCCACACCTCTCCAACGGAGACGTACTTCCCCTCAAAAGGAAGGAACTTCAGTAACACATCCTCGTCTGCACCGGCTCCACTCTTGGTTATCTTGTACCTCTACTTGTGCAAGCTTATATTGTGTTGCATCTCTTGCTTGCTTGTGTACTTGTTGTTGTTACATCATATAGGTTGCTCACCTAGTTGCACATCTAGACAACCTACATTGATGCAAAGTTTAAATTGGTAAAGAAAAGCTAAAAAATGTTAGTTGCCTATTCACTCCCCCCCCCCTAGTCAACTATATCGATCCTTTCAATTGGTATCAGAGCCTCATCTCTTTATTAAGGACTTTGTCGTCTGAAGAGTATGGTTGACACCGTAGACGGTGAGGAGGAGCACCCCGGTGTGATTCCGTCCTCGCTCACGGCCGATGGGGGAACCTCGGTCTCACGTGAGGAGTTCAATGTGGCTTTGGACAAATTGAAAACCTCCATGAAGGCCGAGGTCAAAGGCATGCTTAAGGACTTTCTTGATGGTCTCAAATTATCCACTGCACCGTTGGAAGTGGTCGATCCCACTAACAAGGTGAAGGATGCTAACTCTGACAAGGGGGAAGCTACTAGTGAGAAAGTTCCCTTATCTAGTGGTAGAAATGGTAGTGGCATCATTTCCCATGTGGAACCTCCCATAACTTATGGAGGACCTATTCCCTCCACTCATTTAAATCATGCCAGCTCTCCTCCTAAGATTGTGAAAAATGAGGATTTTGACGCTTGGGTATATCGCTTTAAACATCATTTAAATCATGTTAATACTAACCTTTGGAGAATCATTGAGCAACGTTTTTATCCGCATGACCCAAGCAACTTCACCCCTAGAGAAGCCGCGGATCATCCATTCAACGAGAATGCTCTCTTCATCATCCAAGATGCAATTCCATCCGAAGATCTTGCACATCTCCGACCTTTCACCATGGACAAGGAAGCATGGCACCATGTTGTCTCCCTTTACAAGGGAAGCGCAAGCATTCAACGCTCCAACTATGAAGTGGTGCAAGATGAAGCCGATGAGTTTGCAATGAATGAAGATGAAGAACCTCATGAGCTTTACCGGAGGTTAACCACTCTCGCGGTCTCACTACAAGATCATGGGAGCAAGGATACAGGTGACAATTGGATCAAGCACAAATTCCTCAAGGCCATGTTGCCATACCACAAGGCCATGTCCTCCGTCATCCGTCAAAGGCCGGGCGAGTTTGTGGCAATGAGGATCTTGGACAAGACTGCCGACAATGCGGTGTTGCATTCTCAAAGAGCTAAGAAGCCCAACCTTGCTTTGAAGGCCAAGGTTAGTGTGGAAGAAGAGGATGAAGAGGAAGAAGAGGAGAGCAATCCCGAAGATACAAAATATGTTTATCATGAGCACATGGCTCTCGCTTCAAGGCAATTTTGGAGCAAGAAGAACACGAGGCCCAACTTCAACAAGAACAACTCAAGTGGCGCGAAGGGCAAGCAATGAGTGAGGACTTGCTATAATTGTGGCAATGTGATCCACTTCGTGGTGGAGTGCCCATATGAGAAGAGGGAAAACAATGGTGGAAAGCTCATCTGGAAAGACAAGGCCAAGTCCTTCCCCAACAAGAGAAACTTCACCAAGAAGACTCCTCCCAAGGGGTTGGTGGCACAAGAAGAGATGAGGATGATGATGATGATGAAGACGGTGAGTCGGTTGCCATGGCCTCCACTGCCATTGCGACAACTCCACGGGTGTCTTTTTCGACTCACGCAATGAGAACATCACCGCCAAGTGCCTCATGGCTAAAGCCACCAACAAGGTAACCCCCAACATCAAAACTACCATCATTACTAATCCTTCTTTGACGGATTGCATTGATGAACATGAGTGGTCTAATGAGGAGGAAAATGAATTTGAGTCTTTTATGAGTAAGCTCAAGGGTAAATCCAAGAAGCACTTTGTTGCTGATCTCTTGGAACAATTTGGTGAAGCCAATGACATGATCGAGGCTCACGAAGAAACCATCTCTAAGATGGAGGGGCATAGTCGTGACTATGCCGATGAGACATCGGATCTCTCTAATGCGCTTGAGGAAGAGCGCGGTCACCGTTTGGCTCTTGAGGAGTCGCACAAAGATGACCATGCTAAATTAAAGAAAGATCTTGATCATTCTCTTGTTGTATCTCGTGTGCTAAATTCCGAGAAGGCCAAACTTGGGGTTGATCTTGCTAGACTCAAGGAGGAGTTTGATATACTTGACAAGGCTCACAAGGCCTTGAAGGTTACTCATGCTAGTCTTAAAGAGTCTCATGATCAACTCCAAATGAAGCTAACCAAGGAGAAAGCCACTTTTCCTCATATGGTTTTATTGATAATGCAAATGCTACTAACCCTTGTTGTGAGCATGTGCATCTTGTTACGGAGAATGCAAAGTTGAAGGAGCAACTTGAGAAAGGCCTTGTGACGTGCATACAAGGTGAGAAGAAACTCAATGACCTTTTGAGCAATCAAAAGGAAGTTGCGGCCAAGGAAGGGATTGGGTTTGCTCCCAAGCCCAAGAACAAGAAGAAGAATGACAAGGCCAAACGACCTCCTTCTCTCAAGAAAACCTTTGTGAAAGAGGGAGAGGGTGCTCCTAAGGATAAGAAGAACAATGTGAAGGGTGGTGGTGTCAAGAAGGGCAATGCCACCCCATCCAACAAAGCCGATGACTTTAAACCTTCCTATGTGTTATGCCATGCTAGTGATGGGCAGTATTATGCTAAATTTATTGGTTCTCCTTATGAGTACATTGAATGGTCTATTTGGGTTCCTAAGACCCTTGTCACTAACATCAAAGGACCCATTACAAAATGGGTACCTAAAACCAAGCATTGATCTCTTGTAGGTGTTTGCTTCCGGTGGGGGATCATGGTTGCTTGATAGTGGAGCCACTAATCATATGACCGGAAGCAAGGACTTGGTGGTTGACGTGCGCAAGATTCCATCTGTGCCCACCAATGTCGAGTGGGGTGATGCCTCGTCCTCTAAGGTATTGGGGCTTGGCAAGGTTGTCATTTCTCATGATCTCACGATCGAGAAGGTCATGCTTGTTGAGTCCCTTGCATACAATTTACTTTCCATTCATCAACTTGCAATCATGGGCTTTGCCACTTTCTTTGATATTGATACCGTGGCCCTATTGTGGAGCAAGACTCTTAAAGTAGCCTTTGTTGGGCATGTCGAGAATGGCCTCTATGTGATTAACTTTTCGGAGCGACCCACTAAGACAGCGATATGCCTAATGGCTAAAGTTGACGTGGGATGGCTTTGGCATCGCCATTTAGCCCATGTCAATATGAGATCTTTGCAAAGACTTCTCAAGGGGGGCCATGTCCGTGGACTAACAAATGTTAGTTTTGCCAAAGATCATGCTTGCGGTGCTTGCATTGATACATGAGAAGGCTCACCCTCCCACGACTATCATTTACTCAAAGAGGCCTTTGGAGCTCCTTCACTTGGATCTCTTTGGGTCTCCATCCTTTGATAGTCTTAGGGGTAGAAAGTATTGCTTGGTGATTGTGGATGACTATTCAAGATACACTTGGGTGTACTTCTTCAAGAGGAAGAGTGAGACTCAACAAACCGTCATTGACTTTGCAAATGAAGCTCAACGCCAACACAATGCAAAGATCTTGACAATAAGAAGTGACAACGGCACCGAGTTCAAGAACTACACCTTGGATGAGTTTCTTAGTGATGAGGGGATCAAGCATCAATATTCCGCACCTTACACCCCTCAACAAAATGGTGTAGCGGAGAGGAAGAACCGGGCGTTGATGGATGCAGCAAGGACCATGATGGCGGAGTTCAAGTCTCCATACAACTTTTGGGCCGAAGCCATCAACACCATGTGTCATGCATCCAATCGGCTCTATCTCCGCAAAGGCTTGAACAAGACTCCATATGACATACTCACCGGTAACAAGCCTAACCTCAAGTACTTTCGGGTGTTCGGGTGTAAGTGTTTCATTCTCAAGAAAGGTGTTTGTTTGTCTAAATTTGAGGCTAGAGCTCAAGAGGGCATATTTGTTGGTTCTGCTACAAACTCTCATGCTTACCGTGTCCTCAATAAGTCCACGGGACTTATTGAGGAGACGTGTAATGTAGAGTTTGATGAGAATAACGGCTCCCAAGTGGAGCAAAGTGGCACTTGTGATGTAGGTGATGAAATTCCTCCCCAAGCCATAAGAAGAATGGGAGTTGGTTTTATCCTACCCATTGAGGAACCCCTTGTGGCCAAAGGAGAAGGACAATGTTCCACCCAAGTGGAACCATCACCAACCCAAGGCCCACACGCTTCCGAAGAACAAAGTGAAGGCCCTCAACCTCATGAACAAGATCAAGGGCAAGATCAACCTCAATATGGTGGTGAACCACCAAGTGATGACCAAGGTCAAGTTCTCTCCTCCGAGCATGTTCAAGGACAAGAACAAGATCAAGAAAACGCTCAAGATGATCAAGTTTCCGCTCCTCAACTCACTCCTGAGGAGGAATTGGAGCGTCGTGCCGCCAAGTTTGCTTCCAAGCTCTCTACCAAGGGCCATCTCATGACGAATGTGCTTGGAAGCATACGAAAGGGGGTAAGCACTCGTAGACAATTGGCAAGCTATTGTGAACATCATGTATTTTTCTCTTGTATTGAACCCCAAAAGGTCTATGAGGCGCTCGAAGATCCGGATTGGCTTAATGCCATGCATGAAGAACTCGAAAACTTCGAGCACAACAAGGTGTGGAGATTGGTACCAAGGCCAACGGGGAACCACAATGTCATTGGAACCAAGTGGATATTCAAGAACAAGCAAGATGCTCGTAGAATTATTGTCCGCAACAAGGCTCGCTTGGTAGCACAAGGCTACTCCCAAGTCGAGGGTATCGACTACGGTGAAACCTTTGCTCCTATTGCTCGCCTTGTATCTATTCGTTTGTTGATTGCTCATGCTTCTCATCATAACTTCAAGTTGCGACAAATGGATGTGAAGAGTGATTTTCTTAATGGTCCTATTAATGAGTTGGTGTATGTCAAACAATCCCCCGGGTTCGAGGATCCCTATTTCCCCGATCATGTGTACCAACTCGATAAGGCACTCTATGGACTTAAACAAGCCCCACGTGCATGGTATGATCAACTTACCGAGTTGTTGCGAGATCGTGGGTTTGAAATTGGGAAAATCGACCCCACTCTTTTTACTAAGAAGGTCAAAGGGGAGTTTTTTGTGTGCCAACTATATGTTGATGATATTATCTTTGGTTCTCCTAACAAAGCTTTCAATGAGGAATTTGCCGCTCTCATGACCTCAAAGTTCAAGATGTCCATGATGGGAGAGTTTAAGTTCTTTCTCGGGTTCGAAGTCAAGCAAAGAAGAGAAGGAACCTTCATCAACCAAGCCAAATACACTCAAGGCATGCTCAAGAGATTCAAGCTAAGTGATGCCAAGCCGGCTTCCACTCCAATGCCCGTCAAATGCCAACTTGACATAGATCCCAATGGTAAAGCGGTGGATAAAAAGGTATATCACTCCATGATTGGCTCCCTCCTTTACCTTTGTGGATCTAGACCGGATATCATGTTGAGTGTGGGAATTTGTGCACGGTTTCAAGCCGCACCTAAGGAAAGCCACTTTGTGGCGGTCAAGCAAATCTTTCGATATTTAGCTCATACCCCAAACTTTGGCTTATGGAACCCAAGAGGAGCAAACTTTTCAACCTTGTAGGCTATTTGGACTCAGATTGGGCGGGACACAAAGTGGATAGGAAGTCCACTTCTGGAGGGTGCCAATTTCTTGGTTGCTCTTTGGTGAGTTGGTCTTCTAAGAATCAAAGTTGTGTGTCTCTCTCGTCCACCGAAGCGGAGTATGTGGCCGCTGGTAGTTGTTGTGCACAACTTCTATGGATGAGGCAAACTTTAAAGGATTACGGTGTCATTTGTGACAAAGTGCCTCTTTGGTGTGACAATGAAAGTGCCATCAAGATTTCTCTCAACCCGGTGCAACACTTCAAGATGAAACATATTGAGATCCGGTATCACTTCATCCGGGATCATATTAGGTGAGGGGAGATCGAGCTTAACTATGTCAACACTCATGATAACCTTGCAGATATCTTCACGAAGCCTTTGGATGAAGCAAGATTTCACGAGTCAAGACATGAGCTAAATATCATTGATTCGAGCAATGTGGCTTGAACCCTTGCACACTCCACCATACTCATCTTGATATCTTGTTTAGGTGTACGCATGGACATAGGGGGGTTGTTGTTCTCTCAATGAACTCTCCCTCCCCCCATTATGCATAAATTGATCAACTCTTTCACATTACCCATTTTTTATGGTACTTGTGCTTCAAAGATGAGTTTTGGTCATGGGCCCAAGGATAATTCTTCGTGATGCCATACCAATTAACTCAAACATAGGTGGCTCCGGCCACCGCCCTCTCTTTGAGAGGTTGTGTCTTGTGTTTGGTCCTTGTTGTCTTTTGCCTTTCTTTCTTCGAGCCGAGCTTGTATTTGAGTTGCCTCGTGTGTTAGCGTCTTGGTGTGTCCGTTTGCTTGAAGGTTGCATTGCAAAGATCGTTTTTCTCTTTTGTTTGTGAAACTTGCATTTTCTTCGGTTTGCGGTCCTACCATGGCGTGCCACGGTACTACCGCAGGAGCTGTGCACTATACTACCGCAACCAGCACGGCAGTAATTTTTTACTGCCGTTGGAGGAGCGGTACTACCTGAAGGAAATATGCCCTAGAGGCAATAATAAAGTTATTATTTATTTCCTCATGTCATGATAAATGTTTATTATTCATGCTAGAATTGTATTAACCGGAAACATAATACATGCGTGAATACATAGACAAACATAGTGTCACTAGTATGCCTCTACTTGACTAGCTCGCTAATCGAAGATGGTTAAGTTTCCTAGCCATGGACATGAGTTGTCATTTGATTAACGGGATCACATCATTAGGATAATGAGACTTGACCCATTCTGTTAGCTTAGCACTTGATCATTTAGTATGTTGCTATTGCTTTCTTCATGACTTATACATGTTCCTATGACTATGAGATTATGCAACTCCCGTTTACCGGAGGAACACTTTGTGTCCTACCAAACGTCACAATGTAACTGGGTGATTTTAAAGGTGCTCTACAGGTGTCTCCGAAGGTACTTGTTGAGTTGGCGTATTTCGAGATTAGGGTTTGTCACTCCGATTGTCGGAGAAGTATCTCTGGGCCATCTCGGTAAATGCACATCACTATAAGCCTTGCAAGCAATGTGACTACTGAGTTAGTTGCAGAATGATGTATTACAGAACGAGTAAAGAGACTTGCCGGTAACGAGATTGAACTAGGTATTGAGATACCGACGATTGAATCTCGGGTAAGTAACATACCGATGAAAAAGGGAACAACGTATGTTGTTATGCGGTTTGACCGATAAAGATCTTCATAGAATATGTAGGAGCCAATATGAGCATCCAGGTTCCGCTATTGGTTATTGACCGAAGACGTGTCTCGGTCATGTCTACATAGTTCTCAAAACCGTAGGGTCCACAGGCTTAAAGTTCTATGATGATCGGTATTATGAGTTTTTGTGTTTTGATGTACCGAAGGTAGTTCGGAGTCCCGGATATGATCACGGACATGACGAGGAGTCTCGAAATGGTCAAGACGTAAAGATCGATATATTGGACGACTATATTCGGACACCAGAAGTGTTCCGAGTGGTTTCGGAGAAAACCGGAGTACCGGGGGGTTACCGGAACCCCTCGGGGACTTAATTGGGCCTCATTAGCCTTAGTGGGAGAAGAGGAGGGGCGGCCAGGGCAGCCGCGCGCCCCCTCCCCCTCTAGTCCGAATTGGACAAGGAGGGGGGGCGGCGCCCCCCTTTTTCCTTCTCCTCCTCTCTCCCTTCCTTCCCTCTCCTACTCCAACAAGGAAAAGGAGGAGTGTCGGTGTCAAAACCGGCGGATCTCGGGTAGGGGGTCCCGAACTGTGCGTCTAAGGCGGATGGTAACAGGAGGCGGGGGACACAATGTTTACCCAGGTTCGGGCCCTCTCGATGGAGGTAATACCCTACTTCCTGCTTGATTGATCTTGATGATATGAGTATTACAAGAGTTGATCTAGCACGAGATCGTAGAGGCTAAATCCTAGAAGCTGGCCTATGATTATGATTGTTCTTGTCCTACAAACTAAACCCTCCGGTTTGTATAGACACCGGGGGGCTAGGGTTACATAGAGTCGGTTACAAGGGAAGAGATCTACATATCCGAACTGCCAAGCTTGCCTTCCACGCAAAGGAGAGTCCACCCGTTCACAGGACGAAGTCTTCAATCTTGTATCTTCGTAGTTCAACAGTCCGGCCAAAGGATATAGTCCGGCTGTCCGAGGACCCCCTAATCCAGGACTCCCTTAGTAGCCCCTGAACCAGGCTTCAATGACGATGAGTCCGGCACGCAGATTGTCTTCGGCATTGCAAGGCGGGTTCTTCCTCCGAATACTCCATAGAAGATTTTGAACACAAGGATAGTGTCCGGCTCTGCAAAACAAATTCCACATACCACCATATAAAGTATAATATTTCCACAAATCTAATCTGCTTACGACTTTTCATAACGTGACATCACGCCACGGCCCGGTCATTATTCGAACCGTATTTCTCAACCAGCTACTGCACATATTGCGAGGCTGTTTTCTTGGCACGTCTTGTCGAAGAAGAGATCGTGTCCCCTTATCATGGGATTCTCATCAATACGGGTGTGGGTAACCCAACCGCGCCATCAATTATGGCGCTTGGGGAATAAGCGAGTTTACCAGGTAGGTGAGGAGGCGCACAGTTTGCTCCGCCCTTATAAAGGGACAAGGACTCCTCCTTTTTACCCACGCCTTCTTCTTCCCTGCCCATCCATTGTCACAGCCCCAGATCAGCCCTAGCTTGATTTTCTTGCATCCATGCATCATGTCAAAATTTCCTTTAAATTTGAATTGGGGAATTGGAGAGCCCCAGGAATCATTTAAAATAAATGATCAACATTTAAAAATTGCTTCAAATGTTCCAAGGAAATGTTCCTTTTCAGCTTTAAAAAATATTGGCAAGAATAAAATTCAAACCAATATTTTTGGAGTGACTGAAACATTTTATTTTGGGCCTTTGAATTAATTCAATAACTACTTGCATTGGATATATATTTGATATATAAATAATATATGTCCAATAATTCTGGAACATTTTATGTGGTTTGGTATATTTTAGTTCTAGCCACATAACTATTTTCAGGATTTTATAAAATGGTTTAGTATTTTACTAAACTAAAACAAAACAGAAAATAGAAAAGCAGAAAACAATAAAAGGAGCAGAACTCACTGACCTACTGGGCGCCCAACCGCCCAGCCTTCTCTCCCTCCTCGCTGGCCCGGTTGGTGGCCAGGCCCACCACCAACCGCCACGCCGCTCGTCGCCTACCTCTGCCAGTAGGCAGAGGAGGGACACGGCGACCGCGCCGAGCTCGCCACCTCCTCCCTGCTCGCCTGCCTGGCTACCCCTCGACGCCGGAGACGCCACGCGCCTCCCCGAACCCCCTCGTCCTCTTTCCTCTCTCCCTGGACCATCTCCCTCCCCTGCTCTCTCTCCCCACGACGCCACCGAACGCGGCCGCCGACGCCGATCGCTGCACCATGCCACCGCCACCCCTCTCCTCCTCGGCATGCCCCGAGCTCCGCCGAGCCCTCTCTCCTCCTCACCGAGCCTCCCGACACCGAGCACCCCGAGGCGCCGCCCGCCACTTTCCCCTTCTCGGACCCGCCGGGACTTCATCGACAAATTCGCCGGCTCCGGTGCCTCGAGCTTCGCCCGATGCCATCGTCGCACTCACGGTGAGCCCCGAGTCGTTTCCCCCTCTTCCCGACTCGTTCCCTCCTCTAGCCACCGTTTCCATCGTGGCCGAAACCCACTTTGCCGCCTCGAAGCTTGTCGCCGGCGTCGCCCGGCGACCATATGGTCATTCCGTCTTGACCAACATGTCCGCCAGATCACGTGAAACCTCGCTAGCGCCTCAGCTTCTGCGTTAACGCCGCAACCCCAACCTCGCACATGGCGAACTCCGTGACCGCCAACCTCGTCGTCGCCGGCGTCGATCCCGACAAATCCCGAGCTCAAGCCACTCCACCAAGAGCCTCGGCTCATCCCCAGCTCCACGTAGGTACCCTCCCGACCCTTTTGGTGGCGGAACGGCAAATGCACTGCGCGCGCCGGCTCGCCGGGCGGCTAAACGCCCGGCAATCGACGTGGACTTTGACCTCGGGTGGGCCCGGTTGACTCTCCCGAGTCAATGATGTGGGGCCCAAATGTTTAATAACTAGGTTTAGTTTTAATTAAAATCTAATTAAGTTAATTACTCTGACACGTGGGACCCACTGCCAGTTTGACCCGGACCAGCCCTGTTGACCTGATGACGTCACTGCGACATCATGCTGACGCAGTAAACTGATTTCTGGAATTATTTTAATTCAGGAAATTTCAGAAAATGCCCTAAACTTTAATAAATCATATAAATTCAACCGTAACTCGGATGGAAATAATTTATATATGAAAAATGATCAGAAAAATATGAAGAATCTGTTTATTGCATGATCATGCATGTTTGAACAAGTTAACCTCACTGAATAGGATGAATCATGATTAGGATAATTTATGAAATAGCATTTGGAGTTGGAGTTCAACCTTCTTTGAATTCCACTTCAATTAACTTGGATTACTTTTGCATTAGGTGAATTAAGTTCCTTAACATGATCATGCATCATATATGTGCATTGCATTGATTGTGTTCTTTCTCGATTCTTGGTGTTTGTCCCTCTCGGTGAGCGACGTTCGACGATGAATTCGATGACACCGATGAAGAACTATATTATCTTCAGAAGTGCGGGCAAGCAAAACCCCCTTGTTCATTCCGATATAATCCCACTCTCTCGCTCCTGCTCTATTTTATTGCATTAGGACAACAACGACTCATGTATTACTTGCTGCGGTAGCTGAACCCCTTGATCCTTTGCATGACCTGTCATTCCACAAGAATTAGATGAAACCCACTAGCATGAGTAGGAGTTGTTTGAGCCATGTTGTGCCTACTCATTTATGCTTGTTGTCATGCCCGCTAACGCTTAGAGTTGAGTCAGGTCTGATTCATCGGGAATGAATTGGAATTGTTATGAACATGTCCTATTGTGTGAGGGCTAAGTGTGTGAACACGATTTGGTAAAGGTAGCGGTGAGAGGCCATGTAGGAGTACATGGTGGGTTGTCTCATTGCAGCCGTCCTCGTGAACTGAGTTCTGTGTTTGTGATCCATGATCTGATTACTACCACGCATTGGGCCCGAAACCAATGGACCCTCTCGGCTTCTTGACCACCCTTGTCCTCGGTCTCGGGAGTTGCAAGTAGTTTCGGTGTTTGTAGCATCTTTGGGGCCGCACGCAACGCTGACCTTAGGGGTGGGTTGTGTTGCGGTAGGCACCGTGGTCTGTACCGAGTGCCCGTTTGGTATCTCGGGAACCCCGCACACATCGTTCGGGGCTGTATGGGAAACCTCGGCCGGACTTCCTGCGGATGGAACCCGAATAGGCGATAAACCTGGACTAGGGACTTGAGTGTTTAGGTAGGCCGTGGCCGACACCCACGTTGGGCTTCCGCTTGAAGGTTGCCGAGTACATGTCGTAAACGGCGGTAAGTGGTGAGAGCGTGTGAAGAAGTACACCCTGCAGGGGTTTAATATGATCTATTCGAATAGCCGTGTCCACGGAAAAGGACTTCTGGGTTGCCTATATCGGTTCATAGACAAGTGAAAGTGGATACCCTAAAATGCGCAAGATAAGCGTGGAGTGCTATGGATGGCGTTCTCGTAGGGAAGACGGAGGCGGGTCCATAGTGGTGTATTGATATGGTGAATATGTGGACTCGTAGCGCCACCTCAAAAGAGTTACTTGCAATCGTAGTTCAGGATAGCCACCGAGTCAAAGCTGGCTTGCTGCAGTCAAACTCCACCACCCCCTTTTGACAATGATGCATATGTAGTTAGTTCTGATGTAAGTCTTGCTGAGTACAATTGTACTCACGTTTGCTTATTTTATGTTTTGCAGAGAGACGTCAGTCTCGCTGGTAGTTCCACGTGGACTTCGACGTTTAGCTTGTTACCTCAGCTACGATCTTGTGCCTTCGGCAGGATCTGGTAGATAGTCAGGCTTCTCAGCCTTTTTCATTTATAGTTATGCGTACTCGGACATGTTTAGCTTCCGCTTGTGCTTTGACTTGTATGTTTCGAGTGTTGGGTCATGAGACCCATGTTTGTAATATCTCGCCTCTCGGAGCCTAATGAATAAATATTTGAGTCGAGAGTTATGTTGTGATGCCATGTTGTATCTACACATATTGAGCATATTGTGTGTATGTTTGAAATGCTTGGTATGTGTGGGATCCGACAAACTAGTTGTTTATCCTTGGCAGCCTCTCATATGGGGAAATGTAGTCTCGTAATTACGGCGATAGTAGTCCGCTACAGCCCGGTTCACCGGAGTCCTGCTAGCCCAAAGCACTACTGCTTGGACACTTGCCTGGCCGGCATGTGTTTCACTTCGTTCCTATGTCCGTCCCTTCGGGAAATGTCACGCGGTGTTATTCGAGTCCTGTCTAGCCTGCTACAGCCCGGGTTACCGGAGTCCTCAAGTTAGCCCAAAGGCTACAGCCCTAATTTATACGCTGATGACCGACATGCTCGATGTGATTCATGTATGCCTGTCCCCATAGGTTAGCGCCGCTTTGGGTTCACGACTAGCCATGTCGGCCCGGTTCTTTGTCATATGGATGCTAGCGACACTATCATATCGTGAGCCAAAAGGCATAAACGGTCCCGGCCATGGTAAGGCGACACCCGTGGGAATACCGTGTGTGAGGCCGCAAAGTGATATGATGTGTTACATGCTAGATCGGTGTGACTTAGGATCGGGTCCCGACAGCGTTGGTATCGAGCTGTTGCTCAGAGGATTACCAAGCCAAACTGGTCAAGTTGTGTCTAGAAATGCTTTAGTTATATAAGGGAATTGTTTGTGGAAGGAACGTAAGGCTCTTTTTACTCCTTATACCTCATGGCCTTCGACCGATGAGTCATCCTCTTCTCTTCTACGGGGTTTAAGAACTAGGCTTCTCATCTATCCATTAGGATGACGTGTTACTAATCCATAGACTTATAGGATTGTTGGTTTTAATCCCAGTTCAGTTCTTACTACTCTGTATGATAGCTGTTGATCTCAGAATCTTGTTATGATGTTGTTGAGTGGTTATGCCACCATTTTTGCAGGATGTCTCAAATCATTTTGAGCATTTACAGCCGTTATGCTTGTCCGAGTCATCCTGTGTCTCTAAATAGTGCGATGCATTTGCAAATCCTTCCTTTCCGTTCGATGTCCTTATTGGTCGAATAAGCACACTAACCGGTGCGTTGAGGTAATTTATTGCCTTGACATATATGTTGGAATTATTATTATGACCCTAGGTGTTTAGGAAGTCACCTAGCAATTTAGCAATGCTTTTGTATCCCTAGTGTGATGATTACGGCGGTATTCTTGAAAGCATCCCGTGATGCCATTTAGTAGTAAGTATTCTACTCTGGGTTTACGAACCGAGATTCATCCCACTTCATGTTGTTAGTATTTGCTAGTGCCTTTAGGATATTAGTAACCTTGCAATAGTCCTCGAGGTCCGTGGTATTTTCTTCTTCCAAATACTACGAACCGATTATGGCAGAAGTTCCTTGTTGAACCAAAAGATCACAACCAGAGTGCTCTTGAGGAGTTCTCCATTCATAATTGTGAATCTGCCAATTCTACCTTTCTGCATGGGTTATCCGGAAGAAATGTTGAGCTTGCTCGACGTACTAATCCATGCATCCACAACTCAGGGAGTTATATGTTCCTCTGGGTTGCTCTCTTCAGTTGCATTCTGACCTTCATCTATCAATTGATAGCCAAGAATGCGTGTGCATTTGTGTTCATCGATGCATTTTATCCTTGTGGTCCGTCAAGCCATTCTATTCCGGAATGACTAGGAGAAACAAACTCGATTACCTCATCCATACCTGTGGATTGGGTCAAGTAGTTGTATCCCGCAGATCAAAACGCCAATTCAGCTTTTGTTCTGTTCTACCTTGGAGTGTTACCATCTTTATGTCAAGAGTGTCATGGAAATTTCACAACCTCTTATGAATTCTTGACGTAGTGATACTTCTCACCATCATCATTCATTCCTCGGTTCCGTGTTGCTGTAACCGGAATGCCGACAAGTGAATTGTGATGTGTGAAATCAATACCCGAGCAACTTGTTGCTTGGTAGTGAATGGACAATATTCTCATCCTTAGCGGCGTTGGTTATTAAACCATCATCCTAAGATTGATCGTGCTACCTAGTCCTTATTTTCGGTGCACTCTTGATTGATGAGTTAGGATCTTGTCTAGTCCTCACTCATTTGATAATATCGTCTTGCCACGAAAAGCAAGATTGTTCTCGAGCTTAGTAACATACCGATGGTTCGTGACTTTCCAAATATCTTCTTGGAAGTGTTACCGGGTTGTTTCTTGACTGTTATGTTGGGCTCGTGATCAAGTTGGTTTTCCTGTGAACCACCCCTTCTCCAAGAATCTGTGTTGGATACCTCTGAGCTAGTTGGTTAAGCTAAACAACAACTTGGAGAGTTGGAAGATAAAAGCTTGCCTAACTTAGATTCGATCCAAAGGGATATTCTTGTGAAGTGTATGTTGAAGAAAGATGATATCTTCATCGATTGGTCCTCGTGATCAGTTGTTGGATCTATCGTCCTCCCAATTCTTTGATTTGAGTATGGGCTATCGTCAAATCAAATCAGTACTAACGGTGCTCGTAATGTTGTCTTACTCGTGGTTGATCCCTCGAGCATACACCATTATATCTTTGGTCCGACCAATGCTAGCAACGTGTTCACATGATGGTGGAAGTCGGTGATATGGAAATTCCGATGAGTTGCTGTTGAGCCCATCAGTAGCATTTTGTCTCCCCCATGAGTCATGTTGAACATCAACCTAGTGTTGGAAACTTGTGTAAGCAATGCCTTCGTGATCCGTTCATGAAGCCTATGCTTGGATGGTTGAAGAGACTTCCTCGAATTTATGTGTTTTAGGTGTAAGTTGCCGCCATGAATTTGAGAAAGGTTTGTCTTGCTTCCTCTGGAATCATTCCAGGTCAGTCATGCATGTGCGAAGTATTCTATGGTTTGATAGACTGATCATCTTCATTCCGTATGTATTCCTAGCACACCAAGCCACTGACTGATTTGTTCAAGGAAAGGAGTTCTTTCATAAGAGCTAATCATGACTTATGTTAAGACTTCGATATCCTCGATGATGTTTTCCCCACCCGAACTCGGTAGTGTTTTATTATAAGACTACCATGTGGTCATGCTTGTCTAGGACAACGTGTTCACATGTTTGTAGCAAAACCAGCTCATGTTTTGGAGCTTGCTATCGTAGTTCATATTCCGAGAATCTCGCAACGCCATCTCGTCGAATTGTGTTGCAACCCTTCCTTTTCAGACATGATGAGTCTGAAATATCCTAACATCAACCAGATCTGAATCTCAGGCAGATATGATGGTTGGAACATTCGAACAGTTGTATCTCGTTCCCAGCTTGCACCCCATTGTGCCAATTTCCATGGGCTGCCCTCTCATTAATTGATGTCTAGGATCATCCTCAAAAGTGGACTTACCATGGGTCCCTCCACCTCCGACGACAAGCAAAAATCATCCATTGCGTTGTCTTCAACAAGGTAGTCTACATCATCCATTCTAGTCCGGTGTACCATTCCTTGCATTCCACCAAATGATCGCTTGTGAATTGCCTTAGGCTGGTTTAAAGAGTTTCAATGATCCCTGTATCAAAAGTAATTCTTTTTGCCACTTAAGGGAATAGTTCTTTGCGTCACCTTTCTCAAGGTGTTCCGTTACGGGATCATGATAAATATTTCCTCGCCATCTTGACACCATCCACCATCTTTCTAAGCGTGGAATTGTTGCCACCAATCAAACCCCATCGGTTGTTCCTCCATCCCTCTCGATGTATTTTGTGTCTCAACTCGAGATGTGTCACCGTCTCGGTCCGTGAGTCGATCATATTTGCTTGATCTCCGTGAAGATCGAATCATGCAGGGTTTTCCCTTTCTTTCTATTGTCGTGTCGAGTGAAGATCTTGAAAGCAAAGACGTCAAGACCAAGATGATGGAGTAAATCAACATATTCGAGAAGGGCAAATGGATCATGAAGATTGTGATAGTTTGTGACTTCCCTTTTCCTCTTACCTCACGTCTTGAATCTCGGGGCGAGATTCTTGTTTAGTGGGGGTGAGCTGTAACAGCCCCAGATCAGCCCTAGCTTGATTTTCTTGCATCCATGCATCATGTCAAAATTTCCTTTAAATTTGAATTGGGGAATTGGAGAGCCCAGGAATCATTTAAAATAAATGATCAACATTTAAAAATTGCTTCAAATGTTCCAAGGAAATGTTCCTTTTCAGCTTTAAAAAATATTGGCAAGAATAAAATTCAAACCAATATTTTTGGAGTGACTCAAAACATTTTATTTTGGGCCTTTGAATTAATTCAATAACTACTTGCATTGGATATATATTTGATATATAAATAATATATGTCCAATAATTCTGGAACATTTTATGTGGTTTGGTATATTTTAGTTCTAGCCACATAACTATTTTCAGGATTTTATAAAATGGTTTAGTATTTTACTAAACTAAAACAAAACAGAAAATAGAAAACAGAAAACAATAAAAGGAGCAGAACTCACTGACCTACTGGCGCCCAACCGCCCAGCCTTCTCCCCTCCCCTCTGGCCCAGGTTGGTGGCCCAGCCCACCAACCGCCACGCCGCTGTCGCCTACCTCTGCCAAGATGGCGAGAGGAGGTTTCTGGCGATCAGCGCCGAGCTTCGCCACCTCCTCCTGCTCGCTTTGCCTGGCTACCTCGACGCGGAGGCGCCACGCGCCTCCCGAACCCCTCGTCCTCTTTCCTCTCACCCTGGACCATCTCCCTCCCCTGCTCTCTCTCCCCACGACGCCACCGAACGCGGCCGCCGACGCCGATCGCCGTACCCATGGCCACCGCCACCCCCTCTCCTCCCCGGCATGCCCCCGAGCTCCGCCGAGCCCTCTCTCCCCTCCTCACCGAGCCTCCCGACACCGGAGCACCCCGAGGCGCCGCCCCGCCATTTTCCCCCTTCTCGGACCCCCCCGACATCAACGACAAATTGCCGGCTCCGGTGCCTCCCCGAGCTTCGCCCGATGCCATCGTCGCACTCACGGTGAGCCCCAGTCGTTCCCCATCTTCCCGACTCGTTCCCCTCCTCTAGCCACCGTTTCCATCGTGGATCAAACCCCTTGCCGCCCGAAGCTTGTCGCTGGCGTCGCTCCGGCGACCATATGGTCATTCCGTCTTGACCAACATGTCCGCCGCATCACGTAGAGCCTCGCTAAGCGCCTCAGCTTCTGCGTTTGCACGCCGCAACCCCAACCCGCACATGGCGAACTCCGGACCGCCAACCTCGTCGCCGGCGTCGATCCCGACCGTCGAGCTCAAGCCACTCCACCAAGAGCCTCGGCTCATCCCGGCTCCACGTAGGTACCCTCCCGACCCTTTTGGTGGCCGGAACGGCAAAATGCACTGCGCCGCGGCGTCGCTCGCCGTGACTAAACGCCCGGCAGCCGACGTGGACTTTGACCTCGGTGGGCCGGTTGACTCTCTGAGTCGATAGCGGTGGGGCCCATACTGTTTAATAACTAGGTTTAGTTTTAATTAAAATCTAATTAAGTTAATTACTCGACAGGTGGGACCCACTGCCGGTTTGACCCGGACCAGCCCTGTTGACCTGATGACGTCATCTGCGACATCATCTTGTATGATAAACTGATTTCTGGAATTATTTTAATTCAGGAAATTCGAGAAAATGCCCTAAACTTTAATAAATCATATAAATTCAACCGTAACTCGGATGGAAATAATTTATATATGAAAAATGATCAGAAAAATATGAAGAATCTGTTTATGCCATGATCATGCATGTTTGAACAAGTTAACCTCACTGAATAGGATGAATCATGATTAGGATAATTTATGAAATAGCATTTGGAGTTGGAGTTCAACCTTGTTTGAATTCCACTTCAATTAACTTGGATTACTGTTGCATTAGGTGAATTCAGTTCCTTAACATGATCATGCATCATATATGTGCATTGCATTGATTGTGTTCTTTCTCGCCATTGGTGTTTGTCCCCTCTCGGTGAGCGACGTTAGACGATGAATTCGATGACACCTATGAAGAACTATATTATCTTCTGAAGTGCCTGGCAAGAAAAACCCCCTTGTTCATTCCGATATAATCCCAATCTCTCGCTCCTGCTCTATTTTATTGAATTAGGACAACAACGACTCATGTATTACTTGCTGCGGTAGCTGAACCCCTTGATCCTTTGCATGACTGTCATTCCACAAGAATTAGATGAAACCCACTAGCATGAGTAGGAGTTGTTTGAGCCATGTTGTGCCTACTCATTTATGCTTGTTGTCATGCCTGCTTTGCTTAGAGTTGAGTCAGGTCTGATTCATCGGGAATGAATTGGAATTGTTATGAACATGTCCTATTGTGTGAGGGCTAAGTGTGTGAACACGATTTGGTAAAGGTAGCGGTGAGAGGCCATGTAGGAGTACATGGTGGGTTGTCTCATTGCAGCCGCCCCTCGAGAACTGAGTTACGTGTTTGTGATCCATGATCTGATTACTACCACGCATTGGGCCCGAAACCAATGGACCCTCTCGGCTTCTTGACCACCCTTGTCCTCGGTCCGGAGTTGCAAGTAGTTTCGGTGTTTGTAGCATCTTTGGGGGCACGCAACGCTGACCTTAGGGGTGGGTTGTGTTGCGGTAGGCACCGTGGCCGGTGTAGCGAGTTCCCGTTTGGTATCTCGGGAACCCTGCACACATTGTTCGGGGCTGTATGGGAAACCTCGGCCGGACTCCCTGCAAATGGAACCCGAATAGGCGATAAACCTGGACTAGGGACTTGAGTGTTTAGGTAGGCCGTGGCCGACACCCACGTTGGGCTTCCGCTTGAAGGTTGCCGAGTACATGTCGTGTAAACGGCAGTAAGTGGTGAGCGTGTGTGAAGAAGTACACCCTGCAGGGTTTAATATGATCTATTCCAATAGCCGTGTCCACGGAAAAGGACTTCTGGTTGCCTATATCAGTTCATAGACAAGTGAAAGTGGATACCCTAAAATGCGCAAGATAAGCGTGAGTGCTATGGATGGCGTTCTCGTAGGGAAGGCGGGAGCGGGTCCATAGTGGTGTATTGATATGGTGAATATGTGGACTCGTGTGCGCCACCTCAAAAGAGTTACTTGCGATCGTAGTTCAGGATAGCCACCGAGTCAAAGCTGGCTTGTCAGTCAAACTCCACCACCCCTTTTGACAATGATGCATATGTAGTTAGTTCGATGTAAGTCTTGCTGAGTACAATTGTACTCACGTTTGCTTATTTTATGTTTTGCGAGAGACGTCGGTCTCATTGGTAGTTCCACGTGGACTTCGACGTTTAGCTTGTTACCTCAGCTACGATCTTGTGCCTTCGGCAGGATCTCGGTAGATAGTCGGGCTTCTCGGCCTTTTTCATTTATAGTTATGCGTACTCAGACATGTTTAGCTTCCGCTTGTGCTTTGACTTGTATGTTTCGAGTGTTGGGTCATGAGACCCATGTTTGTAATATCTCGCTCCTCGGAGCCTAATGAATAAATATTTGAGTCAGAGAGTTATGTTGTGATGCCATGTTGTATCTACACATATTGAGCATATTGTGTGTATGTTTGAAATGCTTGGTATGTGTGGGATCCGACAAACTAGTTGTTTATCCTTGGCAGCCTCTCATATGGGGAAATGTAGTCTCGTGCTTACGGCGATAGTAGTCCGCTACAGCCCGGTTCACCGAGTCACCGCTAGCCCAAAGCACTACTGCTTGGACACTTGCCTGGCCGGCATGTGTTTCACTCGTTCCTATGTCTGTCCCTTCGGGAAATGTCACGCGGTGTTATTCGAGTCCCGTTCTAGCCTGCTACAGCCCGGGTTACCGGAGTCCTGTTAGCCCAAAGCTACAGCCCGAATTTATACGTTGATGACCGACATGCTCGATGTGATTCATGTATGCCTGTCCCCATAGGTTAGCGCCGCTTTGGGTTCACGACTAGCCATGTCGGCCCGGGTTCTTTGTCATATGGATGCTAGTGACACTATCATATACGTGAGCCAAAAGGCGCAAACGGTCCCGGGCCATGGTAAGGCGACACCCGTGGGAATACCGTGCGTGAGGCCGCAAAGTGATATGATGTGTTACATGCTAGATCGGTGTGACTTAGGATCGGGGTCCTGACATCCATTCTCGCGCACTCGAGCTCCAGCGCCCTAGTTCGCATCTCCTCCGCAAATTCACTCCAAACTTGTCCAGAGCGGGAGGCAAGTGGATGGCCTCCTCCGTTACGGAGGAGAACATTATGAAGCTCTGGGAAGCCGGATACCTAGCCGTAGATATCATGCACCGGCTCCCAGATGCGGGGCAGATCTTCCCCACCCCGAGCCTCGTGAAAGGGTCGTGTTCCTTACCCATTTCGTCCGCGGACTTGGGTTTCCCCTCCACTCATTTGTCCGCGGGATCATGTTCTACTACGGGCTGGACTTCCATGATCTGGCCCCCAATTTCATCCTCAACATCTCGGCATTTATCATCGTGTGCGAGGCCTTCCTCCGCATCAAGCCCCACTTCGGCCTGTGACTGAAGACCTTCAATGTTAAACCGAAGGTGGTGGTCGGCTAGCAAGCGGAGTGCGGAGGCACCATGGTGGGAAAAATGCCCAACGTCACCTGGCTTGAAGGCTCCTACGTGGAGACCGTAAAAGGGTGGCAATCGGGGTGGTTCTACATCATCGAGCCGCGCGACACCAACTGGGTGGTGATACGTCTCCAACGTATCTATAATTTTTGATTGTTCCATGCTATTATATTACCCCTTTTGGATGTTTATGGGCTTTATTTTACACATTTATATCATTTTTGGGACTAACCTACTAACCGGAGGCCCAGCCCGTATTCTTTGTTTTTTGCCTATTTCAGTATTTCGAAGAAAAGGAATATCAAACGGAGTCCAAACAGAAGGAAACCTTCGGGAGCGTGATTTTTGAAACGAATGTGATCCAGAGGACTTGGAGTGCAAGTTAAGAAGCAGCCGAGTCCTCCACGAGATAGGAGGGCGCCCCCCCCCCCCTATAGGGCGCGCCCCCTGTCTCGTGGGCCCCTTGGGCGTCCACCGACGTACTTCTTCCTCCTATATAAGCCTACGTATCCCGAAAACATCCAGGGAGCAGACGAAACATAATTTCCACCACCGTAACCTTACGTATCCATGAGATCTCATCTTGGAGCCTTCATGTGCTCCATGGGAGGAATCGACCATGGAGGGCTTCTACATCAACATCCTTGCCCCTCCGATGAGTTGTGAGTAGTTTACCATAGACCTCACGGGTCCATAGTTATTAGCTAGATGGCTTCTTCTCTCTTTTGGATCTCAATACAATGTTCTCCCCCTCTCTTGTGGAGATCTATTCGATGTAAACTCTTTTTGCGGTGTGTTTGTCGAGATCCAATGAATTGTGGGTTTATGATCAAGTTTATCTATGAATAATATTTGAATCTTCTCTGAATTCTTTTATGTATTATTGAGTTATCTTTGCAAGTCTCTTCGAATTATCAGTTTGGTTTGGCCTACTAGATTGATCTTTCTTGCAATGGGAGAAGTGCTTAGCTTTGGGTTCAATCTTGCGGTGTCCTTACCAAAGGATGTAAAGGGTTGCAAGGCACGTATTGTATTGTTGCCATAGAGGATAACAAGATGGGGTTTATATCATATTGCTTGATTTTATCCCTCTACATCATGTCATCTTGCTTAATGTGTTACTCTATTCTTATGAACTTAATACTCTAGATGCAGGCAGGAGTCGGTCGATGTGTGGAGTAATAGTAGTAGATGCAGGCAGGAGTCGGTCTTCTTGTTATGAACGTGATGCCTATATACATGATCATGCCTAGATAATCTCATAATTATTCGCTTTTCAATCAATTGCTCGACAGTAATTTGTTCACCCACCGTAATACTTATGCTATCTTGAGAGAATCCACTAGTGAAACCTATGGCCCCCGGGTCTATCTCTTATCATATTTGCGTCCAATCTACTTTTATTTGCATCTTTACTTTTTGCATCTATATTATAAAATACCAAAAATATATTTATCTTATCATACTATCTTTATTAGATCTCACTTTACATGAAGTGGCCGTGAAGGGATTGACAACCCCTTTATTGCGTTGGCTGCGAGTTCTTTGTTTGTTTGTGTAGGTGCGTGGGACTTTTGAGGAGCCTCCTACTGGATTGATACCTTGGTTCTCAAAAACTGAGGGAAATACTTACGCTACTATTGCTGCATCACCCTCTCCTCTTCGAGGAAAACCAACGCAAGCTGAAGACGTAGCAGGTGGCGGCCCCCGAATTTCGATCCAGAATCCCCATGCGGCTCACCTCCTGGAAAGAGAAGGGCCTATCCTGGGGTTCATCGGTGGAGCTGACCGTACTCCAGACCTGGGTCAAAAACATGATAAGCAAGAAAATCAAGCTTGTCAACGTGGTCCAAGTCATGCTCTTCCGCCGGATCCTCCCGTGTCAAAGACGGGCATTCAATTTGTGGGAGTTTGACCCGGCTAAGCAACAGATGTTGTGAGAGCTCTTCAACACGACGCACAAGGACGTATGGAAGGTGTTGTTCAAGGGCGCCGAGGTACCTCCTCCCCTTACCAAGGATCGTGGACTCAACGCAAAGCGCCCTGCCAATCCGGTAAGACTTTTATATCTCATAAGATGTTCTTTTACCCAGTATAACCGTGTGAGGGATCTAAGCCTCCACACCTTTTAACGGGACTGGGTAGCGACAACGGAGCAGATCAATTGTCCAGCCCCCCTGCCCGAAGATCCAGCAGATGCTCTCTTAACGGAGATGCTGGTTCGGGCGCCTTATGAGGTGCTAGAGAAGAAGGCCAAGAAGAAGGCCACGGGGACCAGGAAAGGTCTCCGGCGCAAGGTTATATCGGACTCATCATCCGAAAACACCGAGGTGCACTCCTCCCATGAAAACGAGGAGGAGGAAGAGGAAAGTTCTCCCCCCCCCCCCCCAAAGCCGGGGGAGACAAGAAAAGGAAGAACGCCCCGTCCGAGGAGGCCGAAGGGTCCAAGAAGGGATGGACTCTCCTTCCAGACCGTTCCACGGCGGCCGCTTTTAGAGACGAGGAGTGGTTACCCAGGGACAAGCCCCTGGCGAAGTCGTAAGTATCCTGATACCATAATAGTTCTTGGTATGTTTTATTTTATTGCTTCTTATCACGTCGAACATGATTATGCAATCCATCCTGAGCCCACATCGACGTATCTTCTTCGGATGATTCTTTGGGCCCATCGGATATGAAGAGTGATTCACTCCCGACCGCCTCCTCCCCCCGCCCTACGGACGATGCCGAGGTGTTGTCTCAAAGGGCACTGAACCAAGGGGAGACAGTTCCAGAGGTGCCCCAAGGCGACATTCCAGGAGTTGGGCGCACGAGGGGCAAGACTCCCCTGGGCCCTAACGCTGGGGGCAGCAAGTCTAGCCCCCAGCCGAATACTGCGCCGGAACCTCCAGTGGTTCCGGATTCTGTCAGGCAACCCCTCGCTAAGAGGGGCAAGCCGTCCGTGCCGATGGCCTCTGTCCATCCAGAGGCATCGGACAACTTGCTGGAAGCGCTTCGCAGCGCTTCCATCGACGAAGAGCACCGCACTATCATGAGTGCGGTGGTCGAGAAGGTTCAGTCCGCCAAAAGCGGGCTGACTGAAGCCTGTGCCAGCCTCCTAACAGGCTTTGAGGTTAGTAATCAAGTTATAAGAAAATGTCACAGCATAGACAGTAGCCCCTGATGCTCTATTCGGTGTTCGCGAAGAAAGGCCGAATAGAGGATCAAATAATAATCACAGGAGTCTAATCAGAATGTGTCTATGTGAATAAGCAGGCTTCACTGCTGGCCGCTGCCACTCGTACTGCGGAGGTCGCCGCACTGAAGCGGGACCTTGAGCGGTCCAAGGAAGAGCTCGGCCTTACCAAGAGGCGGCTCGAAGAGAACAAAGGTAAGCGATACCCAGTCTGTATATTGATAAAGAAAAATGTGGTTTTTGAGTAATAGGATCGTCATGAATTTTGCTAGCGGCCACGACCGAGTGGCTGCCCTGAAGAAGGCATTGTCTGAGGCCGAAGACAAAGCGGCCAAGGAGCGCATCGTGCTAGAGAAGCAAGAGGCCTGAGTCGGCGAGGTGCAGCAAGAGCTCCAGGCTCTCGTCAAGAAATAAGAGTCCTTGGAGCGTGACTCTAAGACGCAAGGGTCCGAGCTTGAGAAGGCCCTCGAGAACACACAAAATGCCAAGGCCGAAGCCCAAAAGTCCCTCCAGGAAATTAAGGCGATCAAGAAGATAGCGGTGGGTAAGGCATTCATTATGAAAAGCAAGCGTATGAAGGAAACTTTTCTTTTACTTACCCGAATTCGGAGCTCTCCAGGAGCGTTCGCAGATCTACCCAGCAGTGTATCGGATGCCGCGGAGTTCTACCGGGCCGAGGAAGGGAGCTCGACGGAGAAGTTGTTCTGGTCTCAGTATACTGGGACCAAACATCCAATGCCTTTGCGCGACCAATTGAAGCAACTGGTCGAGCTTCACAAGGCGGTCGAACTGGCCATGAAGGGCCTTATAGTCCGGATGTGGCCTGGCGAGCCCCTGCCTGGTAGCTGTTGGCCCGAACTACAAGCAGCTAGCTCTCACTTGTACTCTAACAGAGGAAGCCTAGCTAGCCAGCGGCTGCACACAAGCTGCTCTCACTCTCACTCACGAACAGATGAACTCACACACGCACGTACTAGAAGTGGAGCTCACGTACTACTTGTTGTGGAGCTGAAAGTGGCTACTTGCCTTGTATTGATCGGAATGGAGTAGAATGATTTTATAACCGGGGGGGGGGGGGGTGCAGCTCCCTTTATAGCAGTCTGAACCGCCTATACCAGCTACTTGATGCACGGCTATACGTCATATACTAAGCAACATCACTGCTGACCGTTTACTGCTTCCTTAGCTACTAAGCTACGTAACTCCTGCTGCTGCCGACATGCAGCCATAGATAATTATTACTGCTGCTGTATGCAAGTTGTGTGCGCCGGAAGACCAAGGTTGACTCAACATTCTCCCCCTCAACCTTGTCGAAGGAGCTTGGTGACAATGATCCCAACCTTGCCGCGCAGCTCCTGGAACCGGACACGACCAAGTGACTTGGTCAGGATGTCCGCCTTGTGCTCACCAGTCCTGATGAACTCCACGATCACCATGCCTTTCTCGACGCAGACGCGTATGAAGTGATAGCGGAGATCGATGTGCTTGCTGCGGTCGTGAAGCACTGGATTCTTGCAGAGGGAAATCGCCGACTTTTTGTCGATGAAGATGAGCGCAGGGGCGGTGTCCCGATTCAGCATCTCGCCGAGAAGGCGAGCAAGCCAAATGCCTTGACAGGCCGATGTAGCTGCCGCGATGTACTCCGCCTCGCACGAAGATACGGCGACAACCTTCTGCCTCACCGATTGCCAGCTGACGGGACTATTCCCGAGAAGGAATAGTATGCTCGAGGTGCTCTTCCGGGAGTCCACGTCACCAGCGTGGTCGGAGTCGTTGTATCCGACCAAGCTCTCGGCGTCGCCACGATGATACACGCATCCATGCGTGAGCGTACCCGCGATGTATCGGAGCAGGTGCTTGACGGCAGTGAGGTGATCGCTTGCCGGGGCTTCCATGAACCTACTCAGGTATCCGACAACGAACGTGATGTCCGGTCGGGTGTGCACGAGGTACCTGAGACTCCCGATGATGCTGTGGTAGAGTGTAGCATCCACCGCCTTCTCGGAGCTATCCTTGCTGAGCTTCAGACATGCCTCCATTGGAGCGTGCACGGCATGGCAGTCCTTCATGCCTGCTCGTTCAAGCATCTTGGTGGCGTAGGCCGTCTGCTTGATCGTGATGCGACCACCCTCCTGGTTCACCTCCAGCCCGAGGTAGTACCGGAGCAGCCCGAGGTCGCTCATGCTGAAGAGACGATGCATCTATCCCTTGAAACGTTGAACCTCTTCAGGCTCTGCCCCAGTGATGACCAAGTCATCGACGTAGATGCCGACGATGAGCAGCGTGTTCGCGGTGCCACGCGAGTACACGTCGTGCTCAGAAGCGCTGCGTGAGAACCCAAGGGATGCGAGGCTTGCATCGAGCTTGGCGTTCCACGCCCTTGGGGCTTGCCGGAGACCATACAGGGTCTTGTGTAGTCGATACACGCCCTGCTCGTGGCCCTTGGCAACGAACCTGGATGGTTGGGAGATGTACACCTCCTCATTAAGGTCGCCGTTGAGAAACGCCGACTTGACGTCCATGTGGTGTACCTCCCACCCGCGGTGAGCAGCCACCGCAAGGATGAGCCGCACGGACTCCAGCCTTGCCACCGGAGCGAAGACTTCCTCGAAGTTCACACCCTCATGTTGTATGTAGCCCTTGGCAACGAGGCACGCCTTGTGCTTGACAATGGCGCCGTGCTCGTCCTTCTTCACCTTGAACACCCACTTGAGCCCGATGGCTCGGTGCCCAGCAGGCAGTGTGGTGAGTGTCCAAGTGGCGTTGTCATTGATCGACGCCAGCTCGTCCAGCATCGCCTGGCGCCAACAATCCTCTTGCTCGGCCTCCGCAAACATGGTCGGCTCCTCGCCGGCCATCAGATGCAGAACCTCATCATCATCAGCATCATCATCCTCGGGCTGTTGCGGTGTTGCCGTAGCCTCTCCGAGGAGATCCCCCATGCGCCGAAACCTGTGAGGCGCGCCAACGCTATCGTCAGCGTCGAACAGCTCCGACCTCGCTGTTGGCGGGGTTGCAAACTGCCTCCCGGGACCCACCTTGCTTGACGTCATGGTGTCCGGCGACACCGAACCCGGGGACGGTGTTCTCGGGGTTGCTGATCTCGGATCCACAACTCCCGGGCTTCCCGGGGTGGCACTTCCCGGGGTGGCACTTCCCGGGGTCTTGCTTCCCAGGTTTGTAGAGTACATCGGGTACTCCACAGTGAAGGAGCTGCTTGCCGGGGCATCCCCCGACGCTCCCATGTCCATCGCGCATCTTCATCGAAGATGACGTCGCGCGAGACATGCACATGCTTGGAGATGGGGTCGTACATCTTGTACGCCTTAGGGCTCGTCTCGTAGCCCATGAACACCATCGGGGTGCTCCTGTCGTCGAGCTTCTTCAGCTGTGGGCGCGCCGTCTTGACATGCCCGACACAGCCAAAGGTGCGGAGGAAGCGTACATCAGGCTTCCTCCCATACCACGCCTCATAAGGCGTCTTGCCATCGACGCTCCTTGTGAAGGACCGGTTGAGGATGAAGACGGCCGTCAGCAGACCTCCCCCCAATACGTGATCGGCACCTGCTTTGCCTTGAGCATGCAGCGTGCCATCCCGAGCACCGTCTGGTTCCTCCGCTCGACGATGCCATTCTGCTGCGGGGAGTAAGGGGCTGTGAGGTGACGTTGCACCCCTTCTCATCGCAGTGCTTGTAGAACATGGCTGACGTGAACTCGCCGCCACGGTCCGTGCGCAGAACGCGCAGCTTGTGGCCGCACTCGACCTGTGCTGCCGCTTGCTGCTTGACGATAGCTCGCTCCGCCTCATCCTTGGAGGTGAGGAGCAGCACCCACATGAACCTGCTGTAGTCGTCGACGAGCAGCAGGATGTAGCGACGCCCTCCTAGCGTTGCTGGGGTGATTGGGCCGCAGAGGTCCCCATGAACCAACTCCAGGGGTTTCTGCGCCCGATAGCGTGCCTTCTCGGGAAAGGGCAGGCGCCGCTGCTTCCCAGCAAGACACGCATCGCACAGCTCGTCGACGTGCTCGATGTGAGGTAGCCCACGAACGAGATTGCCTTGCGCCATCTTCCGCAACCCGTCGAAGTGCTGGTGTCCTAGCCGGGCATGCCAACGCCATGCGTCGGAGACATGACCCACGGCAAGGCACACAGGATGCACGGGTCGAAAGAAGAACTTGTAGAGGCGGTTCGGCGAGCGGGTTACCTCGATGAGCAGCCTCTTCTGCTGGTCGCGCACGGTGAGAACACCGCGCCGGATGCCGATGTCGAACCAGCCCTCGTTGAGCTGTCCGACACTCACGACGCTGCTCGTGAGCGCCGGGATGAAATAGACGTCCGTGAACGCCCTGTGATCACCCCCTTTGTCGGCAAAGACAACGGTCCCGCGCCCGTGGATCTCCACCACGGATCCGTCCGCGAACCGCACCTTCCTGGTGATTGAGCGATCCAGCTCCGCGAATGCGTCGACCGAACCAGTCATGTGGTTCATGGCGCCGGTGTCGAGGAACCAACCCTCACTTTGCTTGCCGCCTGCAAGCGTGGGTGTGGTCACGGCTCTCTCCTCGTTGAGGAAGACGTAGCCGCACGCACATGCCGTTGTCAGGGAGCCATCTCCCATCAACACGGTGGACCCCAAACACTTTGTTGTCGGGGTGTGGCTGACCTGAGTCTCCATGCGCTCCTGCACGGAGTCGATGGTCGCCAGCATCATGGTCGGAGCATGGTCCGCCATATCCGTCGTTGCCGCGCCAACTTGCGTGATCTCGTCGGGTCTTGAGTTTGTTGGGGACGCCGTCGCCGGGGTGTGGCTCCCCCACACCCGAGCCTTCATCGCCTCTCAATCGACAGGCCCCGAGAACGTCGTTGTCGAGGTGTGGCCTGTCACTGGAGTGATGGTTCCCATGGACGGGCTCCGTGCCTCCTGCACGGAATGGGTGGTTGTCGGGGCCGTGGTCGAGGGAGACGCTGAGCTCTCCTGCACGGGCTCGACTCTTGCCAGCATCATTGTCGGCCCGCTGTCCATGTCAGCCTGGACGAGGTTTGCCGTTCCCGCGGCTGCCTCGTTTTTGGCTTTCCTCCTGTGGCAATCCCGGATCCAGTGACCCGGCATGTTGCAGTAGCGGCACTTGCCACCATTGCTAGTGCCTCGCCCTGCCTGGCTTGGCTTGCGACCGCGGTTGCCGCCACCGCTCTGGGTGCAGCCTCCGCCTCTGCCGCAACCTCTGCTTCCCGTGGGGGCGCCTCCCCCACTGCCGGAAGAGCCATCGCGGCCGTGCTGCTGAAGCTGCGCGTCCCACTGCTCCTTGGTGAGCAGTAGTTCACCGCCAGCACGGTTGTCGGCTTCGTCTCCGCGCTCCTCGACGACCTTCAGCCGCCCTACCAGCTCCTAGATCGTCATGGTGGAGAGATCCACCAAGCTCTCGATGGACCAGGCTAGTTGCTTGTACTGCCTGGGGACGACACGGAGGAACTTCAGAATCACCATCTTGTTGTCGATGTGATCTCCGAGCGTTGTGAGCTCGTTGACGAGACCTTGCAGCCGCAAGGCAAATTCGTCGACTTGTTCATCAGCCTTGAACCGGATCTCCTCGTACTGGAGGCGCAAGGTCTGGGACTTCGACTCCCGTACGCGCTCCATGCCGATGCACAGAGTCTTGATGGTGTCCCATGCTTCCTTGGCCGTCTCCTTGGCGCCAAGGGTGAGCACCATCTCCGGTGGGACGGAGCACAAGATTGCCTCCATCGCCAGCCGGTCCTCCTCGTACTCGACATCGCCTGTATCCACGGCTTTCCACATATGCCGCGCCTCCATTATGACTTTCATCATGACCGACCAACTGGGGTAGTTGGTCCGCGTGAGGAGAGGGAAGGAGGTGCTGGACATGCCCACGTCTCGCATGGAGCGTGGCGCACCCAACTCCCCTCCTAGCCTGCCTCGCAGCGCAAGCGCGTCCGCCGCACGCGCCTCCTCAATCGAGCTCTGCCCGGCGGTCTTGGAGCCGTCGTCGGCGACGCCTTCCTTCGGCATATGCTTCAACATAACCTGAGGCTCTGAAGCCAATTGTTGGCCCGAACTACAAGCAGCTAGCTCTCACTTGTACTCTAACAGAGGAAGCCTAGCTAGCCAGCGGCTGCACACCAGCTGCTCTCACTCTCACTCACGAACAGATGAACTCACACACGCACGTACTAGAAGTGGAGCTCACGTACTACTTGTTGTGGAGCTGAAAGTGGCTACTTGCCTTGTATTGATCGGAATGGAGTGGAATGATTTGATAACTGGTAGGGTGCAGCTCCCTTTATAGCAGTCTGAACCGCCTATACCAGTTGCTTGACGCACGACTATACATCATATACTAAGTAACGTCACTGCTGACCGTTTACTGCTTCCTTAGCTAATAAGCTACGTAACTCATGCTGCTGTCGACATGCAGCCATAGCTAATTATTACTGCTTCTGTATGCAAGTTGTGTGTGCCGGAAGACCAAAGTTGACTCAACAGTAGCTACTTCGGTCTGGTAAGGCGGCTTGTGAATGCCTGCCCATGGTTCGAAGTCATAAAGCGGTCCGTCTGCATTGAGGGTACGCGCAGGGCCTTTGCCCGGGCGAAAGTGCACTGGGCGAAGTTGGACGCCGAAAAGCTGGTGAAGGAGGGGCCACCGGAGGGCAAGGTGCATCGCCACCCCGAAAAGTATTATGACAGTGTCCTGAAGGGTGCTCACCTTGTGGCAGAGGAATGTGCTAAGGATGTAATATTTGAATGAATGTACTCATGTGATCCTGTAATATGAAACCAGTTCATGTGCGCTATATAACACTTGCTAATTTAAAATATTACCTTGTGTGTGGCCGTTTACAAATTTTAAGAGTTGGCGAGTCGTCGGCTTGTGCCCCCATGTAACTAGTACTGGTGTTCGGGATAAACCTGGCCACTCTTTATCCCAATATTGGGTCCTTCGAAGGAGGTGTTCAGCACAACGAACCAGGCAATCCAACTATAAAGCTTTATCATTCTCACTTAGCCATAGAAGTCTACAATTTTAAATTTTGGTGAAGCCCCTAGTATTCTGAAGGCCGAACTTGATCCGCTATGCACGCCTAAATTGGACAAGGCCGATTCCTTGCCCGAAGCGGAAAAAATCTTTAAGGATTTGAGACCTCTCGAACAGCGACCAGCTCTCGCCTCATCATGACAGTCAGTTTTCGGCTTTCTCTACTGAGGTGTTCATCCGGACGAACCGGGACACAATCGCAGTAGTTCTCCCAGCGCTACCTTAGCCAATATAGTGGAACGTAAGGTAACAAAACATGGGAGCCGGGCAAACCCAACTATTGACCCAAGACATGATTCGGAGCTGATACATATAATGTTAATAATACGTCAAAGCGTACGTATACAATTAGTGCAATAAGCAAAAAATAGGACTATTTGACATGTCCTAACCAAGGGCAAGCTGCGTATGGGTATGTAAAATCAGGTACATCGATCGTTATCAGAGACCACCTGGGAATGTCAGAGCTTCTTGCTTCCTTGGTATTTCCTTCCCGTAATGGGTCCGACAATCAGATTGCCGGAAAGGGATTCCAGAGAGTAAGGTCCTGAAAGAGAGAAAATGTTAAGGATATATTGCCCCTGGAGCGGTTGAGCCCTATTGTGGGACGTGCCATAGCCATGCCTCCGCCTATGCCCATGGTATCTTGAGTGCGTAGTTATGTACGCGCGGCACAAATTTTGCCGCTTGACTAGGACTAGGGCGGAGGCCGAATTGCTAGGCGAGCTCTAAACGTGCCTGGCGATCCTCCTGCAGGGTACTCCGGACTCGCTTGAAGGTATCCGGGGTCTTTTTCACCGAATTGGCGGTTTGCCTCATAAGGCTGCTTTGTGCTTCTGCTGCGAGGGCTGCAGTGTGCTCCTCCATGCGGAGCGAGCGTTATGTGTTTCCATTAACTGATATAACCCCACGAGGTCCTGGCATTTTGAGCTTGAGGTATGCATAATGTGGTACCGCATTGAATCTAGCAAATGCGGTTCGTCCGAGTAGTGCGTGATAGCCACTACGGAAGGGGACGATATCGAAGATTAATTCCTCACTTCGGAAGTTGTCCAGGGATCCGAAGACCATTTCCAGTGTGATTGAGCCCGTGCAACAGACCTCTACACCTGATGACACCTTTGAAGGTGGTTTTTGTGGGTTTGACCTTGAGGGGTCTATACCCATTTTGCGCACTGTATCCTGATAGAGCAGGTTCAGGCTGCTGCCACCATCCATAAGGACTCGAGCGAGGTGAAATCCGTCGATGATGGGATCAAGGACCAACGCGGCGGAACCGCCATGACGGATACTAGTGGGGTGGTCCCTGCGATCGAAGGTGATCGGACAAGAAGACCATGGGTTGAACTTTGGGGCGACTGGCTCCATCGCATAGACGTCCCTCGATTGCGCTTCCGCTCCCGCTGGGGAATATGGGTTGCATATATCATGTTTACCATTTTCACTTGGGGAGGAAATTTCTTCTGTCCTCCTGTGTTCGGCGGCCGGGGCTCCTCCTCGTCATCGCTATGCAGCCCCTTCTCCTTGTTTTCGGCATTCAACTTGCCGGCCTGTTTGAACACCCAGCATTCTCTGTGGGTGTGGTTGGCTGGTTTGTCGGGGGTGCCGTGAATTTGACACGAGCGATCGAGTATGCAATCCAAACTGGGCGAGCCCGGATTGCTTCTTTTGAATGGCTTTTTCCGCTGACCAGATTTAGAGCCACTGAATCCGGCATTAACGATCGTGTCTTCGGCGTTGTCGCCGTTGTTGCGGCGCTTGTGTCTGTTGCACCGTGGCCTGTCGTTGCTATCTTTGGCATCTGAATTGCCAGGTTCTCTCGATGTGTTGTTGTTGCGAGCCAGCCAGCTGTCCTCACCCGCACAAAAGCGGGTCATGAGTGTCGTGAGGGCTGCCATGGACTTCGGTTTTTCTTGGTCGAGGTGTCGGGTGAGCCACTCGTCGCGGATGTTATGCTTAAATGCCGCTAAGGCCTCGGCATCCGGACAGTCGACAATTTGGTTCTTTTTAGTTAGGAACCGAGTCTAGAATTTCCTGGCTGATTCCCCTGGCTGTTGAGTTATATGACTCAAGTCATCGGCATTCAGTGGTCGCACATAAGTACCCTGGAAGTTGTCAAGGAATGCGTCCTCCAAATTCTCCCAGCTGCCAATGGAGTTTGCCGGCGGGCTATTGAGCCAATGCCGAGCAGGTCCTTTGAGTTTTAATGGGAGGTACTTGATGGCATGTAGATCGTCGCCGCGGGCCATGTGGATGTGGAGGAGGAAATCTTCAATCCATATCGCGGGGTCTGTTGTACCATCATATGATTCGATGTTTACGGGTTTAAAACCTTCCGGGAATTCATGATCCATTACTTCATCAGTGAAGCATAGGGGGTGTGCGGCGCCTCAGTGCCGGATTTGCTTTTAGTATATCTGGCGTGACGGTCATCGTCACGTGTTGGGGCGCGCCCCGTGATCCGTAGATCGATCTTGCATGTCCTGCTTTGTTTTCCAATATATCTCGCAGGTCCTCCTTGTTACCCCGGGCCTTGGTATGTTTGTTCGACTGGCGACGGGGTGCGGGCTGGAATTCGGCCTGATATGCCGCTTTGTCTCGGCCACGAGGTGGCTGGTCAGCCGCATCATACGCTGGAGGCGTAGGCTTTAATGCTTCCTCCTCGAGTTGGGGTAGCAACCTGCACTTGGGGTAACTTTTGGTTGGGCGCTCGAGTTCGTATTCCTCGGCCGCTAGGACCTCAGTCCATCTATCCTCTAGCAGATCTTGGTCAGCTTTAAGCTGATGTTGCTTTTTCTTCAGGCTTTTTGCTGTGGCTATAAGCTAGTGCTGGAAGCGCTCCTGTTCGATGGGATCCTCAGGCACGTTAAATTCTTCGTCGCCGAGGCTCACCTCATCTTCGGAGAGAGGCATGTAATTGTCATCCTCTGATTCTCCGTCTGCTTCATGTTCCTTAGGGATAGCTTGCCCATCCTCCCGTTCGAGGTCTGGCTGGAGGGGATTGTCTTTGTCTTCGGCACTATCCGCAGCGTTATTGTTTCTTGTACCGGTATCGCTGCTTTTGCTATGGCGGGACTTAGAGCGGCGCCGCTGATGCCGGTGCTTGGATTGCTTCTTGGAGGGATTATCCTCCGTCGCCTTCTTTGGGGGTGTCCATCATGTATATATCATATGATGAGGTGGCAGTCCAGTATACAATAGGCGGTGGTTCTGTTAAATCTCCTGCATCCTCGTCCATACCGTCGATGTCTTTGGAGCCGAAATCGAGCATGTCTGTTAAGTCGTCGACAGTGGCTATTAAGTGGGTGGTGGTTGGGGAACGAATTTCTTCATCATCCGTTCCCCACTCGAGCCAGACATAGTTCGGCCAAGGGTCTCCAGACAAGGAGAGAGACTTTAATGAATTTATACGTCGCCCGTAGGCGAAGTCTTGAAAGATATCCGCGGAGGAAAACTCCATGATCGGTGCCCAATCAAATTCGATAGGCACTGACGCGGGCGGTTTGGAGACCATGGCCGGGGACGAATCCAAGAGTCCGGCGACACAGGTCTCATGGGAGGTGAAGTCAGTATTCGGCTCTATAGCCACTGAGTGTGCGGCCTCTGAGGCGGGGTCCATCCACCCGTCCTTGGACGGTGCAATCGGTCCCGGATCGAGGGCTGGAGTAAACAAAGGTGTGATCTCCCGAACACCGTCCGACGGCAGAGCTAAGTCATGCTCGTCGTGACTGTGCAGCACACCTGATATGGGCTCGAATCCATCAAAGATCAAGTCACCGCGGATGTCAGCAGTATAATTCAAGCTTCCAAACTTGACCTGATGGCCAGGGGCGTAGCTTTCGATCTGCTCCAGATGGCCAAGCGAGTTGGCCCTTGATCTTGGCGCCCGAATACGAAGATCTGTCCGGGGGGAAAAGCTCACCCTGGATCGCATCGTTGCTGATGATCGAAGGAGCCATCAAGCCTTGCGTTGACGGCACAGCGGAACTCTCAATGAAAGCACCAATGTCGGTGTCAAAACCGGCGGATCTCGGGTAGGGGGTCCCAAACTGTGCGTCTAAGGCGGATGGTAACAGGAGGCGAGGGACACAATATTTGCCCAGGTTCGGGCCCTCTCGGTGGAGGTAATACCCTACTTCCTGCTTGATTGATCTTGATGATATGAGTATTACAAGAGTTGATCTACCACGAGATCGTAGAGGCTAAACCCTAGAAGCTAGCCTATGATTATGATTGTTCTTGTCCTACGGACTAAACCCTCCGGTTTATATAGACACCGGGGGGGCTAGGGTTACACAGAGTCAGTTACAAGGGAGGAGATCTACATATCCGAATTGCCAAGCTTGCCTTCCACGCAAAGGAGAGTCCCACCCAGGCACGGGACGAAGTCTTCAATCGTGTATCTTCATAGTCCAACAGTACGGCCAAAGGATATAGTTCGGTTGTCCGAGAACCCCCTAATCCAGGACTCCCTCAAGGAGTCCCACTCCCGGTGGGAGTAGGACTCCCCCCTTGGCGTGCCCTCCTCCTGCCCGGCTGCCTCCCCCTTGCTCCTTTATATACAGGGGCAGGGGGCACCCTAGGACACACAAGTTGATCTATTGATCTATTCCATCCGTGTGCGGTGCGCCCCTCCACCATATTCCACCTCGGTCACATCGTAGTAGTGCTTAGGCGAAGCCCTGCGTCGGTAGCAACAACATCACCGTCATCACGCCGTCGTGCTGATGAAACTCTCCCATGAAGCTCTGCTGGATCGGAGTTCGCGGGACGTCATCAAGCTGAACATGTGCTGAACTCGGAGGTGCCGTACGTTCGGTACTTGGATCAGTCGGATTGTGAAGACGTACGACTACATCAACCGTGTTGTGCTAACGCTTCCGCTTTCGGTCAACGAAGATACGTGGACAACTCTCTTCCCTCTCGTTGCTATGCATCACCATGATCTTGCGTGTGCGTAGGAAATTTTTTGAAATTACTACGTTCCCCACCAGTGGCATCCAAGCCAGGTTTTATGCGTAGATGTTATATGCACGAGTAGAACACAAGTGAGTTGTGGGCGATACAAGTCATACAGCTTACCAGCATGTCATACTTTGGTTTGGCGGTATTGTTGGATGAAGCGGCCCGGACCTACATTACGCGTACGCTTACGCGAGACTGGTTCTACCGACGTGCTTTGCACACATGTGGCTGGTGGGTGTCAGTTTCTCCAACTTTAGTTGAACCGGGTGTGGCTACGCCTGGTCCTTGAGAAGGTTAAAACAGCACTAACTTGACAAACTATCGTTGTGGTTTTGTTGCGTAGGTAAGAACGGTTCTTTCTCAGCTCGTAGCAGCCACGTAAAACTTGCAACAACAAAGTAGAGGATGTCTAACTTGTTTTTGCAGGGCATGTTGTGATGTGATATGGTCAAGGCATGATGCTATATTTTATTTTATGAGATGATCATGTTTTTTAACCGAGTTATCGGCAACTGGGAGCCATATGGTTGTCGCTTTATTGTATGCAATGCAATCGCCCTGTAATTGCTTTACTTAATCACTAAGCGGTAGCGATGGTCACAGAAGCAATAGTTGGCGAGACGACAACGATGCTACGATGGAGATCAAGGTGTCATGCCGGTGACGATGGTGATCATGAAGGTGCTTCGGAGATGGAGATCACAAGCACAAGATGATGAAGGCCATATCATATCACTTATATTGATTGCATGTGATGTTTATCCTTTATGCATCTTATTCTGCTTTGATTGACGGTAGCATTATAAGATTATCTCTCATTAAATTTCAAGATAAAAGTGTTCTCCTTGAGTATGCACCGTTGCCAAAGTTCGTCGTGCCGAGACACGACGTGATGATAGGGTGTGATAAGCTCTACGTTCATCTACAACGGGTGCAAGCCAGTTTTGCACACGCAGAATACTCGGGTTAAACTTGAAGATCCTAGCATATGCAGATATGGCCTCAGAACACTGAGACCAAAAGGTTGAGCGTGAATCATATAGTAGATATGATCAACATAGTGATGTTCACCATTGAAAACTACTCCATCTCACCTGATGATCGGACATGGTTTAGTTGATTTGGATCACGTGATCACTTAGATGATTAGAGGGATGTCTATGTAAGTGGGAGTTCTTAAGTAATATGATTAATTGAACTTAAATTTATCATGAACTTAGTACCTGATAGTATTTTGTTTGTCTATGTTGATTGTAGATAGATAGCCCGTGCTGTTGTTCCGTTGAATTTTAATGCGTTCCTTGAGAAAACAAAGTTGAAAGATGATGGTAGCAATTACACGGACTGGGTCCGTAACTTGAGGATTATCCTCATTGCTGCATAGAAGAATTACATCCTGGAAGCACCGCTGGGTGCTAGGCCTGCTGCAGATGCAACTGACGACGTTAAGAACGTCTGGCAGAGCAAAGCTGATGACTACTCGATAGTTCAGTGTGCCATGCTTTACGGCTTAGAACTAGGGCTTCAACGACGTTTTGAACGTCATGGAGCATATGAGATGTTCCAGGAGTTGAAGTTAATATTTCAAGCAAATTCCCGGATTGAGAGATATGAACTCACCAATAAGTTCTATAGCTGCAAGATGGAGGAGAATAGTTACGTCGGTGAACATATACTCAAAAATATGCAGGTATAACAATCACTTGATTCAGCGGGAGTTAATCTTCCAGATGATAATGTCATTGATGTAATTCTTCAATCATCGCCACGAAGCTACAAGAGCTTCGTGATGAACTATAATATGCAAGGGATGGATAAGACAATTCCCGAGCTCTTCGCAATGCTAAAGGCTGCGGAGGTAGAAATCAAGAAGGAGCATCAAGTGTTGATGGTCAACAAGACCACCAGTTTCAAGAAAAAGGGCAAAGGGAAGAAGAAGGGGAACTTCAAGAAGAACAGCAAACAAGTTGCTGCTCAAGAAAAGAAACCCAAGTCTGGACCTAAGCCTGAGACTGAGTGCTTCTACTTCAAGCAGACTGGACACTGGAAGCGGAACTGCCCCAAGTATTTGGCGGATAAGAAGGATGGCAAGGTGAACAAAGGTATATGTGATATACATGTTATTGATGTGTACCTTACTAGAGCTCGCAGTAGCACCTGGGTAATTGATACTGGTTCTGTTGCTAATATTTGCAACTCGAAACAGGGACTACGGATTAAGCGAAGACAGGCTAAGGACGAGGTGACGATGCGTGTGGGAAATGGTTCCAAAGTCGATGTGATCGCCGTCGGCACTCTACCTCTACATCTACCTTCGGGATTAGTTTTAGACCTAAATAATTGTTATTTGGTGCCAGGGTTGAGCATGAACATTATATCTGGATCTTGTTTGATGCGAGACGGTTATTCATTTAAATCTGAGAATAATGGTTGTTCTATTTATATGAGTAATATCTTTTATGGTCATGCACCCTTTAAGAGTGGTCTATTTTTGTTGAATCTTGATAGTAGTGATACACATATTCATAATGTTGAAGCCAAAAGATGCAGAGTTGATAATGATAGTGCAACTTATTTGTGGCACTGCCGTTTGGGTCATATTGCTGTAAAGCGCATGAAGAAACTCCATATTGATGGACTTTTGGAATCACTTGATTAAGAATCACTTGGTACTTGCGAACCATGCCTTATGGGCAAGATGACTAAAATGCCGTTCTCTGGAACAATGGAGCGAGCAACAGATTTGTTGGAGATCATACATACTGATGTATGTGGTCCGATGAATGTTAAGGCTCGCGGCGGGTATCGTTATTTTCTCACCTTCACAGACATTTGAGCAGATATGGGTATATCTACTTAATGAAACATAAGTCTGAAACATTTGAAAAGTTCAAAGAATTTCAGACTGAAGTGGAAAATCATCGTAACAAGAAAATAAAGTTTCTACGATCTGATCGTGGAGGGGAATATTTGAGTTACAAGTTTGCTCTACATTTGAAACAATGTGGAATAGTTTCGCAACTCACGCCACCCGGAACACCACAGCGTAATGGTGTGTCCGAACGTCGTAATCGTACTTTACTAGATATGGTGCGATCTATGATGTCTCTTACTGATTTACCGCTATCGTTTCGGGGTTATGCTTTAGGGACGGCTGCATTCACGTTAAATAGGGCACCATCAAAATCCGTTGAGACGGTGCCTTATGAACTATGGTTTGGCAAGAACCCAAAGTTGTCGTTTCTTAAAGTTTGGGGCTGCGATGCCTATGTGAAAAAGCTTCAACCTGGTAAGCTCGAACCCAAATCGGAGAAATGTGCCTTCATAGGATACCCAAAGGAAACTGTTGGGTACACCTTCTATCACAGATTCGAAGGCAAGACATTCGTTGCTAAGAATGGATCCTTTCTAGAGAAGGAGTTTCTCTCAAAAGAAGTGAGTGGGAGGAAAGTAGAACTTGATGAGGTAACTGTACCTGCTCCCTTATTGGAAAGTAGTTCATCACAGAAACCGGTTCCTGTGACACCTACACCAATTAGTGAGGAAGCTAATGATATTGATCATGAAACTTCAGATCAAGTTACTACTGAACCTCGTAGGTCAACCAGAGTAAGATCCGCACCAGAGTGGTACGGCAATCATGTTCTGGAGGTCATGTTACTTGACCAAGGCGAACCTACGAACTATCAAGAAGCGATGGTGAGCCCAGATTCCACAAAATGGCTTGAGGCCATGAAATCTGAGATGGGATCCATGTATGAGAACAAAGTGTGGACTTTGGTTGACTTGCCCGATGATCGGCAAGCCATTGAGAATAAATGGATCTTCAAGAAGAAGACTGACGCTGACGGTAATGTTACTATCTATAAAGCTCGACTTGTTGCGAAAGGTTTTTCACAAGTTCAAGGGATTGACTATGATGAGACTTTCTCACCCGTAGCGATGATTAAGTCTGTCTGAATCATGTTAGCAATTATCGCATTTTATGATTATGAAATTTGGCAAATGGATGTCAAAACTGCATTCCTGAATGGATTTCTGGAAGAAGAGTTGTATATGATGCAACCAGAAGGTTTTGTCGATCCAAAGGGAGCTAACAAAGTGTGCAAGCTCCAGCGATCCATTTATGGACTGGTGCAAGCCTCTCGGAGTTGGAATAAACGTTTTGATAGTGTGATCAAACCATATGGTTTCATACAGACTTTTGGAGAAGCCTGTATTTACAAGAAAGTGAGTGGTAGCTCTGTAGCATTTCTGATATTATATGTGGATGACATATTACTAATTGGAAATGATATAGAATTTTTGGCTAGCATACAAGGATACTTGAATAAGAGTTTTTCAATGAAAGACCTCAGTGAAGTTGCTTACATATTAGGCATCAAGATCTATAGAGATAGATAAAGATGCTTGATAGGACTTTCACAAAGCACAAACCTTGACAAAGTTTTGAAGAAGTTCAAAATGGATCAAGCAAAGAAAGGGTTCTTGCCTGTGTTACAAGGTGTGAAGTTGAGTCAGACTCAATGCCCGACCACTGCAGAAGATAGAGAAAATGAAAGATGTTCCCTATGCTTCAGCCATAGGCTCTATCATGTCTGCAATGCTATGTACCAGATGTGTGTCTTTCTATTAGCCTAACAGGAAGGTACCAAAGTAATCCATGAGTGGATCACTGGACAGCGGTCAAGAACATCCTGAAATACCTGAAAAGGACTAAGGATATGTTTCTCGTTTATGGAGGTGACAAAGAGCTAGTCGTAAATGGTTACATCGATGCAAGCTTTGACACTGATCCGGACGAATCTAAATCGCAAACCGGATACGTGTTTCCATTGAACGGTGGAGCTGTCAGTTGGTGCAGTTCTAAACAAAGCGTCGTGGTGGGATCTACGTGTGAAGCGGAGTACATAGCTGCTTCAGAAGCAGCAAATGAAGGATTATGGATGAAGGAGTTCATATCCGATCTAGGTGTCATACCTAGTGCATCGGGTCCAATGAAAATATTTTGTGACAATACTGGTGCAATTGCCTTGGCAAAGGAATCCAGATTTCACAAGAGGACCAAGCACATCAAGAGACACTTCAATTCCATCCAGGACCAAGTCCAGGTGGGAGACATAGAGATTTGCAAGATACATATGGATTTGAATGTTGCAGACCCGTTGACTAAGCCTCTTCCACGAGCAAAACATGATCAGCACCAAAACTCCATGGGTGTTAGAATCATTACTGTGTAATCTAGATTATTGACTCTAGTGCAAGTGGGAGACTGAAGCAAATATGTCCTAGAGGCAATAATAAATTTATTATTTATTTCCTCATATCATGATAAATGTTTATTATTCATGCTAGAATTGTATTAACCGGAAACATAATACATGTGTGAATACATAGACAAACATAGTGTCACTAGTATGTCTCTACTTGACTAGCTCGCTAATCGAAGATGGTTAAGTTTCCTAGCCATGGACATGAGTTGTCATTTGATTAACAGGATCACATCATTAGGAGAATGATGTGATTGACTTGACCCATTCCGTTAGCTTAGCACTTGATCATTTAGTATGTTGCTATTGCTTTCTTCATGACTTATACATGTTCCTATGACTATGAGATTATGCAACTCCCGTTTACCGGAGGAACACTTTGTGTGCTACCAAACATCATAACGTAACTGGGTGATTATAAAGGTGCTCTACAGGTGTCTCCGAAGGTACTTGTTGAGTTGGCGTATTTCGAGATTAGGATTTGTCACTCCGATTGTCGGAGAGGTATCTCTAGGCCCTCTCGGTAAATGCACATCACTATAAGCCTTGCAAGCAATGTGACTAATGAGTTAGTTGCGGAATGATGCATTACGAAACGAGTAAAGAGACTTGCTGGTAACGAGATTGAACTAGGTATTGAGATACTGACGATCGAATCTCGGGCAAGTAACATACCGATGACAAAGGGAACAACGTATGTTGTTATGCGGTTTGACCGATAAAGATCTTCGTAGAATATGTAGGAGCCAATATGAGCATCCAGGTTCCGATATTGGTTATTGACCGGAGACGTGTCTCGGTCATGTCTACATAGTTCTCGAACCCGTAGGGTCTGCACGCTTAAAGTTCTATGACGATCGGTATTATGAGTTTTGTGTTTTGATGTACCGAAGGTAGTTAGGCGTCCCGGATATGATCACAGACATGACGAGGAGTCTCGAAATGGTTGAGACGTAAAGATTGATATATTGGACGACTATATTCGGACACCGGAAGTGTTCCGAGTGGTTTCGGAGAAAACCGGAGTACCGGGGGGTTACCGGAACCCCCCGGGGAGTTAATTGGGCATCATGGGCCTTAGTGGGAGAAGAGGAGGGGCGGCCAGGGCAGCCGCGCGCCCCCTCCCCCTCTAGCCTGAATTGGACAAGGAGGGGGCGGCTGTAAGTGCATCTAGTGCCCCTTAGTGATTTTGGTGTATTGAAGACTTATAGGTTAAGGGACTAATGTGTTTATGCGTGTACACAGGTCTATAAGTCTATGAGGAGTTTGATATTTACAGAGAAAGTCGACCCTAAAAATGAAGTTCTTGTTGAAGACTTTGATATTACGAAGACTTCACGAAGACTTTGAAAGTGAAGAAATTGGTGTGACCTTGAAGACTTGATATTCACTTGAGGAACATGAAGCCTTGAAGACTTTTGTTTTCATAGTTTCATTTTCTCTTTCTTGAGTCATAGGAAACACCGTGATCGTTAAAGGGGGTCGAGGAAATACTAAGGAAAAATTTCCATGTGATGCCCAACTCAAAATCCTACACCTACCAATCCCTTGAGTGAAGCCTTTGGAAATCTCATACTGATTCGTCAATTTCATCGATGTGAGAGACAATGTTCTTACGGTGTTTGAGGATTTTGTTCTGACCGAGGAGTTAGGAATTCGCTTGAGGCGGATTGCCTACACAAATGAGGAACATGATAGCCAGAAGAATTTGAGAGTCAAATTTCCGACCGTTCTTGTGCTCTTGTACCTGTCCCCAAAATATCTTATCCACCTAACGGTCATATTATTGAAGGGCATTTATGTCTTATCATGTCGGGCTGCTCCCTAGGCTATAAATAGCCGCCCCCTACAACCACTAGCTGGTTGGCTGCTCCGAGAGAACTCGACACTTGTCATTTGAGAGCAACCCATCCTCTGAGAACTTTGAGTGAAAATCATCGAGTGAGGAAAAACCCAAACCCAAACACCTACAAACCCAAAGTGATTGAGCATCATCAAGAAATTGATCCTGCGTGGATCCGACGCTCGTTACCTTTGAAGAGTGTGCTTCTTCCAGACGGTTAGGCGTCATGGTCTAGAGCATCCAAGAGGAATTGTGGATCGCCTAGTGACCAAGTCTGTGAAGGTTTGGAAGTCGCTGAAGACTTGCCACGAGTGATTGGACAAGGTCTGTGTGACCTTAGTTCAAGGAGAATACGGTGAGGACTTGGTGTCTGAGCTGCGTGCTTTCGATGTTGGGTGTCCGGGACTGTGTGTCCTCGAGTTTAAATACTCAGCCGCTCCAACCAGACGTACAACTGAGACAGCAGTTGGAACTGGTCTACCAAATCATTGTCTTCACCAACCTAACTGGTTCCATTTCCTCAACTCATTCATTTCCTCATTACTGTGTTGATTGTTCATTCATATCTGTGTTTGAAGACTTTGACTGAAGACTTTCTCAATTTCCTCAGTTCAAATTTCTTTAGTCTGTTTGTCTTCATCTTGTGCTATCCTCGTGTTTACGCTTTACGTACTCTTTGATTGTCTTCATTTCATCATGATGACCATGCATGTATTCTGCTATGCTTACTTCGAGTACTTATTCCGCTGCAAGTAATTCTTCGCTAAGGAATTTCCTCACCGCAAATTCCTCGATGAAGAATTCATAAAAATCGCCTATTCACCCCCTCTAGTCGATATAAGCGACTTTCAATTGGTATCGAGCAAGGTACTCCCTTGTTACGTGTGATTTTAGTTTAACCACTGAGTTTTAGTTATGTCGACCGCAGGTATGATCAAGGTCTCGGCTGGGTGTCCTACCTTCGATGGAGCGGACTACCCTATTGGAAGAACAAGATGCGAATGCATCTTGAGGCAATTGATAACAATCTACGGTATGTTGTGGAAAATGGTGTTCCCACTTTGTCACACCCTCCTTTGAACTCTCTTGATGTGAAGAGATTCAATCAACTCGATTCTCAAGATAAGTATATTATATGTGGCCATCTGAGTAAAGGACAGTATGGAAGAGTGAGTGCTTTGGAAACTGCTAAACTTATCTGGGATAGGCTGTCCAAATTAAATGAAGGAGTCTCAACTCAGCGTGACTCTCGAGTTGATGTTCTTCGCAATCTCTTCAACCACTTCAAAAGACTCGACAACGAAAATGTTCAACAAACCTTCGATCGCCTCACTGACATCTCAAATGAGCTTCAAGCGCTTGGAGCCACTGACATCACCGACCATGAGGTGGTGAAGAAATTTTTGAGATCGCTTGATTCCTCATTTGACACTCTGGCACTGATGATACAAGAACGAGCTGACTACAAGGCTCTTGATCCTGCTGATATCCTCGAAGGCTAAATACTCATGAGTTTCAGCTTCTTTGAAAAGAGAAATCTCTATGGTTCGAGCTATGGCAAACCACGTGCTCACGAAGGCCAAGGCGTATGCGAATACGAGTGTGAAGACTCGATAGTAGCCTTGGTGATCCTGAAGAATTAAGCCAGGAGCCGGCACTGCTCGTGAAGAAATTCGAAGTTCTCAAGGCGTGGTCGCTTTGGAAAAGCCTCAAGAAGCGATGATTCCTCATCCGGTGGACTATAAGAGAAGACTTTGCCACAAATGCATGAAACCTGGTCACTACATTCAAGATTGTCCTCGGTGGGAAAAGGAATTGAAGAAGAAGAAATACAAGGATTACGATTCGATGATGCCAAGAAGAAGAAGAAATCGTCAAAATTTTCATCATCAAAATCCTCAAGTCTTCATCTCACAAGAAGAGCAGCTCCAAGAAGGCTCGGGCATTCATTGGCAAGGAAATGGACTCTGAAGCTGAATCTGAGGAACATGAGGAAGAGGAGGCATCGAGAAGAATCTGAGTGCGGTGTGGCGAGTTTAGCTCTCGCCATCGCTTTCGTCGACAAGTCCATCTTCAACTCTGAAGAAAAAGGCCTCACCAACAAAGCTGATGAAGATAGTGATGACTACTCTCCCACCTATTGCTTCATGGCAAAGGGTGCCAAGGTACTCAAATATACCTCCTCTGAATCTAGTGAAGATGAATCTGATGAGGATCTCAAGCCCAGCTACTCTAAACTTTCTAAGGTTGCTGTAACACAACAAAGGGCTTTTGAAAAGGTTCAAAACATGCTAGACAAAAGTGATGATATGTTGGGTGAAGAAATGGATCGCACTAAAGCCACATTTGAAAATCTTGAGACTTGAGTCTAGGTTTGATAACCTTCAAGGTCATCATAACACTCTCTTGTCTCGATCATGAGAAACTTTCTTATGAATTTCTTCAAAGAAAGCAAGATCTTGAGAAGCTAAGAGTGAGTTATGAAGATCTTCGAAGGAGCGCGATTCATTACTTGCTCAACAAATCAGCGCTTCTCAGGAAGAATTTGTTCCTCCATGCTTAAAGTGCATTGAACGTGAATCTGCTAATTCTTCACCTGAATGTTCAAATGCTTCAACTGTTACAAATTCTTCACCTGCTCCTGCTATCACTAATTCCTCATCTGAGGATATTGCTAGTATCACTGACAATGCAGGGCTGAAGGAATTGTACATGACAGGCATGTATAAAAGCCTCAAAGGGCATCAGACTCTTTGTGATGTGCTTAAAAAGCAGATCCTCAATGAAACCCTAGAAAAGAGGGTATTGCCTTTGAGAGGAAACTCAATCCTGATGGAACATATTGGAAGCCTGAGCAGTACCCCAAAACCTCATGGGTTGCTGCAAAGGGACCTCCAATTGATCCATCTAACTTATCTGGCTTTACATGTGAATCTCCTCATTCTTCTGATGAGTCATTTGACTCCAACTATAAACTGTTCAAAAATCAGAATGGTGAAGTATTTGCTAGATATGTTGGCACTAAGCTGCGAGAACGGTTCCCCTATGAAGAAAATCTGGGTTCCCAAGAAATGCCTTGAAAGTCTTGGTGAATGTCCTCATGACACCACACGTGAAGAATAGGAACCCCAGATCAAATTCTTCATATGGAAAAAATTCTTCATATGGATCCAAGTCCTCATACGGACCAAATTCCTCACGTGGATCAAATTCCTCAAAAGAATCAAAGTCCTCATATGATTATCATCGTGCTAACAACTCTGTTTACATGAGGGTAGAGCTAAGGGCTATGAATATGTGCATTATTCTTCAAACCATTATGTTCATAAGTCCTCGAAGAATTTCTCTGCTTATTCATATGCTTACCCTAACCCCTCTTATGTGAAACAAAATGGTTTGGCCTCTATGCCACCATTCTCTTATGGTGCTCGCAGAATGATGAACTCTTTGCCACCCCTTCAGATGTGGGTGGTAAAGAAAAAGAACTAACCTCTTCTGCAGGGTCAGGTCTCGGGCGTGCTTTAACGTCTTAAGAATTTCTTTGGGGACACGACAAACTTGCACTGAAAGGGCCTTGAGCTAATCATGATGAAATGAAAATTCATTTCACACGTCCTCATCTTGTTATATCTGTTTCTTGCTTGATGAAATTTATCGATGATCCTGATATCATATTCTTCACCGATGAAGTATATGAGATCGTAAGTTGCACTAATTCATCTGCGGGATGATCAACCCAAAGCCACTTGAATGGGTCCTCGATAGTGGATGTACAAATCACATGACTGGTGATAAGAATCTATTGATGGATGCTCCCTTATCAACATCACATCTGAAGCATATCATCTTCTTGACAAAGGCAAAAGTCAAGTATTGGGTCTTGGTAAGGTTGCCATCTCTAAGGACATACACATGGACAAAGTCATGCTTGTTGAGTCCTTAGGATACAACCTCATGTCAGTCTCAATGCTATGTGATCTTGATATGGTTGTTGTCTTTGGCAAGTATCGTTGTGTTGTGGTTATGGAAGCTGACCATTCCAAAGTCTTCGAAGGCTTTAGGAGAGGAGACTTGTATATTGTTGATTTCTCTACAGGACCACAACCTGCCACGTGTCTACCTGCAAAAGCTTCAGAAGGCTGGCTATGGCATCGACGACTTGGTCACGCAGGCATGAGGAATTTACTGCACGCTTGCAAAGAAGAAGCATGTCATTGGCATTGAGAATGTCAAATTCCTCAAGGATCACTTATGTGGTGCTGTGAAGCTGGAAAAATGACCAAGGCCAAGCATCCAGTGAAGACTATCATGACCACTACTCGTCCATTGAATTGCTTCACATGGACCTCTTTGGACCTAATCATTACTCAAAGATCGCTAATGATGCATCTCTATATGGTTTTGTCATTGTTGATGATTACTCTCGTTACACATGGGTACACATTGTTACTTACAAACATGAAGTGCGGGAAGTCTTCAAGCGATTTTCCTCGAGGGCTTCAACCAACTTTGGTGTGAAGATCAAGCACATCAGGAGTGACAATGGAACTGAGTTCAAGAATTCTGGTGTTGATGACTATCTTGATGAACTTGGTATTACTCATGAGTTATCTGCTCCTTATACACCTCAGCAAAATGGCGTCGTGGAGCGCAAGAACAGAACTCTCGTTGAGATGGCTCGCACTATGCTTGATGAATACAAAACGCCTTATCGTTTCTGGATTGATGCAATTGATACTGCATGCCACATCATCAACAGAGTATATCTTCACAAATTCTTCAAGAAGACTGCCTATGAACTCCTCAGCGACAAGAAACCCAATGTGAGTTATTTCAAAGTCTTGATTGCCAAATGTTGGATTAGAAATCCTCATCACAATGCTAAATTTGCACGAAAGCACATGAAGGTTTTATGCTTGGTTACGGAAAGGACTCGCACACCTACAAAGTCTTCAACATCGCCCTTCACAAGGTTGTTGAAACTGTAGATGTGCGGTTCGATGAAACTAATGGCTTGCAAAGAGAGCACCTACCTTCTGTGTTAGATGAACCAGCACCTGAGGAGTCCATCAAGTTCAAGGCAACTGAGGATGTCATTCCTACTGAAGAATCTGCTGAAGAATTCATTCCAAGACGCTGAAGAACGTCGAGTGATGCACTGAAGACAATGCTGAAGAAAATGGTCTTGAGGAAAATGATCAAATACCTCGGCGTCAACCAGCTCATCCTCGCGTTGCAAAAGAAGTGCAAGTTGACAAGATCATCGATGACATTGAAGCGCGGAGTCCTCTCACACGCTCAAAAGCTTCACATTTATCTAACTTTTGTGGGCACTATGCTTTTTCTCTATCACAGAGCCCACTAAGGTAGATGAAGCATTCTGGAGCCGAGTGGATTCAGGCCATGCAAGAAGAATTACATCGATTCGAGCTCAACAAAGTGCAGGAACTGGTCAAGCGTCCGAGATCGCCATAAGCATAATATCATTGGCACAAAGTGGATCTACCACAACAAGCAAGATGAAAATGGCCTTGTGGTGAGGAATAAGGCACGACTTGTAGCTCAAGGCTACACAGGTTGAAGGAATTGATTTCGATGAAACTTTTGCACCTGTTGCTAGACTTGAGGCTATTCGCATATTACTTGCTTATGCTAACCATCATGATATCATTTTATATCAAATGGATGTGAAAAGTGCATTCCTCAATGGTAAGCTTGAGGAAGAAGTATATGTTGCTCAACCCCAGGTTTTGAAGATCCAAAGAATCGACAAAGTCTTCAGACTCAATAAGGCTCTATATGGCCTCAAGCAAGCCCCTCGGGCGTGGTATGATACATTGAAGGAATTCTTCGTGAAGAATGGCTTCACACTCGGTTCACTCGACCCTACTCTTTTTACTAAATCTTATGATGGTGAACTGTTTGTGTGCCAAATATACGTTGATGATATTATCTTTGGCTGTACTGACCAACGTTATACTGATGAATTTGCCTATATGATGAGTGAAGAATATCAAATGTCTATGATGGGAGAGTTGAAATTCTTCTTAGGTCTTCAAATCCGTCAACAGCGAAATGGCATATTCATATCTCAGGAGAAATACCTCAAAGATGTCTTGAGGAAATTCGGCATGCAAGATTGCAAAGGCGTCAAAATTCCTATGCCCACAAATGGCCATCTATGCCTTCGATGAAAATGGTATTGACTTGATCACAAGGTATACCGCTCCATGATTGGTTCTTTATTGTACTTATGTGCATCTAGGCCAGATATAATGCTTAGTGTTTGCATGTGTGCCCGATTTCAAGCTGCACGAAGGAATCACACCATAAGGCTGTGAAACATATTCTTTGATATCTAGCTCACACACCAACACTAGGATTATGGTATCCCAAGGGCTCGCTTTTGATCTCATTGGATATTACGACTCGACTATCTTTGGTGATCGTGTGGACCGCAAGTCAACATCTGGCACTTGTCATTTCCTCGGACGATCTTTGGTCTATTGGTCCTCGAAGAAACAGAACTGCGTATCACTGTCTACTGCGGAAGCTGAATACATTGCTGCTGGCTCGTGTTGTGCTCAATTGCTGTGGATGAAGCAAACTCTCAAGGACTATGGCATCAACGTGAAGAATGTGCCTCTCTACTGTGACAATGAGAGTGCCATCAAGATTGCACACAACCCAGTTCAGCACTCGAAGACAAAGCACATTCAAATTCGTCATCATTTTCTTCGTGATCACGTGTTGAAGGGCGACATCTCCATCGAGCACGTGAAGACTGAAGAATAGCTAGCTGATATCTTCACTAAGCCCCTGGATGAGAAGAGATTTAGCAAGTTACGGTGTGAGCTAAATATCTTAGAATCTTCGAATGTTCTTTGAGAAGGACACACATCCTGACACTTATGCAAAATTGATGACTTAGATGTGCAACACATGAAGAAACGTTTTCCTTCAATCAATGAAGAATAACACTCTAAGTGTGAAGAAATTAATGAAGAATTTGATTCTCGAACCCTCGACAATTGTATGCGCGGTGTCTGAAATCATCATTCTTATCTGATTGGGTCAAGCCACCACCAAAGTTGAAAATCTTCAAATTTGGACTTTTGAAATTCTTCAATTTTTTCAAATTCTTCAACTCTGCAAAATCTTCACTGTTTCCGTCGTCTTTCTTCACTGGCTATATATATATATATATATATGAGTTTATGTCCTCTACAGCATTCACTTATGGCTATTTCTTCATGTTGCATTTTTCTGCTAAGTGAATGTGATCGGACCCTTCCCCTCTATGCTATACTCAACCCAATCTATTCACAAATTCTTCATATGCGTTCTATTTGAAACTCGTTCAAAATCTTCACTGTGTCAGCTGAAGAAATTGCGAACGGAACTTTAAAACGGATCTTATCCAAACTTTCAGTTTTGCCGCTCAAACTGTTCCGCATCCCACGATGCATTATCTATTCACCCATGATCGTACACGATCTCCACTACACAGTACATGGGTGACACATGTCGTGAGAAGGAGAATGGTCAGGGGCATGTTCGTCCTAATTCTTCGGGCGATCAGTTTTTCACTGCCTCTATAAATACCCCTCTCTTCCCTTCCTCACTTCTTTTTACTCCGCTCGACCGTTCTCTCTCCCGCTCGAGCTCCTCAAACCCTAGCGCCACCTCTACTCCATCGTCGCCGGCGAGGAAGTGCTTCACTGCCTCGACCTCGTCGCCGTCGTACTCGCGCCGGTTGCGGAAGTCCTCACTCCGCCGCCGCCGTAGCTGTCTTCCTCTGCCAAGTTAGGGCAAGGAAGATCTAACCTGACGAACTACCCATCTGTTCTTCTCAGTTCGTCGTGTTCTTCACTTCGGTTAATTAAAAGTTACTTTTATTACTCGCTTTGATTCTCAACCTTTCCTGAAAATCTTCAAAGGTGTTTATTCTTCAAATCTTCACACATATGAACACCTCACACATCATATGCTCTTGATTCGTTTCTCTAAGCAATGATTTTTCTTCACGATTCCTCAATTGTGTGGATCCTCGATCTATACAACTCTGGAACCTAAAGACAAAGAACGCTTAGTGAAAATCTTCAAGGCACATCCCGTCAAAATCCTCAAAACTTGTTCTTTTTGAAAAACCTTCTGAGAACGCATATGACCTCTCCAAATTCCTCGCAACTATACTCTGTTCACAGGTACAAATGTCTGCTGCTGAATCACTAGGTTCTCATCAACTTAACTCATTTGCAGCGTTCCTCGAAGAAAAACTGCATACTTCTTCAGAGAACTCAATTGTTCAAATTCCTCAACTGAAGAACATGGCACATGGTCAGAAGCCACGAAAGGAGGAAAGAAACCTGAGGTCATGACCGCGTTTGAAATCCACGAGGAAATATATCTTGACTATTGCACACTGATGAAGCCAAATTTGGCAAAGAAAACAAAAATCAGCGCAAGGTGCGCATTCAGAGGATTGAGCGGAGATGGGCACGGGAATGGAGGGAGTATAGATATGTTACTCCAAAGTACATGAAGAAATTCGCACTCAATCCTCCATGCCCAAGAGCTCCATTGGCACCTGGTCAAGTAGCTGATCCCACCAGCATCAAGCGTGGTGAGGACTTTCCTGATGAATGGGCTAAGCGCCAAGCTAAATTGGCAAAACAAGCCAAGGAGGCAGTGAAGAAATTCAATGAGGATTCTGCCACAGCCACTGCTACTGAGGCCTCTGTTAAAACGAGGAAATCTATGCCAAAGAAGCCTGCTCGTAAGCCAAGTGCTTCACCAACAGCGCCCTCACGGCCAACTTCCTCAGCAATGCCCTCACGGCAAATTCCTCATGCTGCTCCTGCTCCACCAAAGTCCTCAACTGCTCCATCAAAGTCTTCAGCTCCTGTGCATCTGGCTTCATGTCAAAGGACTGCTGGATTCTCGATTGCATCTGGTGTCTCAGCAAGTTCTTCAGCTGCACCAATTTCCTCATCAGGTCCCACACTGTTGAAGACCAAAGCTACTCTTGGGACGAGGTCCTCGGCCAATTCAAGAAGAAAAGCAGGTCGCATTCCATGTGCCATCGATGATGAAGCCTCGATGATGAACTTGCGAAATCATCGAGGAGATCGACAAGCAAAGGCCGCTAGAGCCAAAGGCACATTTGTGCCATCGCTTTTGGATCCGAAGAAGATCCTCGACTACATTGATCTACGGCACAAGGACCCTAACACTCCTATGCCTGATTTTCATCTAACTCCTGGTCAAAGTCACATCTTGACCCATTTCATCGCTGAAGAGAAATGGAAATTTGAGAAGGCCAGGCAGATCAAGAAAGCACTGTCTGAAAGGAGAAGCTCTGAAGAAAAATGTTGTCAAGATGACACTGAGGAACTTCTCAAGGTCGGACTGAAATTCAAGACCTCTAAAGACTTTGATGCTTATTATGCTGATTGGCAGGGAGCCAAGGTCAGATTCGTCAACCTGACGAAGAAATTCACCAATGTTGCTGCCCCACCGCAACATGAAATTCCTCAGGCTGAAGCCTCAGCTCAGCCGACTGAAGAACATGCCAGCACCGCTGATGAAATTCAGGCTGCTGAAGAAAATGCTAGTTCCAGGGCTGATGATCCCATTCCAGCCGCTGAAGAAATTGCCAGGGCATCCACTAGTGGTGCGCCTGAAGAAACTGAAGAGATCAGGACAACTGCATCAGTTGCGCCTGAAGAAAATCAACCTGATTCCTCAGCTCCTCCTGCGCCTACATCAACTCAAATTCTTCCTTCTGCCTATGAAGTGAAGAAGACCAAGGCTGCAGAGCGATCTGCAGTGAAGAAAAGGAAGGCATCAGCTGCGTCAAATTCTTCGGCTGCGAAGAAAATGAAGCCAATGACCAGCTCCTTTGAAAATCCAATAGATGCTGTTCCTATTTCATCAATTTCATCAAAGGACCTTTTTACTATTGGTGAAGACTATGTGATCCCAAGCGGATCGATGAAGAAAATCATTCTTCGCCCGTCGAGGCAGATTGATGAAGAAATTGAGGTGGAAGCTCTCCCTCAACGCCAATCATTTCCTCACCTACGCCTCGGTTCACTGGCGATGAGGCTGGTGTTGAGGAAATTGAAGATGAAGATGTGGACATTGGAAGCACAGCGCCAGTAATGGATGATGACTTACGGGATAGTCGGCATCCAAATTCGCCACTCTTCACCCGATTCAACAAATTCCTCGGTCCCTGCACCAGCAGTTCAAGCTGGACTCTGTGCATGAAGAAATTCCAGCCACTAGTGCTTTGAAGAACCTGCTGCTACTGCTGATCCTCGATCCGCACATGAAGAGGAACCAGAAATTCCTCGGCTGAAGCACACGAGATTGTGATTCCAGAGGTCGTGATGCAACTCGCGACACTCCTTGCCAAAGCCAAAGAATCCATTCTCAAGCAAGCGAAGTTCAAGGCTGAAGACTTCTATGGCGAGCATGTTTTCTTCATCGATTACAATCCCTATGACTCTGCTTTCGCATAAGGAAGAGGCGTTTACGGACTGCCGACCAAGCAAATTTCTATTCCTCTGTGCTATTCAACAAGGACAAAATCTTGATCATGCACATATTCCTCATGTGGACATGGAATCTCTGCCGTGCTTGAGCCAGTCCTCGGTGTTCTTTATGATGCGGGACTTACGAATTTCTGCTTGACATCCGTGATTGGAATGAAGAACTCATTCTTGAGTTCTACGCAACGCTGCACATCACGAGCAACTCTGAAGATGTGAACTCATGGGTGTTGGACTGGATGTGCGAAAACACTCACTACAAAGGCACACGCAACTGAATTGCTTCGTGTCCTTCCTATTAGTCCTCCCTTGACAGCAAGACGTTGCCTCTCTGATGACCACTGAGCCGACAAATCACTATATGCAAGTGCTAATGAAGCCATTGAAGCCAGGCAGGCCCCACGAACCAAATTCCTCGTCAAGGAATTACTTTATGTGCCTCGGACTGTCTATCGGATTACAGCGAAGACAATGAGTCCTATCAAAGGCCACGACTCAAATGATGAAGAAGTCATCGGCATCATGAAGAATATGCTTTTCAACATCATTCATGAAGTTCCCATTAACTTCTATGATTTCTTCATGAGGACTCTTGGCGAACATTGCTATGTCACCATTTGAGCTGAAGCCTTATGCGCCTTGGATTATGAGATTCATCAGGGCAAGGTCTTCACTCAGTTACAAAGCTGATACTCTGAACCACGCAGCTACTTGCCTCCAATTGAAGTCCTCAAACGGACAGTTTCCTCAGCTGATGACAAAGGCAAGGCCGCTGCAGTGATAGATGAAGGCATTCGTCCATTGGATGGTCAATTCCGTAAGGCAGCATCTTACTCCACCAATGATGACTATGCCACACATGACTCTGCCGCAAATACCTCGGCCAAAGCAAAATCCTCAAGCTCTGGCACCGGGGTGATGACTGATCGTGAGTTACTCCTCGGTCTTCATCGGAAGGTTGATCGCAATCATAAATGGGTCAAGCGTCGGTTTGGTGCAATTCTTCACAACATGACCTCAACACACAATGCGGTGAAGAAAAACCAGTACTACCTTCATGAAACATTCAACCGCACTTTGGGCTGTTCTTTCTCATGTCTATATATTTGAAGAAGCTGGAGCGATGGGTCTCAAGGAAGAATTTGACTGGTACGCACCTCCGCGAAGAAATTCAAGAGGATCAAGATTCCTCCATTGGTGGCTAGTTCTTATTCTTCATCGCGACAACGATGAAAATGAAGATTTGGACGACACTGCGGCAGGCCCTACTACCACAACCGACCCCGACAACGCTGGCGCTCCTCCATCAACTTGACATTCTTTAGGGGCGTTAGTCCTCAGTTTCGATCCTTTTGGTCATTAGATGACAAAGGGGGAGAAATTTGAGTTCGTCTTCAAGCGGGTCTATTATATGGGCTTATATCATTTTTTTGCTAGGTTACAACTCTCGTTCTTCTGAAACTTTATTGGATCGAGTTGTAATCTTGAACCCGATGGTCTTGTGATACTTTTGTTGCACTAGCTACGATACTTTGGATGCATTTTTCCGCATGCTTATTCCTCATTAATATTATTGCACGCATGCTGAATTGCATCAGGAACCATATTTCATCATGCATTTCAAATTCTTCATATTATATATCAAATGCGTGTATGAATTACAAGATATAGGGGGAGATCTCCATGATTCAAATCTTCAAGTGTGCATTGCCTCGAAAGCAAATTCCTCACTTTGCACATCTTCGGGGAGTTCTTCTATATCTTGCAATCAAATTCCTCAAAATCAGTATTTACACATCATATATTTATCCCCGTTGAAAACTTAACCTATATTGTCATCAATCACCAAAAAGGGGGAGATTGTAAGTGCATCTAGTGCCCCTTAGTGATTTTGGTGTATTGGCGACTTATATGTTAAGGGACTAATGTGTTTATGAGTGTACACAGGTCTATAAGTCTATGAGGAGTTTGATATTCTGAGAGAAAGTCGACCCTAAAAATGAAGTTCTTATTTGAAGACTTTGATATTACGAAGACTTTACGAAGACTTTGAAAGTGAAGAAATTGGTGTGACCTTGAAGACTTGATATTCACTTGAGGAACATGAAGCCTTGAAGACTTTTGTTTTCATAGTTTCATTTTCTCTTTCTTGAGTCATAGGAAACACCGTCTTTGTTAAAGAAATTCGAGGAAATACTAAGGAAAAATTTCCATGTGATGCTCAACTCAAAATCCTACACCTACCAATCCCTTGAGTGAAGCCTTTGGAAATCTCATACAGTTCAGTCAATTTCATCGATGTGAGAGACAATGTTCTTACGGTCGCTGAGGATTTTGTTCTGGCCCGAGGAGTTAGGAATTCGCCAGTCGCGGATTGCCTACACAGCGAGGAACATGATAGCCACGAAGAATTTGAGAGTCAAATTTCCGACCGTTCTTGTCTTCTTGCGCATGACTGTCCCCAAAATATCTTATCCACCTAACGGTCATATTATTGAAGGGCATTTATGTCTTATCATGTCGGGCTGCTCCCTAGGCTATAAATAGCCGCCCCCTACAACCACTAGCTGGTTGGCTGCTCCGAGAGAACTTGACACTTGTCATTTGAGAGCAACCCATCCTCTGAGAACTTTGAGTGAAAATCATCGAGTGAGGAATAACCCAAACCCAAACACCTACAAACCCAAAGTGATTGAGCATTACTGAAGAAATTGATCCTGCGTGGATCCGACGCTTGTTACCTTTGAAGACTGTGCTTCTTCCAGACGGTTAGGCGTCATGGTCTAGAGCATCCAAGAGGAATTGTGGGTCGCCGAGTGACCAAGTCTGTGAAGGTTTGGAAGTCGCTGAAGACTTACCACGAGTGATTGGGCCGAGGTCTGTGTGACCTTAGTTCAAGGAGAATACGGTGAGGACTTGGTGTCTGAGCTGCGTGCTTTCGGTGTTGGGTGTCGGGGACTGTGTGTCCTCGAGTTTAAATACTCAGCCGCTCCAACCAGACGTACAACTGAGACAGCAGTTGGAACTGGTCTACCAAATCATTGTCTTCACCAACCTAACTGGTTCCATTTCCTCAACTCATTCATTTCCTCATTACTGTGTTGATTGTTCATTCATATCTGTGTTTCAAGACTTTGACTGAAGACTTTTTCAATTTCCTCAGTTCAAATTTCTTCAGTCTGTTTGTCTTCATCTTGTGCTATCCTGTGTTTACGCTTTCTGTACTCTTTGATTGTCTTCATTTCATCATGATGACCATGCATGTATTCTGCTATGCTTACTTCTGAGTACTTATTCCGCTGCAAGTAATTCTTCGCTAAGGAATTTCCTCACCGGCAAATTCCTCAGTGAAGAATTCATAAAAATCGCCTATTCACCCCCCCCCTCTAGTCGATATAACGCACTTTCAGCGGCGCCCCCCTTTTTCCTTCTCCTCCTCTCTCCCTTCCTTCCCTCACCTACTCCAACAAGGAAAAGGAGGAGTCCTACTCCCGGTGGGAGTAGGACTCCCCCCCTTGGCGCGCCCTCCTCCTGGCCGGCGGCCTCCCCCCTTGCTCCTTTATATACGGGGTCCGGGGGCACCCTAGGACACACAAGTTGATCTATTGATCTATTCCAGCCGTGTGCGGTGCCCCCCTCCACCATATTCCACCTCAGTCATATCGTAGCGGTGCTTAGGTGAAGCCCTGCGTCGCTAGCAACATCATCACCGTCATCACGGCGTCGTGCTGACGAAACTCTCCCATGAAGCTCTGCTGGATCGGAGTTCGCGGGACGTCATCGAGTTGCACGTGTGCTGAACTCGGAGGTGCTGTACGTTTGGTACTTGGATCGGTCGGATCGTGAAGACATACGACTACATCAACCGTGTTGTGCTAACTCTTCCGCTTTCGGTCTACGAGGGTACGTGGACAACTCTCTCCCCTCTCGTTGCTATGCATCACCATGATCTTGCGTGTGCGTAGGAAATTTTTTGAAATTACTACGTTCCCCAACAATACCACCCTGAGTGGTACTTCCGCCCAGGCGGTACTACCACGCAGTCGTGAGCGCGTGGGGGTTAAGAGCGGGCAGGGGGGTTCCAACTCCCCCATACCCATTCAACTCCTTTTCCCCACGTCGTCGTCTCTCTCTCTCCTGCCCAAGAACGGTGCCGGAGGACCTCGCCTGATCTCCGTCTCCGACCACTCTTCTCGCATTCCGACCGGTGGGATCGATCCTCACCTCGCCCTCTTGCCATGGAACAAGGTTTCTCCCCAAATCCCTCCCTTTTTGCCCTCTATTTGCCTCGTTGCTTTCTCTCTAGGTTTGGGGAGATGCATGTTGTTCTTGAGATTTTAGGCCAAATCTTTGCAAGTGTAGGGTGTAGGAGAGTAGTAATGCAGTAGAGATGCTATTTGGTATGTTGCTACTCAGTAGTTTTGATCAACCGTAGTACTGCTCCCTTGTTGCGGCTGTACCTAGATCTGATTCGTTTCGGATCTGCCCCGAGCGGTACTACCGCACTTCCCGTACGGTACTACCGCTATGGCCGCGTTCGCCTCGTACGGTACTACCGCTCCTCCGGAGCGGTACTACCGTGCCATCCCGGCGCAGTACTACCGCGGCTAGAGCAGCAGTAAAAGGTTTACTTCCGCATCATGGAGCAGTACTACCGTTGACTTCAAACCCTCCTCGTGGCCACTACCCAATGCTATTTCTACGTGTTTCACTTATTTTTGCTGTGGTCTTTGCATTGATCCTTCTCATTTCTCTTGTGTGTTCGTGTGGTGTGTGTCATAGGTGGTGGCTCCGGTTTCAATGTTCGTCGTTCGAATCCCGTCCACGACATGGGCTCGAAGCGCCTGCCCAACCAAGATGAGGCTCCATAGGGCTCCAATGCCCCCCAACGCAGAACCAAGACCACCGCCACCAAGACCAGGGAGCCATCAATGGGCATGGATGAGATACCACTAGCTGAGTTTGTCACTCGAAGGAAGATCAACCCTTATGTGTATCCCCGTGCAAACTTCAGAGGGAATGATTTGTTCTGGACCAAGCAGCGGAATCTTATCTATCTGATGTGATCAAGGCCAAGAAGAACATCTACGTGGACGTGCACTGGATTGATATGGTTCATATGAGACAGGATAAACACCGGGACTACTTTGGTGAGGCTTTGGACCTGGTGGAGTGATACGTCTCCAACATATCTATAATTTTTTATTCTTACATGCTATTATATTATCTGTTTTGGATGTTTAATGGGCTTTAATACACCTTTTTATATTATTTTTGGGACTAACCTATTAACCGGAAGCCCAGTGCAAATTGTTGTTTTTTTGCCTATTTCAGTGTTTCGCAGAAAAGGAATATCAAACGAAATCCAAACGGAATGAAACCTTCGCGAGGATCGTTTTTTGAACAAACGCAATCCAAGAGACTTGGAGTGGATGTCAAGGAAGCAACGAGGCGGCCACGAGATAGGGAGGCGCGCCCCCACCCTCGTGGGCCCCTCGTGGCTCCACCGACCTACTTCTTTCGCCTATATATACTCATATACCCTGAAAACATCCAAGAGCACCACGAAACCCTATTTCCACCGCCGCAACCTTCTGTACCTGTGAGATCCCATCTTGGGGCCTTTTCCGGCGCTCTGCCGGAGGGGGAATCGATCATGGAGGGCTTCTACATCAACACCATAGCCTCTCCGATGATGTGTGAGTAGTTTACCATAGACCTTCGGGTCCATAGTTATTAGCTAGATGGCTTCTTCTCTCTCTTTGGATCTCAATACATAATACTCCTCGATTCTCATGGAGATCTATTCGATGTAACTCTTTTTGCGGTGTGTTTGTCGAGATCCGATGAATCGTGGGTTTATGATCAAGATTATCTATGAACAATATTTGATTCTTCTCTGAATTCTTATATGCATGATTTGATAACTTTGCAAGTCTCTTCGAATTATCAGCTTGTTTTGGCTTACTAGATTGATCTTTCTTGTCATGGGAGAAGTGCTTAGTTTTGGGTTTTAATTTTGCGGTGTCCTTTCCCAGTGACAACAGGGGCAGCAAGGCACGTATTGTATTGTTGTCATCGAGGATAAAAAGATGGGGTTTATATCATATTGCTTGAGTTTATCCCTCTACATCATGTCATCTTGCCTAATGCGTTACTCCGTTCTTATGAACTTAATACTCTAGATGCATGTTGAATAGCGGTCGATGTGTGAAGTAATAATAGTAGATGCAGAATCGTTTCGGTCTACTTGTCACAGACGTGATGCATATATACATGATCATGCCTAGATATCTATCTATCTATATCTATACCATATACCATACCATACCTACCTATACTAATTATGGACTCCCAATAAATTATCACGTTAATTAAAAATTATGAGCCGTTGATCTGGTGGGACCGAGTTATTACGGTGTTGATTTAACCCCGTAGAAATCCCATGTTAATTGAAAAAGAAAAATTACTAACCATTTATTTTGCGGGACCATGTTGTTGCCGTACAGATCTAACATACTCATGAGTTGTGAAACGTACAGACCAGGGACTCAATTATCCTCAAGGAATCAAATCCCAACTCTTCTTAGAAAAATAAAATTAAATCCCAACCCGATTGGCCATAACCTCCGTGGTTATTATCATGGCAGGCAAGTCCTCTCCCTCACGCATTATCTTCCTCCTCTCTTCGCAACTCAAGATTATTCTTTTCATCTGCTGGCGCCGAGTTAGATCAGGCAGTAAATCACACATTAGCCTCCCGGTGCTATCAACATCTTCTTTGCGTGTTCCTTTTTATCTCGGAAAAGCAAGATCGACAAGCAGATGATGACTTGCTGGTTGCCGTCAGCAGGATCTGTCGTCGTGAGCTCCGCTTCTTGAAGGATGGTGTTGCCGCTGAGCCGTGGACATGGTGCGTGTATATGGCACCAACATCGATATCCAAAACAATAAGGTGTGCATCAAGGGCGATGTCTAGTGATAGCCACGTGGGCAGGAGGGGTTGGGCGCTCGCCGCACCCACATCGCGCGAGGATTTCTCCCCCAGATACAACCTTTCCTGGCGTTCGCACGCAACCTCCTCGTCTCCCTCGCCCTTGCCTCTGCTCCGCCCCCCCACCCCCCCCCCCCCCGGCCTCACCGCAGAAGTCCGCCCGGGCGACTCTCTCGTAGCCAAGCTCGAGCCCCCGCCGTCCCCTCCTCCTGGACCGCCTCTCCTCTCCTCTGAAGAAGGAGCACGGGCCCGCTGCTACGCCGCCATCGCCATCGTCCTGCCTGATCTGAGGCGCGAGTGGGAGGAGAAGGGGACGCACCCTCGTCCTCAGCCCGCCATCGACGTCGTCCTGCTGGATCTGATTTGGTTTTGTTCTTCCTATAAGGTATGAGGTTACTCCTTCCCCAGCCACCTTCTTGTGCCATGGCCAAATTAATTTGGTTAATCTAGGCTTGGGTTTGATGTATTCTGCAGCTTCATGCCGATAACTGATAATGCATCGTTTCTTGAAATGTACACAGAGAGCAAAAGTGCCACTGTAGAAGTTTTCTTGAAAACATCTGGCTACTTGGATTGCGCAATCAAGTGCTCTAACATATACCATCAGAGTTAAGGTAATCTACTTTTAAGCAGCTCGCCAGATAAGCTGAAGCTTTTTCTTTCCACATTTTAAAATATAAGGAGGATGAACTCTTTCTGAACTTGGTTATGGAGTATGTGCGGATGTGCCTGAGACTGTCCATTGTGTTGTCAAGCATGACAACAAGATGAACCCGCTAATCTATGTGAAGCTGTATACACACCACGTAGTGTTTCTATATTTTCTTGGATAATTTTTAGTGATACTGCATTTACTTAAACGTATGCTAATCCAATATATTTTTTGGCAGATATGTAGGGCTCTGGCTTACATTAATGGCAACATTGGAGTTTGCCACAAAATCTTCTGGTATGCTGAAAAATTACTCATGTCCTGTTGGTCTCAAAATCAAACACAAATTAGAAAGAGTTAGGAAATAAGCAGATATATCTCATATTTGGAAACAGTGACAACAACTTTATCCATCAATTTGCAATTTGCTATCAGCTCGTGCACAGAATCATGTTCCCGCTCTGATGTTTGAAATTCACAATTGGCACTGTTGTTGAAGCTAACTCATTGATTTACAAGGGTCATGGATGGAAGATTTGTTATTTGATGGACGTAGTCAGCAAACAACTGGATTTCATGTAAGTTTCTTCATCAGATATTCACTTGAATATTGTTATCGAACTGTGTCACGGAGCGGTCGTGAGGTTCACAACTCTCGTCATCTCTTATCTTGCGTTTTTCTATCTCGCTGTCTAATGCGTTGGTCAGACTCTAATTAGATGCATTAGTGATATTCTTTTGAAGCATCACTACTGATGCTTTAGAAGCATGCCAATCACGATTTGTCAAAATGACAGGCTGAATGTGGTATGTGTATTAGTAATGCCTCTTTCGATTTTCACATAGAGTAATTCCGATTAGTTACACCTTTGCACTTTCCTAGATTGCCCCCTCGCTTATTTTATGAAATTTCTATCGATTCAGCTCTTTGTTGCATAATAATTTCTGTAAAACGGTTTACACAGATTTTAATTGAGCAAATAAAGCTGCAGGTCCAGAAAAAACAATAGAAGATAATAAGATTTGTCATAATAATTTTTGTTTTATAAAAGTGCTTACAGAAACGAGAATATAACTAGAGGTAATAGAAGATATAAGCTATAAAACCTCCATCGCCTAATAAAGGAGCCTCCACTTACAGTTTTTTGTATTCTGATTCGGTTGAGATACAATGATTGTTAGTTCACCTGCCGACGTGTGATTCAGTGTAGGGGTAAAGCAACAATGGCGGAATTATGAATTTAATGCACTGATTCATAGCCCATTCTTTCTTGTTTAGTAGTTTATTTCAAGAGTGCAGGTCATTTTGGATATGCTGGATGAATATCTCTCTTATTGTACTGAATTTTGTTGGTGCAAATCTTGTTACAAAGGCAGGTTCAGAGATTGCATTAGTCATTAGCTTCATGCATTAGTTCAGAAGGTTAGCTCGTACGTGCACGTGACTGCAACGTGTGAATCTGGCGCTAAGTAGTTGATTCCTAGCTGAATAATAGGGCATGCAGCGTGAGTTTGTTCACGACTTGGCGTAGTATACTTGGACTTTCTGTTAGATAGCTAGGCTACATAAGCGGATCGTGGGATGGCACGACTGCATGTTTGCGTGATGGCAACACCACGACGATCGGGTGGACGTGGGATGGCACGACCGACTTACCTGTTCTGAACTGGTTTTACGTTTCAGTTCTGTTAGCGCATAATAAGAGAAGAAAGAAAGAAAAGGGGCAAGCAGTTGGGCCTCGCAAAAAATCAGTGTTCGTCTTCCCTTCTCCTTCGTTCGTCTCCACCGCTCGCTTGTGTAGCCTCGCGCCTTGATCCAACACTTGGTATTCAGAGCCTGGTTGTGGCGGAGGCGAATCGGCGGCGGTGTGTAGCGATGGGAGATCAGTCACCGACGAAGAAGCGGCGCTGGTGGCGGCGGAAAGTACACGCCCGCCGAGCAAGAGGCTCGAGCCAGCGACTCGGCGATGGGATGGTCGTCATGGCCGCGCCCGGCGAGGAGCGTCGAGTGCCGATTCAGTACCCCGGTGACTGAAAGCAATTATCGGTTGTGGGCGGCGAAGATGAAGATCATCCTCAAGCCAATGGGCGTGTGGTCGGCGATCACCGGAGAAAGGCGTCGATGAGGCCAAGGACCAGGGAGCCATGGCTGCTATCTCGCGATCGGTTCCCGGCAGCGTGATGATGTCGATCATGGAATACGAAGTCGGCGAAGGAGGCTTGGGAGGCCATCCGCACCATGCGTGCTCGGTGATGAGCGCGTTGTGCGAGCACGCATCGATCACCTCACAAGGCGTTTTGGCGCTGACCATGGAAAAAGGAGGTGAAGACGTCGGTGCATTCGGGAGCCCGGCTCACCGCGCTTCGTCGGAGAAATTCGGCGCTTGGCGAGAACTTGCGAGAACACGCCGTTGTCAGCGGCTGTTCGCGGCGGTCCCGGATCGCTTCCTGCCGATAATCGGAGACGATCGAGCAATGGGGCGACGTCAAGAAGATGTCGGTCGTCGAGGCCATTAGGCGGCTGAGGCGTTCGAGGAGAAACGAGTCGGGCGGCGCCAAGATCGTGGCGACCACGGCGAGAAGTTGATGTTGGTCTCACGTGCGCAGCTGGAGGCACTGGTCCGGGAAGAAAAGAAGAAAGGAGAGGGCTCCAGCAACGGTGGCAAGGACGGCGATGGGCGTGGCGGTGGCCGCGGCCGAGATGACGACAAGAAAAAGCCCCGCGGCAAGTTTGACAAGTCGAAGATTACCTGCTTGAGTGCGGGAGAAAGGACACTTCAAGTCCGAGTGTGAGGCGTTGAAGAAAGAGAAGGCGCTCCTTGCGGCTGCCGGCGTCGACTCTGAGCGGGGCTGCTGATGGCGGTGGCATGTGAGCTTATGCAGGCGGAGAAGCACGTCCACGGACGCCGTGGAGCCAGAAGGTATCAAGGTGAAGGAGGTGCCGCCCCTTAGCTGTGGAGGCTGAGTTGGAGGCTGCCACAGCCGAGGCTGGCTGACTCTGGCGGGGGAGCTGGCAGCGGCGAATCTGAAACTGCATGCCATGTCCGGTGTGTACTTGGACCTGTGGCGTTGGTGCATGCTAGTGAGGAGAAGGCAAAGTTCACGGAGGTGCAGCGCTTGATCTGTGATGAGAGCAGCGGCTCCGGTATCTGATGATACATCTGCTGCAGCACCCGTTCAAGTCAAGGCGGAGCCGACCATAGGGAGTGCAGGAACATGGCGATGAACGCCATATAGCGGACAGGGTGCCCATGACAGCTGAGGTGGCGTTACGGTCTTGGCACCGGCGGCGCGACACCGCCATGACTACACTCGGCATGGAGAAACCGGAGTGGAGCTCAATGGTAAGAAGTCCCATCTTGAAATGATGCAGATCACGGATGAAGCAAGTGAACTTGAAGAAAGGCAAGGACTTCCTCTTGCTGAATGAGGAGAGCGTTAAGCCTTTGCTGAGCATGGATGGATCGGTTGATGCATGGTGGCTTGATAGTGGTGCTAGCAATCACATGACAGGCTCACGGGCAAATTCAAGGAGATAGATGAAAGCATCCGTGGGCGTGTGAAGCTTGGAGATGGGTCTACAGCTCTTATTGAAGGAAAAGGTTCAGTCCTTGTTGAATGCAAGAGTGGTGAGCAGCTGCATCCGACCGAGGTATACTTTGTACCAAGTTTATGCGATAACATAATCAGTCTTGGAAAGCTCTCGAGGATGGAAATAGAGTAGTGCTAGATGATACATTCATGTGGATTAGAGACAGGTTTGGGAAGGTGCAGATGAAGGTAAAAAGAGCACACAACCGACTATACAAGGTGCTGCTCAAGACATCAGGTGGGGTTGTGCACAGGTCAACAAGGAAGCCATGTCTGAAGTCCAGCAGCAACAACGGAGATGCGAGATTGAGCGGCATGAAGGTTTGAAATGCATAAAGAAACATGTTGAGTAACAAGATTAGGGAGGTGATTGTTGGTGCAAATCTTGTTACAAAGGCAGGTTCAGAGATTGCATTAGTCATTAGCTTCATGCATTAGTTCAGAAGGTTAGCTAAATGCGCACGTGCGTGACTGCAGCGATGTGAATCTGGCGCTAAGTAGTTGATTCCTAGCTGAATAATAGGGCATGCAGCGTGAGTTTGTTCACGACTTGGCGTAGTATACTTGGACTTTCTGTTAGATAGCTAGGCTACCGCAAGCGGATCGTGGGATGGCACGATTGCATGTTTGCGTGATGGCAACACCACGACGATCGAATTGGGCGATGGGATGGCACGACCGACTTACCTGTTACGAACTGGTTTTACGTTTGATTACATTGGCGCATAATAAGAAGAAGAAAGAAAGAAAAGGGCAAGCAGTTGGGCCTCGCAAAAAAATCAGTGTTCGTCTTCCCTTCTCCTTCATTCGTCTCCACCGCTCGCTTGTGTAGCCTCGCGCCGATCCAACACTTGGTATTCAGATGCGGTTGTGGCCGGAGGCGAATCGGCGGTGGTGTGTAGCGATGGGAGATCAGTCACCGACGAAGAGCGACGCTGGTGGCGGCGGAAAGTACACGCCCGCCGAGCAAGAGGCTCGGAGCCAGCGGCTCCGGCGATGGGATGGTCGTCATGGCCGCACCGACGAGGAGCGTCGGAGTGCCGATTCAGTACCCCCAGCTGACTGAAAGCAATTATCAGTTGTGGGCGGCGAAGATGAAGATCATCCTCAAGCCAATGGGCGTGTGGTCGGCGATCACCGGAGAAGACGTCGATGAGGCCAAGGACCAGAAAGCCATGGCTGCTATCTCGCAGTCGGTTCCCGATGACGTGATGATGTCGATCGTGGAATACGAGTCGGCGAAGGAGGCTTGGGAGGCCACCCGCACCATGCGTATCGGTGATGAGCGCGTTGTGCGAGCGCATCAGTCACCTCACAAGGCGTTTTGAGCGCCTGACCATGGAAGGAGGTGAAGACGTCGGTGCATTCGGGCGCCGGCTCACCGCGCTCGTCGGAGAAATTCGAGCGCTTGGCGAGAACTTGCAGGAGCACGCCGTTGTCAAGCGGCTGTTCGCGGCGGTCCCGGATCGCTTCCTGCCGATAATCGGGACGATCGAGCAATGGGGCGACGTCAAGAAGATGTCGGTCGTCGAGGCCATTGGGCGGCTGAGGGCGTTCGAGGAGAACGAGTCCGGGCGGCGCCAAGATCGTGGCGACGACGGCGAGAAGTTGATGTTGGTCTCACGTGCGCAGCTGGAGGCACTGGTCCGGGAAGAAAAGAAGAAAGGAGAGGGCTCCAGCAACGGTGGCAAGGACGGCGATGGGCGTGGCGGTGGCAGCGGCGAGATGACGACAAGAAAAAGCCCAGCGGCAAGTTTGACAAGTCGAAGATTACCTGCTTCGAGTGCGGGAGAAAAGGACACTTCAAGTCCGAGTGTGAGGCGTTGAAGAAAGAGAAGGCGCTCCTTGCAGCTGCCGGCGTCGACTCTGAGCCGGGCTGCTGATGGCGGTGGCATGTGAGCTTATGCAGGCGGAGAAGCACGTCACGGACGCCGTGGAGCGAAGGTATCAAGGTGAAGGAGGTGCTCGCCCCTTAGCTGTGGAGGCTGAGTTGGAGGCTGCCACGGCCGAGGCTGGCTGACTCTGGCAGGGAGCTGGCCGCGAATGCGAAACTGCATGCCATGTCCGGTGTGTCTTGGACACGGTGAGGCGTTGGTGCATGCTAGTGAGGAGAAGGCAAAGTTCCTGGAGGTGCAGCGCTTGATCTGTGATGAGAACGCGCGGCTCCGGTATCTGGTGATGCATACTGCTGCAGCACCCGTTCAAGTCAAGGCGGAGCCGGCCATAGGGAGTGCAGGAACCGCGGTAGCAACGCCGCAATCGGACAGGGTGCCCATGACAGCTGAGGTGACGTTACCAGTACTGGCACCGGCGAGCGCGACACCGGCCATGACTACACTCGGCATGGAGAAACCGGGAGTGGAGCTCAATGGTAAGAAGTCCCATACTGAAATGATGCAGATCACGGATGAAGCAAGTGAACTTCTGAAGAAAGGCAAGGACTTCCTCTTGCTGAATGAGGAGAACGTTAAGCCTTTCTTGAGCATGGATGGATCAGTTGATGCATGGTGGCTTGATAGTGGTGCTAGCAATCACATGACAGGCTCACGGGGCAAATTCAAGGAGATAGATGAAAGCATCCGTGGACGTGTGAAGCTTGGAGATGGGTCTACAGCTCTTATTGAAGGAAAAGGTTCAGTCCTTGTTGAATGCAAGAGTGGTGAGCAGCTGCATCTGACCGAGGTATACTTTGTACCAAGTTTATGCGGTAACATAATCAGTCTTGGAAAGCTCTCAGAGGATGGAAATAGAGTAGTGCTAGATGATACATTCATGTGGATTAGAGACAGGTTTGGGAAGGTGCAGATGAAGGTAAAAAGAGCACACAACCGACTATACAAGGTGCTGCTCAAGACATCAGCTGGGGTTGTGCACAGGTCAACAAGGAAGCCATGTCTGAAGTCCAGCAACAGCGGAGATGCCGAGATTGAGCGGCATGAAGGTTTGGTACGCAAAGAAACATGTTGAGTAACAAGATTAGGGAGGTGATTGTTGGTGCAAATCTTGTTACAAAGGCAGGTTCAGAGATTGCATTAGTCATTAGCTTCATGCATTAGTTCAGAAGGTTAGCTAAATGCGTGCGTGACTGCAACGTGTGAATCTGGCGCTAAGTAGTTGATTCCTAGCTGAATAATAGGGCATGCAGCGTGAGTTTGTTCACGACTTGGCGTAGTATACTTGGACTTTCTGTTAGATAGCTAGGCTACCGCAAGCGGATCGTGGGATGGCACGACTGCATGTTTGCGTGATGGCAACACCACGACGATCGAATTGGGCGTGGGATGGCACGACCGACTTACCTGTTACGAACTGGTTTTACGTTTGATTCTGTTAGCGCATAATAAGAGAAGAAAGAAAGAAAAGGGCAAGCAGTTGGGCCTCGCAAAAATCAGTGTTCGTCTTCCCTTCTCCTTCATTCGTCTCCACCGCCGCTTGTGTAGCCTCGCGCCTTCGATCCAACACTTGGTATTGAGTCTGGTTGTGGCGGAGGCGAATCGGTGATGGTGTGTAGCGATGGGAGATCGATCACCGACGAAGAGCGACGCTGGTGGCGGCGGAAAGTACACGCCCGCCGAGCAAGAGGCTCGGAGCCAGCGGCTCCGGCGATGGGATGGTCGTCATGGCCGCACCGACGAGGAGCGTCGGAGTGCCGATTCAGTACCCCGGTGGCCCGAAAGCAATTATCGGTTGTGGCGGCGAAGATGAAGATCATCCTCAAGCCAATGGGCGTGTGGTCGGCGATCACCGGAGAAGGCGTCGATGAGGCCAAGGACGAAAGCCATGGCTGCTATCTCGCGATCGGTTCCCGATGGCGTGATGATGTCGATCGTGGAATACGAGTCGGCGAAGGAGGCTTGGGAGGCCACCCGCACCATGCGTATCGGTGATGAGCGCGTTGTGCGAGCGCGCATCGATCACCTCACAAGGCGTTTTGAGCGCCCGTCCATGGAAGGAGGTGAAGATGTCGGTGCATTCGGCGCGGCTCACCGCGCTTCGTCGGAGAAATTCGGCGCTTGGCGAGAACTTGCAGGAGCACGCCGTTGTCAAGCGGCTGTTCGCGGCGGTCCCGGATCGCTTCCTGCCGATAATCGGACGATCGAGCAATGGGGCGACGTCAAGAAGATGTCGGTCGTCGAGGCCATTGGGCGGCTGAGGGCGTTCGAGGAGAACGAGTCCGGACGGCGCCAAGATCGTGGCGACGACGGCGAGAAGTTGATGTTGGTCTCACGTGCGCAGCTGGAGGCACTGGTCCGGGAAGAAAAGAAGAAAGGAGAGGGCTCCAGCAACGGTGGCAAGGACGGCGATGGGCGTGGCGGTGGCCGCGGCCGAGATGACGACAAGAAAAAGCCCCGCGGCAAGTTTGACAAGTCGAAGATTACCTGCTTCGAGTGCGGGGAGAAAGGACACTTCAAGTCCGAGTGTGAGGCGTTGAAGAAAGAGAAGGCGCTCCTTGCAGCTGCCGACGTCGACTACGAGCCGGGGCTGCTGATGGCGGTGGCATGTGAGCTTGTACAGGGGGCGGAGAAGCACGTCACGGACGCCGTGGAGCCAGAAGGTATCAAGGTGAAGGAGGTGCTTCGCCCCTTAGCTGTGGAGGCTGAGTTGGAGGCTGCCACAGCCGAGGCTGAGCGGCTACGCGGGGAGCTGGCCGCGGCGAATGCGAAACTGCATGCCATGTCCGGTGTGTACTGGACACAGGCTGAGGCGTTGGTGCATGCTAGTGAGGAGAAGGCAAAGTTCCTGGAGGTGCAGCGCTTGATCTGTGATGAGAACGCGCGGCTCCGGTATCTGGTGATGCATACTGCTGCAGCACCCGTTCAAGTCAAGGCGGAGCCGACCATAGGGAGTCTGAGGAACGCATGGCAAGAACGCCATAGCGGACAGGGTGCCCATGACAGGTGAGGTGGCGTTACCGATCTTGGCACCGTGAAGCGCGACACCGCCATGACTACACTCGGCATGGAGAAACCGGGAGTGGAGCTCAATGGTAAGAAGTCCCATACTGAAATGATGCAGATCACGGATGAAGCAAGTGAACTTACGAAGAAAGGCAAGGACTTCCTCTTGCTGAATGAGGAGAAGCGTTAAGCCTTTGCTGAGCATGGATGGATCAGTTGATGCATGGTGGCTTGATAGTGGTGCTAGCAATCACATGACAGGCTCACGGGCAAATTCAAGGAGATAGATGAAAGCATCCGTGGGCGTGTGAAGCTTGGAGATGGGTCTACAGCTCTTATTGAAGGAAAAGGTTCAGTCCTTGTTGAATGCAAGAGTGGTGAGCAGCTGCATCGACCGAGGTATACTTTGTACCAAGTTTATGCGGTAACATAATCAGTCTTGGAAAGCTCTCGGAGGATGGAAATAGAGTAGTGCTAGATGATACATTCATGTGGATTAGAGACAGGTTTGGGAAGGTGCAGATGAAGGTAAAAAGAGCACACAACCGACTATACAAGGTGCTGCTCAAGACATCGGTGGGGTTGGGCACAGGTCAACAAGGAAGCCATGTGCGAAGTCCAAGAAGCAGAACGGAGATGCCGAGATTGAGCCGGCATGAAGGTTTGGTACGCAAAGAAACATGTTGAGTAACAAGATTAGGGAGGTGATTGTTGGTGCAAATCTTGTTACAAAGGCAGGTTCAGAGATTGCATTAGTCATTAGCTTCATGCATTAGTTCAGAAGGTTAGCTAAATGCGTGCGTGACTGCAACGTGTGAATCTGGCGCTAAGTAGTTGATTCCTAGCTGAATAATAGGGCATGCAGCGTGAGTTTGTTCCGCGACTTGGCGTAGTATACTTGGACTTTCTGTTAGATAGCTAGGCTACATAAGCGGATCGTGGGATGGCACGACTGCATGTTTGCGTGATGGCAACACCACGACGATCGGGTGGGCGTGGGATGGCACGACCGACTTACCTGTTCTGAACTGGTTTTACGTTTCAGTTCTGTTAGCGCATAATAAGAGAAGAAAGAAAGAAAAGGGGCAAGCAGTTGGGCCTCGCAAAAAATCAGTGTTCGTCTTCCCTTCTCCTTCATTCGTCTCCACCGCTCGCTTGTGTAGCCTCGCGCCTTCGATCCAACACTTGGTATTCAGAGTCTGGTTGTGGCCGGAGGCGAATCGGCGGTGGTGTGTAGCGATGGGAGATCAGTCACCGACGAAGAGCGACGCTGGTGGCGGCGGAAAGTACACGCCCGCCGAGCAAGAGGCTCGGAGCCAGCGGCTCCGGCGATGGGAGGGTCGTCATGGCCGCACCGGCGAGGCGTCGGAGTGCCGATTCAGTACCCCGGTGGCCGAAAAGCAATTATCAGTTGTGGCGGCGAAGATGAAGATCATCCTCAAGCCAATGGGCGTGTGGTCGGCGATCACCGGAGAAGACGTCGATGAGGCCAAGGACCAGAAAGCCATGGCTGCTATCTCATGATCGGTTCCCGATGGCGTGATGATGTCGATCGTGGAATACGAGTCGGCGAAGGAGGCTTGGGAGGCCACCCGCACCATGCGTGCTCGGTGATGAGCGCGTTGTGCGAGCCGCATCGATCACCTCACAAAGGCGTTTTGAGCGCCTGTCCATGGAAGGAGGTGAAGATGTCGGTGCATTGAGCGCCCGGCTCACCGCGCTTCGTCGGAGAAATTCGGCGCTTGGCGAGAACTTGCAGGAGCACGCCGTTGTCAAGCGGCTGTTCGCGGCGGTCCCGGATCGCTTCCTGCCGATAATCGGACGATCGAGCACTGGGGCGACGTCAAGAAGATGTCGGTCGTCGAGGCCATTGGGCGGCTGAGGGCGTTCGAGGAGAACGAGTCCGGGCGGCGCCAAGATCGTGGCGACCACGGCGAGAAGTTGATGTTGGTCTCACGTGCGCAGCTGGAGGCACTGGTCCGGGAAGAAAAGAAGAAAGGAGAGGGCTCCAGCAACGGTGGCAAGGACGGCGATGGGCGTGGCGGTGGCCGCGGCCGAGATGACGACAAGAAAAAGCCCCGCGGCAAGTTTGACAAGTCGAAGATTACCTGCTTCGAGTGCGGGGAGAAAGGACACTTCAAGTCCGAGTGTGAGGCGTTGAAGAAAGAGAAGGCGCTCCTTGCAGCTGCCGACGTCGACTACGAGCCGGGGCTGCTGATGGCGGTGGCATGTGAGCTTGTACAGGGGGCGGAGAAGCACGCGTCCGCAGACGCCCGTGGAGCGAAGGTATCAAGGTGAAGGAGGTGCTTCGCCCCTTAGCTGTGGAGGCTGAGTTGGAGGCTGCCACAGCCGAGGCTGAGCGGCTACGCGGGGAGCTGGCCGCGGCGAATGCGAAACTGCATGCCATGTCCGATGTGTACTGGACACAGGCTGAGGCGTTGGTGCATGCTAGTGAGGAGAAGGCAAAGTTCCTGGAGGTGCCGCGCTTGATGCATGGCGAGAACGCGGCTCCGGTATCTGGTGATGCATCCGCTGCAGCACCCGTTCAAATCAAGGCGGAGCCGCCATAGGGAGTGCAGGAACTGCATGGCAGAACGCCGCCATAGCGGACAGGGTGCCCATGACAGCTGAGGTGACGTTACCGGTACTGGCACCGGCGAGCGCGACACCGGCCATGACTACACTCGGCATGGAGAAACCGGGAGTGGAGCTCAATGGTAAGAAGTCCCATACTGAAATGATGCAGATCACGGATGAAGCAAGTGAACTTCTGAAGAAAGGCAAGGACTTCCTCTTGCTGAATGAGGAGAACGTTAAGCCTTTGCTGAGCATGGATGGATCAGTTGATGCATGGTGGCTTGATAGTGGTGCTAGCAATCACATGACAGGCTCACGGGGCAAATTCAAGGAGATAGATGAAAGCATCCGTGGACGTGTGAAGCTTGGAGATGGGTCTACAGCTCTTATTGAAGGAAAAGGTTCAGTCCTTGTTGAATGTAAGAGTGGTGAGCAGCTGCATCTGACCGAGGTATACTTTGTACCAAGTTTATGCGGTAACATAATCAGTCTTGGAAAGCTCTCAGAGGATGGAAATAGAGTAGTGCTAGATGATACATTCATGTGGATTAGAGACAGGTTTGGGAAGGTGCAGATGAAGGTAAAAAGAGCACACAACCGACTATACAAGGTGCTGCTCAAGACATCAGCTGGGGTTGTGCACAGGTCAACAAGGAAGCCATGTCTGAAGTCCAGCAGCAGCAACGGAGATGCCGAGATTGAGCCGGCATGAAGGTTTGGTACGCAAAGAAACATGTTGAGTAACAAGATTAGGGAGGTGATTGTTGGTGCAAATCTTGTTACAAAGGCAGGTTCAGAGATTGCATTAGTCATTAGCTTCATGCATTAGTTCAGAAGGTTAGCTAAATGCGTGTGCGTGACTGCAGCGATGTGAATCTGGCGCTAAGTAGTTGATTCCTAGCTGAATAATAGGGCATGCAGCGTGAGTTTGTTCACGACTTGGCGTAGTATACTTGGACTTTCTGTTAGATAGCTAGGCTACATAAGCGGATCGTGGGATGGCACGACTGCATGTTTGCGTGATGGCAACACCACGACGATCGGGTGGACGTGGGATGGCACGACCGACTTACCTGTTCTGAACTGGTTTTACGTTTCAGTTCTGTTAGCGCATAATAAGAGAAGAAAGAAAGAAAAGGGGCAAGCAGTTGGGCCTCGCAAAAAATCAGTGTTCGTCTTCCCTTCTCCTTCGTTCGTCTCCACCGCTTGCTTGTGTAGCCTCGCGCCTTCGATCCAACAAATTTTACTTGCTAACCAAGATGCCTTTTCTGCATTGTTACATATTGATAATCCTAGGGATTCCACCATTAGCAAAATTTCACATATATACTCACTATAAGTGTTCACTACATCTTTAACTGTTCATAGAAGGGTGGTTAGAGATCTGGCATAAATAGTATTCATTGCAAGATTACGTGAAGTACTAATATTCCAATACACGCCAGTATAAGTAAAGATCTGTTAAGTGCATACCTCGGTGACATTGACAGTGCAAGTATTTTTACATATCTCTTTTGTGGTTATTTGATTAGCCGATTGATAAGCATGTTATGGACCATGGAATATATATGGTACAAGCCTACAAAAGCTAACAGCTTATCTAGCCTCGAATCTAGAAGTGTGGCATGCCTTACTTAGAGGGAGAGTTAGTGAAAATTTCAACAAGAAAATTTTGGCTATTTGTTGTTCTCTATGATTGAAGGCAACTGGTACAGTTACCCCGTAACTAGTGAATCATGGTAAGATTTTTTTAATCTATACGGTTGAAAGGTAATTTTTAGCAAATATCTTGAAATCTCTACAGTTCTTTCAGAAAAGTAAGAAGGTTTATCCAAAATAATTGGTTACCTGAAACAACTTAGTCCTATTGGAAGTGTTTTGGCTGTCAAAAACAATGATGACCAGAAGATTGTTTTGCTTAACAAACTATGAAAAACACAAGGAGGCTCTGCAGGATCAGGTTCAGTAGTGATTTCAACGTACCACGGACAAGTTTGTTAGCATTCGATCAGGTTCAATTTTTATTATGCCATTGACATCAAAATCTTGCATGAGTTTTGTTGATTGTTTGGTGACTAAGCCTATGTTGGTTAATATGAATTTGAATTGTACTCTAGATCAAGTGATTCTCTAATATAGTAACTCATTTCTAAAAAAATCCGCCCATTCTGATTTTGAAAACGAAGCAGTAACAAATCGGCCGTGATGTTTCAAGCAGAAAATAACTAAGTGTAGCCCATTTCATCAGAATTTGTATTACACAAAGTGACAAACTAAGAGCACAAGAAGGCGGGGATGAGCAGATGGCAGCAAGGGAGGCGGCTTGGCTCGGACCGGCCATGGCGCTAGCGCTTCTGATTCCCCACCAGCCTCCTTAGTCTCCCAGCCACAACCGCCTCCAATCCCTCATCTGCTTGGTGCTATGGGACGAATAGGCATGCTGTCTCTGCATCCAGCGTCCACACGGTCAGATCAACGAGCCTAAACTTTGGGTGAGCTCCTTCACGACCATTTTCTTTACTTTATTGAGTAGTGAGAACTTAGCCAGAGTTGTGGCATTTATTTATGTTTCGGTTTACGTTTAGATTCAGCTTTAGATTGGAGAATAGGAGAATAGCTCGAACTCAAGCAGAGTTGTGGCATTTGTTAATGTTTCACATTACATTCAGATTCGTTTTGTTTTCTGAATTCGGTTTAATTTGTGCCTGCTATGTATCCTCCCGATTTCTATACACGATTGATCTCTCCATTCGGGTTGGTTATACTGTGATCACCAGGTTATGAAAATCTGTATTTTTTTAAAACATGATCTTGGTTTATTTTAGGCTTTGATAAGGCTTCGATTTTCAGAAACTGTTGCCCAGAGAGATGTCGAGGAAGCACTACGCCTGCTGCAGATGTCAAAGTACTTGATCTGCTCTGATGACCGCCAGCGGTCTAGCCTTGATGTGATCTGACATATACTCCATCCAGAGAGATGAAGCAACAGGGACTAGCAACATGGATGTGAAATATGGTCATTCTCTTAACCTTATTTCCACAAGGTTATAGTCTCTACCTACGGCTACATTAATTGGTACCACCATTGCTGGGCATTGATTGCAAACAGAAATTCTCTCTTGCTCGAATGTTTGTGAAAACAGGGGTGCAGTGAGGCTCTGCTGAAGGAATGCCTGGAAGTTTGAAGAAACCTGTGGTGTAGGTACGCTTTTGTAATCAGAATAAATTTATATGCTTCTGCAAATTATGAATCATGTATTCACATTGATTGATTGTACACTAGCACACCCCTGTCCCTGAACTTGTTCATTTTGTAGGGCTCTTGCGAATCGTGCTGGTCGTTTAGCGCGTCTGGGCATTGGAGTGGGCCAACTACCTGACAACGGGCAAGATAGAGGTGCTCTCTGAGCAGCAGTTGCTTGGCTGCGACCATGAGGTGGGGCTTCTTTTCTTTGGTCGTTTTTTTAACCATGAGGTGATGTTAATAAAAATGAAATCTGATTACCCGAAGAGATCTTTATTTCTGTTTTATAAAGTCAGATTAGTTTTGGTTTTCACTTGTATGCTTTGTAGGTCGGTATACTAACGCATGTGGTGCTATAATCATGTGGTACAAAAAAGTGGTTTGTCTATTTTTGTGCTTCGGCCTCCTTTCGGTTTCAGGTGGCCAACCATTAATTGATTATGACGAGAAGTACCTAATTTCAATACCAAAGATTAGCGATCCATGTCAAAATTTTCTGTTGGGGTAGAACAATTTGTCCTTAGGTTGTCCTCCGCTAATTAATTCAGTCATAGTAACATCTGTTATTTCTTTTTGGCTGCTCACACATCTTCATAACGTTGAGACAATTGGAGCATTGCATGTGGTAAGCAATCAGTTCTGCAATCCACTTTCGACGAAAAAGGGTTTCCCCCTGCTTTATATTACAAAGCAACCACCGATACATCCAACAATAGGTGTTGGGGCTGCAGCACAAATAAGCCCAAAGAAAACCAAAGAAGAAAGGAAGAGAAACAATTGCCAACAATGGCAGATCGACGAAACGAAGATGACCGGCGACCGCTGCACCCTCCGGGGAAGTACCACCACGTTCCCAGCACCCGAAGCGCCGCGTACCAAGCAACACCTTCAAGAAGGAAGCGACGACGACGCCGCTGCTGCCCGGACTAGTCCTAGGGTTTCCCCCGGTACGCAGGAGGGCAGTGAGGGGAGGGGTGTACCCGACGCCCTTCAGGAAGGTCCGACAGCACCCACAGGCGTCGCCGCGTCGGGGTCGGACAAGCCGCCAGAGATTTCTCCCAACCCAAACCCCCACCACCACCCCAGACGAATCATAGTGCACCGCCCATCGCGCCGCCCACCAACATGTGCCACCACGATCACCGGATCAACTCCGCCGTCTCCCTGAGGTCACCGACACGAGACCTGGAGGATGGGAGAAGGGAGAGTGTCCTTGGGGGCATCCGCAACATCACCGACGTGAGGGGACAACCACCACCGCCACCGCGGAGCCGACCGGACGCGCGGACAAGGGGCCTGCCAGGCACCGAGGCCCGGCCGAACCCAACAGGGTCCGGACAGCCCCTGCCGTCACGCTGCAGCTCGTCGGCCGACGAAGCCGCCACCGCCCGCAGACCACCGCCACTTCACCACCAACCAGGGAGCAGCGCCGCCACGCACCGAGTCGCCGGCCCGCCCTAGCCCAGATGGGGCCCGAAAGGGCCCAGATCTGGCAGCATGGCGCCACGGCCACCAGCACAACCACGCGCCAACGGCCGCGCCGCCAAGACCGAGAACCACGGAGCTCGCCGGACTCCCGCCGCCGAACCCCACCGCAGCGGCCGAGCAGCACTGCCGCCATCGGGAGGCCCCGCGCCAAGAGCGGCGGGAAGGGCGGCCCGCCGCCCGCCACAGCGTGGCCATGGCGGCTCCGGCCGGCGGCGGGGGGGATGGAGAAGGACGGGGAGGAGGCCGAAGGAGAAGGGGCAGGGGGCCGCCCGTCGCCCGCGGGGGGGGCGAGCGGGCGGACCGGTGCGCCGGGGGGGGGGGAGGGGGAGAGGGAGGCGGGGAAAGCGCTGCGGCGGCCGACGGAGGCGGGAGGGGGCGGCCGGCGGCGGCGGTGGCGGCTGGGGGAGCGGGACTAACCCTAGTCGGAGTGTATGAATTCAATCCTCTGCAATCCACTTTTACCCATGCAATTACTTATTGGAGCATTATATACCGTGTAGAATATATTCAGTACATAACTATATTTTCATAAAGCATTTGAACGTTCTCTTTTCAACATGTGTAATATGTATATATTAATCGAGATATTCAACTATAGGTAGTAGGCATAGAAAAAAGTAGTGCATATGTAGAAAAGAAACCGTGGTGCAATAAAGTGCGGCGCTTGCATAGCTTCGCAAGCTTGGAGAGGGATATAGTCAGATCTTTAGTTAGCTTTAGTTCATAAGTAAGAGAGTCCTACTTTATTAGTCCACTATGGTGTCTACAATGTCAAGGAACATTATATTTGAAATCACATATATGTTTATGAATCGTTATGAGTTCTAAATGATCATTTTTACATGGACAAATGTCAAAGCTATGTAAGAGCCAACAACCTGAAGGAACAGTAACCATTCAAGATTGATGCACATTTGGTTTGCCATGGCTTGTGCGTCATAAAAAAATGGCAAGGATGTCACTGATGGTGCTTTGATGCTCTTGCCAACCAGTTAAAGGAGCAGTTGAAGCCGGAGGTCATCGTTGCGCTCCGAGAAATATTCAGGCTCGATGACGAGCAGGGAGTGGTGATCAAGGGCGACCTTGTCAACCGTGGAGTTGTTGATGCTCTAGATCAAGAGAGTATTCAGGCCACTGATGTGTGAACTCCCTTCTGTTTATACATGACCTTTTGGGAAAGACCAACTCTAATGATAGACACTGCACTTGTTCTTGCTGTTGCTGGCCGCTGAAGGCCTATAGGGTGTTTTGGGCTGCTGTTTTCTCCTTTTGCGTTTGCTCTGGGTGGAAGAGCTTGCTAAACCACCTCTGTAATGTGTAAGTTATCAAAAAAAAACTCCTATCTGGCACCGCCTAAGTTCCTTTCAGGAGGCGCCACCGGGTGGCGCCCCAACTACTAGTATAGAGAAAAGTAGAGAAAAGGAAACGGCCAGGAATATCTCACGACAACACATGGATGCAATGCGCTGGTTGCCGCTGAAAGTTGCTGCTGGTCACGTTGCCCGTTCCTCACCAACCTCACCAAGTTCTGCTGCCGGAAAATCCAGTGCCGAAAGGAAGGATGGTGTTGCCGCTGTAACCCTGGACGTTCTGTGTATTCATGCTGCTTGTGCTCTGCTTGCTGCCAATCAGAGAAAGAGAGATATCTGAACTTCTGAAGTAGAGAAAAGGAAACGGCCAGGAATATCTCACGACAACAAACTGCATAGATTGCTTCAAGGAGAATTTAATTGGAGGCCATAAGGACACACGTCCAATTGAAAGAGACCAAGGCAGCAGCCAACTGGAATAGAGACAGATATAAGAGAGGAAGGAGTGCTGCCAATCAGAGAAAGAGAGATATCTGAACTTCTGAAGTAGAGAAAAGGAAACGGCCAGGAATATCTCACGACAACAAACTGCACAGATTGCTTCAAGGAGAATTTAATTGGAGGCCATAAGGACACACGTCCAATTGAAAAGAGACCAAGGCAGCAGCCAACCGGAATAGAGACAGATATAAGAGAGGAAGGAGAATTCGTGGCCTTTGCCCAAAATTGTGAGCTTGCCATACAAGAGTGCTTCAACGTTGCGAAGGTAAACCCTAATTAGCCATTAGTTGGTAATTATATAGATGGACTGGACAGATTCATGCTAATTATTGATCTTGAGATTGTTTGTCTCACCCTCCAAAACTGTGATTAAACAGTTCCTCATCTAAAAATTAAGCCAATGGCTAAAGTAGTGGGGTTCCTAGGAAGCTTACTAACAGTACACTTTTGGTTCGATTCTGATTTGGGGTTGGCAAGTTATGGCCAAAAATCTGACGATGGCACTGTAGTTTTCAGTAAAAACAGATTACTGTTAGCCTATTTTTCATGAAATTCGAGGAACAGTAACTTTCGGTTTAAAGCATAAAAGTTGTAGATATTTTCATCCAGATATAATAGGTTGTCTCATTTGTTGTTTTTGGACAAACATATTATAACATAGCAGGAAGCAAATGGCATGGGATCATGCTTAAAATTGTGTGTCAAGGTTAGTTATAAAGGGTTAGTCTAGGGACGAGTATGGGGTTGTGTACTATATGTTTGTGTGAAAATCTTTTAATAGTTTTACTCGAGTACAAGGCGGCTGATCCATGGGCTACAAACTTCAGGTACAAGTTCGTCACGTCGATGCTAGAGCGAGGAGGCCCTTCTCAAGATGCTGCAGCCTACACCAAGCACCATAGACGGCTCTGGATCACCTTCTCCTAGTGGCAGCCGTTGGTCCAGAGGATCACTTCCTCCTGCTCCGGCCGCATACACAACCTACCAGCGGGTGGACGCTCCTCGGTCGCTCCCGCGAGCGGCCAGGAGCGAACCCTAGCCGCCGCCACTAGCCACACCCCGCCGCCCCCACTCCCCTCGCCGCCGCCGGCAGGAGTCGCCGGGCGAAGCCCGCGCGGCTCGGCGGCGGTGGGGTTCCTTTTTCCTCCTCCCGCTCGAGATGGTGCGGCGCGGGCAGCCGCTCAGGGGAGCTCAAGCTGGCGCGCTTCGGCACGGGCGAGGCAGCGCGGGGTGGCGGCGCGCGGTGCGCGAGCGGGCGCGGCCAGGTGGTGCTGGCGCGGCGAGGGGCATGGCGGCGCATGTGTCGGGTGCGGCCTTGATGCCCCTCGACAGGATCTGGCGGGGACGGCATGGCGATTGGCGGCGCTCCGGCGGCTCCTGGCGCGTGGATCCGGCGAGTGGGGATGCGGTCGGCGGCTCCTGGCTGCTTGACGAGGCTCCTCCCGGCGGTGTTGCGGCTGCAGTGGGTTGCTCCGGCTTCAGCCCGGCAGCCCTGCTCGGCGGGTTGGGGCGGGGTAGCGGCCCCCCCTCCCGGCTTGGTGCTGACGAGCTGGCCAGTTTGCTAGCCTGGCATGGTGGTGGCAGCCGGGGCGGCGGCCCCGGATTTGGTGGAAGCGGCTTCGGCTGGGAGGTGGTGCACGCATCTGGGCGTGGTGGGTCTCGGGATCCCACGACCAGTTCGAGGTCGGCCTCGGCAGGATGGGGTTCGTTGGCTGCGTTGATGCGGGCAGGTGGTGGTTGAGCATCTCCGGGAGAAATCCTATGTTCGGCCTCTGCCGGATCTGGCGACGGCGACGCCCGTGGGCGTCGTGCTCTTTCTTGGAAGCGTTGCTGTTGTGTGGTGCTCCTCCCCCCTCCCCGCGGCCTTGGCTACGGAGGGAAACCTCAGATCTTCGAGATCGGGCGATGAAGGCGCCTTCACATCTTCTTCCTCCTTGGGGGCATCGTCTCGGAGCCGGCCACAACCTGGAGACCAGTGGATGGCGGCATCTTCGCCGCGTGGGTTGCGGCATCTTCGCCGCGTGGTTTACGGCATCTTCGCCGCGTAGTTTGCTGAGGCGGCCATCTCGGGGGTGCTGATTTCTGTTTGGCAACGATGATGGCGTCGAGAGGAGCTTTGGTCGCGGCTCGGGCTTCGGTAGTCGGATCTTCCCGGCGTGTCCGAGGTGTTCTTCCGTTGGTTGCTTGGTTGCTTGAAGTCGGAGCTGCGGTGGAGTTGTCCATGCGGTGACGATGACAAACGCTCGGTGGTCGGCTTCGGAGCACGGTCGGCGCAAGTCCTGCATATTCCCTTGTGATGATCGTCGTCAGAGTCGGAGCTGTCAGTTGTTCGCGCGTGTGGCCTTCTGTTGGCATGTGCCGTCATGTTTTCGGTGCAGCTATCCTCTTTGTAGCTCCGTGATCCCATGTCGGTGGCCAGGTTGGCCGGTTGTACCCATGCTATATGGGTTGGATTGTATCGGTTTTAGCCCGGTTTTCCGTCAATTAACCGGGCAATTCCCACTCCTTCTTAATCAATGAAAATGGCAAGTCTTTTGCCTCGTTTCGAAAAAAAATACATGATATGTAGTTAGTAAGATTCTACTTGGCCACCAGGAAAAAATGACCAAAAAAAGATTACCAATTGATTTCCACAATGAAAGAAACTGGTAATCTTACAAAAATTGAACTACATGTGTCAAAATATTTGCAGAAGTTTCTAAATTGTTTTCTAAATTATATGGCGAATAGTTTTCATGGAAAACTATTCTAGTGAAACAAATTTCATGCATGCAATCTATACCTAAGTATGATTTGCAACGGTTGTGAAAGAGAAGTATGACATCAAACTTCATAAATTATCTTCCATATTAGACCATACCAAGATTTTAGTCTCTTACCTTCTTCTAAAAAAATTAATCTAGCTGCAAATAATAAAGTTGAACAAGCAATGAGATAGCAATACTTTTATGGTAATTCTGGTACATGTTCAGGCGCAGTTAGGGTTAACTTTACAATGATCTAGAGACGACATGGGTTGAAGTGTGAGGTAACTATAGGTACACCTGAAGGATCAAAGGGAGCAATCAACTCAAGTATGAGTTACTACTATAAAATAAATTTATATGATTTGATACATTACGCTAACCATTCAATTATGAATCGACCATACTTTGGAGTTCTTAATAATTAATACTCCGACTATACAATATTGTTTGCCCTTTATTTTTTCATACAATAGTAGTTCAGGATTTAATAATTCCAAGATTTAAGAAACTAAGAGTGATTTATCTTTCTACATAAGTGAGACTTTAATTATATTAGCCATTTAAACTTTATCATATTTACAGGTTTCTTGCCGACATGTATTGTGACATGAATTATGCAGAAAAGATCCTATCGATCGGCTCAATATTTACATTTTATTTCTTTCTAACAATGACATATAAATAAAAATTACGTGGAGACAAAATTTGGCCGGTTTATATGTTCCAAGGTCCTCAATAAATAACTTATCAATGATTCATAAAACTTAACATTTTATTTGTAAATTATTAACACTATGGCATGTTGTGTTATGTTACTTAATCTGGTATCCATCGATTATTCCATTATATTAATGTTTGGAACAAGAAAGTTTATCTAATTGTCAGTCATCCTCCTCCTAATATATTATATGCAAATTAAGAAAAAGATGATGAAATATATGGCCCGTGCGTATGCACGGGTTCACGACTAGTTCTTATAACTATGCGCTTTTCTATCAATTGTTCGGCAGTAATTTGTTCACCCTCCGTAATACATGTTATCTTGAGAGAAGCCAGTAGTGAAACCTATGGCCCCTGGGTTTATTTTCTATCATATTAATTTCTTATCAATTAGCTATTTTTATCAGCGTTTATTTTACAACCTTTACTTTCCAATCTATACAACAAAAATACCAAAAATATTTATCTTATTATCTTTATCAGATCTCACTTTTGCAAGTGGCCGTGAAGGGATTGACAACCCCTTTATCGCGTTGGTTGCAAGGTTCTTGATTGTTTGTGCATGTACGAGGGATTTGCGTGTAGTCTCCTACTGGATTGATACCTTGATTCGCAAAAACTGAGGGAAATACTTATGCTATTTTGCTGCATCACCCTTTCCTTTTCAAGTGAAAACCAACGCATGCTCAAGAGGTAGCAAGAAGGATTTCTGGCGCTGCTGCCGGGGAGATCTACGCTCAAGTCAAGACATACCAAGTACCCACCAAAAACTCTTCTCCCTCGCGTTACATTATTTGCCATTCGCCTCTCGTTTTCCTCTCCCCCACTTCTAAAACGATTTTCAAAAACCTTTGCCTTTTCTTCGCCTTCTTCCCGTATGTATCTTTGTTTGTGTTTCCATGTGCCTTTCTATTTGCTTGCATCTTTGCTTGCTAAAAATCTATTGATATGGATCCACTTGAGATGTTCTACTTGGATCATCTTCGATCCTTATGCGCTCGTGCTGAAACCCCAACTAGCCTAGTTGATGGGAAATCTTTAGATGAGCATGCTCATTTTGTGCGTCACCGTTTGTCTGAAAAGGGAGACTCTTATGGGATCAAATAAACAGATTGCTGTGTTATGCTTGGAATCTTTGTGAAATTTATGATTTTACTTGTTGCTCTAAGAACCCTAAAAAACACCTCCCCAACCTATGTGAGTTTAATGATAATGAAATTTTATCTTCTTATGCAAAGGGTGTTTATAGTTACTACGATATCAAAAAATTAAAGAATTTGTTGCTTTAAGGGTACTTATGAAGTTGCTTCTTTTATTGAAAAGTATGATATTACTCTCTACGAAACTGAAAATTTTGACATACTTAAATATTGCTATGAAAACTATGCACATAATGTCTATGTCAAAGAATTTATTGAAAAAATGACCGTTGCTTTGTAAGAAAATAATGATATGCATGAAACTATAGATAATTATGATTCCGATGATTTGATTGAAATATCCCTTGATGAACATGATGCTTGCTATTCTTGTGGCTATGATGTCAATATTTATGAAGATGAATTTGCTATAGTTCTTTATGTTAAACATGAGATCGTTGCTATTGCACCCATACTTGATAGTTCCTTTGATGAAAAACATGATTACAATGATGTTATTGTTGGAAATATGCCCTAGAGGCAATAATAAATTAGTTATTATTATATTTCCTTGTTCATGATAATCGTTTATTATCCACGCTATAATTGTATTGATAGGAAACTCAAATACATGTGTGGGTACATAGACAACACCATGTCCCTAGCAAGCCTCTATTGGCTAGCTCGTTGATCAATAGATGGTTACGGTTTCCTAACCATGGACATTGGATGTCGTTGATAATGGGATCACATCATTAGGAGAATGATGTGATGGACAAGACCCAATCCTAAGCCTAGCACAAAGATCGTAGTTCGTATGCTAAAGCTTTTCTAATGTCAAGTATCATTTCCTTAGACCATGAGATTGTGCAACTCCGGATACCGTAGGGAATGCTTTGGGTGTACCAAACGTCACAACGTAACTGGGTGGCTATAAAGGTGCATTACAGGTATCTTGAAAATATCTGTTGGGTTGGCACGAATCGAGACTGGATTTGTCACTCCGTGTAAGCGGAGAGGTATCTCTGGGCCCACTCGGTAGGACATCATCATAATGTGCACAATGTGACCAAGGGGTTGATCACGGGATGATGTGTTACGGAACGAGTAAAGAGACTTGCCGGTAACGAGATTGAACAAGGTATCGGTATACCGACGATCGAATCTCGGGCAAGTACAATACCGCTAGACAAAGGGAATTGTATACGGGATCGATTGAGTCCTTGACATCGTGGTTCATCCGATGAGATCATCGTGGAACATGTGGGAGCCAACATGGGTATCCAGATCCCGCTGTTGGTTATTGAGTGGAGAACGTCTCGGTCATGTCTACTTGTCTCCCGAACCCGTAGGGTCTACAGACTTAAGGTTCGATGACGCTAGGGTTATAAAGGAAGTTTGTATGTGGTTACGAATGTTGTTCGAGTCCCGGATGAGATCCCGGACGTCACGAGGAGTTCGGAATGGTCCGGAGGTAAAGATTTATATATGGGAAGTCCTATTTTGGTCGCCGGAAAAGTTTACGCACTTTATCGGTATTGTACCGGGAGTGCCGAAAGGGGTCCGGGGTCCACCGGGGTCCACCTGCCTGGGGCCACATGGGCTGTAGGGGTGCGCCTTGGCCTATATGGGCCAAGGGCACCAGCCCCAAGAGGCCCATGCGCCAAGGAAACTTGGGGAGGGAAGAGTCCTCAAGGGGAAGGCACCTGAGGTGCCTTGGGAGGATGGACTCCTCCCCCTCTTGGCCGCACCCCTTCCTTGGAGGAAGGGGCAAGGCTGCGCCTCCCCCTCTCCCTTGCCCCTATATATAGTGGAGGGAGGGAGGGCATCCACACATGAGCCTGGCGCCTCCCTCCCTCCGTGACACCTCCTCCTCTCCCGTAGGTGCTTGGCGAAGCCTGCAGGATTGCCACGCTCCTCCACCACCACCACGCCGTTGTGTTGCTGTTGGATGGAGTCTTCCTCAACCTCTCCTCTCTCCTTGCTGGATCAAGGCATGGGAGACGTCCCCGGGCTGTACGTGTGTTGAACGCGGAGGTGCCGTCCGTTCGGCACTCGGATCTCCGGTGATTTGGATCACGACGAGTCGACTCCTTCAACCCCGTTCTCTTGAACGCGCTTCCGCTTAGCGATCTACAAGGGTATGTAGATGCACTCTCCTTCCCTCGTTGCTAGTTTCTCCATAGATAGATCTTGGTGACACGTAGGAAAATTTTGAATTTATGCTACGTTCCCCAACAGTGGTATCAGAGCTAGGTCTATTGCGTAGATTCTTTGCATGAGTAGAACACAAAGTAGTTGTGGGCGTTGATTTTGTTCAATATGCTTACCGTTACTAGTCCAATCTTGTTTCGACGGTATTGTGGGATGAAGCGGCCCGGACCGACCTTACACGTACTCTTACGTGAGACAGGTTCCACCGACTGATATGCACTTGGTGCATAAGGTGGCTAGCGGTGCCGATCTCTCCCACTTTAGTCGGAACGGATTCGATGAAAAGGGTCCTTATGAAGGGTAAATAGCAATTGGCATATCACGTTGTGGTTTTGCGTAGGTAAGAAACGTTCTTGCTAGAAACCCAAAGCAGCCACCTAAAACATGCAAACAACAATTAGAGGACGTCTAACTTGTTTTTGCAGGGTATGCTATGTGATGTGATATGGCCAAGAAGAATGTGATGAATGATATGTGATGTATGAGATTGATCATGTTCTTGTAATAGGACTCACGACTTGCATGTCGATGAGTATGACAACCGGCAGGAGCCATAGGAGTTGTCTTTATTTATTGTATGACATGCGTGTCATTGAACAACGCCATGTAATTACTTTACTTTATTGCTAACCGGTAGCCATAGTAGTAGAAGTAATAAGTTGGCGAGACAACTTCATGGAGATACGATGATGGAGATCATGATGATGGAGATCATGGTGTCATGCCGGTGACAATGATGATCATGGAGGCCCGAAGATGGAGATCAAAAGGAGCAATATGATATTGGCCATATCATGTCACTACTATATAATTGCATGTGATGTTTATTATGTTTATGCATCTTGTTTACTTAGAACGACGGTAGTAAATAAGATGATCCCTTACACAAATTTCAAGAAGTGTTCTCCCCTGATTGTGCACCGTTGCTACAGTTCGTCGCTTCTAAGCACCACGTGATGATCGGGTGTGATGGATTCTTACGTTCACATACAACGGGTGTAAGACAGATTTACACAGCAAAAAACACTTGGGGTTAACTTGACGAGCCTAGCATGTACAGACATGGCCTCGGAACACGGAGACCGAAAGGTCGAGCATGAGTCGTATAGTAGATACGATCAACATGAAGATGTTCACCGATGTTGACTAGTCCGTCTCACGTGATGATCGGACACGGCCTAGTTGACTCGGATCATGTAATCACTTAGATGACCGGAGGGATGTCTATCTGAGTGGGAGTTCATAAGATGAACTTAATTATCTTGAACATAGTCAAAAGACCTTTTGCAAATTATGTAAATGGCTCGCGCTTTAGTTCCACTGTTTAGATATGTTCATAGAGAAAATATAGTTGAAAGTTGACAAGAGCGATTATGCGGACAGTAGATAGCTTATGTCCTTAATGCACCGCTCGGTGTGCTTTGAACCCCAAGCGTCAAATGCGTGGATGTTGCGAACATCGGACATACACGCTTTTGATAACTACATGATAGTTCAGTTAAACGATTTAGAGTTGAGGCACCGAAGACGTTTTGAAACGTCGCGAAACATATGAGATGTTTCGAGGGCTGAAATTGGGATTTCAAGCTCGTGCCCACGTCAAGAGGTATAAGACCTCCGACGATTTCTTAGCCTGCAAACTAAGGGAGAAAAGCTCAATCATTGAGCTTGTGCTCAGATTGTCTGAGTACAACAATCACTTGAATTGAGTGGGAGTTGATCTTCCAGATGAGATAGTGATGTTTCTCCAAAAGTCATTGCCACCAAGCTGCTAGAAGCTTCGTGATGAACTATAACATATCAGGGATAGATATGATGATCCTTGAGCCATTCGCAATGTTCGACACATGAATGTAGAAATCAAGAAGGAGCATCAATTGTTGATGGTTGGTGAAACCACTAGTTTCAAGAAGGGCAAGGGCAAGAAGGGACACTTCATGAAACGGCAAATCAGTTGCTGCTCCAGTGAAGAAACCCAAGGTTAAACCCAAACCCGAGACTAAGTGCTTCTGTAATAAGGGGAACAGCCACTGGAGCGGAACCACCCTAGATACTTGGTAGATGAGAAGGCTGGCAAGGTCAATAGAAGTATATTTGATATACATTAAGTTATTGTGTATTTTACTAGTACTCCTAGTAGCACCAGGGTATTAGATACCGGTTCGGTTGCTAAGTGTTAGTAACTCGAAATAAAAGCTACGGCATAAACGGAGACTAGCTAAAGGAGAGCTGACGATATGTGTTGGAAGTGTTTCCAATTTCGATGTGATCAAACATCGCACGCTCCCTCTACCATCAAGATTAGTATTAAACCAGAATAATTATCATTTGGTGTTTGCGTTGAGCATAGACATGATTGGATTATGTCTATCTGTCTGATTATTCATTTAAGGAGAATAATGGTTACTCTATTTATTTGAATAATACCTTGATGGTCTTGCACCTAAATAAATGGTTTATTGAATCTCGATCGTAGTGATACACATTTTCATGCCAAAAGTATAAGATAGTAATGATAGTACCACTTACTTGTGGCACTGCCATGTAAGTCATATTGGTGTAAACGCATGAAGAAGCTCCATGTTGATGGATCTTTGGACTCACTCGTTTTTGAAAAGTTTGAGACATGCAAACCATATGCATTGGTGAATACGCATGATGAAACTCCATGCAGATGGATCGTTTGGACTCACTTGATTTTGAATCACTTGAGATATGCAAAACATACCACATGGGCAAGATGACTGAAAAGCCTCGGTTTCAGATAGCAACTTGTTGGAAGCAACACATTTTGATATGTGCAGTCCAATGAGTGCTGAGGCATGCAGTGAATATCGTTATGTTCTGACTTCACAGATGATTCGAGTAGATGTTGAGTATATTTACTTGATGAAACACAAAGTCTGAATTATTGAATGGTTCAAGTAATTTCAGAGGGAAGTTAAAAAGTCATTGTGACAAGAGGATAAAAATGTCTATGATATGATCATAGAGATGAGTATCTGAGTTACGAGCTTTGGCACGCAATTAAGACATTGTGGAAATTGTTTCACAATTAATACCGCTGGAACACCATAGTGTGATGGTGTGTCCGAACATCATAGTTGCACCCTATTGGATATGGTGCGTACCATGATGTCTCCTATCGAATTACCACTATCGTTCATGGGTTAGGCATTAGAGACAACCGCACTCACTTTAATAGGGTACCACGTAATTCCGTTGAGATGACACCGTATGAACTATGGTTTAGAGAAACCTAAGCTGTCATTTCTTAAATGTTTGGGGCTACGGCTTATGTGGAAAAGTTTCAGGTTGATAAGCTCGAACCCAAAGCGGACAAATGCATCTTCATAGGACACCCAAAACAGTTGGGTATACCTCCTAATTCAGATCCGGAAGCAATAGGGATTGCTTCTTGAATCGGGTCCTTTCTCGAGGAAAAGTTCGTCTCGAAAAGTTGAGTGGGAGGATGGTGGAGACTTGATGAGGTTATTGAACCGTCACTTCAACTAGTGTGTAGCAGGGCACGGGAAGTTGTTCCGTGGCACCTACACCAATTGAAGTAGAAGCTTATGACAGTAATCATGAAGTTTCCGATCAAGTCACTACCAAACCTCGTGGGGCGACAAGGACGCCGTCTTGCTTGAGTGGTACGGTGATCCTGTCTTGAAGGTCATGTTGCTAGACAACAATGAACCTACGAGCTATGGAGAAGCGATGGTGGGCCCAAATTCCGACAAATGGTTAGAGGCCATGAAATCCGAGATAGTATCCATATATCAGAACAAAGCATGGACTTTGGTGGACTTGCCCGATGATCGGCAAGCCATTGAGATGAATGGATCTTTAAGAAGAAGACGGACGTGGACGGTAATGTCACCGTCTATGAAGCTCGACTTGTGGCGAAAAGTTTTTCACAAGTTCAAGGAGTTGACTACGATGAGATTTTCTCATCCGTAGCGATGCTTAAGTCCATCGGAATCATGTTAGCATAAGCTGCATTTATGAAATCAGGCAGATGGATGTCAAAACGAGTTTCCTTACCAGTTTACGTAAGGAAAGGTTGTATGTGATACAATCAGAAAAGTTTTGTCGATCCTAAGGATGCTAAAAAGGTATGCTAGCTCCAGTGATCCTTTCTAAGGACTGGAGTAAGCATCTCGGAGTTGGAATGTGCGCTTTGATGAGATGATCAAAGATTTTGGGTTTATACAAAGTTTATGAGAAACTTGTATTTCCAAAGAAGTGAGTAGGAGCACTATAGAATTTCGATGAGTATATGTTGTTGACATATTGATGATCAGAAATGATGTAGAATTCTGGAAAGCATATAGGGTTATTTGAAAGATGTTTTCAATAGAAAACCTGGATTAGGCTACTTGAACAATAAGCATCAAGATCTATAAGATAGATCAAAATGTTTAATAATACTTTCAAATGAGCATGTACCTTGACATGATCTTGAAGGTGTTCAAGATGGATCAGTCAAAGAAGGAGTTCTTAGCTGAATTGTAAGGTATGAAGTTAAGACTTAAAGCTCGACCACGGCGAGCAGAGAGAGAAAGGGCGAAGATCATCCCCTATGCCTTAGACATAGGCTCTACAAGTATGCTATCTTTGTGTACCGCACTGGAAGTGTGCCTTGCCATGAGTCAGTCAAGGGGTACAAGAATGATCCAGGAATGGATCATTGGACAGCGGTCAAAATTGTCCTTGGAGTAAATAAGGACATGTTTCTCGATTATGGAGGTGATAAAGAGTTCGGCGTAAAGCGTTACGTCAATGCAAGCTTTAACACCTATCCGAGTGACTCTGAGTAGCAAACCGGATACGTATAGTGGAGCAACCGTTTGGAATAGATCCAAGTGGAGCGTGGAAGCAGCATTTACAATATGACATGGAGAATTGCAAAGCACACACGGATCTGAAAGGTTCAGACCCGTTGACTAAAACCTCTCTCACAAGCAAAACATGATCAAACCTCAGAACTCATTGAGTCTAAATCACATGATGATGTGAACTAGTTTACAGACACTAGTAAACTCTTGGGTGTTGGACACATGGCGATGTGACATATCAATGTTAATCACATGACGATGTGAACTAGATTATTGACTCTAGTGCAAGTGGGAGACTGTTGGAAATATGCCCTAGAGGCAATAATAAATTAGTTATTATTATATTTCCTTGTTCATGATAATCGTTTATTATCCACGCTATAATTGTATTGATAGGAAACTCAAATACATGTGTGGGTACATAGACAACACCATGTCCCTAGCAAGCCTCTATTGGCTAGCTCGTTGATCAATAGATGGTTACGGTTTCCTAACCATGGACATTGGATGTCGTTGATAATGGGATCACATCATTAGGAGAATGATGTGATGGACAAGACCCAATCCTAAGCCTAGCACAAAGATCGTAGTTCGTATGCTAAAGCTTTTCTAATGTCAAGTATCATTTCCTTAGACCATGAGATTGTGCAACTCCCGTATACCGTAGGAATGCTTTGGGTGTACCAAACGTCACAACGTAACTGGGTGGCTATAAAGGTGCATTACAGGTATCTTCGAAAATATCTGTTGGGTTGGCACGAATCGAGACTGGGATTTGTCACTCCGTGTAAACGGAGAGGTATCTCTGGGCCCACTCGGTAGGACATCATCATAATGTGCACAATGTGACCAAGGGGTTGATCACGGGATGATGTGTTACGGAACGAGTAAAGAGACTTGCCGGTAACGAGATTGAACAAGGTATCGGTATACCGACGATCGAATCTCGGGCAAGTACAATACCGCTAGACAAAGGGAATTGTATACGGGATCGATTGAGTCCTTGACATCGTGGTTCATCCGATGAGATCATCGTGGAACATGTGGGAGCCAACATGGGTATCCAGATCCCGCTGTTGGTTATTGACTGGAGAACGTCTCGGTCATGTCTACATGTCTCCCGAACCCGTAGGGTCTACACACTTAAGGTTCTGGCGACGCTTAGGGTTATAAAGGAAGTTTGTATGTGGTTACCGAATGTTGTTCGAGTCCCGGATGAGATCCCGGACGTCACGAGGAGTTCCGGAATGGTCCGGAGGTAAAGATTTATATATGGAAAGTCCTATTTTGGTCGCCGGAAAAGTTTCGCACTTTATCGGTATTGTGCGGGAGTGCGAAAGGGGTCCGGGGTCCACCGGGGGTCCACCTGCCCGGGGGCCACATGGGCTGTGGGTGCGCCTTGGCCTATATGGGCCAAGGGCACCAGCCCCAAGAGGCCCATGCGCCAAGGAAACTTGGGGAGGAAGAGTCCTCAAGGGGAAGGCACCTCCGAGGTGCCTTGGGGAGGATGGACTCCTCCCCTCTTGGCCGCACCCCTTCCTTGGAGGAAGGGGCAAGGCTGCCTCCCCTCTCCCTTGCCCCTATATATAGTGGAGGGAGGAGGGCATCCACACATGAGCCTGGCGCCTCCCTCCCTCCCGTGACACCTCCTCCTCTCCCGTAGGTGCTTGGCGAAGCCTGCAGGATTGCCACGCCTCCACCACCACCACGCCCGTTGTGTTGCTGTTGGATGGAGTCTTCCTCAACCTCTCCCTCTCTCCTTGCTGGATCAAGGCATGGGAGACGTCACCGGCTGTACGTGTGTGTTGAACGCGGAGGTGCCGTCCGTTCGCACTCGGATCTCCGGTGATTTGGATCACGACGAGTACGACTCCTTCAACCCCGTTCTCTTGAACGCTTCCGCTTAGCGATCTACAAGGGTATGTAGATGCACTCTCCTTCCCTCGTTGCTAGTTTCTCCATAGATAGATCTTGGTGACACGTAGGAAAATTTTGAATTTATGCTACGTTCCCCAACAGTTATTATAAATTCTATTAATGTCAATTGTCACTACTAGGGAAAACGTTATATACAGAACTTTAGCAGTAGCGCTTGTTAAAAAAGCACGCTACTGCTAGACAGCAGTAGCGCGTGCAAAATAAGCGCGCTGCAGATGCATATATAGCAGTAGCGCGTCTCACCGAAAACGCGCTACTACTAAAATTCCAACCATTAAGCTGATGGGCTACACATAGTAGTAGCAATCTTCCAAAAACCGTGCTACCGCTAATATTCTTATAGCAACGCGTTTATGCGTAAAGTGCTACTGCTAACGAAAAGAAAGTAAAATGAAAAACGAATAGAAAAGTAAATGAAAATGAAAGAAATAGAAAAAGGAGAAAGGAAAAATATATAATGTAAAGAAAAATAAATGAAAAAGGGAAAAAATGATGAAGACGTAGCAGTAGCGCGTTCATTGAAACGCGCTATAGCTAATTTAGCTATAGCGCGTTTTCTGTAACGCGCTACCGTTACTTTTGACTTAAATCAAAAACGATTCCCCCCGGCCACCACTTCTCCCCCTTTTCCCTCGCCCTACTTCGCCGCCGTCTCCCTCACTTCGTCGTCGCCCCCACTTCGCCGCCATCTCCTGCCGGCGTCGACGCCGCGCTCATCCTCACCGCCGCCGCCCGAGGCCGCCCAGCCTCACCGCCGCCGCCTCTCGGGCCGCCCTCAACCTCACCATCGCCTCCCTCGATCTCACCAGCGCCGCCCTCGACCTCACCGCCCCCGAGCCCGCCCAGGACCGCCGCCTCCCGACCCCGAGCCCGCCCTCGCCGCCCCTACCTCCGTCGCTGAGCACCTCCCCGCCACCGTCTCTCCCCTCTCTGTAAGCCTCCCCACCCATCCTTTTTAGTTAATAGATGTTAATGTTAAGGCGACTGCTAGGCGCCGGCGGATCGGCGCAAGGGTTCGGCCGGTTCCATGCAGACCGTCAGATTACGCATCCCGTAGCCGCTCGATCCCGCTACCCCACATCATCTTATCTTCTTCCCCAAACCGCTTCGTCCCGATTCAGAAACATACCTGCGCGAGTCCTTCTTCTGCGTCGCTGGCCGCATCCACCTCACGCGCTCGGCGCTCCCCACGACCCGCCGCAGCTACCGCTGCCCTGTGGTCGTCGGCCCCAACCAACACCGCAAGCAGGCCCGTCAGCTTCCGCAGCCGGTGGCGATTGAAACACATCCTTCCTGGGTTTGCAGAAAAAGCTTTTGCTTCCTAGGTTGTAACACTGTTGCCGCTTGGTTCCAGCATACGGGAATCATGATAGCAGCGGCGTTGGTCGTAAAGCTCCCACGCACTGATGGTTGCTGGCACCGTGCCTCGCCATGCGTCGCAGCTCCGGCAACACGGCTATGGCGTCGCCACAAAACCCTTGCAGCTCTGGTGCACATGGATGTAGATACTTCAGTACACGATTGAAGCATTTTTGCAATGACAGCGTCGCTGGTTATAGCTCCCGCGACATGGTTGTAGGAACGCCAAAATGGTTGCAGCTTTGACGCACGTGGATGTAGCTTGTGCGGGACACGGTTGAAGCATTTTGCCGACGACGGCGTTGCCGGTTGCAGCTCCCGTGTGCACCGTTGTAGCTCCCGGCATCGCCGCTCATACCGTTGTTAGCAAACAACGCCAGTTTTTGAAGCTTTTCACGATGGAAGCTTTTTTCTGCGCCGTTTGAAGCTTTTTACACAACGGTTGATGCTTTTTTGCCATGGTTGAAGCTTTTCGTTGTTCCGGTCGAAGCTTTTATTCACACTGGTTGAAGCTTTTCCAACGCTGGTTGAAGCTTCTTTTTTCAAGTTTGAATTTCTTCCAGGGAGGTTGTAGCATTTTTTATCATGGTTGAAGCTTTTTCCTATGCCGGTTGAATCTTTTTCCCATGCCGGTTGAAGCACCCTTGACTAGCCGTTGTAGGAACAACACCTCGCTCCAGAATCGTTTGGTGACTGTCGCAACACCTGTGGCCGTCTTCTCCAGCTCCGGCTGGTGCTGGTTGCAACTCCGTCATCCGGTGGCGCCGTTGTAGCAGGAGGGTTGGGAGAGTGCATCCATGAGCTGACGCCCTGCGTGCGACAAGCGACGACGAGGGAGAGAACACCATGGCTGATGGAAGGAGGAGGAGGCGGCCATGGCTGATGGGAGGGAGAAAAGAGCATGTGAAGAAAGGAGAGGAGAAGAAGATGCAATCGATCAGAGGAGGAAGATAAGGGAGCGTCAGAGATAAGGTGGGCCCGCCCAAGCACATGGCCAGCAGTTTCTTCTCACGAAGGGATATGCGCGTTGTCGCGAGGTGACCGGCCCAACGCTTAGCCGGTCGGCCGGATACAAGCGTTTCCCTAATGTTAAGTAGTAGATAATGTTGACGTTTTTTAGTTAGGGTAATAATAGATGCTAAGTAGTAGATAATGTTGATGTTAATTAGTTTAGTAGGGTTTAGTTTTTGAATTGAGTTTGTTTAACTAGATGTTAATTAGGGCAGTAGGGTTTAGTTTAGAGTAAAGTTTAGTTCAGTAGTTAACTAAATATAATCTATATTTGGTTTCTGAATTGAGTTTGAGAGAGCATGAGATTTGTGTAGATTTTCTTGTAGTGTCAAACGCTAGGAGATGCAAATTTTAAGTGGTCGGGATATATGCAAATTCCTCAATTGTGTTTGAACATGTTTCAATTGTGCCCAAGTGGCCTTTTGTTGTTTTCAGGGAATGAAGCCGAGTGGCCTATGTTTTGCCGGAATGTTGATTCATTTTCGTTCCGGCAAATTTCAGGTTCTTGATTTGTCCACTTTTTAGCAAAGGTCATGCCGAAATTTTCCGTGAATTTCGGCATGACTTGTGCTACAAACTAGGACATATCGGGTGCCCGGGATTTGCCGCACCGGGAAGGAGTCAACGTTCCTGCAAAACATAGGCCTTTTTATGTCACTATTCATTTTATTAGGTCTGGAATTAATTGACTAGATTTAATCGTAGGAAATATGGCTAGCAACGATGAAGGACAGGTTTCTGATTATTGCGACGAGGTCTACCTGGCGGCAGACAAATTTGTGAGCCTTGCCGACGATCAACCGATGTTGTTGCTGGGCCCACCGGTCACATCGGGGACTGAGACCGACACGCAGACCGGTGCTGAGACTGAGACTGGGGCTGAGACTGAGACCGGCGCTGAGACTGCCCGGCATCGAGACCGGCGCTGAGACTTAGGGAGGCGTTGTCTCGGGGAGCAGAGCCGGTGTAGAACCGAAAGCAAAGAGGCAACGACTTCCTAACAAACTCAGGACTACTAGACTGGTGGTCACGAAGGTGGACGACATCAATTTTGAGCCAACCGCTCCCGAGGAAGCGCGGGCGTGCTACATCAATCAAATAGGTTGCATCGTACGGACAACCGCCACCATCAACAATGAGAAACTATAGAAGATAGATAATATGAGGCCCTCCCTCCTAAAGAAGTTGCACCAGATATTCTTGTTCCCGGGCCGGAATGAAAAGGATTTTAAAATCCAGATAAGGACCCGGCAATGAAGAAGATAAACAAACACGCCATGTCCAAGTTTAGCGACGCATTGGCCGCCTGGAAAACAAGGGTGAAAGCAAGGATCATCGACGAAAAGGAACATTACTCCGAGATTGTAAAGGATAATCCGACAATCACGACAAAGCACTTTGAAATATTCAAGGCGGCTTGCGAGGTCGAAGATGCCCAAAAAAAGTCGAAGTACATGAAGGGGCTTCAACAGAGGAACATTGGGTGCCACCACCTCGGAAGTCGTGGTTACGGCGGGAAGAGGTCCATATGGGCCAAGGAGGACGCGGAAGCCGCGAGTCTGGGCATCCAGACCCCTTGGCGGAGTTCACCGTCCCGCGAGGCGTGGCGTCCTCAAGGCCCGGCACCGTTGGGACCCAGTGAAGAAGGTTTTCGAGACGAACGCGGTCACGACGGAGTTCATGAGACTGCTAGTAATTTTAGTTTCTGATCAATTTCGACTACACGTTAGTCATATTTGTAAATGATCCTTGTGCCTTTTGCAGAGAGAGCAGCACAGGATTGCGGCCGAAAGCGACTCGCGGTCTGAGGCGTTGGCGAGGCTCAAGTGGGACACTCCATTCAACCGGGCGTTAAACATATTGAAATGACTCCCGGTGGAGACTCGACCGTCGTATGGACGCGTGCACGGTGTCAGAGATGGCGCCACGTGGAAGAAGTACTACCGTGAGACCACGGAGGAGAGAAAGGAAAGACGGAGGTTAACTGAAGAAAACATCGACAAGAAGGTTGAGATTGCGGTTGAGAAGAAATCATCTCAGACAGTCGCAACAGCGGTAGCTGCCGCAAAACAGGTGGTTGTAGATATGTCTACTTCCTTGGTTCCGGCCGTTTTCAATTGGACCAGGCAAAATCCAGAAAAAAATGCAGCGGACTTTCCCCTTGCTGACTTCTTGGGGAGCAGCTCGACTAGCGTTGCACCAGCACCTGCAGCTGCACCTGCTCCCGCACCGGCTCCCGCACCTGCTCCGGCACCGGACGTGCTCGGCGGTGCTTCGTCTTTGGCTGAGCTCGACGCCCTCACGGTATCTGTCACACCGACCCCCTTCAATAAATGTAATGCCATGCAACTTTCCACCGTTCCGTTTATTTTGACACGCTCCATCATTGTCATATTGCTTTGCATGATCATGTAGTTGACATCGTATTTGTGGCAAAGCCACTTTCATAATTCTTTCATACATGTCACTCTTGATTCATCGCATATCCCGGTACACCGCCGGAGGCATTCACATAGAGTCATATTTTTGTTCTAGTATTGAGTTGTAATATTGAATTATGAGTAAATAAAAGTGTGATAATTATCATTATTAGAGCATTGTCCCATGTGAGGAAATAAATAAAAGAGGCCAAAGAAGCCCAAATAAAATAAAATAAAGAGGCCAAAGAAGCCCAAATAAAAAATGAGAGAAAAAGAGAGAAGGGACAATGTTACTATCCTTTTTTCACACTTGTGCTTCAAATAGCATCATGATCTTCATGATAGAAAGTTTCTTATTTTGTCACTTTCATATACTAGTGGGAATTTTTCATTATAGAACTTGGATCGTATATTCCAATGATGGACTTCCTCAAAATGCCCGAGGTCTTCGTGAGCAAGCAAGTTGGATGCACACCCACTTAGTTTCTTTTGATGAGCTTTCATACACTTATAGCTCTAGTACATCCATTGCATGGCAATCCATACTCCTCGCATTGACATCAATTGATGGGCATCTCCATATCCCGTTGATTAGCAGTGTTAATGTGAGACTTTCTCCTTTTTTTTGTCTTCTCACATAACCCCCATCATCATATGCTATTCCACCTATAGTGTTATATCCATGGCTTGCGCTCATGTATTGCGTAAGGGTTGAAAAGGCTGAAGCGCTTAAAATGTATGAACCAATTGCTCGGCTTGTCATCGGGGTTATGCATGATGGGAGCATTTTGTGTGACAAAAATGAAGCATGGCCAAACTATATGATTTTATAGGGATAAGCTTTCTTTGGCTATGTTATTTTGATAAGACATAATTACTTGGTTAGCATGCTTGAAGTATTACTATTTTTATGTCAATATTAAACTTTTATCTTGAAAGTTTTGGATCTGAACATTCATGCCACAATAAAGAGATTACATTGAGAATTATGTTAGGTAGCATTCCACATCAAAAATTCTGTTTTTATCATTTACCTACTCGAGGACGAGCAGGAATTAAGCTTGGGAATGCTTGATACTTCTCCAACGTATCTATAATTTTTTATTGTCTCATGCTATTATATTATCTGTTTTGGATGTTTAATGGGCTTTAATATACCTTTTTATATTATTTTTGGGACTAACCTATTAACCGGAAGCCCAGTGCAAATTGCTGTTTTTTTTTTGCATATTTCAGTGTTTCGCAGAAAAGGAATATCAAACGGAATGAAACCTTCGCGAGGATCGTTTTTGGAGCAAACGCAATCCAGGAGACTTGGAGTGGACGTCAAGGAAGCAACGACGCGGCCACGAGGTAGGATGGCACGCCCAGGGGGGTAGGCACGCCCCCCACCCTCATGGGACCCTCGTGGCTCCACCGACCTACTTCTTTCGCCTATATATACTCATATACCCTGAAAACATCCAAGAGCACCACGAAACCCTATTTCCACCGCTGCAACCTTACATGCCGTGAGATCCCATCTTGGGGCCTTTTCGGCGCTTCTGAGGGAGGAATCAATCATGGAGGGCTTCTACATCAACACCATAGCCTCTTTGATGATGTGTGAGTAGTTTACCACAGACCTTCAGGTCCATAGTTATTAGCTAGATGGCTTCTTCTCTCTCTTTGGATCTCAATACAAAGTTCTCCTTGATTCTCTTGGAGATCTATTTGATGTAACTCTTTTTGCGGTGTGTTTGTCGAGATCCGATGAATTGTGGGTTTATGATCAAGATTATCTATGAACAATATTTGATTCTTCTCTGAATTCTTATATGCATGATTTGATATCTTTGCAAGTCTCTTCGAATTATCAGTTTGGTTTGGCCTACTAGATTGATCTTTCTTGCAACGGGAGAAGTGCTTAGCTTTGTGTTCAATCTTGCGGTGTTATTTCCCAGTGACAGTAGGGGCAGCAAGGCACGTATTGTATTGTTGCCATCGAGGATAAGGTTCACGACTAGTTCTCATAACTATGCGCTTTTCTATCAATTGCTCGGCAGTAATTTGTTCACCCACCATAATACATGCTATCTTGAGAGAAGCCACTAGTGAAACCTATGGCCCCCGGGTCTATTTTCTATCATATTAATTTCCTATCAATTAGCTATTTTTATCATCGTTTATTTTGCAATCTTTACTTTCCAATCTATACAACAAAAATACCAAAAATATTTATCTTATTATCTTTATCAGATCTCACTTTTGCAAGTGGTCGTGAAGGGATTGACAACCCCATTATCGCGTTGGTTGCAAGGTTCTTGATTGTTTGTGCAGGTACGAGGGATTTGCGTGTAGTCTCCTACTGGATTGATACATTGGTTCTCAAAAACTGAGGGAAATACTTACGCTACTTTGCTGCATCACCCTTTCCTCTTCAAGGGAAAACCTACGGATGCTCAAGAGGTAGCATGGAGAGTTTGGCATTGAGGACTTCATCACTTTCCACCTGGACTTTGACCCTGAGATTGTGGCTCAGTTCTTTGCTTCGGTCCACTTCCATACTGATGAGGAACGGACCATGACATGGATGACCAATGGACAACAGATGACTGCTAAGTGGAAGGAGTTCATGGATTTGCTACAGGTTTGTGATGAGGGGCTCAACAAGCCCGTTGGTGTTCGCCCTCATGCCAACCCTGAGTCATCCAGCAAGAATAAGCTTCAGCCCTACTATGTTGAGAAGAAGCTCCCCAGTGGCAAGAAGGCGTGGGTGCTAACTCATTCCTTGACATCATGCATCGGATCTTCCGCAACTCCCTCTTTCTGCGCATTGGTGACAAGGACAAGGTGCATGCCTATCTCGTGGATATGATGCTCATCTGTGAGGAGGCGCGTCGTGCTCAGACGCAACCACTTGATGTCTCACATATCATGTGGTGTGATCTACAGTTTGCGGTGTTCAACCGTAAGGTACCAATCTATGGACCTTACCTGTTTCATTTGATCTCGAGGACTTGGGAGAAGCTCTATCCCCAAGATGAGTTTGCTGCTCCCGGCTGGATTCGTCACGAGCCCATCAAGCTACACATCAAGCCTCAGTGGGCTAACACCACTACCCATGTTGAGGCAGAGGCTGCTCAGATGGACGTGGATGAGGATGAGATTGAGGAGGAGGAAGCGGATGAGGACAGCTCTGCTGGGTATGCTCCTCCCTCTACTGAGCCCTCATGGGCTAAGAAGCTGAAGGCCAAGATGAAGGCCTTGTTCTGCATGCAAGCCAAGGGGCAGTACAGGACCCATGTTGCTTCCAAGGAGAGTCGCCGCCGCGACAAGAGGATCTTGAGGACGTTTGGCGAGGAGATATCCAGCGGGTCCGAGAAGCACATCACCCCAGAGGCAGAATGGATGGCGAAGCAGGGCTATCAGTGGACTGAATCTGAGGAGGAGCCCATCCCCGTTACCGAGTCCGACGAGGAGCGTGACGAGTGATCGCTTCAGCTTGGCCTACCACCTGCGTCGTAGGTGTCCTCTCTGCCTTTTTGGTGTCTCGATGCCAAAGGGGGAGAGAGTGTAGGATTTGCGAGTCGTGTGTCATGTTGTCTCGCTTTGTCGCTTTGCTTTCGTTTTGTTGGACCTCGTTTGCTTTGGTTTGGCTTGTCCTCGTGAGTCGTATTTCTTTATCATATGGTGTAAGACATATGCACTCTAGAGTATCTTATTGTCTTTCATGCTTAGTAGCCCATGAGCTTATGCTATCTTGTGCCGGTCACTCTATGCTCATGTTTATTATCTTGTCTCCTTGCTTAGTATTAGTTATTTTATTGCAAGATATGCCTCATCTATAAAATATAGGGGGAGTGTTGATCCTAGTATGTGTGTTGTGCAGTCCAAAGCATTTCTCGAGAGTGCACACATCTAGGGGGGAGCTCGTCTATATTTTATAGATGTTGCATTTGCCTATGCTTCATTTTATATCTCTATGTGCAAATCACGTATTGTTATCAATCCACCAAAAAGGGGGAGATTGTAAGGGCATATTTATCCCTTAGTAGTTTTGGTGATTGATGACAACTTTTGCGGACTAATCGTGTGCATTGAGCATTTCAGATATATCATGCCTAAGCACAAGACGATTTGGTGCCCCTCGAAGCTCATTGAAGACGGCGTTTCTCTACATTTCTTTTTGGTGGATTTGAGTCGTAGGAAAGACGTACTATTAAGAGGGGTCCGCGTTGGAAAGGTTTGGGTGGAATCATCACATACACGTCTGTTCCTTTCTGCACCACCTTTCGTTTGGCTCTTTGGAGCATCCTCCGTTTCTCCGTATCTCTGCAAAATGAAGGACTCCTAGTGTTGCTGAACTAGGGCATGCGGTAGTACTGTTGCACGGAGCGGTAGTACCGCAGGCCCTGCGGTAGTACCGGCCATGGGTGCGGTAGCTAGTACCACAGGTTCTCGCAGTAGTACCGCTTCTTGGACCCGGTAGTACCGTGGCCTCAGGCCAGCACAGCAGCTCGAGCGAAAGTAGGGGCGGATGTAATTTTTTACATCCGCGCCCTACGCGGTAGTACCGCTCCTGGCTTGCAGTGGTACCGTGTCGGATTTTTGCACAAATCGAAACTCAGCGGAAGTAGCCACGGATGTATTTTTATATGTCCGTGCCTTCCCAGCCTAGACTATTCCTGCCTTGCGGTAGTACCGCAAGGGGGCGCGATAGTACCGCGCCAGCGGTTCTACCGCTCTCTGCCTTATCGCATCAGGACTAGTCTTAGGCCCTGCCGCGCCAGCGGTAGTACCGCGGTGCCTCGCAGTAGTACCGCGGGCCCTTGCGGTAGTACCGCTTGTATCGTGTGGTAGTACCGCTCGTCGCGGGCTGAGTTAGTGGATAACGGTTGGATTTGTTCTTTCACTATAAAAGGGGAGTCTTGTTCTCCGAGTTGACCACATATTCCACTCCCAAGCTCCATTGTTGCTCTAAGCTCCATTTTCGTCCGATCTCTCTCCCTAGCCAATCAAACTTGTTGATTTTCTAGGGATTGGTTAAGGAGGCCCCGGTCTGCACTTCCACCAAGAGAAATTTGATTCCCCCCACTAACCCCTTGCGGATCTTGTTACTCTTGGGTGTTTGAGAACCCTAGACGGTTGAGGTCACTGCGGAGCCATATTCCATTGTGGTGAAGCTTCATGGTGTCGTTGGGAGCCTCCAATTAAGTTGTGGAGATTGCCCCAACCTTGTTTGTAAAGGTACAGTCGCCGCCTTCAAGGGCACCAATAGTGGAATCACGGCATCTCGCATTGTGTGAGGGCTTGAGGAGAATACGGTGGCCCTAGTGGCTTCTTGGGGTGCATTGTGCCTCCACACCGCTACAACGGAGACGTACTTCCCCTCAAAAGGAAGGAACTTCGGTAACACATCTTCGTCTTCACCGGCTCCACTCTTGGTTATCTCGTACCTCTACTTGTGCAAGCTTATATTGTGTTGCATCTCTTGCTTGCTTCTGTACTTGTTTTTGTTACATCATATAGGTTGCTCACCTAGTTGCACATCTAGACAACCTACTTTGATGCAAAGTTTAAATTGGTAAAGAAAAGCTAAAATTGTTAGTTGCCTATTCACCCTCCCTCTAGTCAACTATATCGATCCTTTCATCCAGTTACAAGTCCACCCTTCACTCGCAACCGGTTTGATGTTTCTTTTATTTTATAATTAGGTTCGAGTCTTTTTTTTGCATTAGTTGCAAGTCCACCTTAACGTGCAACTAGGTCTGATTTTCTTTCCTCAGTTGCAAGTCCACCATTGACTCGTAACTAGGTGTTGATTTTTTTGTCCCAGTTTGCAAGTTAACATCGACTCGCAACTGGGCCCGCTCCTATTTTAACCATTGACTCAAAGATGGGCTCTCGGTCCTTTTCTTTTCCGTGGTTGCAACTCAGCCAACTACTTGCAACTGGGCTCGAGCCTTCTTTCGTCCCATTTGCAACTTCTCCACTGACATGCAACTGGACCCTTGATCCTTTTTGCATTAGTTGCAAGTCCACTCTTGACTCGCAACTAGGTGTTGACTTTTTTGTCCCAATCTCAAGTGAACCATCGACTCGCAACCAGGCCCGCCCCTTTTTTATCCCAATTACAAGACAACCATCGGCTCAAAACTGGGCTCTTGATCCTTTTCTTTACCGCAGTTGCAAGTCAACCAACGACTTGTAACTAGGCCCGGGCCTGTTTTCAACCTAGTTGCAAGTCCTCTGTTAACATGCAACTGGGCTCTTCATCCTTTTTTGGCCCTAGTTGTAAGTCCACCCTTGACTTGCAATTCGGCCACTCAATTGCAAGTCCAACATCGACTCATAACTGGGCCCTTCATCCTTTTTTTGCCCTAGTTGTAAGTCCACCCTTGACTTGCAATTCGGCCCGACGTTTTTTACCCAATTGCAAGTCCAACATCAACTTGTAACTGGGCCCTTCATCCCTTTTTTGCCCTATTTGTAAGTCCAGACGTTTTTTTACCCAATTGCAAGTCCAACATCGACTTGCAACTGGGCTGGCCCTTTTATTTGCCCGAGTTGTCCACCATTAACATGCAACTGGGCTCTTTGACCTTTTTTCCCTAGTTTGCAACTCCATTATTTGACTCACAACTGAGCGTAAATTTGTTTCCTCGGTTGCAAGTCCACTATCGACTCGTAAATGGGGCTGATTTTTTTGCCTCTTACGTGACTAAGCCCTACAATTCATTTGTTGAATGTGAAAGTTATTTGTTATGGGTAGGATACATAGGGAAGGACGCATGTCATCACACCAGTACATGCATTAGTTGATCCTTCGATGAGCTTTGCATGTTTGTGCATATCAAGGTACATACTAGCACATACACATATCCAACGCAAGGCATAAAAGGCTTGCACGACAATCAGCGCATACAAGTACACACTAGAAAACTAAAAAGGTTCACTGTACACTAAAAAATGTTCAGTTTATTAAAGAAAATGTTTATCGTATATTTAAAAAGTTCATCCTACACTACAAAACTTTAGTTTGTTTAAGAAATGCTCTGAATGTTTGAAACATGCTCCCATTTTAAAAAATTATTGACAAATTCAAAAGGTGTTCATGTTTTCGTAAAACATTTCATTTTTTTGAATTTTTTTTGTGGGAATTTCAAGAAATGTGTCCATTTTCAAAATTTGTCCGTGTTTTCAGAAAATGTCCAGAGTTTTCAAAATTGTTCGCATTTAAAAGTATTTTCAGGATATAAAAAATTGTTTGCATTTCCAAAACTTCTCGTGTTTCAAAAAGTGTTTGGAATTATATATTTTTAAGAATTTTCAAAAAAACTTGGAGTTCAAAAATTCTTTCTGTTTAAAAAATCGGCAATTTCAAAATTATTCACAATTTTTCAATAAATTGTTCAAACAAGGTTTCATGCAGCATTGAGTTATTAAATATTCGCGTTGATCTTTTGCCACCAACATTCATTAGTTCCAGTGGATGCGTTTATGTGCAAGATGGTTTTTTTTTAGCATCAGTACAGACATAAGCGCTCATATACACGTGCATACACTCATCCCTATGAACGCACACACGCACACCCTACCCCTATGAGCACCTCCGAGAGACTAAGCACCGTACGCGCCTCGTCGTCGACGGGAACGTCTCCTCCCACTAAAAGCGCATCGCCGGAAATCCTGAAATAAATCCAGGAATAATGCGAGCACCAGGATTTGAAGGTGCAAGATGGTTGAGAGTTCTATTCTCGTTAGGTGCGCCAATTTTTTCTGTCTTTTTCCCAAAACTGGGCTGGACAATAAAAAAACACAACAAACAGCGGTTGGGCTGGAAATCAAAAAACGAGGCTGGCTGGGCAATAAAAAATATATATTTATTAGCTCTGGTCTTTTGGCTAATTTTTTTTTCCAATTACAGGATATGTGGTGTCACGATTTATTTCCTAATGAACGTGTAATTAAGGTACATTGATTCCTAATTTAGGTGTTCTAAAAATGATATGATATATGGTGTGATGATTTGTCTCCTAATGAAGGTATAACTAACTAAGGCGCAATGATTCGTAGTTAAACGTGTTGTGGTCATGACTAAAATTAATTAATAAATATGTGAATGTTGTGATACAACATCGGGACAATCTGGTCCATTGATGAATGGTGGATATGTGGCTGAGATCTAATGTTTTCTGCCTCAACTCGCTTGTTTAGTAGTAGTGGATGGATGAATGGATGGATGGATGGAAATGGAGATGGAGATTTGCTTTCCTGTGATTTCTGCTCGAACTGGATGCGCCTCCCACCGCCGATGTGGTTTTGCTAGAACCAGCTTTATGTTTTGCTGGAACTTGCTAGTTAATTTTTTTTTTGCTACATTGATTGATTTTTTTAGTAGATTTTTCTACATTGACTTTGGTGGTGGAATTTGCCTCCTGTGCCCAACGCTGCGCTTTGCTAAATGACAGGCTAAAACTTGGGCCGAACTGCAGGCCCTCTTCGTGTGTCTGCCGCAATAACATATCCACCGTCCGTTACTCAAAAAAAAAACATATCCACCGTCCGCTGACCGATCCAGCGATCCGGGCGAGTCCCGTGTCCCCCTTCACGCCTGCTATTTTAGATCTGGGCAAAACCCACCTCCTGCGTCTCCTTCCTCGCTCGATCCCCAAATCAAATCGCCACAACCCAACCCTAACCCTAACCCTAGCGGCGCCGCCATCCTCGATCCCCAAATCCACCAAACCCTAATCCAAAGCGCGCCGCCATGGCCCCTCCCATGGTTCTGCTCAAGCGCGATGTTGTTTTACCCCACGCCGAGGAGGTGTCCCGCAGAGAGTCACTCCTCCGCCAGCGGCTAGGAAGAAGAGATCCAGGATGCTTCGAAGAAGTGACTGATGAGGTCGTCGCGTACCTGCGGACCTTCAAGGCCCACGCAGTCGTCGCGGATCCGCCGGAACTCTCCTTCCTCAACATTCTGGTGCCGCCGGAATCCCTCGCGCTCAAGCCGCCATACGTCAATCTCAAGTCGTGCCGCCTCTCCAGCTCGGACAAGAACCTGGTCGCCCTCTACGCCGGCGCCTACACCCCTGGCTCCACTGTCAATATGATGAGGATGGGAGGTTACCTCATCTACGACGCCAGGGACAACTCCCTCTCCCCGATTCCTCACCTTCCCGACGACCACTTCCATATGTACACTGGGTCCAAGTCGGCCGTCGTCATGTGCAACGGGGATGACGGCCGCTATGTTCTTGCCGAGTTCGTCAGGGTCAGGCCGGGATTTTCCCACGCAGCGGTCTGGCTGTGGAAGTCGTCCGCCCCAGGATCAGGATGGGCCTTGCTCTCCTCTCGCCTGCACCTTCAACCAACCTTCTCCACTCACCTGTGCTTCTCTTATCGCGGCTCTATCCTCTGTTGGGTGGATCTGCTTGGAGGCATAGTGGTATGTGATCTGGGCAAAGATTGCAACAACCCACTGCCGCAGCTCCGTTTCATTCCGTTGCCCCTGGATTGTCCATCCTACAACTGTCCCCTGACAGGAGACGATGACTCGGGAAATAGATACCGGCACCTCTATGTCGAGGAGTTCCGTTCCATGGCCTGTGTTGGCGACACCATCAAGTTCGTCTGCTTGGATGGCAATGTTGAACAACTGCCGGGCAAAGGCTTTGATCTGACTGTCTATTCTCTCTCGCCTGACCTGTCAGAGTGGACCATAGACAGGAAGTACAATGTTGGAAACATCTGGGCAAACGAGGCCTACCATTCTACTGGCATGCCAAAGCTTGCTCCGTCGTACCCTGTCCTGAGCATCAATGAAGACGACGTCATCTACCTAGTTTTCACTCTTCTGACGGTGATGGATCATACACCACTTGGCACACGACGGCGTCAAGTACAGTGCAAAAGCCAGTATATTGTTCGTGTCAACATGAAGAATAACAAGGTCCAGCTCTATCAACAGAGTACAGAATCGAGAATTCATTCCCAATTCTTGGCCAGTGAGATCAGTGCCTACCAACCGCGTTTACAGGATCACCCGGTACTATTATCACCTCCGAGCATATTTGAATACTACTATCGTTGTATTTATGTTTTATGTTCATCATCACTAAACATGCTTTCATTTGTATGCCTGCTGTAACTATGCTTAGGTTTTAACAAAATCGTTAAAATGCCAATGCTCGTTTATTGAATCCAGTTTGTGTCAGTGCTTGCTAATAGAAATCAAGATATTTGGCCACCTACCCATGTTGAACAGTATGTGTCTGATATTTGATGGTCATCCACAATCGTGTTTATGAAATCAATTGTTACTACAAAGTTACGCTGCCCCTTGTCATATTAGGACCCAACTTCTTGCACATGATGACATTTTTCTTTTGCATGTCTTAGGGCTGTTGAATCTTTTCCTTTTTTGTTTGATGGACATACAGTGTTAGCATCGCCTCTGCACTTATAGATTTGATGACGTGGGTATTCAGTGGTTATAGCAGGGCATGTGTAGTTTGCTTCTGAAGTCGGAATTGTTATGACCCAAGTCCATTCGAAAATGCACATAGCAGGTTGCATGCTAGAGCTGAACACTGACAAGTGTCTGAACGAAAGATGTCAAAAGTAAAAAATGTACCCTTGACACATATACTCCCTCTGTTCCTAAATATTTATCTTTTTAGAGATTTCAAATGGACTACCACATATGGATGTATATAGACATATTTTAGAGTGTAGATTCACTCAGTTTGCTCCGAAATATCTAGAAAGACAAATATTTAGGAACAGAGAGAGTAGATGTTTTAACAATTTTAATTCAGAGCATCTTGGACTGACCTTAGACATTGTGTTAGTGTTGCCCAGTTAATTAATATCACAGCTGCATATGTACCCTGCCATGCGCTTTTTTATTTATTTTAATTATTTTTATGGTAATTATAACCTGACATATGGTCACATTAAAAGTATTATATTTGACAGACACCTCTATTTGTTTTTGCAGAGAGGGATGGAAGCAGGTGAGTTGGGGGCAAGTGGAAAGAGGATAAAGTTTTGAGATGTTATCAGCATATCATGTGGAACTGCCACTTGTTATTGCAGATGTTTGCAACAAGTCCACTGGAGACATTATTATCAAATGTTAGTAGTTAAACTGAATGGTGGGTAGTATGTGTTATCAGTCATGGCTTTGTGTCTACGGTGTGGCTTCTTTTGGATTTGGAACTGGTAATGTATGTCTATGGTGTGTGGCTTCTTTTGGATTTGGAACTGGCCATGTATGTTTCATGTTTTTTTTTATATATTGTTCAGATTGTGTTAATTCTGGTTTCATGTGTATCCTATCGGTGACCTCACCCCTACGGAAGGTCATGTTTTCTCCTATTGTAGTACATGTAGTTGTTTCCAAGTGGCGTAGCTTTAAAGCAATACTGTATTAGATAGTTTGAAACCACTTGATGGTTGCTTTTGTTTGACTAATTTTGAGGAGAAAAAAATAGAAAGTAATAACATTGACAAGCACATGCGCTAGAGCAAAAAGTTGGTTTTTTCAAAGAAACTCCTGTCTTAACAGAACAAAATAAGTTTACCTGTTTTTAGTACTACCTCCCTTCCGATTTATAAGGCTTAAGATGTCCAAACATTATACCGTTAGAAATTAGACGATTTTCTTGTAAATATTTTTCTCCCCTTCTATAAAGCTAAGGCATACTAATTCTTTTATTCCAGTTAGTAAGAGGGATCTTGAACTAAGATGCCTTTCGCGTGCTCTTGGAAAAAAGAAATTAGACGATTTGAAGGCTAATAATATATTTTTTATGATATATAACTTTTACTATGATTTGTAAGGCTTAAGACGTCCAAATATTATACCATTACAAATATTTGTCTTTCTAGGCATTTCAAATGGACTGAACATACGGATGTATGTAGACATATTTTAGAGTGTACATTCACTCATTTTGCTCCGTATGTAGTCACTTGTTGAAATCTCTAGAAAGACAAATATTTAGGAACGGAGGGAGTAGATGATTTGAAGACTAATAATGAAATACAGTATTTTTTATGATATTAGTATGTTGTATTTGTCAATCTGTTCCTGCAACCTTGTTGATCCTTGATGATTTTAAACCATAGGGTAGTTTGGGGCAAGTGCTACATGTCTGATGAATGTGCATCCTCCCTTCGGATGGACATACAAGCACCAAACAATATAAGTTTAGAAACTTGGTTCGACAACAGATCTAAAATATATTTTTTATGCCATAAAACACATGCTCACTAGTGAAAATGAAGGCCTAAAAATACATGCCCAAGTAGGGTACGATGACTCATCAGGATGACACAGATCATATACATACATAAAGCATCATACGCAAATCCTTTTTTTAGGTGTACACTGCAGTCTGTTCATACTGGAAACAAGCAGCCCCAGAATGAGTTGAGCTATTTCTGTTGTATGCATGCTCTCAACGATTCAGTCTTTTTTCTTCAGTTATGATAACCCAGGACATGAAGTAGCAGGACTGATATGTTCAAACATGCTTTGCTCGAGAGAAATATGAATTAATAGGAAAAATTAACGAGCAAAGTAAACAAATTGATCCCAGAAAACTGTTGGCAGACAGCAGCCACTTCAAGGTTACAGTACAAGGACAAATCATCTAGCTACACAATTGTTTGCAGAAGATACTCCTTTCCCAAAGTTTCTTAGCCGTCCGCAGTGAAGCTGGTGGTTCCAACACTCCTTTCCCATGGTGGTGCACCATGTTAGAAGGATTGCTCAGTCTATACGCCTTGCAGAACTCCTATAATAGAACCAAAAGAGAATCAAAATCACTGTTATGTCAAAGGATATAAATAAATGGTAATACTCACTAACTCAAGGGCAATCTTCTACACCAACTACATGGCAACTACTGCACTTGATTTACCACAAGGCAAATAGCTGTCGAATTTTCATAGGTCAATCTGCTATACTAATTCTTTTTGGAAGTCAATGGCAAATATGCTGCACAATAAAACAATGGCAGCAGCATGCTTTACATGATGGTCAAGTACACTTACATGGTCAAGTGCACCATTATTATTGTATCAGCTTGTGCTTGCCTCATCGCTCCTCTTGCAACAAAGAGTGTTCTTACCCAACCTGAAAATGAATACTTGATAATGAATCAATTGACTCAACATATAGCATCAGATTATAAAATAAGTATATCAGCTCACATGGAAATCACTTCTTGGATAAACTCTTCTACATCCACAGAACAACAATATTTTACACCCATAGGACCAGCAAGTTCTACCACGTTCTGGAACTTTATCATGCAGTCAAAGAGAAGCTGGGGCATAAAATTCTCCTTTTCCATGGCAAGTGAAAAGGCTGCTTCAAGCTGCTGTATAGGCTGTTTTCAACACAAGAAAATCTTGTCAAAAACACATAAAAACATCATATAAAGAAGATCCCAAAGGAAAATTCACTTACATAACGAGCATGTTTGAAGAAATTGTCTGAAAAGCGCAGGAGACTGGCATTATCATTGTTCACATAAGGAATATAAATAAGAGTGCCGAACTTATTCCACTTGGCGTGATAAAAATAAACTTCACTCATTGCTGTGATTTCTTCAATCCTCTCTGTCCAATTAATTTTACCAATGGCGAACTTGAAGTTCAAGAAATCATTACCATCTAGCATTTCTCGTAAGCTATCAAGAACTTCACTCATCTTAATCCTTTGTGAATGAGACAGCAGGCTATAATGGTTGGTAAGATAGGCTATGGTAGCCTCGCTCTGTGGGTCAGCAAGTGGAGGAGTGCGTGCCAGGAAATTAATCAAATGCCCAGAGTGCATTGGATAAGGCTTATTGCCTGCACGAAATGCTTTGTCAAAAATTTCATAAATTCGATGATAATCCTTAAGAGCTGATCTGCGACTATATTTATCAATAGGAACACAATCATCAAACTTGAAGTTTCCACGATCAAACAGTAAATGCTCAGAAGTAAAATTTCCGCCAAAGCTTATGCCAATAAAATGATTTCTGCACAACCCAATCAGAACCTGCTTCGCTAAAAACTGCAAACTTTCTGACAAATAAGTCACGGTATTCACTCCCATTCTTTCGTTGTCCGGGCCAATTAGGTCACGATGCAACTCCACTGTCTGGTCGCGAGGACAATCCTTCATTTTGTCATCCCACGTTTCAAAGTCAATTGTTAGTAACCTGCATAAGCCAACACAATTAGTGATGCATCCACTACTTTGCATCATTCGTTATTTGAAACTGCACCAAAATGCTATCAAGTGGCCCTGGACTCGAGACACTGTACATGGCATTGTGAAAATAAATCTACAGCTGACATGGTCCAGCTTGTTAAGTCACCATGTGCGCAGGCACTACCATAGGTGACATGGCTCTTTGATGTTCTGGCCCCATTTCGTTTCCAGTGACAAAAACTAAGGATATACAGTAGATAATATAGCGTACAACGCCAATCTTGAGATGACCAGAAGGCCGAGATTTCGCGAGCGTCATATTGTTAAGCAAGATACCACAGCGTAGAATGACCAAGTAAATTACTGAAAAGCATTATTACTTACTTGCCACCTCTGATTCTCCGATTAACTCTGATTGTGCAGTCTCTCTTTATCTGATAATATGAGAGAAGTCTCTCAGGTTCCAATACCTTCCCAGAAAAAGTTGAATAACAATCATTTGACTTTAATCCCGCCCTAGCACAAGCAGCCTCCATAAGCATGTTTACGTTTGAAGTATTCAGATCTTTCTGAAGAGAGATGCTTGATCCACAAAGGTCAACAAAGAGCTGAGATATGAGAAGGAAAAGCTGAGTCAAATATTTAATATCAAATAGGATCTCCATAAAGTTGTTCTGGGTATTATATTTACCTGTGTTTCATCCCTCCTCTTCTTCATATTTTTACATGACCCATAGAGAGCACAGAAATATCCTTTGTGCTCAGTATAATAGTCACTGTCTATCTTCCGTCTGAGATGTGTAATTTCCTTCGCATTGTTGGAGAAATTCTTAAAATCCTGCACATAAAAGAACCAATTGATGAAAAGATGCAACGGCTCACTGAAATACACAAACCAACATAAAATGCAATAGTATCCAGAAACATAGCCCACCCACTGTCATTTATGGTAATCTTTCTAGAAATGTCACCTTTTCAAATTACCTATTCATGGAAAAAAAATTGAACAGGTGCTCTTCATAAAATTACCACACACCATGGACAGATAATAACACAAACAAACACTTGCATTTTTCTACATATAGTTGCAGCAAATAAGAAGTAGGACTAAATGGGTCCAAGAAAAATCAGAAGTAGGATAAACTAAGCTATGCTGTAGCTTGAATGCAAAGCGCTATTTTAGAATCTTGCCTTTAACTCTTCAAATCGAAGAGAATAATTACTTGATTCCTCTCCATCAGAAACTAGCATCATATCATCACTCATGGAACCATCCCTGAGATAAAAATTCATCTACAAGCAATTTTACAAAATATTATCAGCCAGAATGTAAAAGCATAGCACAAGAGCTGCTGCTTGATTCTCCAGCCCTCAAGTAATAGTTCATCTACAATATATGATCATCCAAAATGTAAAAAAAAAAAACAGTACATTGATGCAAGCTCTGAGATAATTAGTGTGTCAAAGTACCTTCGAGATATAATTGCATTTTCCATTATTAGACCCAGCGTAGCCTCCCTTATCACTACAGACGAAATCTGGAAAATCACTAAATGCCTGCAATGAACAGAAAGTATTAGTGCAAAACAATGGGTATGTTCCATCTAAAAAGGGAACACTCTTTGAGCAAGCCAAGAATATATGATCAGCATGATTTCATAATTATCAATGTATTATGCGTCACATACCTCATAGTCCTGTGGTTTTAAGCTGTTATCCCTCACTCTTTGAGCCAATTGCTTCACCTCCTCACCGATTGTAGGAAGTCCTGTCTTGTCTGCATTCTGCAACACAAATAAAGATCTAAGAAACATGTATCTATGCAGCGAACTCCCATTCTTAAAATAAGGACGAGGAAAAAAGCTTTACCTTTTCCAATGTTGCTCCGTCCAGATTAGATGTTTCATTTATATCAGTTTCGATAGATGATGCCAACTTCACAGCCTGTTTGGCACACTCAGCAGTAACAGCCGTTATTCTCTGAACACCTTTTGCGATATCCTCTTCAGCAGCATCTCTAGTGCTCGAAAAGTGTGTACCTGACATACATAAACTTTATGACATCTTCAGGTTGGACAGGTTTCCCTGTTATGTACTAACAGTTGAGTAGACAAGCTGAGGAAAAAAACAAGAAGTGGATGCAATATAAAAAGAAACACAGCATACCATGGGAGAAATCAAATCTCAGCTTCTCTGGAAGAACAATGGAACCTTTCTGGTCAATACGGTCACCAATTACTTCCTATATTTGCAATAGTGAAACCATCATGCATGAGCACAAAAAAGCATACGGGTACATGTGTGGTTTGGAGCAATGAGAGTACGTCATGTCTAATCAACCTACCAAGAGTAATAGAAGAACCGCAGTGTAATTTGGCAAATTTCACAGGTTAACTCATTCAGTACAAAGAATTAATCAGTAAAGAATGTTACCTTGCATTTCACTTCATCGCCAACAGACAATGCCTTGGAGTCGGGCCCTTCCAGAGATGAACCGGTATGCAGGACATAGCCAGCAAACTTCCCTTGGACATTGTTCACAGTGAAAGAACCAGATGGCCCCTCGATATCCCCAGTGTCATAGATCTGATCCAGAAATAACATATGGCATGTCACAAGAAGTCATGCAATGCATGGCACAACTCTCAAACATGCAGAAGAGAGATGCATACATTCGACATAGAACAAGAAAAAGTCTATAAATATATATACAACCTGAAATCCCACACAGGATAGAGGTTACATTGCACGCATTTGAATAGAACAAGAAACGACCATGACAGTTGACAGCACGGTGACTTGAAATAAACGAGAAAACACACATGGTTCCTGAATGCAAATTGCAATGCTTATTGTGCAATGTACACGTATTGACTAGTCAAATTGTGAGGAGAAGCTGGGCTACCTCCGCGGGCAGATCCATGGTGGGGGCGTGGAGTTGGGCAGCGCGTGGCCTCGAGGTGCCGGCGTAGTCGTCGTGGCCGCGACCCCCTCCGCCTCCTCGCGCTCCAGTCGCCGCCGCCACCGAGATGCAGGACGCGGCGGTTCCCGTCTGCGCGCCCCGCGTCGTGTCCCTCCCTGGCTGCGTGGGGCACCGCCGCACCAGCCTTGGGTTTCGGAAGCCGCACCGCGCGACCGACTCTTCGAAGCCGTCCATGGGCACTCCGCCGCGGCTCACCTCCACGCGCTTGTTCTTCGGGCCCCGCCCTCCGCGGCCGCCCTTGATGCCGAGGGCCGTCGACGCGCTGACCGGAGGCGGAGTAGGGCTTCGGGGCGGGGTGTCGGTGTAGCTCCCGCACGTCCGCACGGCCTCCTCGGCGCCGGCCGCGGACGTGCCCTCGCCGTCGCCGACCCGTACAGGGCGTCGTCGTCGGGGAACCGCGTGGTGGTCGTGGTGGCGGTAGCGCTCGATGTGGCACCCGCAGGTCGGCAACGCCTCCTGGACGACATCGGCGGCCGCTCCCTTGCCGCGCGTCTCCCCCGGCACCACGCGCCTCTCAACCGCCCGGCTCCCGCCCTCGCCCGCAGGTGTACGAGCGGCTGACCTGGCCTCGTCGTCCGCGTGGCGCCGGGTCGGGCAGATGCCGCCGGATCTGGCGCGGCGGCCGACGCTGGCCGACTCCTCGTCCTCCCCCTCGGCCGGGTCCCCCTTGGACGGCGCCATGCCGCCGAGACCTCCCTCAGGCACCGCTAAACCCTACCCAGCTGCGGCGGAAAGGGAGGGGAGAAGGGGGAGAGAGAGACAGGAAGGCGAGGAGGCCGCGCGGGGGTGAATGATTGGGGGCGCGGAGTGTTTGGGTTTTTCGTTCTCGGGTTTGGGGATGCGGGTGGGGCCAGGGTGTCAGTCTTACCCTGTGGCACTTTCAGTCAACACCCTTGTTCATTCAGAGAAGGGGTGTAGCAGATCCGGCAATACCAATTCAGAAGAAACGGACGACTACGATGGCTCCTTGCTCGGACGGACGACGAGTCCCCACCGTAGGATTTGCTTTACCGTTTGTCGCGATAGCATTTCTACCGTTCACTGTCTTACGCTCGCTGTTGTTTTCCAGCCTATAACTAGCCGGGATGTGGCTGGAGAGGTTCATTGTTGAATCCCCGGTTGCTACCTACCTACCATGGCTAGCACGGGAACCCTACATTCTTCGCCCTATAGAAATAATAGTTCGGACCCGTTCGATAGTTCCCACTTTCTTCGTCGATTTACAATTCATCTCCTGACAAATTGGTATCATGAGTCATCGATCTTTGGCGGAGGCATTTCCTTTATGAGTCAAGACTAATTCTTTGGTGACGCCCTTTGGGCAGTCTAATGCACCGGGCACTTTCCAAGCATTGATGAACAACATTTTTGGCCCTTATTCGAGACAGCTTGTGTAAGTGTTCTTTGATGATATACTCATTTACAATAAAGCTCTGGAAGATGACATGGAACACATTGAGACTATCCTGGGAGTTTTAAAGGAAAATCAGTTATGTGCAAAGTTATCTAAGTGTGTTTTTGCATTAGAAAAAGTGCAATATCTGGGTTATATGATCTCTGTGGCATGAGTAGCCACTAATCCACAAAAATTCAAAGCTGTTGCAGACTGGCCAACACCTGATAGTGTTACAAAATTAAAATGCTTCCTTGGGTTAGCATGTTATTATAGAAAATTTATTAAAGGGTATGGAGTTATCTGCAGACCCTTACATGATCTATTAAGAAAGGACAATTTTCCTGGAAGAGTGAACATGGCAAAGCTTTTGCTCACCTCCAAAATGCTCTCATTACAACCCCGGTTCTAGCCCTACCAAATATCTCTCGGCCTTTTATCTTGAAGACTGATGCTTCTGGTAAAGGAATTTGGCACAATGTTGATGCACCAAGGGAGACCTCCAACATACTATCTAATTGTGGCTATTCTAGAAGCACTTAAAAGATGGAGACTATATAATTGGAAATGAACTCATCATCGGAACAAATCAACGGTCTCTTAAATTCATTACTGATCCAAAAATAACAGAGGGTGTTCAACATAAATTGATGGTGAAACTACCTGAGTTCAACTTTAAAATATAGTACAAAAAGGGGTGGACAACAAAGTTGCAGATGCTTTATCAAGATTATTGCCATCCCGTATGACAATTTATGTTGCTACTCCAGTCTGGGCTTCAGAACTAGTAGAATTATCATAAGGACCTGGTGACTAAACAAGTTTTGGAACAATTTCTGTTGCAATAGGAAAACACTATGTTTGATTACAACCTTACAGTTGGCATAATTAGATATAAAGGGAAAATTCTGGTGGGTGGTTTATTTGATTTAAAAACAAGAATGATAACTGCATAACTCCCCCATTAGAGGTCATTCTGGCACAAGAGCTACTTATCAGGGAGTGAAAAGGTATTTTCTATTGGCTAGGTCTTAAATCAGATGTGGAGTCTTACATTGCAGCTTGTCTCATCTGCCAGAGATCTAAGCATGAAAGTTGTGTGCAACCTGGCCTGTTAAATCCACTCCCAATAGTTGACATGGCATGACAACATATTTCTACGGATTTCATAGAGGAACTTCCACAATCTCAAGGCAATGAAGTAATATTGGTGGTAGTGGACAAATTTACTAGGCATGCTCATTTTATACCACTAGCACATCTATACACTGTCCTTGGTGTAGCACGGGCCTTTGTGGACAACATTATCAGATTGCATGGCCCTCCTAAGCTCATTATTCAGACATAGACGGAATTCTCACTACTAAATTGTGGAAGGATATTTTTGCTAGTTTGAAAAGTGAACTGAGGTACATTATTCCTGCCATCCTCAAAAACTGATGGTCAAACTGAGAGGGTAAACCAATGTGTGGAAACTTATCTTAGGCGCATGACAACCAATGAACCCAAGAAATGGTGTTCTTGGCTTTCTTTGGTAGAGTTTTGGTATAATACTATATATCCGAAAGTGCTATTGTGAGCTCGAGCTCACAGGCACCCTTTGCTACAGTACAAACGAAAAAAATATTTAAAAAGTTCAAAAAAATCTGAATTTTTTTGGTAACAAACATTGATATATTTTTCACATGCGTACAAATTTTCATGACAACATGACATTCATGCAGGTCTCAGCAAAAAAAACAAAATCGATGCTCCAAAATGCTTCCAAAAACAGTTTTTTTGGGGCATGATTTTGTTTTTTTTGCTGACACCTCCACAAATGTTATTTCATCACGAAAATTGGCACGCATGTAGAAAAAACATCAAAGTTTCTTGACAAAAAAGTTCAGATTTTTTTGATTTTTTTTTACTATTTTTTCGGATTTTACTGTTCATCCGGGATCACTGGTGCCCGGGATCAATTCCTCCGCATCCCTATATATCATACTACCCTGAAAATGTCTCCCTTTCAAGCTATTTATGGTTTTACTCCACCCTTGATCTCCGAGCTAGCTATTCCGGAACCTGAGGATGAAGAAGCTCACACCTTCTTGTCTGTTAAACAACACATGTTGGAACAACTAAAAGACAACTTACAACAAGCCTAGAACAGAATGAAAAGATATGTAGATCTCAAGAGAAGTGAAAGAGTGGTTGAGGTTGGAGACATGGTGTATCTTAAAATGGAACTATATAGGCTAGCAGCTTTCGGATTCAGAGGAGCTCTCAAATTTACAAAACAAATATTATGGACCATTCTTGATCATCCAGAAGATTGGCAAGATGGCTCACAAACTTCAATTTTGTGACCATGTGAAAATCCACCATGTTTTTCATGTGAGTCAACTAAAGAAGCACATTGGCAGCAAATCCATACCTAGCCCAAATTTACCCATGGTCACTTCTGATTGAACTATCAAAACAGGTCCTGCTTCAGTCTTACAAGTGAGGCAAGTTCCTAGAAATAACTTGCCTGTGTGTAGTGGTACATCCAGTGGGAGGATTTGTCACCTGGAGAGGCAACATGGGAAGACGCGAAATTTATCAAGTACATATTTCCAAAGTTCTTCAAGACAACAACTCAAATCTGGCGTGCAAATCAACAAGCGCCATGAGGACACGTCGTTTCTCAAGGGAGGGGCAATGTCAGGCTTAGACTATCACACGTTCAGTCAACACCATTGTTCATTCAAAGAAGGGGTGTAGCAGATCTGGCAATACCGATTCAGACTAGTCGCCATCGCATGATTTACTTTACCGTTGTTGTTTTAGCATTTCTACCTTTCACTGTTTTACGCTCGCTATTGTTTTCCAGCCTATAACCAGCCGAGATGTGGCTCGAGAGGTTCATTTTTGAATTCCTCAATTGGTACCTGCCATGGCTAACACATGAACCCTGCACTCTTCGCCCTACAGAAATAATAGTTTAGATCCAATCAATAGTTGCCAAATTATTCGTAAATTTATAATTCATCTCCTCAAATATTGTTTGGGTCCTGACAAATTGGTATCATGAGCCATCAATCCTTGGCAGAGGCGTTTCTTGGTGAGAAAAAATTGTCAAAACGGTGATTCACACCCCTTTTCCCACCCTTCTTCGTGAGCAGCGGCGAAGGTGGTGTATCAGGCGGCGCCGATGGAGGGGTTGAGGTTCGGGGTGGCATTGTGGAGGCGCTCGAGTCGGTGAGAGTTCGGGCATGGATCAGTAGAGCAGAGGTGGTTGTTCGAGTACTCTGTTCGAGCGGTAAAATCCCACATTTAGGCATTGATCTGTGTGCCAGGGAGGCGTGGAGCTCGGTGGCGGCAGGATCAGAGGTATAGGGATGGTTGCTAGGTGATTCCTAGTGGTAAAATTCCCAACCTACACCTCAAATCAAGGAGATGGGACGCGCAAAAGCAATCGATGAGGCGGATCTTCAAGAGGTTCTATCCTTGCACGATGATTTTGGTGTTCTGCTAAAAGATAGTGCCCAAATGCAAACTCAGGTGTCTAAATTACAAGAGGAAGCACAGTCGATAAGTTCCAAGCAGGGAGGAATTTCATTACAAGTTGGGTATGTAGAGAAAGTACTTTTGGACTTTAGTAAGCAACTTTCAGCTATCAGTTCTATTCACACATTGGTGAAACCAATGTAGAACATGCCTCAAAGTGATAACCCTTCCAGTTCGACTCAAGTGCTCAGATCTCCTACCTTGCATCATGAGCAAACAGATGAAAAAGTTGAAAGAGTGAATCGGTTGAGGAAGCAATTAGCAGCAGAGAACGAAACGTCTAAGCAATTGGAGAACTTAGAAATGCAGAATTTGCCACCAATTAGAACTAACAGGGCAACAACGCCTCCTGGGTTTCCCATCCATGTGAGATAGGACACTAATAGTGTGGCAGGAAACCCAGTTACTGCAAGAAACAATGTACACACTCCTGCATTCAATCGGTTTTATCAACAGAACAAAGACATGCAACTATGGCAAGGTTACTGTAGAACATATGTACGGGAGGTGCAAGCACAGTTCATGAAATCCTTAACTAAAAGTCCCAAACTATATTTTCCGGAGAATATCCAGTAGGCTAGATAAGGCAATGTAATGAATATTTTTAGATGTTTGTTGCACCTGAGGAGTTAAAAGTATCTCTTGCTCAAATGTATGTTACCGATGAAGCTGATATATGGTTGAAAAGACATGGGAAATCGAAGAAACAACTCTCCTTGAAGTAGTTTGGAGTTGAGATGGTGAGGATATTTTCAGAGCAAGGCTCTTATGACTTAACTGAAACCTTTGAAGGGCTAATGGAAGATGTGCTGGAAGAAAATGCTGAGCTGGGAGAATTGTGGTTTGTCAGGTGTTATGTGAATGATTTAAGGGAGGGAATTAAATTACATGTTAGACCACTAAGGCCACAATCACTCACTGGTGCTTATTGTCTAGTCAAGGGAGTGTAACCTAACTATCCTATAGTTAGTGAATCCCTAAGAAGCACATCAGTCCTTATGTCAATTATTATCAGAAGAACAATGGAAGTTTCTAGAACAAAAATAGTAACACAACAACACATATACAACAGACTATACATGTCAAACAAACAGAAATCACTACTGCCACATTTCAGAAACTCGGGAAAGTAGGAGAATGTTGGAGGTATGGAGACAAGTGGATGCATGGTCATACATGCAAGCTCATTCCTAATGTTCACTTAATGCAACACTAATTGGGAGAGCAAACTTCTAATGCAGAAGAAACTATTCGAAAAATACAAGAGGAAATTCGTGAAGAAGAGGAACAAGTTATGTTCATTACTTAAAGACGATGTTATCAACCGCTCCTCGGTGACCTCCCCAGCAGGGGAAACGAAGACCCTCTTGCATGGGAGCACAGAGCATCTTATCGAGCATGTCCTCCTCTCCATCAACGACGTTGCTCACCTAGCGACTCACATTGTGACGTACCACTCGACGCGATAGACTTATATCTACACGCAGCAAAACTTATGCAGCGTTCGAGTTTGTTGGTTTGTTGCACCTTGGATGCTTTTTTTTCTTTCTTTTGTTATGTTACCTGTCTGGTAGTGGGATACGATCCATTTTTTGATCGAATGAAAAAAAAACCACGCCCACTAACAAGTGTGTTTGCACATGTATTGTGGAAAGGACCTCCATCCGGAAATACTTATTCGAGAAATGGATGTATCTAGACATATTTTAGTTATAGACACATTCATTTCATGAGTAATTCCGTACGGAGGGAGTAGAAAATAATCCATCTCTATATACGGCAACAACATTCTTCAGTTGGGTTGACTAGCCCACGCGCGGTCGAATCCGTGTGGCACACCATTTTATTTTATATCTCTTTCTCTCCCCCACAAACATGTGGGACTTGCTACCACGGTGGCATGCCATGTAGGTGGAATCAACAAAACAGGAGTGACGGAAATCTGCCCAAGTGTTCCCGAGCATCAAGTTACATGATCAACTTGTGTCTTTCCTAAGTTATCGTATGACTATGTACCCACATTGCAAGTTCATGTACCGTAGGTACAATTACTCCTTTTAGCCTTCCTTCCACTCCTTGGTTTTCGGACGGAGGGAGTACTTATCACCTCCGTCTTCTCACCGGGGAAGCCGTCGGCCTGGTCCTTGCTCTCACGGTGCAGAAGTCGGTGCCCTACATTGTATCGAATGCCTCGTCCTTTGTCGCATGCGTCGTCTACTACATTTCGTCCTTAGTTGTCTCTGCCATCTGGGACGTTTTGTCCATGTCCTCGCCATTTGTAAGTTTGTTGCGTGGCAGTGACGACAGCTCCCCTTTACAACTTGGTCATACAGACTCCTCTTCGTCATGTTGGTGCGGGCTCCGGTATCATCATGAGGCGTGTGAACTTATTTTGAAGATTTTGATCATGGATGTGTGGATCTTCCGGCGATTGCTTCGACGTTTGTTTTATTGAAAGCATTGGTCATGTAGGCCTTGATGGCTTACCGCGCGCAATCTACAATGATGAGTTGGCTCTGTCGATGGAGAAGCATCAGGGGTGGCGCGCCATCAGCCTGTTCCCGAGGAAGAAGAGAATCAGACCCTAGGGACATTGTTGTATTTTTTGGTTAATTTTAGAGGGGTGTGATGCCTCTTTCGCAAAAGAAAGTAAAGAAAAACAAAAATACAAACCTGGGTCCCTCTCCGCTGACTTTGTTACAAAGAAATATATATTTTTCACATTGCACGATCCTTTTAACAAAGAAAAACTAGTGTAATGCAAAAGGAATAACATAAACTTTCAAAAAACACAGTAAGTACTCCATATTAACCGTGCTCGAAGCCTTTAACGGAAAACAAAATAATGTAGGCTAGTTTATAAAATACATACTTTAAATATATATATTTTTTGTCTAATCTTTGGCTTTCATTTCTTCTTTGCATAAGAAAACGATGTCCGGTTAATGTAATGCAAAAACTAGTCATGCACAAAAGAATCATGCATGTAAACTTTCTAAAACTATACTACTAGTAAGCACTACAGATTAGGCCTTTGAAGGCTAGCTTAATGAAAGAGCAAAATAACTTAGCTTTGTTTCGAAGATACGTACTTTTTATTTCTTTTTTATCTAATACTAGTATATATAAATCTTGCCTTTTCAGAGTTTTTAAACTCCAATTTTCTCATCTCATTTGCTCAAAGGAGAAAATGGATAAGCAAACAAAACAAACGCTTATCCATATGTGCACCCGTGGTACAGAAAAAAAGAAGAAGAGTGCGCCCGTGACACACTACACAGACGTACGTACGCGGTCATCCCAGTCAAAAGTGGGAACGGGTCCTAGTGTAGACGGAAGGTGGTACGCCTGTTTACCGGAGTGGTAGAACTCTTGCGTGTCTCAAACCGGCAAACCAACAAGTCAGCCCCTCCTCTCTCTCCACACACATTTTCCTCGAATCTCGGCCTGCTTTTCCTCTCCTCCCCCAGCGGGCCTCTCTCTCCATCCCCAACTCCCATGATCGCTCCCCTCAAAAAAAAACTCCCATGATCGCCAGAGCATGCATGCAGGAGCCACGTCCCATCATGATCGCCAGAACCGGCAACCACGCGACGTACGTACGTACGTACGCAGCCAATGCAAGCAGCACCGCACCGCGGCGGCCGATGAACGCCGGCCGGCTCCAGTAGCGCGCAGCGGGGGCGTCGGCGCTCGGCGTTGGCGGGGCCGGAAGGAGGAAGCCCGGCGTGTCCGTCCGTGCGTGCTAGCTCGTGGACGCGACGGCAAGGGAGAGGCAGGGAGGGAGCGGCGTGCGTGCGTGCATGCGTGCGTGCACGCATGCAAGGACGGACCGGGCGGCGGCCGAGGCGCAGCGCACAGGAGCTTGCAGGCTTTGGTGGTACGCAGTCTGCCGGCCGGCCATCGCAGGTGTTCAGACCTGGCCCCGTCGCGATGCGCACCTGACAAGCCCTGTGAGGGAGGGAGCCAGCAACGCGTGCCCGGGCTTCCCGGAGCTCCGGCTGAACGCTTTGCATGTTGCAACAAGGTGTGCCCTGCCCGCCTCTTTCCTGCGTGCCTCTTCGGTACGTACGTACATGCCCTGCCTCCACACACCCACATGGATGATGGAAAGGCTACACTCAACAATAATGCCTTCCCTCCAGAAAAACAAACAAACAACAATGCCCTCCAATGAAAGATGACGACTTGCTTAATGCAAGTTTTAAGAAAGGAGGCATCCTCTACTTGGAAAAGCACCGTGGCATATTCGCAACAAAAAAAAAACGGCATGCGAAAGCTGAAATTTTATTTCCGTACCCACACACCCCTCTAAGAAAGTTTAGAAATTCCGATGCAGACTAAAGGTGAAGATTATAAGTTACCCCTTCAACGAAAAGTATATCGTTCCGATCTCTTATCCCGGTCCATTGGGAGAACAAGGATCAACTAGAAGGGATTGTTGGTGCTATAATCCGTGATCATAACGGAAAGTTTATATCGCCAACCAATGAGAAGATGAGATTTTGTTTCGATGCTTTCACCGCATAAAGCGACAACGGTTAGATTTTGGCTAAACTTGGCTAGAATAGTCGGATGTAACAAGGTAGAGCTGGAATCTGATAACGCCAAGGTGGTTTCGGCCTTGCAGGAGGGAAGATTGAGTTCGGTGACGGGACCTATATATCTTTGATGATAGCTACTACTCTCTCCGTCCGAAAGAACTTGTCCCTCAAATGGATGTATCTAGCACTAACTTGATGCTAGATACATCCATTTGAGGGACAAGCTTTTTCGAACGAAGGGAGTACATGACCCAGGACTTTAAGCATGTTGTGTTCACTCGTTGTAATATGGAGAGCAATCAAGTTGCCCATGAAATAGCAAAGTTAGATGGATTTTCTACCCCCTGTACCTGGATGGAGTCACCTCTAGTTGAGGTGGTCTCGTTTGTTGTATCTGATACGCTGTTTCTCACAAATAATTAAATAAAATATCATTTGTCAAAAAAGAAAAAGAATTAGAATTAGTTGATTGTGAATGTCCGAGAGTAGCTTTTGAAATATCTTTAAGATTTGTGTAAACTTTTAACATGGTGTACCGAAGCAAATAATTAAATAAAATATCGTTTGTCAAAAAAGAAAAAGGAAAGATGGTTTTTAAGGGATTTTGTAGAAACAATCGTGCGCAGACGCTGATCGCTTGTTTTGGCTCCGTTAATCCCGCTGAACTGACAGACCGGGCCCGCTTGCAAATGCGGACGTGGCAAAAACATATCAATTGCGTACAGATACAGATCTAAGTTTCTTTTGCAGAAAGACTCGTCAAAAGAAAAAGAAAAAAAGTGATCGGGTGGGGTCCCTCCCTCCAAGTACCTTCATCTCTTTCCCTCAAAAAAAAAAGTACCTTCATCTTCCCCTCGTCCAGTGGTGGACGGCGGGCGGCTGCCATGCACGACCCCGCAAGACACGTCCTCGTCGCTCTTGGTCACGTTCGGCTTGGCCGGTCCCGCTCCCTCATGGGGGAAGGAGCCCCGCGGTGTTTTAATTTGGAATTTTCCTTTTAATTTTAATCAAGAAGGAGGGTGTGCGTGAGACATTAAATACTATAAGGACGATGAACATGCATGCATGCATGTGGTTCCATTATTATTTATGTTTGCCATGCATGTTATCAAACGGGCCGTTGCTACGTAGGAAATGGTTCCCTGTGCTGCGAGTCCCTGCATATAACTGGAACTTAAAATATTCAAGCGACTGACCGGAAGGTTTGTGCACATGCATGGGAGTAGCAGGAGTAGGCGCACAAGTCAACCGACGACACAAGGGCCTCAACACTCCATCCATCCGTCCAAACAGGCCAAGAGGATGTCGGAACACACACACACTCACTCCACTGTTGGACGAGCCGAGCCCCACATCCTTAACATGGATGGATGAGACGACCTCGGTCTTGGTCTTGGTGTTGCCAATGCCATGCATCATCCCCGAGCCGAGACAAGACAAGACATGCACATGGGTTCTGTACGCCTACGCCATCGCCACCTCACCTCACCTAGTGTAATAATATATGCTCCTACTCCTACTACGTACTGCTCCTAGTAGGTTTAGACGCAGCAGTCAACCGCCCATCCCATCCCGATCGACCGCGCCTCGCACCTGACCTCACTAGCTGCTGCCCGTACCGTGGCGTGCGACCCGACCGGCCATACCGCTGCGCTGACTGCTGCCGTGCTGCGGCCTGCGGGTGGTGGTGCGCGCGACGCCGGTGCGGGCTCGAGACACGCACCCCTCTCTATCTCTCCATCTTGCCTGTGGATGCTGGATAGACGTACACATGAGGAGATTGACACACGAGACGAGACGAGACGGCGCGACTCCACAAAGCCAGCCGATTTTAATGAGCCTCGGACCTAGCGCGGCCGGTCCCTGCGCCCAGTCCACACGCCGCCCCTCTCTGCGACTGGGCCACGCCCCCACCCACCTAGGCCTGGCGCTGACGTCGTGCCTGCATGCTGGTCTTGCATGCACTTGAGTGCTTCTCACCCACGCCTTGCCCTGTCACCCATCCCGCAGGCTAGCTAGGCTAGCTACAGTCACCTATCGCCGGCCAGAGAAAGCCTATCCACCTACCCTACCCTACCCCGGCGTCTCGTCTCGATACCGCTGCTGCCTCGCCGTCGCCGCAGCCCCGCCGTCTCGTCTCTCGTGCGTGACGTGAGGTGAGGACGTGAGGTGAGGTTTCACGCCTCAGCTTCGATCGCTCGCTCTACCCACGCACCGCACCGTGTCAGCCTGCCTGTCGCGGTGTCGTTGGGCACGCCGGCCGGGCAACCGGTCCGTCGTCTCCTTCCACGACCTCGCCTGCCTGGACCCAGGCCTACAACGACGCCATCTGTCGCACGCTGCTGCGGGCCCTGCTCCACTACTCACTTGGTTGGAGCACATCGCCGGCGTCGGTCACGCTGATTTCATCGTCTCCGTCCGCCTGCCCGACCACTGTCGGCTCACCGGACCTCCTGCCCGCCGTCATCACCTCGTGCGCCCTCAAAACCCGATTAGAGGAGTAGAAATTTGGTTCCAGGGGTTAAAGCAACACTAGCCCCTGATCGATCTTTTTTTTACTCCTCGCGCCGGCCACCCCACCGCTTAAATTTACTCGGCCGAGGCATGCTCACTGGAAGAACAAATCACACCGCATCCACTCCAATGCCACCCAAATCCCCTCCACCCGCACTGCAGCTATCCCCACACCCCCGCCGACACTTCCACTCGGTTTGCACAATGAGGAGTACATGTCCGAGCTCCGTCGGATGCATCTGGAGCTCGTTGCCGAGAAGCGTCGGTGGCTCAAGCTGCTCAAGAAGTGGGGCGACAAGGACGAGGTCGGGCCGTCCGATGGGGAGGACGGACCGGAAGTCATCGATCTTTCGTCCATTGACCCTCACCCCAACCACGACGGTGTGAATCGGAAGATATCCTTGCCTAAAAAGGCTAATACAACTAGTTTTCTTAGGATTTTCGTTCGAATCGACTAGTTTTAAATTTGTGTTATGCAATGTAGTTTGAACCGAATTGTGTTATCTATGTTTATATCCTTTTTTAGTGAACTCTATGTTTATATTCGTGCTTTCGTGTTATGCAAAGTTGTTTGAATCAAATTGGGCTAGTGATGTTTAATTTGTGTGATTTTGTAGGGAGTTAAATTCAAGAGCCCAACACCATCCACAACATTTGGGCATACCTCAGGTCACCGGCCTAGACATCCACTTGTGGCCCTATCATCCTATGGAAAATTTGGGTCTCTTGAAATGTGCATGTCTTCCGCAATGATTTGCGTGCTTCAAATTTGACGGCCCAAAACATTATTCAAGACATCTCCCTGTGGACCTTCAAATGTAATGCTTCCCTCTCTAGAGGTGACGGCCATGTTTTTGGCTTGTAACAACTTGCCTTTTAGACACCTTGAGCAATGATTTGCATGCTTTAAATGGTAACGATTCAAAACATTATTCGGGACATCTTTTGATGGGCCTTTAGATGTAATGCTCCCTCGCTAAAGGCGGCGGCCATGTCTTTGGCTTGTAACAACTTGCCTTTTAGGCACTTTGAGTAATGATTCAGGTGGCGGCCCTCTCCCCTCATAGCGGCGGAGCCACCATTGTATCGTTGGGTGCAGTTGAACCCAACGAAACTTGGTAGCTACGTATGTACCGGCAGGTACTTTGTACGCCTGAACCCAGTAAAAAGATTAGACTGGCCCCATCAATCTCGTGAAACTGCCTCGGTGGATCTTCTTCCACCGATGTCCACCGGCCAGGACGTTGCCCCCCTCTCCCTCCGGCAGCAAGAGGGAGGGGGGACCCCGTTTCTCCGCTCTGTAGTTAGGGTTTGGAATTGTAGGTCGTGGTGCGTCGTTGGGGTGGTGGGAGCGGCGCCAGGGCGAATAAATCTGCCTCAACTCCACTCCCACATTGGGGGTGCTTGAAGGAAATATGCCCTAGAGGCAATAATAAAGTTATTATTTATTTCCTTATACCATGATAAATGTTTATTATTCATGCTAGAATTGTATTAACCGGAAACATAATACATGTGTGAATACATAGACAAACAGATAGTCACTAGTATGCCTCTACTAGACTAGCTCATTAATCAAAGATGGTTGTGTTTCCTAACCATAGACATGTGTTGTCATTTGATTAATGGGATCACCTCATTAGGAGAATGATGTGATTGACATGACCCATTCCGTTAGCTTAGCACTTGATCGTTTAGTATATTGCTAATGCTTTCTTCATGACCTATACATGTTCCTGTAACTATGAGATTATGCAACTCCGTTTACGGAGGAACACTTTGGTACTACCAAACGTCACAACGTAACTGGGTGATTATAAAGGAGTACTACAGGTGTCTCCAAAGGTACTTGTTGGGTTGGCGTATTTCGAGATTAGGTTTTGTCACTCCGATTGTCGGAGAGGTATCTCTGGGCTTTCTCGGTAATACACATCACATAAGCCTTGCAAGCATTACAACTAATGAGTTAGTTGTGAGATGATGTATTACGGAACGAGTAAAGAGACTTACCGATGTGAGATTGAACTAGGTATTGGATACCGACGATCGAATCTCGGGTAAATAACATACCGATGACAAAGGGAACAACGTATGTCGTTATGCGGTTTGACCGATAAAGATCTTCGTAGAATATGTAGGAACCAATATGAGCATCCAAGTTCCGCTATTGGTTATTGACCGAGAATGGTTCTAGGTCATGTCTACATAGTTCTCGAACCCGTAGGGTCCGCACGCTTAACGTTTCGATGACAGTTCATTATGAGTTTATAAGTATTGATGTACCGAAGGTTGTTCGGAGTCCCGGATGTGATCACGGACATGACGAGGAGTCTCGAAATGGTCGAGACATAAAGATTGATATATTGGAAGCCTATGTTTGGACTTCAGAAGGGTTCCGAATGAAAACAGGAAGTTACCGGAACACCGGGGGGTTACCGGAACCCCCCGGGGGGTATATGGGCCTTAATGGGCCACAAGGGAGAAGAGGAAGGGCCGGCCAGGGCAGGCCGCACGCCCCCCTCCCCCCTCTAGTCCGAATAGGACAAGGAGAGGGGGGCGGCGCTCCCTTCCCTCTTCCCCCTCCCCAATCCTACTCCAACTAGGAGAAGGGGGGGGGAGTCCTACTCCCGGTGGGAGTAGGACTCCTCCAGGCGCGCCTCCCCTAGGGCCGGCCGCACCCCCCCTTGCTCCTTTATATACGGGGGCAGGGGGGCACCCAAAACACACAAGTTGATCTACGGATCGTTCCTTAGCCGTGTGCGGTGCCCCCCTCCACCATATTCCACTTCGGTCATATCGTCGCGGAGCTTAGGCGAAGCCCTGCGCCGGAGAAGTCATATCGTCGCGGAGCTTAGGCGAAGCCCTGCGTCGGTGGAGCATCATCATCGTCACCATGCCGTCGTCTTGTGGAACTCATCCCGACACTTTGCTGGATCGAGTCCGGGATCGCCATCGAGCTGAACGTGTGCGAACTTCCGGAGGTGTCGTGACGTTCGGTGCTTGGATCGGTCGGATCATGAAGACGACGACTACATCAACCGCGTTGTTATAACGCTTCCGCTTTCGGTCTCACGAGTGCGTGGACAGACACTCTCCCCTCTCGTTGCTATGCCATCACCATGGTCCTTTGTGTGCGTAGGGAAATTTTTGAAATTACTACGTTCCCCAACAGTGGCATCCGAGCCTGGTTTTATGCGTTGATGTCATATGCACGAGTAGAACACAAGTGACTTGTGGGCGATATAAGTCATACTGCTTACCAGCATGTCATACTTTGGTTCAGCGGTATTGTGAGATGAAGCGGCCCGGACCGACATTACGCGTACGCTTACGCGAGACTGGTTTCACCGCTTCGAGCACTCGTTGCTTAAAGGTGACCGGCGGGTGTCTGTCTCTCTCACTTTAGTTGAATCGAGTGTGGCTACGCCCGGTCCTTGCGAAGGTTAAAACAACACCAACTTGACAAACTATCGTTGTGGTTTTGATGCGTAGGTAAGAACGGTTCTTGCTCAGCCCGTAGCAGCCACGTAAAACTTGCAACAACAAAGTCGAGGACGCCTAACTTGTTTTTGCAGGGCATGTTGTGATGTGATGTGGTCAAGACGTGATGCTATATTGTATGAGATGATCATGTTTTGTAACCGAAGTTATCGGCAATCGGCAGGAGCCATATGGTTGTCGCTTTATTGTATGAAATGCAACGCCATGTAATTGCTTTACTTTATCACTAAGCAGTAGCGATAGTCGTAGAAGCAATAGTTGGCGAGGCGACAACGATGCTACGATGGAGATCAAGGTGTCGCGCCCGGTGGCGATGGTGATCATGACGGTGCTTGGCGATGGAGATCACAAGCACAAGATGATGATGACCATATCATATCACTTATATTGATTGCATGTGATGTTTATCCTTTATGCATCTTATCTTGCTTTGATTGACGGTAGCATTATAAGATGATCTCTCACTAAAAATTATCAAGAAGTGTTCTCCTGAGTATGCACCGTTGCCAAAGTTCGTAGTACCCGGACACCACGCGTGATGATCGGGTGTGATAAGTTCTACGTCCATCTACAACGGGTGCAAAACAGTTGCACACGCGAATACTCAGGTTAAACTTGACGAGCCTAGCATATAACAGATATGGCCTCGGAACACGGAGACCGAAAGGTCGAACGTGAATCATATAGTAGATATGATCAACATAGTGATGTTCACCATTGAAACTACTCCGTCTCACGTGATGATCGGACATGGTTTAGTTGATTTGGATCACGTAATCACTTAGATAACTAGAGAGATGTCTGTCTAAGTGGGAGTTTTTAATATGATTAATTAAACTTAAAATTATCATGAACTTAGTACCTGATAGTATTTTGCTTGTCTATGTTTACTGTAGATAGATGGCTCGTGCTGTTGTTCCGTTGAATTTTAATGCGTTCCTTGAGAAAGCAAAGTTGAAAGATGATGGTAGCAATTACACGGACTGGGTCGGTAACTTGAGGATTATCCTCATTGCTGCACAAAAGAATTACGTCCTGGAAGCACCGCTGGGTGCCAGGCCTGCTGCAGGAGCTGAGCCAGAAGTTGTGAACGTCTGGCAAAGCAAAGCTGATGACTACTCGATAGTTCAGTGTGCCATGCTTTACGGCTTAGAACCGGGTCTTCAACGACGTTTTGAACGTCATGGAGCATATAAGATGTTCCAGGAGTTGAAGTTAATATTTCAAGCAAATGCCCGGATTGAGAGATATGAAGTCTCCAATAAGTTCTATAGCTGCAAGATGGAGGAGAATAGTTCTGTCAGTGAACATATACTCAAAATGTCTGGGTATAATAATCACTTGATTCAACTGGGAGTTACACTTCCGGATGTTAGTGTCATTGACAGAATTCTCCAATCATCGCCACCAAGCTACAAGAGCTTCGTGATGAACTATAATATGCAAGGGATGACCAAAACAATTCCCGAGCTCTTCGCAATGCTTGAAAGCATGGAGGTAGAAATCAAGAAAGAGCATCAAGTGTTGATGGTCAACAAGACCACTAGTTTCAAGAAAAAGGGCAAAGGAAAGAAGAAGGGAAACTACAAAAAGAACAGCAAGAAAGTTGCTGCTCAAGAGAAGAAACCCAAGTCTGGACCTAAGCCTGAAACTGAGTGTTTTTACTACAAGCAGACTGGACACTGGAAGCGGAACTGCCCCAAGTATTTGGCGGATAAGAAGGATGGCAAGGTGAACAAAGGTATATGTGATATACATGTTATTGATGTGTACCTTACTAGAGCTCGTAGTAGCACATGGGTATTTGATACTGGTTACATTGCTAATATTTGCAACTTCGAAGCAGGGGACTACTGGAATAGACGAGCACCGGCAAAGGACGAGGTGACGATCTTGGCGTGGGAAAGCGGTTCCAAGGTCAATGTGATCGCGGTCGGCACGCTACCTCTACATCTACCTTCGGATTAGTTTTAGACCTAAATAATTGTTATTTGGTGCCAGGCGTTGAGCATGAACATTATATCTGGATCTTGTTTGATGCGAGACGGTTATTCATTTAAATCAGAGAATAATGGTTGTTCTATTTATATGAGTAATATCTTTTATGGTCATGCACCCTTGAAGAATGGTCTATTCTTGTTGAATCTCGACAGTAGTGATACACATATTCATAATGTCGAAGCCAAAAGATGCAGAGTTGATAATGATAGTGCAACTTATTTGTGGCACTGCCGTTTAGGTCATATCGGTGTAAACGCATGAAGAAACTCCATACAGATGGACTTTTGGAATCACTTGATTATGAATCACTTGGTACTTGCGAACCGTGCCTCATGGGCAAGATGACTAAAACACCGTTCTCTGGTTGTATGGAGAGAGCAACAGACTTGTTGGAAATCATACATAGAGATGTATGTGGTCCGATGAATGTTGAAGCTCGTGGCGGATATCGTTATTTTCTCACCTTCACAGATGATTTAAGCAGATACGGGTATATCTACTTGATGAAACATAAATCTGAAACATTTGAAAAGTTCAAAGAATTTCAGAGTGAAGTTGAAAATCATCGTAACAAGAAAATAAAGTTTCTACGATCTGATCGTGGAGGAGAATATTTGAGTTACGAGTTTGGTCTACATTTGAAGCAATGCGGAATAGTTTCGCAACTCACGCCACCGGGAACACCACAGCGTAATGGTGTGTCCGAACATCGTAATCGTACTTTACTAGATATGGTGCGATCTATGATGTCTATTTCCGATTTACCGCTATCATTTTGGGGTTATGCTTTAGAGACGGCCGCATTCACGTTAAATAGGGCACCATATAAATCCGTTGAGACGACACCGTATGAACTGTGGTTTGGCAAGAACCCAAAGTTGTCGTTTCTTAAAGTTTGGGGTCATGATGCTTATGTGAAGAAACTTCAACCAGATAAGCTCGAACCCAAATCGGAAAAATGTGTCTTCATAGGATACCCAAAGGAGACTGTTGGGTACACCTTCTATCACAGATCTGAAGGCAAGATTTTCGTTGCTAAATTTGGATCCTTTCTAGAGAAGGAGTTTCTCTCGAAAGAAGTGAGTGGGAGGAAAGTAGAACTTGATGAGATAATCGTATCTGCTCCCTTATTGGAAGGTAGTTCATCACAAGAAATGGTTCTGTGACAACTACACCAATTAGTGAGGAAACTAATGATGATGATCATGAAGCTTCAGATCAAGTTACTACTGAACTTCAGAGGTCAACCAGAGTAAAATACGCACCAGAGTGGTACGGTAATCCTATTCGGAAGTCATGTTACTTGACCATGGCGAACCTACAAACTACGAAGAAGCGATGGTGAGCCCAGATTCGCAAAATGGCTGGAAGCCATGAAATCTGAGATGGGATCCATGTATGAGAACAAAGTATGGACTTTGGTTGACTTGCCCGATGATCGGCAAGCCATTGAGAATAAATGGATCTTTAAGAAGAAGACTGACGCCGATGGTAATATAACTGTCTACAAAGCTCGACTTGTTGCGAAAGGTTTTCGACAAGTTCAAGGGGTTGACTACGATGAGACTTTCTCACCCGAAGCGATGCTTAAGTCTGTCCGAATCATGTTAGCAATTGCCGCATTTTATGATTATGAAATTTGGCAAATGGATGTAAAAACTGCATTCTTGAATGGATTTCTAGAAGAAGAGTTGTATATGATGCAACAAGAAGGTTTTGTCGATCCAAAGGGTACTAACAAAGTGTGCAAGCTCCAAATGATCAATTTATGGTGCAGTGCAAGCCTCTCGGAGTTGGAATAAACGCTTTGATAGTGTGATCAAAGCATATGGGTTTATACAGACTTTTGGAGAAGCTTGTATTTACAAGAAAGTGAGTGGGAGCTCTGTAGCATTTCGATATTATATGTGGACGACATATTATTGATTGGAAATGATATAGAATTTCTGGATAGCATAAAAGGATACTTGAATAAAAGTTTTTCAATGAAAGACCTCGGTGAAGCTGCTTACATATTGGGCATCAAGATCTATAGAGATAGATCAAGACGCTTAATTGGACTTTCACAAAGCACATACCTTGATAAAGTTTTGAAGAAGTTCAAAATGGATCAGGCAAAGAAAGGTTTTTTACCTGTATTACAAGGTGTAAGATTGAGTCAGACTCAATGCCCGACCACAGCAGAAGATAGAGAGAAAATGAAAGATGTTCCCTATGCTTCAGCCATAGGCTCTATCATGTATGCAATGCTGTGTACCAGACCTGACGTATGCTTAGTTGTAAGCTTGGCAGGAAGGTACCAAAGTAATCCAGGAGTGGATCACTGGACAGCGGTCAAGAACATCCTGAAATACCTGAAAAGGACTAAGGATATGTTTCTCGTATATGGAGGTGACAAAGAGCTAGTCGTAAATGGTTACGTCGATGCAAGCTTTGACACTGATCCGGACGATTCTAAATCGCAAACCGGATACGTGTTTTTATTAAGCGGTGGAGCTGTCGGTTGGTGCAGTTCTAAACAAAGCGTCGTGGCGGGATCTACATGTGAAGCGGAGTACATAGCTGCTTCGAAGCAGCAAATGAAGGAGTCTGGATGAAAGAGTTCATTTCCGATCTAGGTGTTATACCTAGTGCATCGGGACCGATGAAGATCTTCTGTGACAATACTGGTGCAATTGCCTTGGCAAAGGAATCCAGATTTCACAAGAGGACCAAGCATATCAGAGACGCTTCAATTCCATTCGGGACCAAGTCCAAGTGGGAGACATAGAGATTTGCAAAATACATACGGATCTGAATGTTGCAGACCCGTTGACTAAGCCTCTTCCACGAGCAAAACATGATCAGCACCAAGACTCCATGGGTGTTAGAATCATTACTATGTAATCTAGATTATTGACTCTAGTGCAAGTGGGAGACTGAAGGAAATATGCCCTAGAGGCAATAATAAAGTTATTATTTATTTCCTTATACCATGATAAATGTTTATTATTCATGCTAGAATTGTATTAACCGGAAACATAATACATGTGTGAATACATAGACAAACAGATAGTCACTAGTATGCCTCTACTAGACTAGCTCATTAATCAAAGATGGTTGTGTTTCCTAACCATAGACATGTGTTGTCATTTGATTAATGGGATCACCTCATTAGGAGAATGATGTGATTGACATGACCCATTCCGTTAGCTTAGCACTTGATCGCTTTAGTATATTGCTAATGCTTTCTTCATGACCTATACATGTTCCTGTAACTATGAGATTATGCAACTCCGTTTACGGAGGAACACTTTGGGTACTACCAAACGTCACAACGTAATCGGGTGATTATAAAGGAGTACTACAGGTGTCTCCAAAGGTACTTGTTGGGTTGGCGTATTTCGAGATTAGGTTTTGTCACTCCGATTGCTCGGAGAGGTATCTCTGGGCTTTCTCGGTAATACACATCACATAAGCCTTGCAAGCATTACAACTAATGAGTTAGTTGTGAGATGATGTATTACGGAACGAGTAAAGAGACTTACCAAAGAACGAGATTGAACTAGGTATTGGATACCGACGATCGAATCTCGGGTAAGTAACATACCGATGACAAAGGGAACAACGTATGTCGTTATGCGGTTTGACCGATAAAGATCTTCGTAGAATATGTAGGAACCAATATGAGCATCCAGGTTCCGCTATTGGTTATTGACCGAGAATGGTTCTAGGTCATGTCTACATAGTTCTCGAACCCGTAGGGTACGCACGCTAACGCTTCGATGACAGTTCATTATGAGTTTATAAGTATTGATGTACCGAAGGTTGTTCGAGTCCCGGATGTGATCACGGACATGACGAGGAGTCTCGAAATGGTCGAGACATAAAGATTGATATATTGGAAGCCTATGTTTGGACTTGGAAGGGTTCGAATGAAAACAGGAAGTTATCGGAACACCGGGGTTACGGAACCCCGGGGGTATATGGGCCTTAATGGGCCACAAGGGAGAAGAGGAAGGGCAGGCGGGGCAGGCCGCGCCCCTCCCCTCTAGTCCGAATAGGACAAGGAGAGGGGCGCCCTTCCCTCTTCCCTCCCCAATCCTACTCCAACTAGGAGAGGGGGGAGTCCTACTCCGGTGGGAGTAGGACTCCTCCAGCGCCGCCTCCCCTAGGGCCGGCCGCACCCCCTTGCTCCTTTATATCACGAGGCGGGGGCACCCAAAACACACAAGTTGATCTACGGATCGTTCCTTAGCCGTGTGCGGTGCCCCTCCACCATATTCCACTTCGGTCATATCGTCATGAGCTTAGGCGAAGCCCCGCGCCGGAGAAGTCATATCGTCGCGGAGCTTAGGCGAAGCCTGCGTCGGTGGAGCATCATCATCGCCACCACGCCGTCGTCTTGACGGAACTCATCCCGACACTTTGCTTTGGATCGGAGTCCGGGATCGTTATCGAGCTGAACGTGTGCGTAACTCGGAGGTGCCGTCGTTCGGTGCTTGGATCGGTCGGATCGTGAAGACGACGACTACATCAACAGCGTTGTTATAACGCTTCCGCTTTCGGTCTACGAGGGTACGTGGACAGACACTCTCCCCTCTCGTTGCTATGCCATCGCCATGGTCCTGTGTGTGCGTAGGGAAATTTTTGAAATTACTACGTTCCCCAACAGTGCTCATCATGGTAGCGTCTCGGAGTTGATGGCATCGTGTGTTTGCCGATCCTTCAGATTGGCGACGTTAGGGTTCATGGATGGTGTCAGCGAGGCGGCGGCGGTGACTCCAACAGGTGTGTCTCTCCTTCTGCTCTGTCCCCGTTGCTACGACGTTATCTCCGACGTCATGGTGGAGCAGGGAGGCTTTGTCGTCCAGGAGTACGCGCAGATGGTTGTCTACGCAAGTGACAGCTGGAAGGTGGTGCATCTTGTGCTGGTTTGTGGTTGAAGGCTGACAGTTCTGGTTTCCTCCTCCGACGTCATAGTCGCGTGGGGGTGTCAGTTCTGGAGTTCGATGGCGTGTCCGGGGACATGTTTGCCCTGGTCTGATTCTTTCAACGGCAATGGTATTGCTTCAAGCAAACTACTTTGGAGGTCCGTAAAGCTGCTGATCAGCGATGGAGCCGCGTTGAGCTCGTGTGAAGAGGTGATTTGTCTTCTTAGTGGAGAGGGACAGGCGTTGGTTTTTTGCATAGAATTATCCTATCTTTTCAGTCCTGTAACGTTGATGTTTTACGTGGCTTGTAACTGAATCTTTATTTTATTAGTGAGACACGTATTATCATGCAAAAAAAGAAAACTGCCTCAGCGGATAGGCTAAAACGGCCCAAAGGCCCATAAATAAATTGCCTCGGTGCCCACAGCTACCCAGATCTCTCAATACTCATTAGTTTTTTTTGAGACAATCTCGCGAAGCTTTATTTAGACCAAAACAATGTTCATAGGTACAAAAGAGAGATCACCGGGGTGCCCTAACCAAACATGGTGGCCCACCCCTAATTTTGAACAATGCTTCGCTAGATTGTGAGCCTCGAAATTCGAGCTCCTAAACTCATGCACAAAGCTACATCTACTTAAGGAAAAGCTCTGATCTGTTATTTCATGTAGAATAGCCTCGTATCTTACCGGGTTCCTTTGCTTAATATCCTCTACCACTGTTCTGCAATCCGAAGCTACATGTGCACTCTGTATGTTGAGATCTGCAGCAAGTGCCAAAGCTTCCCGAATAGCAAGAGCCTAAACAGACGGAGGATCAATAACTCCTTTCACCACCAAAGCTGATGCTCCTTGAAACAAACCATCCTGGTCACGGCATATGGCTACTGCTATCCCACGAGTCTGGCTCTGGGGTACTGCAGCATCGACATTGAACTTGAACATTCCGTCAGGAGGTTTTAGCCACTGGTTCGGTCTGCTTTGACGCCTCTCTGAAGGTTTGCTTCCTTTCTCCTCAAGTGTGTGTCAAGATCCCTCAGATATGATTTAATAAACTGATGTGTGGAGTCTGGACTCTCAAAGATACCTTCATATATTGCCTTACGTCTCGCCTTCCATACCGACCAGAGAGTTACCACTAGAAGCACAAACTCCCTCTGTGGCAATTGATCGTGCATTGCAAATAGCCAATTCCGAGCATTCGTATCGGTATTCATGCTCACTCGTTCAACTAAAGGAATCTCAGCCAAAGACCAAATACAGCGTGACATGGTGCAATCAAAAAGAGCGTGCCTCCATGAGTCAGCACAGCCGCACAGCGCACAGAGGTGCGTGGTTGCCATGTTGCGATGATGCAGTACATCCATGGATGGCATGGAGTGTTGCGCAAGTCTCCATAAGAACACCCTCAGTTTTGCTAGGACTTTAGTGTGCCAAAGATCATTCCATGCTTTACCTCTTGCACTAAAATCAGAAGCTCCTGCATTTTCCTCTATCCAATTCTCTCTATACTCAGTAGTGAACTGTACTTATACGATTCGCTTTTACTCTCGTTCAATTCGCCAATTCACCTCTGGCCTCTCTCCTCTCATCTCTTCTGTTCGTCCATCCATCATCATCGGAACCCAGCGGCAAGCCGTCAACTCAATTCCAAATTGAAGGTACAGACTTTTGAGATCGCATTTCTGTATAGCAAATATTTAACTGCAGGAATTAGAAACCACCGGCTAAGTTTGATTACCCACAGTGAGGAATTTGAAGATACTCAACAATGATTTAATAATACCAAAGAAAAGCTGCGCAATAAAATGGGTGAACGGTTTATAAATGATTGTCTAATTTGCTATGGGAAGAAATAGATGTTTTTTACCGTTCGTAATGATCAAGTGTTTCGTCCTATAAAGATAATGAGACAAATAAAAGGAGACACTCTAAAATATGAACAACTTTACATTTTTTGGCTTGATGGTACTTATGTTAAACTTGTCAAACTAACTTGTCCTCTTTTTACTGTTTTCAGAAAGACGAGGAGCTACACCCGCGCTATGAAGTTATTTGGGTACTAATTTATTTATAGTATCTAAACAAGTGGTTTTAGAGTTTCACCCAGAGCTGGTATGTCATATACTCTTCAATTATTAACATAACAAAATATGTAGTAGGTACTATCATATTTCTATTTGCTATGTTATTTTGGGTGTTGTAACATGGTGTGAAATAGCTTTTACGCTTAATTAATTCGTATCAAATCCTCACAAGTCAACAAGTGAACCCCATGACTAAATTTTCTGGCTCCGCCCCTGTCCCCTCGGTGATAGTTGAAAAAACACGTATGAAAAATTAGCATTAGCTATGGCACAACTTATAAAAGCAATTCTCTATTTTTATTACCTATATCATCAACGATCATACACCGCAGTATTAAGAGGCATTTTTTTAAGAGTCATTCTGATGTAAGTTTTTGCACGTGCCCTAGTCGTCAGAATGTGTCCATGGGATTTGGAACCATTTTTTTTTGTTGAGGGAACGCAGGTGAGCTGCGATTTCATTATGGGAGGAAAATTGAGAGCCAGACGCTGGCCCAACTTATTGTTCCGCTGACGCGTGGGGCCTCCCAGCCAACAAAAAGTTTGCAGCGACCATGTCCGTTCGCCGTGGGACCCACTCGTCAGCAATCCCCAATCTCCTGCTGCCTGCCCAAACCACGACCACCGGCGAGCTGCGCCGCCGCGCAGCACGTAGCATCCCCGTCGCGCCTCGTGCGGAGCCACGGTGGTCGCCGGCCTCAAGTGAGGGGATGGAGGGAGGGGAGGCGCCTGGCTAGGCCAACTGCGATCGAGCAGCCTAGGGGCTGGCCGACGGCGACGTGCGGCGCCGCGATGCCCTGCGAGCTCTTCGGAATCTTGGGTAATTTGAATCTAAACCCGCCCGTCTCCCGAAATCAATCTTCGGTAATTTCGCGGGAGGCGCCTCGCGGACAGACATACAGACCTCTTAATCTGAATTTTACTGATTGCAACTGTAATCCGGTCTGATCCAAGCCTTTAATTGCGGCATCCACCACGCAGCAGCACGACACACCGCAGAGCTTCAGTCTTCTGCATATATATAGCATTGTCGGTTTGATGGGATGGTGCCATGGAGTTACCTATAGCAAAACGCTAGCCACAAGTTTTTTCTGAATTGTTGCTAGCCAGAAGTTCAGAACCATGCCATGATGATCATGCTTGTTAGTTTATTTAATTTCTGTTTCTTTAGTAACCCACTTTGCTGAGACTAGCCAGAGGTAGTACTGAGTAGTAGTAGTAGTCGTAGTAGTACGTAATTCGACTTCAACGATGTTCTTGCTTATCTAAGAGGAGCAGGAGGGGTTGGTAGGTCTGATTAAACATGCAAGTTTGCTGTACGCTAAGTCGTTAATTGGGGTCTGTGATACATTTAGTTGAATGGTGGTATATATATGAACACATCCGTTTGTCATGTATCAGGAAGAACAAAGATTGGCACTCCTTGCCGCTTCCTACCTGGCAAGGCACTAACTTGATGTGTATCCTGAGCACGACTTATAACAATTTTATGCAATGATTTATGAGGGGGTATCCTTGATTCCCATGCAATTAGAGTGAGATCTCCTTTCGGTCTAACACTAGGATCTGTTATAAGTCCCCCAAAATGTCACACTTCACCATTCCTTCTTGATTGAGACATTAACACTATAAGGTGCCATGCTAAGTGGATGTAAAGCAATGCCTGTTATGTCCACTGGATGGCCTTTGTCACAACACGTTGCCGCGGCGGTCGCCGGACGTGAGCAGAGGATACAAGCTGCTGTGGAGAGCAGCCACACCAAGGAAGAAGAAGCAAGCAGGATATGTAGAAAGTTTCTTCAGTTCAGTTGGATGATTTTCCTTGGCAGCTGCTGAGTCGATCTTATCGTCACCAAGCCAAACCACTAGTCCAGCGCGTTTGCCCACGGTCCATGTCCATTGAGCCCAGTGTACCTCTACTCGTGGATATGACAGCCTTGTTCCATACGCATGGTTGGGTGCACGCCATATATGTAGAGGTATCTTTTAACCATTCCTATCGCCTTGTCCAAAATATGCAATGCCAGAACTGAACATCGAGGCTGCAACTTGCACCGAACATAGTAGTAATAGTATTCATCTCTGGAGAAGCAGGGCATGTGCAACTTGTCAAGCAGCACTTGGTAGTTTTGTAACTTTATAATCCAAATGTACTCCCATCACTACATGTACATGCTGCTAAATGCTTGTTTGCTGTAGTGATATGGTGGATCTGAGATGAGGATACAAGGGAATTAGGCTAGCTCTAGTGTGAGAAAGTAAAGATCAGCAAAAAAAAGGTTAATTCTTGTTGCATTTCATTCACCCAAGCTGGGGCTATAATACTTCCGCAGCGGTCACATTACGCACTCTGCAGTTAGTTCACCTAAGATTAGCAGCTGCATCATCATCCCAGAGTTGGTAATGTATCAAGCATGTGCCTCCTCGACGATGGTGCCAACTCTGATCAGGAGATGCTGCAACCTCTCCACCACCTTCTCCTTTGATCATGCATGGCTGGAGGAGTGGTAATTGTTCATCAGGAAGGAGATGAACCGACTTACAAGTTCACCTGCAACTGTAGATATGGCAACCTTCATGGCCAGGATTCATGGCATAAGCTGCTTGTTGATCTCTGGTCAAATTTAACTAAGCTGGCCTCTGCCAAGTCTTGAAGTATTCGTGCATTTAAACAAACAATCCCTGAATGAGTTGGTGGGTGAAAGACATGGAGTAGTTTAAAGGCCCAAAGATGTTACCGGGACCTGTCAACTTTCCAAGCAGCTTGAAAAAGAATTAACCAACCCAGTATTTGTAATGTTCACGATAGGTCCAAATCAGTTATTGTCCCATTGCAAAATGTATATTTAATCGTCTTTGCAATTTTCTTTGGTTGGACTTTTACATTTTACGTACGAGGGAATGGCATCCCATATACGTGCAGTCTACCATTGCAAGGTTTGACCATGGACATTGTCTGGGTTTTTAACAGATAACTTCAGTGGAGAGAAGCAGCGAACAGCTCATTGACAAAATATGGGCCCCTTTATCTTGGTCAGTGAGAATCACAACTCTATACCCTAGTAATTTTTCTGAGCACATGTGACTAGCTTGTTTCCACATTTGCTCCTTTTGTTTTGTCAGAACCTATCAATCTCTGTGTGGCTTATCTTGTACTAGTTCAGTTTTTAATCGGAATTGTCGCACCATGTGCTTTCTTAGATTCCAGGCTTTACCTGACGTTGATCTCCACAGTGGTAAAAATGGGAAAGCAAATACTATGATCCAACTTGGTTTTGTTATTAAAAAAACTAAAGGCAGTCTTCCTACAAGAAATAGTTTGTACCCCCTGTATATTTGCTCCATGTGCTGAGCACGGTCAGAACAGTTAGTAAAGCATGAGGCAGTCTAAAGTTTATGAAAAAAATGCTTCATCATTGAGGCCCAAAATCGAACAGGAAGGCCTCAAGGAGGACCGAGCGGCCCAAAATGAATTCTCTGCCAAAGATTAGCTGGGGCTATATACTTCTGCAACAGTCACATTAGGCACTTGGCAGTTAGTTCAGCTAAGACTAGCGGCTTAAACTGGGCTTAAACAGCAACTTAGAGACAACAAGGAAATGGTAAATGACAAGTAGAATCATGTCGTTGGATACACTTGATCACTCCTGAACCGTCGGTGAACCTTGAGTGAAGGCGGCAAAGCAAACGATGCTTTTCTCCTGTTTTGGCCAGCTTCAAATTTAAAGTATGTTTTGAATGTTCAGAAGTTCCAGAATCCTTAAACTACACAACACTTGAACACATATTCTTTTCTTATTTCAGTTAAGTTTTCTCACCTTCCTATATGGATCAGGATTCATTCAATGGTGCGAGATGATGTTGTTTGTTATCTAGAAAGTGCAGGAGGGGTTGGTGGATTGGATAGAACACAATTTTATTTATAATTGAGATCTCCAACTCATTTAGTTGAATGGTACTCCCTCCGATCCAAAACCACGACACTTGTTTTTGATCGGAGGGAGTATATAATCACTCCATAAAATGGTTCCTCCATGGCCACTTGAACACATCTGTTTGTCATGTGATGTAAGAAAGTGCCAAGGGTCACATTACATGAGTTCTGAACGGAATTAGATTGGCACTCCTTGCCACTTTCTCACCTTCTTCATGTGTATCCTGAGCATGACTTGTAACAAAGTGAGCAAATGAGTTATGAGGGGGTATCCATGATTCCCATGAAGATAAAACTAAGCCTTCTTTAGGTCTAACATTAGGAATCCTAGCAATTACCCAATGTTTCACTTGGCGATTCCTTCTTGATTGAAACATTAACTGTATGGCGTGTTGTGCTAAGTGGAGTCCAATATGTCAATCTTCTTCCTCATCCTCGTCTGATTCCACCAAGGACGCCTTGTCGGATTCTTCATCTTCGATTCAGACTCGGGCTCCACAGCCAGAAGGCCTGCACTGGTCTAATTCCTTTGTTTCCTCTGCCCTGGAATCGCTTCCCTCCATGTTCAGGAACTCCCAGCCACCATCGTCAACAAACTTCTGAGGATCATCAATGATAGTCTTCAGGATAGGACGCAAGTTCAGATACAGCCTGCTCTCATAGTACTTGAGACCAGTGGTGTCAAATCCACTCCTTTATCGCGTCAGGTGAGGTTGGCTGGATGGAGCCGATGCGGAGAACATCCTTCTTGAAGTCCTTGAACACGAAAGCCATGTCAAAGTTCTTTGTTCCAAAGCCCACCCTCTCCAGATTAACAATCTCTATCTCACCCAGGGTCACCACCAGGAAAGGAGTCTCAATTAGCTCAACCAAACAAGTTGAAGTTGGAATGATGGAAGCTGAAGCTTTATACGAAACCCCATGGAATCCAAGCTCTCTAAGAGGGATATGAAACTCCAAATCAAGCAAGCCCCTTGAACTGTGGTTGCGACCAGTGGTCATTAACCTTGTTGATATAGTTCCAAAACTAAATGTTGATTCTGTTCTTCCGGTCCCTCTCACGCTGCTCTTCTTCAATCTCATCAGGATCAAGGGCTGATGATCTCCTTGTGCCACCAACAGTTTGAACAACATCCACCACTTCAAATAAAATTGGACATCCTTCGTCTTCTTGTTTCCAACCATGATATGATTGTGCAAATGGAAATGAAGAGGGTAATCATTTCTTTCTCTGCCGCCTGGAAAAAAGCATATGTTCTATATTCCCGTACATGATATCCATACGCTCATCAGCCCTTGAAGTAGAATATCTGAAACCATTAACATGGGCCTCAAGAGTCCCTGTCAGCTTTCTCCCGCGACCACCAAATGCAGGCCGTATCCACACATCATTAAGCCTCATTTGCTTTGTTTTGGTGCTTTGATTGCTGGAGTTTCTCCTGAGTAACAAGGGTGGCCCTCTCTGACTCCCTTGAAGCTACTTGCCTCCTCAATGTTTTTGATCTGCTGCACAACTTCACTGCTATGCCATGGATCCTTCGAGCGGAATGTAATCTCTTTCAAGTAGATAGCTCCTTGAGCCTTCAGATCTTGTCAAACATTTGAGAATGGCATGCCAGGTACATTAAAGAAAATGCGGATAGTGCAGGTGCGGTTGTCCTGGTGGCTTGTCACACTCTTAACAATAGAAACATGGAAAGGGACCATGCTGCCATAAATAGGTAAGAGAACAGTTTCATTCCTCTGATCCACTTGTATCACCAACTCTCTCGAATAAGGCACATCATTCACATTCTTTTACGCAACAAGCTCATTTGAAGACCTAGAAGGACCACGGCCATCGCCAGAACCACCCCCAGCAAGCCTTCTAGCAGTCTCTTCATTCTTTCGATGAGCAAGTTCAGCCTGGTGCTGTCTCTGGAGCTCTTCCTTGGACATCTCCGGGTTGTCTGACCCAAGTGTTGCCTTGGATGGTAGTGCTTCCAGGCCATTTGACTCAACCTATAAGCCCGCTCCGGCTTCGGAACTTCCTCCTCATCATTAAATGAATAGGCAACATCTTTAACAGCCTTGGAGCAATTGGTCAAGATCTCTGCAGTCTTGTCACTAACTTAACCTGTATCAGCTAATAACTTAAAGAACTGCTTTGTCTTCTCATTGTTTGTTTCTGCCTGTATATTACTCAAACACTGCAACTGCAGCCTTAAAAACTGCAGACATCTGATTGCCTGGTTTACATGCTGCTAAAGCAGCTTCCTGGCTTACGCCCTGCTCTCTGCTGGGGTAGCATCTACCAGAAATGTTCTGGCAACATTGGAACAGTAGTTACTGTACCTGGACCCAGTTGCGCAGATGATGATACTTGCAGGATCATAGTAGAGATAATCATCATTGCTGGAGGCACCTGGCCTAAGATCAAACTTCCCTCCACTTTAGAAGACAGGAGGGTAGCATATATCAATATTTTCAGGCTTCAACTTCTCCTTGGCCTTCAAAGGATCAATAATAACCTTCTCTGTGTCATACATCAATGACAAGTGTGAGACTTTTCTCTCCTCATCAATAACCTTCTCCATGGTCGGTACCACAAAGTTTTTCATTAGAGATGAAGTTAGGCAAGCAGGCTTTTTCACACATATGATCTTTGTGGCACCTTCGACGGCAAAAATCTCAGGAAACCCGTATGTTACGTCTGCAAGTTGTACACAGATCCACCAGATAACTTTTCTGCCCATGTTTCAAGGAGCTTACCCTCAGGTGCCTCTTTTGCAATGTGACCAACAACTTAAGTGTCAGATTTCGACTGAGCACAAACAGCACGCAGTATTATCATCCATCAGGTCAATGCCATCCCCATTCTTGCTTTTCACATGCAAGACAATATCAGAACCAAAACAGCCTCATTTGCAGCAGCATCCTTGATGGTTCCAATGAGATTTTGCTTTCTTCTGGCTGCATAAGAAATGTATCTGCTTCTGCATGAAGACAATTATGGTTTCTGGAAATTCATCATATCCAAGTAACCAAACATCCAGAGCTGTGGATTTCAAATGACGGAGATCCTCAGAAGGAGGCGGAGTCGCAATTGCAATGGCATCAGAAGAAGCCCAAAGATCAGACTTATTTTCGTTACAATGGTCATAAAACACGTTAAGCCGCCTACTGAAGGTCTCTAGATTGATTGTATGGGCTGCTCCTGAGCCTAATTTTTCTTTACTATTATCTGCCATCTGTACCATGAAGCCAACTGCAGGAAAATTGATGATAATTAGCTAGTGCAATCGTCTGAAAAATACCAGTTACAGGCTTTGGTATGCATGTAGCTAAAACTTTTTATAAGCTAGCTAGTAGTAAAATGAGAATCAACGGCATCAAATTCATAGCACTGACAAAACGGGTGACATTTACATACGTGGTCTAGAGCCTTATACAAATGCTTTTGCTTAGATATTATGATGATTTTTTTCGTGGCTTGTGTTCTCGATGACAAGACACAGCAAGCAGATGTAGGCCAGAAGATGATGATGGTTTAACCTTTGTATGCAGCCTGCCAGGGATACCAAAATCATCGAGCTTTACCTGCTTTGCAATCGAGGTGACCATTCTTACCAGTACGTACTTGTTATGCATGAACCTAGCGTGCAATTTGGATGTCATATACTGGAGTACCAATTTGTGGAGAGAGAGAGGAAAAAGAAAAGTAATGTGAAGATGAGAAAAGTTTTGGAGTGGAGAAATGCTTGCTGGATGCTAGAGATGGAGATGAACACCATAGTCTATTTTGAACAGTTTGATGTGTCAGCTTGTTATTTTGATTTTTCTGATTCAATTTTGTCTGCATATATTATATGTATTCTAGGTCCATGCATGCATGTTTTGAATTTTGAGTCGTCTTTGCTTAGCAGATGATACATACATACATAGATAGATAGAAACACCTCAAGGTCATTGCTTATATATGATGACACATAATAATGGCAAGAGTAAAAAGAAGAGGCGGCAAATAATTCAAGGTCGGTCGACATTGGTTAATAATGCATATGATAGATGATGGTTTGCCCTCCCGTGCGGGCGGAGCCATGGTGGTGCCTATCACACGACCCGGTTGGATCGACCTCAAGGGAGGGCTAGCGTTTAAGGGCAAAATCACACGAGCAAAGCTGGGGACATTCAGAAGTGTCCATCAGTGTACAATGTAGATAGCTCTATTACATTCAGAAGTGCAATAAAAATACAAAGGGATGGGAAAAATAGAGACTGATGAATGAATACAAATTAGGACTTTGGCAAAAATGAATGGAATTCCAGTGTGAACATTCTGATAATTAGATTGAGAAAAATAAGCTCACTCACGAGAGTGCAGCACTACATATATAGATTTGTAACTCTATATATTGATCAATAGCGACAAGAAGAAATAAAAGATACTGCTGCTGCTTGTTCGCTCCATCAAAAATCTAATCTTCTTGGAGTGTGCAGCAGCTCTGAAGCTTGATCGGTTTGAAGCAAAAGTTCTGTATATCCTCCAGGGATCACTGGAATAAAAATGGTCGAGGGGTCCCCGTTAAACATATTATTTGCAAGGATAGGCATTGTAGAATTAGAACCTGTGCCTGCCTCCGAATATCCCTGCTTCACAATAAGGGATCACGGAAACTATTTATAACTGTTGTGGTAGAATTAAATTGCCCGAAATATGTTCAAGAATTTCAATATTTGTTCCCTTCTATTCAAAAAATGTTCGCAATTTAAAAAACCAATTATCGATTACCATTCTTACTTTAGAATTTCAAATTTAAAAATGTTTACCTTTATTTTACAAATTCAGAAACTATTAGTGAATTTCAAAAAATGTTCCCACTTTTAAAATTGGTTCACAAATTCGGAAAATGTTCATGTTTCCAGAAAATTCGAAAATGGAAATATGTTTGGCAATTGCAGAAATTTTCCCACTTTAAAAATATGTTCACAGTCCGAAAAGTTTTCAAAATTTGTTCAAAAATTCAAATAATGTTTGGGAATTTTAACTTTAAATTTTGTTCACAAATTCGATTTTTTTTCATGTTTTCAAGATTTAGAATTTTTTGTCGGGAATTTCAGAAAATGTTTGCATTTTGAATTTTGGTCACAAATTCAGATAATGTTCGTGAATTTTTAAAATGTTCCTGCTTTCCATTTTTCATAAAAAATTCAATAAATGTCCATATTTTCAAAATTTGTTCGCTAATTAAAATAACGTTCATGTTTTGAAATGTTCGTAAATCCGAAAAATTGAGGGTTTCTCATTTTTGTTTCTGGTTTTAAAATATTTATTCATAATTTTTTTTTGTGTTTTTAAATTTGTTTATTTTTTGAGAAAATCTTTGAGATTCCCAAAAAATGTTATGCTTTCACAAAATGAAGATTTTGATTTTGTTTCAGAAATCTCAAAAATAAAACCACATTTGAAATTTCAAAAAAGTTCATATAAACTGGGTTGCCATTTTGGATATCAAACCTTTTGAAATTACGCTGGCTAGCAATGTTGATCACGTGCAGTCGTGGGAGCAAACACCACGAGCACGGTCCTATCTTTGCCTTTTTTCAACTCTCGAAGACTCGAACGTGATGGCTCCGCCTGCCACTGCAAATGGACCGGCCCAGGTTAGCCGTCTCTGTGCGAAACGCCGACCTTTTGCCGCAGCGAGCGGCATATAGGAGGTCCCCGATTTTTTTTTCTTTTTTTTTTGAGAAGATGGAGGAGGTCCCAGAAATGAGATGCAAGTAACTGACTGGTGGGCCTGCGAGAAACCTGTGTGGTATCTCGGCCCAACTAAACAACTCCAGAGTCACAGGCCACTCTCTCTCCTTGCCTCAAAAAGGGAAAAGAAAAAAGAAAAAGGAAAAAAAAGCAGACCACTCTCTCCGCTCCTCTCACTCGCCACCCCCAAATCCCCAAACCCTCGCCGCCTCATCGTCCGGCGACCATGGCCGGCCGGCCGCCGTTCACCAACGTGGACCCCTTGACTGAGGCTGATCTGCGGCGCAGGGGGCTCGACCCGCATGAGGTGGACGGATCCACGGAGCAGCTGCTCTCCCACATCTGCACGGAGCTCGTCCCCGCCCTGCCGCTCTCCGACCCCCGGCGGCACACGCCCCTGCATAAGATCCTCTCCCGCCTCGCCGTCACGGACCCCAAGCGCAACCCCGCCCTCCCCGCGCCCGACGGCGTCGACCGCATCAGCCTCCTCCACGACGCGCTCCTGCGCGAAATCCTCTGCCGCCTCCCCGTCAAGGACGGCGCGCGCACCTCCGTCCTCGCCTCGCGCTGGCGCCGCGTCTGGCTCTCCACGCCCCAGGTCCTGGCCGACGCCCACCTCCGCCCCAAAGGCTGCCGCTTGCCCCCCACGCCCGCCGACTCGCCGGCCATCGTCGCCGCTGTCTCCAGCATCCTCGAAGCGCACACCGGCGCCATCCCCACCGTCCACCTCACCTGCAGCCACACGAGCGCGTACCAGGCCCAGCTCGCGCGCTGGCTCCACCTCCTCGCCACCAAGGGCGTCCAGGAGCTCGTCCTTGTCAACCGCCCATGGCCGCTCGACGTGCCCCTCCCGCCCGCGCTCTTCAGCATCACCACCCTCACTTGCCTCTACATCGGCCTCTGGAAGTTCCCGGACGTGGCCAGGTTACCGCTCGGCACCTCCTTCCCCCATCTCCGTGAGCTCGGCATCTGCAGCGTCGTCATGGAGGACGGGGACATCGACTTTGTCGTTGCCAAGAGCCCTGTCCTTGAGACTCTCAACATCCATGGATGCAACAAGGGGCTGGGCCTTCGCCTCGTCAGCCAGAGCCTCCGGTGCGTCCAAGTTTGCAGCTCTTTTCTGGAGGACATTGCCGTGGTGAAGGTTCCTCGCCTCGAGCGGCTCATTCTGGAGGGCTTTCGGAGCAACGCCGGTGGCTTGTGCACCAGAGTCAGGATTGGCGATGCTCCCAAGCTACACGCGTTAGGAATCTTGGAGCCAGGGAGCACCATGCTAGAGATCCGAGACACCATCGTCGTGGTACATACATCTCCTGTCTGCAGTTTGTTCAGTTAGCAAAATGTCCGGTTGATGGATGTCCATGACTAAATGTGTGACTTCTTTTTTTGTTCAATCGGGTTCATTTCAGGCCGGGATAAAGGCGAGCCCAAGCACCATGGCCACCGGCATCAAGGTCCTGAGTCTGAATGTGCGTTTCGGAAACCACACGGATGCCAAGATGGTTCCCTCCTTCCTCGGCTGCTTTCCCAATTTGGAGGCACTGCACATTATTGTAAGTTCTTTCCATTTCATGTTTTAGTTGCGATCAGCAATGATATCAAGCACATGGATAGTTGAGTGAGATCTCTGGTGATACTAACAAACATGGGGAACTGCATAGTGCATACACGATATCAATTTCTGATCTTTCACGTGTGGGCTACTTGGTAGTTGTTACTTTCTGCTAATTTCACGTGTGAAAATATTGATTGTTGATTTGCATAGCTCTGTCTGAGTCAATGATTATAAATGTCAAGCATTCCATTTATTATCAGCCATCAGGTTTTCTCTTCTTACACCCACTAACTTTTGGAAAGCAACCTTCACCTTTAGGGCCTGTATTTCAGCTGTCAAGTTTGCAACTTATATATAATCATCTTGCTCATTCCTGCCTACAGTTTTCTGGTGATCTGTGTGATATTACCACAGAGCCGTGTTAGTTCTTTGGTACTAGACCGTATCATGGCATGAGTTATGTCTACTTAACTAATTACACAGTTCTTTTCAGGCTTCCATTTATTCTTAGCCACCAGGTCTTCTCTGCACATACTAAACAGTGACTAGAGTACAAAATGATAATTCTGGGGGTTGCATGTTAATTTCAGTTTGTTATGACATTTGTTATGAATTCTGGGGTTGCACATTGCTGCCTACAATTTGTTGGAGGTCCATGTAGCATTGCCATAATGCCATATTGATGCTGGTAAATTGTGCACTTGTTAGGAGAGCTACACTGCAGCTCAAATGTGTAGCCTAACTTCTTAATTTGTTATACATGAACTGTGATCATGAGGCCACCGTAGTTGCTGTTTTATCTGTACTACTAGGATAGTTGGTACTTTGTCTAGCTTCATTCATGGGAAGCATTGGCATCTCATATCTCTCTCATATATCAGAACCCACATTTAGGTATGCATGCTGTTTGTTTCACGGGACAATAACTGCCGCTTTTTCAATTAATATGAAGCGCTGTGTGGTATTAATTTGCACCGTGTTTGTGTGTACCAGCATTATATACTCAGCATGATTCATCATAGCTGAACTGTGAGTGATTTAATTGTTTTTTTTCTTGCAGTCTGAAAAATGTGATCATCAAGCTGGCAGTGCCAGGATAAACCTCAGCTTCTGGAAGCAGGCCAAACCCACTGAAAGTGTCAAGTCGTGTATCAAGGTGTTCTCTTACAGAGAATTCCGAGGGGAGCTTGGGGAGGTTGCCTTCCTCAAGTTCTTCTTTCCGAACGCGAGGGCGCTGAGGACTGCGTCCATCTCCATGGCTAACCCGAGCTTCACGACATTCTCGATGGATGGGGCCACTCGTAAAGCGCAGGAAGCTTCTAACAACATGGCCAGCAGGTCCTGTGAAATGGTGCTTCTCGGGAGCACAGGTCCTGAAGGAGGTAGCCCCTGGAGCTTCAAGAGAGGGACGGATTACTCCTTTGATGACCCTTTCTCAGCGGTGCAGATCCGCAACATAGCTTAGTATCTGTATCTGCTTCTTTTGGTACCTGACTTTGGTGGTACTTACATTGCAGACTTTGTGTCAAATTCGTTGTCTGATCTTTGATGAGAATCAGAAATACTATGGACTGATGATAGCTTGATTGCCTCTTTCATGTAGTATATGCTCCTTGCAACTTCAGTAGCCTCTTGGCAGATTGGCCAGCGAACGCTTTTAAGCAATAAAGCTCTCACTATTTCCCCCGCAAAAAAAAAAAAAAACAATGTACATCATGCATTTGAAATATTTCCAAAGTGTATCATAAAATTGTTTCATGTGTGCTCTAAATACGTACATTGTATAATGAGGAAAAAGAGGACATGTGTGGAAACAAAGTGAACCAATAAAAAATGAGAAAGAAACAAAAATAAAAGCAAAAGGATCATACAAAACAAAGAAAACCAAGAAATAAAACAAGAAAACCAAAGTATAACGAAGAAAGAAAAAACATAGCAAAATAAAGAAAATGTTCTCGACAAAACCATAGCAAAATAAACAAAAATAAAAGCAAAAGGATCATACAAAACAACTAGTGTGGCCCTATTCCCAAATGTTCTCGACAAAAGCACCGGGCCCGGATTAATTCCTAGCTCAAGTTTTTCAAAATTATTGGCACTTGCAAGGTGAGAAGACAGACGTTACCAATGTTGTGATTAGGATATTGAAGGGAGGAGATTAACATGATGCTCATTGTTATTAATCCTAAGGTACAAACAATACTTTTTTCGCAGTCCTGCCCTATTAGTGTGATTTATAAAGTCGATTCAAAAGTACTCGCAAACCGACTTAAGCAGGTTCTCCCCGAAATTATCTATGAACAACATCGACCTTTGTCCCGGATAAACTTATTGTTGACAGTGTCATTGCGACCTATGAGTGTTTGAATTATATGAAAATAAAGAGGCAAAAAGAATTATCATTATGCGGTGAAACTAGACATGCAGAAGGCATTTGAGACCAAAAAAAAAAAAAACTAGCATATTGCAGAGCTCTGCAACCCAGGTGCGCTACGGATATATCTCGCTTACAGTGTGATGTATCGGATGTGGCTATGTGCCTCCCGCAGCAATACCTATGGCAGGGTCAGCCCGGTGACCCCACCTACTGAAGTGACATTGAAGTCACCCATGCATTTCCATTTTTTTCCCGTACATTTTTGTTTTCTCTTTTTGCATTTTATTTTATTGTTTATATTTCGAAATGTTTAGATTTTGTACCATGAAAAAGATTTTGAACCATTAGAACTATGTACGTGACATTTTGAAGAAAAATTCTGGGGATTCAAAAATGTTTGCGACATTTAAAAAATATTTCTAAAATGTAAAACATGTTTCCATAGGTTAGAAAAATGTTTATTTCCATTAAAAATGCACAAATTGAGTTTGTAAAAATGTTACTGTGTATTCAAAAAAATGCTTACAAACATGCATTTGTAAAAAATGTACATCATGCATTTGAAATATTTCCAAAGTGTATCATAGAATTGTTTCATGTGTGCTCTAAATATGTACAATGTATACTGAGGAAAAAGAGGACATGTGTGGAAACAAAGTGAACCAATAAGAAATGAGAAAGAAACAAAAATAAAAGCAAAAGGATCATACAAAACAAAGAAAACCAATAAATAAAAAAAGAAAACCAAATTATAACGAAGAAAGAAAAATCATAGCAAAATAAAGAAAATGAAGGAACTCTTGAAGAAAACCGATGATAAAACAATAAATAAATAAAATATAAATAGGAAACCCTACAAGAACCTACAGCGGCAACGAAGGGAACCTCGCTACTGGTCAGCCGCTAGACGTCGCACGTAGGGAATTCCTATTAGGAATCGGTATGGGCAACTTATAGCCATAGCGTGATGTATCACCTTCTTGCCTCAGCATTTCGTGTGTGATCACATTAGTAGGTCAACTCATTAGAACATTTTCGCGACGGTTTTATAGATCAACATGGATTGGTTTTATCACACTTCGGGCACTATATTTTTCTTATTCTGTTTTTTAACAGTTTCCTTCTATTTTTTTATTTTCTATATGTTTCCATTGTTAGTTTTCATTGCTATTTTCCATTTTATTTTAATTTTTTATTCATTTTTATTTTTCTAGTTCTTTTATTATTTTTAAATACGCTAACTTTTTGTATACACGGTGCACACATTTCAAATATATGGCGAACATTTTCCTGAATACATGTTTGAAAATTATTTTGATTACATGTTAAACATTTCTCAGATACACATTAAAGATTTTTTGAATACATGTTGAACATTTTTAGAATACATGTTAAAAAATTCAGGTACTCATTGAACATTTTAAAAAATACATGATTGCTTTCTCAAAAACTCGTTGATTATTTTTTGAATAGACGCTATTTTTTTATACACGTAGGAATTTTTCAGAAACCTGATGAACAATTTTTTAATACATATTAAACATATTCAAATGCATGTTGAACATTTTGTAGATATACGTTGAATATTGTTTAATACATGTAAAACATTTTTTTAATGGTTGAACATTTTTACTTGCGCCAATAATTGTTTACACTGTGAAAGTTCAATTAAATGCAATGAAATTATCTTAGAATGAGATTAACATTTTATACAAAATACATGACCTTTTAACCTTTTTTAGTGTGCGGCAAAATTTCGAATTTTTAAGTAAATTTATTTCTGAAAATACATATATTTGAAAGTTTTCAAAATATAAGCGGAAAGAAAAATGAAAAATAAATTACGTAGTGTACCGTAGACACGCAGACCGGGTGACAATTTCAGAAAACAATGAAATTTACTCTCTTTTTTTTCCTGCGGGTACGAAATATTACAGTTAACATGCATTTGGTACGAGCTAGGATGGTCCGAGATTTGTACTAGCCCAAGATCAAAATTTGTGGAATTCATTCCCCGACCCACCGCCGGTGATCCCTCCAGACTTCGGCTGCCACATCGCCAAAGCCCGCTAATGTTAGCTGGTGCCGACCGCTGTCACAGGGTTACCCAGCACCGACGATATAGTGGATTAGTGGTTTGCAGTGGCTGTCATTATCTATAGCCAAGAGCTGGATCGATTTGGCGCAGAAAATGGAAACCTCTGGTACGTAGTGTCAGTACAATATAGAGTTGGCTTCTTTTGACATATCATGTACTCCCTCCGTTCGTTTTTGTAAGACATTTTGGACAGCTAGTTTTGAACTGTTTTAGGCACTGTGTCTGTACTAGTTCCTTCCTGCTGAACAAGTACCACTCGAAGCCTTCACGCTCGGATGAAGAAGAGCTGATGGAGAGGTTGCAGCACCTCCTGATGAGAGTAAGCATGGTCGTTGAGGAGGCGGATGCGCGGTACATAACCAACTCTGGGATGTTATTGCAGCTCAAGATGCTCTCAGAGGCCATGTACGGAGGATACCGCGTCTTGGACACCTCGAGGTACCGAACCCTCCAAGACAGTGCATGCTTCGATGAGGTTAGCATCAAAGACTCATCTAGCAGCAGCATGTATTTAGCAGTTCCCCTCAAGCGTTCTCGAACAACAACCCAGAAGGATGACAGGGCCATGTGCCTCGAGTCACTAGGTGCCTTGGAAAGCTTAGAAGTCGCTATTGTTAACATAGCAGAATTTGTTCTGCTTCTGGATGGATGCGAGCGCATGTCTCGTAGACCATACGACATCTATCTTTACACCGACAACTTTATGTATCGAAAAAGGCTTTCGTCCCGCTTTATAAATAAAGCAACCATCAAGCACAACGTTCACAAGGTACCACTCGAAACACGAACACACCCAACGCCACCGCACGAAGGTCCAACTGACGCACAAAACACAACACACACACGCAACATAGGTTCAGCTGTGGGCATGACAACAAGCCCAACAAAATACCCAGGGACGCACAGACAACAAGCGGCGGTGGCGACGGCGACGAAGACGCAGAGCTAATCTGGCTCAGGTGGTGGCGGAGGAAGCGGGGGAGCCAGTCGGAGAGCCATCGCGCGAAGCTAAGTGATGATGGAGGTGATGGCGTCTCTCTCCCTGGGGCGGCTAAGCGGCCGCCAAAGCTGCAAGTAACCAGACCATTTGAACATAGCGTCAGTAGCACGACGAAGAGGGATACGCTGAATCACAAGTTTATTTCTAACAGTCCACAGCGTCCAGGCAAGGACCCCGATGATCAGCCACCTAATGCGGCGTAATGCGGGAGGAATCGCTTGGAGTTCGGCAAAGAGAGCAGGGAAGTTGGTATGATCCCAGCTTCCACCCACAATCTCATGAAACAGCTCCAAAGGAACTGCAGCAGACACGCAGTGAAGAAGATATGGTTGAATCCTCTTGAGCCCACAGAGTGGGCAGCGCCCATCGAGGGCCATTGCGTTTGAACCTCAACGCCCGGATGGTAGGCGGCCACGAATCCACCGCCACAAGAATATCTTAATCTTCAATGGGAGGCGAATCTCCCAAATAAATGAGAGCGCCTCATGACCGGGTGAGGCGATGGCGATAGAGAGATTTGGTGGAGAATTGATCGACGGTTCAAGGCGCCATCTGGCGCGGTCAACGTCGATCATGAGATCCGGCTCATGGAGAGCCACACAGTCAAGCAATTCCTGCCCGATCCGCATTCTCCGCAGGACCAAAAGGCCTTGAACGCCGAGGCGCCCAAGGTCAAGAAGGGCGTTTGCCACGGAGATCCGGGGCCACCGCGATGGAGAACAGGACGGAAACCGGACGCCAGTGCGTCCCGGTCCAGCGATCAAACCAGAACAGCGTGGCGGTGCGGACCCGATCTCAATCGAGGTCCCTATCCGGAGGATGTGGAGGAGTTGGATGACAGATTGCCGTAATCGGGATCCTCCAGCGGCGGAAGGCGAGTGGCTGTCCGCGGAGGTACTTCTGCTGAATAATGCGCAGCCACATGCCACGTTCGCCGTTGTTAATCCTCCAGAGCCACCGAGTCAAAAGGGCAATATTCATTCGTTTGGAGGACATGATCCCAAGGCCGCCCTGGTCACGGGGTTTACAGATCTCGGACCACTTGACCATGTGGTATTTCTGCTTATCACCCTCGCTGCCCAAGAAAATCGCCTGAACGGTGGCAATCTCGTGATGAAGAGTCTCCGGAAGGCTGTAGAAGCTCATGATGAATAAGAGGAGGCTGGCGAGGGACGAGTTAATAAGGACCGTACGACCCGCTTTTGAAAGCCACCGTCCCTGCCAGGGCTCGATCCGGTGTTGGAGCTTCCCCACCGTGGGGCGCAGCTCGGCCACCGTAAGCCTGGTGTCGCTAATGGGTATCCCAAGATAGGTCGTGGGGAAGCACCCAAGCTGGCAGTTAAGCCGATCCGCGATGCTCTGCCGCTCGTCTTGGGAGTAGCCCAAGATCATCACCTTACTCTTGTCGAAGTTGATCCTCAGGCCGGACATCTGCTGGAAGCACAGGAGGAGGAACTTGAGGTTCGAGATATCACTCGCGGAGCCCTTCACCATGATGATGGTGTCGTCCGCGTATTGGAGAAGGGAGACCCCGTTGCCACCAACAAGGTGCGGGACAATCCCCTTGATGTGTCCTGCCGCCTTGGCCTTATCGAGGATGGCCGCCAGCGCATCAACAACTATGTTGAACAGGAATGGGGAAAAGGGGTCGCCCTGGCGGACCCCACAAAACATGGGGAAGAACGGGCCGATCTCCCCATTAATGTTCACCGCTGTGCGGCCAGAAGAGACCAACTGCATAACTCTGGTCACCCGACAACTTTATGTTCGGCCGGCATGCTAAAAAGCAAAAACTTTTGAGCTTCATGTTGCAGCACAGACCTGCTGGTGATGCACTAGCCATTCTTCCGATCATAGGTGGTGCCAAAGTTGGGAAGAAAACTTTGGTTGCTCATGTGTGTGGCGACGAAAGGGTTTGCTCGTGCTTCTCTTCTGTTTTGCACTTCAGTGGCGATAGTATTTTGAGGCATGGAAGGACCATGTCTGGGATGAAGATGCTTGTAGTTATTGAGTTTGCTTCTGATGTAAGTGATGATGACTGGAAAAACTTCCACTCATTTCTCTTAACAATGGGCAGAGGAAGCCATATCATCATCATAAGTAGAATTCAAAGATTAGCCCGATTTGGATCCGTGATTTTTCTTAGTGTTCTGTCTTATGACGAGTGGAGGTACCTATTCAAGACACTAGCATCACTTATGCTTCGGTACACTCCCCTTAAACACATCAAGGGCTGAGATTCACCCATACCTCTTCGCTGCCAGGGGCACGATCGTCTTATGTAAAAAAAATTGCCCCCGCGCGTCCACGGCGATACCCCCGCACGCCTGTGTATACGCGGCTGCGGGACGAGCCGAGCCGCTTGGCAGTCGTGACGACGCGAGCCGAGCCGAGCAGTTGGCAGCCGTGAGGGCGTGTTTTTTTTAAAAGTCGGCGTTGACAGGTGGGGCGTACGTGTGGACGTGGCGTGGACGGCCGTATCGTCGTGCAATAACTTGTTGGGGAACGTAGTAATTTCAAAAAATTTCCTACGCACACGCAAGATATGGTGATGGCATAGCAACGAGAGGGGAGAGTGTATGTCCACGTACCCTCGTGAGACCGTGGCGGAGCGTTATAACAACGCGGTTGATGTAGTCGACGTCTTCACAATCCGACCGATCCAAGTACCGAACGCACGGCACCTCCGAGTTCAGCACACGTTCAGCTCGATGGCGATCCCGGACTCGATCCAGCAAAGTGTCGGGATGAGTTCCACAAGACGACGGCGTGGTGACGATGATGATGCTTCACCGGCGCAGGGCTTCGCCTAAGCTCCGCAACGATATGACCGAGGTGGAATATGGTGGAGGGGGGCACCGCACACGGCTAAGGAACGATCACGTATATCAACTTGTGTCATGGGGTGCCCCCCTGCCCTCGTATATAAAGGAGGGAGGGGGAGGTGCGGCCGGCCCTCCTAGGGTGCGCCTGGAGGAGTCCTACTCCCACCGGGAGTAGGACTCCCCCCTCTTGCCTTGTTGGAGAAGGAAAGGGGAGGGAAAGAGGAAGGGGCGCCGCCTCTCCTTGTCCTATTCGGACTAGGGGAGGCGCGCCTGCCCCGGCCGCCCTCCTCTTCTCCCTTATGGCCCATTAAGGCCCAACGTCCCCGGAGGGTTCCGGTAACCCCGGTGTTCAAAAAATTCCCGATTTCATCCGGAACCATTCCGATATCCAAATATAGGCTTCCAATATATCAATCTTTATGTCTCGACCATTTCGAGACTCCTCGTCATGTCCGTGATCACATCCGGGACTCGGAACAAACTTCGGTACATCAAAACTTATAAACTCATAATAAACTGTCATCGTAACGTTAAGCGTGCGGACCCTACGGGTTCGAGAACTATCTAGACATGACCTAGAACTATTCTCGGTCAATAACCAATAGCAGAACCTGGATGCCCATATTGGTTCCTACATATTCTTCGAAGATCTTTATCGGTCAAACCGCATAACGACATACGTTGTTCCCTTTGTCATCGGTATGTTACTTACCCGAGATTCGATCGTCGGTATCCAATACCTAGTTCAATCTCGTTTACCGGTAAGTCTCTTTACTCGTTCCGTAATACATCATCTCACAACTAACTTATTAGTTGCAATGCTTGCAAGGCTTATGTGATGTGTATTACCGAGAAGGCCTAGAGATACCTCTCCGACAATCGGAGTGACAAAACCTAATCTCGAAATCGCCAACCCAACATGTACCTTTGGAGACACCTGTAGTACTCCTTTATAATCACCCGATTCACGTTGTGACGTTTGGTAGCACCAAAGTGTTCCTCCGTAAACGGGAGTTGCATAATCTCATAGTTACAGGAACATGTATAAGTCATGAAGAAAGCAATAGCAATATACTAAGCGATCAAGTGCTAGGCTAACGGAATGGGTCATGTCAATCACACCATTCTCCTAATGATGTGATCCCATTAATCAAATGACAACACATGTCTATGGTTAGGAAACATAACCATCTTTGATTAATGAGCTAGTCAAGTAGAGGCATACTAGTGACTATATGTTTGTCTATGTATTCACACATGTATTATGTTTCCGGTTAATACAATTCTAGCATGAATAATAAACATTTATCATGATATAAGGAAATAAATAATAACTTTATTATTGCCTCTAGGGCATATTTTCTTCAGTCTCCCACTTGCACTAGATTCAATCATCTAGATTACACGATAATGATTCTAACACCCATGGAGTCTTGGTGCTGATCATGTTTTGCTCGTGGAAGAGGCTTAGTCAACGGGTCTGCAACATTCAGATCCGTATGTATCTTGCAAATCTCTATGTCTCCCACTCGGACTTGGTCCCGAATGGAATTGAAGCGTCTCTTGATATGCTTGGTCCTCTTGTGAAATCTGGATTCCTTTGCCAAGGCAATTGCACCCGTATTGTCACAGAAGATCTTCATTGGTCCCGATGCACTAGGTATGACACCTAGATCGGAAATGAACTCTTTCATCCAGACTCCTTCATTTGCTGCTTCCGAAGCAGCTATGTACTCCGCTTCACATGTAGATCCCGCCACGACGCTTTGTTTAGAACTGCACCACCGGACAGCTGCACCGTTTAATAACAACACGTATCCGTTTTGCGATTTAGAATCGTCCGGATCAGTGTCAAAGCTTACATCGGCGTAACCATTTACGACTAGCTCTTTGTCACCTCCATATACGAGAAACATATCCTTAGTCCTTTTCAGGTATTTCAGGATGTTCTTGACCGCTGTCCGATGATCCACTCTGGATTACTTTGGTACCTTCCTGCCAAGCTTATTGCTAAGCATACGTCGGTCTGGTACACAGCATTGCATACATGATAGAGCCTATGGCTGAAGCATAGGGAACATCTTTCATTTTCTCTCTATCTTCTGCTGTGGTCGGGCATTGAGTCGACTCAATTTCACACCTTGTAATGCTGGTAAAAACCTTTCTTTGCCTGATCCATTTTGAAATTTTTCAAAACTTTATCAAGGTATGTGCTTTGTGAAAGTCCAATTAAGCGTCTTGATCTATCTCTATAGATCTTGATGCCCAATATGTAAGCAGCTTCACCGAGGTCTTTCATTGAAAAACTTTTATTCAAGTATCCTTTTATGCTATCCAGAAATTCTATATCATTTCCAATCAATAATATGTCGTCCACATATAATATCGAAATGCTCTGAGCTCCCACTCACTTTCTTGTAAATACAGGCTTCTCCAAAAGTCGTATAAAACCATATGCTTTGATCACACTATCAAAGCGTTTATTCCAACTCCGAGAGGCTTGCAACTGACCATAAATTGATCGCTGGAGCTTGCACACTTTGTTAGCACCCTTTGGATCAACAAAACCTTCTGGTTGCATCATATACAACTCTTCTTCTAGAAATCCATTCAAGAATGCAGTTTTTACATCCATTTGCCAAATTTCATAATCATAAAATGCAGCAATTGCTAACATGAACGGACAGACTTAAGCATCGCTACGGGTGAGAATGTCTCATCGTAGTCAACCCCTTGAACTTGTCGAAAACCTTTCGCAACAAGTCGAGCTTTATAGACAGTTACATTACCATCAGCGTCAGTCTTCTTCTTAAAGATCCATTTATTCTCAATAGCTTGCCGATCATCGGGCAAGTCTACCAAAGTCCATACTTTGTTCTCATACATGGATCCCATCTCAGATTTCATGGCTTCTAGCCATTTTGCGGAATCTGGGCTCACCATCGCTTCTTCATAGTTTGTAGAAAGGATCCGAATTTAGCAACGAAAATCTTGCCCTCAGATCTGTGATAGAAGGTGTACCCAATAGTCTCTTTTGGGTATCCTATGAAGACACATTTCTCCGATTTAGGTTCGAGCTTATCTGGTTGAAGTTTCTTCACATAAGCATCGCAGCCCCAAACTTTAAGATACAACAACTTTGGTTTCTTGCTAAACCATAGTTCATAAGGTGTCGTTTCAACGGATTTTGATGGTGCCCTATTTAACGTGAATGCAGCCGTCTCTAAAGCATAATCCCAAAACAATAGCGGTAAATCAGTAAGAGACATCATAGATCGCACCATATCTAGTAAAGTACGATTACGACGTTCGGACACACCATTTCGTTGTGGTGTTCCGGGTATGGAGCTGCGAAACTATTCCGCATTGTTTCAAATGCAGACCAAACTCGTAACTCAAATATTCTCCTCCACGATCAGATCGTAGAAATTTTATTTTCTTGTTACGATGATTTTCCACTTCACTCTGAAATTCCTTGAACTTTTCAAATGTTTCAGACTTATGTTTCATCAAGTAGATATACCCATATCTGCTCAAATCATCTGTGAAGGTGAGAAAATAACGATACCCGCCGCGTGCCTCAACATTCATTGGACCACAAACATCAGTATGTATGATTTCCAACAAATCCTTTGCTCGCTCCATAGTTCCGGAGAACGGCGTTTTAGTCATCTTGCCCATGAGGCACGGTTCGTAAGTACCAAGTGATTCATAATCAAGTGATTCCAAAAGTCCATCAAGATGGAGTTTCTTCATGCGTTTTACACCGATATGACCCAAACGGCCGTGCCACAAATAAGTTGCATTATCATTATCAACTCTGTATCTTTTGGTTTCAACACTATGAATATGTGTATTACTACTATCGAGATTCAATAAAAATAGACCACTCTTCAAGGGTGCATGACCATAAAAGATATTATTCATATAAATAGAACAACCATTATTATCTGACTTAAATGAATAACCTTCTCGCATCAAACAAGATCCAGATATAATGTTCATGCTTAACGCTGGCACCAAATAACAATTATTTAGGTCTAAAACTAATCCCGATGGTAGATGTAGAGGTAGCGTGCCGACCGCGATCACATCGACTTTGGAACCATTTCCCACGCCGCATCGTCACCTCGTCCTTAGCCAATCTTCGGCAATCTGTAGTTCCTGTTTGAGTTGCAAATATTAGCAATGTAACCAGTATCAAATACCAGTGTACTACTGCGAATATTAGTAAGGCACACATCAATAACATGTATATCACATATACCTTTGTTCACCTTGCCATCCTTCTTATCCGCCAAATACTTGGGGCAGTTCCGCTTCAAAGGTCCGATGCTTGCGGTAGAAGCACTCAGTTTCAGGCTTAGGTCCAGACTTGGGTTTCTTCTCTTGAGCAGCAACTTGTTTGCTGTTCTTCTTGAAGTTCCTTCTTCTTCCCTTTGCCCTTTTCTTGAAACTGGTGGTCTTGTTAACCATCAACACTTGATGCTCCTTTTTGATTTCTACCTCCGCGGCTTTTAGCATTGCGAAGAGCTCGGGAATAGACTTGTCCATCCCTTGCATATTATAGTTCATCACGAAGCTCTTGTAGCTTGGTGGCAGTGATTGAAGAATTCTGTCAATGACACTATCATCAGGAAGATTAACTCCAGTTGAATCAAGTGATTATTATACCCAGACATTTTGCGTATGTGTTCACTGACAAAACTATTTTCCTCCATCTTGCAGCTATAGAACTTATTGGAGACTTCATATCTCTCAATCCGGGCATTTGCTTGAAATATTAACTTCAACTCCTGGAACATCTCATATGCTCCATGACGTTCAAAACATCGTTGAAGGCCCGGTTCTAAGCCGTAAAGCATGGCACATCGAACTATCGAGTAGTCATCAGCTTTGCTCGCCAGACGTTCTTAACGCGTCGTCGGTTACATCAGACAGGCCTGGCACCCAGCGGTGCTTCGGGGCGTAATTCTTATGTGCAGCAATGAGGATAATCCTCAGGTTACGGACCCAGTCCGTGTAATTGCTACCATCATCTTTCAACTTTGCTTTCTCAAGGAACGCATTAAAATTCAACGGAACAACAGCACGAGCCATCTATCTACAGTAAACATAGACAAGCAAGATACTATCAGGTACTAAGTTCATGATAAATTTAAGTTCAATTAATCATATTACTAAAGAACTCCCACTTAGATAGACATCTCTCTAGTTATCTAAGTGATTACGTGATCCAAATCAACTAAACCATGTCCGATCATCACGTGAGATGGATTAGTTTCAATGGTGAACATCACTATGTTGATCATATCTACTATATGATTCACGTTCGACCTTTCTGTCTCCGTGCTCCGAGGCCATATCTGTATATGATAGGCACGTCAATTTTGACCTGAGTATTCAGCGTGTGCAACTGTTTTGCACCCGTTGTATTTGAACGTAGAGCCTATCACTCCCGATCATCACGTGGTGTCTCAAAGACGAAGAACTTTCGCAACGGTGCATACTCGGGAGAACACTTCTTGATATTTAGTGAGAGATCATCTTATAATGCTACCGTCAATCAAAGCAAAATAAGATGCATAAAGGATAAACATCACATGCAATCAATATAAGTGATATGATATGGCCATCATCATCTTGTGCTTGTGATCTCCATCTCCGAAGCACCGTCGTGATCACCATCGTCACCGTCTCGACACCTTGATCTCCATCGTAGCATCGTTGTCGTCTCGCCAACTATTGCTTCTACGACTATCGCTACTGCTTAGTGATAAAGTAAAGCAATTACATGGCGTTTGCATTTCATACAATAAAGCGACAACCATATGGCTCCTGCCAGTTGCCGATAACTCGGTTACAAAAACATGATCATCTCATACAAAAATATAGCATCACGTCTTGACCATATCACATCACAACATGCCCTGCAAAAACAAGTTAGACGTCCTCTACTTTGTTGTTGCAAGTTTTACGTGGCTGCTACGGGCTGAGCAAGAACCGTTCTTACCTACGCATCAAAACCACAACGATAGTTTGTCAAGTTGGTGCTGTTTTAACCTTCGCAAGGACCGGGCGTAGCCACACTCGGTTCAACTAAAGTGAGAGAGACAGACACCCGCCGGTCACCTTTAAGCAACGAGTGCTCGCAACGGTGAAACCAGTCTCGCGTAAGTGTACGCGTAATGTCGGTCCGGGCCGCTTCATCTCACAATACCGCCGAACCAAAGTATGACATGCTGGTAAGCAGTATGACTTATATCGCCCACAACTGACTTGTTTTCTACTCGTGCATATGACATCAACGCATAAAACTAGGCTCGGATGCCACTGTTGGGGAACGTAGTAATTTCAAAAAAATTCCTACGCACACGCAAGATCATGGTGATGGCATAGCAACGAGAGGGGAGAGTGTATGTCCACGTACCCTCGTAGACCGTAAGCGGAAGCGTTATAACAACGCGGTTGATGTAGTCGTTCGTCTTCACTATCCGACCGATCCAAGTACCGAACGCACGGCACCTTGAGTTCAGACACGTTCAGCTCGATGGCGATCCCCGGACTCCGATCCAGCAAAGTGTCGGGATGAGTTCCACAAGACGACGGGCGTGGTGACGATGATGATGCTTCACCGGCCCAGTGGCTTCGCCTAAGCTCCGCAGCGATATGACCGAGGTGGAATATGGTGGAGGGGCACCGACACGGCTAAGGAACGATCACGTAGATCAACTTGTGTCATGGGGTGCCCCCTGCCCCGTATATAAAGGAGGGAGGGAGGTGCGGCCGGCCCTCCTAGGGTGCGCTGGAGGAGTCCTACTCCCACCGGGAGTAGGACTCCCCCTCTTGCCTTGTTGGAGAAGGAAAGGGGAGGGAAAGAGGAAGAGGCGCCCCCTCTCCTTGTCCTATTCGGACTAGGGGGGGAGGGGGCGCGGCCGCCTGCCCTGGCCGGCCCTCCTCTTCTCCCTTATGGCCCATTAAGGCCCAACATCCCCCGGGAGGGTTCCGGTAACCCCCCGGTGTTCCGGAAAATTCCCGATTTCATCCGGAACCATTCCGATATCCAAATATAGGCTTCCAATATATCAATCTTTATGTCTCGACCATTTCGAGACTCCTCGTCATGTCCGTGATCACATCCGGGACTCCGAACAAACTTGGTACATCAAAACTTATAAACTCATAATAAACTATCATCGTAACGTTAAGCGTGCGGACCCTACGGGTTCGAGAACTATGTAGACATGACCTAGAACTATTCTCGGTCAATAACCAATAGCGAAACCTGGATGCCCATATTGGTTCCTACATATTCTTCGAAGATCTTTATCGGTCAAACCGCATAACGACATACGTTGTTCCCTTTGTCATCGGTATGTTACTTACCCGAGATTCAATCGTCGGTATCCAATACCTAGTTCAATCTCGTTTACCGGTAAGTTTCTTTACTCGTTCCGTAATACATCATCTCACAACTAACTTCTTAGTTGCAATGCTTGCAAGGCTTATGTGATGTGTATTACCGAGAAGGCCTAGAGATACCTCTCCGACAATCGGAGTGACAAAACCTAATCTCCAACACGCCAACCCAACATGTACCTTTGGAGACACCTGTAGTACTCCTTTATAATCACCCGATTACGTTGTGACGTTTGGTAGCACCCAAAGTGTTCCTCCGTAAACGGGAGTTGCATAATCTCATAGTTACAGGAACATGTATAAGTCATGAAGAAAGCAATAGCAATATACTAAACGATCAAGTGCTAGGCTAACGGAATGGGTCATGTCAATCACACCATTCTCCTAATGATGTGATCCCATTAATCAAATGACAACACATGTCTATGGTTAGGAAACATAACCATCTTTGATTAATGAGCTAGTCAAGTAGAGGCATACTAGTGACTATATGTTTGTCTATGTATTCACACATGTATTATGTTTCCGGTTAATACAATTCTAGCATGAATAATAAACATTTATCATGATATAAGGAAATAAATAATAACTTTATTATTGCCTCTAGGGCATATTTCCTTCATAACTACTTTGCAGTAATGGCGGCGTGCATGCAGGCGCCGAATGCTCGCGACAGATCTCGTGCCGCCCGCCTGGTAGCCTCGTAGTCCGCGCCCTCCACTGCCGCACGTGCAGCGATCGGGCGCCTGCCGCCCGCCTGGTAGCCTCGTAGTCCGTGTCGTCCATTGCCGCACGTGCAGCGACCGGGCGCCTGCCGCCAGCCTTCCGCCTCGGGCCGGCAGTTGACGCGACCGGTCGGCTGCCTCGCTGCGGCGATCGCCCGCACGCCACCGACACTTCCACTGTTGCACCTGCCGTCCTCGCGCCTTCCCACGCCACCGATCCCTCGCTGCCAGGCGCTTCTGCCGCCGCTTGTCGCACGTGCCGCCAGCCGCCCGCCTCTCCCTCGGGGCGCGCGCCACCGACGGCTCGCCCGCCCACCTCCCAACCCAGCCCGGATATAAAATGCCGCGCCAGCCCACACCACGCCGTGCCCACTCCCACGCCCGCCCATCTCTTCCTCTCTCGCCCGCCCATCTCCCTTTCCTCGCCGCAATGTCTTCCAATGACTCGACGAGGGCGCATGGTCGACCGGCGTCGTCATTGAGCTCACCATCGGCGACACGGAGCTTATGGCCCGGTACGGCGTGATGGTGCTGCCGGCAGCCAAGGTGCCGGGGCCATGGCGGATTGGGGCGAACGGCATCCCCACCATGGGACCGCCACCAACGAGGGAGCAGCTCTGCGCGTTCCCTGGCGGCCTGTACAACCGGAGGGCCTGGCGCAGGTTTTGGCGCGGGAAGAACTTTGACATCGTCCTCGGCGCATTCAGGGACGCGGCGGCCGGCCGCATCGTCGGGGACATTACCGGCGAGGCCGGCACGTCCCGTGGTCGCTGCCACGCCCACCTCCAGCCGCCCCATCGCCCAAGAGGCGCCGCCTGCCCGGCGCTGTCGAAATCCCGTCGGCGCGAGCCGCCTCGCGCAAAGACGGAGACCTCGACGACACGCCGGGCTACTTGTGCTGGCCGGTCGGGCAGAGGAGGCAGCGGCGGCCACTCGCGAGGAACGAGAGCGGCTGGCGGCCATAGCGGCGGTGCAGGAGCAGCATGCGCAAGAAGACAACTGGTGGGATTTCAGCGACGACGACGACGGCGACGATGGCGGCGAAGGAGAGGCCGGCGGTATGGCGCCGGTCATCGACCTCACCGGCGCCAGCGACGACGAGTAGTCTAGTTTTAGGGTTTTTTATTTAAATTTTGGTCTAAGTTATTTAAATTGCGGTCTAAGTTTTAGTGCTCGTTTATGTTTAGGGTTATGTAAAATAATTTGAATTATGAATGAACTCGGAATGGTTTATCTGGAAAAAAAATCCGTATGTTTAATTTGATGTTAGTCATGCAACTCCAAAAAATAAACGGAAACATGAATTACAACGGTATGAGACGATAATCGACACACAAATTGTAGAAAAATCAGTCACAAAACACATGCATGGGGCCTTCCCTCATACCCGAAGGGTCTCCGGAGAACTTGTCAAGCATGCACACCAAAAACATATTGCCTCACGTCCGGGGTGTGGTATGTGGTGTTTTCACCTAAAAATTATTAAAAATTCTTAAAGTGATAAAAAAGCCAGAAAACTTTTCATGCATCCTACTGATGATGGTGGAACACTATAAAAAAATGTGGGTACATTTGAAGGCTGTCGGAAAGAAACTCCTTTCGGACGGGGCCTTCGGTCCTGCCCGAACGGTCTGCGAAGAAGGAGGCCAATTTTTTGACATATTCGGAATGACCTCAACTTTTGCAAGTGAGTTGGTATGCCCACCCCCACAGTCAATACAAGATTTGAACGCATTTGGACATGAAAAACATGTTGCGTCACGTCCGGGGGTGTGGTATGTGGTGTTTTCACCGAAAAAATTATACAAAATTCATAAAGTAAAAAAACCAGAAAACTTGTCATGCATCCTAGTGATGATGGTGGAACACTATGGAAAAATTTGAGTTAATTTCAAGGATGTCGAAAAAAAATTGAGTTGGTATGGTCACCCTGACATTCAATCCAAGAATTGAATGTATTTGAACACCAAAAACTTGTTGTGTCACGTCCGGGGTGTGCTATGTGCTGTTTTGAACTAAAAATTTATAAAACATTCATAAAGCGATAAAACATATTTATACCTTGGCATGCATCCTAGTGATGATGGTGGAACACTATAAAAAAATTATAGAAGGCAAAAAAATAGTGATGCAAAAAAAAATAAGCCCACATGTGCTTGCACGCCGCAACTGCGCTTAATCGGTCCGGCCCGATCAAGCCGGGTGGCGAAAGGGCCGGCCTTTCGGCCCAGCTACGGCCTGCAGCACAGGCCAACGGGGCAGTGGCGGGGCGGGGCGGGAATCAGAGGAGTTCGAAACGGTGGTGGGAGGTTGGTATATAAGCCGGTCGCGTCGTCGTTCGGCGGGCGAGGTGGGACTAAACTTTAGTCCTCACCCCCGCCGACCCTACCCCGCACCGCGCGCACACTCAATGGGCCGGCCCACGCGCGCCGTCGCGCACAGTCAAGACTTTTTTTAAAATACTATTATTTTTTTAGTTATTTATGCCTGGCTTATAGTATAAAGAAATTCTATAATTAATAAAATACATACGTAATATAGAATTGTTAACTATATTTATTATAATAATAATGAGTTGTTTATTAAAATTTAACGAAAAACTAATGAGTTTTTTAAAATTAATTGCTAAAACAATAATGAGTTTTCTGATAATTAATTGATAATGAGTTTTTTTGTAATGAATATTTTAATCAGTTATTTGTGTAGATTAGTAATTACATTTTTAATATTTATGTAATGTTAATTAATGTCTAAAAAATATTTAAAATATATGCAAAGTTTAGTATTGCAATGTGTTGCATTAACGGCTAAATGTGTTTACATAATAATAATGCATTGTTTCTTTTTATTTTATTAGTAAGAATAATGAGTTTTTTGTAATGTGTTTTCGGTGCGTTTCACGGAGAAAACCATAGGAAATTCATACGGTGCTGGAAAATTATGAAAACTTGCATGCATGACGGCCCTGGCGATGAGTGCGTGTGGAAAAAGTTAGGGATCCACCGGCTGATTCAGAAAGGAGAACACAGTACGGGGCTGGCATCGTTCATATCCGATCAGTGCCGGTTGCATGGGTGGTACGAGGTGGCAGGCACGAAACGTCACCCAAATTTGGGATGCAGTGGACATGCCCATCTTAGGGCCCCATGCAAAAGTTGAACGAATTCAGACACCAAACGCACGTTGCGTTACGCCGGTCAGTGTTTTCGATGCGTTTCACGGAGAAAACCATAGGAAATTCATACGGTGCCGGAAAATTATGAAAACATGCAGGCATGATGGCCCTGGCGATGAGTGCGTGTGGAAAAAGTTAGGGGTCCACCAACTGAGTCGAAAAAGAGAACGCAGACGGGCTGACATCGTTCATATCCGATCAGTGCCGGTTGCATGGGTGGTACAAGGTGGCACGTACGAAACGTCACCCAAATTTGGGATGCAGTGGGCATGCCCATCTTAGGGCCCCACACAAAAGTTGAACGAATTCGGACACCAAACGCACGTTGCGTCATGCCCGGTCAGTGTTTTCGGTGCGTTTCACGAAGAAAACCATAGGAAATTCATACGATGCCAGAAAACTATGAAAACTTGCAGGCATGATGGCCCTGGCAATGAGTGCGTGTGGAAAAAGTTAGGGGGTCCACCGGCTGAGTCAGAAAAGAGCACGCAAAGACGGGCTGACATCATTCATATCCGATCAAGACGGTTGCATGGGTGGTACGAGGAGGCACGCATTTAAACATCACCCAAATTTGGGATGCGATGGGCATGCCCATCTTAGGGCCCCACGCAAAAGTTGAACGAATTCGAGACACGAAACGCATACGTTGCGTCACGCCCGTCAGTGTTTTCGGTGCGTTTCACGGAGAAAACCATAGGAAATTCATACGGTGCCGGAAAATTATGAAAATTTGCAGGCATAATGGCCTGGCGATGAGTGCGTGTGGAAAAAGTTAGGGTCCACCGCTGAGTCGAAAAGAGAACGCAAAGACGGGCTGACATCGTTCATATCCGATCGATGCGGTTGCATGGGTGGTACAAGGTGGCACGCATTTAAATGTCACCCAAATTTGGGATGCGATGGGCATTCCCATCTTAGGGCCCCACGCAAAAGTTGAGCAATTCGGACACCAAACGCACGCTATGCCACGCCCGTCAATGTTGTTGGTGCGTTTCACGGAGAAAACCATAGGAAATTCATACGGTGCGGAAAATTATGAAAATTTGCACGCATGATGGCCCTGGCAATGAGTGCGTGTGGAAAAAGTTAGGGGTCCACCGGCTGAGTCAGAAAAGAAAACCATAGGAAATTCATACGGTGCCGGAAAATTATGAAAACTTGCAGGCATGATGGCCTGGCGATGAGTGCGTGTGGAAAAAGTTAGGGGTCCACCGGCTGAGTCACAAAAGAGAACGCAGTGCGGGGCTGACATCATTCATATCCGATCAGTGCCGGTTGCATGGGTGGTACGAGGTGGCACACACGAAACGTCACCCAAATTTGGGATGCAGTGGGCATGCTCATCTTAGGGCCCCACGCAAAAGTTGAACGAATTTGGACACCAAACGCACGTTGCGTCACGCCCGGACAGTGTTTTCGTTGCGTTTCACGGAGAAAACCATCGGAAATTCATACGGTGCCGGAAAATTATGAAAACTTGCAGGCATGATGGCCCTGGCGATGAGTGCGTGTGGAAAAAGTTAGGTGTCCACCGGCTGAGTCAGAAAAGAGAACGTAGTACGGGGTTGTCATCGTTCATATCCGATAAGTGCCGGTTGCATGGGTGGTACGAGGTGGCACGCACGAAACGTCACCCAAATTTGGAATGCAGTGGGCATGCCCATCTTAGGGCCCCACGCAAAAGTTGAACGAATTCGGACACCAAACGCACGTTGCGTCACGCCCGGTCAGTGTTGTCGGTGCATTTCACGGAGAAAACCATAGGAAATTCATATGGTGCCGGAAAATTATGAAAACTCGCACGCATGATGGCCCTGGCGATGAGTGCGTGTGGAAAAAGTTAGGGCTGAGTCAGAAAAGAAAACCATAGAAAATTCATACGGTGCCGGAAAATTATGAATGTTGCACTAAAAAAATGCATTAATATTTTCTGTCATTAAAAAACATCGGAGATAATGGCTCTCTTTTTGAAGAAAATGCATGATCCATGTGAACCTTCACAAGCTCTGAGAAGGTGAAGACTCACATTGATCCTGCATATCCTCCAAATAGAGTCCCACAAACTGAGATGTTTGTGCATTGACAAAAAGAAAATTATATAAAGGAGTGAACGGCGCGCCGGCTTAGCGATGTGGTATGAAAATGAAATGTTAAAGTACAATGCATGTTTTTAATAAATGCATCATGGGCCAGCCGGCGGTAGTTCACTAGTAGAAAACATGGCATTTGTCCCGGTTCATAAGGGCCTTTAGTCCCGGTTCTTGAACCGGGACTAAAGGGTCGTTACTAATGCCTCCCCCCTTTATCCCGGTTCTTACACGAACCGGGACAGATGGGCATCCACGTGGCGCTGCTCGCAGCCCAGGCAGGGCCTTTGGTCCCGCTTGGTGACATAAACCGGGACCAAAAAGGCTTCCACGCGTCAGCATTTCAGTGGCTTGGGTTTTTGTTTTTTAAAGGGGGGGGTTGGGGGTTTTGGGGGGTTAATTTAGGTGTTTTATATATTGTGTTAGCTAGCTAATTAATAGAGAGAGAAGTGTCCTCTCTTATGTCCGTGCTAGGTCGACGCTACGTACTATATACATAGAGAGGCCCTCGACACGCTAGCTAGTAAGAAAATGAAGGAAACCATTAAGTACAGAAGTTCGTCATGCATACCGAGAGAAGTGATCGATCGAGCTCTCCTTCTCCGAGAGATTGGTCGAACAACAAGTTTTCGTATTATCTATCTGACGCTACTGGCTACATACATATACAATATGTAACAATCCCCTAGCATTTGAAATCAACTTCCACATGGTATTCTCCGGCTTTATTGATGACGTGGTCAAGAAAGAATCCCGCCAATTCCTCTTGAATTGCTTTCATGCGATCTTGTGATAGGTGTTCTTTCCGCATCTGCCACGTCTAATTTGAAGAAGGGGGTTAATACATATATATGAATGAAACTCAAAAGAAATGATGGTGTAATAAAATGAAATTGTGAATATTATTGCTTACGCACTTCGTATTCTCTTTTAGAGTAGCCCAACTTATTTTTCAATGTCACGTTGTAGATGAACTCACACACGTAGTATCCACAGTAATCATTACCTTGTTCCTGCCACAAGCACTTCACGAGAAATAGAGGTTAATCAAACTGATAATGAAGCATTATAAATGGCATTGATGAAAGTATAGCTATAGAATCAACGGGAGATGCGCGCAACTAGCTAGCCAGTAGTACTTACGTCCGGGTATGTATATCGCAGCTCCTTCGGCAGTCCCGGAGCTTCTGCGGTGAACTGTTTCCAAACCCTGCAAGACAAAGAAAATACTTATTATTACTTGAGATATCAGGAAATGAACAAAAAGTTGCCGATATGGTGCGATAATGATCGATTGAACTTACTTGTTGAGCAATTTAGTCATGTCCGCATAGGTTTTGGGATCTTTTCGTCTCAAGTCTAAGACGGTTACTAGTCCCCGCTCAAGCTTAATCTCGAGAAGAACATAGTGGTAGCTGCGCACGCATGCATAACTCATCAATTACATTACTATAACCTCGCTCGAGTAATAAGGGAAAGCGAATATGCACACGACAGTAACACTCACTTGAAGTTGTAAGGAAAGAGTATGGTATCTTTTTTTTGATTTTTGATCAACGATTGTAGCAAGCTGGCCTCGGCCTCTCCGGCGTGCTTTTTAACCTGAATTTCATCTATGATATTTGTGTTAATGAACCCAATATCATACATTTCTTGTTTTCTGCACTCGACGATCTTCAATCTTTATAATATAGTGAGGATAATTAATTATAAATACATGCAATGAAAGAGCTCAGCTATATATAGAGACTTAATGACAGAAATAGTACTTACAGACAGTACCAAAAGACCGTTAATTTATCGAGGGCCTTTTGATTGAAGAACTCGAAGAACTCCTCAAATGGAACAACCAACAGATCAGTTCCAACGAGGTCGTGCTCCTCTTTAATGTTCAGATACAAAGTATTCGTCCCCCAGACTCTCTGCAGGTTTTCATGTACCAATTATGGAATCTTCGCATGATCGTTGTTAGAGATTTTTCATCTTTGACGAGAGGCTTCCCGTACTCGTATCTGTGTATGTTCACCTCCATGAAATCAGGAAGTTGATCGTCAGGCAGGTAATATGCAAGACACATTGAGCGGGGGGCACGATTGGTTCGCTTGTTCGCCGAGCTAGGCAATTTTTTTCCCAGCTGCTCGTCATTCTTTTAGCCTTTTATCACTGACAGTAGTTCCCGACCGCGACGCTTCTTGATATGCCTTTTGAGTAATGCGCTCATAGTTGGTTTTCGGCGGAGACTTTGGTGGTTTCTTCACGGCATCGATAGTGCGCTTTGCTTTCACCGGATCTACCTTCTCCTCCGGAGGTGGATGTCTCTTTGCTTTCAACCCTTCAAAGAAGTCCTTCACTTCGGTCCGCACGATCTTCGCGTTTTCCTCCTCGGTCCTCTCGTACGGTAACTGCTCTAGAGGCTTGAGAGGTGGCCTTATCTGTATTGCCTCCCGCCTCTGGCTGTACTGCTAGACACCGGAGCAGACGGAGCGGCTGCGGCTGTCTTCTTTCGTGCTTGCTTACGAGGCGGAGGAGAAGGACTACGACGCGCCGGAGCAGCCGGGGCGGTGGCGGGTCTCTTCCACCCTTGCTGGCGAGGCGGAGAAGGAGGAGGCTGCTGGCTGCTGGGCGCCACGGCCAAGCAGCGGAGAAGGAGGCGGAGTGCCGCCACACGCCGGAGAAGGAGGCGGAGTGCCCTGATCGTCACTCGCCCAAGGAGGAGGCGGTGGAGGAGGCGGAGTGCCCTGACTCGCCGGAGGAGGAGGAGGAGGCGGAGGCGTCCAGTTCGGAAGGTTGATGAGCTCCTTCCGCCATAGGCATGGAGTCTTGAGCGTAACCCAACCTAGTCTCCCCTTCACCGGTAGGGTGGTCAAGCTGGAGGTCCTCAAATCCCTCCGTTATTTCATCCACCATCACCCTAGCATATCCTTGGAATCGGCGGCGGTGAAAAGTTGCGCCGGTTCAAGAGGATAAGCAGAGCCAACAGCCGCCTTGACCTTCAAATTCATCCATTGCGTCATAATGTGGCAATTTTGAGACTCCGTGATAGCATCCACGGGATAGCTGGCGAGAGCCGTCAAGACATGCTCTGGTGAAGCAGCTCGGTGGAAGCCACGCCGCTTCTCCGGCCGAGATGGCGGGGTAACTTCGGGGAAGCTTGGCAGTTCATTTGCTGCGATTTGCTTCTCGTTCCTCTATCGCTAGTTTTTAGCAGACCCAACTGCAGGTTGGGTCTGCTACACTTTTTTCCTCCTCTCTTAGCATTTGTAACCGCCTGCGTCCGGAAAACAAGCATTCCACGAAACGGAGCCTGGCATGCCTCGTGTCCGTCCACGGTGCTCAGGATTCCCGAGGGCCATTGTGAGCTCGTCGTTCTCTCTGTCTAGAACGAACGTCCCTTGCTGCGCTGCATCGATATAGTGCCGAAGCCTCTTGACTGGTATTTCCAATTGCTCGTCCGTCCAAATGCACTTCCACGACATGAGGTCCAAGGTTCCGTCAGCCACGAAGAACCAAGTCCGCAATCGTCTGGCCAGTTCATTGTCTGGTTCGATCCCTTTATCAACCAGATCATTCTCAGCCTTGGCCCACTTAGGCCGGGCTTTGAGGTAGCCACCTGAACCCGTGCGATGGTGAAGCTTCTTCTTCGCAGCATTTTGCTTGTTTGTCGCCGACATCTTCTTACTCTTTTCTGATGTCTTGTGGGCCACAAATGCGGGCGATGATCTCTGATCTTCTCATATTTGCCATTGAATTCTGGTGTCTCTTTTTTGTTGACAAACGTATTCAGGTCTTTCTTCCACCTCCTGAATAGGTCTGCCATCTTCTTAAGAGCAAAAGACTTGATTAATTGCTCTTTAACTGGCTTCTCCGGATCATCCTCTGGCGGTAGGGTGAAATTTGACTTTTGCTCAATCCAAAGATCATTTTTCTGCATATCATTGACATAAGACACCTCAGGGTCTTTGTTCTTAGGCTTATACCATTGGTGAATGCTGATCGGGATCTTGTCCCTAACCAGAACCCCGACCGAAAGCAACAAATGCGTTCTTTGTCCGGATGGGTTCAATCGGTTGGCCGTCGCGCGTGATTGCTATGATCTCAAACCTTTCATCTGAGCTCAACTTTTTCTTGGGGCCTCGTCTCTTTATCGAAGTTGTGCTCAATCCGGAGGGCTAGAAAAAGAACAAAGACGAGTTAATTAATATGTGTACATACCAAAACAATGAATGCATCAATTAGCTAGTCAAAGATAGGCTTAACTAATATATATACCTGGTCGGACTCGGTTCGGTCACCGGAGCCGTCATCACGGTCTCCTTCTTGCAATCATTATTGGGTCAACGGAGCCGTCCTCACGGTCTCCTTCTTGCACCGGCATTGGGTCACCGGAGCCATCATAATCATAGCCAGCCGCTTCTTCACCCTCTCCTTCCAGACCATCGATGTCGTTGAGAAACAACGAGCAGACGGCATCACTTCCTTGTGCGATTATGTCCCCCAACAACGCTTCTTGTGCTTCGTCTCGGGGGTGTCCATAGTTTCTACAAAGCAATTATTATTCAAACATGACAGATGGATATATTAGCTAGTGGCAAACGTAGAACTAGCTAGCTGATCACAGTAAGGAATCATATTAATTAGTGGCCTCGACGCCGCTTCTCTAGGGTTTGGGGTGGCCTCGACAACGCTTCAAGGGGTAATATCGACAATGACGAGATACATACACGGAGAATAATGTTATCGGGAGGGGTATATCGACCCCCACGTGTTGAAGTTATCGAGAGGGTATGTCGACCCCCACGTGTTGATGTTATCGGGAGGGGTTTATATCGACACCGACGACATACGTACATGGGAAAATAATATTATCGGGGAGGGGGTATATCGACCCCCCACGTGTTGAAGTTATCGGGAGGGGGTATATCGACCCCCCCCCCCACGTGTTGAAGTTATCGAGAGGGGTTTATATCGACAACGACGACATACGTACATGGGAAAATAATAGTAACACGGAGGGGGTATATCGACCCCCACGTGTTGAAGTTATCGGGAGTTTATATCGACAGGACATACGTACATGGGAAAATAATATTATCAGGGACGGGGTATATCGACCCCCCCCCTCGTGTTGAAGTTATCGGGAGGGTATATGAATGACGACAGACCAGATAAAACATAAGAAAACGAAGAAGAAATAAAAAGAGGAGAAGAAGAAAGGAATAGAGGAGAAGATCGAAGAAAAAAAAGAAGAAAAAAAAGAGGAGAAGAAGAAAGGAATAGAGGAGAAGAAGAAAAAATAGAAAATTTTCTATTTTTTCTTCTTCTCCTCTATTCCTTTCTTCTTCTCCTCTTCCTTTTCTTCCTCTCCTCTTCTTCTCCTCTTCCTTTTCTTCCTCTCCTCTTCTTCTCCTTTTTCTTCTTCTTATTTTCCTTTTCCCTCTCCTGAATATATAAAACTTTTCTAAAAATGAAACTAACCTAAAATGTACTAAATCAGAGAACATATATAGATAATCCTTTTCTAAATATATAAATCTAACTTTTGCATATATGAACATATATACACAGAGAACATACAAACATATATACATTTTTATAAAAAAGCAAAATACAAATCATCATATATATGAAAAAAAAATCTGAAAAGAAGCAATATACACAATACATATACTCACATATATACATACACACACACACACACACACACACACACACATATATATATATATATATATATATATATATATATATAATCTGAAAAAACAAGCATGTAATATAAGAAAAAACAAGGGAGGGCGCCCGGCCGGACCAACGGAGGGCAGGGGCGCGGATTCGGGCGGCAGGACGGCAACGGGGGGCGCAAGGCTCGACGAGGACGGCGACGGGGCAGGGGCGACGGCCGGCGAGGAAGGGGGCGGGCAGGGCGACGGCGACGACGGGCGGGCAGTGGCGCGACGCTGCTGGCGAGGGCACGGGCGACGACGAGCGGCGGCGACGGCGACCTCGGGCGGCTTAGGAGGCGTCTGACGTCGGGCAGGGGCAAGGCCGAGGAGCAGCAAGAAGCCTGGCGGCGTTGGAGAGAAGAATGGTGGGTGGGGGAATTTCCGAAGTGTTTGGTTATATAGGAAGGCTTTGGTCCCGGTTCGTGGCACAAACCTGGACCAATGCCCCTTTAGTCCGGTTGGTGCCACCAACCGAGACCAAAGGCCTCTTTTTCAAGAGCCCAAAGGGCGGAAGCGGCGACCTTTGGTCCCAGTTCGTGGCACGAACCGGGACTAAAGGGGGGCATTGGTCCCGGTTTGTGCCACGAACCGGTACCAATGCACCCCTTTAGTCCCGGTTAGTGGCACCAACCGGGACCAAAGGCCTTGTACTAGAACTGGCGCGGTGTGGTAGGATGTTTAGTCCCACCTCGCTAGCCGAGAGGGCTCGACAGTGGTTTATAAGCGCTGCTGCGCTGACCACTTCGAGCTCCTCTCAAATGCAGGCTCACGGGCCTAAAGTCACTTATCTGCCTGTGGGCCTACTGGGCCTCCTGCGGGCCTTAATCCTGGTCCATGGTAGGGTTTCTAGTTGTATTCAGGACGTGGGGGCCCAGTAGGAGGCACATTTTTTGTTTTTTTTGTTTTCTTTACTTATTGTTGCTATTTTTATTTACTTTCCAGTTTTTTGTTTTGTTTTCTGCATTATTTATTTTCTTTTGTTTTTTGCTTTATTTTTTAATTATTTTTGCTTTTAGTTTTAGAAAAATTATAAACTTTCTGTTAGTGCCATTAGTTTTCAAATTTGGAAACACTTTTTTGTTTTTTGTTTTCTTTCTTGCTTTATTTTTTATTTTTTCTACTTACAACAAAATACCTATTGTTGCTATTTTTATTTTTTTCCAGTTTTTTGTTTTGTTTTCTGCATTATTTATTTTCTTTTTGTTTTTGCTTTATTTTTTAATTCTTTTTTGCTTTTACTTTTAGAAAAATTATAAACTTTCTGTTAGTGCCATTAGTTTTCAAATTTGAAAACACTTTTTTATTTTTTGTTTTCTTTGTTGCTTTATTTATTTTATTTTGTTTCTACTTACAATAAAATACTTATTGTTGCTATTTTTATTTTCTTTCGAGTTTTTTTTGTTTTGTTTTCTGCATTATTTATTTTCTTTTTTTTTGCTTTATTTTTAATTCTTTTTGCTTTTAGGTCAGCAAAATTATAAACTTTCTGTTAGTGCCATTAGTTTTAAAAAAATTATAAACTTTCTGTTAGGCCATTAGTTTTCAAATTTGAATAGTTAAAATTTGAATTCTTTGAAATTTGTGTGAATCACAAGTTTGTGATTAACTTTACTAAAAATGAACATAGATGCCTATAGAGAAAATTCAACCTAAATTCATAATAAATTTCTATGAATTTCAGAGAAATTCACTATAAATTTAGGTCAAATTCCCTGTATAGGGGCATCTATTTTCACTTTGGGAGGAGCTCAACAAGGCAGAGAGGGACGGGCTTATAAACCGGTGTGAGCGACCTTCGGTTGGCGAGGTGGGACTAAACTCGAGTTAACGAGGACCAACCCTTTAGTCCCGGTTTGTGGCACAAACAGGGACTAATGGTCATGGGCCAGGGGCGAGGCGCATTGGTCCCGGTTCGTGCGTGGAACCGGAACCAAAAGGTCCAGACGAACCGGGACCAATGGCCCACGTGGGTGCCCTCTTGAGAGTGTTCTTGGTGAGAACATAGTTGACAAGGAGCGAACCGGGATTAATGGTATTACGAGGGCCGAACCATAAGACATTAAAGCATTTCAAATGAAATCTGAAAAAGTTGAAAGTTGGCATGGTATCATAATTTCATCCACATAGCATGTGCATGTACAAAATGTACAATGGTATCATACTAAATGCATTACAAAATTGGCATGGTATCATCATAATAGTTGCGGAGAAAGTCTTCACTTTTTCTTCGCTTGTGTCATTGCTTATTGCGCCGTAACCATGGATAATCTTCATCGTTTATCGGGATGCTTGGGTCAGCCTTGACTTTGAAGGGAGGAATTTCATGAAACTTTTCATAATCTTCGACATGTCTGTCTTACCCTCCACTCCCATGATGTCCCTTTTCCCGAAAGAACTATGTGGCGCTTTGGCTCATCGTATGATGTATTCGCTTCCTTATCTTTTCTTTTTCTCGATGCGGTAGACATGTCCTTCACATAGATAACCTGTGCCACATCATTGGCTAGACGAACGGTTCGTCGGTGTACCCAAGATTTTTCAGATCCACTATTGTCATTCCGCATCTGTGGGTCTACATGCACTGCCTCTGATGATTGACCCATTTGCACTTAAACAAAGGGACCTTACAATCATGTCCGTAGTCAAGTTCCCATATGTCCACTATGTAACCATAATATGTGTCCTTTCCCTCTCGGTTGTTGCATCAAAGCGGACACCGCTGTTTTGGTTGGTGCTCTTTTGATCTTGGTCAATCGTGTAAAATGTATTCCCATTTATCTCGTATCCTTTGTAAATCAATACAGTCAAAGATGGTCCTCGGACAACAAGTACAGCTCATCACAAAACAGTGTTGTCACCTCCGAGACGATGTTTCCAACCAACTGCTGAAAGTCTGATGTGTTCACATGTAATCCAATCGTCAGACTGTTCCGGTGTTTGGAGCGCAGATTGTTCTTGTGTTCATCGACATACGGGTCACCAAGGTAGAGTTACGTAGAACTGTGTAGTGTGCTTGAGACCAAGAATATCCGTCCTGCATATTATTGAGTCCCTTCCAAGCGTGCCTTTTCGGTCAGTCTTCCCTCATACCGCGATTTAGGGAGACCTATCTTCTTAAGGCCAGGAATGAAGTCAACACAAAATCCGATGACATCCTCTGTTTGATGGCCCATGGAGATGCTTCCTTCTAGCCTAGCGCGGTTACAGACATATTTCTTTAGGACTCCCATGAACCTCTCAAAGGGGAACATATTGTGTAGAAATACGGGCCCCAGAATGACAATCTCGTCGACTAGATGAACTAGGACGTGTGTCATGATATTGAAGAAGGATGGTGGGAACACCAGCTCAAAGCCCGACAAGACATTGCGCCACATCACTCCTTAGCCTTGGTACGATTTCTGGATCGATCACCTTACGAGAGATTGCATTGAGGAATGCACATAGCTTCACAATGGCTAATCAGACGTTTTTCGGTAGAAGCCCCCTCAATGCAACCGGAAGCAGTTACGTCATAATCACGTGGCAGTCATGAGACTTTAGGTTCTGAAACTTTTTCTCTGGCATATTTATTATTCCCTTTATATTTGACGAAAAGCCAGCCAGGACCTTCATACTGAGCAGGCATTCAAAGAAGATTTCTTTCTCTTCTTTCGTAAGAGCGTAGCTGGCAGGACCTTCATACTGCTTCGGAGGCATGCCGTATTTTTCGTGCAAACGTTGCAGGTCCTCCCGTGCCTCAGGTGTATCTTTTGTCTTTCCATACACGCCCAAGAAACCTAGCAGGTTCACGCAAAGGTTCTTCGTCACATGCATCACGTCGATTGAAGAGCGGACCTCTAGGTCTTTCCAGTAAGGCAGGTCCCAAAATATAGATTTCTTCTTCCACATGGGTGCGTGTCCCTCAGCGTCATTCGGAACAGCTAGTGCGCCGGGACCCTTTCCAAAGATTATGTGTAAATCATTGACCATAGCAAGTACGTGATCACGGTACGCATGGCGTGCTTCTTCCGGTGATCTGCCTCGCCTTTGAAATGCTTGCCTTTCTTTTGACATTGATGGTTGGTCGGAAGAAATCGATGATGGCTCAGGTACACATTCTTCCTGCATTTGTCCAGGTATATACTTTCAGTGTCATCTAAACAGTGCGTGCATGCGTGGTATCCCTTGTTTGTCTATCCTGAAAGGTTACTGAGAGCGGGCCAATCGTTGATGGTCACGAACAGCAGCGCCTTTAGGTTAAATTCCTCTTGTCTGTGCTCATCCCACGTACGTACACCGTTTCCATTCCACAGCTGTAAAAGTTCTTCAACTAATGGCCTTATGTACACATCAATGTTGTTGCCGGGTTGCTTAGGGCCTTGGATGAGAACTGGCATCATAATGAACTTCCGCTTCATGCACATCCAAGGAGGAAGGTTATACATACATAGAGTCACGGGCCAGGTGTTGTGATTGCTGCTCTACTCCCCGAAAGGATTAATTCCATCCGCGCTTAAACAAAACCATACGTTCCTTGGGTCCTTTGCAAACTCATCCCAGTACTTTCTCTCGATTTTTCTCCACTGCGACCCGTCAGCGGGTGCTCTCAACTTCTCGTCTTTCTTACGGTCCTCACTGTGTCATCGCATCAACTTGGCATGCTCTCCGTTTACGAGCAGACGTTTCAACCGTGGTATTATAGGAGCATACCACATCACCTTCGCAGGAACCCTCTTCACGGGGCTCGCCACAACATCGCTTAGGGTCATCTCGTCGATCTTATACCGCAATGCACCGCATACCGGCATGCGTTCAGATCCTTGTATGCACCGCGATAGAGGATGCACGATCATTAGGGCATGCATGTATCTTCTGCACCTCCAATCCTAGAGGGCATACGACCTTCTTTGCTGCGTATGTCTTGTCAAGCAATTCGTTATCCTTTGGAAGCTTCTTCTTCAATATTTTGGTAGCTTCTCAAACCCTTTGTCGAGCACAGCATTCTACGCCTTCCACTGCAGCAATTCCAGTACGGTACCGAGCTTTGTGTTGCCATCTTCGCAATTGGGGTACAACCCTTTTTTGTGATCCTCTAACATGCAATTGAACTTCAGCTTCTCCTTTTTGACTTTCGCATTGCATCCTTGCATCGACAATGACCCAGCGGAGATCATCATCATCGGGCACATCGTCTGGTTCCTCTTGATCTTCAGCAGCTTCACCCGTTGCAGCATCATTGGGCACATCACGGTTCCTCTTGATGTTCACCAGCTCCCCCCGTTGCAGCATCACCGTATTCAGGGGGCACATAGTTGTCATCGTACTCTTCTTCTTCGCCGTCTTCCATCATAACCCCTATTTCTCTGTGCCTCGTCCAAACATTATAGTGTGGCATGAAACCCTTGTAAATAAGGTGGGTGTGAAGGATTTTCCGGTTAAGTAAGACATCGTATTCCCACATTTAATGCATGTACAACACATAAAACCATTCTGCTTGTTTGCCTCAGCCGCCGTGAAACTCATGCACGCCCTTAATGTACTTTGAGGTGTGTCTCACATCGCATACATCCATTGCGGTTCATCTGCGTGCATTATATATAATTAAGTGTGTCAAAAACCATTACGAACATCATGAATAGATAAATAAGTGACCAAATTAATAGAAGTTCATCATCACATTAAAACCAAAGTACATACATAGTTCTCATCTAACAACATATAGCTCTCGAGAGCATCTAATTAATTAAACCTTACATTGAAACTATGTAAAAAAAATCAATGTGAAAACAAATGTGATCATAATCGCAACCAAGGTAACAATTGATCCAACGGCATAATGATACCAAGCCTCGGTATGAATGGCATATTTTCTAATCTTTCTAATCTTCAAGCGCATTGCATCCATCTTGATCTTGTGATCATCGATGACATCCGCAACATGCAACTCCAATATCATCTTCTCCTCCTCAATTTTTTTATTTTTTCCTTCAAGAAATTGTTTTCTTCTTCAACTAAATTTAACCTCTCGACAATAGTGTCGGTTGGAATTTCCGGTTCACATACCTCCTAGATAAATAAAATCTATGTCACGTTGGTCGGCATAATTTTCATAAACAATAAATGAACCAATAGTTATAAAGATAATATATACCACATCCGAATCATAAACAGAACGAGGTCAAGGGGCGGATACCAAAACCATCGCACTATATAAGATGCAATAATAAAAGTAAGAAAATAATACAAGTATCTATCTAGACATACAAGTAAGAATATTTTTCCTTTCAGAAAGAAGATAAGAACAAGAGGCTCACCACGGTGGTTTCGGCGATGAAATCGGCACGGGTGATCGACGACGGTGAAGACGGGGACGGGGCGTGACGGACCGCTAAACCTAGACAAATATTATGGAAAATGGAGCTTGGAGGTCGAGCTTGGAGAGGAGAAAGCTTAAGTAGTGTGGCTCGGGCATTCCATCGAACACGTTGTGTGCATAGGAGGTGAGCTAGAGCACCACCAAGCCCTCTCCCCTTGGCGGCCAGGAAAAACAGAGCAGTGTGCTCTGCTCTTACGTGAGGGGGTATATATAGGCACGTCATTGGTCCCGGTTGGTGGCATGAACCGGGACTAAAGGGCAGCCTTTGGTCCCGGTTCAAGCCATCAACCGGGACCAATGGTTGTGGGCCAGGAGCGAGGCCCATTGGTCCCGGTTCGTCCCACCAACCGGGACCAAAAGGTCCAGACGAACCGGGACCAATGGCCCACGTGGCCCGGCCGGCCGCCGGAGCTCACGAACCGGGTCCAATGCCCCCATGGGTCCCGGTTCTGGACTGAACCGGGACTAATGGGCTGACCCGGCCTGGACCTTTGCCCCTTTTTCTACTAGTGATCGTCCGATTCCTCCAAAACTTGGAGGAGAAAAATTATATCCTATGATGTTCGTGAAATACAGTTTCCGACTGCAATCCCCCATTTCTCATTCAAAAGTCCCTTACAGCCTACAGGGCCTTGAGTTTTGGTATTCCTAACAACCTGCTTTTTACAAGTAGTGTTTTTACAAGACAAAGTCATCTGATTATTTTAGATGCTAGACCGTGCTGTAGCACGGGCTAATGACTAGTGTTTATAATTAATATTCTCGAAGACATCATTTTCATGTGCTATTGTTACCAATCCATTGAATCTTTATTCTGTCATAGTAGAACGCAAGTATGATTTCAACAACTTGAGTTTAGAAAAGCATATTTCCGCAAATGCAACTGTCATTCATAGGAATGGTTAACAAAATTATGTGTGCAATTATAGCATTGTTAGGATAGAAGGGGCACTTCTTCAGAAACTCAAGAATATCAAGTGGGCTCATATAATCCTTAAGTGATCCCTGGATGATGAGAAGTAACTTGCAACACAATTGAGGTCCAGCAATCTCTATGTTCTCCACTCTTAAGTGCGTCCTCATGATTAGCGGCCATGAAAAATTAATGCATTTGAACCAAACAAAAATAGAATCAATGCATTGGAACTCCATCTATTATAGACTTGACAAGATAGTACAATAGAAATAGAATGAGCCTTGATTTTAAACGATCAACCACTGAAAATCTTGGGTGCATGACATTATATTCCCCAAACAATCCAAATTTGTTCCAATTTTTTTAATAAACTGAGATGGCAGCGGTAGGGCTTTATATTTTATATCAGTAAAAAAATTAAAAGGGAGGAGTTGTAGCCTCAGAGGCACCAATTACTTGGACGATGGTCTTCAGTTCGGGACAATGCAACCATGTCAGCCGATGCAATGGCGTGAGCCCGGTGCTTACAACTTTTTGTGCAGTTCCGGTGTGCTACCGGTTGCCTACAGATTGTCAATCTATAGACGAGACAGATCATCGATTTCAATCGAATCAAGAGATAGGCAGGAAATCCCATACGATTGTGCTACCGTTTCGTCTTTCAGCCGGTCAATTTGGGAAGAAGACTGCTTGTGATCAGCTCTAAATGACCAGGTCCGAGAGGACCTAAAGAAGAACTTCAGGCGACTAGTTAACACAGGCAGATCCTACCCGAAATCTATTTGGCGCCCGTAGCACCGTTTAAAGGAGTTTCAGCAAATGGGTGCCCACCCCCTCCGACACAGCTAGCTAACAGGATTAGCCGACACAATTTTTTCTTTCTTGACCACATACGGGTGAAATAGACCAGCAACGCTGTTTATTTTCTCGTGAAAAGACCCAACCCGTTCTGTAAAGCTTCTAGAACCTTCCGATCTGTTTGTGAAGCTTCTAGAAGGTTCTGATAGGGTTTTTTTTGGTTTTCCGAACGGTTTCATTTGGTCTTTCCTTATTATTTTTACCTTTTTATTTTCTTTTGTTTTCATAAATTCGTGAACTTTTTCTCAAATCCATGATTTTTTTTCAAAATGGGTGAAATTTTTTCAAAGTTAATTCTTTTTTCAAAATGCATGATTTTTTTCAATGTCGGTGAGTTTTGTTTTCAATTTTTTGAACATTTCTTTTCAAAATGCACGATCAACTTTTCTTTCAAAGTCGGTGAGTTTTGTTTTAAAATTTTTGGACTTTCTTTTCAAAATCGATGAACTTTTAAAAATTCATGAACTCTGTTACAAAAAGGATGAACTTTTTTCAAATTGATGAGTTTTTTAATGATATTTTGGACTTTTTCCATTTTTCAAGTCTATGGACTTTTTCAAAATCCAAGTTTTTTTTACAAAATTTCGCTCCGTTTAAAGAAAGACAAACGGTCAATGGCCATTCAGTGAACGGTTGACTGGTCAACCATTAACTGATTGATCTACTATGCGACCCATCCGACCAGAGCGATCTTTCTTCCTTTGTTTGGCTAGCCCAGACAGCCAGGTGAGCTTCCCGACCCTAAAGGCGCCAAAGAGGAGGTCTCTTATACGCGTGTGCTATATCTTGCTTACGGCGAGAGTAGCATATGTCCTGCTTAAACCTTATTCGTGTAATCGTGTGGCCGGCCCATTCCAAGCGCTCATTCGCAGTACAACCTTATTCCGTTTCCATTCCTTCCTAGTTTTGATTTTTTTTTCTTTCTTCACCAGTTTCTTTGTTTTGTATTTGTTTTTCACTGATTTTCTACATTTCATTCTCGGTTTTAATTGTTTTTTATCTTTTTTCTCTGATTTTGTTTTGTTTCTTTCTATGTTTTATTATTGGTTTTCTTCGGTCTTTCATTTTTTTCCTTATTTATATTTCATTTTCTTTGTCTTCGCCTGTTTCATCGTACTTTCTTTCTTTCCCAGTTTTCACCGATTTCCATTCTTTCGCACTAAATTTTACTGATATTCTTTGTTTTTTCTTACACATGTCCACATTTATCATATACATAAAAAATTTATATGTTAATTGTTTTTTGAATAAATGATCAACATGTTTGCCAAATTTATGTTAGATGCCTATTGATTTGTACACATTCTACATTTTTGGATTATATCTAAAACATTCTTTTATACAGGTTTATAATTTTCATATACAAGAATACTGTTTCAAATATATGTTCCGATGTCTATTTTTCTTGGTACACATCATACATTTTTCTTATACATCTGAAACATTTTTATACACGCTTAATATTTTCCATACAGATATAACATTGTTAAATATGATTAACACTTTTTAAATATATGTTTTTATGTCTATTGTTTTCATACACATTGTACATTCTTAGTATACATGTAAAACGTTTTTATATATTGTATACGTGATTAAAAAATTGAAAATATATGTTTCAAATCTACTTTGCTACGATCAAATCATACCATTTTTCTAATACATCTGAAGCATTTTTTATTTCATTTTTTGGAATTACACAGACATTTTTGTACATTGTATAAACATCCCATGTACATTTTTTGATACATATGAGCATTTTTTTATATGTAGGAAGCATAAGTTTTGAAAGCTATCAACGTTTCTTTTAACTTTTGCTATCTAAAACCATTACATTGGGTTGAAAAAAATTCTGTTTCTCGATCATATTTTTTTTGAAGTAATGCATGTTTTTGAAAACTTCTATATTAAATATTTTCAACTTGTTTTAGAAAAAGTAAAACAAAAGAATGAAGCAACCTTAAAAAGGAAAATACCAAAAAGTTGGACTGCAAGTGGCATTACAGGACCGGCCCACCGGTACATTCTTGACGCGATGTTACAAAACCTAATATGTAGCTTATGGCGGGGAGCTCCTAACTGGTGCTTTAAACGCCGCCGAGCTAAACCGGCGCGCACGCCCTACCGGGCCGGCCCACCGACATGCTGGAAAAACAAATGCGCAGAAAAAATTATGCGCGCACGAGGAATCTAACCCGGCACCAGTAGAGTGACACCCCGCCTTGGCAACCAGTAGACCGGACACAACTTGATGACTACAATCAGGAATCTTTACTATTCAACCCTTTAAATACTGCACATAACATATATTATATATGTTGTATAGATTTTTTTAAATGTAAGTTTCGAAAATAACTCAAAAAAATAAATAAATATCACAAATTAAAAAAGTTAATTGATTTTTTAAAAGTTCATCCCTATAGAAAAAAGTTCACAAATTGAAAAAAATAACATTAATTTTGAAAAGAGTTCATCAAATTTGACAAAAGTCCATTGAACTTGAAAAAAGTTCATCAAATGTAAAGAAAAATTTCATCGAATTTGAAAAAAGTTCACCGAATTTGAAAAAAGTTTATTGAATTTCACAAAAAGTTCATTGACTTCAGAAAAAGTTCATCAGAGTTTTAAAAAGTACATCTATTCTGAAATATAGTTCATCGGATTTTCAAAAAGTTCATCGATTGTGAAAAAAGTAAAATAATTAAAGAAAGGTTCACAAAAAATTTCATCAATTTGAAAAATGTTCATCAATTTTTGAAAAGAGTTCATGGATTTTAAAAAAAAGTTCACGAATTCAAAAAAGGTTGACAAAAAATGTTCATGAACTCGAGAAAAGTTCACGAAACAGAAAAAAGAAAAGAAGAAGAAAGAAAAGAAGAAGACAAGATGAAAAAACGATGGAAGAAGTCACACTAGCTGAGCGCTCTTATGGGCCGGCCCTTATCCCATTTATTTTTCTTTTCGTTTTTACTTCAGCTCTCATTTTTCTTTTTCTTTCTCTTTTTTTTTCTTTTCTGTTTCCCTTTTTCGCTTTATTTTTATTTATTTTTCTTTTCTTTCCACATTCGTGAACATATTTTTGTATCAAATTCAAAAAATGTTCGCAATGTGTAAAAATGCTCAACGATTGAAAACTTGTTCAACAAATTCCTTTTTTTTCATCGGATTGAGAAAATTCTCATGAAAATACAGAATTTGTTCATCGAATTGAAAAAATGTTCACCAAATTAAAAAATTGTTCATCAATTCCACAAATTGGTTCCCAAATTTGAAACTTGTTCGTTGATTTCAAAATTTGTTCATAAAATTTAAAATTTGTAACTTTTCTTTTTTTCTGTTCTTACAAAATTTGTGAACATTTTTTGTATCAAATTCAACAAAATTTCATCAATTTGTAAAAATGTTCATAAAATTCGTTTTTTGTTCATCAGATTGAAGAAGTGTTCGTCAAAATTCAAAATTTGTTCTTCGAATTCAAAAAATGTTCATCAAATTCGAAATATGTTCATCGGTTTCAAAAATTGTTCACCAAACTCAAAATTTGTTGGCCGATTTCAAAATTTGTTCAATGAATTCAAAATATCTTCATCCGTTTTCCAAAAAAATATTCTTAAATAGAAATTTTGGTCATCAAGTTTAAAAAATGTTCATCGTATTCAAATTTTGTTCATCAAGGATGAAAAAATGTCCATCACTATTATTAAAATGCTCATATAAATTTGTTCGTCAAAATAAATAAATTTTCATGAAAATTCAAAAAAAAGTCATTATTTTGAAATCACGAACACTTTTTTTACAAAATTTAATTTTCTAAATTACGAATTATTTTGAAGAAAAACGAAAATAAAAAAATAGTAAAAAACGATTTAAGAAAAACTTTTTTTGAGACAATCTCGCTAAGCTTTTATTCATTCACATGAAAGTTTACAGGTATGAAATGCAGCTCCCCCTGCTGGCCTAATCAAACATGGCGGCCCAAGCCAAGAGTTAAAACGTGCTTAGCGAGATTGTGAGCCTCGAAATTCGAGCTCCTACCCTCATGAACTATGCTACATAAATATTGAAAAGGCTAGACCGTTCTATTATTTCTTGTACTATAGCTCCGTACACCGTCGCCGTCTTTTTCTCAATGTCTTGCACCACCTTCTTGCAGTCCGAGGCAATGTGAATTTGGTTGACGTATAGATCCTCTGCCAAAGATTGCCCTTCTCGGATTGCTAGAGCCTTCAGTGTAGTTGCTGCATTTATAAATTTGAACTTAATAGCTGAAGCTCCCAAGAACCTGCCACCCTGGTCACGGCATACCACTGCTGCTGCACCACAAGACCTGTCACCTTCCACTGAAATATCTGTGTTAAGTTTTGCAAAACCCTCAGGCTGCGGTAGCCAAGTAGCAGGCCGGGGCACCAAAGCCTTCTGTTGTGCCGGTGTAATTTTCTCCATGAGCTGGAGCTCATTGATATAAGATTTGACAAAGGAATTGGTTGCGAAGGGACTTTCGAAAATATCTTCGTGTATAGCTCTTCTCCTTGCTCTCCAAATTGCCCAAAGAGTCACCACCACCCGAGTAAAATCTTCATGTTGTAATGTATCATGGATGGTAAATAGCCAATTCCTTTCATTCATAGACAAGTTGTCCACCATAACCTCCACTGTTTCTTCTGAGCATAGAGACCAGACACTCCTTGCCATCACACAATCTATCAAAGCACACACCCTCGTGGTGGACATATTTCGGTGATGCAGTAAATCCGCTGTTGGTATAGTTTCATGGCACAGTCTCCACAAAAACACTTTTATCTTTGATGGAATTTTCATGTTCCAGAGTGAGGTCCATGCCCTTTCATCATCATTAGTGTTCGACTGCCCGCCAACAGGCTGCAACAAAGCTTCATTCTTTAACTTCAGGTCTGCTAGAAATCTGTAAACCGATTTAACTGAAAAAATCCCTCTGTCATCTTCTCCCCACGCCCAAAAATCATCCACTCTTCTAGTGCATAGTGGGATTCTGAGAATAGCTTCAGCATCAACAGATAGGAATACGGACCGCACCTTCTCCTCATGCCAGCTAGCCGATGAGCTGTTAATCGGTTCCAAGACCCCATGCTGGTTTTTCATGCACCAACGATACAATTGGCCTCATCATCCCGAACGAGGTATCCAGTTGTGATCCCACACTTTGGTTCCTTCCCCTGTCCCAATTCTCCTGATCACACCTTGTGCAAAATCTTCCCTTCCAATAATGGCCCTCCAAATTTGGGATGGACTATTTCCCAACTCGGCCTCCATGAAGGATGACGATGGATAATATTTTGCCTGTAATATTCTTGCACTTAGAGACACCGGATCCTGAATTATACGCCATGCTTGTCTTGCGAGAAGTGACAAGTTGAAAATCTCTATATCTCGAAAACCCAGCCCTCCCAAGTGTTTTGGCTTGGTGCATATGTCCCATGAAATCCAGCAAGGTTTCCTCTTTCCCCTCTTACTGCCCCACCAAAATTGCCGTATCATCGAAGTAATACTTTCACAAATACCTCTAGGCAATCTAAAACACGACATAGCATATACTGGAATGGATTGAGCAACTGCCTTGATAAGTACCTCTTTCCCTGCATAAGACAGCAGTTTCTCCATCCACCCCTTAATCTTTTCCCATACTCTGTCAAGTATTTAAAAGTACCATTCCTGGAATGACCCACGTCAGTAGGCATGCCCAGTTATCTGTCACTTAGTTGCTCATCATAAACGTGTAGGGACTTCTTAATACTGTCCCAAACTGATTGAGGACACCCTTCATCGAAAAAAATCGATGATTTGTCATTGTTCACTCTTTGTCCCGACGCATTTCAATAAGTATTTAGCAAGTTTGACACCAGCATTGCCCCCTCATTACTAGCCTTGAAAAGCAGCAGGCTATCATCAGCAAAAAGCAAGTGGTTGACAACTGGGGCTCTCGGTGCCACCTGAACTCCAACAAAGGCTGACGATTGAGGAACGGATTTAAGTAGGCACGAAAGGCCCTCCGCTGCTATCAAGAAGAGATAAGGGGAAATCGGATCTCCCTGTCGAATACCTCTCGTATGTCTGAATTGCTGCAATTGTTCTCCATTGAAAAGGACTGAGAATGAAACAGATGTTATCATATTCATCACCACACTTATCCAATGTGGCACGAAACCAAGCTTCACCATGATTTCTTTAAGATAATCCCATTCAAGCCTATCATAAGACTTCATCATATCATGTTTTAAAGCACAATGACTATTTACTTTTGACTTGCTCCTCTTCATAAAATGCAAACACTCATAATCAGTAATGATATTATCTGTGATCAATCTACCGGGGACGAAAGCTGATTGCTCCTCTGAAATTATATCTGGCAGCAATTTCTTCAACCTATTTGCAATCACCTTCGAAGCAATTTTGTACAACACGTTTCATAGGCTTATAGGTCTAAATTGAGACAACAGAGCTGGGCTCATTACCTTAGGGATTAAGACCAGAAACGTATCATTCATGCACCCTGGGCTATCTTCTCCTCTAACTATTCGAAGGACTGCCTTTGTAACCTCGTCTCCACAAACATCCCAATGCCTCTGATAGAAGTGTGCAGGGAAACCATCTGGGCCCGGAGACTTGGTGGGAAACATCTGAAATAACGCGGGTTTAACCTCCTCCTCGGTGTAAGAAGCACATAAGATGTCATTCATCTCATGGGTGACCTTTGTAGGAATATGCTCCAGCACTTCTTCCATATTAGTCACCCCCTCGGATGTATACAAGTTTTCATAGAAATTGGTAACCATCTCCTTTAGTTCCATCGGATCTTCCACTTGTATCCCCAAAGAGTTCATCAATGCCTTTATCATGTTCTTCTTTCGTCTCATGCTAGCCCTCATATGAAAAAATTTCATATTTTTGTATCCCGATGTTAACCACTCTATTCTTGATCTCTGTCGCCATAAGAGTTCCTCTCTATGATAGAGCTCAACCAACCGCTCATTTATCTTCCACTATGCATGGCTAGGGCCAGCCCGATCTAGAGTCAATAATCTAGATTACACAGTAATGATTCTAACACCCATGGAGCCTTGGTGCTGATCATGTTTTCCTCGTGGAAGAGGCTTTGTCAACGGGTCTGCAACATTCAGATCCGTATGTATCTTGCAAATATCTATGTCTACCACCCGGACTTGGTCCCAGATGGAATTGAAACGTCTCTTGATGTGCTTGGTCCTCTTGTGAAATCTGGATTCCTTTGCCAAGGCAATTGCACCAGTATTGTCACAGAAGATCTTCATTGGTCCCGATGCACTAGGTATGACACCTAGATCGGAAATGAACTCCTTCATCCAGACTCCTTCATTTGCTGCTTCCGAAGCAGCTATGTACTCCGCTTCGCATGTAGATCCCGCCACGACGCTTTGTTTAGAACTACACCAACTGACAGCTCCACCGTTCAATATAAACACGTATCCGGTTTGCTATTTAGAATCATCCGGATCAGTGTCAAAGCTTGCATCGACGTAAACATTTACGACTGGCTCTTTGTCACCTCCATAAACGAGAACATATCCTTAGTCCTTTTCAGGTATTTCAGGATATTCTTGACCGCTGTCCAGTGATCCGCTCCTAGATTACTTTGGTACCTTCCTACTAAACTTATTGCTAAGCATACGTCAGGTCTGGTACACATCATTGCATACATGATAGAGCCTATGGCTGAAGCATAGGGAACATCTATTATTTTCTCTCTATCTTCTGCTGTGGTCGGGCATTGAGTCTGACTCAACTTCACACCTTGTAATACATGCAAGAACCCTTTCTTTGCCTGATCCATTTTGAACGTTTTCAAAACTTTATCAAGGTATGTTCTTTGTGAAAGTCCAATTAAGCGTCTTGATCTATCTCTATAGATCTTGATGCCCAATATGTAAGCAGCTTCACCGAGGTCTTTCATCGAAAAACTTTTATTCAAGTATCCCTTTATGCTATCCAGAAATTCTATATCATTTCCAATTAATAATATGTCATCTACATATAATATCAGAAATGCTACCGAGCTCCCACTCACTTTCTTGTAAATACAGGCTTCTCCAAAAGTCTGTATAAAACCATATGCTTTGATCACACTATCAAAGCATTTATTCCAACTCCGAGAGGCTTGCACCAGTCCATAAATGGATCGCTAGAGCATGCACACTTTGTTAGCACCTTTTGGATCGACAAAACCTTCTGGTTGCATCATATACAACTCTTCTTCCAGAAATCCATTCAGGAATGAAGTTTTGACATCCATTTTCCATATTTCATAATCATAAAATGCGGCAATTGCTAACATGATTCGGACAGACTTAAGCATCGCTACGGGTGAGAAAGTCTCATCGTAGTCAACCCCTTGAACTTGTCAAAAACCATTCGCAGCAAGTCGAGCTATGTAGACAGTTACATTACCATCAGCGTCAGTCTTCTTCTTGAAGATCCATTTATTCTCGATGGCTTGCCGATCATCAGGCAAGTCAACCAAAGTCCATACTTTGTTCTCATACATGGATCCATCTCAGATTTCATGGCCTCAAGCCATTTTACAGAATCTGGGCTCATCGTCGCTTCCTCATAGTTCGTAGGTTCGCCATGGTCAAGTAACATGACTTCCAGAATAGGATTACCATACCACTCTGGTGCGGATCTTACTCTGGTTGACCTACGAGGTTCGGTAGTAACTTGATCTGAAGTTTCATGATCAATATCATTAGCTTCCTCACTAATTGGTGTAGTTGTCATAGGAACCGGTTTCTGTGATGAACTACTTTCCAATAAGGGAGCAGGTATAGTTACCTCATCAATTCTACTTTCCTCCCACTCACTTCTTTCGAGAGAAACTCCTTCTCTAGAAAGGATCCGAATTTAGCAACAAAAGTCTTGCCTTCAGATTTGTGATAGAAGGTGTACCCAATAGTCTCTTTTGGGTATCCTATGAAGACACATTTCTCCGATTTGGGTTCGAGCTTATCTGGTTGAAGTTTCTTCACATAAGCATCGCAGCCCCAAACTTTAAGAAACGACAACTTTGGTTTCTTGCCAAACCACAGTTCATAAGGCGTCGTCTCGGCGGATTTTGATGGTGCCCTATTTAACGTGAATGCGGCCGTCTCTAAAGCATAACCCCAAAACGATAGCAGTAAATCAGTAAGAGACATCATAGATCGCACCATATCTAGTAAAGTACGATTACAACGTTCGAACACACCATTTCGTTGTGGTGTTCTGGGTGGCATGAGTCGCAAAACTATTCCGCATTGTTTCAAATGTAAACCAAACTCATAACTCAAATATTCTCCTCCACGATCAAATCGTAGAAACTTTATTTTCTTGTTACGATGATTTTCCACTTCACTCTGAAATTCTTTGAACTTTTCAAATGTTTCAGACTTGTGTTTCATCAAGTAGATATACCCATATCTGCTCAAATCATCTGAGAAGGTGAGAAAATAACGATACCGCTATGTAGCCTCAATATTCATTGGACCACATACATCAGTATGTATGATTTCCAACAAATCAGTTGCTCGCTCCATAGTTCCGGAGAACGGCGTTTTAGTCATCTTGCCCATGAGGCACGGTTTGCAAGTACCAAGTGATTCATAATCAAGTGATTCTAGAAGTCCATCAGTATGGAGTTTCTTCATGCGCTTTACACCAATATGACCCAAACGGCAGTGCCACAAATAAGTTGCACTATCATTATCAACTCTGCATCTTTTGGCTTCAACATTATGAATATGTGTATCACTACTATCGAGATTTAATAAAAATAGACCACTCTTCATGGGTGCATGACCATAAAAGATATTACTCATATAAATAGAACAACCATTATTCTCTGATTTAAATGAATAACCGTCTCGCATCAAACAAGATCTAGCTATAATGTTCATGCTCAACGCTGGCACCATATAACAATTATTCAGGTCTAAAACTAATCCTAAAGGTAGATGTAGAGGTAGCGTGCCGACCGCGATCACATCGACTTTGGAACCATTTCCCACGCGCATCGTCACCTCGTCCTTAGCCAATCTTCACTTAATCCGTAGTCCCTGTTTTGAGTTGCAAATATTAGCAATGTAACCAGTATCAAATACCCAGTGCTATCTGCGAGCATTAGTAAGGTACACATCAATAACATGTATATCACATATACCTTTGTTCACCTTGCCATCCTTCTTATCCGCCAAATACTTGGGGCAGTTCCGCTTCCAGTGACCAGTCTGCTTGCAGTAGAAGCACTCAGTCTCAGGCTTAGGTTCAGATTTGGGTTTCTTCTCTTGAGCAACAACTTATTTTCTGTTCTTCTTGAAGTTCCCCTTCTTCTTCCCTTTACCATTTTTCTTGAAACTGGTGGTCTTATTGACCATCAACACTTGATGCTCCTTCTTGATTTCTACCTCCGTAGCTTTTAGCATTGCAAAGAGCTCGGGAATAGTCTTGTCCATCCCTTGCATATTATAGTTCATCACTAAGCTCTTGTAGCTTGGTGGTAGTGATTGAAGAATTCTGTCAATGACACTATCATCAAGAAGATTAACTCCCAGTTGACTCAAGTGATTATTATACCCAGACATTTTGAGTATATGTTCACTGACAGAACTATTCTCCTCCATCTTGCAGCTATAGAACTTATTGAAGACTTCATATCTCTCAATCCGGGCATTTGCTTGAAATATTAACTTCAACTCCTGGAACATCTCATATGCTCCATGACGTTCAAAACGTCGTTGAAGTCCCGGTTCTAAGCCGTAAAGCATGGCACACTGAACTATCGAGTAGTCATCGGCTTTGCTCCGCCAGACGTTCTTAACGTCGGCCAGTTGCATCTGCAGCAGGCCCGACACCCACGGTGCTTCCAGACGTAATTCTTCCGTGCGTAAATTAGGATAATCCTCCGATTCTGGACCCAGTCCGTGTAATTGCTACCATCATCCGTCAACTTAGCTTTCTCAAGGAACCCATTAAAATTCAACGGAACAACAAAGACGAGCCATCTATCTACAACAAACATAGATAAGCAAAATACTATCAGGTACTAAGTTCATGATAAATTTAAGTTCAAATAATCATATTACTAAAGAACTCCCACTTAGACAGACATCTCTCTAGTCATCTAAGTGATCACGTGATCCAAATGAGCTAAACCATGTCCGAACATTACGTGAGATGGAGTAGTTTTCGATGGTGAACATCACTATGTTGATCATATCTACTATATGATTCACGTTCGACCTTTCGGTCTCCGTGTTCCGAGGCCATATCTGTATATGCTAGGCTCATCAAGTTTAACATGAGTATTCCACGTGTGCAACTGTTTTGCACCTGTTGTATTTGAACGTAGAGCCTATCACACCGATCATCACGTGGTGTCTCAGCACGAAGAACTTTCGCAACGGTGCATACTCGGGGAGAACACTTCTTGATAATTAGTGAGAGATCATCTTAAAATGCTACCGTCAATCAAAGCAAGATAAGATGCATAAAGGATAAACATCACATGCAATCAATATAAGTGATATGATATGGCCATCATCATCTTGTGCTTGTGATCTCCATCTTCAAGCACCGTCGTGATCACCATCGTCACCGGCGCGACACCTTGATCTCCATCGTAGCATCGTTGTCGTTTCGCCATCTATTGCTTCTACGACTATCGCTACCGCTTAGTGATAAAGTAAAGCAATTACAGGGCGCTTGCATTTCGTACAATAAAGCGACAACCATATGGCTCCTTCCAGTTGCCAATAACTCGGTTACAAAACATGATCATCTCATACTATATAGCATCACGTCTTGACCATATCACATCACAACATGCCCTGCAAAAACAAGTTAGACGTCCTCTACTTTGTTGTTGCAAATTTTACGTGGCTGCTACGGGCTGAGCAAGAACCGTTCTTACCTACGCATCAAAACCACAACGGTAGTTCGTCAAGTTAGTGTTGTTTTAACCTTCACAAGGACCGGGCGTAGCCACTTTCAGTTCAACTAAAGTTGGAGAAACCGACACCCGCCAGCCACGTGTGCAAAGCACGCCGGTAGAACCAGTCTCGTGTAAGCGTCTGGCGTAATGTCGGTCCGGGCCGCTTCATCCAACAATACCGCCGAACCAAAGAATGACATGCTGGTAAGCAGTATGACTTGTATCGCTCACAACTCACTTGTGTTCTACTCGTGCATATAACATCTACGCATAAAACCTGGCTCGGATGCCACTGTTGGGGAACGTAGTAATTTCAAAAAAAATCCTACGCACACGCAAGATCATGGTGATGCATAGCAATGAGAGGGAGGAGTGTTATCCACGTACCCTCGTAGACCGAAAGCGGAAGCGTTAGAACAATGCGGTTGATGTAGTCGTACGTCTTCACGGCCCGACCGATCAAGCACCGAAACTACGACACCTTCGAGTTCTAGCACACGTTCAGCTCGATGACGTCCTTCAAACTCCGATCCAGCCGAGTGTCGAGGGAGAGTTCCGTCAGCACGACGGCGTGGTGACGATATTGATGTTCTACCGTCGCAGGGCTTCGCCTAAGCATCGCTACAATATTATCGAGGAGGACTATGGTGGAGGGGGCACCGCACACGGCTAAGAGATCAAGAGATCAATTGTTGTGTCTAGAGGTGCCTCCCTGCCCCCGTATATAAAGGAGCAAGGGGGGAGGGGGCGGCCGGCCTAGGAGGGGGCGCGCCATGTGGAGTCCTACTCCCACTGGGAGTAGGACTCCCTCCTTCCTTGTTGGACTAGGAGAAGGGGGAAGGAAAGGGAGAGGAGGAGAAGGAAAGAGGGGGGCCGGCCCCCCTTTCCCTAAACCAATTCGGTTTGGGCCTTGGGAGGGCACGCCCCACACTCCCCTTGCCGCCCTCTAGTTCCACTAAGGCCCATGTAGGCCCATTAAGCTCCCGGGGGGTTCCGGTAACCTCCCGGTACTCCGGTAAAATCCCGATTTCAACCGGAACACCTCCTACATCCAAATATAGGCTTCCAATATATAAATCTTCATTTCTCGACCATTTCGAGACTCCTCGTCATGTCCGTAATCACATCCGGGACTCCGAACAACCTTCGGTACATCAAAACTCATAAACTTATAATATAACTGTCATTGAAACCTTAAGCGTGCGGACCCTACGGGTTCGAGAACTATGTAGACATGACCGAGAACCGTTTCCGGTCAATAACCAATAGCGGAACCTGGATGCTCATATTGGCTCCTACATATTCTACGAAGATCTTTACCGGTCAAAATATACGTTGTTTCCTTTGTCATCGGTATGTTACTTGCCCGAGATTCGATCGTCGGTATCCCAATACCTAGTTCAATCTCGTTACTGGCAAGTCTCTTTACTCGTTATGTAATGCATCATTCCGTAACCAACTCATTGGCTACATTGCTTGAAGGCTCATAGTGATGTGCATTACCGAGAGGGCCCAGAGATACCTCTCCGACAATCGGAGTGACAAAACCTAATCTCGAAATACGCCAACTCAACATGTACCTTTGGAGACACCTGTAGAGCTCCTTTATAATCACCCAGTTACGTTGTGACGTTTGGTAGCACACAAAGTGTTCCTCCAGTAAACGGGAGTTGCATAATCCCATAGTTGTAGGAACATGTATAAGTCATGAAGAGAGCAATAACAACATACTAAACGATCAAGTGCTAAGCTAACGGAATGGGTCAAGTCAATCACATCATTCTCCTAATGATGTGATCCCGTTAATCAAATGACAAAACATGTCTAGGGTTAGGAAACATAACCATCTTTGATTAATGAGTCATTCAAGTAGAGGCATACTAGTGACATTAAGTTTGTCTATATATTCACACATGTATCATGTTTCCAGTTAATACAATTCTAGCATGAACAATAAACATTTATCATGATATATGGAAATAAGTAATAACTTTATTATTGCCTCTAGGGCATATTTCCTTCATGAGGGGCGAGCGCCAAGGACGTCTCACAGCCAGAGGCAGCCAGAGCATCGGCCGAACCGATTGGGGCCCCCGAGGGCACGGCGGACACATCACCGTAAGCCGCCCCGTAGGGGTGCGGGTACGACTGGGCCGCATAAGGTGAAGCGGCGCCGTAGGAGTGCGGGTGCGGGGCCGGGGGCGCCGGCCAGGCAGGGGGCGCTGGTGGCACGACACCGTAGGTTGGTGCAGGGGCGCCGTACCACGGGGTGCCGTAGGGCTGGGGGGAACCCCATACGTGGTCGGCGCAGGATCGCGAATAGACGACGGCGACAAAGCAGTGTTCGAGGGAGCAGCGCCGTTGGAGGCAATCGGCGGAGGCAAATCGCCCGGCCTGCCCGACCCGACCAGGGAGCCCGCGGGTGGTCCGCCGGGCGGCGGAGGCTGCCGCCAGGTAGTGGCGAGCAGGCGGAAGGCGAGGAAGGGCGACGATGGGGCGATCGGCGCAGCGCCGTTCGAAGGGGCCGGCGCGGCGGCGACATTGGAGGAGGCCATCGCGGCGGCGGCGCTAGGAGGTGCAGCGGAAGAAACCCTACTCTGATACCATGTTATGATTTGAATATTGGGCAACTGCTCGACACCCTAAGGGGGTGCGGCTATCTCATTATATATAAGTACCAAAGGGTACAAGTACAAGGTATATACACAAGTCTATGTATAAAGAAGTCTACGTATACATATACAATCTAACAACAAGCTGGTCTGCAGCCTGTGCATGCCTATCTTCCCCTACCTCCAGTAACCTTCTCTCTAATTCTGTTCTTCCTTGCCCCTTCCGATCTACACAACGGTGCTTCGATTCGAGGTAAGCTCTACACGAAAAAGATGCACCTCGATGCTAGGTTCCATTCGAGCGATCGGTTCATAGTCGGTCGTAAGTTCTTAATTTCGTCTTCCCGTTTGAAGCTATTCTGGACGAATTTTGTCAGATTCGTCGCGCACGATCGATCGTTTGAAATTTTCTTTGACCAACAGCCTAATCTCGCAGTTCCGCACAACATTCGTGTTGTAAACTTTTAGTTTCAACGATCGTAGCTTCATCTCTGTTTGAACATCAGTCCACTGCACTGCCGCCGCCATGTCGAGTTCCTCCAGTCTCTGCTCAGAGCCCTCCTATTCGTCCCTCTCGACGCCGACGCCCTTCCCCTTGATCTCCTTGCCCACGTCCTACTACACTAGAATCGTTTCCGGTGTCGCTCATCTCAGCCTACTATCTGTCGTCCTCCTACTGCACTGACGCTGCAATGGCGCGCACACTGCTTTCTTGTGTTCTCTACCTCCGTGCACACTGCAGTTCGCCGCGCCGCCGACGGGGTTGATCATCTAAGCCTCCTCTCTCTTGGCCTAATACACTGGAGTCGTTTCCGGTGTCGATCATCTCGGCCTCCTCTCTCGTCCACTGCACTGGCGGTACCATGACACGAGCACTGCATTCTCCTCCTTTGTCGACTGTCTTTGCGCGAGCACCGCAACTAGTTCACCGACGGTGTCGCTTGCCATGTCGCTGACGGGGTCGCTCGTCCACGACTCCATGCTCGTCATGTCAGACACGGCGCCACGGCACTATCCACCGCAATTGCCATTGTCCGGCGCACACTGCACTTCTACTCCCCCTCCCTCTGCTATCTCTTAACCATGTGTGCTAAGTGCAAGTGCTAACTCTTAATCATACCTTATGCATGCAACCAAACACCGTGTTCACGTGCCGCTTGGGCCAATGCAGCCAACCAAACAAAGTGCACTTGCGTATTACGTAATGTAGATACCCTAGATGCAGGCGACCAAACAACTTGCAGATGACGCATTTGGGGTTGTTTTTGCTCAACCAGGCTGGGTTGAGATGTGTATGCAATGCAACTACTGTTCACTACTGGAACCAAACACGCCCTAATTAACGGTTCCTGGTTTTTCGTTTATTGTTTCATGTGTTGGTGCTTGTATAGTTTGTTTAACAAAAACATTCAAGATTTTTCCTTAGTTTGCTCGGGTTTTCTAATCTCTTTTTGTGTTCTAGCATAAGAACATGAATTTTTTAAGCGATTAAACAATTTAGTACATGAACATTATTTTATAAAATTACATGAATATTTATAAAATACATATGAACATTTCATACAAATGTATGAACACATTTATAAAACTTCACCATGCATTAAAAAAGGCAAATCATGTTTGAGAAAATGTTCATCTTGTATTAGATAAATATTGATCGTATTTGAAAAGATGTGTACCAAGTGAAGAAAGAGGGGGAAATAGGAACTTTTTAAGAAAAGTAAAAGAACAACGGAAGAAGGGAAAAAAAGGGGAAAAGAAAAATATAGTGAAACCAAAATAGAAAATCGAGAAAAAAAAACATGAATATATAACAAACCAACCAAAAAAGGGCTTCTGGAGCACGACAAATCCTATTTGTCATTCTGTGTGACAAGGTGTCGACCAATCATACAGGGTGACGTGCAAGTGAGCCAGCCCGACTAGCATAGATCCTTTCCAATGTAAGGAAGGTTCTAGAAACTTCTCACCCTGTTTTTTCAGTTGTATTTCTTCTCTTTTGTTATCTCTAGCACGTTTTATTTCTTTTTTATTTTTTAAAATTATACTATTTTTAAAAGAAAATCATAGTTTATTTTCTCTCTTTTCTTTTAAAATTGTTCACAGAATCCTAGAAAACTTTAATTTAATTAAAATGTTCAAAATTTCAGGAAAATTTCATATTACGAGAAACATTCGAAAAGACTTTCAAAACAACCACAAAATATAGTAAAAGGTTATATATTTTAAAACTTGCACTTTTCAAATAAATATTCATATTTCTTTTGAAATGTAAATGAAAAATCTAACTAAAAACCAATAAAATATGGAAAGAAAATGGTTGTTACACGCTAGCACTAAATGGGCTGGCCCAAACATGGCGCTCTATCTGTTCCATCAAGACATTTAGAGGCAAACAACGTATTAAAAATGTTTACAACATATTAACAATTGTAGTTGTGTATTAAACATGTTGGAAATATGTGCTAGAGACAATAATATTTGGTTATTGTATTTCTAAGTCTGTAACTAAAGTTTATATTCTATGCTATAACTGTTATGGTTAACAAATATGTGATTCGGAATAAACTCATCGGCACGTGTAGAGTCATAAACGGTAAAACGTGATTCCTAATCTTGCCTCTAGGACTAGCTCAAATGTTGATGATTCTGATTTATTGATCATGTGCATGACCATAATGCCGGTAATATATGAGAGCATGATATTGGTAGAACAAGCTTGAATTGACCCAAGTTATTTTTTTATAACTTAGAGATCATATCGTCTGAAGTCTATAGTCCATACACGGAAGTTAGCGTATGTATGATTACTTAGACCATGAGAGTATCGAGCCACCTCATATCGGCCGGTGCGCGCTTTGGGGTTGTTACAACGCAATCCGTAACATGGTGATATTCGTGAACATGTTTTGACATAATGTTTTAATCAAACATTGTATTTATTTGAAAATTAATATATAAAATATAAGAATGAATGCAAAACCAAAATACAAAAACAATAATCGTTCGTAGCCTTTAAGAACCTAGCAATAAGAGATGCACGGATAAAAAGTTAGTGATAAACGCAAAAATCAATGAATCGTTGGTAGCCTTCGAAGCTACGTAGCAATCAGAGAAACGGCAAACCCTATTTGGCGCATCAGGTGCTCGTTACTACTGTTTTTGCAAACGGGCACCTGAAGCGCCCCCGCGGTGTGCCGGCCCATCTAAGGTTATTTTTACTGTGTCTTAACTCGCAAAAAACCGGGCGGTTTGTTAATCGAACCTATGAACTCCCTCTTGGAGGTATGCCGGTGCCACCACCATGACACCAAGTATGATTTGGTAACCATCAACTTTTATCCTCTTTTATTCGTTCTTGTTACCTTTTTTTCATTTTCTAGTTTTTTTCTTCAGTTTCTCTTTTTTTCTCTTTTCTCCTTCCTGGTTTGATGAATTTTTCGCAATACATGAACGATTTTCTTTAAATCTTTGAACTTTTTTCTTGAAATTTTATGAACTTTTTCAAATTTGGTGAACTTTTTTTTCAAAATTCATGGACTTTTTCTGATTATCAATGAACATTTTCTTAAATTCGATGAATTGTTATTGAAATTCGATGAACTTGCTCAAATCGATGAAATTTTTGAAAAATCCATGAACTTTATTTGAATTTTGATGATTTAATTTTTCAAATTTGACAAACTTTTTTTCGTATTCAGTGAACTTTTTTCAAATGCGATGAACCTTTTTCAAAATTAATGAACATTTTAAAAATACGATGAACGTTTTTGCAAATTCAATGAACTTGTTTACAAATTCGATGAAGCTTTTTGAAGTTGATTTAAAAAAAAATTCTATGAAACAGTTTTTAATTTATGATTTTTTCCAGATTTTTGTGATTTTCTGTTTTTCTAGTTTTTTCAAAAAAATATCAAAAGTCAAAGTTTGACCGGTCAACTAGTTAAGCAGCCATCCAATTAACCAAAACAACTTTTTTTTAAATCTATCAACAGACCAGCTGGAAGCGAGGGAACAATTTTTTCACGCCACGTTCCCTGCGATCGATCAAAGGTAAGTTGGGCCGGCCCAATAGCGCATCCCTTCAAGCGCCAGAAACATAAACCGGTGCTGAGAGCCCCGGTTAGGAGCCCCCAGACGCACGTGTAAAAATTAACTAGCGATTGGATGACTTATAGGCCTGCCCCCCAAGGCGGACACGAAGGTGAGCACATGTGTTGCTGCTTGCTGAAGGCGATATATATCACCTCCCCCTCACGAATCCAAGTGACACATGATCAAAAACAGTGGGAATTTTTTTATCAGAAAAAGTGGGAATTCCTTGAAATAGGTTTGTCCAAGGAATCTATTTGACTCCTGTGCACTACGGGCGTCAAATAGGATTTTCCCTGTTAGAAACACCAACCTGTATTACTCAAAATCCACAGAAGATGGGATACAAATCGAATCGCGAGGTTAGCCCAACCATACATGGCACCCCCGATTTAAAGAATTCAAATGCTTGGCTAGCAAGTTGGCCTCAAAGTTTGTCAACCTGTTTTCAGAACAAAAAATAAAATAAAATTCAAAGTTCTCAGCTTGATCTCCTCGATGACTTGCCCATATATGCCACTTTGTCCCTTCTGGATCTCATTCATGACTTGTTTGGAGTCACAGACCATCACAATGTTGTGCAAAAACAAATCCTCGACCAGCGACAAACCCTCCCTGCACGCGATTACCTCTAGAGTAGTCACATTGTTGATCCCTTGTAAGACCAGCGGGTAGGAGCAAAGATAATTTCCATTCGAGTCCCTACGGACTCTTGTTGTCGAACCTCCAATTCTGGCCCTTGGTACACTAGCATCCACATGCAATACTGCAAAACCTGGTGGTGGTGCAGCTATTAGAACAGGGCTGGCTCTACCTAAGTTTTTGTAGGTTCCCTCTGCCTCACACTTTTTTGACGTGCTTGAGTTGTCTCTGATACCCCTCCCAGCTCTGCAATGAAACTGTTCACAAACAGATTTGTAGAGAACGGGCTCTGGTATTCGCCCTCGTGAATAGCCTTTCTTCTCACCCACCACGTTGCCCACAAGGTCACAACAAGTTCTACAAATGCTTCGTGGGACATGGACTCTTTCATAGTGAATAACCATTGCTTTGCGCTACATTCGGTGCAGGCCATCATAAGCTTAGCTATTTACTCGTCGAGAAACAAATAGGGTTTCTCGTGTTGCTTGATTGTTCTACAACAAACTTAGAATTTCCTCAACCCAACAACAGATTTTGGGTCATTCAGGAAACATAACATATTAGGCTAAAGGTTTGAATCTTCATAGAGACCTCCTATTTGTCGCTTCACATGCTGATAGGGGACCCTGGTGCTAACTATTTTCATTCGTGGGCCGCAGCGCAATAGTCCCGCCTCTCCCTCCAGTACCTGCTTTGCCTCCTCATGAGAGGATTGCTGATTCCCTAAAAAACAGGAGGATCGCTGGTACCGCTCGAGAAGAAAAACAAGGATCACTAGTCCCTCCAAGAAAAGAGTCCCGCTAGTTTTCTCTAAGGTTCGCCATTTTCCTACCGTTATTGATATGGCCACAGATTTTATACAGGTAAAATATTTGTGCACTCATTTTTAAAGTAAATGCCAAAAAACCGTGAAATTTTGAATTTTTTTGCGAATTATAGAAATAGTTTGCGGATTCCAATTGTTTGCATAACATTACACAATTTTTCAAAAAAAAATCATGAATTTTAGAAAAGTCCATGGGTTTAAAAATGTTCACAAATTTGGAAATAAAATCGCTGGTTCCGTAGATTCTAAAAAAGTCATGAATTTGAAAAAATCACACGAATTTTAAAAAATCACAAAAATGAAAAAGTATGCAAATTTGAGAAACAATTCATAAATTTGAAAAAAGGTCATGAATTTGAAAAAGTTCGTGAAATTGAAAAGTATTTGAAAGTTTAATGTAAGTTCATGAATTTGAAAATTTTCAAATTTTCTAAAAAGTCCCTATATTTTAAAAAAATTGCAGAGTTAAAGAAGGTTCATTAATTGCGAATATAAGTTTCTAAAAACTGGAAAGAGTTCAAGGATTTGAAAAAAGGTTCATGGATTCAAAAAAAAAGTTCATGGAATTGAAAAGTTCAGAATCTTAAGAAAATGTTGTCGGGTTTGATAAAATGTTCACAAATTTGTAAGGTCCTAGTTTCGAAGAAAAGTTCACAACTTTATTTTTTTTGCAAGTATAACAGTAGGAGAAGAAATAGATAATGAAAAATAAAGAGAAAAATAAAAATAACAAAAAACAGAAAGAAAAACTGGCGAAACAAAACCGAGAAAAAAGAAAGCCATACAGGGAAGTTTTTAGTGTTACATTTGACGCACAACATTAAGAGAAAAATAATATGTAGGCACAACAGGTAAGGTGTCCTAGTTGGTTACTGTGGTTGCAACTAATCCATCTTGTTTGGAGTTCGAACCTATTTTTTGAAAGTTAAAAGAAAAAATAGTGGGCCGACACGAAGACAAATGGGAGTTTGTGGAATAGCCTATAACTGACGCTAAGGGTGCCAAATAGGAGTTGGGGTCTTTATCCGCGTTTCTAGTTCCTGTTGCTCTTGAGTATTGATCCCTTTTCATTTTTCAAGCGACTGGTGTAGTTTTGAAGATAGAGCAACCCCATGTTTTCTTTGTGTGTTGTTAGAGCAAAAAGAGCAACCCCATGTTGCCAATAATAATAGCTTTTTTCGCAGGGGAATAATAATAGTTGGTCTTATCGAAAGGAAGGTAGCTCGGGGTCATGTGATCAACAAGATGCTTGTGCCGTTGGGTCCGAAGATGCATACGGTGCAACAACAATCATTAAACATGAAATTATCTTATAATTATGACAATCCGTTCGGCGAAGAATTTGTGATTCATATATCAATCAGCATCATGTAGCAGGAAAGGGAAACCAGCCAAGCAAAGCTAAAAAAAGGATGGCCTGAGATGACCATTCTCCCAAGGCAGAAGCCAGCGTGCGTTCCAGGTGCAGCCATCACTAATTATGAGTGTGCAAACATCTTATCTTTGGGATATATACCACCACCCAACAATATTCCCAGGACAATCACAAGGAGAGGAGTGATTAGATGCTAGCCCACTCCATTGGCGATGGTATCCTGAAAAGACTAGACCCAAAACGCAGCCCTCTCCGCTGCTTTCCGGGGCCTTTTTACGGAGGCCACGGGCCCCTACCCACCACCCACGCCACACCACAATGCTTTGCTCCTCCCTTAGTGCAGCCGTTGACCCAAAGCTAGCTTAGCCTTTCCCCTCCTCCCTCCCCCCTGAGTCCCTTCACATCATTGCTGATAATCAAGCCCCTCATAATCAGTCCAAACCTCACCTCCAAATGCCCATGCCTCGCCCTGCTTTTCATCCCTTAAATGGTTCTATCGCCCCTGGTGTTTGTGATGGGTTTTGTTTTCTTGCTCTTTTTGTGGAGGATTCCATGTCTAATCCATATCTTTTTCATGGTGCGTCCACATTGCCTTCTTAAAGGGGCAGTGTAGCAATTGCTGCTTCGGCTTTAATGATTTTGCGACTTCTCAATACGGGGTCTTGGGGAAGGACAAATTCGGTGTTCTAAAAAAGCTTGTATTTTTAGCATTAAACTTTTTTCTACTGTAGTGTAAATTGATCTCTTCTACATGAAAAAAGTACAAGCACATCAATGACTCGAACATTGACATGTCTAATTTGTTGTCAATGAGAAAATTAATATTTAAAACTTGGGCCAGCCAGCCCCAAAAGCCTGGGACTAGTCCGAGCTCATGCTTACCCGCCAAGCCCGACTAAAAAAGATTATATTAATGTTTTTGAGATATGAAATATATTTTCTTTTTCCCTCCTGCAAAAGCCAAGCTTGATATTTCAAGGTAGTGCGACCTAGAAACCAGCCCAAGTTTACAGACGAATTCGAACTATAGGCACCTTTAGTGTATAGCTTAATACTCACTCCGTTCCACAATGTACTGCATATCTACTTTTTGAAACTCAAACATGTTTACGTTTGACCAAGTATATCGAAAAAACTATTGACATCTAAAATGCTAAATAAATAAAATATGAAAATACACTTCATGATGAATCTAATGATACTAATTTTTTATTTTGGATGATGATATTTTTCTATAATTGATCTCAACAAAGATAAACTTGTTGGACTTATATAAAACCCAATATACACTACACTATATGGAATGAAGGGAGTGTAATGAAAACGAGTCGGGCATATAAGGTAGTGTCTTTTTGTTAGATGGGGACATTCGAGCTATGTCAATGTGGGCTTGGTGTTAAAAAAATGTGGGCTTGGTGTTGTCTTTTGTAGAAAACCATCAAAGGAGATCTTTAGTTCTGTTGAAATCCAACCTTACCAATGTGGGCTTGGTCACCGTCAAAAGCGATACAATTCATAAGATGGGGCATCTATTTTGCGGGGAATGAAATGGGAAATTAAAGAAAATGTTGGGAAAATGTGGAGTCGGGGCTGATGAGAGGTAGTATCACTCATGAGTTAGTCTTGGAAAATTAGGCTTGTAGAGTTCACAATTTGCATATTTTCCATCAATCCCCATCGATACAACTTTATCTTTGTAGTACTACCTAGGAGAAAGCCAGTTGGACCTAAATGCTTAGGTTGCACTACCGAGGATGTGGGTCAATAGGGCCATCATTCTACTACCAAATTGTCACGGGAAAGGGAGAAGACGTGATGCTGCCGGTGTGACATGTTGGGCTTATCTTTGTGTTTCCCATTTGGGCCTTCCATTTGTATCATTGCCATCCAGTGAACGTGCCCAGTTGCTAAAAAAAAATCCAGTGAACGTGCCCATGCAGACCGTCCAATCCTCGGGCGGCCGTTGAACCCGAGCGGCACAAAAACACCGTCTCCACAGGATTCGTCTGCCATCACCTAGTAGTTGAGAAACAATCAGTGAATTTTCATCATGACAGAGCAAATAACATACCCTGATGGTATCTACTGTATATCCTAATTATGAATAATACAAGGCTGACAGCTGTGGTGCTGCAAATTTTGTCTGCAAATTAAATTGAAGTCTATGAAGAGTCCAATCATCGTTAAAGCTATTGGATTTTTGCTTGATGAATGTCACGATCGTGCTGGCGATTCTCCAGCTGCTGCTGGCTGGGCTAAGCTAAGCTTGATAGCTCCTTGGCGCTTCTAGAGACAGGAAGACCCAATTTGCGCAGGAGGCATACAAGTCCGTGTCCTGGAAAAGGACAGAACCAACTTGTCACACCTATCCATACGGATCTTGATCGATTTGATCAGTCCGGATCCCGGCATCAACAAGGCGCAATTGTAGCCATCAAATTCACGCTTTCTTACATACTCCTGATGGCAACACCCCAACTAACAAAAATATCTGTATGTGCAACTCACATACCTGTTTAATTTATTTATTTATTTATCAAGGCTTCCATACTTTGGTCTCTCTTTTATCTCCCCCACATCGCACATTATAGTTGTACAATTGTCGGAAAATACATAGAAGCACTCGGCTGCCACACCCCCTTATATTTAAAAATAATTTAGTAATTCAAAAATAATTCACTAAATCCTGGAACTTTTTATGGAATCAAACATGACCAAGTATTGCACTCGTATAAAAAGATTAAACATGAATGACTTTCGCTGTATACGGGGTCAAAGATTTGCGAAAAAAAACTATATGCAAGTACTATTCATGTTATATTGTCATCATGAACGTATTTATTTTTTGCCTTGAAGTCAACGGGAATCATTCCTTGCTTAAACTTTTTATACGAGTACAATACTTCCTCCATTCCCTTATACAAGGCCACTTTATTTTCGGTCTCAAACTTTGACTTATAATTTTAGCCAACAAAATATGGATTATATGCCACCAAAATATATCATTGGAAAGTTCTTTGGAGTGTGCATCCAATGAAATACTTTTTGTGGCATATAACTCATTTTTTGTTGGTAAAATTAATGGTCAAAGTTAGACATAAAAATGCGGAGTGGCCTTGTATAAGGGAATGGAAGGAGTACCTAGTCATATTTGATTCCAAAAAAGTTCTGGGATTTTTGACCTTTTTTGAATTACTAAATTATTTTTTAATATAGGGGGGTGGAGCACCCGAGTGCTCCTAATCCGCTTCCTACAATTCTCATACTACTTAATTATCTCAAGTTCTCATCAAGATGAGATTTAAATAAATTTTACCGTAGGCGAGATCCGCATATGGCTTTTTGCTGTTTCTTTCTGTTTTTTTCATCATTTTTATTTTTAGTTTCTCCTTTTTCATTGTATTTATTAAAAATTGAGATAGTTGTGCACGGCTATTGGGCATGTGTACCCACGGACATGCAATTGCACACAGTGGGCGACGTGCAACTATAGTTGTACTCTAGTGTGCGTGCGCGTAACTGTAGTTGTGCGCGGTTGATGGACATATGCAATTACCACAGTCAACAATCATGTAACTGCATTTACACGTCAGTGTGTGGGCGTGCAACTGCAGTTGCACATTGATGCATGTGTGGGCATGCTACCATAGTGGTGCATGATCGACTGGCATGACACTGTAGCTTCATGCAGCCTGTTATGCGTCAAATTCTATTTGCGCGCGACATGGAGAAAGTTAAAAATGAAAATGAAAAATGAAAAATAAATCGTAAGTAAGACCAAACAGAGGGAAAAATAAAACTATAAAATCGCATGAATCTGACGCATTAGTTGGGCGATATTTAGTTGATTCTCATATTTAAAATCCATAATTCTTATGCTGACGTATTTTTTTTCTCAAAATTCATTTTTAGACTTCGGGGCTTTGTACCCACCAAAACATATACCCTTGCTTTTCATTTTACTGGAATGAAGTTGGGAATTCAAGATTCCCGTGAATGTCCAAGCTCATTCTAGATTTTGGTGTCACAATAATGGATTTGAATGTAAGGTGGTATTCACTCTATTTCAAAATATAGTCTATATTGGTTTTGTCATAAGTAAAACTCTGTAAATTTAACCAAATTTATATAAAAATGACTGAAACCCAAATAATATAACATATTTGATGATGGATCTAATGGTATTGATTTAATATTGTGAATGCTGATTTAATTTTTATGCTTATAGTAAAACAAAATACAAAGTTTGACTTCGCAAATCTTATATGCACTACATCTTGTAATGGAGCGAGAACTGCATGAGAGGTGAGATTTGTTTAGTAACTCTAGTTTGAATTTGGCCTAGTACCAAAATCCGTAAAAAAAATTACTTATCATCCAAGCTGGCACAGAAGCATTCCATGGGTAGAGTAATAAATTAAGGAAAATACTTCGCATTCAAGCTGGCACAGAAGCATTCCACGGATAGAGTAAGGGGGTGTCTGGTTTAGAAGTCCTAGGACTTTTTCTAGTCCCAGGACTAATCAAAAAAGACTCTCTAGTAGAGTCTTTTTCTAGTCCCTGTAAAAAAAGTCCCTCCCGTTTGGTTCCTAGGGACTTTTTAGGGACTTTTTCTAGTCCCTGGGACTAAAAAGTCCCTGAACCAAACACCCCCTAAGATAAATTAAGGGTGTGCATCCACGTGGACTGGACCATAAATAAATAATAAATATTCACATCCACCACTCCTAATGTAGGAAAGTGATGATGAATTGATTATTTCTTATTGTGCATGTCTCCTTCCATCCGTGTTCACTGCAAAGGATCCAAGAACAGCATGGTCCACACTCTTGTGAAACAAAAGAGAATCCAGTTAAAGTGCACAGAATAGTGTAAAAATTGCCGGACCACCGACACAGTGAAGGCCGGAGGGAGACACGAGGCTATACATGTTTCCACAAACGGAAACTAGCCACAGGCAAGATGATTAGACAGACGAATACATGATTACATCACACCTAACAGCAAATGTTAAGCTCCAAAACAGTCGTGGTGCATGATCACATCAGCTTAATCAATCAGTCTCGGATAAGGATCGGCAAAGGTGAGGCTAATCCAAGGTTATAAGGAGAAGTTTAATATAGCATCCATATCTGTCTCCTGCTCACGCGCACGGGCAACAGTTGTCTGGCGCCAAAAGCTCAAACTGCACTTATACTTTGGCACTCTACTCACGCTTGGCTTCCCTTTTGGGCTGCCTAAACGTGCACCAAATGTGAGTTACATTTCTTCGCTTGGGATTGTGCCAACAACCAACCAGGTCTTGAACTTAATACGTACTCTCTTCGTCCTACGATATAAGAATGTTTTTGACACTACACACTAGTGTAAAAAACGCTTTTATATTTTCGGACGAAGGGAGTATCTTTTAGGTCTGCTTCTTTTTTCTTCTCTTTTTCGCGGGGTTTTAGCTCTGATTCTATAACCATATAAAGTTTTATGCACCTACAAGTTGATTAAAATTTAAAATCGGCGAAGAAAAGTGTACTAGCTAGGCACTTATACTTCAATGATGATAGCGCTCTGCATCCACGTACCTGACAGAGTGACAGGACTCTCCTAACATGGGAAACTGACGATGAATTGATTGTTTCTTCCAAACACGCAATTGGTACATGGACCATGTGTACACCGCAAAGCTTCCAAGCAGCATGGACCACTAATTGGTCCACACAAAGGTGAAAAAATGTGACAGTTTGTTCAAAAAAAAAGTGGTGCATTGCCCTAGCTAGAAAGTATATACTCCACATAAAATGCACAAAATAGTTACATGCTGGACCAACAACAAGAGGCGATAATACAATAATTCCATAAACGGAAACTAGCTGGGGAAGGTGATTAGACACATGCATACATATAGTAGTACACCTGGACATGATTACGCCACCTAACAGCAAAAGGTTAAGCTCCTAAACAGTGGCGATGCTAATCTAGAGTTACAGGATAAGTTTAATAATTAAAATCATGAGGTTTGCTTTATAACCTCTGTCTGGCTCCAGCAAACCACGCGGATAGAGGTTGTGTGGCGCCAAAGCAATCATTTGCTGAGCTCACTGTGCGTGCAGCTGTGCGCACAGCAAATCTAGGAGCTAGGATTCTCTGCGCCGTCCCATCGCTGGAATCCTGGGTTATGTGTGTCCCCGCTGGATAACAACTCTTTAAAATTAAGGTGTGAAGAGGTTTCTAGTGAGACTGATTAAGGAGTTAGTTACTACTAAGACAGGCTAGTCGACCATAATCTTGGCCGTTGATTCTTTATTTTATCACTATCAAATACTCTCTTTGTTTCAAAATAAGTGTCTCACGACGTAGGGAGTATAAAAACTGGATGGTTTGCACATTCTTTTGAAGTTGTGTGCAACTACACATATGTAGCTTGGTACGTAGGGCACGTAACTTTTTTGTGTAACTCTAGTATTCATCATCCGCAGCGTAGCTAACTTTGTAGTGGTCGGATGAACTAATTGTGTATGCATCTTGTTGGCGGAACGAGAAGATTCATAGATGGCGGCACATGGGCGCATGCAAAGCAGCAAGGCCACGGAAAACAAAGCCAAAAGGTGGAACGGAGGGGGCCGGGGCGCCACCGTACCATGCGTTCCGACGGACGGATGGAGGGGCCGGCCGGGCATGGCTGAGCAGCTCACGCTGACAAGGGAAATCAATGAGTACACTACATTTTTCCACGTCACGGAGTGGGGTGGCTTGGGATCGGCGCTGTTGGGTGGATGGGATGGGACTTGCCATCCATCGGAACCGAACCTACACTACGTACCTGCCCAAGCACACAGGAACATCATCCACATCCTTTTTTTTTCATTGTTATTTGCGAAGAAACAGCGATGCAAAGCGAGACGTGTTGCTCATACGTGCCATGCCAAACAGCAGCTCCGGCCCGTCTCCTCCCCGCGCCGTACTACACGCACGCACCACCAGCCCACCGGCCGGCCGCAACGCGGACAGGCCAACAGCTCGCATGAAACGTTGCCGCCACGTATGTCGTGTTGCCGGAAACGAAGAGGACGTATACGGCATATATATATATATATATATATATATATATATATATATATATATATATATATATATATATATAGGCATATAGCCATACACTCGCAGTGAAATGATCTGCAAAACATGCACTTGACAAACCTGCCTAACATATATGCATTGCTAGCTACGTACGTCCACGAGATCGTGGGCACGAGGACACGATGTCCTGGCCGGAGGAGAACATCCACCACTGTAGCGCGTTTCGTGCTTCAAGTTGTGCAAGCAAGCGCGCGTACATGGTGGTACTTACACATGGCTGCACGACCGCATGCACTAGTGAGGTAGCACTCGCGCGCCATGGACATGGTCGATCAGACAGCACAGGTCGGGCTACTGTGCATGTACGCGAGCACCGTATATATCTATGTGCGACTGGGCCGTGGACCACCGCTGCCTGGACACATGCAGAAGCGGCACGTGGTGGTGGTCGACGTACACGTGCGGGCAACATCATCGAATCGGATACCGACACGATATCTCTCACGCTGACGAACGTGTCAGCGACGAGCTCGATCCATCACTGCCTGGCTCGTCGATCCATCCATCCATCAAACGATGAACGTACGTACGTACACTGAAGTAGCAAGACGCCTAGCCCGGCGACTCCGTTCGAGCCTAGCCAGCATAATATCCGTATTGCGTGTATCCATATATCCATCTACTTCCTCGGTAACGTTACTGTTGCTTCCAACTTTGCTCACCGGCCAGCCGGCGTGGCACTGTGTCGTGGGATCTCCGTGCGTGCGTGCGTGCGACTGGCAGGGCGTCATTCATGTCTTGCTTGTTGTACCTGGTACATACCTGCCCGACGTGAAGCGTCACCTTTGCTGGTGGTTGGGACGTTGCTCGTCTTGTTACATATGCTGGCCTGCCTAGCTACTAGCTAGCTACTAGGAGTATGTCCGTGCCCATTCACGGTGAATGCGCGCTCTGTCTCTGGCGTACGTACGTCGTGAGATTTGACTGATGTGATAGCGTCCATTTAGTCCCATGTCGACTACTGAGTGAGCCATAATAATTTCGCGTCCTACCTACCTCCTCTCCACTCGCTGCCGGACCTCACCTCATCCGTACAATGCCTCTCTCCTCGATCGACCAAGATCGATCGGTCCATTGTACCGGCTCCGGTTTATCTACGTGCATACATTAGGTCGATTCAAAAGAGAAAAACACTGGGGAAAGCAACGCGTGTACTAGTGCATAATTAACCTGTACCACGTACTGATGACATTTTAGGTCGGGACAAATGTGTCAACGAATCATGCATGCCCGAGTTATTGAAGCTAGCTAGAGATCTGGCCAGGCAGGCGATATGATGGAGGGGCGTGTCGGTCGTACGCGCCCACATGCAGGTGCCGCACGGGGAGGCGACACGCGACGAATCAGCAGCTATCGCCAGGGAGGCCGGCCAGTCTTGGACATCGACGGACGGACGGACGGACGGGCCGACGAATGGATGGAGAGCTGCTATTGCATGCAAAGACTGGAGCTCTCTCTGAATGCCATATGCATGCTGAGCCTGCCGGATCAGGCAGCTGGTTATCGACAGGAAGTCAGCACAAGTGACATGACAACATATGAGCGGCCCGCGCGACGTGACCGGGCCAGCCAGAGCTTGCGAGTGGTACGTAGTCCGGCCGCCCGGTCCTAGCTTGCAGGAGGCAGACACCTCGAACCCCAGGAGGCGCCATGCATGCGTTGCTCGACACGACCATGCCTGCAGGTAGAGAGAGAAAGGGAGAGATATATAGCGAGTAGTACGTGTGGGTGCGTGGTGTGCGTGTGACCAACACCAATGCCATGCCATGGCAGCCACGAGCCCACGTCGGCGTTCGGCAACGTCAAGTCCCAATGCTAGCCACCCGCCGCCTGCGCGCCCGGCGTCGACGACGGAGAGGCCGTGCGTGCACTATGCAATATGCAACCCTGCATGCATGTTAGGACGTGCGAGCGCATTGACCTGCACGTAACGTACGTGTGCATAGTGCGCGCTCTCGTGCCATCTTGTTAGTACATTGACCTGCACGTCGTCCGCATAGTATAGCACGTACTACCACACAAGATCAAGATTCATCAAGAGCTAGCCATTGTTGCGGGTGGGGCCGAGCTACTCTCCCGGACCTACCTGTCCGCGTTCATACAAGCTAATAGCTCTCGTCTTTGCTGGATGGACGGCAATGCCTGGGCCGGGCTGGGCAGCGACAGGCTTTCGTCGTGGTACAGGTTGACAGGACGTGAAACTAGGTTAGGATGTGTCTGTGGTCTGGTCTGTCATAAAGATGGACCGGCCCGCTCTGACTGGCTTTGCTCTCGCTGCTGGCTCAAGCGTACTTGGGCGGATGCATGCATGTGAGTGACCATATGCTCCTCGCGCGAAAAAAGCCGGGCAGGGCGGCAGAGAAGACCAGTGCACGCACGCATCTTGCATCGTTTCTCCCTTCGAACCTGAGCATGAGCACATTGATTTCTCTCCTATATATGTTTTTCATCGTCCCGGTCGATGATTGGTGTGCTCAAGCTGAATCAGCTCTTCTATCCTTGGGTCGCAGAGCCAATGCTGAAAAAGCATGCTACATGTCTTTCGCTGTGGTGGCAGCGCCAGCAGCCAGCGAGCTCGTCTTTCTAGAGTACTTGGTAGAGCAATTATTGGCGCGACGAGACGTTGAAGATACGGTGGCAAAAGGGATGGCCGGCTCCGTCCATGTCACCCTGTCAGCATGGCGTGGGTGCACTAACGTAGTATGAAGTACGTACACGACGCACGCACGCATGCCCCATGCAGCGCAACAGTCGACAGAGACACGCGCACGTACAAAAAGCTTCTATGTGCGAGGAAGTGAGGGTGATCAATGGAAGGAAGCATTGCATGGAGGGATGAGCCGCAGTGGGAGGCGTAGGACGATGGATGTGATGCATGGGATACGCGGTGGGAATTGGGAAAGCGTGTGACCAAAGGCACGAGCACACGCAGGTTTTGCCCTCTGCTTCTGCCTTCTCCCTGCATGCTGCGCGGGAGCTGCCGGTTGGGTTTGGGTGCGCCGCGCGTGTGCATTATGCGTGTGTAAGAGGAGAAGAAGCAGAGTGAGGCAGGCAGGGGAGACGCATTGCACGGACGTCGATTAGAGGGATCGATGGCAGAGGACCAGTCAAACGTCACTTCCAAGTGCCGCAAATCATAGGACCTGCAGTGATGCGTCAATCACCCGCACCCCGGGATCCCCCCACTGCAAACAATTGGATGTCTCAGAAATGCAGTCTTGCTTTTTTTTTTTGCCGGTGGAACATAGTCCCCTCGCGATGGCTTTCGATATGGGTGAAAAGTGTCAAAAACGCTCTTATATTACAAGGCGGAGGGAGTACAGACGACCGTGGCACTTGACTAGTAGGATCACCGCGGCCCCAAAAGGCTTCCTGAGTGGAAAACAAACTGCAAGAGAGTATTGTTATTTGTTCAAGAAAATACTTTAATATGCACTTCTACAAAAAAAACTTATGCATGAGTACAATCGAACGACGGCTATTCCCACCTTCAGCTCCAAACGGTATCATCCCTCTCACCGTACAATATGTAAAAGTTTTTGTAAAAGTACACGTAAGATGGCACCATCAACAGCGAAGCTCGGTGTGGAGGAGTTGGTATGAGGCGTATGACTCGATCTCATCTATCCTTCATGGGGGTATGGAGTAAAGCCTTCATTTGGGCCAGTGATGAGCTTTGCTACATCCACGAAAGGTTACGTGAGAGGGAGGCTTACGGGGTGAGATGGCATTGCTTAATTGGGTTTAGTGGGGCGCGGGGCCCACCCTGAAAATCAGGGGGGTGGGGGAGGTTTGATTAGTTTAGATTGGAAAGTTTCGTAGGGTTACATAGGAGTCTTCGTAGGTGTAGCATTTTGGGGCCAGTGATCCACTCATTGCCGAATATTTGGCCCTCTGAGAAGGCGTCTTTTTTGCGCAACTCTGAGGTTTCTCAGATGTGATGATGGAAGTGGGTTGTTTAAAGGTTGTAAACCTCTTGTCTTTGTGCTATAATTCTTAGTTTATTGTAGCGCCCATCTTAGAAGAAATAGGAGAGAAACCACGCCCGTTACTTGTTGGCCTCGGAGTGCTGGCTCAAGGAATGTCCATCCTTTCTTGTGTTGCAGTGTTATGAGACTGATTGTAATCGGATGCTATCATATACTCCAGATCCCCACTATCTCTATTTATCTTAACTAGTCATCAACCCGTGCATTTGCACGGGCTAGCATTATACGTAGTTATACTTGGTAGTCTGCAAAGAAACATTGGTTGTACTTGCATTTTTGGGAACTTTAAATATTTACCGAGAAAGTAAGTGTACTCAAAATTCTTAATATTGTGTAATAGCTTTCATCATATATAGTAAACATAAATAATATTCCTCCAATCCTTTATAATTATGCCATAGCATGCATTCTTTGAAGCATTGTTATGTTTGGTTTGGCTTCGTTTCCGTTTGGTAAATTGTGTGTTGATGTGCTTATTTATAATTGACATGGAACAATAACATTGGAAGGATAAAACAGTGGTTCAAACAAACACTAAAGTAGACAGAAAAGGCTGAGGGAAATGAGAGCAAGGCTGCGCACCACAAAGCCAAAATAATAATCATGTTGGGTTTACTAACAGATTAGATGTTTATTGACATAAGCTAGTCTAAATAGAATCAAAGGAATAGCAAAATATGGTTGCAGCGATGCGGTAGACTGTATTTGTATTTGAACACCGCTATAAGTGGAAATGCCAGGTCATCAAGTCAAGAAACAACAACCAATTATGTTACATGTTAAGTTTTAATTATCAAGTCATGCGCAAAAATGTTTTGTAGTTTATACAAACAGAAATAAGATTTAGCAATAAGCAAGTAGATATGAATATCAACCATAGACATATTTTCTGAAGTACATAACTTACAAAAATCATATTTATATATGCAAACTCAAAGTGTTTGCACCAGGGACAATGTCGTATTGAGACACATTGAAGGAAATTGACTAAATTCAGCTAACAATAAGTACTATATATAGAAGATTGTACTACATAATTTAATTGGCAGATTATCTAAATAAAAAATACATAACTCTATTAGATTAACAGTGGAATTGAGACATTCAACTGTAGTACTTTTAATCTTTTCCTAGGTAGAGATGACACGAAAACCTCTTCTATTCTCAAAGTACATCAGAGGAATTGATTATACATCTAACCAAAAAGATAAAAAAAAGTAATAGTATATTTAGATATATACATAATTTAGGGATTCGTACAGCTCATGCATTGTCCCCAAGCAATGCAGAATAAGTGAAAGAAACAAAAAAATAACTACAGCATGGGAACGGTAAAACATACACTACTGCTTGTAATACCAAATATTTAAACATGGCGGTCATGCTGGATATAAACCTACAATTTCCAGTGCCGCTGAAAGATTCAGATGGTATTTCACCAAAAGGAAAAAAGATTCAATAGTTATGATGGACTCAAGTTGTTCCATTATTAAGAAAAAAGGATTAAGCACTGGGTTGATGCTTGAGCTTCAGATAAAACTTATAATATCTGGAACCAAAGACATGAACGTGTCACTTTGTTGGTTGGATTTGGGTAATAATCATTTTTTCCTAGTTGACAGAAGTTACTCTGCAGATCTAACATAAAAAAAAGCAGATCAAGTACACGGTCATGAAAAACTTTTTGTGTAATTTTTATATTAGGCAAGTCTGTTCTTATAGCATCTGCTATTTTTAAAAAAATTGGCATTGCCTTGTGTTTTGCTTCCCACGTCATGTAATCCAATTGTAAAATTCTTGTTTTTCTTAGAGAAACATAATCAACCATTCGGTGAAAATTATAATATGTTCGCTTTCTTGACATAACACACAAATCAATGCATAAACCTGACTTTGACATTTCTTCACTTTCTATTCTTTTTATGATGGGAAAATCAAGCACCCACAAAAGTAACAAAAATTTATTCTAATATGTAATAATGAACACTGCTCAACATTCACGTTCTTACACATGTGGCACCTATCTGAGTGTATTTCTTTTGCTTCATACTGTAGATATATATCTATAGTCCAATACATGCAGTTAACAGTATAGATATGGCCATGGAGGGAACACAAAGAAATCAAAGATGAGAAAACAAAGACCCATACTCTGAATTTGCAAGGGTGCCTTCAGTGCACCGCGAGCCCGTCCGAGGCCGTGGCCGGCGTCTCGTCCCTCAGGAGGCCCCTGCCGGTGCCGACGTGGTGTCCAACATCTGTCATCCCACATGCGACATGTTTGAGACAGGTCTGTTCTGCTGCTGGAGAAAAACATCAGTGGAGCTGACCAAGTATTTTAGTAAGGACATATGGCTGTAGTATGTATGTATACGTGTGTTTCGGGCCAAAGGAAAGCTAGCTAAGTGAATGTAGCACGTACGTGTGAATCCGACCAATCTAAAGCTAGCTAGCTTTGCACGGAATCAATCAAGCAGCCTTACCACAAATTCAGACCGTATAGTTCTATGTACTTCTATGTCCGAGAAATCAAGCCAAGTCGTGTGCGTGGCGATCGGAATCAAACCAAGTCATGGGCGCGCGTGGGCGTCATGCAGCCGGGCTTGCAGTCCTGATTAGAGTCAATCCAATCCGACGTCCGCGTGGCCCAGCCGCAGTTGATCACGTTGGGAGAAGCCAGCGTGCAGTCCGACATGGAAGGTCGTCCCGTCAAGGCAGCATGTCCTGGAACTTCAAAGCTGAGGATGGCATGCAGAAGGTCGGTGCTAGGGTTTTTTGAGGACGCCTTCATGTCTTGATGGAGCCGATCTTCATGGGGAGATGTTTTTTCTTGCCGCATGAAGGCATCCCGCCGTCGTCGCCACCAAGTGTCCGCACGTCGACGTACGCTGCTACCTACTGCGTACACCTTGCCGCCTCTGATTATAGAAGACCAGCACAGATACGGATCTTAGGTAGCTAGCATCCCCTGATCAATCTTTAAATCCAAGTAGCAGGCAACATATACATGTCAACATGCAACTCGTTAGATCTGTCCTAAGCTACCTCCCGTGCAACATCAATGGAGGATCAATTATTAGGGCAGCAGATGTCATGTAAGGAGGATGGGGAAAATAGGCCGAGAGAGCCAGCACGCGAGAGGTGTTTTATTTTGTTAGAAAAGAAAAGAGTTCGCTGAAGGAATAGACATGTACGTGGGATATTGGGCAAGGACTCTTTGGCATAATTCATCCGACGGTTGAACATAAATAATTTGGAGATCTAACGGACAATTTTGCTTATTTGTTAGAATTAATGTGAAAGCTTGTATGGTGCCTCCAATTAGTAAATATAAGATATAAGATATGCACATATGCTACATCATCGCATCTGCCATCTCATCATTTCCACATATTTTATTTCTCTTAACATTAGCATGCAACTCTCAACATGCATAAAAGATGCTACTTATACTATTTCCCTCAACATGCACACATCCTACTTTATCAACTCATTATTTTTATTTCTCACATCATGCATAATAAATACTACTTATATTCTATAAATATTTATAACTATAACCAAATAAATATAATAAATCATATGTATTCTTAGTCTTCATTCTTATATTCAAATTTCATACGTACATGTTTCATCAAAATAATATATTGCAGCCAATAGACACAATAAAGCATGGGGCACAGGGTATCATCTAGTTAAAGCAATAAAGCTCCCCAAGTTCTCGGCAAGAAAAAAGAATAGGAATTTGTATACTTTAATATGTGGTTATGTATGTTAGTCGACGATTGCTTGATGATCTTTTTTGCGGGAAATTATTACATCTATCTAAAAATGTGTCCACTGTGTTGTAACAATGTATCCATCTAGTGAAAAAAACAGTACTACCATAGCTGACCGATAATAATTTTTCCTCAACCATTTAAAGAATTATCCACGTTGATATAAGAAAAAGGCCTACCAAGCTCTAGAAATAATTTGTTCATCTACTTAAAATAACACCTTGTCATCCGACCGAGAATTTCTTATTTCTCGTCTGTCTTCAAAAAATGGTGATATTGATGTACAAAAAAATCACCGTGTTGTAGAAATAATGTAACCATCTGGAGGGGGGGGGGGGGGGGGGGAGTTGTTCCCACAATATAATAAATTCGGAATATTGCATGGATCTCCATGTTGGACCGATAGCTTTTGTCGTCGACAGAGAAATTAGAAATAGTGGGAGACTGAGAATTAGCAAAACCGTGTAAATACATGAGTCAACGATGTTTCATTTAACCTATAGCTAGGAGACACTAGAGAATTGAAGTTTGGGATATGAGCTTGGTTAGTAGTCATGAGTGTGGGGTTCTATACCCATCTAAATGTTTTTGCCTAAGAAACTGAATTTATGAAAATCGCCAGATGCACTCTTTTTTGTTTCTCCTGTCATCACCTTTGTTGTCCTAACTACCCTAGCAAGGTCCCCTCTACTCTCCCTGGTCACTGCTGCATTTTGATGGATACTCTTCTTGACTCGAAATTACTCCCGCTGTCCCAAAATAAGTGTCACTTATTTAGTTACATATTTCCTCGACTAAGATTAATTAGTACTCTAAGGCTCTAAGCCTTCAAGCTCTAGTAAATGCCTTCATTCCTAACCCTCTTATATGTAACCACTATTGCTGTTGGGAACGTAGCATGCAATTTCAAAAAGTTTTCTACGCTCACGCAAGACCTATCTAGGAGATGCATAGCAACAAGAGGGGGAGAGTGCGCCCACGTACCCTCGTAGACCGAAAGCGGAAGTGTTTGATAACGCGTTTGATGTAGTCGAACTTCCTCTCGTTTCGACCGATCAAGCACCGATCATACGGCATCTCCGAGTTCTGCACACGTTCAGCTCGATGACGTCCCTCAAACTCTTGATCTAGCAAAGTCTCGAGGGAGAGTTTCATCAGCACGACGGCGTGGTGACGGTGATGGTTAAGTGATCCGCGTAGGGCTTCTCCCAAGCACTACCACAATATGACCGGAGGCGTAAACTATGGAGGGGGGCGCCTCACATGGCTAGGAATCAATGTTGTGTGTTCTAGCGATGCCCCCTACATATATATAGGTGGGAGAGGGAGAGGGGCAACAAGGGGCACCCCAAGTAGGAGTAATCCTACTTAGGCGCCTCCTACAAGTCGGCGTCCCCCCTTCCATAAGTGTCGGAGGGGGAAGGAAAGAGAGGGGAGGGGAAGGAAAGGGGGAGGCTGAATCCTCCCCTTTCCTTCTCCCTTTCCTCCTTTAATTTCCACCTTATTTCGGCCTATAGGGGGGGGGGGGCACCAGCCCCTTAGGGGCTGGTATGTCCCTCTCTTGGCCCATTAGGCCCATACAGTTTGCCGGGGATTGCCCGGAACCCCTTCCGGTGACCCGATACGTACCCGGTATCCCCAGAACACTTTCGGTGTCCGAATACTATCATTATATATATGAATATTTACCTCTCGACCATTTCGAGACTCCTCGTCATGTCCGTCATCTCATCCGGGACTCCGAACAACATTCGGTCACCAAATCACATAACTCATATAATACAAAATCGTCATCGAACGTTAAGCGTGCGGACCCTACGGGTTCGAGAACTATGTAGACACGACCGAGACACCTCTCTTGTCAATAACCAACAGCGGAACCTGGATGCTCATATTGGTTCCCACATATTCTACGAAGATCTTTATCGGTCATACCGTAATGACAACATACGTTATTTTCTTTGTCACCGGTATGTTACTTGCCCGAGATTCGATCGTCGGTATCTTCATACCTAGTTCAATCTCGTTACCGAAAAGTCTCTTTACTCGTTCCGTAATACATCATGCTGCAACTAACTCATTAGTCACATTGCTTGCAAGGCTTACTATGATGTGCATTACCGGGAGGGACCAGAGATACCTCTCCGATACTCGGAGTGACAAATCCTAATCTCGATCTATGCCAACCCAACATACACCTTCGGAGATACCTATAGAGCATCTTTATAATCACCCAGTTACGTTGTGACGTTTGATAGCACACGAGGTATTCCTCCGGTATCCGGGAGTTGCATAATCTCATAGTCAAAGGAATATGTATATGACATGAAGAAAGCAATAGCAATAAAACTGAACGATCAATATGCTAAGCTAACGGATGGGTCCTGTCCATCACATCATTCCCCTAATGATGTGATCTCGTTCATCAAATGAGAACACATGTCTATGGTTAGGAAACTTAACCATCTTCGATTAACGAGCTAGTCTAGTAGAGGCTTACTAGGGACACTGTGTTTTGTCTATGTATCCACACATTTATCAAGTTTCCGATTAATACAATTCTAGCATAAATAATAAACATTTATCATGATATATGTTAATATAAAATAACAACTTTTTATTGCCCCTAGGGCATATTTCCTTCAGTCTCCCACTTGCACTAGAGTCAACAATCTAGTTCACATCGCCATGTGATTTAACACCAATAGTTCACATCTTTATGTGATTAACACCCATAGTTCACATCGCCATGTGACCAACACCCAAAGGGTTTACTAGAGTCAATAATTTAGTTCACATCGCTATGTGATTAACACCCAAAGAGTACTAAGGTGTGATCATGTTTTGCTTGTGAGAGAAGTTTAGTCAACGGGTCTGACACATTCAGATCCGTATTATTTTGCAAATTTCTATGTCTACAATGCTCTGCATGGAGGTACTCTAGATAATTGCTACCACTTTCAATATGTAGCCAGATCGAGACTCAGAGTCATTCGGATCGGTGTAAAGCTTGCATCGATGTAACTCTTTACGACGAACTCTTTATCACCTCCATAATCGAGAAATATTTCCTTAGTCCTCTAAGGATAACTTTGACCGCTGCCCAGTGATCCACTCCTGGATCACTATTGTACCCCCTTTCCAAACTTCATGGCAAGGTACACAATAGGTCTGGTATACAGCATATCATACTTTATAGAACCTATGGCTGAGGCATAGGGAATGACTTTCATTCACTTTCTATTTTCTGCCTTGCATGGTCGGTTTTTGAGTCCTACTCAACTTCATACCTTGCAACACAGGAAAGAACTCCTTCTTTGACTATTCCATTTTGAACTACTTCAAAATCTTGTCAAGGTATGTACCCATTGAAAATTTTATCAAGAGTCTTGATCTATCTCTATAGATCTTGATGCCCAATATGTAAGCAGCTTCACCGAGGATTTTATTGAAAACTTCTCATTCAATTATCCTTTTATGCTATCCAGAAATTCCATATCATTTCTAATCAGCAATATGTCATCCACATATAATATCAGAAATGCTAGAGAGCTCCCACTCACTTTCTTGTAAATACAGACTTCACCATAAGTCTGTATAAAGCCATATGCTTTGATCACCTTATTCAGGCGTATATTCCAACTCCAAGATGCTTGCACCAGTCCATAGATGGATCGCTGGAGCTTGCACACTTTGTTAGCACCTTTACGATTGACAAAACCTTCTGGTTGCATCATATACAACTCTTCTTTGAGATGTCCATTAAGGAATGCAGTTTTGACATCCATTTGCCAGATTTCATAATGTGGCAATTGCTAACATGATTCGGACGGACTTAAGCATCCACTACTAGGGAAAACCCTAGTAGTAGCGCGGGTTTAATGCCTACTAGTAGCGCGGGGCACCACACTACTAGTAAGGCGCTACAACTATTCCTTAGCAGTAGCGCCTGTGACACACGCTACTGCTAATACATATAGCCGTAGCGTGTGTTGTTTCCAACGCTACTGCTAATATAACTAGTAGTAGCGTGTTTGCTGTCCAGCGCTACTGGGATTCTGTTTATTTTTTATCTTTAGTGTATTTATACGCCGTTATACAAATTTTGATACAATGCCAATTAATAGGTTGTTATATCATTATGTCTATGATGAATTAATATATCATTGTGAGGAAAAAACATGGATTAGATTCATTTGGATGAATCAAAAGTTGAATTAGGACGATAATCCTACTAATTCAACTTTTGGTCACTTTTGATCCATTCACATGAATCTAATCCGCGTTCCTTCCACCAATGATATAATAACTAATCATGATCATAATAACAAATGATCATGGTCATCATCGTCATATTAATATAAAAACTCTTGCATCATATCATCACCAACAACATTAGCTAATAATCATCATAGTCATTACCACTATTTAATCATCATAGTCATAGTGTAGCTATCTAATCACCACCAACACTAGCTAATAATAATCATCATAGTCATTACCACCAACACTAGCTAATAATAATCATCATAGTCATTACCACCAACACTAGCTATTTAATCATCATAGTCATAGTGTAGCACATCATCATCTTCAAACTTATTCTAGCTAGCTAATCACTCCTGCTGCTCTCTCTGGTAAAATAGCATAGAACATGTGTAGCACTCCTGCTTCATCATGTTGGAGCATGGAGATGAACCTGTATCCTAATCGTGGGCTGCGCTTTTGATTGCTGCCCCCTAGTACTTTTCTGCGATCATTCACAATTCTGCTCTAGTCTTTCACTATTAAGCATTCCTCGGTTTTAGAAATCCTGAATGCACTCATGTGCAATGTATGATGTCTTGGCCGTAAGCTAATCATTGACATGCGACCTTTAGTCTCGATCCACTGAGGCACAACTGTCATCGCGAGTCCCTGTTGAAGAACATCGTATAGTAACATACTTACCAATGAAGTTTAGCTCAAAAAATAATGTATGCAAAAGATGCACTGAGGACTAATAGTGAAAATCTTACCATCTTTCCTAAATAGATGTGACCATAGTTCAATACGAACGCTATTGGTCGCACGTTTTGAGTACTAAGATTTTTAAGTCCAGGAAAATAATTTGTCTTGACAACATCAAGATCTTGAAGCCATGAAACATAATGACTTATCTCCTCGCAATTTAGTTCAGCCCCGGGACAGTGGACGGTCATGTCTACCAAGCGCCGAACATGTTTGCTTGAATGGAAATAAGCTGTCAATAGAAATTAGTTGTCAACTATTTTTGAATAAACAATATCGAAGACATAAATATGGTTGAGAAACTCACATAATGATAGAACTGGAGGCGTCTGCACATCGACCCAGATGTCTCTATTACCTTTAATATCATCTTCCGGATGAATATCAAAGGTGATAACCGTATCAGGCTCAAATGCATAAGTCTTGCATAGTGCTCGCCAAGTTTTGCATTCAAAATAGGTGTAGGTGTCTGCGTTGTATAATTTTGCGTGGAAAGTATAACCATGCTCGGTCTTCAAGTAAACTCTCTTTACCTCCATAGTTTTCATAGGACTGAAACCTATCTTATCCAAGACAAAAACTCTTGCATGGTAGGGGATACGCTAGTAGAATAGTAAAAAAATTAAATTATAAGTTGAAGAAAATGAAGTAGATGTCATGCTTAATTACGAAAAAAGAATTGTCATTCTGACTTACTGTATCCACTTCGAAGTTCTCGTCCAGCTTGATGCTGAAGCGCCTATCATCATCTTGGAACATTACATCACACAGGTCATTTCGTCTTCACGATTTGCAAATACCGAAATCCTTTTTAAATCGGACATTTCCTATGTTCATAGTTGAAACATTAATTGAAAATCGATCGAAGGCAACTACCAGGATACTCAACACAGAAATCCGGGGCACTCGATATTTCCTACATATTCTAGCGCAAGTCATGCTTAAATTCACGAAAAAATCTGGCATGACCTTTGCTAAAATAGGACATATCGAGCGCCTGAAATTTGCCGGAATAGAAATGAATCAACACTCCGGCAAAACATAGGCCACTCAGATTTTCCCAGCGATACAAAGATGTTCATACACATACAATGATGCATGCTTAAACTTGCAATTCCATCCGGATCAATTATCATAAGCATTCGCATATGAGCTCACCTACTAAATACCCTAGTTCTACTCTATTCAACACACCGAGGAGTGGATAAAGAGGATGTGGACTTTTATCTCACCGCCTCGGGTGTAGAGGAAGTAGAGGTAGCTCGGATGACGATCACTCCAAGGAGACACGACTGTACAAAGCCTGCATATTCCACCGAGTAAAATTTTAATTAGATCACCAAATCTCATATAGCATTCTTTGATGACAAAGTGATAATGACATAAATTCAACTAGTTCAACTAAGCACTTACTAAAAATAAACTAGTTCTATTAATTTTCTTACTAAAAATAAACTAGTTCTATAGTAAAATTTTAATTAGATCATCAAATCTCATATACCTAAATTTTCTTACTAAAAATAAAATAATTCTATTAATTCAACTAGTTCAACTAAGCACTTACTATAAATAAAAATTATAAATTTTCTTACTAAAAAATAGTAAATTAACTACGTTATACAAGAACAGTAAAAAAGTTTAGGGTTTAGGAGAGATGGAGGGAGGAGGGAGGAGGAGGAGGAGGGAGGAGGGGGGATGGAGGAGGGAGGAGGAGGAGGTGGAGGGAGGAGGAGGGAGTAGAGAGGAGGAGGAGGGAGGGAGGAGGAAGGAAGGGGCGGCCGGAGGAGGAGGGAGGAGGGGGCGGCCGAAGGAGGAGGCACTAGTAGAAAAAGGGTCAAAGGTTCAGATCATTAGTACCGGTTTGTATTTGAGCCGGCACTAATGTGACCATTAGTGCCGGTTCCAACAGCTAGGCGGTCCACTCTCATTAGTACCGGTTCGTGCAGAACTTTTAGCACCGGTTCGTGCCACGAGCCGGTACTAAAGAGAGTGGTGGCAGGATGTTGTCAGTCTTGGGCCCCTCCAGCACCTTTAGTACCGGTTCGCGCGTCGAACTAGCACTAAAGGTCGTCCTATATAAACCCTTCGTCCACCCGCGCTCTGTTCTTCCCCCTTTCCCCTCTCCTCTCTGTTCTTCCCTTCTCCCTTGAGCTCATCACACATTTTGCCCAAATTTTGTCAAGATTTGAAGGCCCACATCCAATCAAATGATCACAAAGGTTAGCAACTTTGTCCTTTCATCTCTCATTGCTAGATTAGCTCTTGCAATGGTTTATATAGTGATTAATTTGTGGGTTTTAGTAAATTGGGAGGAATTATATGTGGTAGTATTTGATTTATATGCAATTTGAGGTCAAAATAACACTTAGTTCGCATATGTAGGCGTGGTTTACTTAGTGCCTTCTAAATCTCTGTCAGAATTCACCGTCGATCGCCCACCGTCTCTGTCAGCGGCACCACCTTGTGGTGAGCCTCTTGTTCTTATCTTTTTTATATAAAAAATTCATGTTTGTGTGATTTGGATATATAGTTACTCATATAATTATCTTACCCGTACGTTGTTTGTTATACATAGTGCCATGGTTTTGATATCCGTCCCTGTCGGCCCTCGTCCGTGATGATTCGGATGTGGTATATTTCTTTTAAAACTATTTGTTGCATTTCGTGTTTATGACAAATTATGCCCATCAAGTTGAGAAAGATATTTGTATCTAGGAGGTATGTGAACCGGAAATTCCAACCGACCCTATTGTCGAGAGGTTAAATTTAGTTGAAAGAGAAAACGAGTATTTGAAAGAAAAATTGAAAAGAATTGAGGGGGAGAATATGGAATTGAAGTTGCATGTTGCCGATGTCGTCGCTGGTCACAAGATCAAGATGGAGAAAATGCGCTTGAAGATTAGAAAGATTAGAAAATATGCCATTGATAGTGAGGCTTGGTATCATTATGTTGTTGGATCAATTGTTACCTTAGTTGCGATCTAGATCGCATTTGTTGTTGCATTTAAATGCTTTAGCTAGAGAGTTATTTCTTTGTTGCATTTAAGTGTTGTATGAACTTTATGTATGAACTTTATATGTATGAACTTTATGTATGCACTTGTATTAATTTGGTATTTTCGGTGTTGTGCAATGAAGATGAGCCGACAATGGATGTACGATGACCCATGCTCTCCCGAGTTCATTAATGGCGTGCATAATTTTCTGCTTGCGGCTGAGGCAAACAAGTGTGCGGATGGTTTTATGCCTTGTCCATGTGCTGGATGTAAGAATGATCACAATTACTCTAACTCAAGTACCATTCACATCCACCTGTTTGAGTCCGGTTTCATGCCCCACTATAATGTTTGGACCAAGCACGGAGAAAGAGGGGTTATGATGGAAGACAATGAAGAAGAAGAGGACGACGACAGCTATCCTGGCCATGGGTTCCCTGAATACGGTGATACAACAATGGGGGAAGAAGCTGCGCCGGCAATGGGGGAAGAAGCTGAGCCGGCAATGCGGGAAGAAGCTGAAGAAGAGGCATAACATGATCCCGCTGATGATCTAGGTTAGGCCATTGCCGATGCAAAGAGAAACTGCGCAAGTGAAAAGGAGAAGAAGAAGTTGCAGCGCATGTTAGAGGATCACAAGAAATTGTTGTACCCGAATTGCGAAGCTGACAAGAAAAAATTGGGCACCACAGTGGAATTGCTGCAATGGAAGGCAGAGAATGGTGTATCTGACAAGGGATTTGGAAAGTTACTAGTAATGATAAAGAATATGCTTCCAAAGGACAACAAATTGCCCGAGACTACTTACGAAGCAAAGAAGGTTGTCTGCCCTCTAGGGTTAGAGGTGCAGAAGATACATGCATGCACTAATGACTGCATCCTCTACCGCGGTGAGTACGAGGATTTGAACGCGTGCCCGGTATGCGGTGCATTGAGCTATAATATTAGCCACGATGACCCTGGTGATGTCGAGGGCGAGCGCCCAGGAAAAAGATTCCTGCCAAGGTGATGTGGTATGGTCCTATAATACCACAGTTGAAACGTTTCTTCCAAAACAAAGAGTATGCCAAGGCATTGCGATGGCACAGAGAAGACCGTAAGAAAGACGGAAAGTTGAGAGTACCCGCTGACGGGTCGCAGTGGAGAAAAAATTGAGAGAAAGTACAGGGGGGAGTTTGCAGGTGACGCAAGGAACGTATGGTTTGGTCTAAGCGCAGATGGCATTAATCCTTTTGGGGATCAAAGCGGCAACCATAGCACATGGCATGTGACTCTATGTATGTATAACCTTCCTCCTTGGTTGTTCATGAAGCGGAAGTTCATTATGATGCCAGTGCTCATCCAAGGCCCTAAGCAACCCGGCAACGACATTGATGTGTATCTAAGGCCATTAGCTGAAGAACTCTTACAGCTGTGGAATGGAACAGGTGTACGTGCGTGGGATGAGCACGGACAGGAAGAATTTGACCTAAAGGCGTTGCTGTTCGTGACCATCAATGATTGGCCTGCTCTCAAAGAACCTTCGTGATGCATAAACAAGGGATACCGCGCATGCACGCACTGTTTTGATGATACCGACAGTATATATTTGAATAATTGTAGGAAGAATGTGTACCTGGGACATCGTCGATTTCTTCCGAGCATGCATCTCGTAAGAAAGAAAGGGAAGCATTTCAAAGGTGAGGCGGATCACCAGACGAAGCCTCGCCACCGTACTAGTGTTGATGTACATGATATGGTCAAGGATTTGAAGGTAGTCTTTGGAAAGGTTCCTGGCGGACAACCTGTTCCAAATGATGCTGACGGACGTGCACCAATGTGGAAGAAGAAATATATATTTTGGGACCTGCCGTATTGGAAAGACCTAGAGGTCCGCTCCGCAATCGACGTGGTGCACGTGACGAAGAATCTTTGCATGACCTGATACGTCTCCAACGTATCTATAATTTTTGATTGCTCCATGCTACTTTATCTACTGTTTTGGACTATATTGGGCTTTATTTTCCACTTTTATATTCTTTGGGACTAACCTATTAACCGGAGGCCCAGCCCATAATTGCTGTTTTTTTGCCTATTTCAGTGTTTCGAAGAAACGGAATATCAAACGGAATGAAACCTTCGGGAACGTGATTTTCTCACCGAACGTGATCCAGGAGACTTGGACCCTACTCCAAGGAACAAAAGAGGCGTTCACGAGGGTGGGGGGCGCCCCCTGCCTCGTGGGCCCCCTGTTGCTCCACTGACGTACTCCTTCCTACTATATATACCTACGTACCCCCAAACGATCAGAACAGGAGCCAAAAACCTAATTCCACCGCCGCAACTTCCTGTATCCACGAGATCCCATCTTGCGGCCTGTTCCGGAGCTTCACGAGGGGGCATCCACCACGGAGGGCTTCTACATCATCATCATAGCCCCTCCTATGAAGTGTGAGTAGTTTACTTTAGACCTTCGGGTCCATAGCTAGTAGCTAGATGGCTTCTTCTCTCTTTTTGGATCTCAATACAATGTTCTCCCCCTCTCTCGTGGAGATCTATTCGATGTAATCTTCTTTTGCGGTGTGTTTGTTGAGACCGATGAATTGTGGGTTTATGATCCAGATTATCTATGAATAATATTTGAATCTTCTCTGAATTCTTTTATGTATGATTGGTTATCTTTGTAAGTCTCTTCGAATTATCCGTTTAGTTTGGCCAACTAGATTGGTAGTTCTTGCAATGGGAGAAGTGCTTAGCTTTGGGTTCGATCTTGCGGTGTCCTTACCCAGTGACACAAAGGGTTGCAAGGCACGTATTGTATTGTTGCCATCGAGGATAACAAGATGGGGTTTTTATCATATTGCATGAATTTATCCCTCTACATCATGTCATCTTGCTTAAGGCATTACTCTGTTTTTACTTAATACTCTAGATGCATCTTTGGATAGCGGTCGATGAGTGGAGTAATAGTAGTAGATGCAGGTGAGTCGGTCTACTTGTCTCGGACGTGATGCCTATATACATGATCATACCTAGATATACTCATAATTATGCTCAATTCTGTCAATTGCTCAACAGTAATTTGTTCACCCACCGTAGAATACTTATGCTCTTGAGAGAAGCCACTAGTGAAACCTATGGCCCCCGGGTCTATTCTCATCATATCAATCTCCATCACTTTAATACTTGCTTTGTTTTTACTTTGCCTTTTACTTTTCACTTTGCATCTCTATACCAAAAATACCAAAAATATTATTGATCATCTCTATCAGATCTCACTGTCGTAAGTGACCGTGAAGGGATTGACAAGCCCCTAATCGCATTGGTTGCGAGGAGCTATTGTTTTGTGCAGGTACGAGGGACTTGTGCGTGGCCTCCTACTGGATTGATACCTTGGTTCTCAAAAACTGAGGGAAATACTTACGCTACTATGCGGCATCATCCTCTCATCTTCGGGAGAATCCAACGCAGTGCTCAAGAGGTAGCAAGAAGAATTTACGGCGCCGTTCTTTGGGGAGAGCTCATGCAAGAGCAAGTCAAGCACCATACCAAGTACCCATCACAATCCCTATCTCCCGCATTATATTATTTGCCATTTGCCTCTCGTTTTCCTCTCCCTCACTTCACCCTTGCCGTTTTATTCACTCTCTCTTTCCCAATCTCCTCCTCTTTTTCCCGTTTGCCTTCTCGCTTGCCTTTTGTTTGCTCGTGTGTTGGATTGCTTGTTTGTCGCGATGGCTCAAGATACTACCAAATTGTGTGACTTCACCAATACCAATAATAATGATTTCCTTAGCACTCCGATTGCTCCTCTTGCCAATACTGAATCTTGTGAAATGAATACTACTTTGTTGAATATTGTTATGAAAGATCAATTCACCGGCCTTCCTAGTGAAGATGCCGCTACTCATCTGAATAGCTTCGTTGATTTATGTGATATGCAAAAGAAAAAAGATGTCGATAATGATGTCGTTAAGTTGAAGCTATTTCCTTTTTCGCTTAAAGATCGTGCTAAAGTGTGGTTTTCATCTCTGCCTAAAAATAGTATTGATTCTTGGAACAAGTGCAAAGATGCTTTTATCTCTAAGTATTTTCCTCCCGCTAAGATTATCTCTCTTAGGAACGATAGTATGAATTTTAAGCAACTTGATCATGAACATGTTGCACAAGCTTGGGAGAGAATGAAATTAATGATACGTAATTGTCCTACTCATGGTTTGAACTTGTGGATGAATATACAAAAATTTTATGCCGGATTGAATTTTGCTTCTAGAAATCTTTTAGATTCGGCATGGAGGCACTTTTATGGAAATCACTCTAGGAGATGCTACTAAACTTCTAGATAATATTATGGTTAATTATTCTCAATAGCATACCGAAAGATCTACTAATAAAAAAGTGCATGCAATAGAAGAAATTAATGTTTTGAATGGAAAGATGGAGGAACTTATGAAATTATTTGCTACTGATGACCCACAAGTATAGGGGATCTATCGTAGTCCTTTCGATAAGTAAGAGTGTCGAAACCAACGAGGAGCAGAAGGAAATGATAAGCGGTTTTCAGCAAGGTATTCTCTGCAAGTACAGAAATAAGCGGTAACAGATAGTGTCGGTGTCAAAACCGGCGGATCTCGGGTAGGGGGTCCCGAACTGTGCGTCTAGGCGGATGGTAACAGGAGACAAGGGACACGATGTTTTTACCCAGGTTCGGGCCCTCTCGATGGAGGTAAAACCCTACTCTTGCTTGATTAATATTGATGATATGGGTAGTACAAGAGTAGATCTACCACGAGATCAGAGAGGCTAAACCCTAGAAGCTAGCCTATGGTATGATTGTTGTTCGTCCGACTAAAACCCTCCGGTTTATATAGACACCGGATAGGGTTAGGGTTACACAGAGTCGGTTACAATGGTAGGAGATCTACATATCCAGACGCCAAGCTTGCCTTCCACGCCAAGGAAAGTCCCATCCGGACACGGGACGAAGTCTTCAATCTTGTATCTTCATAGTCTAGGAGTCTGGCCAAAGAAGATAGTTCGGCTATCCGGACACCCCCTAGTCCAGGATTCCCTCAGTAGCCCCTGAACCAGGCTTCAATGACGATGAGTCCAGCGCGTAGTTTGTCTTCGGCATTGCGAGGCAGGTTCTTCTCCAAATTCCATATACTTGTCGAATAGTGTCCGGCTTCTGATAAATGCTGTGCTCCTTGGCTTCCACACCCAATAATGGCCATCTTCCACGTGTTTGAATGAATGCGAAAAGCCAGGGTATTTTTACACTTATCCCCCTAGCTGCGCAAATGAGCTGTCTATAAAAGGGACGAGGATCTAGATCTGAGTCACACCATCCCCCCTCCGCGAGCTTTCATCGGAGCGCCTCTGACAAAAATCCATTCCATCATGGACAGTCGACGCGGATCCTCCTTTCGCGCTCCCAGCCCTCAGCCTGGAAATTGGGAGAGATGCACAGTCCCGCATAGCGAGCTAGTGATACTCCAAACCAAGGGATTTCTTCCCCCGGCCTTCATGGTTCCGGTTCGAGCCGGACTCGCCACCTATAAGGGCGGAAAGCAAGCGGAGCGTCCCGATCCCTCCAAAGGAGAGCGGGTATGCTTTGTCTCTTATCTAGTAAGAGGACTCGGATTTCCAATTCATCCGTTTCTCCGGGGGCTCCTGGAGTTCTACGGCCTCCAGTTGCACCACCTTACGCCTGCCTCCATTTTGCACATCGCGGGCTTCGTGGCCCTTTGCGAACTGTTCTTGGGCATCGAGGCTCATTTTGCGCTGTGGAAGAGATTATTCTTCTTTGTACCCCGTTCTCATGAGGGGTCAATATATCAAGTGGGCGGAGCCGAGCTGTGGCGCATCGCCGGGACCGGATATCTATCCGGAACCCCGAAGAAGGCCTCCGAAGACTGGCCTTCGGAATGGTTTTATATAGAAGACGTCCCGCCACGGATCCTGTTCAGATCGGTCTCCGGAGTTCAGCAATGCTCCTTTGAAGAAACACACGAGTTGGCGCCATGAAGCCCCGGAGGGAAGATGACAGGGACGTCCTTTACCTGATGAGCTGAATAAGATTGTTGGCTCATTCCGGACTGACCATGATCGGTGTCATGGCCACATGCATTATGCGGGGGGTGCAACCGCTTCAGTATAGGGGCCACCCCATGTGGGATGCAACGGGGAGGACGATGCCACCCGTCATGGCCGTAAGGGGCCGGGATCGGTCGCCGATCTAGTGAAGATCTTGTCCGCGATGTACAAGGGAGAAGAGGAAGATTTTCTCCGCGTCAGTCCATTGAACGGATTTTCTATGAACAATCCCCGAAGATGGGTAAGCGGACATTTCTTTTTTGCACATCCGATCCGTATTCCCATGGTTAGGTATCTCATTTCGTGATTTTGGCGCAGGAACTGCGCCAGGCCGTAAAAGACATAAACAACCCGCCTCCACAACCCGAGGATCCGGAAAGATTCCTCGATCCGGCCTCCCAAGAGGATCCGGACATATTGGTGGAGCTGATTGATGGGTATATCACCAACTGAGCATCGATAATGCCTTGGTTGCCATTACGGCCGATTACCGGAATACTTCCAGCCTCACAGGTAACTGAGACCGAGGTCCCAATACTCTGATAATGACCCATCCGTGCTTATTTTGATCACCGTATACCAATGGTGTTTCGCAGGGGGTTCCTTCGAGGCAGGAGGCCGAGCCCGCGACGGCCAGCCAACAAGGGGCAGTACGGCCCCGCAGGCTAAAAAGAAGTGCGGTCCGGATCGAAACGCCGCCGCAACGGTATGACACGTCACCATATTCCCAGGATTGATTCCTGGAAGGCGTACTAACGCGGGTGCTCTTTTCAGGAAAAAGAGCGCTCGCCGGACTGTGTCCGGAGAGGTTGCCAACCGAGCCTCCGTCGACCCGAGCTCCAAAGCCGGGTCGAAGCGGAGGTGAGCACGAGGCGTCGTCGGATGCTCCTCCGGCAGAGGATGCCGACATATTGTCCGCCACCAACTCCGAGGTGGAGAGCGCCATGAATCACAGGCGCCACGGACAGTTCTTCGTGGACGCATGTTTCTCCCAAGAGGCATTGAATGCCTTCAATTCGGGAGATGCGCACCTCCGTGCCGCTCAAGATGGTCTAGCCAGAGCCACAGAGCAGTATGTAAAGGACATACGGGTGAGGAAATTTGACAGTTATACATGCAAGTAGCCCCCGAGACTTAAAATAGTTAGAATAACTGATTTAAGGTTCATTTGTTATGCAGGATCTTACAAAAAAGAATACCCGACTGTCCCAGGAGCTAAGAATGCAAGGCCCAACTTGAGGCCGCACTAGCCGCTACAGGGGGAGCCACAGAGACCCCCTCTGGTAATATATGCTTCAAAAGATAAGTAGTTTGTGAAGTGCGGCGTGTGTGTAAACCTGACAATAATATTGCAGATGGCGCCGGACTAGATCCGGACAAGCAACAACTCTTGTGCCAGTTGAAGGCCGGCGAGAATGTGCTTACAAGGGTGAGGCAAGAGAAAAATAATCTCCAGGATGCCAACACCCAGCTGGGTGAGGAACTAAAGGATGTTCGTGCCCAGCTGTCGGACTCCGTGAAGGAGAATCGGCGACTTCGTCGCGGCATTTATAGTAAGTGCTTGAGCGGACTTTGAAAAAGAGTTCGGCGAGGAAGTCAACTAACAGAGTTATGTCTGTAGGTATGCTCACGGGTCGTCCTGCAGAGGAAATGCCCGGTTCTACGGGTGACCTTCTTCCCGAGCTATTGCAACTGCACGAACGAGTTCGGCAGGCGATGAAAGGCGTTGCCCAGGCCTTGTGGCCATCTATCTCCCTGCCCGAAGGCCTTGGAGAGCTTGCAGAGAAGATTCAGGAGCACGCGGCACTTCCGACTATGGAAGATATCGGCTGTCGTCCAAGGCGCCAGGAGGCCTGGGGCATGGTGAAGACGCGGTACACGGCGGACCCAAACCACATGGCCGAGGTCGGACTGTGGGGCCCGACAGGAAGGAGATCCTGTGAGCTGAGTGTATGGCCAAGTAGAGTTGGCCGCAAAGTATTCCCAGCAGGACTGTAAACTAGACAGCCTATTAGATGGCATTGAAGAGGAATACAATCAGTCAATTTGACTATGTAATTTAAAATGACATGTAGAACTAGCCGGATTGTAGATCGTTTGTCGTAGCGGACCTTTTCGCTTCAACCTCGGGACCCAATAGTCCGGAGTGTGTCCGAATACCCTCGCGGTTATGTAAAAACCGGGGCATGCGTGGAGACCAGGCGTAGGGGTCATGAGTGCTTTATCAGACAAGTGCCCAACTAGTTATGTTATATTACATGGTTAGTAAGAAACATCTTCCAGGAGAATAGTTCCGTTAGGGGTTCCTTTCCACAGGAGGCATGCCCTAAAGTGCATGTCCGGACTGCGAAAAAGCGAGAAAAAGCATCCGGGGCAGATAAACGAAAAAATAAAAAATTGTCTTTTAGTTCGCCGACCGAATATTCCCTTAAGAACGCTAGCTTTCGGCTTCACCCAGTCTGAGGTACACGTCCGGCTGACCCGGCGGTAACAATCGCAGAGGTGCTCCCTTTACCACCTAGCCGAACAATCGGGAACGTAGGGGTAAGCACGAGAGCCAGCAACCCAGCTTGGCCAAAACTTAAGTCATACCGATGCATATAATGGTGAATAAAAGGTACATGCGGAAGTGTGACACATGTGTTGGGCATAAAGCCCGTATAAATAAGCTTCTGTTAAAGAAGCCCCCAGGTATAATGAGCGCGGATAGCGCGTCAAGTGTGTGCGAACAATGCGCAAACGAGCCTTTAACGGCTTCGGAAAAAGGGAGGGAGAAGGAGAGAAATGAAAGACATCTTAAAATATAAAATATAGATGGAGGAAGGAACCGAACTCAGAATCCGGCGCTAGGCGTAGAATCTTCGGAGACGGGCTGCATTCCATGGGTTCGGCTCGAGTCGGTTATCCGATGTGTTTCACAGACGGTATGCTCCGCCGGTCAGGACTTGGTCGATGATGAAGGGACCCTCCCATTTGGGCTTGAGTTTGTCCTTTTTCTTGTCCGGCAGGCGTAGAACTAGTTCACCAATGTTGTAAGCTTTGGCCCGTACTTCCCTGCTGTTGATAGAATGCGGAACGAGCTTTTGCCACGTCACGCTCCTCCTCCAAGGCGTCCAAGCTGTCCTGCCGATCTAGCTCGGCTTCTCTTTCTTCGTACATGCGCACGCAAGGTGAGTCATAAATTATGTCGCAGGGCAAAACTGCCTCTGCGCCGTATACCATAAAAAATGGTGTGAATCCGATAGTGCGATTCGGCATGGTCCGCAGCCCCCAGAGTACGGAGTCGAGCTCCTCTACCCAGTGCGTGTTAGATTCCTTGAGGGACCGCACTAGTCTGGGTTTAATGCCGCTCATGATTAGACCGTTTGCTCGCTCGACTTGACCGTTAGTTTGGGGGTGATAGACTGAAGCGTGGTCGAGCTTGATGCCCATGTTTTTGCACAGAGTTTAACCTCGTCGGCCGTGAAGTTCATGCCGTTATCGGTGATGATGCTATGGGGACGCCGTAATGGTGTACTACCCACGATATGAAGTCTATCACCGGTCCGGATTCGGCCGTCTTCTGAGCTTGGCCTCTATCCATTTGGTGAATTTATCCACCATGACCAATAGGTATTTTTGCTTGTGGGTTCCTCCTTTAAGGGGTCCAACCATGTCAAGCCCCCAGACCGCAAAGGGCCAGGTGATGGGTATTGTTTTGAGGGTGGTGGGTGGCATGTGGCTTTGATTAGCAAAGAGCTAGCAACCGACGCATCGTTGGACTAAGTCCTGAGCATCTGCCCGGGACGTCGGCCAATAAAATCCTGTACGGAAGGCCTTGCCCACAAGGGCCCGTGCTGCGGCATGGTGCCCACCGAGTCCGGCATGAATTTCAGCCAGGAGATTCCGCCCTTCCTCTTCGGAGATACACCTTTGAAGGACTCCGGTTGTGCTTTTCTTATAAAGCTCTCCCTCGTGGACCTTATAGGCTTTAGACCGCCGCACTATGCAGCGGGCGTCGTTTTGGTCCTCGGGAAGTTCCTGCCTAGTTAGGTAGGCTAGGAATGGTTCCGTCCACAGGGCGATGATTGCCATTATTTCGTGGGCTGACGGTGTTATTTCATTGGCGGGACCACCAACTATGTCGAAATGTTCGGTGTGGGGCAGTGTGGTTGGGTCCGGGTTGTTATTTCCGGACTCTCCCTCCCATAGTACGGATTGCTTGAAAAGCCTCTCTAGGAAGATGTTGGGGGGACGGCATCGCGCTTTGCGCCAATGCGTGCCAACACGTCTGCTGCCTGGTTGTTATCCCGGGCTATATGGTGAAATTCGAGCCCCTCAAACCGAGCTGACATTTTTAGGACGACATTGCGATAAGCTGCCATTTTCGGATACTTGGCATCAAAGCTGCCATTTTCGGATACTTGGCATCAAAGCTGCCATTTTGTGATAAGATAAATTGTAACGAGCAACAAGTAACAAGAGTAAATAAAGTGCAGCAAGGTGGCCCAATCCTTTTTGTAGCAAAGGACAAGCCGGAACAAACTCTTATAATAGGAAAAGCGCTCCCGAGGACACATGGGAATATCAACAAGCTAGTTTTCATCACGTTCATATGATTCACATTCGGTACTTTGATAATTTGATATGTGGGTGGACCGGTGCTTGGGTGCTGTTCTTACTTGAACAAGCATCCCACTTATGATTAACCTCTATTACAAGCATCCACAACTACAACAAAAGTATTAAGGTAAACCTAACCATAGCATGAAACATATGGATCCAAATCAGCCCCTTACGAAGCAACGCATAAACTAGGGTTTAAGCTTACATCACTCTAGGAACCCATCATCTACTTATTACTTCCCAATGCCTTCCTCTAGGCCCAAATAATGGTGAAGTGTTATGTAGTCGACGTTCACATAACACCACTAGAGGCTAGACAACATACATCTCATCAAAATATCGAAAAAATACCAAATTCACATGACTACCAATAGCAAGACTTCTCCCTTGTCCTCAGGAACAAACGTAACTACTCACAAAGCATATTCATGTTCATAATTAGAGGGGTAATAATATGCATAAAGGATCTGAACATATGATCTTCCACCAAATAAACCAACTAGCATCAACTACAAGGAGTAATCAACACTACTATCAACCTACTAGCACCAATCCCGGAATTGGAGACAAGAATTGGATACAAGAGATGAACTAGGGTTTGGAGATGAGATGGTGCTGGTGAAGATGTTGATGGAGATTGCCCTCTCCCGATGAGAGTAGCGTTGGTGATGATGATGACGATGATTTCCCCCTCCGGAGAAGTGTCCCCGGCAGAACAGCTCCGCCGGAGCCCTAGATTGGTTCCGCCAAGGTTCCGCCTCGTGGCGGCGGAGTCTCGTCCCGAAAGGTTGCTTAATGTTTTTTTCTCATCGAAAGACTTCATATAGGAGAAGATGGGCATCGGAGAGCCACCAGGGGGCCCACGAGGTAGGGGGCGCGCCCCCCACCCTCGTGAGCAGGGTGTGGGCCCCCTGGCCTTCATCTTTGTCGACGATTTTTCTTTATTTATTTTAAGATATTCAGTGGAGTTTCAGGACTTTTGGAGTTGCACAGAATAGGTGTCCAATATTTGCTCCTTTTCCAGCCCAGAATTCCAGCTGCCGACATTCTCCCTCTTCATGTAAACCTTGTAAAATAAGAGAGAGTAGCCATAAGTATTGTGACATAACGTGAAATAACATCCCATAATGCAATAAATATCGATATAAAAGCATGATGCAAAATGGACGTATCAACTCCCCCAAGCTTAGACCTCGCTTGTCCTCAAGCGAAAAGCCGATAACAATAAATATGTCCTCATGTTTAGAGGTAGAGGCGTCGATAAAAATAAAATATGGACATGAAGGCATCATGATTGTTCTCATAACAGCAACATATATAGAGTTTGTCATATGATTACTTATGTTCAAGTGATGATCTTTTCACAATGCAAAGGTATGAATCAGAAACCTTATTGGGCACCAACAAATTATAACCTCAGTCATTGAAGCAATTGCAATTTATCATAACATCGGAAAGAGTCGATGTCAGAGCTTAAAAGCAAGTCACATACTCAACTATCATTTAGTCCTTCATAATTGCTAGCACTCACGCAATAGTTGTGGTTACGGCGTTTTAATCGGACACAGAGAAAGATAGGGGCTTATAGTTTTGCCCCACAACCTTTTACCTCAAGGATAATGTCAACAATAACAATTCATGCTCCCCTACATCCAATTAGATATATATATATATATATATATATATATATATATATATATATATATATATATATATATATATATATATATATATATCATGTTCTTTCCAACATCTGAGCTTGCCAAAGGATAAAATGAAAAAGGAAAGGTGAAGATCACCGTGACTCTTGCATAAGGTAGAGGATAATAATAAAAGATAGGCCCTTCACAGAGGGAAGCAGAGGTTGCCATGCGCTTTTATGGTTTATGCACAAAATCTTAATGCAAAATAACGTCACTTTATATTGCCCCTTGTATGTGGAACTTTATTATGCAGTCCGTCGCTTTCATTAGTTCCACAACAAGTTCGTACAAAGCTTATTTTCTCTGCACTAATAAGTCATGCATATTTAGACAGAAATTTTTATTGCTTGCACCGATGACAACTTACTTGAAGGATCTTACTCAATCCATAGGTAGATATGGTGGACTCTCATGGCTAAACTGGTTTAAGGGTATTTGGAAGCAGAGGTAGTATCTCTACTTGGTGCTGAGAATTTGGCTAGCATGAGGGGGAAAGGCAAGCTCAACATGTTAGAGGATCCATGACAACATACTTTATCTGAGATACAAGAAAACATAACTCATTACGTTGTCTTCCTTGTCCAACATCAACTCTTTAGCATGTTATATTTTAATGAGTGCTCCCAATCATAAAAGATGTCAATGATAATATATCTATATGTGAAACCTCTCTCTCCTTATTACTTCCTATTAATTGCAACAATGACCAAAGCTATATTTGCCAACTCCCAACAACTTTTAATCATCATACTCTTTCTATGTGAAGTCATTACTCTCAATAAGATCAATATGAACTCTTTGTTTCTTTTTATTCTTTTTCTTCTTTTCACCCAAGATCATGGCAAAATAATCAAGCCCTTGACTCAACACTAAACTTTATTATATATATAGCTCACGGACTCGATTACATAGAGGGATCATAAAGCAAAACTCAAAACTAGATCATGCCATAAACTTTATTCTACTAAATCAAGATACTACTAATAGGATCGAACTAAGAAAAACAGTAAAGATAAGAGTTGTGATGGTGATACGATACCGGGGCACCTCCCCCAGGCTTTGCAGTTGCCAAGGGGAGTGCCCATACCCATGTGATTATGTCTCCTTCTTTGATGAAGAAGGTGGAGGTGTTGTTGATGATGGCATAGACTTCTCCCTTAATTTGCGCTTGAGGACGGCATTCTGATCCCTCAGATCATCAATCTCCCACTCCAGGGTTAATATCTTTTTGCATAGGTCCTGCTTATTTTCCTGCAAGAGGCGAAAAGGGATAAACTCGAACTTTGGTTTCTTTACCCTACCAGGGAGACTTGACTTTTTGAACTCCACATGCATGTCCCCAGGTTGAGGTAATGGAGCTTCATCTTCATCTGAGCTCGTCTCCTCCTCCCCCTTGGGTTCATAGTCCTCTTCTTCCTCTGTGGTCCAACCATCGTGCTCCACATCTCCATAGACCTTAGGATTTGCTAGGTAATCATCCACATAGCTTTCTCTTTCCGAATCCTGGGATGACATGTTTATCTAATCTGCAGTAGGACAGCTCAAAACAAGAACAAAGGATAATTGCGTGATACGGGAGTCAAAACCTTCGGGAGAATATATAATGGACTTTTACATACCAAAATACGTATCGTACAAGAAAACGGAGTCCGGAGGGCACACGAGGTGCTCACGAGGTAGGGGGGCGCGCCCAGGGGGGTAGGGCGCGCCCTCCACCCTCGTGAAGGCCTCATGTCCTTCTCGGACTGCCACTTATTTTTCTATTTTTCTAAATATTCCAAAACGGAGAAATATTGCCTTAAAATTTTTTTGGAGTCGGTTTACTTACCGTACCACATACCTATTCCTTTTGTAGTGCAAAAGCGGTCTAGAAAGTGTCCCTTATGTATTCCTCCGGGGTTATGGTTTCAATAATATTGGTTTCAACATTTACGGGATTACCTGAGATATAATGTTTGATCCTTTGACCGTTTACCACCTTCGGATTTGTGCCCTCGAAGTTGTTGATTTTTATGGCACTGGAACGATAGACCTCCTCGATAGCGTAGGGACCTTCCCATTTAGAGAGAAGTTTTCCTGCAAAAAATCTTAAACGAGAGTTGTATAGCAATACATAATCACCTACATTGAACTCACACTTTTGTATCCTTTTGTCATGCCATCTTTTAACTTTTTCTTTAAACAACTTGGCATTTTCATAAGCTTGGGTTCTCCATTCATCAAGTGAGCTAATATCAAATAACCTCTTCTCACCGGCAAGTTTGAAATCATAGTTGAGTTCTTTAATAGCCCAATATGCCTTATGTTCTAGTTCGAGAGGTAAGTGACATGCTTTTCAATAAACCATTTTTTACGAAGACATACCCATAGGATTCTTATATGCAGTTCTATAGGCCCATAATGCATCATCAAGTTTCTTGGACCAATTCTTTCTAGACCTATTAACAGTCTTTTGCAAAATTAATTTGAGCTCTCTATTACTCAATTCTACTTGATCACTAGACTGGGTGATATGGAGATGCAATTCTATGATTAACGTCATATTTAGCAAGCATTTTACGGAAAGCACCATGAATAAAGTGTGAACCACCATCGGTCATTAAATATCTAGGGACTCCAAACCTCGGAAAATAACTTCCTTAAGCATTTTAATAGAGGTGTTATGATCAGCACTACTAGTTGGAATAGCTTCTACCCACTTAGTAACGTAATCAACAGAAACTAAAATATGTGTATATCCATTAGAGGCAGGAAAAGGTCCCATATAATCAAAGCCCCAAACATCAAATGGTTCAATAACAAGTGAATAATTCATAGGCATTTCTTGGCGTCTACTAATATTACCAATTCTTTGACATTCATCGCAAGACAAAACAAACTTACGGGCATCTTTGAAGAGAGTGGGCCAATAAAACCCGGATTGCAATACCTTATGTGCAGTTCTATCTCCAGCGTGGTGCCCTCCATAAGCTTCGGAGTGACACTTGCGTAGGATTTGTTCCTGTTCATGCTCAGGTACACAACGTCTAATAACACCATCTACTCCTTCTTTATAAATATGTGGGTCATCCCAAAAGTAATGTCTCAAATCATAGAAGAACTTTTTCTTTTGTTGGTATGTGAAGCTAGGTGGTATAAATTTAGCAACAATATAATTAGCATAATCAGCATACCAAGGAGTGCAACGAGAAGTGCTTATGACATTTAATTGTTCATCAGGAAAGCTATCATCAATAGGTAGTGGGTTATGAAGAACATTCTCTAACCTAGATAAGTTATCTGCAACGGGGTTCTCAGCTCCTTTTTTATCAACAATATGCAAATCAACTTCTTGCAGCAAGAGAACCCATTTAATAAGTCTAGGTTTAGCATCTTTCTTTTCCATAAGATATTTGATAGCAGCATGATCAGTGTGAATAGTTACTTTAGAATCAACAATATATGGTCTGAATTTATCACAAGCAAATACAACTGCTAAAAGTTCCTTTTCGGTAGTAGCATAGTTTCTTTGAGCATTGTCTAGAGTCTTACTAGCATAATGGATAACATTTAATTTTTTATCAACTCTTTTCCCTCGAACAACACCTACAGCATAATCACTCGCATCACACATAATTTCGAAGGGTAAATTCCAATCAGGTGGCTGAACAACAGGTGCGGAGACTAATGCTTTCTTAAGTATTTCAAATGCTTCTACACAATCATCATCAAAGACAAATGGTACATCTTTTTGTAATAAATTAGTCGAGGCCGAGAAATTTTTGAGTAGTCCTTAATGAACCTCCTATAAAATCCGGGCGTGACCAAGGAAACTTCTTATACCTTTGATGTCCTTGGGACATGGCATCTTTTCAATAGCATCAACCTTGGCTTTATCAACTTCAATACCTCTTTCAGAAACTTTGTGCCCCAAGACAATACCTTCATTAACCATAAAGTGGCACTTTTCCCAATTCAACACAAGATTAGTTTCTTCACATCTCTGCAAAACTCGATCAAGATTGCTCAAGCAATCATCAAAAGAGGATCCATAGACGGAGAAGTCGTCCATGAAAACCTCACAAATCTTTTCATAAAAGTCAGAGAATATAGCCATCATGCATCTTTGAAAGGTAGCAGGTGCATTACATAAACCAAAAGGCATACGTCTATAAGCAAAGGTACCAAAAGGGCATGTAAAAGTAGTCTTTGATTGATCTTTAGCCGACACAGGTATTTGAGAGAAACCAGAATAACCATCTAGAAAGCAATAATGTGTATGTTTGCATAATCTTTCTAGCATTTGATCAATAAAAGGTAAGGGGTAATGATCTTTCTTAGTAGATTTATTTAATTTGCGGAAATAAATTACCATCCTATAACCTGTAATAATTCTTTGCGGGATCAATTCATCTTTATCATTAGGGACAACAGTAATACCACCCTTCTTAGGGACACAATGGACATGACTTACCCACTGACTATCAGCAACGGGATAAATTATACCTGCCTCCAGAAGCTTGAGTATTTCTTTTCTTACCACTTCTTTCATTTTAGGATTCAAGCGTCGTTGAGGATCACGAACTGGTTTGGCATCCGCTTCCAAATTTATTTTATGTTGACATAGAGTGGGACTAATGCTCTTAAGATCATCAAGAGTATATCCAATAGCGGCACGGTGCTTCTTCAGAGTTTTCAATAATCTTTCTTCTTCATGCTCTGAAAGGTTAGCACTAATAATAACAGGATATATTTTATTTTCATCAAGATGAGCATATTTAAGATTATCAGGCAACGGTTTAAGCTCAAACATGGGATCACCCTTGGGTGGAGGAGGATCCCCTAGGATTTCAACAGGCAAATTATGTTGCAGAATAGGTTCCTGTTTAAATAATACTTCATCTATTTCCCTTTTTTCATTCATAAACATATCATTTTCATGGTCTAGCAAGTAGTGTTCTAAAGGATCACTAGGAGGTATGACAATAGAAGCAAGACCAATAATTTCATCCATACTAGGCAATTCTTCCTCACGATGTTGTTTACTAAATTTAGAGAAATTAAACTCATGAACCATATCATCCAAGCCAATAGTAACAACATTCTTTTTGCAGTCTATCTTAGCATTAACAGTATTCAAGAAGGGTCTACCAAATATAATGGGACAAAAGCTATCTTGTGGAGAACCAAGAACAAGAAAATCAGCGGGATATTTGGTTTTCCCACACAAGACTTCAACATCTCTAACAATTCCCATTGTAGATATAGTATCTCTATTGGCAAGTTTAATTGTAACATCAATATCTTCTAACTCAGCAGGTGCAATATCATGCACAATTTCTTTGTATAAGTCAATGGGTATAATGCTAGCACTAGCACCCATATCACATAAGCCATGATAACAATGATCTCCTATTTTAACAGAAATAACAGGCACGCCTACCACAGGTCTATGTTTATCTTTAGCACACGGTTTAGCAATTCTAGCAGTTTCATCGCAGAACTGAATAACACGCCCATCAATATTATCAGACAAGAGATCTTTAACAATAGCAATATTAGGTTCTACTTTAACTTGCTCAGGAGGTGTATAAGTTCTAATATTGCTTTTATTTAACAACAATTTGAAGCTTTAGCATGATCCTTCATTCTAACAGGGAAAGGTGGTTTCTCAACATAAGAAGTGGGAACAATAGGACATTATAAGTGACAGTCTTTTTCTTCAACTTTAATAGGTGCAACTACTTTTACTTGAGGATGATATTTAAACCACTTCTCCTTAGGGAGATCAACATAAGTAGCAAAAGATTCACAGAAAGAAGCTACTATCTCAAAGTCAAGTCCATATTTATTGCTAAACTTACGGAAAATATCGGTGTCCATAAAAGATTTAACACAATCAAACTTAGGTGTCATACCTGACTCCTTACCTTCATCGAGGTCCCAATCTTCAGAGTTGCGTTTAATTCTATCCAATAAATTCCATTTAAATTCAATAGTCTTCATCATAAAAGAGCCATCACAAGAAGTATCGAGCATGGTGCGATTGTTATCAGAAAGCCGAGCATAAAAACTCTGAAGAATTGTCACTCTTGAGAGCTCATGATTGGGGCATGAATATAACATTGATTTAATCCTCCCCCAAGCTTGAGCGATGCTTTCTCCTTCGCGAGGCCAAAAATTATATATATATATATATATATATATATATAATTGTGATCACGGTGAACAAGATGCATAGGGTAATACTTTTGATGAAATTCCAATTTCAATCTTTTATAGTTCCATGATCTCGTATCATCACATAGCCTATACCATGTCAATGCGTCTTCCTTCAAAAATAAAGGGAAGACCTTCTTCTTAACAACATCACCGGGTATACCTGCAAGCTTAAATAGTCCACAAACTTCATCCACATAGAGTAGATGTTCATCAGGATGCTTTGTTCCATCTCCTGTAAAAGTATTAGCTAGCAGTTTTTCCATCATACCTGAAGGAATTTCAAAAGGAGTTTCATTTTCAATAGGTTCAGTAGGTTGAGGAGCAACTCTTTGCTCTACTAGACGGGGTGAAGATACCCCGAACAAGCCCCTCAGAGAATTACTTTCCATAGTAACAAGTGACAGAAAATTTCAGCACACTATATAAAATTTTCCTTACCAAATTCCACCTACCAAAGGCGCTACACTCCCCGGCAATGGCGCCAGAAAAGAGTCTTGATGACCCACAAGTATAGGGGATCTATCGTAGTCCTTTCGATAAGTAAGAGTGTCGAACCCAACGAGGAGCAGAAGGAAATGATAAGCGGTTTTCAGCAAGGTATTCTCTTGCAAATCTTGAAATAAGCGGTATGAGATAGTTTTGTGATAAGATAAATTGTAATGAGCAACAAGTAACAAGAGTAAATAAAGTGCAGCAAGGTGTCCCAATCCTTTTTTGTAGCAAAGGACAAGCGGAACAAACTCTTATAATAGGAAAAGCGCTCCCGAGGACACATGGGAATATCATCAAGCTAGTTTTCATCACGTTCATATGATTCGCGTTCGGTACTTTGATAACTTGATATGTGGGTGGACCGGTGCTTGGGTGCTGTTCTTACTTGAACAAGCATCCCACTTATGATTAACCTCTATTGCAAGCATCCGCAACTATAACGAAAGTATTAAGGTAAACGTAACCATAGCATGAAACATATGGATCCAAATCAGCCCCTTATGAAGCAACGCATAAACTAGGGTCTAAGCTTCTTTCACTCTAGCAACCCATCATCTACTTATTACTTCCCAATGCCTTCCTCTAGGCCCAAATAATGGTGAAGTGTTATGTAGTCGACGTTCACATAACACCACTAGAGGCTAGACAACATACATCTCATCAGAATATCGAACGAATACCAAATTCACATGACTACTAATAGCAAGACTTATCCCTTGTCCTCAGGAACAAACGTAACTACTCACAAAGCATATTCATGTTCATAATCAGAGGGGTAATAATATGTGTCGGTGTCAAAACCGGCGGATCTCGGGTAGGGGGTCCCGAACTGTGCGTCTAGGCGGATGGTAACAGGAGACAAGGGACACGATGTTTTTACCCAGGTTCGGGCCCTCTCGATGGAGGTAAAACCCTACTCTGGTTGATTGATATTGATGATATGGGTAGTACAAGAGTAGATCTACCACGAGATCAGAGAGGCTAAACCCTAGAAGCTAGCCTATGGTATGATTGTTGTTCGTCCTACGGACTAAAACCCTCCGGTTTATATAGACACCGGAGAGGGCTAGGGTTACATAGAGTCGGTTACAATGGGAGGAGACCTATATATCCGTATCGCCAAGCTTGCCTTCCACGCCAAGGAAAGTCCCATCCGGACACGGGAAAAAGTCATCAATCTTGTATGTTAATAGTCTAGGAGTCCAGCCATCCGGACACCCCCTAATCCAGGACTCCCTCAGTAGCCCCTGAACCAGGCTTCAATGGCGACGGGTCCGGCGCGCAGATTGTCTTCGGCATTGCAAGGCAGGTTCCTCCTTCGAATACTTCATAGAAGATTTTGAACACAAGGATAGTGTCCGGCTCTGCAAAATTAGTTCCACATACCACCGTAGAGAGAATAATATTTACACAAATCCAATCTGCTGACGTATCTCGCAGCGTGACATCACACCATGGCCAAGCCTTTATTCGAGTTGTTTTTACTGTCCGACCTCAATGCGTTTAGTGAGGCGGTTTCCTTGGCACGTCTTGTCAAAGCAGAGATCGTGTCCCCTTATTCCGGGATTCTCATTAATACGGGCGTGGGTAACCAAATCGTGCCCGTTGGCACGTCTCCTCTATCGAAGGCGAGTCCCAAACGGTCACGGGGAGGGCTCTTGGTATTCAACCTCTTTATAAAGAGACCAAGGCTCTACTCCTTTCTTTCAATCTCAATCGAATCCGCCCCTCGCCTCGAGTTCCAACACCCAAAGCTCCAGATTCAGGCGCTTCGGACCTTTGATGATGTCCGGCTCCGACCTTCAAGGCCGGTGAATGCCTTCCTCCGTTACGGAAGAAGACGTGCTAAAGCTAAGAGATGCCATGTATTTAACCGGTGAAATTTCGCATAGGTTGCCTTCTCAAGGGCAGGTTATTCCCACTCCCAACCCTGGTGAGAGCGTGGTGTTCGCGTCCCACTTCCTTCGGGGGCTAGGCTTCCCGATGGACCCCTCCGTGAGGGGCTCATGTTTTATTATGGGTTGGAATTTCACGACTTGGATCCGGAGTCCATCCTCCACATCTCATCGTTCATTGTCGTGTGCGAAGCCTTCCTCCGCATTATCCCTCACTTCAGATTGTGGCTTAAGACCTTCAAAGTGGAGCCGAAGATGATCAAGGGGCAGCAAGCGGAGTGCGGAGGGGCTGTTATAAGCAAGAATGCTGACACTCCATGGCCCAAGGGCTCTCTTCAAGAGGAGTTCAGTTTATGGCAACGAGAGTGGTTTTATATCACAGCTCCCAGGGGCACCAAGTGGGTGGCGCCACCTGCCTTTCGCTCGGGTCCTCCCCCGCAACTGGCGTCATGGGTCAATAAAGGGCTCGACTGGGGGCCGTCCAAGGACGTGCCCTTGTTGCGAGCCGCATTCAAGATCTCTGGAAAGAGACATCAACCTGGCCGTAGTGATGCAGGTCATGTTGATTCGCCGCACTTTGCCCCTGCAAGCGCCGCCCCTCCGCATGTGGGAGTTTAATCGGGGAGGGACCACGAGCTCTCCAACACTTCTGGTAGCAGCGCCCATGGAGATGTACAAATTGTTCTTCGGATCACAAGAAATGTGTGCGGACTCAACCGAGGACGCAGGTCTGAGCTGTAATCGCCCGGATACTCAAGTAAGTAGCCCTGTACCCGGACACGCTATCCGTATATTTATCATAAAATTGCCCTTAAAAGAGCTGTCCCTTAAACAGGAGTGGATAGCGAAAGCAAAGCTAATCAGGTGTCCGACCCCCTCCCTAAGACCACGCCGGATCCCGTGTTAACCAGGATGCTGGAGGTTGCGCCTTTGGAAGAAGGCGAAGGGGGGAACAAGGAAGCTACCGCCTCCTCGAAGGAGGCTGTCAGGAAAGGAGGGATCAATAATCCCTCCATTCAGGGGAAGAAGAGGACCGCCTCTGAAGACCCAGAGACCTTGGTCTCAAAGCGGGGGAAGAAATCTTCGTCAGAGGGTCCTGCGCCGAGAGATGCCCCGGCCGCACTGTGCCCCCAAGGGGATCGGCCCTCCACCGAGCCGTAAATAAAGAGGGGAGTTTTAAAATAAGAGACATCCTGTTCTATTTGTGAGGAAGATAACCGAAATTTTACCTTGTAGTTCGGATCTCAGCCCTTCTCAGCAGAGCTCATCTTCAAGGAATCTTCGTCCGGAGATGATGGTGAGCGGAACGCCTCCCCCTGCCGTACCGCCCGTGCGGCGGGCGACCACTGAGGTGTAAATCACGGAGGGTTTCTCCGAATCCGACAGGGCCGGAAAGTAGTCATGTGGCCCCCCAAAGCCCTCCGTGTCCGGCCTTCGAAAAAGGCCATCGGGTGAGTCCGGCACCGTCCGGTGCACGGTCGGAGGAGCTGAAGAATCTGCTCGGGCGAGCGTCTATCTCAGAAGAACACCGTGCGTTGATGGGTACGGTGATTGAAAGGATTTCATACACGGAGAGCGGGTTGTACGAGGCCGCCAGGAGTTTACTGACGGGTTTTGAGGTACGTGAAATGATGTACCCTTTTGACGGTTCCGCATATATAAGATGCGCCCTGTGTAGATAGTAGCCCCTGAGACTCGGTGCGTTGTCAAAAATGACAGCGCGCCGAGGATCATAATCCCAGGTATAATATGTCGCTCTTCCTATGTAGGTGGCGAAGTGTCCGGTGGCTAGCCGGACTGATGAATTTGCCGAGCTAAAGCGGCAACTTGACGTGGCGGATGCCGACATCGCGCTTGTCAACAAGCGGCTTGACGAGTCACAAGGTATGCAATTTCTCCGCGGACACCTGGTAAGGGGGCTTGATGCCCGTGCCTTACAACATGTATGCTTGATGCAGATGGTGCCGCTGCCATGGAGAACCTTCGGGTGGAACTCGCCCGAGCCAAGGAGGAGGCTAGAAAAAGTGATGCGGCTGTCTTAAAGGCGGCTGAAGAGCTGAAAGCTGAACAGGCTGCTCACTGCCGAAGCAGGAAGGAAATGGCCGAGATGGCTGTGAAGTTGAAGGATGCTGCCGACCACTGCAAACTTCTTGAAAAAGAAGATCGGGCGGAGCAGAAGGACCTGGAGAAGGCCACTACCGAGGCCAAGGATGCTCGCTCTGCAATGAGAGCCATGAAGCAGGAGCTACGTCAGGCCGGAGATATCGTGGCTGGAAAGCCGTTTATGCTGCGGATGAAGTTCGGGGATCCTAAATATGCTCAGTTGGACCAGCTGTGGAGTGCGGCAGATACTTATCTGGACTTGGCGGTAAGTGCTGCGGACGCGGCCGAACACTTCCGAGATCAACAGGATCACGAAGTGGAAAAGCTCTTTTGGTCGCTGTTCCACAATCCAGAGCGCCCACTTCCATTAACCAAGCGTTTGGACGAATGGGCGGAGCTGAATAGGTTATCTGGACTCGCCATGAAGGATGTCGTGAGTCATCTGTGGCCGGAAAAGCCCGAGCCGAAGAGTTATTTTATTTTGGTGCAGCAGTTCCTTGGTGCGGTGCCGCATATCAATGCAATGAAGAGGTCAGCATGCATAGAGGGTGCGCAGATGGCTCTTGCCCGTGTCAATACATACTGGGCGGAGATGGAGGCCACCGATGTTGCATCCCAAGATTCGGATGGGAGCCGAGTACCTGTCGAGCACTATTTTCAGGAAGTTCTGCAGGCGCTTCGTTTAATAGAGACGCGATGCTTTCGAAGGGTATCATGTTCGAATAACATGTATTATTGTAAAACAATGTTTCGATGGAATATAAAAGCTTTTTATACTTGTGCCTGCAAGAATTATAATACCTCCTGTGCGACCGTTAATGTATATGTGTATATAACCTGAAAGATGGCAGTCTTCGGCTTCAGCCCCCACGCATATAATGCGGGGGTGTTCGTAGAAGGCACATTTTCACACTTGATCCAATGTCTTGGTCCTATAAAGGAGGTGATAGCGCAGCGAACTAGGCAACCGGACTATAATGCTTTATCACTTTCACTTAGCCATAGGAGTTTGACACTGGGGCTACTATATAGCCCATAGGGGCACCGCGCTCGCCCGAGTTCGGGGCGCGTGTGTGCCTGACCGGGAAACAGCCCTTCGTTAATGCGGAGGAATCCTAAAGATTCCGGCGGGTCATCGAGTGGTTGACCAGTCTCACGCCATATCATTACAGTCAGTTTTCGGCTTTCTCTCGAGGTGCTTTCGCTTTGGCGGCGGGGCACAATCGCAGTAGTTCTCCTGGTGCCGCCTTAGCCGATAGAGAGGAACGTAAGGCAGCAAAACACAGGAGCCAGGCAAACCCAACATTTGACCAAAGACATGATTCGGAGCTGATGCATATAAGGACAAACTCGCGACGCCGAACAATCCCTAAGGTATTCGGTCTTTATGGAAACGGGCTGAACAACGCCCTTAGTAATAAGCCCACGGTGTCCAGTGCGCAAAAATCTGGCGTGGCCACATGCCAAGGCGCCAGCCTCCACCTCGGTTATAGCAAGAAACCGGGGATGTGTATCAACAAGAGACAGTAAAAAGGTTTACGTGAGGTCTTAATCTGAAAAGAATCCTTGGAGCGGGTCCACGCTGCTTGCGTCTGCGCTGTGTCTCCGTTGTGCCGTATCACGGGCGGGTGTAGTACGGTGTTCATCTGTAAAGAGAGGAACTTAGTTGAAAAATATCATGCAAAAATGTACGTTATATTAAATAAACAAAGTACAATTCAAAAAATGAATAAAATTGAGCTTTATTGTCTCTTGTTGTATATGCCAGAGCTCCTTGTACGGGGGTATGCGGCTAGTAAACCCTTGTATGTTTATACCGGACTCGTCTAGCCATGTCCGGGGTCTGAACGACCTGTTTAGGTGCTTTGATTAGTGAAGCCGGCTTAGTGTGTGGCTGTCAAGGCGGCCGCACAATCTTCCGCGCTCGAGGAACAATCGATATTTCCCTTTAATGAGATGATGCCTCGCGGACCGGGCATTTTAAGTATAAGAGATGCATAATGCGGTATTGCGTTAAAGCGGTAAAGCTTTGCGTCCCAGTAGTGCTTGATAGCTACTTGTAAATGGGGCGATGTGGAAGGTTAGCTTTTCGCGGTGGAAGTTGTCGGGTGAGCCGAGCATAACTTCTAGCAGGAGAGAGCCCGTACAATGGGCATCTGGGCCTGGCGTTACCACTTAAAAGGAAGTGTTGCTATGGCGAATTGTTGATGGGTCTATCCCCATTTTGTGGATTGTGTCCTGATATAGCAGGTTTAGATCACTGCCGCCGTCCATTAGGACATGTGTGAAGTTGAGTCCGTCAATTATCGGATCTAATACCAAGGCAGTCCAGCCTGCGTTCCGGATACTTCTAGAGTAATCCTGTTGGTTGAAGGTGATTGGTTGTAACAACCAGTGGCGGGACTCCTCTGGGATAGGCCGTATGGCGCGTATCTCTATGGGCGCCACTATGTTTTTCCCTTTTGTCACGTGAAGTGAGTTTACTGTTTTGACTTCTTGTGGGAAATTCTTTTGTTTTCCTGTGCTCTGCTTGTGGGGCTCGTCATCGTCCTCGCTTGGTGTGTCAAGCCCCTTGTATTCGGCGTTGAGTATGCCGGATTGCTTGAAGACCCAACAATCTCTGTGGGTATTGTTTGCAGGCTTCCCGGGAGTACTGTGGATTTGACATATCTTCTCCAAGATTTTGTTTAGGTTAGATAGCTCATCCCTGTTATCCTTGAGGGGCAACTTTTTTCTGATTCTGCCGAGAGCTTTTGAATCCGACGTTGACTGCCGTGCTCTTCGGGCTGTTTCCCTTGGTCCGGCGCTGGTCCTTGCTGCGTCGCGGTTTCCCGTTTCCATCCCGAACTTCGGATGTACTTGGGTCGCTGGTACTGCATCTTGCCAACCAGCTATCCTCTCCTGCACAAAAGCGGGTCATGATGCTTGTTAATGTGGCCATTGTTCTTGGCTTTTCTTGGCCAAGGTGTCTGGCGAGCCATTCGTATCGGACGTTGTGCTTGAAAGCTGCTAAGGCTTCGGCGTCCGGACAGTCGACTATTTGGTTCTTTTTAGTAAGGAATATGTTGCAGAATTTCCGGGCTGACTCTCCGGGTTGTTGAGTTATGTGACTTAAATCGTCTGCATCCGGAGGTCGGACATAGGTCCCTTGAAAATTTGCCCGAAAAGCATCCTCGAGCTCTTCCCAACTTCCAATGGTGTTGTCGGGAAGGCTTTTAAGCCAATGCCGGGCTGGCCCTTTGAGCTTGAGGGGTAAGTATTTTATGGCGTGGAGGTCATCTCCTCTAGCCATGTGTATGTGGAGGATGTAATCCTCAATCCAGACTCCAGGGTCTGTTGTTCCGTCGTATGCCTCTATGTTTACGGGCTTGAATCCCGCTGGAAATTCATGATCCAGCACCTCATCGGTGAAACATAGGGGGTGTGTGGCACCCATATATCTGGGCGTACCGTGATGTTCGGATATTTGATGTGTTGCATTGCTTACTAGAGCTTGCTTTCTTGGCCCATAGATAGATCTGGCTGGGCCGTCTTTTTGATGCGAATCCTTGTTTGGATCGCGTGCCGGCTTGTGTGCGGCGTCCTTTGCCGCACTTTGTTGGCCATGGGGTCGTTTGTCCGACCGGGTGGCTTCCTTATTTTTTGATTGCGGAGGCTCTAAGACCTCATCATCAAATTCTGGCAGTAATTTTCGCTTCGGATAGCTCTTTGTGTGGCGACTGTCGCCGTATTTGTCTGCGGTGTTGAGTACTTTGCTCCATCTAAATCTGAGTGTATCTTCCGCTGTTTTGAGTTTCCGCTTCTGCTTTTTCAGGCTACGCGCAGTGCCGACGAGCCTTTTTGGAGGTTCTTCTGCTCCAGCAACTTGTCCGGCGTGAGCTCGTCCGGACTGTTGTCTTCGCCGGGGACGGGTTGTTTATCCAGTTGCCCTGTTCGGACGGTTGCTCGATGGCATGTTCGTCGTCCGCCGGTTCGCCCTGCTCTATGGCTGGGTCTGTATGGCTGCTTTCTCTGTCGAGGTGGGGTTTGGAGCGGCGCTTACGCCGCCGCTTTGATTGCTTTTCGAGGGAACGATCCCTCGTTGCGTCCCTTTGTTCCTCGTCGTCGTTTCCTTTAGGTGTATCCACCATGTATACATCGTGAGATGGGGTGGTTGTCCAGTGGCCTATAGGCGCTGGTTCCTGTTCGTCTCCTACATCGTCGTCCATACCGTCGATGTCTTCGGAGTCGAAGTCGAGCATGTCGGTTAAATCATCGACAGTGGCTACAAAGTGGGTGGTGGGTGGGCTTTGAATTTCTTCGTCGTCCGCATCCCAACCTTGCCGACCATAATCCGGCCAGGGCTCTTCTGATAAGGAGAGAGACTTTAGTGAATTTAGGATGTCGCCGAAGGGCGAGTGCTGAAAGATATCCGCGGCGGTGAACTCCATGATTGGCGCCCAATCAGATTTGATTGGCAGGGGCGCGGAAGGTTCGGAGTCCGGAGAAAAGTCCGGCACCTTGGAGTCACGAGCTCCGCAAAGGACAAGGCTGGTGTTCGGCTCGATCGCCGTAGAGATTGCAGCCCCCGAGGCGGTGTCTAGCCACCCATCCTCGATTGGCGCAGTCGGCTCCGAGCTAGAGGTCGGAGCGGACACTGGTGCGGCCTCCAGGGCACTGTTCGGCAGCAGAGCTAGATCATGCCCATCGCGACAGTGCGGCGCGCTTGGCTGTGGCTCGAACCTGTCGAAGATCAAGTCTCCGCGGACGTCAGCCGTGTAGTTCAAACTTCCAAATCTGGCCTGATGGCCAGGGGCGTGCTTCGATCCGCTCCGGATGGCCAAGCGAATTGGCCCATGATGCAAAGCCGCCCGAATCTGAAGATCTGTCCGGGAGAAAAGTCTCACCCTGGACCGCATCGTTGTTGATGATCGGAGGAGCCATCAGGCCTAAAGATGACGACACAGAGGAACCCTCACTGAAATCACCAATGTCGGTGTCAAAACCGGCGGATCTCGGGTAGGGGGTCCCGAACTATGCGTCTAGGCGGATGATAACAGGAGACAAGGGACACGATGTTTTTACCCAGGTTCGGGCCCTCTAGATGGAGGTAAAACCCTACTCCTGCTTGATTGATATTGATGATATGGGTAGTACAAGAGTAGATCTACCACGAGATCAGAGAGGCTAAACCCTAGAAGCTAGCCTATGGTATGGTTGTTGTTCGTCCTATGGACTAAAACCCTCCGGTTTATATAGACACCGGAGAGGGTTACACAGAGTCGGTTACAATGGGAGGATATCTACATATCCGTATCACCAAGCTTGCCTTCCACGCCAAGGAAAGTCCCATCCGGACACGTGACGAAGTCTTCAATCTTGTATCTTAATAGTCTAGGAGTCCGGCCAAAGGTTATAGTCCAGCCATCCGGACACCCCCTAATCCAGGACTCCCTCAATATGCATAAAGGATCTGAACATATGATCTTCCACCAAATAAACCAACTAGCATCAACTACAAGGAGTAATCAACACTACTAGCAACCTACTAGCACCAATCCCGGACTTGGAGACAAGAATTGGATACAAGAGATGAACTAGGGTTTGGAGATGAGATGGTCTTTGGTGAAGATGTTGATGGAGATTGCCCTCTCCAGATGAGAGGAGCGTTGGTCATGATGATGGTGATGATTTCCCCCTCCCGGAGGGAAGTGTCCCCGGCAGAACAGCTCCGCCGGAGCCCTAGATTGGTTCCACCAAGGTTCCGCCTCGTGGCGGCGGAGTCCCGTCCCGAAAGGTTGCTTAATGTTTTTTCTCATCGAAAGACTTCATATAGGAGAAGATGGGCATCGGAGAGCCACCAGGGGGCCCACGAGGTAGGGGGGCACCCCCACCCTCATGAGCAGGGTGTGGGCCCCCTGGCCTTCATCTTTGGTGATGATTTTTCTTTATTTATTTTAAGATATTCCGTGGAGTTTCAGGACTTTTAGAGTTGCACAGAATAGGTCTCCAATATTTACTCCTTTTTCCAGCCCAGAATTCCAGCTGCCGGCATTCTCCCTCTTCATGTAAACCTTGTAAAATAAGAGAGAATAGCCATAAGTATTGTGACATAACGTGAAATAACAGCCCATAATGCAATAAATATCGATATAAAAGCATGATGCAAAATGGACGTATCAGCTACTAAGAGTGTTTCTTCTGATCCTAATGATATGCCTTTGTCTACCTTGATTGAGAATAATAATGAATCTATGGATGTGAATTTTGTTGGTAGGAATAATTTTGGTAACAACGGCATTATAGAGAATTTTAATCCTAGGCCTTATCCTAGTAATCCTTCTAATAATTATGGAAATTCCTACAACAACTCTTATGGAAATTTTAATAAGATGCCCTCTGAATTTGAGGCTAGTGTTAAAGAGTTTATTAATTCACAAAAGAATTTTAATGCTTTGCTTAAAGAGAAATTGCTTAAAGTTGATGATTTGGCTAGGAACGTTGATAGAATTTCTCTTGATGTTGATTATTTAAAGCTTAGATCTATTCCTCCTAAGCATGATATCAATGAGTCTCTCAAAGCTATGAGAATTTCCATTGATGAGTGCAAAGAAAAAACCGCTAGGATGCGTGCTTCCAAAGATGCCTTTATTAAAGCGTGTTCTTCCAATTCCTATGAAAATCAAGATGAAGATCTAAAATTTATTGATGTGTCCTCCATTAAATCTTTGTTTTTCAATATGAATCTTGAGGAGACTGAATATGATCTTCCTTTACCTAGAAGGCGTTCTAAGAATTCCGAGTTTTTAGATCTTGATGATGAAATTGATAAATGTGGGATTGAAAGAAATAAAAACCTAGATGTTGCTAAACCCACTATATTGGATCTCAAGGAATTTAATTATGAAAATTTCTCTTTAATTGATTGTATTTCCTTGTTGCAATCCGTGCTAAATTCTCCTCATGCTTATAGTCAAAATAAGGCCTTTACCGAACACATTGTTGATGCCTTGATGCAATCTTATGAAGAAAAACTTGAGTTGAAAGTTTCTATCCCTAGAAAACTCTATGATGAGTGGGAACCTACTATTAAAATTAAAATTAAAAATTATGAGTTCCATGCCTTGCGTGATTTGGGTGCTAGTGTTTCCACTATTCCCAAAACTTTGTGTGATTTGCTAGATTTCCGTGATTTTGATGATTGCTCTCTAAACTTGCATCTTGCGGATTCCACTATTAAAAATCCTATGGGAAGAATTGATGATGTTCTTATTGTTGCAAATAGGAATTATGTGCCCGTAGATTTTATCGTTCTTGATATAGATTGCAATCCTTCATGTCCTATTATTCTTGGTAGACCTTTCCTTAGAACGATTGGTGCAATTATTGATATGAAGGAAGGGAATATTAGATTCCAATTTCCATTAAAGAAAGGCATGGGACACTTTCCTAGAAAGAAAATAAAACTACCATATGAATCTATCAGGAGAGCCACTTATGGATTGCCTACCAAAGATGGCAATACCTAGATCTATCCATGCTTTTATGCCTAGCTAGGGTCGTTAAACGATAGCGCTTGTTGGGAGGCAACCCAATTTTATTTTTAGTTTTTTGCTTTTGCTTCTGTTTAGGAATAAATAATCCATCTAGTCTCTGTTTATATGTGGTTTTATGTTTTAATTAGTGTTTATGCCAAGCTAGACCTATTGGATCTTCTTGGATGATAGTTATTTGATCTTGCTGTAATTTCCAGAAACTTTGCGCTCAGTGCCCGAATTATTAAAAATCACCAGAACATGATAAAATACTGATTCCAATTGCTGATGATCAATAAACAAATTTTCTAGGTCGTATAATTTTGGTATATGTTTTGGAGTTACATAAGTTTGCGTTAGTTACAGATTACTACAGACTGTTCTGTTTTTGACGGATTCTGTTTTGTGTGTGTTGTTTGCTTATTTTGATGAATCTATGGCTAGTAAAATAGTTTATAATCCATAGAGAAGTTGGAATACAGTAGGTTTAACACTAATATAAATAAAGAATGAGTGCATTACAGTATCTTAAAGTAGTCTTTTGTTTTCTTTCTCTAACGGAGCTCATGAGATTTCTATAAAGTTTGTGTTGTGAAGTTTTCAAGTTTTGGGTAAATTCTTTTGATGGATTATGGAACAAGTAGTGGCAAGAGCCTAAGCTTGGGGATGCCCATGGCACCTCCAAGATAATCCAAGTACACCAAAAAGTCAAAGCTTGGGGATGCCCCGGAGGGCATCCCCTCTTTAAATCTACTTCCATCGGTAATTTACTTGGAGCTATATTTTTATTCACCACATGATATGTGTTTTGCTTGGAGCATCTTGTATCATTTGCGTCTTTGCTTGTTAGTCTACCACAATCATCCTTTCTGTACACACCTTTTGAGAGAGCCATACAGGAATTGGAATTTGATAGAATACTCTATGTGCTTCACTTATATCTTTTTGAACTTGATAGTTTTGCTCATAGTGCTTCACTTATATCTTTTTGAGCGTGATAATTTTTGCTCTAGTGCTTCACTTAGATCTTTTAGAGCACGGTGGTGGATTTGTTTTAAAGAAACTATTGATCTCTCATGCTTCACTTAGATTATTTTGAGAGTCGTTAATAGCATGGTAATTTGCTTAATGTTAATATACTTGGTATTCAAGATATGTGAAACTTTCTCTTGAGTGCGTTGAATACTAAGAAAAGTTTGATGCTTGAGAATTGTTTTGAGATATGAAGATGGTGATATTAGAGTCATGCTAGTTGAGTAGTTGTGAATTTAAAGAATACTTGTGTTGAAGTTTGTGATTCCCGTAGCATGCACGTATGGTGAACCGTTATGTGATGAACTCGGAGCATGATTTATTTATTGATTGTCTTCCTTATGAGTGGCGGTCGGGGATGAGCGATGGTCTTTTCCTACCAATCTATCCCCCTAGGAGCATGCGCGTAATACTTTTCTTTGATAACTTCTAGATTTTTGCAATAAGTATATGAGTTCTTTATGACTAATGTTGAGTCCATGGATTATACACACTTTTCCCCATCCTTCCACCATTGCTAGCGTCTCTAATACCACACACTTTTCGCCGGTATCATACACCCACCATATATCTTCCTCAAAACAGCCACCACACCTACCTATTATGGCATTTCTATAGCCATTCCGAGATATATTTCCATGCAACTTTCCACCGTTCCGTTTCTTATGACACGCTCCATTATTGTCATATTGCTAGCATGATCATGTAGTTGACATCGTATTTGTGGCAAAGCCACCTTTCATAATTCTTTCATACATGTCACTCTTGTTTCATTGCATACCCCGGTATACCGCCGCAGGCATTCATATAGAGTCATACTTTGTTCTTTGAATCGAGTTGTAATTGTTGAGTTGTAAGAAAAATAAAAGTGTGATGATCATCATTATTAGAGCATTGTCCCAAGTGAGGAAAGGATGATGGATACCATGATTCCCCCACAAGTCGGGATGAGACTCCGGACGAAAAATAAAAAAAATGAAAAATGAAAAAAAAGAGGCCATAAAAAAAAGAGAAGGCCCAAATAAAAAAAATGAGAGAAAAAGAGAGAAGGGACAATGTTACTATCCTTTTACCACACTTGTGCTTCAAAGTAGCACCAAGATCTTCATGATAGAGAGTCTCTCATTTTGTCACTTTCATATACTAGTGGGAATTTTTCATTATAGAACTTGGCTTGTATATTCCAATGATGGGCTTCCTCAAATGCCCTAGGTCTTCGTGGAGCAAGCGAGTTGGATGCACACCCACTTAGTTTCTTTTGTTGAGCTTTCATATACTTATAGCTCTAGTGCATCCGTTGCATGGCAATCCCTACTCACTGACATTGATATCTATTGATGGGCATCTCCATAGCCCGTTGATACGCCTAGTTGATGTGAGACTATCTTCCCCCCTTTTGTCTTATCCACAACCACCATTCTATTCCACATATAGTGCTATATACATGGCTCACGCTCATGTATTGCGTGAAGATTGAAAAAGTTTTGAAAATGTTAAAGTATGAAACAATTGCTTGGCTTGTCATCGGGGCTGTGCATGATTTAAATATTTTGTGTGGGGAAGATGGAGCATAGCCAGACTATATGATTTCGTAGGGATAACTTTCTTTGGCCATGTTATTTTGAGAAGACATAATTGCTTAGTTAGTCTGCTTGAAGTATTATTATTTTTTTGTCAATATGAACTTTTGTCTTGAATCTTTCGGATCTGAATATTCATAGCACAATTAAGAAGATTTACATTGAAATTATGCCAAAGTATCACTCCTCATAAAAAATTCTCTTTTTATCATTTACCTACTCGAGGACGAGCAGGAATTAAGCTTGGGGATGCGTCGATACGTCTCCAACGTATCTATAATTTTTGATTTCTCCATGCTACTTTATCTACTGTTTTGGACTATATTGGGCTTTATTTTCCACTTTTATATTATTTTTGGGACTAACCTATTAACCGGAGGCCCAGCCCAGAATTGCTGTTTTTGCCTATTTCAGTGTTTCGAAGAAACGGAATATCAAACGGAGTCCAAACGGGATGAAACCTTCGGGAACGTGATTTTCTCACCGAACGTGATCCAGGAGACTTGGACCCTACTCGAAGGAACAAAAGAGGCGGTCACGAGGGTGGGGGGCGTGCCCCCTAGGGCGCGCCCCCTGCCTCGTGGCCCCCTGTTGCTCCACCGACATACTCCTTCGTCCTATATATACCTACGTACCCCCAATCGATCAGAACAGGAGCCAAAAACCTAATTCCACCGCCGCAACTTCCTGTATCCACGAGATCCCATCTTGGGGCCTGTTCCGGAGCTCCACTAGAGGGGGCATCCACCATGGAGGGCTTCTACATCATCACCATAGCCCCTTCGATGAAGTGTGAGTAGTTTAATTCAGACCTTCGGGTCCATAGCTAGTAGGTAGATGGCTTCTTCTCTCTTTTTGGATCTCAATACAATGTTCTCCCCCTCTCTCGTGGAGATCTTTTCGATGTAATCTTCTTTTTGCGGTGTGTTTGTTGAGACCGATGAATTGTGGGTTTATGATCCAGATTATCTATGAATAATATTTGAATCTTCTCTAAATTCTTTTATGTATGATTGGTTATCTTTGCAAGTCTCTTCGAATTATCCGTTTGGTTTGGCCAACTAGATTGGTAGTTCTTGCAATGGGAGAAGTGCTTAGCTTTGGGTTCGATCTTGCGGTGTCCTTACCCGGTGTGAGAAAAGGGTTGCAAGGCACGTATTGTATTGTTGCCATCGAGGATAACAAGATGGGTTTTTATCATATTGCATGAATTTATCCTCTACATCATGTCATCTTGCTTAAGGCGTTACTCTGTTTTTTAACTTAATACTCTAGATGCATGCTTTGGATAGCGGTCGATGAGTGGAATAATAGTAGTAGTTGCAGGCAGAGTCGGTCTACTTGTCTCGGACGTGATGCCTATATACATGATCATACCTAGATATACTCATAATTATGCTCAATTCATCCAATTGCTCAACAGTAATTTGTTCACCCACCGTAGAATACTTATGCTCTTGAGAGAAGCCACTAGTGAAACCTATGGCCCCCGGGTCTATTCTCATCATATCAATCTCCATCACTTTAATACCTGCTTTGTTTTTACTTTGCCTTTTACTTTTCACTTTGCATCTCTATACCAAAAATACCAAAAATATTATTTATCATCTCTATCATATCTCACTCTAAGAGTTACCGTGAAGGGATTGACAACCCCTAATCGCGTTGGTTGCGAGGAGCTATTGTTTTGTGCAGGTACGAGGGACTTGTGCGTGGCCTCCTACTGGATTGATACCTTGGTTCTCAAAAATTGAGGGAAATACTTACGCTACTTTGCTGCATCATCCTCTCCACTTCGGGGAAATCCAACGAAGTGCTCAAGAGGTAGCAAGATGACCCTACTTGGCTTCTTGGGTGTGTATGGGAAGACAAAAGATACACCAGAGGCACGGGAGGACCAACAACGTATGCATGGAAAAGACGACATACATCAGGGTCATGCCAGCTACGCTCTTACCAAAGAAGAGAACGAAATCTTCTTTGAATGCTTGATCAGTATTAAGGTACCGTCTGGCTTCTCGTCGAATATAAAGGGAATAATAAATATGGCAGAGAAAAAGTTCCAGAACCTAAAGTCTAATGACTTCCACGTCATTATGACGCAACTGCTTCCGGTTGCATTGAGGGGCCTTCTACCGGAAAACGTTTGATTAGCCATTGTGAAGCTATGTGCATTCCTCAATGCAATCTCTCAGAAGGAAATCGATCCAGAAATCATACCAAGGTTAGAGAATGATTTGGTGCAATGTCCTGTCAGTTTCAAGTTGGTGTTCCCACCATCCTTCTTCAACATCATGACACACGTCCTAGTTCACCTATGTGAAGAGATTAACGTTCTTGGTCATGTATTTCTACAAAATATGTTCCCCTTTGATAGGTTCATGGGTGTCTTAAAGAAATATCTTCATAACCGTGCTAGGCCAGAAGGAAGCATCTCCAAGGGCCATGAAAATGAGGAGGTCATTGATTTTTGTATTGACTTTATTCCTGACCTTAAGTCGATTGGTGTTCCTGAATCGCGGCATAAGGGCATACTGGATGGTATAGGCATGCTAGGAGGGGTTCAAATAATATGTATGGATGGGCATTCTCTCACTCAAGCACACTACATAGTTATACAAAATTCCGCCTTGGTGGCTCCGTATATGGATGAACACAAGAATTTTCTACGCTCCAAACACCCAGAGCAGTCTGACGATTGGATTACATGTGAACAAACGGGGACTTACGCCGGCTGGTTGCAGACACGTGCCATGCATGACACCGCTATTGAAGATGACCTGTACTTGCTGTCCCAGTTACCATCTCGAGTATAATGACTTTCAAAGGGTACGAGATAAATGGGAATACATTTTACATGATCGCCCAAGATAAGAAGAGCACCAACCATGACAGTGGTGTCCGCTTTGATGCAGCAACCAAGATGGGAACTTGACTATGGATGTGGTTTGAAGGTCCCTTTGTTTCGGTGCAAATGGGTGAATATGACATGAGGCGGGGTAACGGAAGACCCGCAGTACGGAATGACAACAGTAGATCTCAACAATCTTGCGTATGCAGACGAACCATTCGTCCTAGCCAGTGATGTGGCACAAATTTTCTACGTGAAGGACATGTCCACCAAGCCGAGAAAAAGAAAAGATAAGGTAGCGAATGCATCATACGATGAGCCAAAGCGCCACATAGTTCTTTGTGGGAAAAGAAACATCGTGGGACTGGATGACAAGATAGACATGTCAGAAGATTGTGAAAAGTTCCATGAAATTGCTCCATTCACAGTGAATATTGACCCAAGCACCTAGTTAAATGATGAAGATTGTCCATGGTTACGGCTCAAAGGGACACACGCGAAGAAAAAGTTTCACACGGCCCAAAGATCCTCTCTAGGATGTGATCAGCTTCACTGTCATCACTTTCTTCTCTAGTGAGTTTCCGGACTTATATATCTGGAAATTCCCGCTTCGAACAAACTGGAGGGAATCTTTGTAATAGTTAGGGTACTTATGTGTTTTGGCATTTGAAACACGAATAAATTTTATGTGCAAACAAATTCTTTCATGCATTTACTGATTTTTCAGCTAAATGACCCTCAAATTGAAAAACACTTCAAATGAACTCTGAAAAGGTTGAAAGCTGGCATGGTATCATAATTTCACCCACATATCATGTGCAAAAAAGTAGATAGGGTTACGGTAAAAACTGGATGCACTTCATGTACAAAATGGACAATCTCTTTCGAAGTATCAGGGTTTCAGATGAAAACTCATCTGTTACAAAGGCATTTCATTTTTTAAATAACCTAAGTATTACCAAATTGAATATAATGATAAAACACACTAATATTAAACATAAGAAAAAATAACACTGAAAAATCTATTTTTAAGGTTAAGTTATTCACAAACTAGTGATTCACACAAATTTCAAATAATTCAAAGTTGAAAACTACCGGCACTATCAGAAAGTTTGTAATTTTTTGTACCTAAAGAAAAAATATTCACAAAGAAACTCTAAATACAGCAAAAAACAACTCAAAAACAAAAAAAAGAAAATAAATAAAACATAAAATAAAAAGAAGAAGAAAAATTAAATAAAAAAGCCCGCCTACTGGGCCACAGTGGCCTACATACGACTAGAAACCCAACCTCTAGTTGGAATAGGATGCAGGCCCGCTAGCCCAGTAGGCCCAACAGGGCATCGCAGCAGAGGTAGGTATGGAAGGCCTGATTTAGAGAGGAGCTCGAGACAGCAGCGACGACGGGGCTTATAAGCAGGTGCGGGCGCCCCTCGGCTAGCGAGGTGTGTCAGTGTACAAAAGTAGGGGCACTCCTTTTTACCCCTTTACTTGTGCATGGGCAGTCGGAGCCGCGCCCACGGCCACACTAAGCAGGGCAGGGGAGGGGAGCCGGAGTACAAGGCAACCAAAGCAACGCCAAGACCAGGAGACACAAAAAGCAAGAGGGCGAGGTCGACTCCCCCGGCAAGACCCTTGCCGGGCAGCCTCCACAGCACCGGAAAGAGCGTTGCCAGGGTAACTTGCCCAACACTAGCAGAGCAAGCCACCCTTGAGCCTGCGGGTTCCAACACCACCAACCAACCACATTGGAACCAAGGCTCGGGAGGCGCCTCTGCGGTGGCATGCAAATCTTCGTCAAGATCATAAACACACAAGATCAGATGAGGACCAGAAGAAGACGACCCTCGGCGAGATCCTTGTCGAGGAGATCCACGAGACCCCTGGCAAGACCCTTGCCAGGGACGACCACGACGCCGCGGCAAGACCCTTGCCGGGGCTCCGGCAAGGCCCTTGTCGAGGACACTTGCGGGGCCACGACCGGGCCCGCACCTTCCAAGACCCCGCCGCCGATCCCATGCAGCTGCCAACCCGACCAGCTGGGCAGGCACCTTCGTGGCGGCATGCAGCTTCCAGGCCAGCTCGACAAGCACCTGTGTGGTGGCATGCAGATCTTCGTGAAGACCCTACCACCACGCCATCTCAGCAGCCTGCCAGCCTACATGGCACCACATGCATCGTTGGCCTGGACGCGTGTCGGAGCAGAGCGGGGCGGCGACGGACGGGACGGGCCTCATCGCCATCTCCAATAAAGCAACGGGACACCTAAGGGGGCGCATTTAATGCATCTTGTCCCGTAATGGCAGGCGATAAGCTTGTGTACTGTAGACCTTTCTATCTCCTGTGTGCCACTGTGGCAGCCCCTTTTGTCTATAAAAGGAGGCTTGAGGCGACCAGGAGAAGGATTCGGATCTTTTAGGCTACCAGCGCACCGTAGCTAGCTTAAGAACTCAAGAACACTCAAATACATACACCAAAGCAGGACTAGGGTTTTACGCATCCTCGCGGCCCGAACCTGGGTAAACGATCTTTGTGCTTCCTGTCAGACCCGCTCTTTGCACAACCCCGTGCCTGCCAACCGTAGAAGGGATCCCAGTGATCCCATAGGTGTCGTTTCCCCAACATCTTTGGCGCGCCAGGTAGGGGCGCAGTGGTGAAAATACAGCCTAGCGGTTAGCCTAGCAGTTCTTCATCGCCATGGCTCCCAAGAAGAAGACGATCACGGTGATCGGTTCATCCGGAGCCGGACGGCCCGCACCAGTGCGGGCGAGCAGCGGGCCGGTTGCGGACAGAACCCGAGGCGCGGCCCGCGAGCACCAACATCGCTCTGGCAGTCAGAGCCTGGCGAGCGGCATCGTTCATGCGCGGGACGACGGGCCGCACGCCGCCAAATCCAAAGATGGAGCGGGGCCCCCGTTGGCGGCGTGGGCCCCTCCAGGGGCGGCGTTCTGCCACCTACGGGCGGCGCGACGACTTATAAGACGCCGACGCCGGCGCCCACGACGCGCTCTTCCCAGATTGTGCATGATGAGCAGTGTCGCCACGCTGATGACCCCGGACGCCGCCGTGGGAAGTCCCATGAATCATTCGCGGGACGAAGGAGGCCAGCCTGCGCGCCGAAGCGCTGGCGAAAATGGCGCGCAACCGCAAGGCCGTGATAGAGCTCCTTCTAACGTGGCTAGAAGTCGGAGCGTGTTAGGGTCCATGCAACTTTTGCCGCCGCCCACGCCAGCGGAAGCTTTGGCACGCGCAGAGCTGCTCCTCGATTTTCCTCCTGCTACGAAAAAGCTCGATGAGTGGAGAGACACCATCCGGAGCCTCGTTGGCGTCCCCAATAAAGATGAGCCGCGACCAGTGGGGCCCTTAGGCCGACACTCTGTCGAGCCACCGCATGCCAGTGGTGGAAGGACCAGAGGTGCTGCAGCCACAGTGCACTCCCCTCTACCACGCCAGCCACCGCGGGTGTCGGTCCGTCGTGATGACGCCTATGACAACATTTCCATAGCGTCGTCTAACCCACGGACCCACCGTGATCAGTGCCAAGTTCTTCGGGAGCGAGCCCATGAAGATGCTCGAACCACCATCGAGCACCGTCGCGACGCACACCACCAGACACATAGGCGGGCAGGACCCACTATGGACCACCCAGCACCGGGAGGCTCCGGTAGCCTACCCTACAAGGTGGGTTGCCCAACCTTTACTCGTGAGCTGCGGCAGTTCCAGTGGCCGTCCCTCCACACGTTCAAGACCGACATCGGCGAGAAGTACAACGGGAAGACCCACTCGTCAGAGTTCCTCAGCATCTACACCATCGCGAAGCAAGCCGCTGGAGCTCGCGACGACAATGTGCTTGCCAATTACTTCCTGCTGGCGCTGAAACCCAATGTCATGTCTTGGTTGATGCACTTGCCAGCGGATTTCATTTCTTCTTGGTCGGATCTGTGTCATGAGTTCGTTGGTGCCTTCATTGGAGGCCACCAAGCTCATGGCCAGGAAAGCGATTTGCCCAGAAGGTAGATGAAAACCTGCGCAAGTACATACAGAGGTTCAGCAGGGTGCAATACAACATCCCAGATGTTCATCCCGCCGCCGTGATCAGCGTGTTCCATCAGAATGTGCGCAACCGCAAGATGCCTGAAGAGCTGGCGATGAACAAGGTTAAAGATGTGGCCGAACTTTATGTTCTAGCAGATAGATGCGCCCGAGCTGAAGAGGGAAGGAAGTACCCCGGCGAGGACGCCGGCGCGGAAAGAAGCAAAAAGCCGAGTATGAGAGGCGGGACAAGGAGAAGGGTGAGGATGATGCCAAAGGATCCGGCAAGAAGCATGGCGGCCAAGAAGGCCGCCGCGGCAAGGATAACTGTCGGTGTCAAAACCGGCGGATCTCGGGTAGGGGGTCCCGAACTGTGCGTCTAGGCGGATGGTAACAGGAGACAAGGGACACGATGTTTTTACCCAGGTTCGGGCCCTCTCGATGGAGGTAATACCCTACTCCTGCTTGATTAATATTGATGATATGGGTAGTACAAGAGTAGATCTACCACGAGATCGAGGAGGCTAAACCCTAGAAGCTAGCCTATGGTATGATTGTTGTTCGTCCTATGGACTAAAACCCTCCGGTTTGTATAGACACGGACATGTTAGGGTTACACAGAGTCGGTTACAATGGTAGGAGATCTACATATCCGTATCGCCAAGCTTGCCTTCCACGCCAAGGAAAGTCCCATCCGGACACGGGACGAAGTCTTCAATCTTGTATCTTCATAGTCTTGGAGTCCGGCCGTGATGATAGTTCGCTATCCGGACACCCCTAGTCCAGGACTCCTCAAGAGCCTGAACCAGGCTTCAATGACGACGAGTCCGGCGCGCATATTGTCTTCGGCATTGCAAGACGGGTTCCTCCTCCGAGTACTTCATAGAAGGTGTTGAACACAAGGATAGTGTCCGGCTCTGCAAAACAAGTTCCACATACCACCGTAGAGAGAATAATTTTTGCACAGATCTGCTGACGTATTCCGCGGCGTGACATCACACCACGGCCAGGCCTTTATATGAATCGTTTTTTTACTGTCCCACCTCGGTAGCGTTTAGCGAGGCGGTTTCCTTGGCATGTCTTATCAAAGCATTGATCGTGCCCCCTTATTCCGGGATTCTCATCAATACGGACGTGGGCAACCCATCCGCGCCATTGATTACGACGCGTGGGAGATAAGCGAGTTTTACCAGGCTGGTGGGGGACGCATAGCTTCGTCCGTCCATATAAGGGGATAATGATCCACCTTTTCACCTACACCTTCTTCCTCCTTTGCTCATCCATTTTCGCGCACTCGAGCTCCAGCGCCCAAGTCCGCACATCCCACCTCAACCTTCTCCAACCATGTCCGGAGCGGGAGGCAGGTGGATGGCCTCCTCCGTCACGGAGGGTCACATCAAAAAGCTGCGGGAGGCCGGATACTTGTCCAACAACATCGCGAACAGGCTGCCCGACGCGGGGCAACTCATTCCAACCCCCAGGCCCCATGAGAGGATGGTGTTTCTCCCCCACTTCCTCCGCGGACTAGGTTTTCCACTTCACCATTTGTCCGGGGGCTCATGTTCTACTACGGCCTGGACTTCCACGACCTGGCCCCGAATTTCATCCTCAACATCTCAGCGTTCATCGTCGTGTGCGAGGCCTTCCTCTGCATCTAGCCCCACTTCGGCTTATGACTGAAGATCTTCAATGTTAGGCCAAAGGTAGTGGGCGGCCGCCAAGCGGAGTGCGGAGGCGCCATGGTTGGCAAGATGGCCAAAGTCCTATGGCTCGAGGGCTCCTTCATGGAGACAATAAAGGGGTGGCAGTCGGGGTGGTTCTATATCACCGAGCCGCGCGACCCCAAATGGGTGGCGGCCCCCGAATTCAGATCTGGCTTCCCCACACGGCTCTCGTCATGGAAAGAGACGGGCCTGACATGAGGGAATTCGGAGGAGCTATCCGGACTCCAAACATGCGTCCGAAACCTGGTGGACAAGAATCTCAGGCTTGTCAACGTAATCGAGGTGATGCTCATCCGCTGGATTCTCCCATGCCAACAAAGGGCCTTCAAATTGTGGGAGTTCGATCCGGCACATCACTCAACTCTAAAAAGGCTCTTGACACTACGTGCGAAGATGCCCGGAAGGTGCTATTCAAGGCGCCGAGGCTCCCACATCCGCTACAAGATCGCGGATTCAGCTCATGATGTCAAGCCAGCGAGGTGAGTTATTTTACCCTTTATGGGACTCTTTTTCATAGTTTGAATCTATGCGGGATCTAAAACTCCCTAACCTTTAACATGGTGGCTGAAGACGTCCGGACAGGTTAACCGTCTGCTCCGTTGCCGAAGACCCGTAAGACGCCCGATTGACGGGCTGGCCGGGCTCCGGTACCTCATGTGGTGCGGAGAAGAAGGCCAAGAAGGAGGCCACGGGAACTCGAAGGAGCTCCCGACGCCAGTGCTGTCGATTCTGAAGCAGAATCTTCTCCACGAGAACGAGGAGGAGGAAAGAAGTCTCTCCCCGGTGAAGAGGAGAGAAGAAAAGGAAGGCTGCCCCAACCGGGGAGGCCGGAGAGTCCAAGAAGGGAAGGACCCTTCCTCCGGACTTCTCCACCAACGTCGACAACGACGAGGAGGAGTGGCCAACAAGGGCCAAGCCCCTGGCGAGATCGTAAGTGTCCGGATACCCATGGTTTTTTGATTGCATAGTGTTCTCTAATGCCGAACAATTATGCAGCAGCCCGCCCAAGGGCGAAGTTCGCCGCTTCACGAGCGGGTCCCCGAGTTCGTCGGAAATGGAGAGTACTTCACTTCCGGCCGCCTCCTCGCCTCACGCTGCGGACGACGCTGAGGTGGGGCCCCAAGGGGGGCCTGGTCAAGAGGAGGTGGCGCAGGAGGCGCCGCAAGGCGACCTCCCGGACTCCAGGCGCGTGGGGGGCGAGACCCCCAGGGGCTCTAAGCCCGACCCTTGTCCGGACTCCATAACGGAACCTTCAGCGGCTCCGAAGTCTGGCAAGCGGCCCCTTCGTAAGAAGGGTAAGACGCCGGTGTCCTCCGTCCAACCGGAGGCACCGGATAACTTTCTTGGAGGCGCTTAACGGCGCCTCCATCGAGGAGGAGCACCGCCTTTATGAGTACGGTGATCCGGACAGTTCGATCCGCCAAGAGCGGGCCGACCAAGCTTGCATACCAGCCTTCTAACGGGCTTTGAGGTAAGTTTAGGATATGTAAAAATATTACCGCATAGACAGTAGCCTGATGCTTAGTTCGGTGTTGGAAAGAAAAGCCGGACTAAGGATCTAAAAAGATATATGCAGGAGTCTAACATAAGTATGTCAATATGGGAATGCAAAGCTGCGTTCGACCTACGCCACACCGATCGCTGGAGGTCAATGCATTGAAGCAGAGCCTCGGCGGTCCGAGAACGAGCTCGGCCTTGCCAAGAAGCAGCTCGAGGACAAGGAAGGTAAGTAATACCTTATGAAAGAAATACCTTATAGAAAGGTTTGGTTGCAAAAATAACAGGAATAACATGGGTGCTGCAGGGGCCTAACGAGGTGGCGACCCTGAAGGAAGCGGTGTCCGTGGCCGAAAACAAAGCGGCTGCGGAACGCACCGAGCGAGAGAAGGGGGAGGCGCAGCTGGCGGAGGTGCGACAAGAGCTCCAGGCTCTCGTGAAAAAACACGAGGGTTTGGAGCGTGACTCAAAGACCCGAGAGTCCGAGCTTGCTTCGGCTCTTGAGAGTGCCAAAGCTGCTGAGGCCGAGGCCTAAATAACCCTCCAGGAGATTGAGGCAATAAAGAAGATCGCGGCGGGTAAGGCATTCTTTATGCAGAGCAAGAATGTGAAAGTGAATTACCTATTACATACCCGATTCGGAGTTCTCCAGGAGCATTCGCAGATCTGCCCTGTAGTGTGTCTGATGCTGCCGCATTCTACCGCGCCAAGGAGGGGAGCTCGACGGAGAAGGTGTTCTGGTCTCGTGATCTTTGAGGCCGGACATCCGGTGCCCCTAAGCGACCAGCTGAAGTAGCTGGTCGAGCTCCACAAGGTCGCCGAACAGGCCATGAGGGGCCTCATAGTTCGGCTGTGGCCGTTGGAAGCCATGCCTGGGAGCTACTTTGGGCTAGTGCGGCGGCTGGTGGACGCCTGTCCACGGATTGAAGTCATCAAGCTCTCCATCTACATTGAAGGTGCCCGTCGGGCCCTTGCCCGTGCTAAAGTGCACTGGGGCAAGCTGGATACGGAGAAGCTTGTGACGGACGGGCCACCGAAGGGCAAGGAGCATCGCATGCCCGAGATGTACTATGAGGGCCTCCTGAAGGGTGCCCGCCGTATAGCGGATGAGTGCTCCAAAGATGTAATTTTTGAATAGACTCGCATTTGTTATCCTGTATGCTGAAAACTTGTTCATATGCGCTAAGCAACGCTTGTTAATTTAAAATATTACCTTTTGTGCGGCCGTTTATCAAATTTGAGAGATGGAAAGTTGTTGGCTTCAGCCCCCATGCCACGAAAGTCTTTGGGGTGTTCGGGATAAACTTGAGCAATCGTTGTTCCCATTCTTGGGTCCATCTAGGAGGCGCTCAACGCAACGAACAAGGCAACCGGACTTATAATGCTTGAACACTCTCACTTAGCCATAGAATTCGATAATTTTAAATTTAGTGAAGCCCCTAGTATTCGAAGACCGAGTTCGGGCGCTATCCACGCCTATGGCCGGACAATTCGGTTCCTCGCTCTAAGTGGCATAAGTCTTTAGGGACCCGAAAAACCTCTCGAACAGCGATCGCTCTCGCCCTATCATGACGGTCAGTTTTAGCTTTCTCCATCGAGGTGCTCGACCCAGCTCAACTGGGTCACAATCGCAGTGGTTCTGTCGGTGCTACCTTAGCCGATATAACGGAACGTAAGGTACCAAACCACGGGAGCCGGGCAAACCCAACTATTGACCCAAGACATGATTCGGAGCCGATGCATATAATGCTATAAGTTCGGGGTGCCGCACTTGTGAAAGTGTTCGGACTTGTCACACCATAATTTTGGGGTACTTAAGCCCCTGGTGTATTGGCCGTACCAAAGTGTACGGGTGCAACATGTCATGAAATGAATATATATATAGAAAAAAAGGAGCAATAATAGGCAAGAGCTATGTATTGGTTATTAAAAACAAATCTGCAAATAAAAGCAGAACGATACAAATTGTGTGATAAGCAAGGGATGGGACTATTTAACATGTCCCCTCCGTGGGTAAGTCATGAGGATGGTATGTAAAACAGGTATAATGCTCGTAATAGAGACCACCTGAACACTCGACGTAGCTTTCTGCTTCCCTGGCTGTTGCATCTTTAGTTCAACAGTTCTAGTGCCGGACAGGACTTCTAGAGAACGGAGTCCTGAAAGTAAGAAAAAAGAAAAAAAAGAATGACACAATTGGGAGCCCCTGGTGCGGTTGAGCCGCATTCTGGGTGTGCCGTGGTCGTGCCCCTCCCCTTATGCCCATGGTATATCCAGAGCGTAGTTATGTACGTGTAGTACTGGTTTCGCAATTTCGCGAGGGCTGGGGTTGGGGTCGGATTACTCTGGCGATGCTTGAATCGTGCCAGCGGTCTTGTTGTAGGTTACTCCAGCGCCGCTTGATGGTGTCCGGACGCTTAGTGGCTGGACTCGAGAATTGCTGTGAGAGGCTGCTTTGCGTCTCCGCCATGAGGCCGCCGTGTGCTCCTCCGTTCGGAGAGAGCGTTCAGTGTTTCCATTGACCGTGATTACTCCTCGAGGGCCTGGCATCTTGAGCTTGAGGTTTGCGTAGTGTGGCACCGCATTGAACTTTGCAAATGCGGTTCGTCCAAGCAGTGCGTGATAGCCGCCGCGGAACGGGACTATGTCGAAGATTAACTCTTCGCCGGAAGTTATCCGGGATCCGAAGACCACTTGAGTGTAAGCGAGCCTGCATAATTGGCCTCTACACCGGTATGGCGCCTTTAAAGGTCGTCTTTGTAGGTTTAATCCTTGAGGGTCTATGCCCATTTTGCGCACTGTATCCTGATAAAGCAGGTTCAGGCTGCTACCGCCGTCCATCAGGACTCTGGTGAGGTGAAATCCGTCAATAATTGGGTCAAGAACCAATGCGGCAAAACAGCCATGACGAGTGCTAGTGGGGTGGTCCCTTCGATCGAAGGTGATCGGGCAGGAAGACCATGGGTTGAACTTTGGGGCGACTGGCTCCATCGCATATACGTCCCTTAGTGCACGCTTCCGCTCCCTTTTGGGTATGTGGGTTGCGTATATCATGTTCACCGTCCGCACTTGTGTGGGAAAGCCCTTACATCCTCTATTGTTCGGGCGGCCGGGCTCTTCCTCTTCATCACTATGCAGCCCCTTGTCGTTGAGTTCGCACTTAACTTGCCTGCTTGCTTGAACACCCAACAATCCCTGTTGGTGTGATTGGCTGGTTTTTCGGGGTGCCATGTATCCGCACAAGCGATCGAGTATTCGGTCCAAGTTGGACGGGCCTGGGTATTTCTTTTGAATGGCTTCTTCCATCGACCGGGTTTAGAGCCTCTGAATCCGGCATTGACGGCCGTATCTTCGCATTATCACCGTTACGCGGTGCTTGTTCTTGTTGCGACGCGACCTGCCATTGCTATCCTTGGTATCCGAACTATCAGGGTGTTTGGCCAAGTTGTTGCTTCGAGCTAGCCAGCTGTCCTCTCCCGCACAAAAGCGGGTCATGAGTGTTGTGAGGGCTGCCAAGGATTTCGGCTTTTCCTGTCCTAGGTGCCGGGCAAGCCATTCGTCGCGAATGTTATGTTTGAAGGCTGCAAGGGCCTCTCGCATCCGGACGATCAACGATTTGATTTTTCTTTGTTAGGAACCGTGTCCAGAATTGTGCGGCCGATTCTTCTGGCTGCTGAATTATATGGCTAAGGTCATTGGTGTCTGGTGGTCGCACATATGTGCCCTGGAAGTTATCAAGGAATGCGGCTTCCAGGTCCTCCCAACAACCAATTGATTCTGCTGGCAAGCTGTTGAGCCAATGCCGAGCTGGTCCTTTAAGATTGAGTGGGAGGTATTTGATGGCATGTAGATCATCACCGCGGGCCATGTGGATATGGAGGAGGTAGTCCTCGATCCAGACCGCAGGATCTGTGGTACCATCGTATGATTCGATGTTTACGGGTTTGAAGACCTTAGGGATTTGATGATCCATTACTTCAGCTGTGAAGCATAGTGGGTGTGCGACGCCTCTGTATTGGGCTATATCACGACGTAGCTCATATGAGCTTTGTCTACTGTGTTCGGCCCGGCCGGGTTTGCTGTATCCGGCGCGACGGTAATCATCCCGAGTCGTTGGGCGCCCACGCGATCCGTAGATCGATCTTGTATGTTTTGCCTTATCCTCCAATATATCTCGCAAGTCTGGCGCATTTTCCCGTGCCTTGGTACTTTTTGAGCAGCGTCGGGGTGTGGCTTGAGCGGAGGGCCGAGAGGCTTCTTCGTCATGCCACGGGGTGGCCGGTCTGCCATGTCGTGCGCTGGTGACTTGGGTGCTTCCTCCTCTGATCGAGGCAACAACCTGCGTTTGGGGTAGGGCGTTCGAGTTCATACTCTTCGGCTGCAAGGACTTCAGTCCATCTGTCAGCTAGCAGGTCTTGGTCAGCTCTAAGTTGTTGCTGCTTTTTCTTGAGGCTGCTTGCCGTGACTATAAGCCTGCATTTGAAGCGCTCCTGTTCGTCGGGATCCTCAAGCACGACGAATTCGTCGTTGTTGAGGCTTGCCTCATCTTCGGAGGGAGGCGCATAATTATCATCCTCTACCTCTCTTTCTGCCGCACTGTCGTGCGGACTTGCTTCTCCCTCCTCCTGCGCTGAGTCCTGCTGGAGGGGGTTGTCTTCGGCACTGTCCGGGATGTTATTATCTCCCGTGCCGGAATCACCGTTTTACTGTGGCGGGATTTAGAGCGGCGCCGCTGACGTCGGTGCTTCGGTTGCTTCTTGGAGGGGTCATCCTCCGTTGTTCCATCGCCGTTACCATCTTTTGGGATGTCCACCATGTATATGTCGTATGACGAGGTGGCCTTCCAGTGCCCTGTAGGCGCTGGGTCTTGGTCGTCTCCGACATCGTCGTCCATACCGTCGATGTCTTCGGAGTCGAAGTCGAGCATGTCGGTTAAATCATCGACAGTGGCTACAAAGTGGGTGGTGGGTGGGCGTTGAATTTCTTCGTCGTCCGCATCCCAACCTTCCTGTCCATAGTCCGGCCAGGGCTCTCCAGATAAAGAGAGAGACTTTAGTGAGCTCGGGATATTGCCAAAAGGCGAGTGCTGAAAGATGTCCGCGGCAGTGAACTCCATGACCGGCGCCCAATCGGATTCGATTGGCAGGGGCGTGGAGGGTTTGGAGTCCGGAGAAGAGTTCGGTGCCTTGGAGTCACGAGCTTCGCAAAGGACAGGGATGGAGTTCGGGTCAATCGCCGTAGAGATCGTAGCCCCCGAGGCGGTGTCCAACCACTCGTCCTCGATCGGGGAATCCGGCTCCGGACTAAGGGTCAGAGCGGATGCTGGTGCGGCCTCCAGGGCATTGTCCGGCGGCAGAGCTAGATCATACCCATCGAGACAGTGCGGCATGCTCGGCTGTGGCTCGAATCTGTCAAAGATCAAGTCTCTGCGGACATCGTCCGTATAGTTCAAACTTCTAAATCTGACCTGATGGCCAGGGGCGTAGCTTTCGATCTGCTCCAGACGGCCAAGCGAATTGGCCCACAGTGCAAAGCCTCCGAATACGAAGATCTGTCCGGGGAGAAAAGTCTCACCCTGGAACCGTCGTTGTTGATGATCGAAGGAGCCATCGGGCCTATCGGTGACGACACAGAGGAACTCTCAATGAAAGCACCAATGTCGGTGTCAAAACCGGCGGATCTCGGGTAGGGGGTCCCGAACTGTGCGTCTAGGCGGATGGTAACAGGAGACAAGGGACACGATGTTTTTACCCAGGTTCGGGCCCTCTCGATGGAGGTAATACCCTACTCCGCTTGATTAATATTGATGATATGGGTAGTACAAGAGTAGATCTACCACGAGATCGAGGAGGCTAAACCCTAGAAGCTAGCCTATGGTATGATTGTTGTTCGTCCTATGGACTAAAACCCTCCAGTTTATATAGACACCGGATAGGTTAGGGTTACACAGTAGTCGGTTACAATGGTAGGAGATCTACATATCCGTATCGCCAAGCTTGCCTTCCACGCCAAGGAAAGTCCCATCCGGACACGGGACGAAGTCTTCAATCTTGTATCTTCATAGTCTTGGAGTCCGGCCGTGATGATAGTTCGGCTATCCGGACACCCCCTAGTCCAGGACTCCCTCAATAACCAACAAGAAAGGCCCGCTCGGGGCCGCGACAAGAAGTTGGAAGATGACAATCATGACGAGGACGACGAGTCCGGCGAGCATGAGTTTCAGAAGGCTACAAAGGCCATGTGCGTCGATGGTGGTGCCTCGCTGCATACTTCTGACCGCCAGCTCAAGCAGTGGGCGCGTGAGCACAACAGCGGAGCCGTCTTTCGACGCCCAGAAGCCGCTGAAGTGGTTCAGCACGCCTATCATCTTTGACCCCGAGGACCACCCTGACCGCACAACTGTAGTCGGGTGTTTGCCGTTGTTGGTTTCACCAACAATACGCAACCTCAAGGTGACCAAGATGCTGGTTGAAGGCGGGGCCGGTCTGAACTTGATCTCACCCGTTGTGATCAAAACACTGCAAATTCCTGATGGAGACCTCGAGAAGACTGGTACGTTTCAAGGGGTCAACCCGGGAAGGAGCCAGCCGAAGGGTAAGGTCACGTTGCCTATGACGTTTGGAGGCGAGTTGAACTAAAGGATAGAAAGGATTGTCTTTGATGTAGCCGAGATCCCCTTGCCCTACAATGGGATCTTTGGCCGTCCGGCACTAGCCAAGTTCATGGCGGCATCACATTACGCCTACAACACACTGAAGATGCCTGGGCCGATGACCATCATCACCATCCCCTGCGACAAGAAGGATGCGCTGATCTGCGCCGACCTACTCTACCAGGAAGCAGTTGCAGCGACTGCCGCCAAGGCACTTGCTCCTGCCGCTGAAGCCCCGGGAGGGAAGAAGAAGACCGGCAAGACCTCTCGCACCCACTCCGGCAAGCGCACCTCTTCGGAGTGTTGTGCTACCATCGAGGACGTGCCGGAGAGCTCCACCGGCAAGAGTAAGAAATCCAGAGCTGCGCCGCCAGAGACCAAGAAGGTGTCTATCAAGGAGGATGGCACAGGAGGGGCTTTCACCATAAGCTCCACCCTCGACAGCAAATAGGAAGGCACGCTCGTCACCTTCCTGCGGGCGAATGTCGATGTGTTTGCGTGGCAAGCATCTGACATGCCCGGCATTCCCAGGGAGGTGATTGAGCACCACCTTGCTATCTGTCCTCATGCGCGGCCCATCAAGCAGAAGGTCAGGAAGCAAACTTTGGAAAGGAAATAGTTCATCACAGAGGAGATCAGGAAGTTGGAAGCGGCAGGCTTGCTGAGAGGAGTACTCCATCCGACGTGGTTGGCCAATCTGGTGGTGGTGCGCAAGGCAAATGGGAAGTGGAGGCTGTGTATTGACTACACAGATATCAATAAGGCTTGTCCCAAGGACCCTTTCCCGTTGCCGCGCATCGACCAGATTGTTTACTCCACGGTCGGGTGTGATCTGTTATCATTCCTTGACGCCTACTCAGGATACCACCAGATCTTCATGACAGGAGAAGACGAAGAAAAGACAGCATTCATCACCCCATGTGGTACATATTGCTTTTTACGGATGCCTTTCGGGTTGAAGAGTGCTGGCTCAACGTTTGCAAGAGCAGTCCAAATTGGTTTTGAGCCCCAGCTACATAGAAATATGGAAGCATATATGGATGACATAGTGGTCCAAACCAAGGACAGGGCAACACTTGTACAAGACTTAGAAGAGACGTTTGCAAACCTGCGCAAGATCAACCTCTAGTTGAACCCTGAGAAGTGTGTCTTCGGTATTCTGTCCGGCAAACTTCTTGGGTTCTTTGTGTCAGAGCGTGGGATCGAGGCAAACCCAGAGAAGATCAAGCCTATCGAGCAAATTGAGGCGCCCAAGCGGATCAAGGATGTGCGTCGGCTCACTGGCTGCGTGGCCGCCATGAGCAGATTCATCTCCAAGTCTGTCGAGGGCGCCCTTCCCTTTTTCAAAATCTTGAAAAAGGCGGGGCCAATGGAATGGACCCCAGAGGCCGAAGTAGCGCTACAGGATTTGAAGAAATACCTCTCCTCTACGCCGATACTAGTTGCGCCTAAACCACAAGAGCCATTGCTGCTCTACCTAACGGCAACGAATCAAGTGGTCAGGGCCACACTAGTGGCACAAATGGAGCTTGATGAAGAGGCAGTGGCAACGATAGGACTGGTGGATGGCGAGCCAGGGCCCGGTGTCGGAAAGGCAAGACCCCCGGCAGAGCCTGACGACATTGATAACCCACAAGTATAGGGGATCAATTGTAGCCTCTTTCAATAAGTAAGAGTGTCGAACCAAACGAGGAGCTAAAGGTAGAACAAATATTCCCTCAAATTCTATCGACCGCCGATACAACTCTACGCAAGCTTGACGTTCGCTTTACCTAGAACAAGTATGAAACTAGAAGTACTTTGTAGGCATTTTTTGATAGGTTTGCAAGATAATAAAGAGCACGTAAATAAAGGTAGGGGCTGTTTAGATGAAGACACAACTAAATTAGTTTTAGTAGGGAGCTTTTTGTTATGAGAAAGTTATTTGTCCCTAGGCAATTGATAACTAGACATGTAATGGTTATTGCAATTTTATTTGAGGGAGAGGCATAAGCTAACATACTTTCTCTACTTGGATCATATGCACTTATGATTGGAACTCTAGCAAGCATCCAAGAATCGCTAAAGATCATTAAGGTAAAACCCAACCATAGTATTAAAGTATCAAGTCCTCTTTATCCCATACTCAAACAACCTACTTACTCGGGTCTGTGCTTCTGTCACTCACGCCACCCACCATAAGCAAATCATGAACATATTGCAAACCCTACAGCGGGAATCCCTCACGCTTGCGCGACACGGAGAGCACCATAGGACAGCACCAATAATAAAACATGCAACTCAACCCAATCTTGATCATCAAATAGCCCATAGGACAAAATGAATCTACTCAAACATCATAGGATAGCCATACATCATTGGGAAATAATATATAGCGTTGAGCACCATGTTTAACTAGAGATTACAACAGGTAAGAGAGAGGTTACACCGCTGGATAGACGGGGGGAAGAGGTGGTGATGATGGCGGTGAAGTTGTTGGTGAAGATTGCGGTGATGATGATGGCCACGGCAGCGTTCCGGCGCCACCGGAAGAGAAGGAGAGAGGGGTCCCCTTCGTCTTCTTCTTCCTTGAGCTCCTCCCTAGATGGGAGAAGGGTTTCCCCTCTGGTCCTTGGCCTCCATGGCATGGGAGGGGCGAGAGCCCCTCCGAGATTGGATCTGTCTCTCTGTCTCTCTCTGTTTCTGCGTTCTCGGATTCTGCCCTGGCACCGTTTCTTTTATATCTGGAGATCTGTAACTCCGATTGGATTGAAACCTTCGCCCAGATCTTGTTCCAAAAATTAGCTTTCTTGCGGCCAAAATAGAGCATCAACCGCCTTACGGGTGGCCCACGAGGGTCAGGGGCGCGCCTGCCTCGTGCCCACCTCGGACACTGTTTCGTGTTGATCTTTCTCCCAGATTTTCCAAATATTCCAAAAATAAGCTCCATCCGTTTTTATCCCGTTTGGACTCCGTTTGATATGGATATTCTTCGAAACATAAAACATGCAACAAACAGGAACTGGCACTGGGCACTGGATCAATATGTTAGTCCCAAAAATAGTATAAAAAGTTGCCAAAAAGTATATGAAAGTTGTATAATATAGGCATGGAACAATCAAAAATTATAGATACGACGGAGACGTATCAGCATCCCCAAGCTTAATTCCTGCTCGTCCTCGAGTAGGTAAATGATAAAAAACATAATTTTTGATGTGGAATGCTACCTAGCATAATCTTGATCATATGTCTAATCATGGCATGAATATTAAGACACGAGTGATTCAAAGCAATAGTCTATCATTTGACATAAAAACAATAATACTTCAAGCATACCAACAAAGCAATTATGTCTTATCGAAATAACATAGCCAAAGAAAGCTCATCCCTACAAAATCATATAGTCTGGCTATGCTCCATCTTCACCACACAAAGCATTCGAATCATGCACAACCCCGATGACAAGACGGGCAATTGGTTCATACTTTTTAACGCGCTTCAGCATTTTCAACCCTCACGCAATACATGAGCGCAAGCCATGGACATAGCACTATAGGTGGAATAGAATATGATGATGGGGGTTATGTGGAGAAGACAAAAAAGAGAAAGTCTCACATCGACGCGGCTAATCAACGGGCTATGGAGATGCCCATCAATTGATGTCAATGTGAGGAGTAGGGATTGCCATGCAACGGATGCACTAGAGCTATAAGTGTATGAAAGCTCAAACTGAAACTAAGTGGGTGTGCATCCAACTTGCTTTCTCATGAAGACCTCGGGCATTTGAGGAAGCCCATCATCGGAATATACAAGCCAAGTTCTATAATGAAAATTCCCACTAGTATATGAAAGTGATAACTCAAGAGACTCTCTATATGAAGAACATGGTGCTACTCTGAAGCACAAGTGTGGTAAAAGGATAGTAACATTGCCCCTTCTCTCTTTTTCTCTCATTTTTTAATTTTCTCTTTTTTTGGTGGGCTTCTTTGGCCTATTTTTTTGGGTTTCTTTGGCCTCTTTTATTTTAATAACCTCACATGGGACAATGTTCTAATAATGATGATCATCACATTTTTATTTACTTACAAGTCAATATTACAACTCGATATCTGGAACAAAGATATGACTCTATATGAATGCCTCCGGCGGTGTACCGGGATGTGCAATGATCTAGCGCAACAATGACATCAAAAAACGAACAAGCCATGAAAACATCATGCTAGCTATCTTACGATCATGCGAAACAATATGACAATAAATGCTCAAGTCATGTATATGATGATGATGGAAGTTGCATGGTAATATATCTCGGAATGGCTATGGAAATGCCATAATAGGTAGGTATGGTGGCTGTTTTGAGGAAGATATAATGAGGCTTATGTGTGATAGAGCGTGTATCGTATCACGGGGTTTGGATGCACCGCTAAGTTTGCACCAACTCTCGAGGTGAGAAAGGGCAATGCACAAGATCAAGAGGCTAGCGATGATGGAAGGATGAGAGTGCGTATAATCCATGGACTCACATTAGTCATAAAGAACTCATATACTTATTGCAAAAGTTTATTAGCCCTGAAGCAAAGTACTACTACGCATGCCCCTAGGGGGTTAGATTGGTAGTAAAAGACCATCGCTCGTCCCCAACGGCCACTCATAAGGAAAGCAATGAAAGAACACCTCATGCTCCGACTTTGTTACATAACGGTTCACCATAAGTGCATGCTACGGGACTTGCAGACCTCAACACAAGTATTCCTCAATTTCACAATTACTCAACTAGCACGACATTAATATCACCACCTTTATGTCGCAAAACTATTGCAAGGAATCAAACATATCATATTCAGTGATCTACAAGTTTTATGTAGGATTTTATGACTAAGCAGGTGAATGACCAATTCCTGTCATCTCTCTAAATAGATATAAGTGAAGCAAGAGAGTTTAATTCTTTCTACAAAAGATATTCCCACGCTCTAACAAATATAAGTGAAGCAAAAGAGCATTCTACAAATGGCGATTTTTCTAAGTGGAGAGAAACAGGCAATCCCGACTTCAAATGATACAAGTGAAGCACATGAAGCATTCTATAAAGCCATGCTCAAAAGATATAAGTGAAGTGCATAGAGCATTCTATAAATAAACCAAGGACTATCTCATACCAGCATGGTGCAAAAAAGAAAAGTGAAAACTAAATGCAAAAGACGCTCCAAGATTGCACATATCGCATGAACGAAACGAATCCGAAAACATACCGATACTTGTTGAAGAAAGAGGGGATTCCTTACGGGGAATCCCCAAGATTAGACGCTTGAGTCTCCTTGAATATTTACTTGGGGTTCCTTGGGCATCCTCAAGCTTGATCTCTTGCCTCTCCTTCTTCTCCTCACCTCGAGACCTTCTCGATAATCGAACACTTCATCCACACAAAACTTCAACATAAAACTCGGTAAGATCTGTTAGTATAATAAAGCAAATCCCTACACTAAGTACTGTTGCAAACCAATTAATATTTTTTTTGCATTGTGTCTACTGTAGCTTTTTCATGGCTTAATCCTGTGATATAAACTGACAGTTTCATCAAAACAAGCAAACTATGCATCAAAAACAGAATCTGTCTAAAACAGAACAGTCTGTAATAATATGAACATTCACCATACCTCTGTTACTTGAAAAATTCTGAAAAAATTATAAAAAATAAAAAATTTGCGCAGAAAGACAGTGCAAAAAGAATCAGAACCGTTTGATTTTCCAGTAAAAAACTAAAAATCTGGCACTACAGACAAAGTTTCTGTCCTGCACCGCACAAACTAACAAGCTCGTAAACATCCTAAAGCCAAACCTTGCACATTATTTTTACTTATAAACTTTATAAAAGCACACAACAGAAATAAATGACTCTCTAAAACTTCCGGGTTGTCTCCCTGGCAACGCTTTCTTTAAAACCATTAAGCTAGGCATATAGTGCTCAAGTAGTGAATCCACCCGGATCCCAAGGTATATCAAAGCCAATTTTAATTAGCAATGATTTGTAATTTAGTAGTGAGCACAAAGCAACATATATCATGTAATGACGAAGTATAACTCTCTTCCTATGCATCGGCATGTCATAAAAGAACAATTCATGAACACAAAGTAAAGGCCAATGCATAGTATAAACAGTTTCTTGCAATTTTATCATGTTGGAAACATAGAGAGGTGGAGATATAGTTCCTATCTCATAATAATTGCAAGTAGGAGAAGAAAGCACATGCATATTATATCTATCAAAATCATCATGTGCAACGGTAAAAGGCAACCCATCAATGTAATCCTTAATAAGAGCAAACTTCTCCGATTTAGTGTAGTCGGGAGAATTATAAAAGATAATAGGACTATCATGCATGGGTGCAATAGCAAAAATTTCATGTTTAACATAAGGAACTATAGCAAGTTCATCTCCATAAGCATAATTCATATTGGCATCTTGGCCACAAGCATAGCAAGCATCATCAAAAAGGGATATTTCAAAAGAATCAAAGGGATCATAACAGTCATCATAGCAATCATCCTTCGGTAAGCACGAAGGGAAATTAAACAATGTATGATTTGGAGGGTTACTCTCATTAGAAGGTGGGTGAGGGAGTCCTGGATTAGGGGGTATCCGGACAGCCACACTGTGCACAACTTCTGGACTATTGAAGCATGGAGATACAAGACTCAAGACTTAGGCCCGTGTCCGAATGGGACTTTCCTTGGCGTGGAAGGCAAGCTTGGCGATCCGGATATTATATTTCCTTCCTTGTAACCGACTCCATGTAAACCCTAGCCCTCTCCGGTGTCTATATAAACCGGAGAGGTTGGTCCTTAGAAGGCCGAACAATTACAATCATACCATCATAGGCTAGCTCTTAGGGTTTAGCCTCTACGATCTCGTGGTAGATCTACTCTTGTACTACCCATATCATCAATATTAATCAACCAGGAAGTAGGATTTTACCTCCATCGAGAGGGCCCAAACCTGTGTAAACATCTGTGTCCCTTGCTTCCTGTTACCATCAGCCTTGACGCACAGATCGGGACCCCCTACCCGAGATCCGCCGGTTTTGACACCAACATTGGTGCTTTCATTGAGAGTTCCTTTGTGTCGTTGTTGCTGGGCTCGATGGCTCCTTCAACCATCACCAATAACACGATACCGGACAGTCACGACGAGCTTGGCTTAGACCTGCTGTCGGACAAAGCTCGGAGTGTCACCCCCGCATTAGCCTCGGACCTAAATCCGGAGCAATCTGCGCTGCCTAAGGACGGAGGGCTGGACCCCGTCCCGCAAGTCGCACACTCATCGGCGTTGGAGCCAAACACGGGCCTTACCTTTGGGGTGGCCTATGACTCCGGACCCCCAGATTCGTATCCGGATGTTGAGGCCGGTCCGCGCACTCCCGAGCCGGTCGAGCCAGGCTGGGCTACGGTAATGGAGTTCACCGCCATGGACATTTTTCGGAACTCGGCCTTTGGCGACATGCTGAACTCGTTGAAAACTCTCTCTTTGACAGAAATTTCTGGGCCAAACTATGTCCGGTTCGAGTGGGAAGCATGCGATGAAGAAATTCGTTGCCCACCCACCACCCACTTCATTGCCACGGTCGATGATTTAACCGACGTGCCTGACTTCGACTCCAAAGACATCGACGGTATGGACGACGATGCAGGAGAAGATGCGGAATCTATGGGGCGCCGGACTTCCCCCTCATCACACGACGTATACATGGTGGACACGCCCAAAGAGGACAAAGGCGACAATCCCGACGATAAAACCCCCGGACAAGAGCCAAAGCAACGGCGCGGACGCCGTTCTAAGTCCAGCAACAGTAAAAATAGTGAAAGGAGTGCTAGAGGGATCGATACTACAATCAACTCCGAAGTCAATAACGACCACAGGAACCCAGCGATGGAGCAGGACGAACCAGGTCACCCTGAACACAGTTTGGAGCAGACGCCCGAGGACAATGATCCCGACGGACGAGGTCATCAAAACGAACCAGCACAGGAAAATAGTCCGGATAATGATGCAATCCCGAAAAAACACGCGGAACGAGATAACCTCCACAGAAAGCTTATGGCCACCGTAAGAAGTCTAAAGAAGCAGAAGCAACGGCTCAAGGCCGCACCGGAAACGCTCAACCATAGATGGAATAAAGTGCTAGACGCTGAAGAAAGATACGGCGATGACCGCCATACAAAGAGCTATCCAAAATGCAAGCTACTGCCAGAATTCGACGACAAAGCTGTACCACTTCATAACCGCTACAAAGCGGCTACCGATCCACATGAACACCTGAATAAGAAAGCTGGCACGGCCAGGTCCATCTATGGATCCAAAGGACGCACCCCGGTGAAGGACTATGGTTGCCAAAACGATTTACGCCAATCGAATATCAGTCCGGAATAAAGATCGGAAACAACAACAGCCGACGACATGCCACAACACGTCCTAATACAGAGGGGCTGCTCACCCCCTGTGCTTTACCGATGAAGTACTGGACCACGAATTCCCACAGGGCTTTAAACCTGTGAACATAGAGGCATACGACGGAACGACAGACCCAGCGGTCTGGATCGAGGACTTTATCTTGCATATACCTATGGCTCGTGGGGATGACCTTCACGCCATCAAATACCTCCCCCTCAAGCTGAAGGGACCAGCTCGGCACTGGTTAAAAGTCCTCCCCGAAAATTTAATTGGGAGCTGGGAGGAACTCGAGGACGCTTTCAGGGCCAACTTTCAAGGGACCTATGTCCGGCCTCAGGATGCTGATGACTTAAGTCACATAGTCCAACAGCCCGGAGAATCCGCCCGCAAGTTTTGGAACAGATTCCTCACTAAGAAGAATCAAATTGTTGACTGTCCGGATGCGAAGCCTTAGCGGCATTCAAACACAAAGATCCGTGGACGAGTGGCTCGCCGGACACCTCTGCCAAGAAAAGCCAAGGACAATGGCAGCCCTAACAAACCTTATGACCCGCTTTTGCTGGAGAAGATAGCTGGCTAGCCCGTAAAGGCACCAGCGACCCCAAAGACATCGAAATAAGGGATGGCAACGGGAAACCACGCGTCATAAACACAAACGCCAAAACAAGGAAGAGAGCCGGATAACACGATGGTTAATGCCGGATTCAGGGGCTCTCGACCTAATCAGGCAAACAAGCCATCTAAAGGCAGCAAAGAGGGACCGTTCGGTCTGAATAGAGTCCTAGACAGACTATGCCAAATTCATGGCACCCCTGACAAACCTGCAAACTAGACGCACAGAGAATGCCGGGTCTTCAAGCAGGCCGTCAAATTAAATGCCGAACACAAGGAAAGGGAAACATCAAGCGAAGACGAGGATGAACCTCACCAGCCGAACACTGAAGGACAGAAAAAATTCCCGCCAGAGGTTAAAACAGTGAACCTTTTCCACGCGACTCACACATCCATGAGGAGGCACGAACGCGCGCATAGAGACGCGCTCGATATAGAGCCCATCGTACTCACGCCTAACCACTGGATGCCTTATCCGATCACCTTCGATAACTTGGATGACCGAACTAGTATTCGACATGGAGGATCACAGGCCTTGGTGCTCGACTCGACAATCGACGGATATCGTCTCACCCGCGTCCTTATGGACGGCGGTAGCAGTCTCAATTTAATATATGAGGACACTGTCCGCAGGATGGGGATAGACCCATCCAGAATTAACCAAAGCAACACCACCTTTGAAGGGGTGATACCAGGCGTTGAAGCCCATAGCAGAGGCTCCGTCACACTGGAGGTAACATTCGGCTCTCTAGTCAACTACAGAAGCGAAGCACTACTCTTCATCATCGCACCCTTCCAAAGCGACTATCACCCAGTGCTCGGAAGAACGGCCTTCGCCCGCTTCAACGCATTGCCGCACTATGGCTACCTTACACTTAATATGCCCGATCCACGTGGCGTCATCACCGTTAGCGGACTAACAGAGTGTTCGTCACGTGCAGAGGAACACGCGACGGCCCTCGCAGCCGGACTATAAGCGGCCTCCAACATCAAAAAACATGACTGGTCATTAAAGACCATAGACTCGGCTAGACGAGTCCGGTCGCCCGGATAAAATTGAACCAGGGCATCGTATATGTAATCCCATAGTGGACACCAGGGGCTATAAATACTTAACACAGTCCCAAAGTGGGCTCAACCTTATGGGCAGGCCAACATCTTACACTTATATTATCCACCACATACTTACGTTGTACTCTTCTATGAGTTTTACTTTTTCCACAGACAACGTTCGCGCGATACCCTTCCAGGATACGGCACAACGGAGACAAAGGCACAGACGTGCAGCAGGGCCCCGTTCAACAGGTTTCTTTTTAGATTAAGCCCCTGTGTAAACCTTTTTTATTGCCTCTTGTTGTTTAACCATCCCATGGGTTCCATACCCACAGAGGATACTGCCATTTTTGGCATCTCGCCACGACAGATTAATGCACGTACCTGGAAAAACAGGGTTTATAACGAATGGGCATTCTTGAGCCCATCGATTATTATAAAGTCCGAATACCCTCGGGAGTGTTCGGCGTCATGAGTTTGGCCTTATATGCAGCAGCTCCGAATCATGTCTTTGGTTTGCCCGGCTCCTGGGTTTGCTGCCTTACGTTCCGTCAAATGTTTGGTTTGCCCGGCTAAGGTGGCCAAAGGAGAACTACTGTGATTGTGCCCTGGTTATTCCGGACGAGCACCTCAGTAGAGAAAGCCGAAAACTGACTGTCATGATACCACGAGAGACTGTTCAACCACTCGAAGACTTATCGTTATCTTTAGGATCCCTCCGCATTAACGAAGGAACGTTTCCCGGTCATGTACACACGCGCCCGTATTTGGATGTACGCGAAGGTACCAGGGGCTACATAGTAGCCCCAACATTAGACTCCCATGGCTAAGCGAAAGTATTACAGCTATATAGTCCGGTTGCCTAGTTCGACGTGCGATCACCTCCTTCATGGACCAAGACGTTGGATCAATTGTGATTAAGCATATTTTTTTCGAACACCCCCGCATTGCCTGCGTGGGGGATGAAGCCAACGACTGCTATCTTTCGGATTAAACATTTATATATATGTATATATATATATATGTATATATATATATATCTGTGTGTGTGTGTGTGTGTGTGTGTGTGTGTGTGTGTAGACGGCCACACAGGGGACACAATAATACTTTCGGGTAAAAAGTATAAATATAGCCTTATAACCAAACTAACATTGTTTTTTACAATGATTCGATTCATCACTCGAATAAGACATTCTTCGAGCACTGCGCCTCTATTAGGCGGTCACCTTCTGTGACCTGCGCCAAGTAGTGCTTGGCCGGATACTGGCCCCCCGCCATATCTTGGGTCTCTATTATATTGGCCTCCATATCCGTCCAATTGGCTTTAACGCGGCCAAGAGCCATCCGTGCACCCTCTATGCACGTCGACCTCCTCATAGCATCGATCCGAGTCACGGCCCCAAGGAACCGCTGCACCAAGCCAAAGTAAATGTCCGGCTTAGGCCCTTTCGGCCAAAGATGGTCTATCACAGACCGCATTGCAAGGCCGGACAACCTATGAAGCTCCGCTACAGCAGCCATCTTGTCATTTAACGGCAGCGGGCGAGTGGGAGCATTGAATTGTGACCAAATAAGCTTCTCCACCTCCTTATCACCCTGACCCTCGAAGAACTTGGCAGCGTCAGCCGTACTCTTCGCCAAATCCGCATACGCGTCCGCAGGACTCCAGCGCCCATCCAGGGGAGCGTACTTCGGATCGAAAAACTTCGTCCGCAGCAAGTAGGAACCTCCAGCCACGATTTTACCGGCCTGTTGAAGCTCCTCCCGCACACCCCTGAGCTCAGTCCATATTTCCTTGGTGGCATTGCGTGCCTTGTCCAGCTCGGCCAAGCTATCCTTATGCTCCTTTTTAAGGAGCTCATACCGTCGATGGCATTTTTTAACTCAATAGCCATTTCGCCATCTTTTCCTCGCTTCGGCGATGAGCAGCCTGTTCGGCTCCCAGTTCCTCGGTCGCCTTTAGGGCAGCCGCATTGCTATTCCAAGCTTGTTCCTTGGCTTGGACAAGTTCTGCCCTCAGGGCCTCCACGGCAGCAGCACCATCTACAGTCCGAACATATTACATTAATATCATGCCGCCTCCATATTTTCCTATACAAAGGAAGGCAGAGCGCATACCTTGTGATTCGTCCAGCCGCTCGTTCACCAGCGTGATATCGGCATCAATCGAACGAATTCGCCTGGTCAGTTCGGAAACTTCGGCAGACTGGTCGGCGACCCGACTCACAGGTACCTGCAAGTATTTACAGCGCAATCATTAATTTATGATTCCCCGTTTTCCGCCTAGGGCGTGCAACCAGAGTCTCAGGGGCTACTATCTATATGGAGCACACCTAATGCTTGCCTCACAGCCAAAAACAGTGTATTCTTCACCACATACCTCAAAGCCTCTGAGCAGACTTGTAAATGCCTCATTCAAACCGCTTGTAGCGGAGGAAACCTTCCTGAGCACCGCGCTCATTAATAAGCGGTGCTCCTCCGAAAGCGCAGCTCGCTCCAGTAGGCCCGTCAGTACGTCCGGCCGGACATCGAACTGTGCCGGACCCTTCCCATCGGCCCTCGTGGGAGCCAAATGCTCCGGGCTCAGGGGGGCTGACACATTGGCTTCCGGCCGGCAGATCCGGACTCCTCCGTGACGACACCTCAGTGTCGCCCGCTTCACGAGCCGGAGAGGTGGGTGGGGTCTCGCTCTCCATCATCTCCGGAGGAAGATCGCCTGAAGACGAACTCTGTTGTGAAGGGCTGCTAGCTGGGTTGCGAAAGACGAATCCTGTTTATTGATCTAGGAGGAACGGAGTACCTTCGAAAAAAATAACTTACAGCTCGGTGGAGGGCTGGCCCGTTGGTGGGCACGATGCGGTGAGGGTGCCCGTTGGGGCAGAGCCCCCTGGTGTTATCTTTTTCCCGGGTGTGGGCATCTCCATCTCCGAGTGTTCGGGGGCGGCCCTCTTCTTCCTCAGACGGGAGGAGGCCTTAGCCTCCCTTCCGGCTATCCTCCCTAGGGGAGGCAACAATTCCCCCGGTTCGGATGCGTAGCGTGTGAAGTTCGGTTTCTTCGTTCTTCCGCTTGTCTTCCCCTGAGTGCATTTTGCTGAGCATCCGGTCAAGCATCTTGGCCATGGTGGGACCGGGCGAGCCTTCGGGAAGTGGCGCCGGACACCTGATTCTCTCCGCCCTGCTGAGCCATTCCTGACCACGGATGATTTTCAGAACAAGCAATCATAACAAATACAAAACACGGGGTCCGACATCAAAGCTACTTACTTGGGTATCTAGGCGATTACAGCTTAGGCCCACATCCTCGGTGGTGTCCGGACAATTTACTTTCCGTCCGAAGAATAATTTGCACATCTCCTCGAGCTTCAGGCCAAGAAGTGCTTGACGGTCCGCGGACCCTCCGGATTGAACTCCCACATCCGGAGAGGCCGGCGTTGGCACGGCAACATCCACCGGATCAACATCACTTGCATTATGCTGACAAGATTAATGTCCCTTGCAAGAAGCTCCCGGATGCGATTCTGCAGTACTGGTATATCACCAGCGGGTCCCCAATTCCGCCCTACATCTGTCCAAGATGCCAACTGTGATGGAGGGCCCGAGCGAAACTCGGGGGCAGCCGCCCACTTTGTGCCTCTGGGAGCCGTGACATAGAACCATCTCCGCTGCCATACATCGGATACTTCTAGGAAAGAACCCTCTGGCCACGGGGCATCGCCGTTCCTGCTTATTACGGCACCTCCGCACTCCACATGTCGCCCCTCGATCATCTTCGGCGTCACATTGAAGGTCTTGAGCCATAAGCCGAAGTGTGGGGTGACATGGAGAAAAGCCTCGCACACGATAATAAACGACGAGATATGGAGGATAGCGTCGGGGGCCAGATCGTGAAAATCCAGCCCATAATAGAACATGAGCCCCCTCACGAAGGGATCTAGGGCGAAACCCAGACCACGGAGGAAGTGTGGGACGAAAACGACATACTCGTTGGCCTCCGGCGTAGGGATGACCTGCCCTGGAGCAGGGAGCCTGTGCTGGATATCTGCGGTCAAGTATCCGACCTCCCTAAGCTTTGCAATGTCCTTCTCTTCAATCAAGGAGCCTACCCACCGGCCTTGAGGGTCAGATCCGGACATATTGGAGGATTTCGGAGGGGTGGAGCTTAGGTTTTGGGTGTTAGAACTCGAGGTGCAAGAAGGCGCGATGAAGGTGAACAAGGAGGCGTAGGTCTCGACCCCTTTATAAAGAGGGTGAATATCAAGAGTCCCCGTCGTGACTGTTTGAGGCTTATCTATAAAACACATGGGTTATACCAACAGCCGTCGTGGGGTCACGCGTGCTCATATTGATGGAAAATCCCGTAATAAGAGGAACACGATCTCTGCCTCGACGGGACGTGCCAATAAAACCTCCTCACAACACGAGGCGTTGTGGGGCAGGAAACGTCGGTTCGCGTTGGACCAAGCCCCGATTCAAGGGCACGACGCACAAAGATTGCCAGCAAATCAGATCCATACCATACAAAGATCATCTTGCAGATCTGGACACGGTCTACGTGTTTGATGACCACTTTGGGGTATTCGGAGGAGGAACCCGCCTTGCAATGCCGAAGACAATACTGCGCGCCGGACTCATCGTCATTGAAGCCTGGTTCAGGGGCTACTGAGGGAGTCCTGGATTAGGGGGTATCCGGACAGCTGGACTGTGTACAACGTCCGGACTATTGAAGCATGGAGATACAAGACTCAAGACTTCGTACCGTGTCGGATGGGACTTTCCTTGGCGTGGAAGGCAAGCTTGGCGATCCGGATATTATATTTCCTTCCTTGTAACCGACTCCATGTAAACCATAGCCCTCTCTTGTGTCTATATAAACCGGAGAGGTTGGTCCTTAGAAGGCCGGTCACAATTACAATCATACCATCATAGGCTAGCTCTTAGGGTTTAGCCTCTACGATCTCGTGGTAGATCTACTCTTGTACTACCCATATCATCAATATTAATCAAGCACGAAGTAGGGTTTTACCTCCATCGAGAGGGCCCGAACCTGGGTAAACATCTGTGTCCCTTGCTTCCTGTTACCATCAGCCTTGACGCACAGACGGGACCCCCTACCCGAGATCCGCCGGTTTTGACACCGACAGTGGGCACGGGTAGCTAATCCTCTCTTCCTCCTTTTGTTCTTCGCTCTCCTCCTCATCTTTTTCATCCAATGAGCTCACAGTTTCATCAACTTCTTCTTCCATAGATTCCTGCAAAATATTAATCTCTTCTTGGACAGCGGAGACTTTCTCAATAAGTGCATTAATATCGGAATTGTATTCATAATTCTCATAGCAATATTTGAGGATAGCTAAATTTTCAGGTCTATAAACAGCATCATCAAAATCTTCAAACTCTTTAAACATAGATTCAATTTCATAAGCACCCATAAAAGCAACAAATTCTTCTATTTGTTCCACATCATAGTAATCATATATAACATTAGCATAAGAAGCTGAGGTTTTATTATCATTAAATTTGCATGAAAAGGGAAGGTGTGGAGCCTTCATCCTAGAGCAACAAGTATAATCATAACTCAGGCATACTTGCCGAGCATACCACTTCAATATATGAATTTGATCCCATAATAGTTTCCCTTTTTGTGTCAAGCAATAATCCCTAAAGTATTCACGTTGATCCAACATTACTCCCATTACCAAATTGAATGGGGTTTCCTATGGATTATCAAAGTACTACGTAATATCTGTCACATAACGAGCATCGAGGGTTTTAGGAGGTTCCTCATCTCCATGAGTAGCAAGTACACCTATTTTTTTGGTATTTCATGCTCCATATCCATAACTAAAGATAGAGAACAACTAAGAACAGCAAATAAAAATTACTTAGTGATAAAGCAAACAAGCACACACGAGAATATTCACCCCACACTATTGCTTGCCGGCAACGGCGCCAGAAAAAGGTCTTGATAACCCACCAGTATAGGGAATCAATTGTAGCCTCTTCCGATAAGTAAGAGTGTCGAACCCAACGAGGAGCTAAAGATAGAACAAATATTCCCTCAAGTTCTATCGACCACCGATACAACTCTACGCACGCTTGACGTTCGCTTTACCTAGAACAAGTATGAAACTAGAAGTACTTTGTAGGAGTTTTTGAATAGGTTTGTAAGATAATAAAGAGCACGTAAATAAAAGGTAGGGGCTGTGCAGATGAAGACACAACTAAATTAGTTTTAGTAGGTAGCTTTTTTTTACGAGAAAGTTATTTGTCCCTAGGCAATCGATAACTAGACCGGTAATCATTATTGCAATTTTATTTGAGGGAGAGGCATAAGCTAACATACTTTCTCTACTTGGATCATATGCACTTATGATTGGAACTCTAGCAAGCATCCGCAACTACTAAAGATCATTAAGGTAAAACCCAACCATAGCATTAAAGTATCAAGTCCTCTTTATCCCATACGCAAACAACCTACTTATTCGGGTCTGTGCTTCTGTCACTCACGCCACCCACCATAAGCAAAGCATGACCATATTGCAAATCCTACAGCGGGAGTCCCTCACGCTTGCGCGACACGGAGAGCACCATAGGACAACACCGATAATAAAACATGCAACTCAACCCAATCTTGATCATCAAATAGCCCATAGGACAAAACGAATCCACGCAAACATCATAGGATAGCCATACATCATTGGCAAATAATATATAGCGTTGAGCATCATGTTTAAGTAGAGATTACAACAGGTAAGAGAGAGGTTACACCACTTCATAGAGGGGGGGAAGAGGTGGTGATGATGGGGGTGAAGTTGTTGGTGAAGATTGCGGTGATGATGATGGCCACGGCAGCGTTCCGGCGCCACCGGAAGATAAGGGGAGAGGGGGCCCCTTCGTCTTCTTCTTCCTTGACCTCCTCCCTGGATGGGAGAAGGGTTTCCCCTCTGGTCCTTGGCCTCCATGGCGTGGGAGGGGCGAGAGCCCCTCCGAGATTGGATCTGTCTCTCTGTCTCTCTCTGTTTCTGTGTTCTCGGATTCTGCCCGGGCACCGTTTCTTTTATATCTGGAGATCCGTCACTCCGATTGGATTGAAACCTTCGCCCAGATCTTTTTCCAAAAATTAGCTTTCTTGCGGCCAAAGTAGAGCATCAACCGCCTTATGGGTGGCCCACGAGGGTCAGGGGCGCGCCTGCCTCGTGCCCACCTCGGACACCGTTTCGCGTTGATCTTTCTCCCAGATTTTCCAAATATTCCAAAAATAAGCTCCGTCCGTTTTTATCCCATTTGGACTATGTTTGATATGGATATTCTGCGAAACATAAAACATGCAACAAACAGGAACTGGCACTGGATCAATATGTTAGTCCCAAAAATAGTATAAAAAGTTGCCAAAAAGTATATGAAAGTTGTATAATATTGGCATGGAACAATAAAAAATTATAGATACGATGGAGACGTATCAGACATCACGACGGGGCCCGCGGAACCAAATGAAGTGGTACGGAAGAAGAAAATGATGCAGCACCCGGTTTACTTCGTCAGCTCCCTCTTGCAGGTGGCTAGGTCAAGATACTCCGGTGTGCAGAAATCGCTCTTCGGCCTCCTTATGGCCTCGAGGAAGCTGTGTCATTACTTCCAAGCCCACGAAATCACCGTCGTCACCCGCCTCCCGTTACAACGGATATTGCATATCCCAGACGCAACCGGGAGGATTGTGGAGTGGGCCTTGGAGCTGTCGAGCTTTGGTTTGAAGTTTGAAAGTACTTCGACGATCCAGAGTAGAGTCTTGGCGGAGTTCATTGCGGAATGGACTTCAACGCCTGATGAAGAAATCCAGGAGACCACTCTCCCCGGCATGGAAACAAGTCGCAACTAGATCATGTACTTTGACGGGGCTTTCTCGCTTCAAGGCGCCGGTGCTGGTGTGCTGCTCGTCACACCCACCGGAGAGCACCTCAAGTATGTGATCCAGATGCACTTTCCTAGGGAGATGTCCACAAACAACAGTGCTGAATACGAGGGGTTGCTTGCCGGTCTTAGGATCGCAGCAGACCTCGGGGTTAAGAAGCTCATCGTCAGGGGCGATTCACAACTTGTCGTTAGACAAGTCAACAAAGATTATCAGAGAGGGTTGATGGAGGCCTACGTAGATGAGGTGAGGAAGCTGGAAGAGCGCTTTGACGGTATACAAACAGAACACATTCCCCGAGCAGAGAACGACATCACCGATTACCTGTCGAAGCGCGCTGCCTTCAAACTACCTGTGGAACCAGGTACTTTTGTGCTTCGGTTAACTCAGCCATCCGTTAAACCATCAACAGAGTAGAACGAGAGGAGGAAATCAAGACCCGGCAAGTATTTTCCCGCCGAGCTCCCAGGAGCCGCCGGCAAGGATGCTACCATGGACACTGAGCCTGCCATGGGGCAACCGACCCCGGCAGGGCGTCAAGCCCTGTCCGTAGAGACAGCCGCTCCCATGGCGGAGGAAATGCCTTTAGACCTTGCCGTCGAGCCCCAGGCTCCGGCATGGGCACAACATACCGTCCGGTTCCTCCAGACAGGGGAACTTCCTGAGGAGCAGGAAGAAGTGGAGAAAGTAGCCCGTTGGTCTGCCATGTATCAGTTCGTCGACGATATCCTGTACAGAAAAAGACAGAATGGTGTAAAGTTGAAGTGCATTCCCCGGGACGAAGGACTGGAGCTGTTGGCAGAGATACATGGAGGCATATGTGGCTCCCACATAGGGTCGAGGGCCCTTGCCGGCAAGGCATACCGGCAAGGTTTCTTCTGGCCCACTGCCCTCCAGGATGCAACGGCACTAGTAACCAGGTGTGAAGCGTGCCAGTTCCATTCGAAGAAGCTTCATCACCCAACTCAAGCCCTTCAAACTATTCCTCTCTCCTGGCCATTTTCGGTCTGGGGGCTCGACATACTGGGCCCTTTCCCCCGCGCTGTCGGGGCCTTTGAGTACTTGTACGTTGCAATCGACAAGTTCACAAAGTGGCCGGAGGTGGAGGCAGTGGGGAAGGTGACCGCACAGTCAGCCGCGAAGTTCTTCAAGGGGCTAGTCTGCCGTTTTGGTGTGCCAAACAAAGTCATCACCGACAATGATATGCAGTTCACAAGCCACATCTTGATGCAATACATCCAGGACCTCGGCGGCAAGGTCTATTTCGCTTCTGTGGCACACCCACGGAGCAATGGCCAGGCGGAGAGGGCAAATGTTGAAGTACTGCAAGGCCTGAGAACAAAGACTTTTGACAAACTGCACAAGAGCGGAAGGCGCTGGATTGATGAGTTGCCGGCGGTTCTTTGGTCAATCAGAACGACACCAAATCGAGCCACCGGCCAGACACCCTTTGCCCTGGTATACGGGGCAGAAGCAGTTCTCCCCACGGAACTCACATACGGGTCACCTCGAGTGCTCGCTTATGACGAGTTTGAGCAAGAGCAATTGCGGCAAGATAACGCAACGCTCCTCGAGGAAGTCGTCTTCGGGCGGCTGTGAGAGCAGCGCGCTACCAGCAAGCCTTGCGCCGCTACCATAACCGCAAGGTTCATGCCCGAAGCTTTGAGGATGGCGACCTTGTTCTTCAGCGCGTTCAGTCGGCCAAGAATGGCAACAAGTTGATGCCGAAGTGGGAATGCCCTTATCGGGTAATACGAGTCACCATGCCTGGCGCAGTCCGCCTCGAGACCGAAGATGCTATTCAAGTGACAACTCCTGGAACATCGAACATCTTCGTAAGTTTTACCCATAAGGCGCGGTTGCCGGGCCCCCCGGCAAACCACCTTTTGTACAAGCCTTGCCGGCGAGGCATCTAACCCTCTGTATAAAGCTAGGCGCAGACCCTGAGCATAAATAGATGAAGCGCTGGCGCCCTAAGTTTTAGCATGCATGCTAGGTTAAGTCTTTCTCTCGGTTAGGGTTGATAGTGCTTAGCGGCGACTAACCCCTAGCATAGAGGTCGAGTGTGCATCTCTCTATTTCTGCTGAGCTATTTGAAAGAAAGAGAACAAGCCGGTGCTCTGGCCCCAGCAAGCCGGGGTTGCCGGGGGGCTGCAGATTCAGATAAGCCTTTTATCCTCTATTGTGCATTTCCGCATGAAGTTGGGACATATGAGACCTCGTTTTGCTCCTAGACCACCGTGCTCCCCCTTTTTCCTGTACCCAAGTCCCTGGGTCGGAACCGGGTCGTAGTCGCAGTGGCAAGGAAATAAACGAAGAGCCTAACTCTACTTCGCCCCTCCTCCTCCAAGAGCATGAGGATGGTCGACTGAAGGGGACGGCAAGGCCTGTTGTCGGGCGACAATGTTTATCTTAAAAATAACAAGGATTCATTCCTTGGCATGGGCCTCGCTCACGCACAAAGAACCCGACAAGCACCCTTTTTCATTAAAAACATCCCATACAGATACGGTTCATACGGAATAAAAAACATGAGCAAGGGGATTACAAGTCTTAAAATTAACAAGTGCCCGCAGACTTACAAACTAAAAAGTGATAAGATGCCCGTAATCCTTTTCTTGTCCCTCTCGTAAAAAGGTGGAACAAGATAGTAGGGGCGCAAAAAGAGCGCTTAGGCGAGGAACGAGGAGCAGAAGGCGCCAAGGGAACATCCCGGTGCCAGGAGGGTAGCTGGAAGATGAGGCAGCGGGCCGACAATACGCGACGAAGACGTTGGTGCCCGCGTACTTGGACTTGACGGCCGCCACCCGCCTTCTTCGCCTTCTCCGACCCTCCCGCGCCAGCCGCCCAAGGAGGCGACGGGGAACGCGCCGATGGAGAGCTTGACGAGGAAAGTCCTCGGCAGGGCACATGGCCGAGGGAGGGACGACGCGGTCAGTCAGAGTCGAGATCAGCGTCCCGCCGCTCGACGCCTCGTTGTCACTGTCGCTGTCCTCCTCGTCACTCCCGCTTGAGGAGGAATTTTCATCGTCGGAGGAGCTCTCCACGCAGCACTTTAGGCGACTTCCAAGATCTCCAAAGAACATGACGAAGAGCAGGTCTATCACCATTAACTTAAAGTAGAGAACGAGCCCCTCCGTCAGGCTGTGGACACAAGCGAACGTCTTCCATCCGCGACGGAGGTTCATGACGTCAGGAGCGGGGAAGTCGACGTCGACCCGCGTGTCGCCGTTCCCGCAGCCCCTCATGTGTAGCCTAAGGGTCTGGGGCGGATCGAGCTCCATCTCCCGAGCAAAAGGGGTAGGGAGACGAAGACGACGGCGCGGTGGCCGACGCAGCCTAATGAAGAACTGACGAGGCTGGTCCCCAACGTGGCCCTCCATTGGGAGAGGCATCGCCGGCGGAGGCAAGGCCGATGCGCCGCCCCCTCCCCCTCTTCCCCGAGCGCCATGGCGGCCTCGGCCTCGCCCCCTCCCCCTTCCGCTCGTGGCCGGCTCTGCCGTTGCGAGCTCTTGGGGAGGAGGGACGCGTTGTCGAGCAGAGACCCTTGCCGCCACTGTCGAAGGGCCGGCGCCTCATCTTGCCATGACAGATGGAAGAAAGAAGCCGAAGTGAATGGAGGGATGATGAAAGGATGTGGGATGACATCCCCTCCCCCTTCTTATAAAGGGGCGGGGTCGGGGCCGCCCCGCTTGACCAATCCGTCCATCACTACAAAAAAATACACTTCCGTGATAATACGTGTTTGTCACAGTAGGTCGCATTTTCTGTCATGCATGTACATCCATGACGATTTTATGACAGAATCAAGATACTCATACCTGTGCTGCCGTAGAAGTGTTCAATGGCATTACCAAAATTATCATCACGGAAGTGTCCACTTCCATGACGATAAATCGCGTCACGTAAGTGCTTTTCGTCAAGGGTGACCGACACATGGCATCCACCGTAATGGAACGCCGTTAAGCTATCGGGTCGGGTTTTGGATCCGATAACCCGTTAACAGCCCCGACCAATGGGAAATTTCCACGTGTAAAATTCTTATTGGTCGGATGAAACACGTGTCACCGTCGCTGGGTCGATAGGGCGCCTATGATATGTCGACACGTGCCACGCCCACCACCGGCCCATTTAGCTTATAAAGCCGCCCGCTTGACTTGGTCAAAAGTTAACGGCTGGCCCATGAAAAGCCCGTTAACGGTCTCTTCACAAATAGCCCATTTTACGGCCGTTAACTCACGGCCCGTTAGGCACTAAAGGAAATCGCCCAACAACGTCATGTGGGCCGTCGAATATAACACCAGCCATTTCACTTTCGCCCATGTATGGCCCACGACGCCTTTTTGGCCCATATGAGGCCTTTCAGATCTTCGGTCCTTTACAGCCCACGGTGACTCTATCCCATAATGAACAGTAAATTTCTTTGTACCCGTTAACGGCCCGTGATTTACATGGGCCGCTTTCCAGCAGTTAGCTTTCGCCTATTGCCGCCCATACGTTCTTGGGCTCCTTTCGCCCTCGACATTCCGCCCACATCGCCTGTTCCACTAATGGGCCAAATTCGCCCCTCGCAAGAGTCGGCCCACATCGGCATGTTCCACAAATGGGCCAAATTCGCCCATGGCAAGAGTCGACCCGCCATCGGCTGTTACCCTAATGGGCCAAATTCGCCCATGGCAAGAGTCGGCCGGTTTCGGTCACCGTCCTATATTCTCGCCCATTAACTACCCATTATGCCCGTGATGTAATTAAGCTTTTGCGATCCTCTACGGCTGTTAACGGCCCGTTACCATGCTTTGAGCCATAGCAATTACGCCCGACACGGCCCATGTAGACCCATTTATCCGACGGCCCGAGGCCCACCGATTCTGAGCCCATTTATCGACGGCCGAGGCCCATCGATTCTGAGCCCATTTATCGACAGCCCGTAGGAGACCCATGGATCCTACGGCCCGTATATGGCCCATGGGTAGTTGCGGCCACTAGCAAACCAGGGAAAAAGAAGACTAGGAAATAAATAAGGCTGAAACTAACGCTAGGCTATTAAGGCGATTGCACAGATTACATCCACTCGGCATCAAAGATTGCCAACAAAGGTAAATATAGGGAACAACCTACACTATACAAAAATGGCTTGCTGTTTTCTTCAGCCGGTGGCTGCACATTAAGAATAAATTTTGTATCGCACCAAAACAAATTACAACTATATAACAAAAGGAAGGTTGGCATAAAACTTAACAGTCTAGCAGATAAATGCACCACCAGAAGTTTAGAAGCTCGGTTCATTTGACCCGACTGTTACATTTTCATGCTGTATTGTCCGATGGGGCACCATAACCCTCGCCTTCATTTCCCCTAGGCTCCTGAACAACATAGCAAATGTCTGATAGTCTGGTTTCAAAACCATGCATATCTTGACGACATTGAGCAATGTTTCTCCTTGTTTCACAAAGGGCATCTGTTAGGGAATGGACTTGTGTCTGGAGCGCAGATACAACATTGCTTTGAGCTTGCATATCTTGATCATGAGGCAGTTTGGACGATATTGCCTTAACAACCAACCCAGTATTACGCATGAACGTGCGTTTGGCATTGTTTGTGGACATGTACTGACCCACTGCAGCAAGAGCTGACATTGCGGTTATAGTTGCCTCGCCACCTTTAGAAGGTGGCGGTTCCACCATTTTTTCCATAGCTCTCTGAAAAGTTGAGGTTTTATATTAGTAGTACCAGAACAGAAGATATTAAGGAGGCAGCAAAACCAAACAAAATAGCTTTGGTCTATCTTATATTTACTAATTGGAGGCACCTTTCAAACCTTCTCATTAATCCACATCATCAAAATTAATTACACCGCTGGATTATAGAATTTACGTCTAAGATAAAAAAAGAACTTATGTAACACAGATGGTCCATAAAAAAACATCTGACACGCTCAACATTTTTTTGTAGACGGAGAAATTCAACGTTGGTCAAACAAAATAAGGAAAGAATCGTTGGTTCCTTAAAAAAGGTTAGCTTCGTTCTGTAAAAACTCCAAAGCTCAAATGGTTAAAAAATAAAAGGAATGCATCTGACACGTTCAACTTTAGAGCTGGTGAAACAAAACATGGAATGCACATCCACGGTTCCTTTTTAAGGGTAGCCTCCTTCCTTTAAAAAAAAGCATCCTTCCATGTAAACTCCACGGATGAAAAGGAAGGAAATAACTTCAGAAAAAAAAAGGAAAGAAATAACAGATTGCATTTAGCATGTTTAATGTTGGTGTGAAACAAAAGGAAAGGATCAACGGTTTTAAAAAAATCGATAACCTCCTTCCATAAAACTCCATTGAAAAAAAGAGATCCGTTTGATGCCCATTAAAATTCGGTGAGTAATATATTTTCCCGATTAAAAAAGGAAAGAAATAACAGATTGCATTGAACATGTTTAATGTTGGCGTGAAACAAAAGGAAAGAATCAACGTTTTAAAAAAATCGATAGGCTCCTTCCATAAAACTCCATCGAAAAAATAGATCCGTTTGATGCCCATTAAAATTCGGTCAGTAAAATATTTTCCCGAATTAAAAAAGGAAAAAATTCACGCAAAAAAGGAAAAACGTCTCTCCCTCGACCCTGGCAGCTGAAACTTATACGTAACATATAGATCGTTCCATAAAAAAGCATCTCACACGTCATGTTGGTAAGACAAAAGAAGGAAAGCAACCATCGGTTCCTTTTAGGGATAGCATCCTTCCATAAAAACTCTACTGATGAAAAGAAAAGAAAAAACATATCCATTTGATGTAGTACATTCAATGTAGGTAAAGAAATTCTTCTGCCGATTGAGAAAAGGAAAACCACTCAAAAAACAAAGGAAAAACACCTCTCCCTCTGAAAAAGAAGGAAGGAAAAAACATCTATATTGACTACTGTACATGGCCCCTGACTCCGTCTCCTTCAATTATTCTATTATATGGCCGTCAGCGGTAGTTTTGCTCTCCCAAGGATATCCCCATCACCATCAAGTGTGCTCTCCCACCCTTATGACCATGGGCAAACCACAAAGGAACCAAAGCCAGGTGTTGCAGGGATGATGAGTCACCTAAGCTGTGGTCTTCATGTTTCTTACGATCACTCCATCTCTCTCCATCCATCCCAAGCTTCAAAGTACACTCACGTTTCTGATCTAGAAAAGGCCAACTGTCACATCTAACTATTCTTCCCAGCTTAAAGCTCCGAGCAGATTGCAATCTAATGATGATAATGGTCGATAAAGTGTATGATGAGGTGTACCGATGGTGGTCTAAAGTAGATCGTGTTGTTGTCCTAATTGGTAAGCTGCCCATCAGAAATCCTATAGCAGCGGAAAGCATCGTGATATGTATAGTATGAATATAAAATTTCAAATTTCAAGGGTCATGCAAAATACATTGATTTTTCAAGAATTTCTTGGTATTGACAAGAATTTATAATCTGAATAATCTATGGTGCTTATAGTATAAAACTTCCACTTTCAATATACGTATATTATTTTCTAGGATATCATATATATTTTATAGAAAGCTGTGTATGCGTGTGTCCATTATTGTGTATAGAAACAAAGTCTTTATCATTCTACCGTGCATATGTGGCAAAAAAGCATGTATGTCTTTTTGTGGGTGAGTAAGAAAGGAATATATATGCTACAATAGGGGAGCTGAGCTTTAATACCTATTCGAAATTAATAGTTCACGAGTACATGATACATGCAACAACTTTTGCGTTTGTAACCTGTTTTCTACCAACATAACACATATAATCTTATACATCCATATTTCCACATATCTTCTATAAATCTGAGGTGGTTCACCATCACACAGTGATAGTATTTATACCGTTGTGACACAATTGGACTTAGTCAATCTAATCACAAAATAGTCAATGCAATGTAACTTCACTAGACCCGACGTGGATGTGTAATAATAATAACCTATATAAACATATTCAAATTATTATTGACATTCCTAATTTGTCAGAACTTTGTTAATCTACTATTATAATGTCTAGCCCGTGCAGCTGCACGGGTTGACGACTAGTATACATAACTTATTCTGGTGAACCCATGTAAAATATTAGTTGTAATTTATTGCAAAGTACATAATAAAACCAGGTTCCAAACATATGACCATGTACCATCGCTAATGTATTGTCTATTTCTTCACATTGTACCGAGGGCTAAGGATAAAGAGACGAGTTTATAATATGGTAAGCATAGTATGACATCATTCATATCACAAAACAACTGAGAAAAGACAAACAGGCAATTGTGACGTTGTGTGGGCAAGTCCAGCACGGAACTAGATTACGGGTCAAGATCAAAGGAACATCACACCTCCCTTTTAAACCTTGTAAGGTGCAATGATACGCTAAGACAATTGTGTATAAAATTGAAAAGAGTAATAGACATTGGCTGCAAACCACGCAGTTCAAGGCACAAGTCAGAGTAAGTAGTAGTTAAAAGGCATGAGGATTAAGGACTTACAACAACGGCTTTGACTGGTGTAGTCATGCCCTTCTTCTTGCTGGTGTGACAGTCCTTGAAGATTTCCACAACATTTGGTTCAGGTACTTTTTGGTCCTTGCGGGCTTTCCTCTGCATTTTGAACAAGTCAATATAGATCTGATAATATGGTACAGCGAAAAGAGTGAAACAGCAGCTAATTACAAGAGCCTCGCAGTGTGCAATATAGCTACGAGATCCTGTCGTCTGTTGGAATTTCACTTTCGTACGGTTGGCCTTGTTCTTTGAACAGTTCACCTACAAGAAGATAGATTTGTGTGGCACATGCGTCAATAGGACTTCAACATGTGATATGATCACATATATATAATGTACCTGATACTTCGGATCAGACCAGTGTTTAACAAGGCCCCTCCAGTCTTCATCAGATATATTTTCCACTGGAGATGTTTGGGAAAGTTCACTGTTAGCCTTGCCTTCAAAGTGAGTTTTCCTCAAGTTATACCAATAGTGTCGCAGAGCAGACTTGAAAACATGGGCGCAAGCTTGTCTGGTTGCATCATCTTGGCTATCCAACTTGAACCTCATCTGTTGAAAATTATGGGAGTCTCGTTATCAGCAACCTAGAAAGTATGGGACAGAGCAAGACGATATTACTAGTTTCGATACATAACCATACTTACAGATAAATGGTCGAGGAAGGTGTTGAACTGGGTTTCGTCTTTGTCATTCCTGTACTGAATCCATGTTGGGAGGATACGTACATGACACCTAACGGCAACCGCTGCCTCTGATACTAACTGGGCTGACTCTGTAGCATGACGTGGCCTTTTTAAACCTGCCTCAAAACGGATCTCCATTCTTCCTCCTCTAGATTTAGTTAACCTATCGAGCATTATCCCTGATGTTTGTTTCCTCTTGCGCCTAGGTGCTAGTCCAACAACGAACATAGGAAGTGTTAGTGTACATCAAACTGTGAGACTACATATAAAGAAGCATGCAACTGTAACTTGACTCCAACAACTACCTTCTTGCTGTTGAAGCTCACAAGGTTCATCTGATATTGCCAACTCGTCTTGTGTCAAGAGTGCTTGGAAGTAGTGTCAGGTGGCAAGGGAGCTTGGGAACGTGCTGCTAGCTGGTTGACGACGAGTATGTCGTGTTGGTAATCTTGTGGTAGGTGTTGCAAGAACTAGGGCTGTCTCTGCTTGTTTGGTGGTAGCTATTTGTTTCTATTTGGCTTTTTCTGCAGCTCGTGTAGCATGGGATGCCGTGTTTGTAGAATTTTCCGCTAGACTTTCACCTTCTATTGCACCATCAGTACCAGCAGAATCTGCAGGATTCATCTGCTTCTCATTCCCTGCCATTCTGTGTTTCTTCCTCTTTCTCTGTGCCATGTTAAGTCAAGACGACAAGAAAAACGAATAACAATTTAGTTCTTCGGAACAAATTGATGCGTGATGCAGAAGTACTTAACTTTGATGTTAGACAACCACATGATAGGAGGATGTAATATGTATGAAAAACAGGACGGAAGAGATAACCAGAACTATGATGTGTAAACTAAGAAGAAGACATTTCACTAAATTAGAAGCAATGCGATGGAAGGTTGACACCATATGAAAGATGCTACAAATATCGCTCTGCCAAGTTAACAGTGTCTCAGCAAAATGGTGTTTAAACAAATGTGAATCAGTACAAGAAATAAATCATATGCAAGATGCAAACAACATCACACTACCATGTTAGAGGTCTCTCGTCATTAGTGCCATTGCATATTCACAGCATTGCATATTCACAGCTTATGATGTGTAAACTAAGGAGAAGGCATTTCAACAAATTAGAAGCAATGAAAGCTAGACACCATATGAAAGATGCAATGAATATCACTCTACCAAGTTAAAACTGTCTCGTCATAAGTGCCATTTCAACAAATTAGTAGTACAAGCTAGAAAAGAATGTGAGATGTAACCTATATCACACTCCAAAGTCAAACGTGTCTTATGATAAGTGATTGTTGCAGGTTACACAACAGTAGTAATTTGATGTAAGCACATGGTGTGATAAACAGATATTGTATGTTCTACAAACAGGAACACGTGTCTTATTCAATTATAATGTGTAAAGTAAGCAGATGGAATTCAACAAAATTAGAAGCAATACAAGCTAGACATCACACATAACATGCAACCACATATAACAGTGCCAAGTTAGAGGGAGGACCAGTGAGGCTGCACTAGGGGAGACGTGCTCATCATAAACACAACTTTGTTGAGTGTCTATGCATGTGTTGTCATGGAAATCATCTTGGGGGTGTGGAGGAGTAGAAACTGTAGAGGCCCTCCGTTTGGAAGGAGCACCTTTATCCGCTGCCTTGCTAACTTCCTTCCGCTTTATTGATTTTGAATTGTCAAGTAAAACCAACAAGAAAAAGCAATAAAATTCTCTCTTCAGAACTCATTCATGCATGATACTGACAATCACTACTTTGATGTAAGGCAAACACATGATACCATGATGGAATATGTACGAAAAACAGGACGACATGGCATGTTCACAACTGTTTGTGTAAACTAAGCAGAAACCGTTCCAGCAAATAAGAAGCAATGCAAGCTAGACACCACAAGAAAGATGCAACCAATATGACTCTGCCAAGTTAAAAGAGTCCCATCATAAATGGAATTTCAACAAATTAGAAGCAGCGCATGCTATAGATCATATGAAAGATGCAACTAATATCGCACTGCATATACTAAAGGTGTCTCGTCATATTGATTGACGCGGGATACCAATAAAACAATAGTTTTTGTAAGGACATGCTTAATAGACAGATGTACTATGTACTAAATACAGGAAGGCATGTCACATTTACAGGAGTATAAGCTAAGCAGACTAGCACATGCAGTTTAACCATATTGGAAGAATTACAATCTAGACACCATATGCAACATGCAACCACATATCACGCTGCCAAGTTAGAGCAAGCACCTGCGATGCTAGTGTAGGGGAAATGCTGTAATTAACTACAGAGCTATGTTCACTATCTTCATCTAGCATTTCTGTTTCTTGAGAATCATGTCGGAGGCTGACGCTGCATTATTTAAATGAGGAGTAGTCCCCTTGCCTGCCTCGTCATAAGTGATTGATGAGGGATACACAAGAACATTAGTTTGATGTAAGAACATGGTTAATACACAGATGTACTAGTATGTACCAAAAACAGAAAGGCATGTCATATTCAAAGGTATAATGTGTAAGCTAAGCAGATGCAATTTAACCAAATTGGAAGCAATACAAGCTAGACATCCGGCTGGAGTGGTGAACATGATCATCTAGGACCTAAGAGCCTGGTGGGAGGCGGGCTGCTTCGCCACCATCGCGGCTTTTTAGTTGGCTTCCAGGTGATGCCTGTCTTTGCTGGGCTTGTCACTGGCTCGGCCAGTGCCCTGACTAGCTATTTGTCTTCTGGTGCTCACGGGATGGTGGTTCATGTAAAAAATATCTTTCCTTATCTTAATAAAGACCGACTTCGGCCTTTCAAATAAAAGCTAGACACCATATGGAACATGCAACCATATATGACACCGCGAAGTTAAAGCAAGCACCTGGGATGGTGGTTCATTGCGAGCGAGGTCATCAACTCCAGAGCAACGTTTACCGTCTCCATCTGCTGACACTGCACCCTTTAAAGCGCCTAGCCGCGTAGAAAGCTGGCATGACTTGTCTCTTTTCTTTTTTGCTTCGCTTTCGGTAGACTCCGAAATACCCTTGCATAAAAACACAATAGTGAGAGTATGGATGAAGTGTGTGCAAAACTAGTGCACTGTAAAAGTAGCAGATAGCAGGTGGCTGAAAAATAAATGACAAAAGACATATGATAGCTCTACAACATTACATGGCAAACAAAATTAGATTCTACTCCGTATGATTTTTTAATATATGAGCACAGGAAATGCAGGTACTTGCTACGTCTTGAGCTTGCGTTGGTTTTCCCCGAAGAGGAGAGGATGATGCAGCAGAGTAGCATAAGTATTTCCCTCAGTTTTTGAGAACCAAGGTATCAATCCAGTGGGAGGCCACGCACAAGTCCCTCTTACCTGCACAAAACGATAGCTACTCGCAACCAACACGATTAGGGGTTGTCAATCCCTTCACGGTCACTTACTAGAGTGAGATCTGATAGAGATAATATTTTTGGTATTTTTGGTATAAAGATGCAAAGCAAAAAGTAAAAAGCAAAGTAAAAACAAGGCAAGTATAAAAGTGATGGAGATTGATATGATGAGAATAGACCCGGGGGCCATAGGTTTCACTAGTGGCTTCTCTCAAGAGCATAAGTATTCTACGGTGGGTGAACAAATTACTGTTGAGCAATTGACAGATTTGAGCATAGTTATAAGTATATCTAGGTATGATCATGTATATAGGCATCACGTCCGAGACAAGTAGATCGAAACGATTCTACATCTACTTTTATTACTCCACTCATCGACCGCTATCCAGCATGCATCTAGAGTATTAAGTTAAAAACAGAGTAACGCCTTAAGAAAGATGACATGATGTAGATGAATAAATTCATGCAATATGATAAATACCCCATCTTGTTATCCTCGATGGCAAGAATACAATACGTGTCTTGCAACCCTTTACATCCTGGGTAAGGACACCGCAAGATTGAACCCAAAGCCATGCACTTCTCCCATTGCAAGAACTACCAATCTAGTTGGCCAAACCCAACTGATAATTCGAAGAGACTTGCAAAGATAACTCAATCATACATAAAAGAATTCAGAGAAGATTCAGATATTATTCATAGATAAGCTGGATCATAAACCCACAATTCATCGGTCTCAACAAACACACCGCAAAAATAAGATTACATCGAATAGATCTCCACGAGAGAGGGGGAGAACATTGTATTGAGATCCAAAAAGAGAGAAGAAGCCATAAGCTACTAGCAATGGACCCGTAGGTCTGAAGTAAACTACTCACACTTCATCGGAGAGGCTATGGTGTTGATGTAGAAGCCCTCCGTGGTGGATGCCCCCTCCGGTGGAGCTCCGGAACAGGCCCCAAGATGGGATCTTGTGGATACAGGAAGTTGCATGGAATTAGGTTTGTGGCTCCTGTCCTGATCGTTTGGGGGTACATAGTTATATATAGGAGGAAGGAGTACGTCGGTGGAGCAAGAGGGGGCCCACGAGGCAGGGGGCGCGCCCTAGGGGGGCGCCCCCTACCCTCGTGACCGCCTCCGTTATTCCTTGGCGTCGGGTCCAAGTCTCCTGGATCACGTTCGGTGAGAAAATCACGTTTCTGAAGGTTTCATTCCGTTTGGACTCCGTTTGATATTTCGTTTCTTCGAAACACTGAAAATGGCAAAAAACAGCAATTCTGGGTTGGGCCTCCGGTTAATAGGTTAGTTCCAAAAGTAGTATAAAAGTGGAAAATAAAGCCCATTATAGTCCAAAACAATAGATAAAGTAGCATGGAGCAATAAAAAATTATAGATACGTTGGAGACGTATCAGGCATCCCCAAGCTTAATTCATGCTCGTCCTCGAGTAGGTAAATGATAAAAAGAGAATTTTTGATGCGGAGTGATACTTTGGCATAATTTCAATGTAAATCTTCTTAATCATGGTATGAATATTCAGATCCGAAAGATTCCAGACAAAAGTTCATATTGACATAAAAATAATAATACTTCAAGCGTACTAACTAAGCAATTATGTCTTCTCAAAATAACATGGCCAAAGAAAGTTATCCCTACAAAATCATATAGTCTGGCTATGCTCCATCTTCCCACATAAAGTATTTAAATCATGCACAACCCCGATGACAAGCCAAGCAATTGTTTCATACTTTAACATTTTCAAAACTTTTTCAATCTCCACGCAATACATGAGCGTGAGCCATGGATATAGCACTATATGTGGAATAGAATGGTGGTTGTGGAGAAGATAAAAGAGGGAAGATAGTCTCACATCAACTAGGCGATCAGCGGCTATGGAGATGCCCATCAATAGATATCAATGTGAGTGAGTAGGGATTGCCATGCAACGGATGCACTAGAGCTATAAGTATATGAAAGCTCAACAAAAGAAACTAAGTGGGTGTGCATCCAACTCGCTTGCTCACGAAGACCTAGGGCATTTGAGGAAGCCCATCATTGGAATATACAAGCCAAGTTCTATAATGAAAAATTCCCACTAGTATATGAAAGTGACAAAGTGAGAGACTCTCTATCATTTAGATCATGGTGCTACTTTGAAGCACAAGTGTGGTAAAAGGATAGTAACATTGTCCCTTCTCTCTTTTTCTCTCATTTTTTTTATTTGGGCCTCTTCTTTTTTATGGCCTCTTTATTTTATTTTATTTTTCGTTCGGAGCCTCATCCCGACTTGTGGGGGAGTCATAGCCTCCATCATCCTTTCCTCACTTGGGACAATGCTCTAATAATGATGATCATCACACTTTTATTTTTCTTACAACTCAACAATTACAACTCGATACTTAGAACAAAATATGACTCTATATGAATGCCTCCGGCGATGTACCGGGATATGCAATGAAACATGAGTGACATGTATGAAAGAATTATGAACGGTGGCTTTGCCATAAATACGATGTCAACTACATGATCATGCTAGCAATATGACAATGATGGAGCGTGTCATAATAAATGGAACGGTGGAAAGTTGCATGGCAATATATCTCGGAATGTCTATGGAAATGCCATGATAGGTAGGTATGGTGGCTGTTTTGAGGAATATATATGGTGGGTGTATGATACCGGTGAAAGGTGCGCAGTATTAGAGAGGCTAGCAACGGTGGAAGGATGGGGAAAAGTGCGTATAATCCATGGACTCAACATTATTCATAAAGAACTCATATACTTATTGCAAAAATCTAGAAGTTATCAAAGCAAAGTATTACGCGCATGCTCCTAGGGGGATAGATTGGTAGGAAAAGACCATCGCTCGTCCCCAACCGCCACTCATAAGGAAGACAATCAATAAGTAAATCATCCTCCGAGTTCATCACATAACGGTTCACCATACGTGCATGCTACGGGAATCACAAATTTCAACACAAGTATTCTTTAAATTCACAACTACTCAACTAGCATGACTCTAATATCACTTTTCATATCTCAAAACAATTATCAAGCATCAAACTTATCTTAGTATTCAACGCACTCAAAAGAAAGTTTCACATATCTTGAATACCAAATATATTAACATTAAGCAAATTACCATGCTATTAACGGCTCTCAAAATAATCTAAGTGAAGCATGGGAGATCAAGTTTATTTAAAACAAATCCACCAACGTGCTCTAAAAGATCTAAGTGAAGCACTAGAGCAAAAATTATCACGCTCAAAAGATATAAGTGAAGCACTATGAGCAAAACTATCAAGCTCAAAAGATATAAGTGAAGCACATAGAGTATTCTATCAAATTCCAATTCATGTATGGCTCTCTCAAAAGGTGTGTAAAGCAAGGATGATTGTGGTAAACTAACAAGCAAAGACGCAAATAATACAAGACGCTCCAAGCAAAACACATATCATGTGGTGAATAAAAATATAGCTCCAAGTAAATTACCGATGGAAGTGGACGAAAGAGGGGATGCCTTCCGGGGCATCCCCAAGCTTTGACTTGTTGGTGTACTTGGACTATCTTGGGGGTGCCATGGGAATCCCCAAGCTTGGGCTCTTGCCACTCCTTGTTCCATAATCCATCAAAAGAATTCACCCAAAACTTGAAAACTTCACAACACAAAACTCAATAGAAATCTCGTGAGCTCCGTTAGAGAAAGAAAACAAAATACTACTTTAAGGTACTGTAATGAACTCATTCTTTATTTATATTGGTGTTAAACCTACTGTATTCCAAATTCTCTATGGATCATAAACTATTTTACTAGCCATAGATTCATCAAAATAAGCAAACAACACGCGGAAAACAGAATCTGTCAAAAACAGAACAGTCTGTAGTAATCTGTAACTAACTCAAACTTCTGGAACTCAAAAACTTCTACCGAAATTAGAAGACCTGGAAAATTTGTTTATTGATCAGCAGCAATTGGAATCAATATTTTATCACGTTCTGGTGATTTTTAACAATTCGGTAACTGAGCGCAAAGTTTCTGGAAATTACAGCAAGATCAGATAACTATCATCCAAGAAGATCCAATAGGTTTAACTTGGCACAAACACTAATTAAAAGATAAAACCACATCTAAACAGAGCCTAGATGGATTATTTATTCCTAAACAGAAGAAAAAACTAAAAACGAAAAATAAAATTGGGTTGCCTCCCAACAAGCGCTATCGTTTAACGGCCCTAGCTGGGCATAAAAGCAAGGATAGATCTAAGTGGTGACGTAGTAATAAGATAGATCGGTGAAACTCATTTCATATTCTCTACGTTCGGCAGCAAGTTTTCTTTGAGGCAAGCAAAAGTAATCAAAAGGGCTAAATTTGATAGGACAAAAGTCCCCAAGATCAATTTTAGGAGGTATAGGTTCCTCTTTCGGCCCTTCGTATTGCACAACCAATTCATCATTATAAGCGTTCTTTTGACAGAACTTGATGAGCCTATACTCAAGAGAGCATCCTAGTTCATTATTTCGAATAGCCAAATCATCATTAAGCTCACAGATTCTATCAATTAAAATATTGGTAGGCACCTTTTTTCTAAGATTTTCGTTGAAAGCAACATAGTCGATAGATTGAAAACGCATTATTTCTTCTTGATCAAAAAGGATAGATTCTATGGGAGAACGACCAGCGTCCATGCTATAATGCGCAAAGATTTTGTTTGGCTTCTTTTATTATAAACCTGAATTCATGAGCCAAAAAGATAGTAGCGGCACGCTTAACAGAGGAATGTTCAGTATTAGAAAATTCTAGGAAAATTCTCTGTATAGAAGGGTGCATATGCATAAATTGCCTTTCAAGTTCAACGATAAGCATGGCAATAGCGTCCGCAAGGCTACTAGTTCTATGGAGAATAGAACAACCCATAGAGGGTAAAGCACCAGCACAAGTAAAGAAATCTTGAATAACTCCTTTTCCAGTAATATTACCACTACCAATTCGAAATCTTTTTGTGTGATAGGTAGGGGATTCTTCAGCAGGAGCTTCAGAATTTTCCATGATATTATTATCGCCCATATCGGCGATGATTTCTCCAATTTCAGACATAGCGACAAGCAAGCAAACTAACACACGAGCAAACAAAAGGCAAAGGGAAAAGGGAAAAGGAGGAGGAGATTGGGAAAGAGAGGGCGAGTAAAACGACAAGGGTGAAGTGGGGGAGAGGAAAACGAGAGGCAAATGGCAAATAATGTAATGCGAGAGATAGGGATTGTGATGGGTACTTGGTATGTTGACTTTTGCGTAGACTCCCCGGCAACGGCGCCAGAAATCCTTCTTGCTACGTCTTGAGATTGCGTTGGTTTTCCCCGAAGAGGAGAGGATGATGCAGCAGAGTAGCATAAGTATTTCCCTTAGTTTTTGAGAACCAATGAATCAATCTAGTAGGAGGCCACGCACAAGTCCCTCGTACCTGCACAAAACGATAGCTACTCGCAACCAACGCGGTTAGGGGTTGTCAATCCCTTCACGGTCACTTACGAGAGTGAGATCTGATAGAGATAATATTTTTGGTATTTTTGGTATAAAGATGCAAAGCAAAAAGTAAAAAGCAAAGTAAAAACAAGGCAAGTATAAAAGTGATGGAGATTGATATGATGAGAATAGACCCGGGGGCCATAGGTTTCACTAGTGGCTTCTCTCAAGAGCATAAGTATTCTACGGTGGGTGAACAAATTATTGTTGAGCAATTGACATAATTGAGCATAGTTATGAGTATATCTAGGTATGATCATGTATATAGGCATCACGTCCGAGACAAGTAGATCGAAACGATTCTGCATCTACTAATATTACTCCACTGATCGACCGCTATCCAGCATGCATCTAGAGTATTAAGTTAAAAACAGAGTAACGCCTTAAGCAAGATGACATGATGTAGAGGAATAAATTCATGCAATATGATAATACCCCATCTTGTTATCCTCGATGGCAACAATACAATACGTGCCTTGCAACCCTTTCTGTCACTCGGTAAGGACACCGCAAGATTGAACTCAAAGCCATGCACTTCTCCCATTGCAGGAACTACCAATCTAGTTGGCCAAACCCAACTGATAATTCGAAGAGACTTGCAAAGATAACTCAATCATACATAAAAGAATACAGAGAAGATTCAAATATTATTCATATATAAGCTGGATCATAAACCCACAATTCATCGGTCTCAACAAACAGACCGCAAAAAGAAGATTACATCGAATAGATCTCCACGAGAGAGGGGGAGAACATTGTATTGAGATCCAAAACGAGAGAAGAAGCCATCTAGCTACTAGCTATGGACCCGAAGATCTGAAGTAAACTACTCACACTTCATCGGAGAGGCTATGGTGTTGATGTAGAAGCCCTCCATGGTGGATGGCCCCTCCGGCGGAGCTCTGGAACAGGCCCCAAGATGGGATCTCATGGATACAGGAAGTTGCGGCGGTGGAATTAGGTTGTTGGCTCCTGTCCTGATCGTTTGGGGGTACGTAGGTATATATAGGAGGAAGGAGTACGTCGGTGGAGCAACAGGGGGCCCACGATGCAAGGGGCACGCCCTAGGGGGGGGGGGCGTCCCCCACCCTTGTGACCGCCTCCGTTGTTCCTTGGCGTAGGGTCCAAGTCTCTTGTATCACGTTCGGTGAGAAAATCACGTTTCTGAACGTTTCATTCCGTTTGGACTCCGTTTGATATTCCGTTTCTTCGAAACACTGAAAAAGGCAAAAACAGCAATTCTGGGCTGGGCCTCCGGTTAATAGGTTAGTCCCAAAAGTAATATAAAAGTGGAAAATAAAAGCCCATTATAGTCCAAAACAATAGATAAAGTAGCATTGAGAATCAAAAATTATAAATACGTTGGAGACGACAAGATTCTCCAAAGACAACACCACATGTGGTCATATCTAAGATAACAAATGATCGAAAAATAAATAGGTCATCGATTTTTGTAATGAAACGTGCGATCTATAAGGAACGGCAGATAGCCTTCGCTACCTCCCGCCACCATCGCTGACGATCTTTCTCGAATCGCCAGCGACCACCGCCTGCACTCGTGCCTCCGCCGCCCCGCCCTCCCATCGACCTCACACCACCGCCGTGCTTGGCAGCGCCCCCAAGCCATCCCTTTAATCCTGGCCGACCTCCAGATCGGGTGCCAGTAGCTCTAGGCCGCACACGCCCCTAAGATAAACACCAAGGCGCTGCTTCCCCGGCGTAATAGTCGTACTAGCGCCTGTTACGCCGGGGAATGCTTCCGTTAATTGGGAATCAACTGGCCAGAAATTGAAATTCAGGGGGGCGACGGACCTCTAGCTAAGGTGAAATAGTATATGAGGAGAAACCTTGTGCATCGCGAATTACTAGGAACATCTAGTATCAACAAGAAGCGGTCAACTAGTGTCTTATGTGGGATGAATACCGTGCAAGCAGAGACGTAAGATTTGCACGAATAAGGGAAGAGTGGTACCTTCTTCGGTTGCCGGTGTGGTCACCTCCACATGTCGCGCCGATCTTCTTCTTTTTACCGGGGAAACCGATGTTCTGGAGGGTGCAGGCTTGGATGAACCCATGGCCAAATTTTTGACTGTGTTGCCGTGGCCGTATGTTGGCGGAGGGGAAGCAGATCCGAGCCGGCGAAGGACGGCGTAGCAGGAATAGATCCGGTGCAGTGGAGGGTGGCGATGTTGGAGTGGCAGCGGTGAGGCGCAGGACGGCGTGGTTGAACTGGCTCGGGTACGGACGACTCGGCCTCGGCTTCAACTACTAGCCGTGGAGGGTGTTGCGGTTGAGGTTGCGGTGGACGACGACATTAGGGTATCGGCTCCGGCATGATGGAGGAGGGCGGCGGTTGATGGGTGGGATGGGATGGCGGACGGAGGACATCGGGGTTTCGCGGCTGGTGGAGAGGTAGTTTTGGCGCCCACGGAGTACGAATGGGGAATCGGACGGGTTGGTGGGGGGAACCATGTTTCGGTCTGGGACTTATTTTTGACTTTTTTGAACGGAAGATTGGACGCGCTTGTTTGAAGTTTGGGGAAAGTACAAACTTTGCCCCCTCTTAAATTTCAGACCTACTGCGGGTCGGGGGTAGGATGGTAATCCCAGGTGTCCCAAATAGTGGGCGGGAGCGATTTCGGCCGCGCACATGTGTGCTTAGGTGGCCATTGTGTATGAATGTTTTTCGGAGGCGGTTGCGTGGCGTCTAGATGAAGCTACAAACCTACCCCGGTTTAGACCTTTGCACTTCGGGCCGGTAGGTTTCACGGGTCGGAGTTATTAGAAAAGTAATTTCCTTGTACTACCAAACATTGGTCTCACGCGTTTCAAGTAGTAGAGGCTCTTTTGGCGCTTCGTTCGAAACTTTGAAACACAAGCATTCACGTTTAGAGTACTCTTGAACTATGAGGATTGACCTAAATAGACAACGTTATATTTGACCATGTATGTTTGAAAACCTCATTAAATTATCCGCTTCCTTTTGAAATTTTGACACTTGAAAATCCTATAACTACGATTATTTTGGAATGGAGGAGCTAAATTTGAATCTATTTTGTACACGACTACATATGCTATTATGTACAATATTAGAGCAAAGATTGGTACCCCCATAATTTAGGTATGGTTTACAAATGCCATGATATCAAATTCAAATAATTGAATGGACTTCATGTTGAATTCGATTTTTTAAACCACCTTAGGTTGAATTCAAATGTATGCTAGTTCATAGGTAGCTATTTAAAAATGTCCATTGTGTAACTTTCAGATGTATAATGTGCTTTACACACACAACATGAACTATACTCACGTTTATATTCGATTGCTAAAGCGATGCATTGTCTAGAGTTCAAAATACTAACTATGTGGATCAATTGTGTCGAGTAATAACATAGACATGCTCAAATTCGATAGAATCTAGATGTCTGCTGTATCAATGACCACTCCTTACGCGAATTGCAAATATCATGATCCCATCCTAATATTTGGATACAATTTATATCTTTAATCAATGTGTAGAGCAGTCTTTTACGTGTAATTTCACTCTCCAGGGGTGGTTTCTCACACATGCTCACACACTCTCTCACGAGGTGTATTTCTCGCACACATGCTATAGATATAACCCTCCCTTCCTCTCGTAACCATTTACAACTGTTTTCACTAACCTTTATCACAAGCACTCTTCCTCTCGTAAACATACACATGCACAATCCTCATCGACCCTTTCTATATACATGGACCTGCTTACATGTCTCATGTACGCACATTATCTTTACGCCTGTCTCTCACGCATTATCTCACACCTCTCTTCCTAATCGACGACTATGATTCTAGCAGAGCATTCTGTAGGATGCCCCTTAAAGTTAGGTTGGATGAATAGTAATATCAGAGATAAAGGGGTTACCTTTGTCCGAGAACCTAGGGTTACAAATCCTAGCCGGCTTTGTCAGTGGACACCGAGTCCTTCACAATTCTGCTATCTTTGTCTTGTACGACTAGTCATCCATGGGTCTTCCTAAATGTGTCATGGGCCGACCAATGTGGCGCAGGACGGAACCGACTGAAGGGCATCACTTCGACCCACCGGACCTCACGCGGTGACACACCCTCTACCCCCACGTCTCATTATCTTCTCACACCCACACATACCAACACAAACACCACACACACAGAAAATTTCTCCTGGTGCCTCTATTCCCTCCCCCTTGCATATACACACTCAAGGGAATGGAATCTCTTGTCGTGACGTCATATTCGTCTCTCTCTCTCTAGACCACTCTCATTTCTCGTGCTATCTCTCCCACGCCCGCTCGGTCGGCCCCTCTATCCATTCCTCTCTCGAATACGTAATACACACACATACCTCTCTAGGCCCCGCCAAATGCATCAACTACACATTCACACATGTTACATCACGTACACCATTGATCTAAAAAGCCCTCTCTTCACGTTTATTTCGCATACAACATTCATTTTGAATAAAGTGTGGCCAAAAAATTATTTGAGTTTCTACATATATACAACATGTTGGAAATATGCCCTAGAGGCAATAATAAATTAGTTATTATTATATTTCCTTGTTCATGATAATCGTTTATTATCCATGCTATAATTGTATTGATAGGAAACTCAGATACATGTGTGGGTACATACACAACACTATGTCCCTAGTAAGCCTCTAGTTGACTAGCTCGTTGATCAATAGATGGTTACAGTTTCCTGACCATGGACATTGGATGTCGTTGATAACGGGATCACATCATTAGCAGAATGATGTGATGGACAAGACCCAGTCCTAAGCCTAGCACAAAGATCGTAGTTCGTATGCTAAAGCTTTTCTAATGTCAAGTATCTTTTTATTAGACCATGAGATTGTGTAACTCCCGGATACCGTAGGAATGCTTTGGGTGTACCAAACGTCACAACGTAACTGGGTGTCTATAAAGGTGCACTACAAGTATCTCCGAAAGTTTCTGTTGGGTTGGCACGAATGGAGACTGGGATTTGTCACTCCGTGTGACGGAGAGGTATCTCTGGGCCCACTCGGTAGGACATCATCATAATGTGCACAATGTGACCAAGGGGTTGATCACGGGATGATGTGTTACAGAACGAGTAAAGAGACTTGCCTGTAACGAGATTGAACAAGGTATCGGGATACCAACGATCGAATCTCGGGCAAGTACAATACCGCTAGACAAAGGGAATTGTATACGTGATTGATCGAATCCTCGACATCGTGGTTCATCCGATGAGATCATCATGGAACATGTAGGAGCCAACATGGGTATCCAGATCCCGCTGTTGGTTATTGACCGGAGAACGTCTCGGTCATGTTCAAGATGGTTCCCGAACCCGTAGGGTCTACACTTAAGGTCTGGCGACGCTTAGGGTTATAAAGGAAGTTTGAATGTGGTTACCGAATGTTGTTCGGAGTCCCGGATGAGATCCCGGACGTCACGAGGAGTTCCGGAATGGTCCGGAGTTAAGATTTATATATGGGAAGTCCTGTTTTGGTCACCGGAAAAGTTTCCGGTTTTATCGGTAACGTACCGGGACCACCGGGAGGGTCCCGGGGGTCCACCAAAAGGGGCCACCGGCCCCGGAGGGCTGAATGGGCCAAGTTTGGGAGGGGACCAGCCCCAGGTGGGCTGGTGCGCCCCCCCGCCCCTCAAGGGCCCAAGGCGCCTAGGGTTTGGGGAGGGGGCGCCCCACCTAGCTTGGGGGGGGAAAGTTCGCCCTCTCCCCGGCCGCCACCCTAGATGGGTTTGGGGATGCCGCACCCTTGGGGTGGAAACCCTAGAGGGGGCGCATCCCCTCCCTCTGCCCTATATATACTTGAGAACTTTGGGGCTGCCAACACATGAGTTTTGTCCTTTCCATGGCGCAGCCCTGCCTCTCTCCCTCCTCCTCTCCCGCGGTGCTTGGCGAAGCCCTGCAGGATTTCCACGCTCCTCCACCACCACCACGCCGTTGTGCTGCTGTTGGACGGAGTCTTCCTCAACCTCTCCCTCTCTCCTTGCTGGATCAAGGCATGTGAGACGTCACCGGGCTGCACGTGTGTTGAACGCGGAGGTGCCGTCCGTTCGGCACTAGGTTCTCCGGTGATTTGGATCACGACGAGTACGACTCCTTCAACCCCGTCCACTTGAACGCTTCCGCCTAGCGATCTACAAGGGTATGTAGATGCACCCTCCTTCCCCTCGTTGCTGGTTTCTCCTTAGATAGATCTTGGTGACACGTAGGAAAATTTTGAATTTCTGCTACGTTCCCCAACAGTGGCATCATGAGCTAGGTCTATTGCGTAGATTCTTTGCACGAGTAGAACACAAAGTAGTTGTGGGCGTTGATTTTGTTCAATATGATTACACAAGTTACTAGTCCAATCTTGTTTCAACGGTATTGTGGGATGAAGCGGCCCAGACCGACCTTACACGCATACACTTACGTGAGACAGGTTCCACCGATCGACATGCACTTGGTGCATAAGGTGGCTAGCGGGTGCCGCCTCTCCCACTTTAGTCGGAACGGATTCGATGAAAAGGGCCCTTATGAAGGGTAAATAGAAATTGGCATATCACGTTGTGGTTTTGCGTAGGTAAGAAACGTTCTTGCTAGAAACCCATAGCAGCCACGTAACACATGCAAACAACAATTAGAGGACGTCTAACTTGTTTTTGCAGGGTATGCTATGTGACGATATGGCCAAGAAGAATGTGATGAATGATATGTGATGTATGAGATTGATCATGTTCTTGTAATAGGAACCACGACTTGCATGTCGATGAGTATGACAACCGGCAGGAGCCATAGGAGTTGTCTTAATTTATTGTATGACCTGCGTGTCATTGAACAAACGCCATGTAATTACTTTACTTTATTGCTAACCGGTAGCCATAGTAGTAGAAGTAATAAGTTGGCGAGACAACTTCATGGAGACACGATGATGGAGATCATGATGATGGAGATCATGGTGTCATGCCGGTGACGATGATGATCATGGAGCCTCAAGATGGAGATCAAAGGAGCAAAATGATATTGGCCATATCATGTCACTATTTGATTACATGTGATGTTTATCATGTTTATGCATCTTATTTGCTTAGAACGACGGTAGTAAATAAGATGATCCCTCATTAAAATTTCAAGAAAGTATTCCCCTAACTGTGCACCGCTATAAAGTTCGTCGCTTCAAGCACCACGTGATGATCGGGTGTGATAGATTCTTACGCTCACATACAACGAGTGTAAGCCAGATTTACACACGCCAAACACTTAGGTTAACTTGACGAGCCTAGCATGTACAGACATGGCCTCGGAACACAAGAGACCGAAAGGTCGAGCATGAGTCGTATGGAGGATACGATCAACATGAAGATGTTCACCGATGATGACTAGTCCGTCTCACGTAATGATCGGACACGACCTAGTTGACTCGGATCATGTAATCACTTAGATGACTAGAGGGATGTCTATCTAAGTGGGAGTTCATTAGATGAACTTAATTATCCTGCACATAGTCAAAAGCCCTTTGCAAATTATGTCATAGCTCGCGCTATAGTTCTACTGTTTTAGATATGTTCCTAGAGAAAACATAGTTGAAAGTTGAGAGTAGCGATTATGCGATCAGTAGAAAGCTTATGTCCTTAATGCACCGCTCAGTGTGCAGAACCCCAAACATCGTGTAACATCCCAAATTTTCAATTTGGAATGTTATACTTTAAGTCATCATGCATTACATATTTTCTTGCATTTTGCCGATCCTAGAAATTTCACGTAACTCAAGGACCCTCGGAGAGAGTTGGAGATTTCGTTATATTCATATTTGAGTTTTCTCAAATTTTAAAAATAGGATCATTTGATTTTATTTATTTTATCTTCAATTATTTCTATTATCAAAATATGAGAGAGGGAATAAAATGACTTTCCCAAAATAAAGATTTTTATTTCGGAGTTTTCCGTTTTTTATTTCGGAGTTTTCCGTTTTTTTATTTTTATTTGCCTTAGGGAAAAATGCGTGTTTTAAAAAATTGCATTTTAGGCCCCGAGTAAAAGTTCATTTTGTTCGACTCATTTTTAGGAGTCGGGGAAAATTTACTTTGTAAATTTTGGAGTTCGTTTAGATTTTATTTTATTCGTTTTTCTGCACGCTATATATTTAAAATATATATATATGCGCAGCGCCCGACTGGGCCAAGGGCCCAGCCGAGCCGGCCCAGCCGCCCCTCCCCTCGCGCGCAGCCGCGCCGCCGCCGCCGGCCGAGTCCGAGGAGGACTCCTCCTCCTCCTCCTTGCTTGCCCCCTCCCCCAAGCTACCCTCCCCCCCTTTAAATACCCAAGACCCCCCCTCTCCTCCCCAACCCGCAGCCGCCGCCGCCCCTCTCCTCCGCCGCCCGCCGCCGCCACTTGCGCCGCCGCAGAACCGCCCGCCGCCGCCGTGTGTGTCGCCCGCCGCCTAGCCGCCACCCCGCCGGAGCCCCACCTCGTCGAGGTAGCCGCGCCGCGCCACCCTCCCCTCGGTTCGTTTTTTTTTATATAAACCGTTCCGGTTTTCTTTTCCGTTGTCGTTTTTTTTCGAAAGCCTAAATCGGTTTTATTTTTTCCGGTTTGGTTGTTTAGCGAGCGTTCGCCGGACCGTTCGTCTTAACGAACGTGATCACCGGTTATTCCCGGTTAACGAACGTCCGTTCGTTTAACCATTCGTCGTTTTTCTTTTAATTGGATTTAATCCGCTATTTTTTTTCTGATCATGATTTCAGATCCGATCTTCGTTCTAGTTTATCTTCTCGCTCGTTTATCGGAATCAGGTGATTCAAGCGCCTGGAGTGTCGTTTAGAAACCGCCGTTCCGACTAATCAACTTAAACAAAGTTTTGCTACTGAAAAATTTGACCTAGTTTCAACTTGCTAGAACCGAGCCGTTTTCTTCCGCCGGATGTTTTCCGTTGTTTTGTTTGATTCGTTTTCTTTTGCAACCAGGGTTCTTAAGTTGAAATTTCTGGTCAGATCTTTTATTCGAGATTTATCCGTGCATTAGATGAGTACTTATTGTATGCTTGTTGTTTGTCTGCGATAGATCACCCGGAGTGCGCCGCTTGTTATTTCGAATCTCTAGGTTTCGCGGATCATCAGCAAGGCAAGTAACACTTGATCATACCTTTTCTACTACCCAGTTTTATGCATTAGATCTATTCCTCAAACACTTGCATGATTAGGATCTAATTAAATTGTGGGATGGGAAGTAGATGAGGTAGTACCTATTACCTGTTTTATTACCAAACCTTTGGGAGTTACTTCTACATTGCTTATTTGCCATGCTATGCTAGTAGACGTGGATTGGGTGAGTGTATCCATGACAGATGTGAGATTGTTAAATTAATGGTTTATTTAAGGTGGCAACTTAAACACACATCTGGGTGGATTGAGGCACCTGGGGTATCCAGTGGTTGCCTGTTTTTTTTGGGACCGCCACCCAGGCTCAAAGGGATCATGAGATTATTCAAACTAGTAACTTCCGTGTGCAGCCACAAGCCACTATGGGCTCTGGCATAGTTGAGTAAGTCGTGCGAACTCTTATAGTGGTGGACTAGCAGATGTAGGGGATGTAGGTGTACCTGTCTACCCGTCGTAAGGTGCTAGCGCTTCTGAAAGACTATGTCTCGGTCATCCGTTTCTCAAACACCTTGCTGTACGAGAAATCAAACGGAGGCGATCGAGTCTTGTGGGGAAAAGTGCGCAAACCTCTACAGAGTGTATAAACTAATCATGATTAGCCGTGTCCCCGGTTATGGACATCTTGAGTATCTAGTACTTGAATATCATGTGAATCTCAACATGTTACTCTAATTAATATTGTTGGGTTTTTAATGAGTACTTTTAATTGGGATTGAGGATGTTGTCAACCATTCTCAATGTTTAACAACCACCATGATAGTTAAACAAATTTATTCCTTTGCAAGAGGAAAACTGGCTTTATGCAAAAACTGTAACCGTAGAGCTTTTCCACCAGCCATATATGCATGTAGTATAGGCTTATTCCGTAATTACTCTCTATGTGTTACATTGCCAGCATATTCCATGTGCTGACCCGTTTTCGGGCTGCAACTTTCATGTTGCAGACTTTCAGACGACGAGTAAGGTGCTTTAGGTCGTGGTTCTATACTCAGTGATGCCGCTGGAGTTGATGGACTCACTTATCTTCCAAGTCTTCCACTGTTATCGTATTTAGATGGCCTTAAGCCATATTTATTGTAATAAGTCCTCTTTTGGGCAAAGATGTAATAAGTGTGTGATTGCTACTCTGTTATAAATCCTTCGAAGTACTGTGTGGTGTCATCATTACTGATCCAGGGATGACGCCTGAGCATAGAGACTTGATCCATTCGGGTCGGGTCGCTATGAGAGATGGTATCGAGCACACGTTGTTGTGAGACACGACCACTAAGTTATAGACATAGATCACTACTCTCTTCACATTTTCTAACTCCTCATCTTTTCTACACTTTAGGATGAAGGACGCGAAGATCAAGTACGCCCAACCAGATGAAGGCACACCTTTTGGATTTCACTTGAAGGAAGTCACCAAGTACCTGAACATTGGACTACCAAGCTTCACCGGGACTTTCAACGCCACTCTGCCTGAAGAAGAGTGCTGGAAGATTCAAGCTCACGTTCCGGGAAGGACATTCGCCCCAATCACCAAGCCTATAGATAGTGTTTTCAGTGCACCAACCTGGAGTTTGGGAAAGAGCATGGCAGCTCATATCACCATGGGACGCATTGGAGAAGTTTACCAAGAAGACCTCAAGGACACCATCTATCAGATTTGTGGACGCCGAGATGAACAATGGGAGATAGTCAGCACCAAGAAGGATAGATCCATTGCAGCTTTCATCCAGGAGTTAAACCAGCACATTCGACGCCAGAAGAACCAGATGTGCAATGATATGATCGAATTGAAGGATGCGAAGGGAAGGATCATCGAACTTGAAGAAGAACTAAAGTCTACACGTAAGGACTATATGGACGAGATCGTAGCTGTAGCAAGACACAATAACGATCTTAAGTATGAGATTGAAGAACTCAAGAAGAAATTGGCGCTCAAGAATGAAGACAAGTACGTCGATCGTCCGAGCAACTACATCATCATCGACGACACCGATTCGGATCCAAGTGAACCCGACTTTGAAGACGGTTGGAGCAGACATCATGGAGTCTTCTACGGTTCAAATTAATAGATGGCCCCCACATATTAGTAGTATTCCTCCATGTAACATTTTAGTTCACGCACTTTTGCGATAGTTAGACCGTTGTAAGCCCTTTGTTTGAATTGAATGAAGTGATTTTGTGTGCATTTGCTCATGTACATTTGGGTAGTGTTTCTCCTTAGACCTCACTCTATTCTTAATTTCTCGTCTTTTCTAAACCCATCAGATGCCTCCGAGACGCGACCCCGGGTTTGTTTTTCCGCCGGAGATCACCCAGTTGATTCAGCAGCAGAACACTTTGATCCAAACACTGGTACAGAACCAAGGCAACAACAACAACCCACCGCCACCACCACGATTGACCATCTGGCTCGTTTCTTAAGGCTGAACCGCGGTGTTTTACAAAGAGCACCGAGCCGATAGTAGCAGATGATTGGCTCCGTAAGGTAGGGAGGGAGTTGACCACTGCAGGATGTACGAGATGGAGAGAAGGTGAAGTTTGCTGCACACCAGCTTGAAGGACCTGCAGCAGCATGGTGGGAGAATTTTACAGCCACTTACCACCTGTAGAGACACCGCCACATGGGATCAGTTTCAGCAAGCTTTCCGCACTGCCCATGTCTCGGCAGGAGCTATGGCCATGAAGAAGCGTGAGTTTCGCAATTTACGCCAAGGAGGAAGGACTGTTGGCCAGTATGTGGATGATTTTAGTAAGTTAGCATGTTATGCCCCAGATGACGTTGCTACAGATGCAGCTAAGCAGGAGGAGTTTCTGGAAGGACTGAATGATGAGTTAAGCATGCAGTTGATGGTAGCAAGTTTCAATAACTACCAGGAGTTGGTAGACCGTGCCCTCATGATTGAAGGAAAGCAGCAAAGCAAATTGAGAATCGCAAGAGGAAGTATGGGCAGGGAAGTATAACTCGAGCCCAATGAAGCCCGTTATACCCCTAAACCGGGAGTTCGGGCCAGCATACCCATGGAGGAGGTAATTCAGACAACCATAATGGCCACAAAATGGAAATGGGAATGGAGGAAGCAACGGCCAGAACCGACCACACCATCAACCCCAACCAAGAAAGACCTGAGCCATGTCACCGTTACAAGTGTTCCAAGACCGGACAATATGCAAATGACTGTCCCAAGGCCAAGGTGGAAATGGAAGCTCTGGAAAGAAGCCAAACCCTTTCAACCGGGGATAGGTGAACCACATTGATGTGGAGGAGGTTGAAGATCAGCCCGATGCAGTAATCGGTAAGTTTTTGGTTAAGTCATTTACTGCACTAGTTCTTTTCGATACTGGTGCAATGCATTCATACATATCAAGGGGATTTGTAGAAAAGTATAGCCTGCCTACTCAGATCCTTAAAACCCCTATGCTAGTAAGCTCACCAGGAGCGGAGTATATGGCCAGACAAGGATGTTTTCAAGTACCATTAAGTATAGGAAGGCATGTGTTTCCGACGGATTTGATGATTTTGGAATCCCAAGGATTGGAGGTGATTCTCGGTATGGATTGGCTGTCGATGCATGGGGGAAACATCGATTGCGCAAGTAAGACGATTTTGCTCACAACACCAAAAGGAAGAAGGATTAGGTATGTATCGCGACATGGACCAAATAGGAATAAAGTAAATTCCTTAACAGCAGTTGTGCAGGACGATGTGCCAGTGGTGAAGGATTTCCCTGATGTATTTCCTGAGGAATTGCCAGGAATGCCACCGGATAGAGACATTGAGTTTTTGATTGAACTTTTGCCAGGTACAGGCCCAATATCGAAGCGACCATACAGGATCCCCGCACATGATTTGGCAAAAATCAAGAAGCAGATTAAGGAGTTATTGGATAAAGGTTATATACGCCCAAGTTCTTCGCCTTGGGGATCACCCGTACTTTTAGTAGAGAAGAAGGACGGATCGTTAAGGATGGTAGTCGACTATCGTTGTTTAAATGAAGTAACAATCAAGAACAAGTACCCACTACCAATGATAAATGATCTGTTTGATCGTTTGCAAGGAGCTAGAGTGTTTTCCAAGATCGATTTGCGATCAGGGTACCATCAGTTGAAGATTCGAGAGCAGGACATACCCAAGACAACATTTACCACGAGATATAAACTGTATGAATATACCGTTATGTCCATTGGACTGACTAACGCGCCTGCCTATTTCATGAACCTGATGAACAAAGTGTTTATGGAGTTTTTGGATAAGTTCGTCATGGTGTTCATAGATGATATTTTGGTTTTCTCGAAGAATGAAGAGGAACATAAGGAACATTTGCGATTGGTTCTGGAGAAACTAAGGGAACATCAGTTATATGCCAAGTTCAGCAAATGTGAGTTTTGGCTAAAGGAAGTTGGATTTCTTGGACATGTTATATCCGGAGAAGGGATATCAGTTGACCCCACAAAGGTTGAGACCGTAACCAAATGGGAAGCACCAACGACAGTTGGGGAGATCCGGAGTTTCCTTGGACTCGCAGGATACTACCAAAGATTCATTGAGAATTTCTCAAGGATTGCAAAGCCTATGACGGAATTGCTGAAAAAGGATACCAAGTTCATATGGACTGAGGATTGTGAAGCAAGTTTTCAGGAGTTGAAGAAAAGATTGGTTACCTCACCAGTGTTAATATTGCTGATCAGACCAAGGATTATGAGGTGTATTACACGCTGCACGCCAAGGACTTGGAGCGGTGCTTATGCAGGAAGGAAGAGTTGTTTCATATGCTTCACGACAGCTAAAGCCTCATGAGTTGAATTATGCCACACATGACTTGGAGTTAGCAGCCGTTGTGCATGCATTGAAGACCTGGAGACATTTTCTCATTGGAAATCATTGTGAGGTGTACACGGATCACAAGAGTTTGAAGTACATCTTCACGCAGAAGGAATTAAATCTTTACAGAGGAGATGGTTGGAGCTTATTAAGGATTATGATATGGGATTGCATTATCACCCGGAAGGCTAACGTCAGAAAGGCGCATTGAGCCGTAAGAGCCACGCCAATACACTAATGATGGGAGGAATACCCAAGGAGTTAGCCGAGGACCTTCGAGAGCTATGTTTGGAAATAGTTCCGAGAGGCTATGTAGTAGCATTGGAGATTCAGTCTACGTTGATGGACAAAATCAGAGAAGCTCAAAAGGCAGATAGGGAAGTTGCCTCTATAAAGGAGAAAATGAGCGAAGGAAAAGCTAAGGGATTTCATGAGGATGAGCACGATACCCTATGGTTTGAGGACTGTGTTTATGTGCCAAATGACCCGGAGATCAGGAAGTTGATTCTGCAAGAAGCACATGATTCGCCCTACTCGATTCACCCTGGAAATACCAAGATGTATTTGGATTTGAAGAATACTTTCTGGTGGACCGGAATGAAGAAGGATATCGCAGAGTATGTAGCAGTTTGTGATGTATGTCAAAGGGTGAAGGCGTAACATCGAAGCCAGCAGGATTGTTGCAACCATTGCCGATACCCGAATGGAAGTGGGATAAACTAGGCATGGATTTCATCACAGGTTTGCCAAAGACTTGTTCTGGCTATGACTCGATTTGGGTTATAGTCGACCGCTTGACGAAGGTAGCTCATTTCATTCCAGTCAAGACTACCTATAGCAGTGCTAAGTTGGCAAAGATATACATGACCAGAATTGTGTGTTTACACGGAGTTCCGAGGAGTATCATATCAGATAGAGGAACCCAATTTACCTCAAGGTTTTGGAATCAGTTGCACGAAACATTGGGAACCAGGCTGGAATTCAGTACAGCTTTCCCCCCACAGACCGATGGACAGACTGAGAGAGTTAATCAGATTTTGGAGGATATGTTGAGAGCTTGTGCACTAGATTATGGATCTAGTTGGGATGATAACTTGCCGTATGCAGAGTTTTCTTATAACAACAGTTACCAAACCAGCTTGAAGATGGCACCTTTCGAGGCTTTGTACGGAAGGAGGTGCAGGACACCGTTATCATGGGACTAAGCCGAGACCGTCGCTTGTTTGGACCTGATTTGATTAAGGAGTCTCAGAAGGTTAAGTTGATTTGCGATAGGCTCAAGGTAGCCCAGTCCTGCATGTAAAAGCTATGCGGATTCAAACGCAAGGCGATAGAATATGAAGTTGGAGACAGAGTTTATCTTAGAGTATCCCCACTTGGCGGAGTTAAACGCTTTTGGAGTTAAAGGAAAATTAGCACCACGTTTCGTTGGACCGTATAGGATCTTGCAACGCATGGGAGAAGTTGCTTATAAGCTGGAATTGCCAGAGGGACTGTCAGGAGTTCATGATGTATTCCATGTTTCTCAGCTGAAGAAATGTCACTCCGAGATGGTAGAGGTACCGTTAAGAGATACAGTGCCACTTGAAGCAATTCAGTTGAAGGATGATTTGACATATGAGGAGAAACCAGTCAAGATTCTCGATTATGCCAGCAGAGTTACTCGCAGCAAGGTTATCAAGTTTTGCAAAGTTCAGTGGAGCCACCACACTGAGGATGAAGCCACCTGGGAAAGAGAAGAAGATTTGCTCAAGGACCACCCTCACCTATTTTCTAGCCAACCCGAATCTCGAGGGCGAGATTCATCTTAACGGGGGTAGGTTTGTAACATCCCAAATTTTCAATTTGGAATGTTATACTTTAAGTCATCATGCATTACATATTTTCTTGCATTTTGCCGATCCTAGAAATCTCACGTAACTCAAGGAGAGAGTTGGAGATTTCGTTATTTTCATATTTGAGTTTTCTCAAATTTTGAAAATAGGATCATTTGATTTTATTTATTTTATCTTCAATTATTTCTACTATCAAAATATGAGAGAGGGAATAAAATGACTTTCCCAAAATAAAGAAATAATGAAGATTTAATAAAAAATCAAATAAGATTTTTATTTCGGAGTTTTCCGTTTTTTTTATTTTTATTTTCCTTAGGGAAAAATGCGTGTTTTCAAAAATTGCATTTTAGGCCCCGAGCAAAAGTTCATTTTGTTCGACTCATTTTTAGGAGTCGGGGAAAATTTACTTTGTAAATTTTGGAGTTCGTTTAGATTTTATTTTATTCGTTTTTCTGCACGCTATATATTAAAAAAAATATGCTTGGCCTGACCGGGCCAAGGGCTCAGCCTGAGCTGCCCAGCCCTCCCTCATGGCCACACACAAGAGCCCCGGCCGCCGAGTCCGAGTCCGAGGAGGACTCCTCCTCCCTTTGCTTGCCCTCCCCCAAGCTACCCTCCCCTTTAAATACCCAAGAACCCCCTCTCCTCCCCAACCCGCAGCCGCCGCTTCTCCTCGGCCGCCGCCGTTGCCACTTGCGCCGCCTTGCCGTGGACGCCATCGCCCGCCGCTTAGCCGCCACCGCTGAGCCCCACCTGCCGAGGTAGCCGCGCCGCGCCACCCTCCCCTCGGTACGGTTTTTTTATATAAACCGTTCCGGTTTTCTTTTCCGTTGTCGGTTTTTTTTCGAAACCCTAGATCGGTTTTATTTCTTCCGGTTTTGTTGTTTAGCGAGCGTTCGCTGGACCATTCGTCTTAACGAACGTGATCACCGGTTATTCCCGGTTAACGAACGTCCGTTCATTTAACCGTTCGTCGTTTTTCTTTTAATTGGATTTAATCCGCTATTTTTTTGTGATCATGATTTCAGATCCGATCTTCGTTCTAGTTTATCTTCTCGCTCGTTTATCGGAATCAGGTGATTCAAGCGCCTGGAGTTTCATTTCGAAACCGCCGTTCCGACTAATCAACTTAAACAAAGTTTTGATACTGAAAAATTTGACCTAGTTTCAACTTGCTAGAACCGAGCCGTTTTCTTCCGCCGGATGTTTTCTGTTGTTTTGTTTGATTCGTTTTCTTTTGCAACCAGGGTTCTTAAGTTGAAATTTATGGTCAGATCTTTTATTCGAGATTTATCCGTGCATTAGATGAGTACTTATTGTATGCTTGTTTTTTGTCTGCGATAGATCACCCGGAGTGCGCCGCTTGTTATTTTGAATCTCTAGGTTACGCGGATCATCAGCAAGGCAAGTAACACTTGATCATACCTTTTCTACTACCCAGTTTTATGCATTAGATCTATTCCTCAAACACTTGCATGATTAGGATCTAATTAAATTGTGGGATGGGAAGTAGATGATGTAGTACCTATTACCTGTTTTATTACCAAACCTTTGGGAGTTACTTCTACGTTTGCTTATTTGCCATGCTATGCTAGTAGACGTGGATTGGGTGAGTGTATCCATGACAGATGTGAGATTGTTAAATTAATGGTTTACTTAAGGTGGCAACTTAAACACACATCTGGGTGGATTGAGGCACCTGGGGTATCCAGTGATTGACTGTTTTTTTTTGGGACCGCCACCCAGGCTCAAAGGGATCATGAGATTATTCAAACTAGTAACTTTCGTGTGCAGCCACAAGCCATTATGGGCTCTGGCATAGTTGAGTAAGTCGTGCGAACTCTTATAGTGGTGGACTAGCATATGTAGGGGATGTAGGTGTACCGGTCTACCCGTCGTAAGGTGCTAGCGCTTCTGAAAGACTATGTCTCGGTCATCCGTTTCTCAAACACCTTGCAGTACGAGAAATAAAACGGAGGCGATCGAGTCTTGTGGGGAAAAATGCGCAAACCTCTGCAGAGTATCCCCGGTTAGCCGTATCCCCGGTTATGGACATCTTGAGTATCTAGTACTTGAATACCATGTGAATCTCAACATGTTACTCTAATTAATATTGTTGGGTTTTTAATGAGTACTTTTAATTGGGATTGAGGATGCTGTCAACCATTCTCAATGTTTAACAACCACCATGATAGTTAAACAAATTTATTCCTTTGCAAGAGGGAAAAACTGGCTTTATGCAAAACTCAGAATCAGAGAGCTTTTCCACCAGCCATATATGCATGTAGTATAGGCTTATTCCTTCATTACTCTCCATGTGTTATATTACCAGCATATTCCCTGTCTTTGACCCGTTGGCTGCAACTTTCATGTTGCAGACTTTTGACGCATTTGACAGTAAGGTGCTTTAGGTTGTGGTTCTATACTCAGTGATGCCGCTGGAGTTGATGGACTCACTTATCTTCCAAGTCTTCCGCTGTTATCGTATTTAGATGGCCTTAAGCCATATTTATTCTAATAAGTCCTCTTTTGGGCAACGATGTAATAAGTGTGTGTTTGCTACTCTGTTATAAATCCTTCGAAGTACTGTGTGGTGTCAGCATTACTGATCCAGGGATGACGCCTGAGCACAGAGACTTGATCCATTCGGGCCGGGTCGCTACACGTCGTCTGTGGATGTTGCGAACATCGGACATACACGTTTTGACAACTACTTGATAGTTCAGTTAAACGGTTTAGAGTTGAGGCACCAAAGACGTTTTCGAAACGTCGCGGAACATATGAGATGTTTCGAGGGATGAAATTAGGATTTCAGGCTCATGCCCACGTCAAGAGGTATAAGACCTCCGACGATTTTCTTAGCCTGCAAACTAAGGGAGAAAAGCTCAATCGTTGAGCTTGTGCTCAGATTGTCTGAGTGCAACAAGCACTTGAATCGAGTGGGAGTTGATCTTCCAGATGAGATAGTGATGTTTCTCCAAAGTCATTGCCACAAAGCTGCTAGAGCTTCGTGATGAACTATAACATATCAGGGATAGATATGATGATCCTTGAGATATTCGCGATGTTTGACACCGCGAAGGTAGAAATCAAGAAGGATCATCAATTGTTGATGGTTGGTGAAACCACTAGTTTCAAGAAGGGCAAGGGAAAGAAGGGATACTTCATGAAACGGCAAATCAGCTGCTGCTCTAAGTGAAGAAACCCAAGGTTGAACCCAAACCCGAGACTAAGTGCTTCTGTAATAAGGGGAACAACCACTAAGAGCAGAATTACCCTAGATACTTGGTAGATGAGAAGGCTGGCAAGGTCGATACAAGTATATTGGATATACATTATGTCAATGTGTACTTTACTAGTACTCCTAGTAGCACCAGGGTATTAGATACCGGTTCGGTTGCTAAGTGTTAGTAACTCAAATAAAAGCTACGGAATAAACGAAGACTAGCTAAAGGTGAGTCGACGATATGTGTTGGAAGTGTTTCCAAGGTTGATGTGATCAAGCATCGCATGCTCCCTCTACCATCGAGATTGGTGTTAAACCTAAATAATTGTTATTTGGTGTTTATGCGTTGAGCATAGACATGATTGGATTATGTCTATTGCAATACGGTTATTCATTTAAGGAGAATAATGGTTACTCTGTTTATTTGAATAATACCTTCAATGGTCTTGCGCCTAAAAGAATGGTTTATTGAATCTCGATCGTAGTGATACACATTTTCATGCCAAAAGATATAAGATAGTAATGATAGTACCACTTACTTGTGGCAATCGCCATGTAAGTCATATTGGTGTAAAACGCATGAAGAAGCTCCATGTTGATGGATCTTTGGACTCACTCGTTTTTGAAAAGTTTGAGACATGCGAACCATGTCTATTGGTGTATACGCATGAAGACAGTCCATGCAGATGGATCGTTTGGACTCACTTGATTTTGAATCACTTGAGATATGCAAATCATACCACATGGGCAAGATCACTGAAAAGCCTCGTTTTCAGTAAGATGGAACAAGATAGCAACTTGTTGGAAATAACACATTTTTATGTGTGCAGTCTGAAGGAAATATGCCCTAGAGGCAATAATAAAGTTATTATTTATTTCCTTATATCATGATAAATGTTTATTATTCATGCTAGAATTGTATTAACCGGAAACATAATACATGTGTGAATACATAGACAAACAGAGTGTCACTAGTATGCCTCTACTTGACTAGCTCGTTAGTCAAAGATGGTTATGTTTCCTAACCATAGACATGAGTTGTCATTTGATTAACGGGATCACATCATTAGGAGAATGATCTGATTGACATGACCCATTCCGTTAGCCTAGCACTTGATCGCTTAGTATGTTGCTATTGCTTTCTTCATGACTTATACATGTTCCTATAACTATGAGATTATGCAACTCCGTTTACCGGAGGGACACTTTGGTACTACCAAACGTCACAACGAATCGGGTGATTATAAAGGAGTACTACAGGTGTCTCCAAAGGTACTTGTTGGGTTGGCGTATTTCGAGATTAGGTTTTGTCACTCCGATTGTCGGAGAGGTATCTCTGGCCTTCTCGGTAATACACATCACATAAGCCTTGCAAGCATCGCAACTAATGAGTTAGTTGTGAGATGATGTATTACGGAACGAGTAAAGAGACTTGCCGGTAACGAGATTGAACTAAGTATTGGATACCGACGATCGAATCTCGGCAAGTAACATACCGATGACAAAGGGAACAACGTATGTTGTTATGCGGTCTGACCGATAAAGATCTTCAGAGAATATGTAGGAACCAATATGGGCATCCAGGTCCCGCTATTGGTTATTGACCGGAGATGTGTCTCGGTCATGTCTACATTGTTCTCGAACCGTAGGGTCCGCACGCTTAAGGTTTCAAGGACGGTTATATTATGAGTTTGTGTATTTTGATGTACCGAAGGTTGTTCGAGTCCCGGATATGATCACGGACATGACGAGGAGTCTCGAAATGGTCGAGACATAAAGATTAATATATTGGACGGATATATTTGGACACCGGAAAGGTTCCGGAGAAGTTTGGAGCTCCGGAGGTTACCGGAACCCCCGGGAGGTATATGGGCCTTATTGGGCCCATATAGGAATAAGGGAGAAGGAACAAGGAGGGGGCGCGCCCCCAAGCCCAATCCGACTGGGGAGGGGGCCGCCCCTTTCCTTTTCTCCTTCCCCTTCCTATTCCTACTACTAGTACTTATTCCTAAATGCTAGTACTCCTTCCTTCCCCTCCAAGTGAAATAAGGAAAGAGAGGAAACCTACTTGGAGTAGGTTTCCTCCCATGGTGCGCCCCCTTGGTGGCCGGCCACCTCCTCCCTCCCTCCTTTATATACGGGAGGGGGGCACCTAGGACACAAGTTGATCCTTGAGATCGCTCTCAGCCGTGTGCGGTGCCCCCTCCACCATATTCCACCTCGGTCATATCGTAGCGGTGCTTAGGCGAAGCTCGCGACGGTGAAACATCAAGATCGTCACCACGCCGTCAGGCCGACGGAACTCCCTCCCCGAGCTTTGCTGGATCGAAGCCCGTGGAGCGTCATCGAGCTGAACGTGTGCCAAGAACACGGAGGCGCCGGAGTAACGGCGCTGTGATCGGCTGGATCGAGAGGAGAACGTACGACTACTTCCTCTACGTCATCATCGACTCGGAGGAGCCGGAGTAACGGAGATGGCATCGGCAGGAACGCGAGGAGAAAGTACGACTACGTCCTCTACGCCAGATCGCTTCCGCCACGGTTCACGAGGGCACGAGACAACATTCTCCCTCTCGCTGCTATGCCATCACCATGGTCCCGTAAAAGCGTGAGGGAAAATTTTGAAATTACTACGCTCCCCAACAAGTGGCATCCGAGCCTGGTTTTATGCGTTGATGTCATATGCACGAGTAGAACACAAGTGAGTTGTGGGCGATACAAGTCATACTACCTACCAGCATGTCATACTTTGGTTCAGCGGTATTGTGAGATGAAGCGGCCCGGACCGACATTACGCCAGACGCTTACGCTGAGACTGGTTTCACCGCTACGAGCATTCGTGGCTAAAGGTGGCTGGCGGGTGTCTGTCTCTCTCACTTTAGTTGAACCGAGTGTGGCTACGCCCGGTCCTTGAGAAGGTTAAAACGGAGTCTATTTGACGAAGTATCGTTGTGGTTTTGATGCGTAGGTAAGAACGGTTCTTGCTCAGCCCGTAGCAGCCACGTAAAACTTGCAACAACAAAGTAGAGGACGCCTAACTTGTTTTTGCAGGGCATGTTGTGATGTGATATGGTCAAGACGTGATGCTATATTTTATTGTATGATATGATCATGTTTTGTAACCGAGTTATCGGCAATCGGCAGGAGCCATATGGTTGTCGCTTTATTGTATGAAATGCAACGCCATAATTGCTTTACTTTATCACTAAGCGGTAGCGATAGTCGAGAAGCAATAGATGGTGTAAACGACAACGACGCCACGATGGAGATCAAGGTGTCGCTACCGGTGACGATGGTGATCATGACGGTGCTTCGAGATGGAGATCACAAGCGCAAGATGATGATGGCCATATCATATCACTTATATTGATTGCATGTGATGTTTATCCTTTATGCATCTTATTTTGCTTTGATTGACGGTAGCATTTTAAGATGATCTCTCACTAAAATTATCAAGTAGTGTTCTCCCCGAGTATGCACCGCTTGCCAAAGTTCGTTGTGCCGAGACACCACGTGATGATCGGGTGTGATAAGCTCTACGTCCATCTACAACGGGTGCAAGCCAGTTTTGCACACGCAGAATACTCAGTTTATACTTGACGAGCCTAGCATATGCAGATATGGCCTCGGAACACGGAGACCGAAAGGTCGAGCGTGAATCATATAGTAGATATGATCAACATAAGATGTTCACCATTGAAAACTACTCCATCTCACGTGATGATCGGTTATGGTTTAGTTGATTTGGATCACGTGATCACTTAGATGACTAGAGAGATGTCTGTCTAAGTGGGAGTTCTTAAGTAATATGATTAATTGAACTTAAATTTATCATGAACTTAGTACCGATAGTATCTTGCTTGTCTATGTCTGCTTATAGATAGATGGCTCGTCTGTTGTTCCGTTGTTGAATTTTAATGCGTTCCTTGAGAAAGCAAAGTTGAAAGATGATGGTAGCAATTACACGGACTGGGTCCGTAACCTCGAGGATTATCCTCATTGCTGCACGTAAGAGTTACGTCTGGATGCACCGCTAGGTGCCGTGCTGCTGCCGATGTAACCGACGACGTTAAGAACGTCTGGCAGAAAGCAAAGCTGATGACTACTCTATAGTTCAAAGTGTGCCATGCTTTACGGCTTAGAACCGGTTCTTCAACGACGCTTTTGAAAGTCGTGGAGCATATGAGATGTTCCAAGAGTTGAAGTTGATATTTCAATGTAATGCCCGGATTGAGAGATATGAAGTCTCCAATAAGTTCTATAGCTGCAAAATGGAGGAGAATGGGTCCGCTGGTGAGCACATACTCGTAATGTCCGGGTATTACAATCACTTGACTCAACCGGGAGTTGATCTTCCGGATGATTGTGTCATTGACAGAATTCTTCAATCACCGCCACCAAGCTACAAAGGCTTCGTGATGAACTATAATATGCAAGGGTTAGTAAAGACTATGCTCGAGCTCTTCGCAATGCCGAAAGTCATGGAGGTAGAAATCAAAAAGGAGCATCAAGTGTTGATGGTCAATAAGACCACTAGTTTCAAGAAGAAAAGCAAAGGGAAGAAGAAGGAACTTCAAGAAGAACAGCAAACAAGTTGCTGCTCAAGTGAAGAAACCCTAGTCTGGACCTAAGCCTGAGACTGAGTGCTTCTACTGCAAAGGGACCGGTCACACGAAAGAACTGCCCCAAGTATTTGGCGGATAAGAAGGATGGCAAAGTGAACAAAGGTATATGTGATATACATGTTATTGATGTGTACCTTACTAGAGCTCGCAGTAGCACTGGTATTTGATACTGGTTACATTGCTAATATTTGCAACTCAAACAGGGACTACAGATTGCTTAACACTGGCAAAGGACGAGGTGACGATGCGCGTGGGAAATGGTTCCAAAGTCGATGTGATCGCGGTCAGCACGCTACCTCTACATCTACCTTCGGGATTAGTTTTAGACCTAAATAATTGTTATTTGGTGCCAGCGTTAAGCATGAACATTATATCTGGATCTTGTTTGATGCGAGACGGTTATTCATTTAAATGAGAGAATAAAGGTTGTTCTATTTATATGAATAATATCTTTTATGGTCATGCACCCTTGAAGAGTGGTCTATTTTTAAGGAATCTCGATAGTAGTGATACACATATTCATAATGTTGAAACCAAAAGATGTAGAGTTGATAATGATAGTGCAACTTATTTGTGGCATTGCCGTTTAGGTCATATCGGTATAAAGCGCATGAAGAAACTCCATACTGATGGACTTTTGGAGTCACTTGATTATGAATCACTTGGCACTTAAGTAACCGTGCCTCATGGGCAAGATGACTAAAACCCCGTTCTCGGTACTATGGAGAGAGCAACAAATTTGTTGGAAATCATACATACAGATGTATGTGGTCCAATGAATGTTGAGGCTCGTGGCGGATATCGTTATTTTCTCACCTTCACAGATGATTTAAGCAGATATGGGTATATCTTCTTGATGAAACATAAGTCTGAAACATTTGAAAAGTTCAAAGAATTTCAGAGTGAAGTTGAAAATCATCGTAATAAGAAAATAAAGTTTCTACGATCTGATCGTGGAGGCGAATATTTGAGTTACGAGTTTGGTCTACATTTGAAACAATGCGGAATAGTTTAGCAACTCACGCCACCGGAACACCACAGCGCAATGGTGTGTCCGAACGTCGTAATCGCACTTTACTAGATATGGTGCGATCTATGATGTCTCTTACAGATTTACCGCTATCGCTTTGGGGTTATGCTCTTGAGACGGCCGCATTCACGCTGAATAGAACACCGTCAAAATCCGTTGAGACGACACCTTATGAACTGTGGTTTAGCAAGAAACCAAAGTTGTCGCTTTCTCAAAGTTTGGGGATGCGATGCTTATGTGAAAAAGCTTCAACCTGATAAGCTCGAACCTAAATCGGAGAAATGTGTCTTCATAGGATACCCAAAGGAGACAGTTGGGTACACCTTCTATCACAGATCCGAAGGCAAGACATTTGTTGCTAAAAATGGATCCTTTCTAGAGAAGGAGTTTCTCTCGAAAGAAGTGAGTGGGAGGAAAGTAGAACTTGATGAGGTAATCAGACATTCTCCATTATTTGAAAGTAGTTTATCACGTAAAACAGTTTCATGCGACATCTACACCAAATAATGAGGAAGTTGATGATGTTGATCATGAAACTTCAGATCAAGTTACTACAGAACCTCGTAGATCAACCAGAATAAAATCCGCACTGCAGTGGTACGGCAATCCTGTTCGGAAGTCATGCTACTAGATCATGATGAACCTACGAGCTATGAAGAAGCGATGGTGAGCCCAGATTCCATAAAATGGCTTGAGGCCATGAAATCCGAGATGGGATCCATGTATGAAAACAAAGTGTGGACTTTGGTTGACTTGCCCGAGGGTCGGCAAGCAATAGAAAACAAGTGGATCTTCAAGAAGAAGACTGACGCTGACGGTAATATTGTTGTCTACAAAGCTCGACTTGTCGCAAAGGGTTTTCGACAAGTTCAAGGGATTGACTACGATGAGACCTTCTCACCCGTAGCGATGCTTAAGTCTGTCCGAATCATGTTAGCAATTGCCGCATTTTATGATTATGAAATTTGGCAAATGGATGTAAAGACCGCATTCTGAATGGATTTACGGAAGAAGAGTTGTATATGATGCAACCGTAAGGTTTTATCGATCCAAAGGGAGCTAACAAAGTGTGCAAGCTCCAAATGATCCATTTATGGACTGGTGCAAGCATCTCGAGTTGGAATAAACGCTTTGATAGTGTGATCAAAGCATTTGGGTTTATATAGACTTATGGAGAAGCCTGTATTTACAAGAAAGTGAGTGGGAGCTCTGTAGCATTTCTGATATTATATGTAGATGACATATTACTAATCGGAAATGATATAGAATTTCTGGATAGCATAAAGGGATACTTGAACAAGAGTTTTCAATGAAAGACCTTGGTGAAGCTGCTTACATATTGGGCATCAAGATCTATAGAGATAGATCAAGACGCTTAATTGGACTTTCACAAAGCACATACCTTGATAAAGTTTTGAAGAAGTTCAAAATGGATCAGGCAAAGAAAGGTTTTTACTCAGTATTACAAGGTGTGAAATTGAGTCGACTCAATACCCGACCACGGCAGAAGATAGAGAGAAAATGAAAGATGTTCCCTATGCTTCAGCCATAGGCTCTATCATGTATGCAATGCTGTGTACCGCAGACCTGACGTATGCTTAGCAAAGAAGCTTGGCAGGAAGGTACTAAAGTAATCCAGAGTGGATCATCGGACAGCGGTCAAGAACATCCCGAAATACACGAAAAGGACTAAGGATATGTTTCTCGTATATGGAGGTGACAAAGAGCTAGTCGTAAATGGTTACGCCGATGTAAGCTTTGACACCGATCCGGACGATTCTAAATCGCAAACCGGATACGTGATTTTGTTAAACGGTGGAGCTGTCGGTTGGTGCAGTTCTAAACAAAGCGTCAGAAGCGGGATCTACATGTGAAGCGGAGTACATAGCTGCTTCGAAGCAGCAAATGAAGGAGTCTGGATGAAAGAGTTCATTTCCGATCTAGGTGTTATACCTAGTGCATCGGGACCAATGAAGATCTTCTGTGACAATACTGGTGCAATTGCCTTGGCAAAGGAATCCAGATTTCACAAGAGGACCAAGCATATCAAGAGACGCTTCAATTCCATTCGGGACCAAGTCCAAGTGGGAGACATAGAGATTTGCAAAGTACATACAGATCTGAACATTGCAGACCCGTTGACTAAGCCTCTTCCACGAGCAAAACATGATCAGCACCAAGACTCCATGGGTGTTAGAATCATTCTTGAGTAAACTAGATTATTGACTCTAGTGCAAGTGGGAGACTGAAGGAAATATGCCCTAGAGGCAATAATAAAGTTATTATTTATTTCCTTATATCATGATAAATGTTTATTATTCATGCTAGAATTGTATTAACCGGAAACATAATACATGTGTGAATACATAGACAAACAGAGTGTCACTAGTATGCCTCTACTTGACTAGCTCGTTAATCAAAGATGGTTATGTTTCCTAACCATAGACATGAGTTGTCATTTGATTAACGGGATCACATCATTAGGAGAATGATCTGATTGACATGACCCATTCCGTTAGCCTAGCACTTGATCGTTTAGTATGTTGCTATTGCTTTCTTCATGACTTATACATGTTCCTATAACTATGAGATTATGCAACTCCCGTTTCTGGGAGGAACACTTTGGGTACTACCAAACGTCACAACGTAATCGGGTGATTATAAAGGAGTACTACAGGTGTCTCCAAAGGTACTTGTTGGGTTGGCGTATTTCGAGATTAGGTTTTGTCACTCCGATTGTCGGAGAGGTATCTCTAGGCCTTCTCGGTAATACACATCACATAAGCCTTGCAAGCATCGCAACTAATGAGTTAGTTGTGAGATGATGTATTACGGAACGAGTAAAGAGACTTGCCGGTAACGAGATTGAACTAAGTATTGGATACCGACGATCGAATCTCGGGCAAGTAACATACCGATGACAAAGGGAACAACGTATGTTGTTATGCGGTCTGACCGATAAAGATCTTCGTAGAATATGTAGGAACCAATATGGGCATCCAGGTCCCGCTATTGGTTATTGACCGGAGATGTGTCTCGGTCATGTCTACATTGTTCTCGAACCGTAGGGTCCGCACGCTTAAGGTTTCGATGACGGTTATATTATGAGTTTGTGTATTTTGATGTACCGAAGGTTGTTCTGAGTCCCGGATATGATCACGGACATGACGAGGAGTCTCGAAATGGTCGAGACATAAAGATTAATATATTGGACGGATATATTTGGACACCGGAAAGGTTCCGGAGAAGTTTGGAGCTCGGGAGGTTACCGGAACCCCCCGGGAGGTATATGGGCCTTATTGGGCCCATATAGGAATAAGGGAGAAGGCACAAGGGAAGGGGGGACGCCCCCCCAAGCCCCTTCCGAGTTGGGGAGGGGGCCCCCTTTCCTTTCTCCTTCCCCTCTTCCTATTCCTACTACTAGTACTTATTCCTAAATGCTAGTACTCCTTCCTTCCCTCCAAGTGAAATAAGGAAAGAGAGGGAAACCTACTTGGAGTAGGTTTCCCTCCCATGGTGCGCCCCTTGGTGGCCGCCACCTCCTCCCTCCCTCCTTTATATACGGGAGGGGGGCACCCTAGGACACAAGTTGATCCTTGAGATCGTTCCTTAGCCGTGTGCGGTACCCCCCTCCACCATATTCCACCTCGATCATATCGTAGCGGTGCTTAGGCGAAGCCCTGCGACGGTGAAACATCAAGATCGTCACCACGCCGTCGTCTTGTGAAACTCCCTCCCCGGAGCTTTGGCCGGATCGAAGCCCGTGGAGCGCCATCGAGCTGAACGTGTGCCAAGAACTCGAGGCGCCGGAGTAACGGGCGCTGTGATCGGCTGGATCGTGAGGAGAACGACGACTACTTCCTCTACGTCATCATCGACTCGGAGGTGCCGGAGTAACGCGCTGGGATCGGCAGGATCGCGAGGAGAAAGTACGACTACTTCCTCTACGTTGTGATCGCTTCCGCCACGGCCCACGAGGGTACGAGACAACACTCTCCCCTCTCGTTGCTATGCCATCACCATGGTCCTGTGTGTGCGGAGGAAAATTTTGAAATTACTACGCTCCCCAACACAGTCCAAAGGAGTGCTGAGGCATGCAGTGAATATCGTTATGTTCTTACTTCACAGATGATTCGAGTAGATGTTGAGTATATTTACTTGATGAAACACAAGTCTGAATTATTGAATGGTTCAAGTAATTTCAGAGTGAAGTTGAAGATCATTGTGACAAGAGGATAAAATGTCTATTATATGATCATAGAGATGAGTATCTGAGTTACGAGCTTTGGCACACAATTAAGACATTGTGGAAATTGTTTCACAATTAATACCTCCTAGAACACCATAGTGTGATGGTGTGTCCGAACATCATAGTTGCACCCTATTGGATATGGTGCGTACCATGATGTCTCTTATCGAATTACCACTATCGTTCATGGGTTAGGAATTAGAGACAACCGCACCCACTTTAATAGGGCACCACGTAATTACGTTGAGATGACACCGTGAGAACTATGGTTTAGAGAAACCTAAGCTGTCGTTTCTTGAATGTTTGGGGCTGCGACGCTTATGTGAAAAAGTTTCATCGTGATAAGCTCGAACCCAAAACGGATAAATGCATCTTCATAGGATACCCAAAATGGTTGGGTATACCTCCTAATTCAGATCCGGAAGCAAAAGTGATTGTTTCTAGAAACGGGTCCTTTCTGGAGGAAAAGTTTCTCTCGAAAGAATTGAGTGGGAGGATGGTGGAGACTTGATGAGGTTACTGAACCGTCACTTCAACAAGTGTGTAGCAGGGCACAGGAAGTTGTTCCTGTGGCGCCTACACCAATTGAAGTAGAAGCTTATGATAGTGATCATGAAGTTTTGGATCAAGTCACTACTGTACCTCGTGGGGGACAAGGATGCGTACTACTTGAGTGGTACAGTAATCCTGTCTTGAAGGTCATGTTGCTAGACAACAATGAACCTACGAGCTATGGGGAAGCGATGGTGGGCTCATATTCCGACAAATGGTTAGAAGCCATGAAATCGAGATAGGATCCATGTATCGTAACAAAGCATGGACTTTGGTGGACTTGCCCGATGATCGGCAAGCCATTGAGATAAATGGATCTTTAAGAAGAAGACGGACGTGGACGGTAATGTCACCGTCTATGAAGCTCGACTTGTGGCGAAGAGTTTTTCACAAGTTCAAGGAGTTGACTACGATGAGATTTTCTCATCTGTAGCAATGCTTAAGTCCGTCGGAATCATGTTAGCATTAGATGCATTTATGAAATCTGGCAGATGGATGTCAAAACGAATTTCCTTACCAGTCTTCGTAAGGAAAGGTTGTATGTGATACAATCAGAAAGTTTTTGTCGATCCTAAGGATGCTAAAAGGTATGCTGGCTCCAAATGATCCTTCTAAGGACTGGAGTAAGCATCTCGGAGTTGGAATGTGCGCTTTGATGAGATGATCAAAGATTTTGGGTTTATACAAAGTTTATGAGAAACTTGTATTTTCAAAGAAGTGAGTGGGAGCACTATAGAATTTATGATGAGTATATGTTGTTGACATACTGTTGATCAGAAATGATGTAGAATTTCTGGAAAGCACATAGGGTTGTTTGAAAAGTGTTTTTCAATGGAAAACCTGGATTAGGCTACTTGAACAATAAGCATCAAGATCTATAAGATAGATCAAAATGTTTAATAATACTTTCAAATGAGCACATACCTTGACATAATCTTGAAAGTGTTCAAGATGGATCAGTCAAAGAAGGAGTTCTTGCTTGAGTTGTAAGGTATGAAGTTAAGTGTTAAAGCTCGACCACGGCAGAAAAGAGAGAAAGGACGAAGGTCGTCCCCTATGCCTTAGACGTAGGCTCTACAGTATGCTATGCTGTGTACCGCACCTGATGTGTGCCTTGTTACATATCTGGCAAGAGGGTACAAAGGTGATCAAGGAGTGGATCACCAGATAGCGGTCAAAATTATCCTTAGAGGAATAAGGATATGTTTCTCGATTATGGAGGTGATAAAGAGTTCGACGTAAAGAGTTGCGTCGATGCAAGCTTAACACCTATCCGGATAGCTCTGAGTAGAGATACCGGATACGTATAATGGAGCAACAATTTGGAATAGCTCCAAGTGGAACGTGGTAGCAGCATCTACGATATGACATAAAGTTTTGCGAAATACATAGGGATCTGAATATTGCAGACCCGTTGACTACAACCTCTCTCACAAGCATAAACATGATCAAACCCAGAACTCATTGAGTGTTAATCACATAGTGATGTGAACTAGATTATTGATTCTAGTAAACTCTTTGGATGTTGGTCACATGGCGATGTGACCTGTGAGTGTTAATCACATGGCGATGTGAACTAGATTATTGACTCTAGTGCAAGTGGGAGACTGTTGGAAATATGCCCTAGAGGCAATAATAAATTAGTTATTATTATATGTCCTTGTTCATGACAATCATTTATTATCCATGCTATAATTGTATTGATAGGAAACTCAGATACATGTGTGGGTACATAGACAACACCATGTCCCTAGTAAGCCTCTAGTTGACTAGCACGTTGATCAATAGATGGTTACAGTTTCGACCATGGACATTGGATGTCGTTGATAATGGGATCACATAATTAGCGTAATGATGTGATGGACAAGACCCAATCCTAAGCCTAGCACAAAGATCGTAGTTCGTATGCTAAAGCTTTTCTAATGTCAAGTATCTTTTCCTTAGACCATGAGATTGTGCAACTCCGGATCTGTAGGAATGCTTTGGGTGTACCAAACGTCACAACGAATCTGGGTGGCTATAAAGGTGCACTCTGGTATCTCCGAAAGTGTACATTGGGTTGGCACGAATCGAGACTGGGATTTGTCACTCCGTGTGACGGAGAGGTATCTCTGGGCCCACTCGGTAGGACATCATCATAATGTGCACAATATGACCAAGGGGTTGATCACGGGATGATGTGTTACGGAACGAGTAAAGAGACTTGCCGGTAACGAGATTGAACAAGGTATCAGGATACCGACGATCGAATCTCGGGCAAGTACAATACCGCTAGACAAAGGGAATTGTATATGGGATTGATCGAATCCTCGACATCGTGGTTCATCCGATGAGATCATCGTGGAACATGTGGGAGCCAACATGGGTATCCAGATCCCACTGTTGGTTATTGACCGGAGAACGTCTCGGTCATATGCGATGGTTCCCGAACCCGTAGGGTCTACACACTTAAGGTTCGATGACGCTAGGGTTATAAAGGAAGTTGGAATATGGTTAACGAATGTTGTTCGGAGTCCCGGATGAGATCCCGGACGTCACGAGGAGTTCCGGAATGGTCCAGAGGTAAAGATTTATATATGGGAAGTCCTGTTTTGGTCACCGGAAAAGTTTCGGGTTTATTGATAACGTACCGGGACCACCGGGAGGGTCCCGGGGGTCCACCAAGTGAGGCCACCGGCCCCGGAGGGCTGCATGGGCCATGTGTGGGAGGGGACCAGTCCCAGGTGGGCTGGTGCGCCCCCCCACAAGGGCCCAAGGCGCCTAGGGTTTGGGGAGGGGGCGCCCCACCTAGCTTGGGGGGCAAGTTCCCCCCTCTTCCCCCCCTTGGCAGCCACCCTAGATGGGTTTGGGGCTGCCGCACCCCTTGGGGTGGAAACCCTAGAGGGGGCGCACCTCCTCCCTCTCCCCTATATATACTTGAGGACTTTGGGGCTGCCAACACATGAGTTTTGTCCTCTCCATGGCACAACCCTGCCTCTCTCCCTCCTCCTCTCCCGCGGTGCTTGGCGAAGCTCTGCAGGATTGCCACGCTCCTCCACCACCACCACGCCGTTGTGCTGCTGTTGGACGGAGTCTTCCTCAACCTCTCCCTCTCTCCTTGCTGGATCAAGGCATGGGAGACGTCACCGGGGTGCACGTGTGTTGAACGCGGAGGTGCCGTCCGTTCGGCACTAGGATCTCCGGTGATTTGGATCACGACGAGTACGACTCCTTCAACCCGTTCACTTGAACGCTTCCGCTTAGCGATCTACAAGGGTATGTAGATGCACTCTCCTTCCCCTCGTTGCTGGTTTCTCCTTAGATAGATCTTGGTGACACGTAGGAAAATTTTGAATTTCTGCTACGTTCCCCAACACAACATTACAAAGTTATATGGAGGAGTATGAACGCTAATTTGCATTGCATGGTGCCCACAATGATATTTATTCCGCACTGTGAATTTGTATATTTTTATACTATATATAAAGTTAGTCATAATAAAGAGAAACGAAGAGCATCTCTCTCTCCATCGCATACGCCCAGTACGCCCCTTTCACGTATGCACATAAAACTATCTCCAGGTCCTCTAAAAGTAAGCCCCCAGAAAATTCACGCTTATTTCATCTTTCTCTCGTGATATATGCAATGACGATCATTGTATTTGAAGCGAAAGCACGATACATACATTGGACTTCATAATCCACTCATTACGGTCACCGTTTACGTTTAGTGGTTATTATACAGTCACGGGCTCACCGTACAACTTTGTATTTGCTCATGACATTACTAGTTGACCAGTTAAACGCTCCACGTGGAACCTCTAGTGTTGCATCACATTATCTCACTACCATCGTGCCCACCTTTCGACTTGTATCTACTCTACATCTACACTATTATAAAATACATAAAATACACACTCTTATAAAAAACTGAGTTGGTGATGATGGTGTGCCTGCCATCCTGCAATATAGACCGTCCAATTTATATCTGACGGATAGGAAAGAAACTATGGCAATTTTGCAAAAAGGTACCCACACACCTCTCCACATTTGCAAATATGGCCTTCCCTCGTTCATCCTTTTCTCTCACAAGATAAACAAGTCATACAAATGCATCTTAATGTTACGTGCAACACACGTGCATCTTGCTAGTAAGAATGAAAACAAACTACAAAAAAAAATTGACGGTGGTTTGAAGTCATGACCGCGGGCACAACGGACAATGTGGCCTTGTATTGGTATGCTGGGCCGTCTGTTTTAACACACAGGAGCTGGTGTGGTGATTATACACACACGCACGCATGCACACGAACTCCATCCATGCAACACTCACACAAACACATGCACCCACACACGCACGCAACACTCACACGTACACACGCAGCCACACATGCACGCAACACTCACACGCACGCATGCATGCTCACACCAGTACACCACACGATCAACACACACTCTCATGCTCAAGTGCTCAACCTACACGTGCATGCGCACACACCAGGCCCTGACAGACACATACACAACCAGGTGATTCCCGCGCACGGGTTTGAGCCTTGTCGCGCTTGCGTAAATTTGTGTTTATCTGACCTTTTCCCTATGCGAACTGACAGGTCGGACCCACAAGGAACGTGGTCAATTTAACTAGTCAACATGGTGCCACGCAGACTATTTGGCCGGTCAACAGAGTGCAATCCGATGCTGAACTATGAGCAAGTGACCGGATAATCACCGCAAAACGTATATAGTGACCGTAATCAGCTTATTCTGAAGTTCGTTGACCGTATTACGCTTTTCTCTCTGTAGCCCCTCCAAAACTACATCTCTACATGTTCTCGCATGTTACATCTAACAACTATGCAATACAGAACTACTACTACACTCTAACACAATAAATCATATGTGTTTTTAGTTTTACTAGATATCATATTGTTACTTATAATTATTCAGTTTGCATACATTAAAATTGCCTTTAAAATGTATGGCCAGCATCATCTACCGCGCGGGAAAAATCCCACCCTTTCCTATTTAATCAGGTTTGTATCGATGGATCGTGCGAAACATCAAAACTATAGTACTATACAGTACAAGTGACAGTTCACTGGGCCGTCGTGTCGTCTGCTCCTCCATCATAAGAGTGGAGCGCTCGCTTTCATAAATTTTCTAGTCCCTTTCGCCGACATGTGGGACATCAAGCTACCGGGTCCACGTGCCATACCAGAATACAGTGAAGAGCAGCCGGGGTGAAGCACCCCAGTCATGGAGCCGGCATAGTAATGAGCAATGAGGCGTCAAATCACAAAGCTGCACCTTTCCCGCAGTTAAGTTGGAGGGACGAAGTAATAATGCTAAAAAAGAAGTTGGAGGGACGAAGCAACCATCATTTCACTCATTGCTGAATCCGCTTCTCCCTCATCTTCTTCAACTTAACCACGTGTTGCTGTTGCCGTTGTTCTGCCTCATGTGGGACGCGGATCAGCTTGGTAAAGCACTGACACGTGGGACCGCATGTTAGCAAACCGCCAGGACAACGTCCTCCGAAAATAAGAAACCTCCCCGCCATCCGCGCGGCAAAATCACCTCCTTTTTACTAATCTTTGATTCTATAATTTTTTAGATCATTATAACTGAGATTTGTATAGATAGCACACAGGAGCAAAACCAAGTGGTATGGTTAAGGGCATCCACAATTTGTAGCCAAATGTGAAAATAGCTTTTGGCATCATGCGAACCATTGTGGACGGTGTTGCCAAAGCCAAAAAGATGGAACCGAAGCTCCCTTATTGATTGAATGAAGGAATAGAAAAATGCAACGTCTCTCCTCTTTCTCCCATGCTTCGACGCATGTAGTACAATATAGAGCATAGAGTCTACTCCCCTATCCCTTCTATCACAAATCACAAAGCAGTGAGGTGTCAAATCACAAAGCACAAACGAAGCAACCACCATTTCACTCTTCGCTGACTCCGCTTCTCCATCGTCTTGTTCGAGAAACCATCTCACCGCACTAGTACTCCTATTAGTAGTACTAGTAAAGGACTTCCTAGATGCAAATAAGGCGGTTGTCTCGGCTTGCAGGCGGCACTTGTGAATGACTTACTGTGGTCTCCCTCAATCGTGTTCTCCGTCGAACGCACTTCGCCAAACCACAAAAAAAAAATCGTCGACGTCACCATAATGGGCAAGGAATTCAAATATAGTTACTACCTCCATTTTTTGTACACAAGGCCAGTATATCAAAATTACAATTTGCAAAGGGCCACTAACACTAATCGAGGCAAAATTGATGGGGTTAGCAACCAAGGACATTAATATCCCCTGCATGCATGCGGAAGTGAGAAGGTTCATTTGCATGGCGCTGCATTAATCAAGCGATGAGGAGTGAGATAGTTAGCTCTTTGGTCTTTCGAGAAAAAACTACGCATTAATTGACACGTGAAACGAGGATTTGTATCGAAGGAAAACCCAGCCTTTCTTTTTTAACACTAGTACTCCTACTACGTACGTACTTATCTTGTTTGGGTCTAGGCCTTGCATTGCCAAACTTCGCCACACATTTTTGCGAAGCTTGCCTAAAGTTTTCAAAATGAGAAGGAGGTACACTTGCGCACGGCTGTCATGGTCGCACCGCACCCTCACACGGTCGCTCCTGCACGCCGCGGTCGCACCGCCCCCTCACACAGTCGCTCCTGCACGCCGCATAAACCCAACCAAGGGAACGATCCTCACCGACACGTCGGTCGCATGTGAACAAACCAAACTCAGCCATCCTATCGCTGACACATAATTTTCGTTCAGAGAGTATATTTATCCAACCGCATGTTGGGGAGTATCCGTGACAAGCGTCACGATGGTCTGTTGGGGAAGAAGAAGAGGTGAGGAAGAAGGAAAGAAGGGTTAGGAGGCGTGGGATATTCATCCAACCGCTTTGAAATGGTAGATCGACCCAAGTCAGGCGACTTGCATAACAAATAGTATGTTTTTACACAACAAAAGATCCATAAAAACAACAACATAAAGAAAAACTATCACTGCTCGCGGAAAGAGACGACCTCGTCGTCTTTGGCTGCCGGCGTGAACCAGCAGTCGCTGCCGACGTGTGTCTCCGCACCGTGGTTGTCCTCCGCCTCCAGCTACTCGTTCAAGCAGAGCGTGCGGGCTCTCTGCACGGATGAGAGCACAACCCGGTTCAAGTCGAGGACATTCGGTTCCGCCTGCAGGAGGGCCTCGACGGCAGCGACATCCGCGCGCTCCGTGTCGAGTCGAGCCTCCGCCGCCCGGTTCAAGTCCAGGACTTCCGGTTCCGCCTGCAGGAGGGCGTCGATGAGAGCGGCATCCGCACGCTCTACGTTGAGTCGAGCCTCTGCCGTCCGGTTCATGTCCAAGGCGTCCGGTTCCGCCTGCAGGAGGGCCTCGATGGCAGCGGCATCTGCGCGCTCCGCCTCAAGTTGAGCCTCCGCCGCCCGGTTCACATCCACGACATCCGGTTCCGCCTGCAGGAGAGCCTTGATGGCAGCAGCATGCGCGCGCTCCGCGTCGAGTTGAGCCTCTGCCTCCCGGTCCTCCTTTAGTATCGCCATGTTGAACCGCTGGTCCACCTACACCATGGGGGACTCGGACGCCTGCACGAAGTCGACGTCCATCGTCTCATACCCATCGGACTCTGTCGGTGTCAAAACCGGCGGATCTCGGGTAGGGGGTCCCGAACTGTGCGTCTAGGCGGATGGTAACAGGAGACAAGGGAAACGATGTTTTTACCCAGGTTCGGGCCCTCTCGATGGAGGTAAAACCCTACTCCTGCTTGATTAATATTGATGATATGGGTAGTACAAGAGTGGATCTACCACGAGATCAGAGAGGCTAAACCCTAGAAGCTAGCCTATGGTATGATTGTTGTATATATATCGACTAGCCTGGCCTCGGTTTATATAATGCACCAGAGGCCTAGGATAACAAGAGTCCTAGCCGAATACGCCGGTGGGGGAGGAGTCCTTGTCTTGATCGCCAAGTCTTGTGGAATCTTCCTTGTATGCGGCAACTATCCGAACTGGCCCATGAGTATACGGCCATGGGGATCCTCGGACCAATCCAACTGATCGGGAGACGACTTGGTGAGTACCCCCTAGTCCAGGACACCGTCAGTAGCCCCCTGAACTGGTCTTCAATTTGGGGATGCTCGTCGATTCTTCCGAACTGTTCTTCATCTTCGGTCGTCGGTCTTGAAAACTGGTTCAACAAATCTTCTCATCTTCGATCTTGAGGATCGCCTAAGTGCATACGAAGAGTTTACATGTTGGGTGTCCGAGGAGCCCCTTTAAGTTTACGGCCTTTATCAATGCCTTGTTATTTTTATGCCACGCCTCGGGTTTGAAGTTATTCCCGGGAGGCAGTGTCCTCTTGCGTCCGAGCTCTAACGCCGGACTACATTCGAGGTATCTTTTGCAGCCGAGCACCAATGCCGGACTGCTGCGCAGCTCTATCCCCGGACTATGTATCCGAGCTCCAACGTCGGACTATGTATCCGAGCTCCAATGCCGAACTGTATCCGAGGTGTCGTAAATCACCTTCGTTCAAAGAAGTTTGAAGGAGTTTAGCCGAGCTTAATGCCGGAAATGCCCTCTATGGAGCCAGCCACTAGCGTCCGAGCTTTATGCCGGACTGCTTTCGAGGTGGTGCACCACCCCGAATGTGGGCCGATTTTTGTCAATATTTTTGATTGCTGCAATTTATTCTCTGCCGAGATACATAGCCAGTAGCCCAGAAGGTGTGTATCGGTCTAAAACCCGAGATGCACCTGAAGGATGACGTAAGACCGCTCATCCCAAGAGTCACCGAGACTCAGGTTGATTTGCAAAATCGGCCCGAGGATCAAGTCTAACTCGGCAGAATACTTGGGACACAAAAAGCAGCGTGCTCGATCCTCGAGACTCGGGTTGGGTGCGGCCGATCAACCCGAGGATCAAAATCTCCTCGAAGCTGTATTGCACTTAAGATTTTCTGCATAGAACAAGCAATGCAGTAGCCCCGAGACACCGGTCGAGTGGCAACACCAGATCGGGGATCAATGTGCCCTTTAATATTTGTGAATAATAAGCCCGAAGCCCAAGAGGCCCCGAGCCTTAATGCGGCACGGGAGGCGAATTAAGGATCGATATCCATAGTAAAATCACAAATTATGTGTAATCACTCTATGTATCCAAGTACTTTATGTCATTAATGCTCGGATCCGCATTGTACAAAACTTTGTTGACCGACCATCGGCTTCAACCTCCTCGGCGATGGCGAGGAGTGTTTATCCTACTTTATAAAGCCTTTATGAGGGCAAAGATTTACCACAAACAAGGCAATCTGGCCATACGGTTTTATAAACAAAGGTACGCGGAGAGACATGTTATATTACTGTTTAATAGAAGAAATGTCTTCCGAATAAAAATAGTCCCGCTATCGGTTCCTTTCTTTGGTTGTCATGCTAAGCATGATCATGAAACCTCAGCTCCAATGCAAGAGAAAAATATCGAGGATTTAGTTTGGGAGGCTAGTTAATAGCCCCCGGTAGTGTTCGACGACAGTCGAGGTCAAGCCGGAAACACTTCGGCCAATTTTATGAATGGCCCGTCATTTAATATAGTCATCGGATCGCTGACGAGTTTACACCTATTGTGACAGTCAGTTTTCGGCTTTCTCCACTGAGGTGATTGACCATGCGAGCTGGAAGCACAATCGCAGTGGTTCTCCCTTTGCACACCTAGCCGAACAAAGCGGAACGTAGGAGGCAAGCACGGGAGCCGGGCAACACAACTATTGACCGAAGACACCATTCGAAACTGATGCATATATAGCAATATCCGAGAATGTTTTGGCCGAATCTCTAAAGGTGTCCGGCGTTGCACTGCGAGACTTATGCTGAAAACACACAAATAGTTAAAAGTGCCAAAAGCTTGGAAAACCAAAAAACGTCAGTAAAAACATGACGTCCGAACAAGATCAAGTGTTCGGTGCCAATCCAAAAATTGGACTTTAGAAAAAAGTGCTTACATGGGTGCTTTAACATGACACATCCTATCTCAAGACTTCAAGCGGGTGAACCTACGGCTTCGGGCCTCCCATCCCAAGGCGGAGTACTTCTCATTAGGCCAGTTTAGAAAACTAAACTCTAGCGGTTTTGAGAGAGAAATTAGGCTCCCCGGCTAGTGACCGCACACTCGTGTCGAGAAAAGGAGTGATAAATAATAATAAAAACTCTGCAACAACTAAGAAGAAAAAAACTTATAATAAAATGGCTCAAATAAACATAGGAGCCCCCAAGTGACTTGGGTAAAAGAATGATTCTTTGTACCGAAGTACTTATATCATATCTATGTTCAACCGAACTTTAAACGCGTCTTAACCGACCGTCGGCTTCTCCCTCTTCGGACAAGGACCGAAAAGTGTTATGTACTTCATCTGTCGAGAATATCGACGGTGTTTCCAATAGCCAGGCAATCAGGTCATAAGGCTGTAACAGAGAAAGCGCGCTCAGGGAACTTATGCTATATTACCGATAAAGTGTAAGAAGCATCTTTGAAGAAAATAGTACCCCCACCGATACCTTTCTTCGGTGCTCATTGTTAATATGAGACTTGTGCAATAGATTTTTTGTACTCATGAATTCCGTTGTGTGACGATCATTATTGCAAACAATAAGAGCGCTAGCTTTCGGCTTCACCCAGTCTGAGGTCCGGCTCGGGTGACCCGATCGTGACAGTCGCAGAGGTGCTCCCTTTACTCCCTAGCCGAACAATCGGGAACGTAGGGGTAAACACAGGAGCAAGGCAACCCAGCGTGCAAATCACTTACGTCAATATGGTGCATATTGTGGCGTAATACACGAACAAGGAACGAAGCCGTACAAGTATAATCATGTGCAAGAGGAAAAAGCTTCATGAAGGAAGCCCCCAAGTAAACGGGGTATTTGAATTTGCGCGTCACAAACAAAGTTTGGACATGGAAAAATTTTAAACGAAACTTTTTCCCAAAAAAGTATAACGCTTGGTCGAGCCGAACACAAGTTAAAAATTTAAAACTTTGAGCATGAAGGCAACTTAGCTGGTGGATGTGTTCGGTATTGACGACCCGGTCCGAGCTTGATGCGGAACAAGGTTCCATCCCCCAAGCCGATCCCGAGGTGGGGAGCAAAGAGCTCGGCACTCTGAAGTGGTGACATAGCACGGTCAATGCAGGACGGAAGAGTGATGCCGCAGTCCCCTGCATGGGGTAATGAAGTGTTGGAAGCCCCCCGTCCAGCCAAGGTGACGCCAAAGGATATAGTCCGGCTGGATCATTTTCCTGTGCACAAAAAATAGTGCAGACCGGGGATAATAGAAATAATAGGAATTAAAAAAAATGTTGCATAATAAATAATTTATGCAAAGTGAGTAATAAAAGAAATATGGCCTGGCGCCGAAGTCAATGTCGATGCAGGTCGTCGGTGTAATGCAATAAAGGCGTGGCAAAGCCTGAATTCACAGGTCGGTCCGAGTTCCGGATGCGGCGTTCGCCGGACTATGTACGGAAACTGACCGATCCACCATGCGATCTTCGTTAATGCGGCCATCATTTGATAGACCTGCATATATATGATGGACAAACCAAAGTAATAATTCCTTGGGAAAAATGAACCCAAACAAGCAAAAAATACTGGGATTAATTGCACTTGGTTTATTTGTTGTAGCAATCCGAAGGGAGGTGATTCCCAAAATTGGGACTCGATCCGCGCACCCATTGCCCGATGGGCGATAAAACGACGGCATGGCAATGCTGGCAAAGGTTGGCTCGCCGAGGCAAAGCCCTCGGTCTAGCTAACGTGACGGTTCTGGTCGGCTAGCGACGCCGAAGCGTCCGGAGTAGGTTGATGAAGAGATGGCGAAGCCCCCGGTCCAGCCGAGATGTCAAAATAAGTCGGCGTGATGGACACCAGCTTGAAGAAGCAATAGTGCGGCCCTGCCGATGCAGGTCGTGACGTGGTCGATGCCGGCTTGATGAAGCGACTGTGCGGCAATGCCGGTATGCCCGCTCCGTGTAATCCGTGGGGCGGCGATGTTGATGATGATTTATCCTTCGCGATGTCGAACTCTTGTTCGGCTTGCCGAGATGATGATCCGAAGAAGTTGAGCTCGGCTCAACAAAGTGACGACGTGTCTAGCGTAGGTCGGCAGCCGTGGAGCAATATTGCCGGACTGGTTTGACACCAGCATGATATTGAAGATAGTGGGATGTGTTCGGAAACAAAACACAACACCCCATACAAAACTTCCTTCAAAAAGGATGTCCGAAATCCTGTTCATAAAAAGACGAACTCGGGTCGGATTCGTTTTCGCGCAGAAAACAGATCCGAAAAGTGATGCACTAATCGGAAGGTTCCCGGAGTTTGGACGGCCGGATCGAGCTGCAATTTTGAGGGGATGTAGATATAGGAATTCCGCAGCCGATCAACGGTTGGATCTTCCAAAGGAAGTCCGAGCTAGAAGCTGGACACAACGCCCTAAACTCGTCCAGATTCTCGTCCAGATTCAATGCGGCTCCGGTATATCGGAGATTGCCAGAGATTCCTCCATCGGAACTCGACAAATTTTCCAGGGTTGTTGTAGACTCAATTCCGCACAATTCCACTGAAGCAATCATTAAAACGACGCTTGAGGAGGCGGTGGCGGCGGACACAAGTCCGCTGTCCAGAAAAATAATCTGATCGCTCGAGGGCAATGTTGACGTTGAGCCCCGGGCTCCTGGATGATTCCTCCATGATCTTGATAGAGATCGGAGTTGATGTTGATGAAGGCCCTCATCCGAACATGACGATCAGAGGTAGGGCGCAGCCCTTGGTCGAACCAAGGTGACGGTCGAGCTGGTGATGAAAATGCCGAAGTCGCAGTTGATCTGCAGGCGTGCCATCGACCTTTTGCCGAACACACAGCGGAACTCTCAGTGAAAGCACCAATGTCGGTGTCAAAACCGGCGGATCTCGGGTAGGGGGTCCCGAACAGTGCGTCTAGGCGGATGGTAACAGGAGACAAGGGACACGATGTTTTTACCAAGGTTCGGGCCCTCTCGATGGAGGTAAAACCCTACTCTTGCTTGATTAATATTGATGATATGGGTAGTACAAGAGTGGATCTACCACAAGATCAGAGAGGCTAAACCCTAGAAGATAGCCTATGGTATGATTGTTGTATATCTATCGACTAGCCTGTCCTCGGTTTATATAATGCACCAGAGGCCTAGGATAACAAGAGTCCTAGCCGAATACGCTGGTGGGGAGGAGTCCTTGTCTTGATCGCCAAGTCTTGTGGAATCTTCCTTGTATGCGGCAACTGTCCGGACTGGCCCATGAGTATACGGCCATGGGGATCCTCGGCCCAATCCAACTGATCGGGAGACGACGTGGTGAGTACCCCCTAGTCCAGGACACCGTTAGGGGCCTTCTACGCCGCGACCTCTGAAGTGAACATTGCATCGGTTTCCTCCTCCTCGTAGCTTGGCTCCAGAGAACTCAGGGATTGGCCCGCCGCAAAGCGAGCTTGGGAACGGAGGTCTATGGCGCCGACCGCCACCGCGATTTCTGCGCGGCGCTCCGGCGTCAGCATCTTGTAGTAAGTGATCTTCCGGCGCACCATGGCTTTCCGGCGAACTAGGGGACGCTTGATGCGGGCTAGGGGATCGAAAGGTGGGGGAATGGGCTGGAGATTTGGTGTGGTTTTAGGGCAGTGGCTGGCGTAGGCCGAGCAGCGAAGGTTCTGGTGTGAATAGTGGTTCCGGTGACGACCGGTCAATCGGTTTTGACTGTACATCGCTCTTGTCGCATTCGCGTTGCAGCCCGGCACGCTGGACCCTCCACGTCGCTCATCGAATGGAACACGCTTCATCTTGCGTTTTCGCTCGCTTGTGGGACCACAGTTGAAAGCAAACCGACGTCCCTCCCCCTCCCCCGCCCGCGTTATTTATTATACCACCACTCCCTCCGTTTTATGCGGAGTAAATAAAAACAAAGGAGTATACTACGAATGAGGATCCCCGACGTGGCGAACCCATTGAGTAACCGACATGCGGGGCCTAGCAAGCATGGGGTCCGCCAGGAAGTGACCGAAAGAGAGGGTAAGGCAGGGATACCTACGTCAGAGGATCCACTTCCACTATACTACTTTGACCAAATGTTAGAGTAATAATATATGACATGCAACTTACACAAATGTTAGAGTAATAATATATGACATGCAAGTTACACAAAGCATACAGGGTCTTATGCGTTTTTCGAGGCTAACTTTGACCAAATGTTAGAGTAATAATATATGACATGCAACTTACACAAAGCATACGGTCAATTTCGTATGTGAAAGGAGTTTCCAATGATATAATTTTCACATTATACATCTCATGTACTCCCTCCGTCTAGGTGTGTAAGTCATCTTACGAAAACCAAATAATCCCAAAACACGTAGGTGAAGTGCATTAACTTCTACCTCATTTCTTGTTTTTGACATATCAACCAATAAGAGATGAGGGTGTGCATGCTTTTAATGACCTGAGACTATCAAACATGACATGCAGTGGTTAGTTCATTGCATGCAATACTATTAAATAACAAGTAAACATTAATGTCTCTCATTTTCCTCTCCTCCTTGGTCACGGTGCACAGCCTAAGATGACTTACTCACCTATGTGAAAGGAGTACTATTAGTCTTGTCAATAGTCAAATTGGAAACCATCTCGAGTACAAATCTAGGAGTACGTACAAATCAAACAATATTGATAGGGCGTTGTTGAATGTTGTTTTTATCATAGTAGAGATACTTTGACTACACATAAAACTTATATGTAAAGTAGAAAGGATAGGAGGGAGTATATTGTACGTACAAAAACGAAACAAACATTGAATACCCTTTATATATGATTTGCGGATGCTATGATGACCGGTTCAAAATTTTGAATCCGCCTTAGGTATCACGTGCCCCCACTCGTTCCCTCTCGATTTCATCTCGGGGTCCGGAGATCTATTGCAAGAGGATTAGGGTGGGTACATGCAAATGATACTCGGCGGAATGTTAAAATGAGGCATGCGGGAGGATGGACTCGACTGGAGGGAGACATGATCGATGGAGAAGAGGGTTGGAGAGGAATGAGAAATAAGCAAACGCCACAAGATTACACTTGAACAGCTCAAATAAACAATAAGTTGTCTCGCTTGGCCTACATAGTGAAAGGCCTAATGCACAACGCGGAGCACTGACGCTCGAATATGGCCGGGAAAACAGGGAAACCGACATGTGGGGCACACCCGTCGGGACGACGTAGCGCAGACTAGTCCAATGGAGGAGCTGGCCCACGACCTCCTCGCCACCGACAACCATTCATGTGGGTCGTTGGGGCCAACAACGGGGCACAGCTCCACCACTGCCTCTGGGCACGGCGACCGCGGTGAGCGACACACTCATATCATCGATAGACACGGTCGGTTTCAGTGCGCCGAGGGTGGCGTTAGTGCTGTGGCACGACCAACGGTATGTTTAGTTTGTGCCCAAGGTTGCCCCATCAAAGCATTGGGTAGCCAAAATTTTGGTTGAGGTATTGGTTGCCCATGATTTGGCCGACATTGGCAAGCAAAATGAACTAGATTTGGCTAGAGTTCATTGGCATGCCAAAGAAATGGCAACCATCCAAACAAAGACCAATCTTTGGGTCTTGACCAAAATTTTGGTAAGGTGCACTTTGGCCACAATCCAAACACAACCCAACACCCGGCTCGTCGAGGATGCACGGGGCACTGCGACGCGTCCGCGGAGTGGTGTAGCACGGCCAACTGCATCCTCTGGACCTGAGACCATGACGGGTCGTCTTCCTTTTTCAATGACATGCGGGGATCGCATTTGAGCAAAGGGCATCTCCAACGTTGCCACGACCGCAGCGGACTACCCTGGCACAACAATACCCTCGTCCCTCGCGCCGTCGCGTGGTGCATTCCCAGCCGGCGCCAGCTGCCCGCATTCATGTCGTCCATTTGTATGTCGTCATTAAGAGGCTCGGTGCCCGAGGAACCAACTCCGGCGACTTAATGACGCACCCGGACGCTTGGCCTCACCGGAATGCGCTACTTAAAGCAGCAACGCCCAGCTAACCTCCACCCATAGCGCATAGTCCTCCTACATGGCACCACATCCGCCATGACCGCAAGTGCGAACGCTCTGCAGGACAGCTTGTCTTCGGGGATGAAGCTCGAGGTCGCCGCCCTCGCTCAAGTCGCCTCTCGCGGCCTTAATAGCGACGTAGTCGGACGCGGACGTGACTGCACAAGCAGTGGCCACGCTGGCGGCCGACGACGGGAGCACCGTCAGCCACGCGTCCTACTTGCCGCCGTCCAACGTCCGGCACCGCCGAGGTCGGGGACTCCTCCGAGGATGAGTAGGGCATGGGAGGCGGCAGGGCATGGTGTGCCAACTGGCCGGTCCGTATCCCGTGTTCTACTCTTCCTCGCTGGAGACCGCACCTTCACTTCACGGGTCTTGAACCCCGCCCCTGTACATAGAGATCGCAGATGGAGGACGTCGGTCGCCGCCGTAGAATAGGTTTAGGGTCGGGTTTCTTTTATTTTTCTGTCCTATAAAAGTTTGAAATGTAATGAAAATCTGCCGTGTTTGCATTAATATCGGCCGGTGTATATGGACTTTCACAATAATATACATATTGTAGGAGTACTAGCAAGATGCCCGTGTGTTCCACGGAAGATCAAAATCTTGTGGGAGAAAAGGATGAACGAGGGAAAGCCTTATCTGCAAATGTGGAGAGGAGTGCGGGTAAATTGTCATAGTTTCCTTCATATCCATTAGATATACATCGGACGGCCTATATTGCAGGATGACAGGCACACCATCATCACCAACTCTACTTTTTATTGAATCGAGACAAATCTAAAAAATCCAACTAAGCCAACCTCCCAGCATATCGCGCGGGAAAAGACCCGGTCGCGCCGTTTTAGTCGGGATTACCGGATTACTAGTAGTAGTATCGATGGATCGCGCGAAGCAACATATTTTTTTTTGAGGGGGCGAAGCACCTAGTTTAGAATGAAAAAATGCGGTACACTCACAGCACTCTGTCATGGTCGCATTGCACCCCACACGTTCGATCCTGCACACAGCTCATGCAAGCGGAACACGCTTGGCTTGCCTCTTCAGCGACACGTGGGCCTGCACTTGGAGAAACCGACCATGCGCCAAACTCCCCCCGCCCACCGGCGAAAATCCTTCCCCCCCCCCCCCCACACACACACACAAAAATTCCCCCCAAATTCGATTCAACCACCCTTCGGCCAAATATTCCCCAAACCCCCCTCCCCCCGTCCCTCCTCCACCCCATTCGCTCCGCCAAAGCCACCCTCCCCGCCGCACCGATACGTCGGCACCGTGGTTCGTCAAGGGGACGCACGACGATCCTCTCGCTCCCACAGTACGCTCTCGTAGACTGTCGTCCTCTAGTCGCGCCGCCACCTCTGGCTACGTTCTTGTGGAGGCGCACGACAGTCAGCGCTGCCACCGCTGGCGACGTTCATGTGGAGACACACGGCGGTCAGCTTCTCCCACGGTACGCGCATTCTAGACTGAGGCCCGGTTCATGTCGGTGAAGCGCTGAATGTTAGCTGATAGACGCTGTTAATCTCACGGTTTGCGAAGTAGTTTCTTGTCAATATGCTCTGCTTAAGAAGCTTCCTTGCCTGCTCGCACTCAATCTGCTTAGCTGAGATGGCATGCCAAGGCCGATTAGTTGCTAAAATATCCTTCCATATATTTATTGTGACGTAGATTGCCATGGTCTAGTAGCCAATCTGTTAGGTGAAATAGCTCTACACCGTTTTATACTCGATCTTTGTTGCTGCGATGGCCTTCGATAGTTCGATGGCTGTGTGCTCGGCCTCATTGACTGCTGAATTAGCTTTACATATATTTCGTTACTGAGATCTGCTCGTCCAAATATCTTGCCATAGCTTTAGACATCGACCTAGGTATTTTTTTCTGGACTTCATAAAAAAGCATATATGTTTTTCCTGTAATATCTAGTAGAAGAAGTAATTTGTATGTCTAACAGATGGACAGCACATGGATGAATTCTGCTCGAAGATTCTCCTCTGCATATGTCGAGGGGGTTGAAAACTTCATCAACTTTATCAGAGCTGAGTACGGTGGTCCGAAATCAGATGTGCTCTGCCCGTGTAGCAGTTGTATGAATTCAGTTACAAGACCCTAGTCAACTGTGCAAAATCATCTACACTTGTATGGGATGTCGGTCACATATACTAGGTGGGTTCATCATGGTGAAGCTGTGAACGTCAATGTTATTGACTACGTGGAAGCAGCAGATCACCATCTTGATCTGCCTGATGCTCAGGTGGAAGAGGAGGAGGAGGTGGTGGTGGCGGAGCAGTGAGTTTGACCAACATTGAAACAATGCTACGAATGCTCGTGCATTCCGTGAACTTTCACTGCGGAAGAAAAGCGGTGGGCCCGCATGTTGGAACAATGCAATGTTGCTGTCACCCCGAGAAAATAAGCTGTCAAGATTCTCAGCTATGGTCACCTTTCTTCGTGAAGACATCTGAGCGGATGACCAACAAATCATTCGATGCGATGTTGGCTGCTTTCGCATAAATCTTTCCCAGATGCGTCTGAGCTGCCACACACCTCTGATAAAATGAAGAATTTCCTTCGTGCGGTTGGAATTGGATATGATATGATCCATGTTTGTAAGAATAATTGTGTTACATTAGGAAGGATTATGCCAACTTAAGTGAATGCCCGAAATGCAAATCATCAAGATGGAAAGATGGTGATCTTTGTGAAGAGGGTTCCTCATAATGTTCTCGAGACATTTTCCAATTACACCAAGATTGCAGAGGTTGTTTCATGATCTTTGAAACAAGAGAGGATGTCTTGTGGCATTCTAGGAACCAGGAGTACAGAGATCGAATGTAATGATCCATCCATCTCATGGTAGTGAGTGGAAAATCTTCAATGATAAACACAAAGAGTTTCTTGATGACCCGAGAAACATTAGACTTGGCTTAGCTTCGGATGGATTTAGCCCATTTGGCCACAGGCGCCACATATAGCATGTGGCGGTGCTTGTTATCCCTTACAACATGCCTCCAAATGTCTGCACCAAAGAATCAAACTACATGATGGCCTTGCTCATCCCAGGTCCAAAAAGTCCTGGAAAGGATTTTGATTTGTTCATGGAGCCTCTTGTGGAGAAACTTCAACAGCTATGGAAGGGTGTTCTCACTCGAGACCTATATAGCAGCCCACCAGCTGATTTCTTTCTGTGTGCTGTTGTAATTTGGTGCATCCATGATTATCCGGCTTTGGGCACTATGTTAGGGCGAACGACACATGGTTACAATGCATGTGTTATTTGTGACAGAATCATTGTCATACGCAATACTTAGCAAGATCTGTTACATTGGACACCGCCGTTTCCTTGCCAAGGACAAGCCGCATCCTAGAAAATAACGAAGACATGTGTTCAACGCAAAGCATGAAAACCGTGATGCGCCAAAGAGGCTCACCGCCGATGAGTTGCAAGTGGAATTAGAGAAGGTCAGGCATATTACACCCGGAAACCATCCTGGTAATGGTAGCGGGAAAAGGAAGCGTGGCACGGTAGAAGAGAGATTATTGTTTACCCGCAGGTCCACTTTGTGGGACTTGGAGTATTGGAAAGATTCGGATCTGCGGCATAATCTTGATGTGATGCACATCGAGAAAAATATATGTGACAGCATTATCGGCACACTTCTTAACATTGAAGGCAAGACGAAAGATACCTTAAAATCTAAAATTGATTTGACACACCAGGGTATCAGAAAGGATTTGCAGGTGCAAGATGAAGGTAAACCACGGGATATGGCACCAGCTGTGTACGTCTTGGACAAGGTAAAAAGAAAAGAATTCTACGAGGTCCTATCACGTGTGAGATTCCCACATGGATTTGCTTCCAACCCTGAAAGGAGAGTCAGTGCAGATGGAAACAAGGTACAAGGGTTGAAAACTCATGACTGCCATGTCCTACTTCAAAGGGTTTTACCTGTTATCCTTAGAGGATTGGGCATACGACTTATCTGAGCGATTGCGAGTTGGGACAATTCTTGAGGAACTTCTGCAGTAGAAATATCAGGATAGATTCTTTGGAGCGTCTTAGAGACAAGATACCAACTATCCTATGCGACCTTGAGAAGATATATCCTCCAGCCTTCTTTGATGTGATGGTGCATTTGGCTATTCATCTACCTGATGAGGCACTACTTAGAGGTCCAGTACAGTATGGCTGGATGTACCGTATTAAAAGGCCGCTAGGCACTTTCAAGGGCTATGTTAGGAATAGAGCTAGACCCGAGGGTTCCATTGCAGAGGCCTACAGAAGCATTGACATTCTGCTCAAAATACATTGAAACAGCTGATCAGCTTAGCAAAGAGGTGGGTGAAGACAATCCCGGGCTCAATGTTTTCGATTATTCTGTTCGATTTACTGAGAAGAGTCGACAAGAGGACAAACCTAAAGATTTGGACAAAATGGTTTGGTATGTGTTGAATAACTGTCCTGAGATACTCCTTATATCAAGTAAGTGCAAGATCTTGCAGCTTATACATCGTAATCTACTAAACTTGCAACACATTCTTATATATTTAGATGTTTGACGCGATCACTATGTTGTGCAGCATCTACAAAGAGGAGTTCTTGCCATAAAATCCAAGAAACATTCACAAACTGGTTATGGCAGGATTTGCGAAATGGATCAAGAACCATGTAAGCTTTTGAAGTGCCTTTGTCGGTTTTTAATATATTGAGTACATAAGATGATCAGCTTGTCTATTTTCTAACCATAGGTTAAAAAGATACGGGAGGATGGGCAGGCAGTTTATGATGCCCTTTACTCACTAGCAATGGGTCATGATACTCGGGTAAGACATTATGAATCTTGCGTTGTTGAAGATGTGTGGTACAACACCCTTGCACGATACGAAGGCAGGAAGACACAAAATAGTGCCATCATGAGCACGGATACGTATGACAAAGAGATAACTGAAATGTATGCTAACATAACAGACATTGTTCAGTTGCAGTATATCTCCAGTTTCGAGGATCATCTGTGTGTGGTTATGTTGTGCTGTCGTTGGTATAACATGTTTTCCAGGATAGCAAAACCTAGAGCTGATGATTATTTCAAATCCATCAATGTCAAGGCGGCGTACCAGACCAACGAGCCTTTTATTTTGGAAAATCAAGCAACACAGATATTTTCTTGGAAGACACATTTGCACGTAGCGATGACTGGAGAGTATTGCAAAGGTTTGAGCAGAGGAATTCGTTTAATGAAGTTGCACAACAAGATGATGCTTACACTGCTCCTAATGTACAAGATAACACAGATGTTCCTAATATCTTTGAGAACCATCACGTCAATGACGCCTTGGCGAAAAAGATTGCTGTCGTCTTTGTGGCCATACAAGAGTTGATCAAGAAGAAGCCAACGTTCGAGGACGTTGAGGACGAAGAAGAAGATGACACCGTGGGGAATTATGATTCAGACTGATACACACGGCGAGGATGTTGACGCTGCTACTGCAGATGATGATTACATTGCTTTTGTCGTATTTGCACAGTCGGAAGGCGTTTTTATCTACTATGTGAAATTGTGTTTGCTATGACAACTGAAACCTGATGAACATGTTGTTTAGGATTTTGCTGTGAGAACATCACTTGTTATGTATGCTGATTTGTGTGTGGTGATTGCATGACAACTAAAACATGATGACATTGTTTTTTAGTTGTACTCATATTTGGTTGTGAAACTTGAATTTGATGACATAGTTTGTTGTTGGAGTGCAATTTGCTCGACGTCTTCGAAAGAGAACAAAGGTGACCCGACAGGGCCTCTGCTATTTATTTATTTATATGAGCAAAAGGGGATACCCCCTGATTTCCGTTAATAGAAATCATTAGATGTTCACAACACTACGCCCAGCCTGCTACACAGGTTTCATTCATTACTAGTTTTAGCAAAGTGCTCATGTCGTAGCCACTGAATACATCACGAGTGCTACATACACTGCAAATAAAGAGACAATCATCCTACAGAGCACATCGATTTTGCCCATTATCTTCACAAGCTCTTTCATCTCCTCATTGCTTTCAAGGCCGTTCGGTATTTGTTGCTTGGCCATGATCGAGGAACTGCATCTTTAACCTTCTACTCTGCATCTTCCTCTTACGCCGTTCCTTGATTACTTGTCCAACACCCCAACCTGCTGGTATTGGGATTCCTCGGCTAACCAAATAATCAGCATAGTTGCATTCCTCCACATCAGCAACTTCCCAGAAATACAAATCACACGAACTTCCCTTTTCTGCAGAATCAAATTGGAAGATCATCAACCAAACTATTAAAAAAATCAGCAATTGAAAGCAGCAGAACAACACTTAAACATATTATTACCCCATGATTCGGGCATTTGTAGAAGACTCGGCCAGGGTTGCGGATTGTGGTTGAGACGCGACGGATGACTCTGCGTGATTTGTAGCAGTGGCACCACACCAACGGCAGCGGGTTGCAATGAGCAATCGGCTGCGGTGTGCGTGCCGGCGGGGGTGTGATGAGACCCACAGGCGATGGTACGGGTGGCGACTTGGCGCATATCTGGTTGTTACTGCTTTGAAGAAGCGGTGTGGACGAGCAGCCAGCGGACATGGTTGCTGCAGCCATAGCTTCTGATGCTAGGCAGAGTAAGTAGAGAAGAGGAGAAGCGAACGTTGGATATGTCAGTTTTGTTACTTGTAGAGTAGCATATCACCATATATAGTCATAGTCTAGGTTTGGATTCGAACCAGCTACAGGAGCACATCTTTCTTTTTTCTAAAACTCGGCAACGTCTCTTTACTGGTACACTAGCTTGTTCTGTACGCCTTCCCAAGTCTTTGATTTTCTTTCCCTTTTTTTTTGCGAGGAAGGAAGGAGGACAAAATTGAGAGTTCCACGGACTCGAACCCAAGACCTCTCGGTTGAAAACCAAGGGTGCTAGTCACTTATGTGGCGAACGTTCCCTGTGAGGAGGACGGCAGACGAACGCATTTTCCTTGCAGTTTTCTTCCTATATACAAAAAAAGTATGCTACTTCGTGTTCACTTAGTCAAAAAACGATTGTGCCAACCTTGACCGTTCGACTGACATTCAACGTCTGTCGTGTTTCTTCAGTCTCTTCTTTCCTCGAGCCGCCAAAGCCAAACCAGCGCCGGCGGGACCGCCTGCTCCCGCCTCCCACGGCTGACTGTGATCTTCCCCGGCTCCTGTTCGTTACCGTCCGAGGCTTCACCATCGTCCTCCGCCTTGGTTCGCTCGCTACGGCTCCACCCTACGGTGTTGTCAACATGGTCAACAACCGAGAGGAATAAGGAGATGACTGTACATGGTGAGGATGACAGTAGGGACCCGGCTGCGCGCGCAGTAATTTTGGTTTTTTGGGACGGCGAAGGGTATCAACTGGGTTGTGCGGGACCCGTGGCCCGTCTAGCCCAGGCTTTTATTTCATATGTTTAGCACATGACCAGCCCAGTTTGTTTTTTGCCTTTCTGAAAAATGGCTAGCCAGCTATTTTGTTTTTTGCAGAATAACCAACATAGGCCTACTTGCTTTTCTACGCTCTTTGGCGGAAATCTTTCAAGACGAGGAGGGATGCATTTTGCCCAGAAAATGGGCTATAAGTAATAAGAAATGGGCTATAAGTAATAAGAAATGGGCTATAAGTAATAATAAATGGGCTGTAAAATGAAAAAAAAATACAACAAACAGGCAATTAGTTCCGAAATACTGTTTTCTTTCGAATTTTGATATTTTAAATTTCATTGTTCTTGTGCGGGTAAAATTTCATTGAATTTAAATTAAGGTATATTTAGATTTAAAATTAATTTGAATCTGGCTAGAAATTTCGGGCTGTATCTTTGTTTGGGACAGATTTGGAGGCTGACTTGTGGGTCTACTAGGTTGACGTGTACTTTGGCTTTGTCAACTTAGTCCTAAGCGATTCTAGCAGAAGTGACCATTGGATGTTAATCTAACTTGGCCATGCTGCTTCTTCAATATCTGATCTTCTTGCTCCACCGCCCAAACCAGCTCGGTTGGGACTGCCTGCTCCGCCTCCGTGGCCGGTTGTCTTTGCCGCCTGAGCCGCACCGCCCCACCGTACTTCATTGTTGGCCAGACCATTCCTCTACTCACCCACACCTCCTGTTATTTTCCGGCGACAGTAGCCGGACCAGTAAACCCTCGTACTCCCCACCGCGTGGGCAACCATTGCCGAGTCTTCCCCGGCTCCATGTCGTTCCCTTCCTAGGCCTCGCCGTCGTCCACCGCCATGGTGCTCTCGGCGCGGCCTGGTCAACGTGGTCAACGAACGACATCCATCGACCGTCGACTGTACACGCAAAATAATGATTCCTCCACCTGACAGCTGGGACCCATCGGAAGGGCCTCTGTATTTCGCGAAAAAAACGTTCCCCCCGCTTACATGTCGGACCCACCAGCTATATCTTCGCACGCAAGGAAGTGCCTCCTTATTACGCACAAAAAATGAATACCCACCCTGCTAGATGGGACCCACCATAGTGGGAGGATGACTTGTGGGCCAACTAAGTTGACGGGGACGGAGGGCTTTGCCAACTTAGTCAATATGAACGATTCTAGCTCAAGTGACCGTACGATGTCCGTCCAACGGGCATAGTGCTTCTTCAACCTCTGGTCTTCTTGCTCCAGCCGCCCAAAGCAGCTCCGGTCGTGCCACGCTCCACGCCTCCCATGGCCGGGTTGTCTTTGCCGCTGGAGGCCTCACCGCCCCCTACTATTCCCACCGCTGGCCAGGCCCTGCGGTGACGGCAGCCTCACACCTCAGCCAATCCAGTGAACCCTCGTACTCCTCTCCGCGCAGGCTTCCACTGACGCGTCTTCCCCGGATCCCCGTCATCCCCTTCCTAGGCCTCATCGTCGTCCACCGCCTTGGTGCTCTCGGCGTGGCGTGGTCAACGTGGTCAACGTGGTCAAGGAACGACTTCCATCGGGCGTGGACTATACGTGGAGAGGCTGACAGCTGGGTCCATGGCCGCAGCAAGGAAGTGCCTCCTCATTTCATGAAAAAAACATTTGCCCCTGACTGCTGGGACCCACCAGCTACATCTTCGCACGCAACGAAGTGCGTCCGGGCAAAAAAACAAAACGATTCGCCCCACTGACCGCTAGGACCCACCAGCGACACCTTTGCACGCAAGGAAGTGCGTCCGGGCAAAAAAAAAACAATTCGCCTCCTGACTACTGAGACCCACCAGCTACATCTTCGCATGCAAGGTAGTGCGTCCGAAAAAAAACAATTCGCCCCCCTGACTGCTGGGACCCACCAGCTACATCTTCGCACGCAAGGAAGTCCTTGACAGTCGAGACCCACCTGGTCGAAGCGTACGTAGCGTTGTCATTCTGGTCGTGAATGTGTACGTACATACTGGTCGTTGTAGAGGCGCGCACGTGTCGTAGTAGAGGCGCACACGTAGCATGTATATGTACGTACATCGGCGAGGGTGCAAGAAAGAAAATACGGCCACGTACGTACATACGGGCAGGGTCTCGAACGCCTACTCGCGCATACATACGGCCAGGGCTTGCGTACATGGCTGGGTCGGAACGGAGAAACAATGTCGTCGTCGTGTTCATGGGGAGGCAACGGAATGCGTCGTGTTCATGGGGAGGCAACGGAATGCATCGTGTTCATCGGAAGCCAACGGAACGCGTGGGAGCCAACCGGCTTGGACGGAACAGGCGATGGAAACGAGGCCTGGCGTACCGCACAACGGAAGAAACGGACCTCCTATGTTCGGAATGGGGTCCTGTTGATCGGGAGGGCTGTGGCGTACCGCAAAACGGAGGAAACAGACCTCCTATGGTCGAAACGGGGGTCCTGTTGATCGGGAGGGGTGTGGCGTACCGCAAAACGGAGGAAACGGACCTCCTACGGTCGAAACGGGGGTCCTGTTGATCGGGAGGGGTGTGGCGTACCGCAAAATGGATGAAACGGACCTCCTACGGTCGAAACGGGGGTCCTGTTGATCGGGAGGGGTGTGGCGTATCGCATAAAAGCGGCAAACGGACTTGTGTTGGAGCGCTACGGTCGAAACGGGGGGTCCTGTTCATCGGGAGGGGTGTGGCGTACCGCAAAACGGGACTCCACGGGATACTGTTCATCTCCACCATCGACCTCCTTGAGCCTCCACGGGCTACCGTGGACCTCCTCCAGCCTCCACGGGCTCCTGTTCATCCAGCCTCCACCGCGCACTACTCCACCGGCTACTGTTCAACCAAGCCTCCTCGGGCACCCCTCTACCGTCTACTGTTCATCCAGCCCTCCACACCACGGGGTCCTGTTCAACCACCCCTTCACGGCCACCCCTCCACAGTCTACTGTTCATCCAGCCCTCCACACGGGGTCCTGTTCATCCAGAGGCAACGCCACCGCCCAATCGCTCATCCAAACCCCCCCGCAACGCCATCGCTCATCCCATCGATCGGCTTGATTAGCAGCAGTAGCGAAGAATCGCTCCATCGGGTTCGATTAACAGCCATCGATCGATCGCTCGGGTTGAGTAACGTAGCGTAGTGATCTGTCCTTCGCCGGATTCGATTAGAGCCTAACGCCTCGCCGGGTTCGATTAGAGCCAACGCCGCACACACGCCGCAGCGTCGTGTCTGAGAAACACGCATCGCTCGGCCCCCGACCTCCCACCGTAACCGGCAACTCCCTGAAATTTCCCCCCCCCCTCGCTTCTACCACGGTTTTTTCCGTCATGGACGGCCCAAAGAATGTAATGCAGCTGCGTCTCCGGCCCGCCCAAGACGAAAAGCCCATTTTCTGTCATGATTTTTTTTCATAGAAGTAGGAGCCCACCACATATATGATGATACCGGGTTTTGTCACAATTATCGTCATAGAAGTGTCATATGTATGACAGAAAAAAAATTCGTTCGGCCCAAAATGTCACGGATGTGTCTTTTTTTTGTAGTGCATTGGGGGCGCAGGGAATCGAGACCGACCTGCTGCCCCAATCAGCGACGACCAGGTTTCCCTCCTACACCGCCTACCACCTACATGGGGCACACCTGGCGAGCAAGCAGAATCGAGGGGACGGGTGAGGGGATCGTTCCCCACCGCGTGATTGGGGGGCACAGACGCCTTGAAGACCACGACCCGAGCCCACTCAGTAAATGAGCCGCGCCTCTGCGCCTCCCTCTTTTTACGAGGAAAGCACGAGCTGCCTCTTTACCATGATGTGATGCATGCGTGCGGAAACCACCCCACGCATGACCCCCATGTCACGCATGACCCTCCACAATGTGTATTCAACGCGGGTCGGGGGGAAGCACAAGTTAGCGAAAATGTTACCGTGGTAAAAATCCACCCTGTCTGCCCGCGCATTGTTCTAGGCCTGGCCCAACAACGTGTCGCGCTTATGTGTGTGCCCAGGCGCGGGGGCTCCTGTCGTTGTACAAAACTAGGGGCACTCCTTTTTACCCCTTTACTTGTGCACGGGAAGTCGGAGCCGCGCCCACGGCCACACTAAGAAGGGCAGGGAAGGGGAGCCGGAGCACAAGGCAACCAAAGCAATGCGAAGACTAGGAGACACAAAGAGCAAGAGGGCGAGGTGGACTCCCCCGGCAAGACCCTTGCCGGGGCAGCCTCCACAGCACCGACAATTGCCTTGCCGGGGCAGCCTCCACAGCACCGACAAGGGCCTTGCCGGGGCAACTTGCCCAACGCCAGCAGAGCAAGCCACCCTTGAGCCCGCAGGTTCCAACACCACCAACCAACCACATTGGAACCAAGGCTCGGGAGGTGCCTGTGCGATGGCATGCAAATGTTCGTCAAGATCATAAACACACAAGATCAGATGAGGACCAGAAGACGACGACCCTCGGCGAGATCCTTGCCGAGGAGATCCACGAGACCCCCGGCAAGACCCTTGCCGGGGATGACCATGACGCCACGGCAAGACCCTTGCCGGGGCCCCGGCAAGGCCCTTGCCGAGGACACTTGCGGGGCCACGGCCGGGCCCGCGCCTGCCAAGACCCCGCCGTCGATCCCATGCAGCTGCCAGCTCGGCAAGCTAGGCAGGCACCTGCGTGGTGGCATGCAGTTTCCAGGCTAGCTCGACAAGCACCTGCGTGGTGGCATGCAGATCTTCATGAAGACCCTACCACCACGACATCTTAGCAGCCTGCCAGCCTACATGGCACCGCATGCATCGTTGGCCTAGATGCGTGTCGGAGCGCGGCGACGGACGGGACGGGCCTCATCGCCATCTCCAATAAAGCAACGGGACATCTAAGGGGCACATTTAATGCGTCTTGTCCCGTAATGGTAGGCGTTAAGCTTGTGTACTGTAGGCCTTTCCACCTCATGTGTGCCACTGTGGCAGCCCCTTTTGTCTATAAAAGGAGGCCCGAGGCAACCAGGAGAAGGATTCAGATCTTTTGGGCTACCAACGCACCGTAGCTAACTCAAGAACTCAAGAACACTCAAATACATACACCAAAGCAGGACTAGGGTTTTACGCATCCTCGCGGCCCGAACCTGGGTAAACGATCTTTGTGCTTCCTGTCAGACCCGCTCTTTGCACAACCCCTCGCCCGCCAACCATAGAAGGGATCCCAGTGATCCCATAGGTGTCGTTTCCACCGACAAGGTGAGACTAAACTTCTGCGCCCCTCGCCTCGCAGCGCACCACCTTTAGTACCGGGTGGTGGCTCCAACCGGTAGTTAAGGGGGGGGGGGTCTTTCGTACCGGTTGGAGCCATCACCCGGTACTAAAGGGGTGCCGTTCCCACCGCTTGGCCAGGCCAAATTTGACCTTTAGTGCCGGTTGGTGGCTCCAACCGGTACTAAAGGTCCCTCCTATATAAACAACAGTTGGAAAATTTTCATGCTCCCTCTATTTCTTCCTCTATTTATCCATCGACGACGACCGCCAGCTCGGCTGACGACGCTGCCGCTGCCTCGTCCCCGCTGCCGCCCTGCCTCTCCACTGTCACACAAGGCTGCTGCCGGTGCCTCTGTCCCCGCCAAGGACGCCCCTGCCGGCACCCCTGTCAAGGCCTGCACGCCGCCGCCTGCCTCTCGCCTCACCGTCGCCCCGCTGTGAGCTCTCCCCCTCTCCGTCGCCCCCGGCCACCATGGCCGCCCCTCCCCGAGCCCACACACACACACATGCATGACGAACACACACACACACACATTTTCTTAAGTTAATTAGTATATATGTATTTTTGTATGTTTAATTAGTTATAGATGTTTTAGATTTTTATTTTTTCACTAGTATATATGTATGAATGCATGTTAGATGGATATAATTAGTGTTTAATTAGTATGGAAATTTTGTATATAATGTTGTTTTTCTATTTTTTAATGGATGTATAGAAGTTGCTTTTTCTGTTTTAAGTGTTAGATGCTTAATTAGTGTTTCTGTTTCTGTTTTTAATTTTATACAATATTGTATATCCTAGTATAGAAAATTTTTGCATATAAAAAGGACTAGGAGAAGTTGCATAGGAAAAAGTTGCTCAAAATTTCCTAATAAAATGACATTGCATATATAGGAATTATTTTCTTAAGAATTTTTTATCGACGTCAACTATGCCCGTCCCGCATCCTCGTCGTCGACCCGTTCGCGACAACGTCCTACTTCAGAGGACCCATGTCCGGGACTAGGCTCCGCCGGGCTGGCACTATGAGGTGCTACCTTCAGGGGCTCGCCGCTTGGTGAGGAACCCGGCCCCGGGTCCCGTCGTCGACCCTGAGCTCCTTTGGTGGCGTTCTCATGGGCCACGTTCGGTGCAGAGGGAGCCAGCCCCGCTGGAGGTGGTGCATCACCATGTTAGGTAGGAGGACGAGCACGTCCGTCGCTACATGGCTGCTATGGACGTCAGGTTCTCTAATACCTGGCAAGTTGTTTGGGGAGATGACCGGAGCTATGATCATGTGATGGTTCCTTCTCTTTGGGTGTCCATCGCCCGCGCCTCAGAAACCGCGAGTGGCCTAGATTCTTCTGTAGTATTCGATCTTTATTAGCTATCTAGCTAGTGATGTATTCGATATATAATATTCAAGACGATGTATTCAAGATTATATATATTATTTGAGACGATGTATTCCAGATTATGTACTATGATTCAGTTTTTACTTATTGATTGCATGCATGCATTGTAATTTGAATACTAAATTGTTTTATATTTGTTCTAGATTAGTTAAATAAAAGCTATGGCGGACATACCGGTAGAGAAGGAGAAGAGGCCCTGTTCGAGATCATACACTCCCCTCGTGGGCCAGATGATCAGAATGAAGAAGATGACGGCTCCCAATATCTGAACAATACCGGGGAGGGTGATGATATGATATTCAATCGCGATGACCGAATTGATGAAGTCATGAACTATGATTATGATGACGCCGAAATGATTATGATGACGCCGAATTAACAGAGACCGGCGAGGTATATTTATATAAGAAGGAATCTGGTGACCATCACAGGTTTTTAATGATTTGAAGATATATTAACGAATCAATCTTTCTTCTTTCAGCCCTCCGGATCGAGCAAATCTTCTACAGGCAACAGGACAGTGCGAGGCCCGGGCAAAAAGTTGAAGGAGGGCGTAAAGTACAACATCGATAATGTCAAAGCTAATGGCAAACCTAGCGCGCCTAAGAACATTGCGAACAAGTTCATTCGTCAGTGTGGAGTTCTTGTGAGGGACCATCTCCGATCTCCATTCAAGAATGGAAAGAGCCAAGAAAGAAACGTCCATATCTTACTTGGGTCGACGACAGAGCAAAATCAACGCTTTGGGAATCTCTCATGGAACATTTCACCCTACCAGATCATTTCACATATGCAGATGTGCAGAAAGTCAAGGACGCTGCTCTTAGGAAGATGGCAATTGCATTCAACACCCACAAGAAAACTATATGGACCAAGTACGTCGAAGGAGGAAAGAAGACTCCAGAATTCAAGGGAACACTGGAGAAGCAAAGAGAACACTGGCCCGCTTTCATGAAATTCAAGGAATCAGAATTATCTAAGGAACGGTCGAGAAAAAACAAGGCCAGTGCCGCAAAAAGGAGCAGTTCCATAGGCTGGGTCCAGGTGGCTACGCGGTGGAAATGCCTAAGTGGGATAAGTCTGAGCAAGAGATGCTGGATGCAGAGGTCACTCCAGTTACTAAGAGCTGGCCCCCCAGGTGTAGAACTTGGTTCTATGCGCATGGGGGGGCATTGGACCCGAAGACAGGCCAGGTTTCAAAGAAGGCATGTCTTAAAGGAGCCGAAGATAAGTTACTTGATGCAATAGAAGATGCTCGAAAGGGAGTGTTCACGCCCAACAGAGAGAACGACGAGCTTACGCGCGCCCTGGGAAATCCTGAACACCCGGGAAGAACACGAGGCAAGGGCGTTGTTCCGTGGTATGAGGGCTTTTCAGACTGGAACACCGACTACAGAAGCCGTGCGAGAAGGAAGAAGCTGGAGGGGGAGCAGAGGAAGCAGGAAGCAGAACGCCTTCAAGGCCTAGAATCAGCGCACGCAGACTTGGCATTCAAATTCCAGCGGCAGCAGCAGCAGATCGACTCACTTAGCTAGGAAAGGGGGTCTCAGCAGCGGCAGTAGCTAGCGGATGATCCAGCATTGGATAGCACCGTCCCATCCATGCCGAGAAGTAGCATGGGTTCCGCCCCGGGCGATGCACTGCTAGATAGATACTCTGTGGATGACATCATGGAGAACACTAACTGTGAGCTACACTTCAAAATGAAGAACATATCCATGAAGGTGATGGACGCCATTGCTTATACAAATCCCCCCGAAGCAACCTTCCATTGCAAACCGATTCCAGCCGGCTATGCTCGTGTCGTGGTTGATGAGGTGGTGGACCAATATTCGGGGCTAGAGGTTGATACGTCTCCAACGTATCTATAATTTTTTATTGCTCCAAGCTATATTATCTTCTGTTTTGAACATTATTGGGCTTTATTATTCACTTTTATATTATCTTTGGGACTAACCTATTAACCGGAGGCCCAGCCCAGGATTGCTGTTTTCTTGCCTATTTCAGACTTTCACAGAAAAAGAATATCAAATGGAGTCCAAATGGAATGAAACCTTCGGGAGCGAGATTTTCAGAACGAACATGATACATAAAACTTGGACCCTACTTCAAGAAAGCTACTAGGAAGCCATGAGGTAGGGGGCGCGCCTACCCCCCTAGGCGCGCCCTCAACCCTCGTGGGACCCATGTTGGTCCACCGACGTACTCCTTCCTCCAATATATACCTACGTACCCCCAAACGATCAGATACGGAGCCAAAAACCTAATTCCACCGCCGCAACCTTCTGTACCCACGAGATCCCATCTTGGGGCCTGTTCGAGTTCACGGAAGGGCATCGATAACGGAGGGCTTCTACATCAAGACCATAGCCTCTCCGATGAATTGTGAGTAGTTTACCTCAGACCTTCGGGTCCATAGTTATTAGCTAGATGGCTTCTTCTCTCTTTTTGGATCGCAATACAATGTTTTCCCCCTCTCTCGTGGAGATCTATACGATGTAATATTCTTTTGCAGTGTGTTTGTTGAGACCGATGAATTGTGGGTTTATGATCAAGATTATCTATGAAAAATATTTGAATCTTCTGAATTCTTTTATGTATCATTGGTTATCTTTGCAAGTCTCTTCGAATTATCAGTTTGGTTTGGCCTACTAGATTGATCTTTCTTGCAATGGGAGAAGTGCTTAGCTTTGGGTTCAATCTTGCGGTGTCCTTTCCCAAAGTGATGAGGGGCAGCAAGGCACGTATTGTATTGTTGCCATTGAGGATATCAAGATGTGGTTTTTATCATATTGCTTGAATTTATCCCTCTACATCATGTCATCTTGCTTAAGGCGTTACTCTGTTCTTATGAACTTAATACTCTAGATGCATGCTGTATAGCGGTCGATGTGTGGAGTAATAGTAGTAGATGCAGGCAGGAGTAGGTCTACTTGTCTCGGACGTGATGCCTATATACATGATCATACCTAGATATTCTCATAACTATGCTCAATTACATCAATTGCTCAACAGTAATTTGTTCAACCACCGTAAAATACTTATGCTCTTGAGAGAAGCCACTAGTGAAACCTATGGCCCCCGGGTCTATCTTCATCATATTAATCTTCCAACACTTAGTTATTTTCGTTGCTTTTTACTTTGCTTTTATTTTACTTTGCATCTTTATCATAAAAATACCAAAAATATTATCTTATCATATCTATCAGATCTCACTCTCGTAAGTGACCATGTAGAGATTGACAACCCCTTATCGCGTTGGTTGCAAGGATTTATTTGTTTGTGCGGGTGCGAGGGACTCGCGCGTAGCCTCCTACTGGATTGATACCTTGGTTCTCAAAAACTGAGGGACATACTTACGCTAGTTTGCTGCATCACCGTTTCCTCTTCAAGGGAAAACCAACGCAGTGCTCAAGAGGTAGCAGAGCTTGACATTCCTGGAGGTGATGAGGAGCACACACTGGTAGAAGCCAAACATCGTATCATCCTATCGAGAAAGGATTGCAGCATCTTTCGAAGGCCACCGACACCGCATCAGCCGACTCCTCCTCGAAGTCCGCCACCGCGTCAGCAGACTCCCGCTCCTCCAAGTCCACCAACGCGTCAGGCCACTCCTCCTCCTCCAAGTTCGGCACAGCGTCAGGCCACTCCTCCTGCTTCAAGTCCGGCACAGCGTCAGGCCACTCCTCCTGCTTCAAGTCCGGCACAGCGTCGGGCCACTCCTCCTGCTCCAACTCAGCCACGTCAGCCGTCTCCGCTGCCTCACCAATCACAGAATAGAGCCGCCACAGCTATGGTGCATAGCGGTATGAGTCGAGGTAGTACAGGAGGTACAGGCGGAGGCAAGCGATATCAATATGGTCCAAGCCTCACTCCTCGTCCTCAGAGGCCTTACGACATGACCGAGGAGAAAAACCTAGCCATAGTGAAGGCCCAAGTGGACGCCCATTTTTGACCGAAACCGGCACCGCCGCCAAGGGAGAAAGTACCTAAGGAAAAGATAGACCACTTTATTCGTATGGCTAGAGCACCAGCTCCCAAGCCTGTTGACCCAGACTACGAGCGCCAAATCAGGAAGGCACATCGAGCACGACTACAGAAGGAGTCGAGCTCGAGCTCGAGCCAAGCAGCTGGCAAACAATGCGGGAAAACCGTTCCCCAGCTTGGAGAACAGGCGGCGCAATCGATCCCCCCGCTTATTGTTCCAACACATGAGAGTACCGGTGCCGGTCAGCTGGTAATAACCGACGAGCATAGAAGGTAGGCTAAAATGCTTGGTATCACTGTTGGACAACTCCTCGAGATCGAGCCCATGTCTCCGCTTAGAGAGGAGGACATAAAACGGGAATATGTCCGCGGCCAACCTTTGGTCGAGCCTGAGGAGGTCAAGAACCTTCCAACGAGAATGAATGAATTGCATGATTGGTACATGAAAATTACCAAGAGTTCCAATCGAGATTCCCTCATGGTGAATGTCAAGGAAGAGCATTACATCCATAAGCTAGCTCTGTTCGTCGAGTATTCAGAACTATTTTAGTTATTCAATCAAGAAGCACTCGACAAATCTCTCGCCAGTTGCCATTGTCTGTAAGTGATTTCTTTCTATAATTGAAGTCTCAAGCTAGCTGTAGTGCTCATTGATCGAACATTACCTGTAATTATCCTCACTATATTCTTTTCTATGGTATTATGCAGGATGAAGATGTATGAAATGAAAAAAGCTGGATGCTATGGCATTGGGTTAATTGACCCAAATACCATTAATGAACACACATGGAAATTGGATTGGTATAAAGCAGATGTAGAGAATAAAATGCTAGAGTTCTTGAAGTGCCTAAATACCAATGAAGATATACTACTTCCTTACAACTTCCAGTGAGTCACACTATCTTGTACAACAAATTCTATTTTTGCTTACTAGCTAGCTAGATGTTCATTAGTGTTATGCACATGCCCGCTTAATTAAGACATGCAAACATGTGCGCATGCAGTTACCACTGGATCTTGTTAATCATTAAAGTTGAAGAAGGAACAGTTGAAGTACAGGACTCACTACTTAAAAAACAAAGTGACTTCACCATCTTGAAGGGGATAGTCGATAGGTAATTTCAATCATTATTAACTATATCTCGGCCTATTTAGTTCGTCATTTCCTGATATCAACTATTTAATAACCCCTTTATTCATTTTCTTTGTCATGGCAGGGCTTGGGCAAAGTTCATCAAGGTGACTCCAGGCAAATGGCGACAAAAGCTGTTTTGGTTTCGACCCAAGGTAAGTAATAAAGTAGTACTAGCTACCTACCATCTCTTTAATTCTTGTTTCAATACCATTAATTAATTATCATGCTTGATTAATTATTATCTGATTAAATTCTATTCTCATAAAGGCCCTGAAGTAGGCGCCGGGACTGAAGTGTGAGCATACTACGTTTGCGAGTACATTCGTATGATGGCGTCCGAAAGGAGCAAATCTGATAGACAACAATGGGTACGTTTGCCAGAACACTATTCACAATTTTTACATGATTGTTGATATCTATTCACACAATTAATACACATACATATTGATCTCCTTCTTAACAGTTCAAAGACGTGCGGGAGCAGCTCCTACCAACGGAGCGCATATGAGCACTTCAAGAGGAAATAGAGGGATTTTTTCTCGATCAGGTCATAGATCCCAAAGGAGAATACCATTACCCGCTACCGCCCCCATGAACCACTCCCAATTGTCATCGTGCTCCGAAGGCACCAAGGCAACATGTAGGAGAAATAGTATATATACCTAATTGTATATATATATATATATATATATATATATATATATATATACATGTGTATGTGTGAATAATGGTGGTATATATATGCATAACGTGTACAATATGTAATATCATAAAATACCAGCAAACGAAAAAGAATTAAATGGAGAACACAAAATTAAAGAAATCATGAACCCAAAACAGCCCAAACATTTTAGTACTGGTTGGTGTTACCAACCGGTACTAAAGTGCTCCCCGCCCCCGGCACTGGCTCATGCCACGTGGTGGCTGATGACCCACAAGTATAGGGGATCTATCATAGTCCTTTCGATAAGTAAGAGTGTCGAACCCAACGAGGAGCAGAAGGAAATGATAAGCGGTTTTCAGCAAGGTATTCTCTGCAAGTACTGAAATAAGTGGTAACAGATAGTTTTGTGATAAGATAAATTGTAACGAGCAACAAGTAACAAGAGTAAATAAAGTGCAGCAAGGTGGCCCAATCCTTTTTGTAGCAAAGGACAAGCCTGGACAAACTCTTATAATAGGAAAAACGCTCCCGAGGACACATGGGAATATCGTCAAGCTAGTTTTCATCACGTTCATATGATTCACGTTCGGTACTTTGATAATTTGATATGTGGGTGGACCGGTGCTGGGGTGTTGTTCTTACTTGAACAAGCATCCCACTTATGATTAACCTCTATTGCAAGCATCCACAACTACAACAAAAGTATTAAGGTAAACCTAACCATAGCATTAAACATATGGATCCAAAACAGCCCCTTACGAAGCAACGCATAAACTAGGGTTTAAGCTTCTGTCACTCTAGCAACCCATCATCTACTTATTACTTCCCAATGCCTTCCTCTAGGCCCAAATAATGGTGAAGTGTTATGTAGTCGACGTTCACATAACACAACTAGAGGCTAGACATCATACATCTCATCAAAATATCAAACGAACACCAAATTCACATGACTACTAATAGCAAGACTTCTCCCTTGTCCTCGGGAATAAATGTAATTACTCACAAAGCATATTCATGTTCACAATCAGAGGGGTAATAATATGCATAAAGGATCTGAACATATGATCTTCCACCAAGTAAACGAACTAGCATCAACTACAAGGAGTAATCACTACTAGGGAAAACCTTATACACAGAACTTTAGCATCAGCGACGGTCAAAAAAGCACGCTGGTGCTAACTAGCAGTAGCGCGCCTGGCCAAACCGCGCTGCAGATAAAGTTCTAGCAGTAGCGCGTGCTGCCCTAATAAACACGTTGCTACTAAAATACCCACGGCTTAGCCGATAGGCTTCACATAGTAGTAGCGACCTATAACGAACCGCGCTACCGCTACATTCTTTGTAGCAGCGTGTTTTATATTAAACTCGCTACTGCTAAAGGATAATAAAATTAAATGGAAAGCAAATAGAAAGGTAATTGAAAATGAAAGAAATAAAATAATGTGAAAGGAAAAAAAATGTGAAGAAAACTAAATGAAAAAGGGAAAAAAGAGAAAGGAGTAGCAGTAGCGTGTATCCCAGAAAGCGCTGTAGCTAACTTAGCAGTAGCGCTCTTCCCGGAATGCGCTACTGCTACCTCTGACTTAACCACAGGGTTCGTCCTTCCCCACGGCCACTTCCCCAAATCCAACTTTCCACACTCCTCGTCGCTGCCGTCGCCCTTCGGTCGCCGCGCGCTCTCCGCCCTGACCCCAGATTCAACGCCGCCCCCGCCCCCGACCTCAACGCCGCCACGGACGCCGCCCTCGACCTCAACGCTGCCCCAGACGCCGCCCCCGACCCTGACCTCAACGCCGCCATCCGCCGCGCACCCGAGCCCCTGACCCTGACCTCGACGCCGCCTGCCCCTCCCTCGTCTTAGGCACCCGAGGTGAGCACACCTGCTCCTCCCTCTCCCCTACCTCTGCCTAGGTTTTTTTTATATTTTAGTTGCATCAAATTAGTTAGCGTTCATGTAAGAGTGGAAACAAATCGGATGCGGATGCGGCAAATGAGTTAGGGTTGATGTAAGGGTTGAAACGAATCAAATTTCTAAGATGAATGATAAAACGAGTAAAATTTGACCACTTATTTCACTTTATAGTTGGATAATTGGAATATCCGCTACCACTTTCCACCCCTATAGGTTCATCAAATTTGATGGTAATTAGGGCAGTAGTTCCTAGGTACTAATTAGTTAGTAAGAACTAGGTACTAATAAGGTATTAGAATATTTTTATTTATAGTAAGTTTATTTTTAGTAAAAACTAGTGGAATTAATAGAACTAGTTAGTAAGAACTTGTTGTTATTTTTTAGTTAAAGCAATTTTTCCCGCATCGAAGCAATTTTTCCCGCACCGAAGTAGACGATGCCTATCCCGCATCCTCGTCGTCGAGTCGGCGGAGGACTACAGCTGCTTGACCAGATGGGCCATGTCCGGGACTGGGCTCCGCCGGGGTGGTACTGGGAGGCGCTACCTACCGGGGGGCGCAGGTTGGTGAGGAGCCAGCCTGTCGTTGACCCGAACCTTCTTTGGTGGCGGTCGAGTGGGCCAGTGACGGTCCAGAGGCTCGAGGACTCGGCGAAGGTGGTGCGTCACCGTGTCAGTGAGGAGGACGCGCACGTCCGTTGCTACTTTTATGCGTTGGAGCACAGGTTCTCCAATACCTGGCAGGTTCTCCAGGGATCTCACTGGAGCTATGATCCCGTGATGGTTCCTTCTCTGTGGGTGTCCACCGCCCGCGCCGATACCGTCGTGTGCTAGGGTTTTAGTTGTATTAGTGATGTTATATGTATGACACTATTCATGATGTATTAGTGATAATATTCGACGATGTACGGACGCATGAGATGATTTACTTTTGCTTATTGAATGCATGCTAATTTGAGTCCTATAAGATATATTGAAATGTATATCTTGTGTTGCTCAATATCCAAGTGGCCGGTCATCTTTGCAGGTTACACCTCCGAGTGGGCTATGTTTTCCCGGAGTGTTGATTCATTTCCGTTCCAGCAAATTTCAGGCGCTCGATATGTCCTATTTTAGCAAAGGTCATGCCGGATTTTTCCGTGAATTTTGGCATGACTTGTGCCAGATTCTATGTAGGAAATATCAAGTGCCCCGGATTTGTGTGTTGAGTATCCTGGTAGTTATCTTCGATCGATTTTCAATTAATGTTTTAAGTATGAACATAGGAAATGTCTGACGACGAAAAGGATTTCGGTATTTGCAAATACTGTGAAGATGAGCGCGGCCTGTGCGATGGAATCTTCCTAGATGATGATAGGCGCTTCAGCATCAAGCTGGACGAGAACTTCGAAGTGGATACAGTAAGTCAGAATGACAAGTCTTTTTTCATAATTAAGCATGACATCTGCTTCATTTGCTTCGACTTATATTTTTTTACTATTCTACTAGCGTATCCCCTGCCATGCAAGAGTTTTTGTATTGGATAAGATAGGTTTCAGTCATACTACGGAGGTAAAGAAAGTTTATTTGAAGACCGAGCATGGTTATATTTTCCATGCAAAATTATACAATTCAGACGACTACACCTATTTTGGATGCAAAACATGGCGAGCACTATGCAAGACTTATGCATTTGAGCCTGATATGGTTATCACCTTTGATATTCTTCCGGAAGATGATATTGAAGGTAATACCGACATCTGGGTCGATGTGCAGACGCCTCCAGTTATACCATTATGTAAGTTTCTCAACCATTTTTATGTCTTTGATATTGTTTATTCAAAAATAGTTGACAACTAATTTGTATTGTCAGCTTATTTCGGTGCAAGCAAACATGTCCAGCACTTGGTAGACAGGACCTACTACTGTCCCGAGGCTGAACTAAACTGCGAGGAGCTAAGTCATTATGTTTCATGGCTTGAGGGTCTTGATACTGTCAAGACAAATTTTCTTCGTGGATTTAGAAATGTTAGTACTGAAAACGTGCGACCAATTGTGTTCGTAATGAACTACGGTCACATCTATTTAGGAAGGATGGTAAGATTTTTACTATTTGTCCTCAGTGCATATTTTCCATACATTATTTTTGAAGCTAAACTTCATTGCTAAGTATGTTACCGTACGATGTTCTTCAACAGGGACTCCCGATGAATGTTGTGCCTTATGGGATCGAGACTAAAGGTACCATGAGTATTATCACCACGGCCAAGATATCCTACAGATTACTTTAGTGCATTCAAGATTTGCGATGGATGCTTAATAGTGCAAGACTGGACCAAATATGTGATGGGGGAGCGCAGAGAAGTACTAGGGAGCAAACAGAGGCGCTACCCACGATTAGGCGACATGTTCATCTGCATGCTCCAACTTGATCTAGGAGGAGAGCTACACATGTTTTATGTTGTTTTACCTAAGAGAGAGCAGCAGGAGTGATTAGTTAGCTAGAAATGAGTTTCAAGATGATGATGTGCTACACTATTAATATGATGATAAAATAGCTAGTGTTGGTGGTAATGACTATGATGAATATTATTAGCTAGTGTTAGTGGTGATTAAATGAATCTGTTGGTGGTAATGACCATGATGATGATTAAATATCTTGTGCCGGCGGATTAGATTCAAGTGGAGGCAACATTGGTGCACATCGAAAGTACTACTAGTCCAAACTAGATCAAGTTTGGATTAGTAGTATACTTTTGACATGCACCACATATTGCCTCCACTTGAACCTAATCCACCTTTATTTGACACTGTTATGGACATAATGATGTAAACTACATAATAGGAATTGTATCAATATTTGTACGATGGCAAATAAATAAACTAAAAATGAAAAATAAAAAAAGTATACTAGTAGCGATGGAGAGAAAACACGCTGCCAGTAGTTACATTAGCGATGTATTTGGAGTGAACAAACGCTGCAGTTATTCGTCCTAGCAAAGAGCGCATGGGCACGCTGCATCGCTAAGCAGTACTTGTAGCACCTTATTAGTAGCGCGCCTACCCGCGCTACTAGTGAGCACAAAACCAGCGCTACTGCTAGGGTTTTCCCTAGTGGTTAATCAACACTACGAGCAACCTACTAGCACCAATCCCGGACTTGGAGACAAGAATTTGATACAAGAGATGAACTAGGGTTTGGAGATGAGATGGTGCTGGTGAAGATGTTGATGGAGATTGCCCTCTCCCGATGAGAGGAGCGTTGGTGATGATTTCCCCCACCCGGAGGGAAGTGTCCCCGGCAGAACAGCTCCGCCAGAGCCCTAGATTGGTTCCGCCAAGGTTCCACCTCGTGGCGGCGGAGTCTCGTCCCGAAAGGTTGCTTCTGATTTTTTTTCTCATTGAAAGACTTCATATAGGAGAAGATGGGCATCGGAGAGCCACCAGGGGGCCCACAAGATAGGGGGCGCCCCCCAGGGGGGCGCACCCCACCCTCGTGAGCAGGGTGTGGGCCCCCTGGCCTTCATCTTTGGCGACGATTTTTCTTTATTTATTTTATGATATTCCGTGGAGTTTCAGGACTTTTGGAGTTGCACAGAATAGGTCTCCAATATTTCCTCCTTTTCCAAATTGCAATTCTTGCCGCATTCTCCCTCTTCACGTAAACCATGTAAAATAAGAGAGAATAGCCATAAGTATTGTGACATAACGTGAAATAACAGCCCATAAAGCGATAAATATCGATACAAAAGCATGATGCAAAATGGACGTATCAGTGGCCCTTTAGAGGCAGTTCATTCATAACTGGTACTAAAGGGGGGGGGACCTTTAGTCCCCACCCTTTAGTGCCGGTTGTAGAACCGGCACTAAAGGCCCTTATGAACCGGTGTTATAGCCCGGTTCTGCACTAGTGAGGGAGGAGGGAGGAGGGGGCGGCCGGAGAAGGAGGGAGGAGGGAGGAGGGGCGGCCGGAGGAGGAGGGAGGAGGGAGGAGGGGGCGGCCGTAGGTGCAGGGAGGGGAGCGGTAGGGAGGAGGAATTACCTCAGTGGAGGAGGAGTAGAAGCGTCGGCAATGACGGGGGTGTGGGGGAGTGAGAGTGGAGAGGGAGAGTGGGGGCGGCCGGTTGGGGAAGGCAACATTGAACTTAGCAGTAGCGCGGGATAGAATAACGCGCTACTGCTAAAATCCGTTGCAGTAGCGCATTCTGACAACGCGCTACTGCTATGGCTAAGCATGTAAAAATCAAAAATACATTAGTCATCAATGATCTTTTGTGTAGAATCTAAATTGTCAGTAGGAATCTTCCCCGGTTTTTAAGAACCGGTGAAGATTCCTATTGCATCCACAGATCCTACACATAGAGTTCAGTGAAGACAAAGTGCTTTTGATGGTTTGACAAATAACGTATTTAAGGTGGTAAACACCCTGTTCGCTTAGCGGTATGGGACTAAACTTAGGCATGAGGGGGATTAGAATTTAGCAGCAGCGATTGTTGGCGAAAAGCGCTACTACTAAGTACGTTAGCAGTAGCGCTTCTTTTGGAAATGCGCTACTACAATACATGGTTTGGGGGGCAACGCCCTGGCAATTGTAGCAGTTGCGCTCTTTTCTCCTAGCGCGCTACTGCTACCTTTGTATTAGTAGCGTGCTCTTTTGAAGCGCGCTACTGTTAAGTAGCAGTAGCATATGTTTTTATACTACGCTGCTGGTAAGATTCTGTGTATAAGGTTTTCCCTTGTAGTGATCGCTACGGTTGAGAAAGTCTCATCGTAGTCAACTCCTTGAACTTGTCGAAAACCTTTTGCAACAAGTCGAGCTTTGTAGACAGCAACATTACCATCAGCGTCTATCTTCTTCTTGAAGATCCATTTATTCTCTATGGCTTGCCGATCATCGGGCAAGTCAACCAAAGTCCATACTTTGTTCTCATACATGGATCCTACCTCAGATTTCATGGCCTTAAGCCATTTTGCGGAATCTGGGCTCATCATCGCTTCCTCATAGTTCATAGGTTCGTCATGGTCTAGTAACATGACCTCCAGAATAGTATTACCGTACCATTCTGGCACGGAACGTGCTCTGGTTGACCTACGTGGTTCGGTAATAACTTGATCCGAAGTTTCGTGATCATTATCATTAGCTTCCTCTCTAGTTGGTGTAGGCATTACAGGAATGGTTTTCTGCGATGAGCTATTTTCCAATTCGAGAGAAGGTACAATTACCTCATCAAGTTCTACTTTCCTCCCACTCACTTCTTTCGAGAGAAACTCCTTCTCTAGAAAGGATCCATTCTTAGCAACCAAGATCATGCCTTCGGATCTGTGATAGAAGGTGTACCCAACAGTTTCTTTTGGGTAGCCTATGAAGACGCACTTCTCCGATTTGGGTTCGAGCTTATCAGGGTGAAGCTTTTTCACATAAGCATCGCAATCCCAAATTTTAAGAAACGACAGCTTAGGTTTCTTGCCAAACCATAGTTCATATGGTGTTGTCTCAACGGATTAAGATGGTGCCATATTTAACGTGAATCCAGCCGTCTCTAATGCTTAACCCAAAAACGATAGTGGTAAATCGCTAAGAGACATCATAGGACGCACCATTATCTAATAAAGGACGGTGACGACGTTCGGACACACCATTACGATGCGGTGTTACAGGTGGCGTGAATTGTGAAACTATTCCACATTGTTTTAAATGAAGGCCAAACTCGTAACTCAAATATTCGCCTCCACGATCAGATCATAGAAACTTTATTTTCTTGTTATGATGATTCTCTAGTTCACTCTGAAATTCTTTGAACTTCTCAAATGTTTCAAACATTTGTTTCATTAAGTAGATATACCCATATCTGCTCAAATCATCTGTGAAGGTAAGAAAATAATGATACCCGCCACGTGCCTCAACACTCATCGGACCGCATACATCGGTATGTATTATTTCCTATAAGTCATTGGCTCGCTCCATTGTTCCGGAGAACGGAGTTTTAGTCATCTTGCCCTTGAAGCATGGTTCACAAGTATCAAATGATTCATAATTAAGTGATTCCAAAAATCCATTTGCATGGAGTTTCTTCATGCGCTTTACACCAATATGGCCCAAACGGTAGTGCCACAAGTATGTTGCACTATCATTATTAACTTTGCATCTTTTGGCATCAATATTATGAATATGTGTATCACTACGATCAAGATTCAATAAACCATTCACCTTGGGTGTATGACCACAGAAGGTTTTATTCATGTAAACAGAACAACAATTTTTCTCTGACTTAAATGAATAACGGTATTGCAATAAAAATGATCTAATCATATTCACGCTTAACGCAAACACCAAATAACATTTATTTTATGTTCAACACTAATCTCGAAGGTAGAGGGAGTGTGCGATGGTGATTGTATCAACCTTGGAATCACTTCCGACACACATCGTCACTTCGCTCTTAACTAGTCTATGTTCATTCTGCAACTCCTGTTTTGAGTTACTAATCTCAGCAACTGAACCAGTATCAAATACCCAGGGGTTGCTATGAAAACTAGTAAATTACACATCAATAACATGTACATCATATATACCTTTGTTCACTTTGCCATCCTTCTTATCCGCCAAGTATTTGGGGCAGTTCCGCTTCCAGTGACAATTTCCTTTGCAGTAGAAGCACTTAGTTTCAGGCTTTGGTCCAGATTTGGGCTTTTTCCAGGGTGTGGCAACTTGCTTACCATTCTTTTTGAAGTTCCCTTTCTTTCCCTTGCCCTTTTACATGAAACTAGTGGTCTTGTCAACCATAAACACTTGATGCTCTTTCTTGATTTCTACCATCGCTGATTTCAGCACTGCGAAGAGCTCGGGAATCGTTTTCGTCATCCCTTGCATATTATAGTTCATCACGAAGTTTTACTAGCTTGGTGATAGTGACTAGAGAACTCATTCAATCACTATCTTATCTGGAAGATTAACTCCCACTTGATTGAAGCGATTATAGTACCCACACATTCTGAGTACATGCTCACTGGCTGAGCCATTCTCCTCTACCTTGTAGGCAAAGTAATTGTTATAGGTCTCATACCTCTTGACATGGGAATGAGTCTGAAATACCAATTTCAACTCTTGGAACATCTCATATGTTCTGTGGCGCTCAAAATGTTTTTGAAGTCCCGGTTCTAAGCTGTAAAGCATGGCACACTAAAGTATCAAGTAGTCATCATACCGAGCTTGTCAATCGTTCATAATGTCTCCATCTGCTCCTGCAATAGGTCTGTCACCTAACGGTGCATCAAGGACATAATTCTTCTGTGCAACAATGAGGATAATCCTCAGATCACGGACCCAGTCTGCATCATTGCTACTATCAACTTTCAACTTAGTTTTCTCTAGGAACATATCAAAAACATAGGGGAGCTACAATGCGAGCTATTGATCTACAACATAATTTGCAAATACTATTAGGACTAAGTTCATGATAAATTAAAGTTCAATTATTCATATTACGTAAGAACTCCCACTTAGATAGACATCCCTCGAGTCATCTAAATGATCACATGATCCAAATCAACTAAACCATGTCCGATCATCACGTGAGATGGAATAGTCTTCAATGGTGAACATCTCTATGTTGATCATATCTACTATATGATTCACGTTTGACCTTTGGGTCTCTAGTGTTCTGAGGCCATGTCTGTACATGCTAGCACTACTAGGGAAAACCCTAGCAGTAGCGCTGGTTTTGTGCTCACTAGTAGCGCGGGTAGGTGCGCTACTAATAAGGCGCTACAGCTATTGCTTAGCACTAATGCGTGCGCGCACGCGCTACTGCTAGGACAAATAGCTGCAGCGATTGTTCACTCCCACGCTACTGCTAATGTAACTTCGGACAGCGTGTTTTCTCTCCATCGCTACTAGTATTCTTTTTTTATTTTTTTATTTTTAGTGTATTTATGCGCCATCGTACAAATATTGGTACAATACCAGTTATGAGGTTTACATCATTATGTCCATAACAGTGTGTCAAATGAAGGTGGATTAGGTTCAAGTGGAGGCAATATGTGGTGCATGTCGAAATTATACTACTAATCCAAACTTGATCTAGTTTGGACTAATAGTACTTTCGATGTTCACCACATGTTGCCTCCACTTGAATCTAATCCGCCAGCACAAGCTATTTAATCATCATCATAGTCATTACCACCAACATTATTTACTTAATCACCACTAACACTAGCTAATAATAATCATCATAGTCATTACCACCAACACTAGCTATTTTATCATCATAGTAATAGTGTAGCACATCATCATCCTCAAACTCATTTCTAGCTAGCTAATCACTCCTGCTGCTCTCTCATAGGTAAAATAACATAAAAAGTGTGTAGCTCTCCTCCTTGATCAAGTTGGAGCATGCAGATGAACTTGTCTCCTAATCATGGGTAGCGCATCTGTTTGCTGCCCCCTAGTACTTCTCTGCGCTCCCCCATCACATATTTGGTCCAGTCTTGCACTATTAAGCATCCGTCGCTAATCTTGAATGCGCTAAAGTATCTGTAGGATATCTTGGCCGTAAGCTAATAATACTCATGGTACCTTCAGTCTCGATCCCATAAGGCACAACATTGATCGGGAGTCCCTGTTGAAGAACATCGTATGGTAACATACTTAGCAATGAAGTTTAGCTTCAAAAATAATGTACGGAAAAGATGCACGGAGGACAAATAGTAGAAAGCTTACCATCCTTCCTAAATAGATGTGACCGTAGTTCATTACGAACACAATTGGTCGCACGTTTTAGTGCTAACATTTCTAAATGCAGGAAGAAAAGTTGTCTTGACAGTATCAAGATCCGCAAGCCATGAAACATAATGACTTAGCTCCTCGCAGTTGACTTCAGCCCCGGGATAGTAGTAGGTCATGTCTACCAAGCGCTGGACATGTTTGCTTGCACCGAAATAAGCTGACAATACAAATTAGTTGTCAACTATTTTTGAATAAACAATATCAGAGACATAAATATGGTTGAGAAACTTACATAATGGTATAACTGGAGGCGTCTGCACATCGACCCAGATGTCTGTATTACCTTCAATATCATCTTCCGGACGAATATCAAAGGTGATAACCATATCTGGCTCAAATGCATAAGTCTTGCATAGTGCTCGCTTTGTTTTGCATCCAAAATAGGTGTAGTCGTCTGAATTGTATAATTTTGCGTGGAAAATATAACCATGCTCGGTCTTCAAGTAAACTTTCTTTACCTCCCTAGTATGACTGAAACCTATCTTATCCAATACAGAAACTCTTGCATGGCAGGGGATACGCTAGTAGAAAAGTAAATAAATAAGTTGAAGCAAATGTAGCAGATGTCATGCTTAATTACGAAAAAATACTTGTCGTTGTGACTTACTGTATCCACTTTGAAGTTCTCGTCCAGCTTGATGCTGAAGTGCCTATCATCATCTAGGAAGATTCTGTCACACAGGCCGCGCTCATCTTCGAAGTATTTGCAAATACCAAAATCCTTTTCGTCGTCAGACATTTCCTATGTTCATAGTTAAAACATTAATTGAAAATCGATCGAAGACAACTACCAGCATACTCAACACACAAATCCGGGCCCTCGATATTTCCTACATATTCTGGCACAAGTCATGCCAAAATTCATGGAAAAATCCGGCATGACCTTTGCTAAAATAGGACATATCGAGCGCCTGAAATTTGTCGGAACGGAAATGAATCAACAGTCCGGCAAAACATAGGCCACTCGGAGGTGTAACCTGCAAACATGACCGGCCACTTGGATATTGAGCAACACAAGATATACATTTCAAAATATCTTATAGGGCTCAAATTAGCATGCATTCAATAAGCAAAAGTAAATCATCTCATGCGTTCGTACATCGTCGAATATTATCACTAATACATCCCGAATAGTGTCATACATATAACATCACTAATACAACTAAAACCCTACCACACGACGGGTATCAGCGCGGGCGGTGGACACCCATAGAGAAGGAACCATCACGGGATCATAGCTCCAGTGAGATCCCTGGAGAACCTGTCAGGTATTAGAGAACCTGTGCTCCAACGCAAACAAGTAGCGACGGACGTGCGCGTCCTCCTAACTAACACGGTGACGCACCACCTCTGCGGAGTCCTCAAGCCTCTGGACCGTCACTGGCCCACGCGACCGCCACCAAAGAAGGTTCGGGTCAACGACAGGCTGGCTCCTCACCAACCTGCGCCCCCGGTAGGTAGCGCCTCCCAGTACCACCCCGGCGGAGCCCAGTCCCGGACATGGCCCATCTTTTCAAGCAGGTGTCGTCCTCCGCCTACTCGATGACGAGGATGCGGGATAGGCATCACCCACGTCGATGCGAGAAAAATTGCTTTAACTAAAAAAATAGCGACAAGTTCTTACTAACTAGTTCTATTAATTCAAGTAGTTCTTACTAAAAATAAACTTACTATAAATAAAAATATGCTAGTACCTAATTAGTACCAAGTTCTTACTAACTAATTAGTACCTAGGAACTACTGCCCTAATTACCATATAAGTAATTAACTAACTAGCACTAAAAATAGCCTAGGGTTCATACTAACTAGCACTAAATAGCTAGTGTTCATACTAAGCAGAGAAGAGGGATCTGAAGGGGAGAGTGCTTACAGAGGGCTGGGAGAGAGATAGGGTCGGGGGAGACGGCGGCACTGAGGCACGGCGAGGCGGGGTCGGGGGAGACAGCGGCGAGGTGGGTCGAGGGAGACGGCAGCGAGGCGGGGTCAGGGGAGATGGTGGCGAGGCGGGGTCAGGGGAGATGGCGGCGAGGCGGGGTCGGGGGAGACGGCGGCGAGGCGGAGGCAACGAGGAATAGTAGAGGAGAATTGGGGGAGGAAGCAGAGGAGAGGGAATCAGGCCGCACGGGGGGTTAGGTGAAAATAGCTTTAACAGTAGCGTGGGGAGGCAAAATGCGCTGCTGCTAAAATCCGTAGTAGTAGCACTGTTCGTAGAAGGTCGCTACTACTATACCTAGCACGTAGGGAACGGTGTGGCAATTATAGTAGTAGTGTGTTACATTCTGCCGCCATCGCTAAGCGGGTAACGCGCGGATTACGGCAGACAGCCATCGCTAAGTAGCAGTAGCGCCTCATTTTAACAAGCGGTACTGGTAACATTCTGTGTATAAGGTTTTACCTAGTAGTGTAGGATCGTCAAGTTTAACCCGAGTATTCCGCATGTGCAAAACTGTCTTGCACCCGTTGTATGTGAACGTAGAGCTTATCACGCCCGATCATCACGTGGTGTCTCAGCACGATGAACTGTCGCAATGGTGCATACTCAGGGAGAACACTTATACCTTGAAATTTTACTAAGGGATCATCTTATAATGCTACTGCCGTACTAAGCAAAATAAGATGCATAAAAGATAAACATCACATGCAATCAAAATATGTGACATGATATGGCCATCATCATCTTGTGCCTTTGATCTCCATCTCCAAAGCACCGTCATGATCTCCATCGTCAACGACTTGACACCTCGATCTCTATTGTAGCGTCGTGGTCGTCTCGCCAATTATTGCTTTTACAATTATCCCTAATGCATATTGATAAAATAAAGCAATTACATGGCGTTTGCATTTCATACAATAGAGCGACAACCATAAGGCTCCTGCCAGTTGCCGATAACTTTTACGAAACATGATAATCTCATACAATAACGTATATCACATCATGTCTTGACCATATCACATCACAACATGCCCTGCAAAAACAAGTTAGACGTCATGTACTTTGTTGTTGCAAGTTTTACGTGGCTGCTGCGGGCTTCTAGCAAGAACCGTTCTTACCTATGCATCAAAATCAGAACAGTGATTTATCAAGTTTGATGTTTTAACCTTCAACAAGGACCAGATGCAGTCAAATTTGATTCAACTAAAGTTGGAGAAATAGACACCCACCAGCTGACTTGTGCGTAAATCTCCCCGGCAATGGCGCCAGAAATGGCTCGTTGTCGGGAGATCAAATCTTGACTTGACTTGGTGTACACCTCCCCGGCAACGGCGATAGAAATCCTTCTTGCTACCTCTTGAGCATGCGTTGGTTTTCCCTTGAAGAGGAAAGGGTGATGCAGCAAAGCAACGTAAGTATTTCCCTCAGTTTTTCAGAACCAAGGTATCAATCGATTAGGAGACTACACGCAAAGCCCTCGTACCTGCAAAAAAAATAAGAACCTTGCAACCAACGCGATAAAGGGGTTGTCAATCCCTTCACGGCCACTTGCAAAAGTGAGATCTGATAGAGATAATAAGATATTTTTGGTATTTTTGTTGTATAGATTGAAAAGTAAAGAATGCAAAATAAACGGCGACGGAAGTAGCTAGTTGACGGGAGATTAATATGATGGAAGATAGACCCGGGGGCCATAGGTTTCATTAGTGGCTTCTCTCAAGATAGCAAATTCTACGGTGGGTGAACAAATTACTGTCAAGCAATTGATTTAAAAGAGCATAGTTATGAGAATATCTAGGCATCATCATGTATATAGGCATCACGTTCGCGACAAGTAGACCGAAACGATTCTGCATCTACTACTATTACTCCACACATCGACCACTATCCAGCATGAATCTAGAGTATTAAGTTCATAAGAACAGAATAACGCATTAGGCAAGAAGACATGACGTAGAGGGGTAAACTCACGCAATATGATATAAACCCCATCTTTTTTATCCTTGATCGCAATAATACAATACGTGTCGTTTCCCTTTCTGTCACTGGGATCGAGCAACGCAAGATTGAACCCAAAGCTAAGCACTTCTCCCATTGCAAGAAATATCAATCTAGTAGGCCAAACCAAACTGATAATTCGGAGAGACTTGCAAAGATATTAAATCATACATAAAAGAATTCAGAGGAGATTCAAATATTGTTCAGAGATAAACTTGATCATAAACCCAAAATTCATCAGATTTCGACAAACACACTGCAAAAAGAATTACATCGAATAGATCTCCAAGAAGATCGAGAAGAACTTTGTATTGAGATCCAAAGAGAGAGATGAAACCATCTAGTTAATAACTATGGACCCGAAGGGCTGTGGTAAACTACTCACACATCATCGGAGAGGCCATAGTGTTGATGTAGAAGCCCTCAATGATCGATTCCCCCTCCGGCGGAGTGCCGGAAAAGGCCCCAAGATGGGATCTCATGGGTATAGAAGGTTGCGGCGGTGGAAATAGGGTTTGTGGTGCTCCTGGATGTTTTTGGGGTATATGGATATATATATAGGAGGAAGAAGTAGGTCGGTGGAGCTGCGAGGGGCCCATGAGGGTGGGGGCACGCCCAGGAGGGGAAGGCGCGTCTCCTTGCCTCGTGGCCTCCTTGCTTCTTTCTTGACGTCCACTCCAAGTCCCCTGGATCAAGTTTGTTCCAAAAATAACTCTCCCGAAGGTTTCATTCCTTTTGGACTCTGTTTGATATTCCTTTTGTGCGAAACACTGAAATAGGCAAAAAAAAAACAGCAATTTGCACTGGGCCTTCGGTTAATTGGTTAGTCCCAAAGATAATATAAAAGTCCTTAGTAAAGCCCATTAAACATTCAAAACATATAATATAATAGCATGGAGTATCAAGCATCCCCAAGCTTAATTCATGCTCTATCTTCATCACACGAAGTATTTAATCATGCACAACCCCGATAACAAGCCAAGAAATTGTTTCATACTTTTGATGTTCTCAAACCTTTTCAATCTTCACGCAATATATGAGCGTGAGCCATGGACATAGCACTATAAGTGGAATAGAATGGTGGTTGTGGAGAAGACAAAAAAGGAGAAGGTAGTATCACATCAACTAGGCGTATTAACAGGCTATGGAGATGCCCATCAATAGATATCAATGTGAGTGCGTAGGGATTGACATGCAACGGATGCACTAGAGCTATAAGTGTATGAAAGCCCAACAAAAGAAACTAAGTGGGTGTGCATCAGACTCGCTTGCTCACGAAGACCTAGGGCATTTTGAGGAAGCCCATCATTGGAATATACAAGCCAAGTTCTATAATGTAAAATTCCCACTAGTATATGAAAGTGACAACATAGGAGACTCTCTATCATGAAGATCCTGGTGCTACTTTCACTACAAGAAATATGTCAACTAGTGACCTTCTGTCAGTGACCCTGGAAGAATTGGTCATAGATCTATGACCATTTCAGACCAATTGGTCAAAAGCTGTTCGGGGGGCTCCAAACCCTAAACTATAACGACCATTTTGGTCGAAAGGTCGTAATTTCCTTACACGAAATGGTCATAAAGCGCAAAGACGGGTCCGCTGCCTTATTTCTAGCTGATCACGACCAATATAGATGGTCATAACCTTATAAATTGTGGTGGGTTGCTATGACTAGGCGCCACCTCATCAGTTTTGCCTATGTGTCATGTCCATGTGGCAATTTTTGCCCCAGGTTGTGAAGCAACCTATATTTCTGTCATTCCCAAAATTCCCAAAAAAATCTCATAAATTCTTTGGGTCATATTTTTGTCAAATATGTAAAAAACCTTCATCGCCTAGTTCAAAAATAATTCAACAATATTCATTTTCTTATTCTATTATGAACAACGCTTTGTGGAGGAAGTACCACTTTGGCATGACCAAATAGTATCCATTTTCTACGGTGCTTTCCTATGCCCAAATAACCATCCTCCACCAAATGCCAGCTCAATCCATTCATTATTTTGAGCCCAGCTTCAACATTCGTATTTATGTCCAGTGTGGTACTTTCGAAAGGAAGTACCACCTAGGCTCCTCCTTTTGAGCTGAAAATTTGTGAAGACGGTCTTCTTAGTAACTGATCATCCTCAGCCAAAACTCACGCCCATTAGCCATGTACATTTCCCATACCTTTAATCAAACACTTGGCTGCTAATTCATGTTTGAGCATCGGTCAGTCTCCTCGTGAGAATCTTATGTTGTAATTTTCTTCCTAGCACCTACCCGGGGAGTGCCCAGCACACTAGACATGCCTAGGCCGCACAGAACACATGGCAACGCCACGGTCACACGGTGACCACGCGGCGGGCATGCGAGTTTACGCGCTCTAGAGTTGGGGCCCTCGGCCACCGCCCAAACCTTGATGTATCGCCACCAAACCATGTATTTATGATTAAATAGGTCCTTATGTAACTATGAGGCAGCTGCAGTTCAAATTTGACCCGCTTCCACCTGAATCGGCGGAAATTTGTCTTTTTCACGAGATGTGGATCAAAACTTTTTACACCCAACCATTTTGTCAATTGTGCATTAAATATGTCCTAGTATTTTAGAAAATTGATTTGGTCCAATTTTGCAACAATTATTTGGGAGGTCCTTCTAAAAAAACCTCCTTTTGGGCACTCGAAAAATGGAAAATGGTTTTTTCATCCAAAGAAAATGAAAACTTCCTTAGGCCACATTGTTTGCCATTCCAATATCCAACCTTGTGCACAATATTAGATCATTTGAACAAACTATGCCATGAATGTGGCCATAAGATTGATCATTTGGCTTGAAAGCCATTGATTTCCACACGTGATAGCTCGTTTCTGAGAACATTTTTTAAAATAATTGCCGTATTACAAGTTTGTTATTTTTCCTGGTGACTTGGCCACATATAATGACACAATACGAAGGTTTCCCAGTTATATGATTTTTTTTGAATTTTTTATGCCCGTTTCAAAATGCGGTCAAAACGGCGGGAATGACCGTTCCTAGCTAGTTGTTGAACCTTGGATTTTTTTGTGTTTCTCTGATTAAATAGATACTTATGAACCTAAAAATGATTTTTGGAAAAAATAAATAGCAAACTACAAGGCAGCTACAGTTCAAATTTGACCCGCTTCCAGCTGAATCGGTGGAAATTTGTCTTTTTCACGAGCTGGATCAAAACTTTTTACACCCAACCATTTTCTCAGTTGTGCATTAAATATGTCCTAGTATTTTAGAAAATTGATTTGATCCAATTTTGCAACAATTATTTGGGAGCTCCTTCACAAAAAAACCTCCTTTTGGGCACTCAAAAAATGGAAAATGGTTTTTTCATCCAAAGAAAATGAAAACTTCCTTAGGCAACATTGTTTGCCATTCCAATATGCACCCTTGTGCACAATATGAGATCATTTGAACAAACTACGCCATTAATGTGGCCATAAGATTGATCATTTGGCTTTAAAGCCATTGATCTCCACACGTGATAGCTCGTTTCTGAGAATATTTTTAAAAATAATTGCCGTATTACAAGTTTGTTATTTTTCCTGGTAATTTGGCCACATATAATGACACAATGCGAAGGTTTCCCAATTATTTGATTTTTTTGAATTTTTTATGCCCGTTTCAAAATGCGGTCAAAACAGCGGGAATGACCGTTCCTAGCTAGTGGTTGAATCATGGTTTTTTTTTGGTTTTTCTCTAATTAAAGAGATAGTTATGTACCTAGAAATGATTTTTGAAGAAAATAAAGAGCAAACTACAAGGCACCTACAGTTCAAATTTGACCCGCTTCCAACTAAATCGGTGGAAATTTGTCTTTGTCATGAGAGATGGATCAAAACTTTTTACACCCAACCATTTGGTCAATTGTGCATTAAATATGGCCTAGTATTTTAGAAAATGATTTGGTCCAATTTTGCAACAATTATTTGGGAGGTCCTTCACAAAAAAACGTCCTTTTGGGCACTCAAAAATGGAAAATGGTTTTTTCGTCCAAAGAAAATGAAAACTTCCTTAGGCAACATTGTTTACCATTACAATATGCACCCTTATGCACAATATGAGATCATCTGAATAATCTATGCCATGAATGTGGCCATAAGATTGATCATTTGGCATGAAAGTCATGAATCTACACGCATGATAGCTCATTTCTAAGAACACTTTTTTAAAATAATTGCCGTATTACAAGTTTATTATTTTTCCTAGAAACTTGGTCACATATAATGACACAATGCGTAGGTTTTCCAATTTTTTGATTTTTTCTGAATTTTTTATGCCCGTTCCAAAATGCGGTCAAAACGGCGGGCATGACCGTTCCTAGCTAGTGGTTGACTCTTAGAATTTTTTTGATGTTTCTATGATTAACTAGATAATTATGTACCTATAAATGATTTTTGGAAAAAATATAGAGAAAAATATGGGGCAGCTGCAGTTCAAATTTGACCCATTTCCAGATGAATCGGCGGGAATTTATCTTTTTCACCAGAGGTGGATCAAGGCTTTTGACACCCAACCATTTTTTCAATTGTTCATTTAATATGGCCTAGTATTTTAGAAAATTGATTTGGTCCAATTTTGCAAGCAATATATGGTAGGTCCTTCACAAAAAAAACTCATTTCGGGCACTCGGAAAATGGAAAATAAATTTTCCGTGCAAAGTAAATGAAAACTCCCTTAGTAAATGAAAACTCCTCTCTGCTGCGGCCGAAACACAGGCTACCTGCTCTTGTAGTGTTGAATGTTATCCGGAAGAAGAGGTTAAAAAAATAAGAGAAACAAAAGGAAAAAACAATACTACATAAGCTTAATTCTGATTGGTGCAACCAGTCATCGGAGAGGCCATGGTGTTGATGTAGAAGCCCTCCGTGGTCGATTCCCCCTCCGGCGGAGTGCCGGAAAAGGCCCCAAGATGGGATCTCACGGGTACAGAAGGTTGCGGCGGTGGAAATAGGGTTCCGTGGTGCTCCTGGATGTTTTCGGGGTATATGGATATATATAGGAGGAAGAAGTAGGTCGATGGAGCTGCGAGGGGCCCACGAGGGTGGGGGCACGCCCAGGAGGGGCAGGCGCGCCTCCCTGCTGACGATGACATGTACCTAGGGTAGGGCAATAGACCTAGTCTAAGCACCTTACCCAAGGCCACTGCCCTACAATCAAAGACATCCAAAGGACAAAAGACTTTACCGAATAGAATCACCACAGTACTCAACTCACTCGACTGAGTGTTCACTCGGATACCCCAATTCCATTCGACCATACCAGAATTCACTCGGAGGATAGAAGGTCTAGAGTCACTCTGAATGACAACGGTCGGGCGTTCACTCCATAATCTGAATGGTCATTTATGTAGCTTTAATGCTGGCGTTACCAGTAACGTTCTTATCTTTATGTACATTGAACCCTGTGTAACGTAGGGCCAGAGGGGTCTGGCGAACTCTATATAAGCCACCCCCCTCCTCAGGCACAAGGGTTCGCCCCCTCTGTAACTCCACGCATAATAAAATCGACCGAGCTCCCGAGCACTGACACGTAGGGCTGTTACTTCCACTGAGAAGGGCCTGAACTCGTAAATCTTGCATGCACAACTTCACCATAGCTAGGATCTTGCCTCTTCATACATATTGAGGTAGTCCTGGATTAGGGGGTCCTCGGACAGCCGGACTATATCCTTTGGCCGGACTGTTGGTCTATGAAGATACAAGATTGAAGACTTCGTCCCGTGTCTGGGTGGGACTCTCCTTTACGTGGAAGGCAAGCTTGGCAGTTCGGATATGTAGATCTCCTCCCTTGTAACCGACTCTGTGTAACCTTAGCCCCCTCCGATGTCTATATAAACCGGAGGGTTTAGTCTGTAGGACAACGACAATCATAATCATAGGCTAGCTTCTAGGGTTTAGCCTCTACGATCTCATGGTAGATTAACTCTTGTAATACTCATATCATCAAGATCAATCAAGCAAGAAGTAGGGTATTACCTCCATCGAGAGGGCCCGAACCTGGGTAAACATTGTGTCCCCCGCCTCCTGTTACCATCCGCCTTAGATGCACAGTTAGGGACCCCCTACCCGAGATCCGCCGGTTTTGAGACCGACATTGGTGCTTTCATTGAGAGTTCCACTATGCCGTCACCATAAGGCTTGATGGCTTCTTCGATCATCGGCAACGATGCAATTCAAGGTGAGGTTTTTCTCCCCGGACAGATCTTCATATTCGGCGGCTTCGTACTGCGGGCCAACTCGCTTGGCCATCTAGAGCAGATCGAGAGTTATGCCCCTGGCTGTCACGTCAGGTTTGGAAAGTTAAACTGTACTGCCGACATCCGCGGAGATTTCATCTTTGACGGATTCGAGCTTATATCAGGTGCGCCGGACGGTCATGACGAGCATGACCTAACTCTGTCGTCAGACGGTGTTTAGGAGATCCCACCTGTGGCTACTCCGGCCCTAAATCCGGAGCAGAGTGCGCCATCTGAGGACGGGTGGATGGACCCCGCCACGGAGGCTGCACACTCGATGTCGATAGAGCCGAATACTGATTTCACCTCCTATGAGACCAGTGTTGCCAGACACTTGGATTCGTCCCCAGCCACGGGCTCCGAACCGCCTGCGTCCGTACCTATCGAATCTGATTGGGCGCCGATCATGGAGTTTTCCTCCGCGGATATCTTTCAGCACTCGCCCCTGGGCGACGTGCTAAATTCATTAAGGTCTCTCTCCTTGTTAGGAGACCCTTGGCCGAACTATGTCCGGCTTGAGTGGTAAGCGGACGACAAAGAAAATCGTTCCCCACCCACCACCCACTTAATAGCCATTGTCGACGACCTAACCGACATGCTCGATTTCGACTTCGAAGACATCGACGGTATGGACGACGATGCAGGAGAGGAACAGGAACCACCGCCCACAGGGCACTGGACAACCACTTCATCACACGATATATATATATATGGTGGATACACCCAAAGAAAACAATGACGATGAACGGAAGGATGCAGCGAAAGATAGTTCGTTTGAGAAGCAACCAAAGCGACGACGTAGACGCCGCTCCAAATCCCTCCTCGGCAAAAACAGCGACAACAGCGCAGGAAAAAACATTACCCCGGTCGACTCCAAAGAAAACGACGACCACATAGATCCAACACCAGAGCAGGATGAAACCAGCGGACGGCAAACATAGTATGGAGCCGTCGTCCTATCACGGCGACGCCAAGGGTAAAGCTAATCAACCTGTCTCTGGAGAAGAGAAGAGTCCGGATGATGATGCACACATCATCCCGGAAAGGCACTTGGAGCAAGAGAACCTCCATAGAAGGCTTATTGCCACCGCGAGCAGTCTGAAGAAGCAGAAGTAAAGGCTTAAGGCCGCGCAAAATACACTCAACAGTAGATGGAACAAAGTACTCGACACTGCAGAAAAGTACGGTGGCCGTCGCCACACAAAGAGCTATCCAAAGCGCCAGCTGCTGCCTGAGTTTGATGATGAGGCTATAGAGCCCATACAGCCAAAAAATATAACGGACGATCAGCCAGATCGACCACCTCGTGGCCGCGATAGGGCGGCTAACGATGTCGCGCATAAGTCAGCTCACGATCTACGTGAAGACTTGCACAAAAAATCCGATATGACCATGTCCATCTACGGATCTAGGAAGCGAGCCCCGGCACAGAAGCAAAACTAAACACTACAACCGCCAGAATGCCATGACACATCCAATTACAGGGGTGCCGCGCACCCCCTATGCTTCACCGATGAGGTGCTGGATCACGAATTTCTAGAGGGATTCAAACCTGTGAACATAGAGGCATACGACGGAACGACAGACCCTGGGGTCTGGATCGAGGACTTTATCCTTCATATCCAAATGGCTCGCGGAGATAATCTCCACGCCATCAAATACTTACCCCTAAAGTTGAAAGGACCAGCTCGGCACTGGCTGAAGAGCCTCCCCAAAAACTCAATTGGGAGTTGGAAGGGCTTGAAGATGCTTTTAGGCTAATTTTCAAGGGACCTATGTCCGACCTCCGGATGGAGAAGATTTAAGTCATATAATTCAACAGCCCGGAGAGTCAGCCCGAAAGCTTTGGAACAGATTCCTCACCAAGAAGAATCAAATTATTGACTGCCCGGACTCCGAAGCTTTAGCGGCTTTCAAACACAGCGTCCGGGACGAATGGCTCGCCAGACACCTCAGCCAGGAAAAACCAAGGACAATGGCAGCCCTAAAAAGCCTTATGACCCGCTTTTGTGCGGGCGAAGATAGTTGGCTGGCCCGTAGCGGCACCAGCGACCCTGGCACATCCGAAGTTAGGGATGACAAAGGAAAACCATGACGCAATAAAAGTAAGCGTCAAAACAATGAAGACAGCCAAGACAACACGACAGTAAACGCCGGATTCAGGGGCTCTCGGCCCGGTCAACGGAAAAAATCCATTTAAAGGCAGCAGAGATGGACCGTCCAGCCTATACAAGATTCTAGACAGATTATGTCAGATTCATGGAACCTCTGACAAACCTCCAAATCACACCAACAGAGAATGTTGGGTCTTCAAGCAGGCCGGCAAGCTAAACGGCGAACACAAGGGGAGGGAGACACCAAGAGAAGACGAGGGTGAGCCTCGCCAGCAAAACACTGGGGGACAGGAAAAATTCCCACCAAAGGTCAAAACAGTGAACATGAATCACGTAACGAAGAGGAGGAGCAAATGCGCACTCCGAGACGTATGCGCCATGGAACCCGTCACCCCCAAGTTCAACCCGTGGTCGGTCTGCTCGATCACTTTCGATCGCAGGGATCATCCGACTAGTATCCGGCATGGAGGATCGGCCGCCTTGGTGCTAGACCCATTAATTGACGGATACTGTCTCACCCGAGTCCTTATGGACGGCGCCAGTAGTCTTAATCTGATATATCAGGACACAGTCTGCAAAATGGGGAGAGACCCGGCAAGAATCAGCCAAAGCAATACTACCTTTAAAGGAGTAATACCAGGCCCAGAGGCCCGCTGTACGGGCTCTCAAGTACTAGAGGTTGTATTCGGTTCTCTCGACAACTTCCGAAGTGAAAAGTTAACCTTCGACATCGCTCCATTCTGAAGCGGCTATCAAGCACTACTCGGAAGAACGGCCTTCGCTCGTTTCAACGCAGTACCGCACTACCCTTATCTTAAGCTTAAGATTCCCGGTCCACGTGGCATCATCATAGTTAGCGGAAACATAGAGCGTTCCTTACGTACGGAAGAATGTGTAGCGGCGTTAGCAGCCGAACACTGAACGGCCTCTTCAAACAGAATAAATGATCGGTCGTCAAGACCGCGGACACGGCTAGACGAGTCCGGCCCACCATTGGCTGTAACAGCTCAGATAAACCTGAGAGTGGGTCGATGGACATACCCCCATAGGTGGTGCTAGGGGCTTCCAGCATGTAAAAAGAACTATAGTTCGGCTTGACCTTATTTAAGTTGAATTTTAATGGTTCATTAAGTATAACCAATTTTTGTGCACGAAGACTTTCACCTGGGGTTTTCTCTTTTACAGATGATCATCGTGCCACACCCTTCTAGGATACGGCACAACGGAGACACAGGCGCAGACGTGCAGCAGGGCCCCGTTCAAAGGTTTCTTTTTAGATTAAGACCCTGCATAAATCTTTTTTACCGTCTCTTGTTGCTTCACACCCTCCGGATATGCTTGCGTTATTGGCATTTCGCCACCTCAGACTAATGCACGTAACTGGAAATTCAGGGTTCATTATCAAGGGCGATACTTAGCCCGGTATATGTTGTAAAGTACTAATACCTTAGGGAGTGTTCGGCGTCACGAGTTTGGCCTTATATGCATCAGCTCCGAATCATGTCTTTGGTCAATAGTTGGGTTTGACCGGCTCCCGTGTTTTGCTACCTTACATTCCGCTCTATAGGCTAAGGTGGCACCAGGAGAACTACTGCGATTGTGCCCTGGTTCATCTGGATGAGCACCTCAGTAGAGAAAGCCGAAAACTGACTGTCATGATAAAGCGCGAGACTGGTCAACCACTCGATGACCCAGCGGAATCTTCGCGATTCCTCCGCATTAACGAAGGGCCGTTTCCCGGCCATGTATGTACGCTCCCCGTATTCGGATGAGCGCGGAAGTACCAGGGGCTATTTAGTAGCCCCACCGTCAAACTCCTATGGCTAAGTGAAAGTGTTAAAGCTATATAGTCCGATTGCCTTGTTCGCCGTGCTATCACGTCTTTAATGGACCAAGACGTTGGGTCAAGTGTGAATACACGCTTTTTTGAAACACCCCTGCATTATATGCGTGGGGGCTGAAGCCGACGACTACAAACTTTCAAGTTATATACATACATAAACGGCTGCACAAGAGGCATCATAATACTTTCAGGCAAAAGTATAAACACAGCCTTTATAACCCAAATAGCATTGTTCTTACAATTGGGATACATGTCACTCAAACGTGATACTCCTCGAGCACTGAGCCTCTATTAAACGAGCACCATTCTAGGACTTCCTCAAAATAGTGCTCGGTCGATACCTGGCCTACGGCCGGACCCTGGGTTGCAATAGTGGTGGCCTCCATCTCTGCCAGTATGTCTTAACACGGGCAAGAGCCATCCTCGCACCCTCTATACACGCCGACCTCTTTACAGCGTCGATATACGGCACAACACCAAGGAACCGTTGCACTAAACTAAAATAACTATTCGGCCTTGGTCCTTCCGGCCAAAGATGATCAACGACAGACCACATGGCAAGTCCGGACAATCTATGGAGCTCAACCCACTTGGCCATTTGTTCATTTAACAGCAGCGGACGCGTTGGAGTACTGAACCGCGACCAGAACAACTTTTCCACTTCATGATCTTTTTGATCCTTGAAAACCTCAGTCGCATCAGCAGCACTCGTTGCCAAGTCCGAATACGCGTCTGCAGCACTCCATAATTGATCCAAAGGGGGCACACTTCGGATCTCTAAACTTCGACCGTAACAAAAAGGGCTTCCCAGCCGTGATATCTCTGGCTTGACAAAGCTCCTCCTTCGCCGCTCTGATTTTAGGGCGGGCTTCCTTGGCTGCTACCATGGCTTTCTTCAGGTCCGCCGATTTCGCCTGGCTTTCCTTTTCAAGAAGCTCATACCGGTCGGCGGCATCCTTCAGCTCAACAGCCATCTTGGCTATTTTATCTTCGCTCTGGCGATGAGCAGCCTGTTTGGCTTTTAACTCTTCGGCCGCCTTTAGGGCGGCCGCATCGCTTCTCCTAGCTTGTTCCTTGGCTTGGGCAAGTTCCGCCCGAAGGGTCTCCACAGCGGCAGCTCCATATGCAATAAATGACATATTATAGATACTAGCATCATGCTGCTCTTAATATTTGTTAACCACTCGAAAATACATACCCTATGCCTCATCAAGACGCTTGTTCACAAGCGCAATGTCGGCATCTGCCGTGTCAAGCTGCCGCCTTAGTTCGGCAAACTTAGTCCGGCCAGCCTCCGGACCCTCAGCCGCCTGCACATGTAAGCAGCGCGATCACTACCTAGGACTATGATCCTCTGTTTGCCGCCTTTGGACGGCAACCAGAGTCTCAGGGGCTACTATCTCTACAGAGCACACTTAGCATGTGCGGTACCGACAAAAATATATATGCTACTTTGCGTACCTCAAAGCCTCTTAGCAGGCTCATCAAAGCTTCATGCAATCCACTTTTGGTGGATGAAATCCTCTCAACCACCATACCCATTAAAGTACGATGCGCCTCTGAGATAGCCGCTTGCTTCAGAAGACCCGTCAGTGTGTCCGGTCGTGCACTGGAGAGTCCCAGACTCTTTTTGCTGCTCTCCTTAGGAGCCAAATACTCCGGACTTCTGGTGGCCGAAGGGTTACCTTCTGGCCTTTGCGGATCAGGAGAAAGCCTCCGTGACGACACCTCAGGGTCGTCCGCCCCTCGAGGCGGGGAAACAAGGGGAGGCATTTCGCTCTCCATCATCTCCGGAAGAAGATCCCCCGAAGACGAACTATGTTGAGAAGGGCTACGATTCGAACTACAAGACATACGTCTCGGTTATTGTCCTCAGAAATAAAGCAGGATATATTTATTATAAAGCACTCTTGTTTACTTACATCTCGGTGGAGGGCTGACCCCCTTGCGGGCATTATGCGGTAAGAAAGCCCTCCGGGGCAGGGCCCCCTGGCGAAGGTTTCTTCCCTCGTTTGGAAACCCTTGTTTCCAAGTTTTCAGAGGCGATCCTTTTCCTTCCTTGGGGAAAGGGAATTTCATATTCTTCTCCCCGATTATCCTCCTTCTCGGAGACACTAATTCCCCCGGTTTGGATGAGTAATGCGTGAGGCCCACTTACGGATTCTTCATTCCTCCCTTTATCTTCCCCTGATGGCGCCTGATAAGGTGCAAGCTCAGGCATCCTGGCTAGTACAGGATCCGGTGAGCCTTCGGGAAGGGGGGCCGAACACCTGATCATCTTCGCCTTTGTTATCCAGTCCTGTTCAAAGAGCGACTTTTCAGAATGATGTTGTCATAAATAAAAAGACAGCGTGTTCGGTCGCGGAATTACTTACATGGGTATCTGGACGATTGCAGCTCAGACCCGCATCCTCGGTGGTGTCCGGACACTTTACTCGTGATCCAAAGAACAATCCATACATCTCTTCGAGCGTCACGCTGAAGAATTGCTGAATAGTTCACGGTCCTACCGAGTTGAACTCCCACATACGGAGAGGTCGACGTTTGCAAGGCAGGACTCGACGAACTAGCATGACTTGCATTACCTTGACAAGGTTGATATCTCTCTGGAGGAGATCTCGGATGCGACTCTGTAATGTCGGCACATCATTTACTGGCCCCCAGTCCAGCCCCTTGTTGACCCATGACGCCAGTTGTGGCGGGGGGCCCGAGCGGAAGGCAGGGGCGGTTACCCATGTCGGTGTCAAAACCGGCGGATCTCTGGTAGGGGGTCCCGATCTGTGCGTCTTAGGCTGATGGTAACAGGAAGCAAGGGACACAATGTTTACCCAGGTTCGGGCCCTCTCGATGGAGGTAAGACCCTACTTCCTGCTTGATTATTATTGAAGATATGAGTAGTACAAGAGTAGTTCTACCACGAGATTGTAGAGGCTACACCCTAAGAGCTAGCCTATGATGGTATGATTTTAATTGTGATCGGCCTTCTAAGGACCAACCTCTCCGGTTTATATAGGCACCAGAGAGGGCTAGGGTTTACACGGAGTCGGTTACAAGGAAGGAAATATAATATCCGGATCGCCAAGCTTGCCTTCCATGCCAAGGAGAGTCCCATCCAGACACGGGACGGAGTCTTGAGTCTTGTATCTTCATGCTTCAACTAGCGGGAACACCCGCGCATTTGCGCGGCTAGATTTGTATATTACTGTGTTAGTTGTTCATATTGTAAACATTTAAACCATAAAGCTTTGTACTTTTTTAGATTTGACGTGCAGTTTTCCAATAATTTTTTGGTGTATATCTTTCCGTCAGAAACTAAATTTAAACATTAATGTCTAGCTCGTACCTACATATTGGCCATGTGTAGTTGTGCTTGTTTTTTGTGCAATGTCACGCCTTGAAATATTTCCATGCATACTAACTTTTTAATTTCCACCATATATAGTTTGGACATCTAAACCATGTAACATACATATACTAACTGAAAATTTATATAATATTTTCTCTCACTCACTGTTGACATAGTTCGGTTATTTTTTATCGTATCAAAATTGTTCTCCTGTTCGAATAAACTTACTATGCTAGACATCAAACTGTCATGAACACATGGATGTAAATTCACATGGACATGGGTAAAACACATGAATTACTAATTTTATAATATTTTTTCATAAGATTGAGCTCATGGTTAGTTTTCTTTATTTGAGAAGTTGTCGAAAAATGCCATCCTATAGAATTCCAGTGAAGGAAAATGTGTTACTGCTTCTAATAATATTTGGAATGGTTGTCTTTGATTTTCCCAAATGAACCTTTTTTTGTCGCTTCCAACCGACGTAATAATATATGTTGATAAATATATACATTTCAACATGATAATGCGAACTAAAATAGTAATTGTCTAGGACTTACAGCCCCAATTCCCATATAGTATTCCACATTGCTATATTTAGTCATGATTCATACTTCTTTCAGAATAAATTCATTTGCATATGAAGGATTATGGCGAGAAAAAATTAGACATATGTATATATTTTCAGATCTTGTCCATTAGTTTTTATGTTTGACAAAAAGGTAACAGTTTAAATAATTTAGCTATGTGGAAGAACATGACGTTTATTTGCCTAATATATTGTTGCTGTGGTCAAGTGATGACTACATGTTTAACTGTTGATTTGATCAAGTTATGATTTAAATATTGAATTGTTGGAGTTTAGTGGCTACAAATCATAGATCTAAACTCTGTGTTCTCTTGCCTTCTTGCCTCACCGCTGGATGTGTTTCATCCGCAATTTCACGATCATACAATAGAAGGCCTCCCAATGTTCAAGATATGCTTCCAGATGCCCATGACATCAAAAGTTACTCTATATGCCCTGACATCCGAGGCTACATAACTATTGCCAGGTAGTATTATTAAAAAATGGTATCTAACAATTTATCTCTCTTAATATTTGTGATAATTTATTTTTATCGTCCTTGTTATTTTATATGAAATTATATTCTAACCAAACTGAAACTTAAATGATGTTTTTTTATTTTTTATTTGATGCTCACTTCATCGGCTAAATCAAACTGTATTATCTATCAACCTATGAAGGGATGTATCACCAACGGAAGTAATATCTTTTTACGTGCATTTATAGATAAATATATCAGGCAGCATGGTCCGATGGACATGCGCACACCCAATTGTGACGTGAGGCTGACTGTTGTGACATAACGTGGAAACGCTTGTGCCAGGTGGCACGTTACATCCTCATGCTGTATTCACGGCGGGGGACAATGCTAGGTGCAGACCTTAGTGACCACACATAATGACATAAATTAGCTTTCCAAACAAATTGATTTGTTTGTAAATGCATCGGTTTACATGTCATTATTTCAATTTAGACATCCCAGGCTTCAATTGGTAGGTTCAATGAGATAACTGTAGGTTTATATTACCTAATCATCAGCGTCACCTTTGCCGCCGCAGCCGTTTCTTCGGCGCCTGCGTCCACGCCGGCCATTGGATGGCTACTTTTGCTCCGTCTGCCATACTCCTACCTTTGCTACAGCCTGCTGTTTTCGGTGGTGAGACTCCCTGATCGGATTATATTCTTAGAGATGGAAGGGAAGCCTCTATTCAATTGGGAGATGACAGGTTCTTTTGCTCGAAGCCAAATCTGTTCCTCATCTATATTGACGCATTCAAGTCCTGCACGTCCTCACGCTGTAGTAACCGTGGGCGTTGATGCACTGTGAAAACTTTAGTGTCCACACAGGAAATTAGCTTTGCAACAAAGATCGTCTATTTGTAAGTGCATATGTTGCTAGCTTCAAGGAGATGGCTGTAGAGTTTCCTCATCGAGGGCCGCCATCACTGCTTCTTCGACGGCTAGGTCCATCTCGGCCATGGGATGGCATCTTCGAATCCCTCTGTCGTATTCATACCTTTGCTCCCATCCGCTGATTTCCGGACACGGAGACATCGTACCTGATCGGAACATCTTCCTATGGTTTGAAGGCAAGCCTCTCGCTATTCAATTGGGAGGTGACTGGTTCCTCCGCTCGGAGCCCAATTTCTTTCACGTCTACTGGTACCTGTTTCAATTGGATGATGACTAGAATTTTATTTAGGCTAGACAGTACATCTCTGCTCCTTTTAGATGGCTTTTTCTGTTGACCGGGTCGAGAGCCCCTTAATCTGGCGTTTACCGTCGTGTTGTCTGGGCTGTCTTCACTATTTCGACGCTTGTTTTTATTGCGTCGCGGCTTCCCGTTGCCATCCCTGACTTCGGATGTGACTGGGTCGCTGGTGCCGCTACGGGCCAACCAGCTGTCTTCGCCCACGCAGAAGCGGGTCATAAGGCTTGTTAGGGCTGCCATTATCCTCGGTTTTTCCTGGCCGGGGTGTCTGGCGAGCCATTCGTCCCGGACACTGTGTTTGAAAGCCGCTAGGGCTTCGGCATCCGGGCAGTCGACGATTTGATTCTTCTTGGTGAGAAATCTGTTCCAAAGCTTACGGGCTGACTCTCTGGGTTGTTGGATTATGTGACTTAAATCGTTCGCATGCGGAGGTCGGACATAGGTCCCTTATAAGAGACGTGTGGGCATACGTCTTCGTTACTAACTCCACCACGTACGTGCCATCTAGTTCGTGTATTTTTTTTCTCTTTTTCTGAAGAGACGTGTCGGCATAGGTCTTCCTTACTAATTAAATGGTAGTTGATTTTGTTAGGACTCCTATCTGGATACATGGGGTTCAGCCGTGTCCAAAGTTAATATTTGATAAATCTCAACCGTTCAATATCTGAACTTTATAATATTGAATCTTAGCCGTTCGTTTTCTATCGTTTTAATAATATAATAGAAGATAGATAATAGATAGATAGATAGATAGATAGATAGATAGATAGATAAAAGATATAATAGATAGAAGATAGATAGATATATAGATAGATAGTCCACACGATGTATACAGTTCGGCTGTCCGGATACGCCCTAATCCAGGACTCCCTCAGTAGCCCCTGAACCAGGCTTCAATGACGATGAGTCCGGCGCGCAGTCTTGTCTTCGGCATTGCAAGGCGGGTTCCTTCTTCGAATACTCCATAGCAATTGTCGAACACTTAAACCGTGTCCGGATCTGCAAAATGATCTTCACATACCACCGTAGAGAGAATGATATTTCATAAATGCAATCTGCTGACAACTTATTAGACAACGTGACATGTCCTTATGGTCGGGTCCTTATTCGAACCTTTTTCCCACAACCGGCCACAACGCATATTGCAAGGCGGTTTCCCTGACACGTCTTGTCAAAGCAGAGATCGTGTCCCCTCATCAATACGGGTATGGGAAATCCCACCGCGCCATCAATCGTGGCGCTTGGGAAGCAAGCGATCCTCAACGGGTAAGTGGGGAGCGCACCGCTTTTGTCGCCTCTATAAAGGGATAAGGGTTCCCCGTTTTTACCTACGCCTTCTTCCCCCCCTTGCTCGCCCCTGCCCCCTCGAGCTCCAGCGCCCTAGCCCAAGTTTTCTTCGCACAACTAAACATGTCCGGAGCAGGAGGCAAGTGGGTGGCTTCCACTGTGAAGGAGAAACATATCGCGAATCTTCGGGCGGCCGGATACTTGGCCGCAGACATAGCGCACCGGCTACCGGACGACGGGTAGGTCATTCCAACTCCGCTACCCCACGAGAGGGTCGTGTTTGTCGCCCATTTCGTCCGTCGACTGGGATTTCCACTTCATCCCTTCGTCCGCGGGCTCATGTTCTACTACGGGCTAGATTTCCATGATCTAGCCCCAAATTTCGTCCTCAACATCTCGGCGTTCATCGTCGTATGCGAGGCCTTCCTCCGCATCAAGCCTCACTTTGGCTTGTGGCTACAAATCTTCTGCGTGAAGCCGAAGATCGTGAGCGGCCAGCAAGCGGAGTGCGGAGACGCGATGGTGGGCAATATGCCTAACGTCACCTGGCTTGACAACTCCTTTGCAGAGACCGTGAAAGGGTGGCAATCGGGGTGGTTCTACATCACCGAGCCGCGCGGCGCCAACTGGGCGGCGGCCCCGAATTTCGATCTAGAACCCCTACGCGGCTCACTTCCTGGGAAAGGAAGGGCCTGACCTGGGGCGAACCTGCAGAGCTGACCGGACTCCAAAACTGCATCAAAAATATGAAGGACAAGAACATCAAGCTTGTCAACGTGGTCCAGGTCATGCTCGTCCGCCGGATTCTCCCGTGCCAAAGACGGGTATTTAATCTGTGGGAGTACGTCCCGGCCGAACACCAGACGCTTCGAAAGCTCTACGACATGACGCACAAAGGCGCATGGAAGGTGTTGTTCAAGGCCTCCGAAGTACCTCCCCCCACATCCGAGGACCGCGGACTTCATGCCGCGCGGCCCCCCCGTCCGGTGAGTTTTATGACTACCACCGGATTCAGTTCTTCCTAATATATTCATGGGGGAGTCTTAAGTCATTGTGTGTATTTAATCAGGATTATGTGAAGACAGTGGAGCGGATTGACTGTCTGGCTCGGCTGCCAGAAGGCCCAGCTGATGCTCTCCTAACGGAGATGCTGGTCCCGGCGCCCTACAAGGCACCGGAGAAGAAGGCCGAAATGAAGGCCCCGGGGACCAAGAAGGGTCTCCGGCGTAAGGTTGTACCGGAAGCCTCATCCGAAGACGATGAGGCAAGCTCCTCCCCTGAAGGGGAGGGAGAAGAAGAAGGGGCCACCCCATCTGGAGAGGATGGGGGGCCTGAGAAGGCAGACCAGGGGGCTGAGAAAGGCCCCCGGCGCAAGGCCGTCACACCCACGTCGTCCGAAGACGACGAGACAGATTCCTCCCGAGGAAGCGGGGGGAAACATGAAGAAGTTATCCCTCCCCACACTGGGGAGGAGAAGAAGAGGAAAGCCACCCCGGAGGAGGGGGTTGGGACGTCCAAGAAGGGAAAGGTGTCCCTTCCGGACTACTCCGCCACGGCCGCCCATAGCGAGGAGGGGTGGCTGCCCAGGGGGAAGCCCCTAGCGTGATCATAAGTATCCGCACTCTATTACAAATTTACTTCATAATCTTTTTATAACACCGAACATATAAGCAGTCCGGCCAGAGCTCATCACGAGGTATCGTCGTCGGATGGGTCCCTGAATGAATCAGCGATGAACTCGCTCCCGACGGCCACTACTCCTCAGCCCACGGAGGTGTTGTCCCGAAGGCTCCCAAAGCGGGGGGAGGTGACTCTGGAGATGCCCCAAGGCGGAATTCCAGATGTTGGACACGCGGGGTTCAAGATTCCCACGGATCGTGTCGATGAGAGCTGCAGTAGGCCGGGCTCTCAGCCGAACACTGTTCCGGAACCTCCAACGGTTCCGGGCTCAGGCGGGCAGCCCCTCGTTAGGGAGGGCGAGCCGTCCGTGCCGAGGACTTCCGTCACGCCAGAGGCGTCGGATAGTCTGGTGGAAGCGCTTCGAGGTGCTTCCATGGATGACGAGCACCGTACTCTTATGAGTGCGGTGATTCAAAAGGTTCTGTCCGCCAAGAGCGGACTAACCGAAGCCTGCACAAGCCTCCTAACGGGCTTTCAGGTAAGTAGGGAATATGTAAAATTACCACCCGATAGGTAGTAGCCCTTGATACTCTGTTCGGTGTTCGGAAGGAAAAGCCGAGCAGAGGGTCAATTATAATCCGCAGGAGTCTAATAGTAAGTATTTATTTTGACTAAGCAGGTTGTGCTGCTTGCCACTGCTGTCCGCACAGCCGAGGTCGCCGGACTAAAGCGGGACCTGGAGCAGGCGCAGGGGGAGCTCGACCTCACGAAGAGGCAGCTCGAAGAGAACAAAGGTGAATGATTCCCCGCTCTCATGTAATGAAGGATAGATGAAATTGGTTATTCTAACGACGAAGCGTCGTCACTGTGTAACAGGGGCCACCACCGAAGTGGCATCTCTGAAGAAAGCGTTGTCCGAGGCCGAGAACAAGGCGGCCTTGGAATGCAAGGAGCGCGAAAAGCAAGATGCTAGAGTGGGCGAGGTACAGCCAGAGCTCCATGAGCTCGGCAAGAAGTTCGAGTCCGTGGAGCATGAGCTTAAGATGAAAGAGGCCGAGCTAGCGAAGGCCCTTGCAAGTATGAAAGACGCCAAGGCCGGGTTTACAAGGCACATCAGGAAATCCAGGCGGCCAAGAAGATAGCGGCGGGTAAGACATTCTTTATGCAAAGCAAACATGTGGAGGAGGCATTTCTTTTACTTACCCGAATTCGGAGCTCTCCAGGGGCATTCGTAGATTTGCCACGCATCATCTCAGACGCCGCGGAGTTCTACCGTGCCGAGGAGGGGAGCTCCACGGAGAAGTTGTTCTGGTCCCAGTATGCTGGGGCCGAACACCCAATGCCTCTAAGTGACCAACTGAAGCAGTTGGTCGAACTCCACAGGGCGGCCGAAGTGGCTATGAAAGATTTCATAGTCCGGATGTGGCCTGGTGAGCCCCTGCCCACTAGCTACTTCGGCCTGATCAAGCGGATGGTGAATGCATCTCCGCGGCTTGAGGTTATTAAGCGATCCGTTTGCATTGAGGGTGCCCACCGGGCCTTTGCCCGTGCGAAGGTGCATTGGGGCAAGCTGGATGCGGAGAAGCTGGTGAAGGACGGGCCACCGGAGGGCAAGGCGCATCGCTATCCCGAGAAGTATTACGATGGCGTTATGAAGGGCGCTCGTCTCGTGGCCGATGAGTGTACTAGGGACAAGATCTTTGAATAAATGTACCTCTGTCACTGTTGTAATATAAGGACGAAGTTACTTGTGCTATGCAGCGCTGTTTGATTTAAAATATTACCTTCTGTGCGGCTGTTTATAGAATTCTGAAAGTAGGCCAGTCGTTGGCTTCCACCCCCACGTAAATAGTACCGGGGTGTTCCTGGAAAAAAACTCGGATACTCTTTATCCAAATTTTTGGTCCCTTAAGGAGGTATCCGGCGCAGCGAACAAGGCAATCGTACTATGCGGCATTATAACTTTCACTTAGCCATAGAAGTCTACAATTTTCAATTTGGGCAAAGCCCCTAGAATTCGGAGGGCCGAATTGGGGCGCTATATACGCCTAAATCGGACGAGGCCGATTCATCGCCTAAAGCGGAAAAAATCTTTAAGGATTTTAAGACCTCTCAAACAGCGACCAGCTCTCGCCGCATCATGCTGGTCAGTTTTCGGCTTTCTCAACAGAGGTGCTCGTCCGAAAGAACAGGGACACAATCGCAGTAGTTCTCCCCGCGCTACCTTAGCCGATATAACGAAACGTAAGGTACCAAAACAAGGGAGCCGGACAAACTCAACTATTGACCCAAGACGTGATTCGGAGCTGATGCATATAGTGCTATAAGTTCGGGGTGTCGCACTATTGAAAGTGTTCGGACTTGTTATGCCGTATTATGAGGTGTCATAAGAAGCCCCTGGCAAACAAACCGTACCAAGGTGTACGGATGCAATATTAAATAAACATTTGCAAGAAATATGCGCAAATAGGAATAATAAGCTGACGCTATATATTGTTTCCCATTGATGAATAATACGTTTAAGCGTATATTTACAACGGTAGCATTAAGCAGAAGTAAATAGGACTATTTAACATGTCCTATCCAAGGGCAGGCTGCATGTAGGTATGTAAAACATGTACAGCGGTCGTGAACAGATTCCACCTGGGTGTTTCCTTTTGTGCGCAAAGCCTGTTGTCTCCTTGGTTTTCTCTCCTATGTAAGTCCGACAATCCGGCTCTTCTGAAGAGGTTGCTCTAAAGCAATGTCCTGAAAAATAAGAAGGATGGATTATGAAGGTATGTAGCGGTTATATCGCAATGTGGACTAAGTCATTGTTGCACCTCCGCCTACGCCCATGGTATTTTGAGTGCGTAATTGTGTACGCGTGGCACGAATGCTGCTTTGATGGGGCTTGAGCGGAGGCCGGACTGCTAGTCGCGCTCTTGGCGTGCCTGATGATCCTGTTGCGGGGTGCTCCGGACTCGCTTGAAGGTGCTCGAAGTTGTTGTCGCCGGATTGGTTTGTCGGAGGAGGCCGCATTGTACTTCCACCGCGAGGGCTGCAGTGTGCTCTTCCGTTCGGAGAGAGCGGTCCATGTTTCAGCATTGGAAGTGGTCTTCGTATCTTTAAAGGTGGTTTTTGTGGGCTTGATCCTTGAAGGATCAATGCCCATTTTGCGCACTGTGTCCTGATAAAGCAGGTTCAGGCTGCTGCCGCCGTCCATAAGGACTCGCGTGAGGTGGAATCCGTCGATGATTGGGTCTAGGACCAATGCGGCTGAGCCGCCGTGACGGATGCTAGTAGGGTGATGCCTACGATCAAAGGCGATAGGACAAGCTGACCATGGGTTGAATTTGGGGGTGACTGGCTCCATCGCATAGACGTCCCGTAGTGCTCGCTTCCGTTCCCTCTTGGGAATGTGAGTGGCGTAGATCATATTGACCGTTTTCACCTGGGGGGGGGGGGGATTTCTTTTGTCCCCCCGTGTTCGGACGCCGGGGCTCTTCGTCATCGTCGCTGTGCAGCCCCTTGTCCTTGTTTTCGGCGTTTATTTTGCCGGCTTGTTTGAACACCCAGCAGTCTCTGTTGGTGTGGTTATTGGCTTGTCCGCGGTGCCATGAATTTGGCACGAGCGCCCAAAGATATCGGATCCAGACTCGACGGTCCCTGATTGTTTCTTTTGAACGGCTTCTTCCGCTGACCGGACTTGGATCCGCTGAATCCGGCATTGACTGTCGTGTCTTCAGTGTTGTCGCCGTTGTTCCGTCGCTTATGTCTGTTACACTAGTAGAAAACAGGGCAATGGTCCAGGCCCGGCCAGCCCATTAGTCCCGGTTCAATCCAGAACCGGGACCAATGGGGGAATTGGACCCGGTTCGTGAGCCCCGGGGGCGTGTCGGGCCACGTGGGCCATTGGTCCCTGTTCGTCTGGACCTTTTGGTCCCGGTTGGTGGGATGAACCGGGACCAATGGGCCTCGCTCCTGGCCCACCACCATTGGTCCCAGTTGGTGGGACGAACCGGGACCAAAAGCTGCCCTTTAGTCCCGGTTCAAGTCACCAACCGGGACCAATTATTTGCCTATATATACCCTCGCCATGAAAGCAGAGCACTCCAGTGCTCTGTTTTTTCGTGTGACGAGGGAGAGCTTGGTGGTGCTCTAGCTCACCTCCTATGCACACGAGGTGTTCGATGGAATGCCCGAGCCACACTACTTAAGCTTTCTCCTCTCCAAGGTCGACCTCCAAGCTCCATTTTCCTTAATATTTGTCTAGGTTTAGCGTTCCGTCACGTCCCGTCCCGTCTTCACCGCTTGCCGATCGCCTGGCGCCGATCTGCCGCCCGGCACCACCGTGGTGAGCCTCTTGTTCTTATCTTATCTTGTTTCTGAAAGGAAAAAAAATTTCTTACTTGTATGTTTATATAGATACTTGTATAATTTTCTTACTTTTATTATTGCATCTTATATAGTGCGATGGTTTTGGTATCCGCCCCCATCTTACTTAATTATATATAATGCACGCAGATGAACCGAGAATGGATGTACGGTTCAAGACACACCTCCGAGTACATTAAGGGCGTGCATGATTTTCCCGAAGTGGCTGAGGCAAACAAGCAGAATGGTTTTATGTGTTGTCCATGCCCTATATGTGGGAATACGAAGTCTTACTCTGACCGGAAAATCCTCCACACCCACCTGCTTTACAAGGGTTTCATGCCAAACTATAATGTTTGGACGAGGCATGGAGAAATAGGGGTTATGATGGAAGACGGCGAAGAATAAGAGTACGATGACAACTATGTGCCCCCTGAATACGGTGATGCTACTGAACATCAAGAGGAACCAGACGATGTGCACGATGATGCTTGCAACGGGTGAAGCTGCGAAGATCAAGAGGAACCAGACGATGTGCCCGATGATGATGATCTCCGCAGGTCATTGTCGATGCAAGGACGCAATGCGAAAGTCAAAAGGAGAAGCTAAAGTTTGATCGCATGTTAGAGGACCACAAAAAGGGTTGTACCCCAATTGCGAAGATGGCAACACAAAGCTCGGTACCGTACTGGAATTGCTGCAGTGGAAGGCAGAGAATGCTGTGCCTGACAAAGGATTTGAGAAGCTACTGAAAATATTGAAGAAGAAGCTTCCAAAGGATAACAAATTGCCCGACAGTACATACGCAGCAAAGAAGGTCGTATGCCCTCTAGGATTGGAGGTGCAGAAGATACATGCATGCACTAATGATCGTGCATCCTCTATTGCTGTGCGTACAAGGATCTGAACGCATGCCCGGTATGCGGTGCATTACGATATAAGATCAGACGAGATGACCCTGGTGATGTTGACGGCGAGCCCCCCAGGAAGAGGGTTCCTGCGAAGGTGATGTGGTATGCTCCTATAATACCACGGTTGAAACGTCTGTTCAGAAATAGAGAGCATGCCAAGTTGATGCGATGGCACAGTGAGGACCGTAAGAAAGACGGGAAGTTGAGAGCACCCGCTGACGGGTCGTTGTGGAGAAAAATCGAGATAAAGTACTGGGATGAGTTTGCAAGTGAGCCAAGGAACGTATGGTTTGCTTTAAGCGCGGATGGCATTAATCCTTTCGGGGTGCAGAGCAGCAATCACAGCACCTGGCCCGTGACTCTATGTATGTATAACCTTCCTCCTTGGATGTGCATGAAGTGGAAGTTCATTATGATGCCAGTTCTCATCCAAGGCCCTAAGCAACGACATTGATTTGTACCTAAGGCCATTAGTTGAAGAACTTTTACAGCTGTGGAATGGAAACGTTGTACGCACGTGGGATGAGCACAAACAGGAGGAATTTAACCTAAAGGCGTTGCTGTTCGTGACGATCAACAATTGGCCCGCTCTCAGTAACCTTTCAGGGCAGACAAACAAGGGATACCACACATGCACGCACTGTTTACTAGACACCGATAGTATATACCTGGCAAGCTGCCGGAAGAATGTGTACCTGTGCCATCGTCGATTTCTTCCGACCAACCATCACTGTCGAAAGAAAGGCAAGCATTTCAAAGACGAGGCAGATCACCGGAAGAAGCCCGCCATGCGCATCGGTGATCACGCATTTGCTATGGTCAATGATTTACACGTAATCTTTGGAAAGGGTCCCGCGGACTAGCTGTTCCGAATGACGCCGAGAAGCTAGCACCCATGTGGAAGAAGAAATCTATATTTTGGGACCTACCCTCATCGGAAAGACCTAGAGGTCCGCTCTTCGATCGACGTGATGCACGTGATTTAAGAACATTTGCGTGAACCTGCTAGGGCTTCTTGAGCGTGTATGGGAAGACAAAAGATACACCTCGTGCACGGAGGACCTGCAACGCTTACGAAAAAGAGGGCATGCCTCCGAAGCGATGAAGGTCCCGCCAGCTACGCTCTTTTAAAGAAGAGAAATAAATCTTCTTTGAATGCCTGCTCAGTATGAAGGTCCCGACTGGCTTCTCATCGAATATAAAGGGAACAATAAATATGCAAGAGAAGAAGTTCCAGAACCTAAAGTCTCATGACTGCCACGTGATTATGACGCAACTGCTTCCGGTTGCATTGAGGGGGCTTCTACCGGAAAACGTCCGATTAGCCATTGTGAAGCTATGTGCATTCCTCAATGCAATCTCTCAGAAGGTGATCGATCCAGAAATCATACCAAGGCTAAGGAGTGATGTGGTGCAATGTCTTGTCAGTTTCGAGCTGGTGTTCCCACCATCCTTCTTCAATATCGTGACGCACGTCCTAGTTCATCTAGTTGACGAGATTGTCATTCTGGGCCACGTATTTCTACACAATATGTACCCCTTTGAGAGTTTCATGGGAGTCCTAAAGAAATATGACCGTAACCGCGCTAGGCCAGAAGGAAGCATCTCCATGGGCCATCAAACAGAGGATGTCATCGGGTTTTGTGTTGATTTCATTCCTGGCCTAAAGAAGATAGGTCTCCCTAAACGCGGTATGATGGGAGACTGACTGGAAAAGGCACGCTTGGAAGGGACTCAATAATATGCAGGGACGGATATTCTTGGTCTCAAGCACACTACACAGTTCTACAGAACTCTACCTTGGTGACCGCTTATGTCGATGAACACAAGAACGATCTGCGCTCCAAACACCCGGAGCAAAGGCGACGACTGGATTACATGTGAACACATCGGGACTTTTAACAGTTGGTTGGAAGCACGACGTAGGTGACAACACTGTTTGTGATGAGCTGTACTTGTTGTCCGTGGGACCATCTTTGACTGTATTGATTTGGAAAGGATACGAGATAAATGGGAATATATTTTACACGATTGACCAAGATCAAAAGAGCACCAATCAAACAGCGGTGTCCGCTTTGATGCAACAACCGAGAGGAAAGGACACATATTATGGTTACATAGTGGACATATGGGAACTTGACTACGGACATGATTTTAAGGTCCCTTTGTTTAAGTGCAAATGGGTCAATCATCGAGTATGGGTATGTGTAGACCCACAGTATGGAATGACAACAGTGGATCTGAAAAATCTTGGGTACACTGACGAACCGTTCGTCCTAGACAATGATGTGGCACAGGTTATCTATGTGAAGGACATGTCTACCAGACCGAGAAAGAGAAAAGATAAGGAATCGAATACATCATACGATGAGCCAAAGCGCCACATAGTTCTTTCAGGAAAAAGGGACATCGTGGGAGTGGAGGACAAGATGGACATGTCGAAGATTATGAAAAGTTTCATGAAAATCCTCCTTCAAAGTCAAGGCTGACCCCGGACATCCCGATAAACGATGAAGATTATCCATGGTTACGGCGCAATAAGGAAATGACACAAGCGAAGAAAAAGTGAAGACTTTCTCCGCAACTATTATGATGATACCATGCCAACTTTGTAATCGATTTAGTATGATACCATGCCAACTTTCAGCTTTTTCAGAGTTCATTCGAAATGCTTTAATGTCTTATGGTTCGGCCCTCGTAATAATTAAAAATAGCAACAATAAGTTTTTGTTGTAAGTAGAAACAAAATAAAACAAATAAAGCAAGAAAGAAAACAAAAAACAAAAATAGTGTTTTTAAATTTGAAAACTAATGGCACTAACAGAAAGTTTATAATTTTCCTAAAACTAAAAGCAAAAAGAATTGAAAAATAAAGAAAAAAACAAAAGAAAATAAATAATGCAGAAATCAAAACAAAAAAACAACAATAAGTATTTTGTTGTAAGTAGAAACAAAATAAAATAAATAAAGCAAGAAAGAAAGAAAACAAAAAAAACAAAAAAAGTGTTTTCAAATTTGAAAAGTAATGGCACTAACAGAAAGTTTATAATTTTCCTAAAACTAAAAGCAAAAAGAATTAAAAATAAAGCAAAAACGAAAGAAAATAAATAATGCAGAAAACAAAACAAAAAACTGGAAAAAAATAGCAACAATAAGTAAAGAAAACAAAAAAACAAAAAAATTGCCACCTACTGGGCCACCACAGCCTGAATACGACTAGAAACCCATCCATGGGCCAGGATTCAGGCCCGCAGCAAGGCCAGCAGGTCCATCAGGCATAGCAGTAACAAGTACGCCCTTAAGCCTGCAACGGAGAGGAGGTTGAGAGGGGTGCGGCAGTGGGGCTTATAAACCACTACGCGCCCCTCTCAACTAGCGAGGTGGGACTAAACTTTGGCCCCGACGCGTGCAGCCTGAGGCCTTTGGTCCCGGTTGGTGGCACCAACCGGGACTAAAGGGGCGTTAGTACGGTTCGTGGCACCAACCGGTACCAAAGGCTGCCGCTTCCCGCCCTGTGGGCTGCCGAAAAAGAGGCCTTTGGTCCCGGTTGGTGCCACGAACCGGGACTAAAGGGTGCATTAGTCCCGGTTGGTTTCACGACCCGGGCCCAATGGCTTTGCTATATAAGTAAACACTTTGCAAAAATTAATAATCTCATCGCCCTTTCCCCCCCCCCCCCCCCCCGACGACGCTGACCCGCCTCCTCGACGCCGCCAGGCTACTCCACCTTGCCGTCGCTGCCGCCGCCGCCAATGCCGTCGCCCCCCAACCCGCGCCGTCCTCGTCACCGGACTCCCCGAGCCCGCGCCATCCTCGTCGCCGGCCTCCCCGAGCCCGCGCCCTTCCCGCCCAGCCGCCTGAGCCCCTGCCCGTCGTCCGCCCCTGTGGCCGGGCGCCTCGCCGCCCCCACCGTCGCCATCGTCATCTAGCCGCCCCCGCTGTGAGCCGCCGCGCCGCACCGGCTCTGTTTTTTTTTCACTTTTATTAGTTTAATTTTTTGTTCATATATCTTATATTTACTAATTGAAGGCACCTTTCAAGTCGTCTCATTAATCCACATCATTAATATTAATTACACCGTTGGATTGTAAAATTTACGCTCAGGATAAAAAGAAAACGTACGTAACACAAATGATCCTGACGTCTCAAAAGAGGCATGTGACACGTCCAGCATTAATTAATAATGAAACAAAAGTAGGAAAAAATCCATCCGTTTCTTAAAAAAGGGCAAGCCAAGATCCATCCGTTTCCTCAAAAATAAAAAAGGCAAGCTGTCATCTATAAAGACTCCAATCCAAGGAAAATGGGGAAAAATCTACACGATCCTTCTGATTGGCCTCAAAAAGCCGGCTCCATGGTAAAATATTCTGCCGATTACATTCCATTAGTTAAGCCATCAGATTTCTAATTTGCAGCTAGGATGATCCGAGCGAAAGGTATGCCTAGACATGAAAGATGTGACGATATATTTGTACGTCCAAAGGCAAAAGGAGGAGACGGCTACAGCCTGGACTGTTGAGTCCACTTTTTTTTGAGAGAGAATCATAATGGTCCACGTTTGGCTGGATAACATAAATTAAATGGATTTTTTGCGGGGTAAATTAAACAGAGTTACATCTTAAAAACAAATAGAACTGGGTATCTATAGATGCTTTGCGGGGTAAATTAAACGGAGTTACATCTTAAAAACAAATAGAACTGGGTATCTATAGATGCGTGCATGCGTGTGCCTCTATCTAAAAATTAGAGCTTCGTGTAGGTTGGGTATCTACACGCATGTGCGTAGTGTCTTTATCTAATTTATTTCTTGCGACCTTGCAAAAGAAACTAACCCAGTGTGTACAAATTCTTATACTGTAAGTCACTGGGTACAGGCTACATGCGAGTATCCATACGGGATGTGCTGTGCCGGCAACATCCGACGACACCATATGCGAGGTGACGCGTCATGCAGTCGGCTAAACTCGCCGGAATTATACGGTGTTTCGGAACTAATATTTCTGTTATAAATTCATAGTTAATATTAAGGGTCGCATGTGTTTGGCGTAAATTTTTGTTGCGATATTTTCTTAGAAACTATCATAATTTTTTTCATGAAACAATGTAAAAAAAGTTGTACATAGAGTCATAGATGAACTACTCTACTCCATGAAGTAGAATATATCGTTATACCTTTATTTTGGTCCAATAAACATTAAATAGAGAAAATATGTGTACACATTATTTTGTGAGTGAAGTGTAATTCTAATATATATCTAGCTCAAATGCTCCTATTTTAAATGTTTTTTTCTTCCAAAATATCTAAAAAAAATCCACATATACCTATTATAGAAAATAAATATAATTTATTTTGAAGGTAGGTTTATAAACAAACTTTTTTTAAATGCTCTCCTATGTGTTGTTTTATCAGCAAACTGTAAGTTCAAACTTTGTATCCTTTCATGGCAATATGACAACATATCCTACTACAGGGTATGTTAATTATGGAGCTTATAGGTTATAACAGAATAAATCATTGACAGATTACCTATATTTCTTAAGATTTAGCTCCAACAGTTCAGATTTGCTATTTGTGACCGACCTATAATGTTGTATCCTTTGTTATCAGTATAATTATGTGTGTTCTACAAATGCATATTTTAACAAAGTTGCACATTCATATAATTAAAATGCACTATATTCTGAGATCTCCTGCAATGAGACGAGAATAATTTGTATATATTATTGTGACACATTTGGACATTTAACAAATGATGACAAAAATATTGCATGTCATGTTTAAACATCTTATTATTTTCAAAAGATTTGTATAAAAAAATTATATTTGTCAAGTATTAAAAAGTGCTAGCCCGTGCAGAGGCACGGGTTGGCGACTAGTATATATAATGTATATGTGTATGTATGTGGCTATGTGTATGTAGATGTTCAAAATGTATAAAAAAAATTGTTCAGAGCATGTTTTTCTTCATATATGTATTTTTTGTTCATATGTGTATTAATGTTTTCATATATGCAAAAGATAGATTTTTAGAAAAGTTAGTTTTTTTTTCTGTTCATAGATTTATTTTGGTGATATTAATTATTGTAGAAATATGCAAATGTTTGTATATTCATATGAACAATGCATTAGGCAAACCTTTGTTTTTTTTCAAAATTTTCTATTTGAACATTTTTTTAAAACAAGCAATAATAAAAGAATGAGAGGAAAAAGGAAAATAAGAAGAGGAAGAAAGGAGAAGAAGAGGAGAGGAAGAAGAGGAGATATAAATAAGAAGAGGAAATAAGAAGAAAAAGAAGAGGAGAAGAAGAAAGGAATAGAGGAGAAGAAGAAAAATAGAAAATTTCTATTTTTCTTCTTCTCCTCTATTCCTTTATAATTATCCTCTTTTTTTTCTTCTTCATCTTTTATTCCTTTTCCTTATTTTCCTTTCTCGCGCGAATAAGAAAAAGAAGAGTATAATAAGAATAAAGGAATAGAGGAGAAAGAAGAAACTTCAACACGAGTGGGGGGGGGGGGGTACCGATACCCCCTCCCCGATAACATTTTCCCATGTATATGTATGTCGCGTCGTTGTCGATATAACCCCCTCGATATAACTTCGACATGAGGGGCGGTCGATATATATACCCCCTCTCGACCGTGATAACTTATAGAACGGCAGCACCCCCCTCGGCGCTCTCGCTCGACCAAAACTCTCGAGGACACCCAAACCCTAGAGAGAAAACGATGTTGGTCTCCTACCCCCTGCCGCCGCGCCCCTGCCCGACAAATTAACTCTCTCGAGGCCAACCAAATTAACACTTGAAGCGTTGTGTCGAGGCGACCCCAAACCCTAGAGAGAAAACGATGTTGGTCTCCTACCCCTCCCTTGGCGCTCCTACCCGACACATTATCTCTCTCGAGCACACCCACACTCACCTGATTCCTTATTGTGTATAGCTAGCGAGTTATTCGTTTTCTAATAATATATATATATATATATATATATATATATATATATATATATATATATCCATCTGTACCATGTTTGAATAATAATTGACATGTTGTAAATATTTGCAGAAACTATGGAGCACTCTCGAGACGAAGAAACAGAAGCGATGTTGGGGCACATAATCGCACAAGGAAGTGATGAAGTTGTGTCATTTCTCAACGACACCGGACTGGGTGAAGAAGAGGGCTATGTTCATGATGGCTTCGACCCATTAATGTCGGTACAAGAAGAGGACTATGTTCATGATGGCTCGGTGACACAATGGAGGTACAAGCAGAAGGAGACCGTGCTGACTGCTCCGGTGACCGAACCGAGTCCGGCCAGGTATATATTAATTAGTTAAGCCCATGCTGACTAGTTAATTGATGCATCCATTGTTTTGGTATATGTACACATGTTAATTACTCTCGTCTTTCTTCCTTATAATTTCTAGCCCTCGGATCGAGCACAACTTCGTAAGGAGACGAGGCCCAAGAAAAAGTTGAGCTCGGATGAAAAGTTTGAGATCATAGAAATCGCGCCTGACGGCTTACCGATTGAACCCATGCGGACAAGGAAGGCATTTTCTGCTCAGCGGGGTTCTTGTTAGGGACAAGATCCCGATCAGCATCCATCAATGGTATAAGCCTAAGGAGGAAGACCCTGAGGTGTCTTATGTCAATGATATGCAGAAAGAAGATCTTTGGACTGAGCTGAAGGCATTCACCCAACCGCCAGAGGTGGATCCGGAGAAGCCAGTTAAGGAGCAATTAATCAAGTCTTGTGCTCTTAAGAAGATGGCAACCCTAATGAGGAGGTGGAGGAAAGAGCTGAACCAGTTTGTCGAGAAAGATAAGACACCAGAATTCATCGGCAAATATGAGAAGATCAAAGATCAGCCCGCATTTGTGGCCCACAAGTCCTCGGAAAAGAGTAAGAAGATGCGGCGACAAACAAGAAAAATGCTTCAAGAAGAAGCTTCACCATCGCACGGGTCAGGTGGCTACCTCAAAGCCCGCCTAAGTGGTCCAAGGCTGAGCATGATCTGCTTGATAAAGGGATCGAACCGAGAGACAATGTCTTGGCAGACCGTTGCGGACTTGGTTCTTCGGGCTGGCGGAACCTTGGACCTCAGAATGTGGAAGTGCCGGTGGGCCAGACGAGCAACTGCAAATACCAGTCGAAGCTTCGACACTATATCGATGCAGCAAGAAGCGAGGGACGTTCCTTCCAAACAGGGAGAAGGACGAGCTCACAATGGCCCTTGGGAATCCTGAGCACCCTGGACGGACACTAGGCACGCCAGGCTCCCTTTCATGGAAGGTTGGTTTTCCGAACGCAGGGGGTTACAAAAACCCACGAGAGGAGGAAGAAACTGGAGCAGGACCAACTACAGGCGCTGCACGAAAGTGTAATGGGGCTAGAGGAACGAGAAGAGGAACGAGAAGCAGCAGATCGCAGCAAACGACCTGCCGAAGCTTCCCCCCAAGCTACCCCGCCATCTCAGTGGAGAAGCAGTGTGGCTTCCACCGAGCTGCTTCAGCCGGAGCATGTTTTGACGCCTCCTACCGGCTATCCCGTGGATGGTATCACGGAGTCTCAAAGTTGCCACATTATGGCGCGATGGATGGCTTTGAAGGTCAAGGCGGCTGTTGGCCAAGTTTATCCTAGTGGACCCGGCACAACTTATCACTGCTAGCCGATTCCAGAAGGATATGCTAAGGTGATGGTGGATGAAATAACGGAGGGATTTGAGGACCTCCCGCTTGACCACCCTACCGGTGAAGGGGAGACTAGGCTGGGTTCTGCTCAAGACTCCATGCCTATGGCGGAAGGATCTCATCAACCTTCCAGGCTGGGCGCCTCCGCCTCCTCCTCCTCCTCCGGCGAGTCAGGCACTCCGCCTCCTCCACCGCCTCCTCCTCCCGTGAGTGACGATCAGGGCAGCGTGGCGGCACTCCGCCTCCTTCTCCGGCGTGGCGGCACTCCGCCTCCTTCTCCGCCTTATTTGGCCGGCGCCGGGCAGCCAGCCTCCTCCTTCTCCGCCTCGTCAGCAAGGGCGGAAGAGACCCGACGCCGCTCTGGCTGCTCCGGCGCGTCGTAGTCCTTGTTCTCCGCCTCGTAAGCAAGCAAAAAAGAAGACATCCGCTCTGTGTTCTCTGCCGGCGTCTAGCAGTACAGCCAAAGGCGTGAGGAAATACAGATACGGTCCTTCTCTGAAGACTCCAGAGAAGTTACCATATGAGAGGACCGAGGAGGAAAACGCGAAGATCGCGCAGACCGAAGTGGATCCGGTGAAAGACCGGTCGGGAAGTACTGTCAGACATCAAAGAGCAAAAGAACGAGCAGCTAAGAAAAAAATTGACCAGCTCGGCGAACAAGAAAACCAATCGTGCCCCCCGCTCAATGTGTCTAGCGGTAAAATCGTCGCTAATATTCCGGGGATGGTGGCCGGTTATGGCAATCTACAAGATTACCTGCCTGATGATGCACTTCCTGAATACATGAAGGTGGACGAACACAGATACGAGTACGGGAAGTCTCTCGTCAAAGATGAAAAATCTCTAACAACGATGATGCAAAGATTCCATACTTGGTACATGAAAACCTGCAGAGAGTCTGGGGGGACGAACTGTTTGTATATGAACATTAAAGAGGAGCACGACCTCGTTGGAACTGATCTGTTGTGTGTTCCATTTGAGGAGATACGAGTACAGGAAGTCTCTCGTCAAAGATGAAAAATCTCTAACAACGATGATGCGAAGATTCCATACTTGGTACATGAAAACCTGCAGAGAGTCTGGGGGGACGAACTGTTTGTATCTGAACATTAAAGAGGAGCATGACCTCGTTGGAACTGATCTGTTGTGTGTTCCATTTGAGGAGTTCTTCGCGTTCTTCGATCAAAAGGCCATCGATAAATTAACGGTCTTTTGCTACTGCCTGTAAGTACTATTTCTGTCATTAAGTCTCTATATATAGCTCGGCTCTTTCATTGCATGTATTTATAATTAATTATCTTCAATATATTATGCAGATTGAAGATCGTCGAGTGCAAAAAAATATCATAGATGTATTTCTGGTTGAAAAGCACGTCAAAGAGGCCGAGGACAACTTGCTACAATCGTTGATGAAAAATCAAAACAAAGATACCATACTCTTTCCTTATAACGGCAAGTGAGTGTTACTGATCGTTTGCATATTCGGTTTCCCTTATTACTCGAGCGAGGTTATAGTAATGTAATTGATGAGTTATGCATGCATGCGCAGGTTCCACTATATTCTTCTGGAGATTAAGCTTGAGCGTGGACTAGTAAACGCCTTAGACTCGAGATGGAAAGATCCCAGCACCTATGCGGACATGACTGAAATGCTCAGCAAGTAAGTTCAATTAACCGATCATTATCGCACCATAGCGGCAACTTTTGTTCATTTCCTGATATCTCAAGTAATAATAATTATTTTCTTTGTCTTGCAGGGGTTTGGAAACAGTTCACAGCAAAAGCTCCGGGACTGCCGAATGATATGCGATATATATACCCGAAAGTAAGTACTACTGGCTAGCTAGTTGTGCGCATCTCCCGTTGATTCTATAGCTATACTTTCATCAATGCAATTTATAATGCTTCATTATCAGTTTGATTGACCTCTATTTATCGTAAAGTGCTTGTGGCAGGAACAAGGGAATGATTTCTGTGGATATTACGTGTGCGAGTTCATCTACAACGCGACTTTGAAAAACAAGCGGGGCTACTCTCCAAGACAATATGAAGTGCGTAAGCAATTAATAATATATTCACAATTAATTTCATTTTATTACACCATCATTTCTGTTGAGTTTCATTCATATATATGTATTAATTAACCCCCTTCTTCAAATTAGATGTGGCAGATGCGGAATGAACTCCTAGAACCAGATCGCATTAACGCAATTCAAGAGGAATTGGCGGGATTCTTTCTTGACCACGTCATCAATAAAGCCGGAGAATACCATGTGGAAGTTGATTTCAAATGCTAGGGGACTGTAATTGAGAGATCTTATATATTGTACATGTATGTAGCCAGTAGCGTCGGACGTACATGATACTAAAACTTGTTTTAAATTGTTCGACCAATCTCTCGGAGAAGGAGAGGTCGATCGATCATTTCTCTCGGTATGCATGACGAACTTCTGTACTCGATGGTTCCCTTCATTTTCTTACTAGCAAGCGTGTCGAGGGCTATATGTATATAGTATGTAGCGTCGACCAAGCACGGACGAAAGAGAGGACACTTCTCTCTATTAATTAGCTAGCTAACACAATATATGAAACACCTAAATTAACCCCCAAAACCCCCAACCACCCCCATTTCAAAACATACAAAAACCCCAGCCACTGGAATGCTGACGCGTGGATGCCTATTGGTCCCGGTTGATGCCACCAACCGGGACCAAAGGCCCCCCTGCCTGGGCTAGGCACACCGGTCACGTGGAGGACCATCTGTCCTGGTTCGTGTTAGAACCGGGACTAAAGGGGAGAGGTATTAGTAACGACCCATTAGTCCCGGTTCATGAACCGGGACTAAAGGACCTTACAAACAGGGACTAATAGGTGTTTTTCTACTAGTGTTACGCCGGGGCTTGCCGTTATTGTCACGGCCATCCGAAGTGCCAGAATGTGGCGTAGTGCTGCTGCGAGCCAACCAGCTGTCCTCGCCCGCGCAAAAGCGGGTCATTAGTGTTGTGAGAGCTGCCATGGACTTGGGTTTTTCCTGGCCGAGGTGTCGGGCGAGCCACTCGTCACGGATATTATGCTTAAAAGCCGCCAGGGCTTCGGCGTGTGGACAGTCGACTATTTGGTTCTTTTTAGTTACGAACCGAGTCCAGAATTTACTGGCTGACTCTCCGGGCTGTTGAGTAATGTGGCTCAAGTTCTCGGCGTCCGGTGGTTGCACATATGTGCCCTGGAAGTTGTCGAGGAATGCGTCTTCCAGGTTTTCCAAACTGCCAATGGAATTTGCTGGCAGGCTGTTTAGCCAGTGCCGGGCGGGTCCTTTGAGCTTAAGGGGAAGATACTTGATGGCGTGTAGATCGTCTCCGCGGGCCATGTGAATGTGGAGAAGGAAATCTTCAATCCATACTGCGGGGTCTGTTGTGCCATCTTATGATTCGATGTTTACGGGTTTGAACCCTTCTGAGAATTCATGATCCATCACTTCGTCAGTGAAGTAGAGGGGGTGCGCGGTGCCTCTGTGCCGGGCTATGTGGATACGCAGTTCGAATTGCTTTGGGTGGCTGTTTTCGGCCGGCCGGACTTGTTGATAGTATGTCCGGCGTGACAGTCATCGTCGCGCGTTTGGGCGCGCCCCCGTGATCCATAGATCGATCTTGGCTAGTATTCGGGCTGATACGCAGTTTTATCCCGGCCACGAATTGGCCGGTCAGCTGTGTGGCGCTCGAGTCCATATTCCTCGGCTGCCAGGACTTCAGTCCATCTATCTGTAAGTAGGTCCTGATCAGCTTGAAGTTGCTGCTGCTTCTTTTTCAGGCTCCTTGCAGTGGCCATAAGCCGACGCTTGAAGCGCTCCTGCTCTACGAGATCCTCAGGCACGCCGAACTCGTCGTCGCCAAGGCTAATCTCGTCTTCAGAGGGGGGCGTGTAGTTGTCCTCCTCCGGATATCCGTCCGTCGCCTGTTCGTTTGGGCTGACCTGCTCATCTTCCTGCTCGGCCTGCTCGAAGGCGGGCTGATCAGGGTTGTATTCCTCTTCGGCACCATCTGGATTGTTTTCGTCTCCTGGGACGGTGTTACTGTGGCGGGGCTTGGGGCGGCATCGACGACGCCTATGCTTAGTTTTTCTCCCTGAGGGGTTATCCCTCGTTGCCTCATCGCCATTGGTTTCCTTTGGATATATCATAGGAGGAGGTGGCTGTCCACCGCCCTGTGAGCGGGGGTTCCTGTACTTCTCCTGCATCGTAGTCCATACCGTCGATGTCTTCGGAGTCGAAGTCAAGCACGTCGGTTAGATCATCGACCGTGGCAATGAAGTGGGTGGTGGGTGGAAAGCGAATTCCTTCGTCGCCTGCTTCCCACTCGAGCCGGACATAGTTCGGCCCAGAGACTCCTGACAAAGAGAGAGAGAGTTTAATGAGTTTAGCATGTCGCCAAAGGGCGAGTGCTGGAAGATATCCGCAGCGGTAAACTCCATTACTGGAGCCCAACCAAGCTCGACGGGCTCAGGGGCACGCGGACTGGAGCTTACAACCGGATACGAGTCCGGGGGTCCAGAGTCACAGGTTTCCTCCGAGGTGTGGCATGTGTTCGACTCCATCGCCGATGAGTGTGCGGCCTGCGGGGCAGGGTCCATCCCTCCGTCCTTAGGCAACGCAGTCTGCTCCGGATTTAGGTCCGGGACTGCTGCAGGGGTAATATCCCGAGCACTGTCCGACAATAGGTCTAGGCCGTGCTCATCGTGACTGCCCGGCACTTCTCGCGCAGGCCCGATTCCGTCAAAGATCAAGTCCCCGCGGATATCGGCCGTGTAGTTCAGGTTTCCAAACCTGACCTGGTGGCCAGGGGCGTAGCTGTCGATCTGCTCCAGGATGGCTGCTTAATTGGCCCGCAGCGGCCGCCGAACACGAAGATTTGTCCGGGGAGAAAAGTCTCGCCCTGGACCGTGTCGTTGACGATTGAAGGCGCCATCAAGCCCCGCAGCGACGACACAGAGGAACTCTCAATGAAAGCACCAATGTTCATGTCAAAACCGGGGTCCCGATCTGTGCGTCTTAGGCTGATGGTAACAGGAAGCAAGGGACACAATGTTTACCCAGGTTCGGGCCCTCTCGATGGAGGTAAAACCCTACTTCCTGCTTGATTAATATTGAAGATATGAGTAGTACAAGAGTAGATCTACCACGAGATCGTAGAGGCTAAACCCTAAGAGCTATCCTATGATGGTATGATTGTATTTGTGATCGGCCTTCTAAGGACCAACCTCTCCGGTTTACATAGGCACCGGAGAGGGCTAGGGTTTACATGGAGTCGGTTACAAGGAAGGAAATATAATATCCGGATTGCCAAGCTTGCCTTCCACGCCAAGGAGAGTCCCATCCGGACACGGGAACGGAGTCTTGAGTCTTGTTTCTTCATGCTTCAATAGTCCGGGCGATGTATACAGTCCGGCTGTACGGATACCCCCTAATCCAGGACTCCCTCAACCCACTTAGTACCTCGAGGAGCTGTGATGTAAAACCACTCTCGTTGCCATAAGCTGGACACCTCCGGGAAGGAACCCTTTGTCCATGGGGCGTCGGCGCCTTTGCTTATTATGGCACCTCTGCATTCTGCGTGTCGCCCATCAATCATCTTCGGCTTCACATTGATGGTCTTGAGCCATAGGCTGAAGTGTGGGGGATGCGGCGGAAGGCCTCACACACGACGATAAACGACAAGAAGTGAAGGATGGAATCTGTAGCTAGATCATGGAAATCGAGCCCGTAATAGAACATAAGCCCTCTAGCAAACGGTTCAAGACTAAAGCCTAGCCCCTGGAGGAAGTGGGAAACAAATACGACACTCTCGTTGGGTTTGCGAGTGAGGATGCCCTGCCCTTGAGCAGGCAGCCTATGCGAGATTTCGGCGGTCAGATACATGGCTTCTCTTAGCTTCTTGATGTACTCCTCTGTGAAAGAGGAGGCCATCCACTGGCCTTGAAGGTTATATCCGGACATAATTGAAGGTCCGAAGCGCTTAGCATGAGCCTTAGATGTTGGAATTCAAGGTGGGGGGAAGGGAAGGATCGAGCGCCACGGGCCTTGGCCCCTTTATAAAGGGGGTGAATATCAAGCGTCCTCCGCGTGGCCGTTTGGAACTTGCCTAAAATCGAGGAGTCATACCAATAGGCACGATTGGGTTACCCATACCCGTATTGATGAGAATCTCGTGATAAGGGGACACGATCTCTGCTTCGACAAGACGTGCCAATGAAACCGCCTCGCAACACGTGCAGTGGCAGGCTGGGAAAAACGGTTCGTAATGACCGGACCATGGCGTGATGTCACGTTATGAAAAGTTGTCAGCAGATTAGATTTGTGGAAATATTATACTCTCTACGGTGGTATGTGGAATTTATTTTACAGAGCCGGACACTATCCTTGTGTTCAAAATCTTCTATGGAGTATTCGGAGGGAGAACCCGCCTTGCAATGCCGAAGAGAATGTGCGCACCGGACTCATCGTCATTGGAGCCTGGTTCAGGGGCTACTGAGGGAGTCCTGGATTAGGGGGTCCTCGGACAGCCGGACTATATCCTTTGTCCGGACTGTTGGACTATAAAGATACAAGACTGAAGACTTCGTCCCGTGTCCGGGTGGGACTCTCCTTTGCGTGGAAGGCAAGCTTGGCAGTTCGGATATGTAGATCTCCTCCCTTGTAACCGACTGTGTAACCCTAGCCCCCTCCGGTGTCCATATAAACCGGAGGGTTTAGTCCGTAGGACAACGACAATCATAATCATAGGCTAGCTTCTAGGATTTAGCCTCTATGATCTCGTGGTAGATCAACTTTTGTAATACTTGTCGTGGAATTGTCACGGCAGATGTCCTTAGTGTCAGGACTTAATCGTGAGGCCAACGCATCTATGTGGTAGCTTGAGAGGGGTTGGGCGGAATCGAGAGACGCAACAAAAGATAAGGGTTTAGGCAGCTTCGGGCCCCGAGAAACATCATCCGGTAACAACCCTACATGTTGTTTGAGGCTAGGTCTCATTATCATCTCGAGAGAGTCGCCGGTAAACCGGCTCTTTGTGTCTAGCCCTAGAGATTGTTTCTTCTTGCCTCTGTCGCTTTGGGGAGCCCTACCCCTCCTTATATATGTTGAAGGGGCGGGTTACATGTGGAGTCCTATTAGGATTAGGACTAGTCTATCTCGAATACAAACCGGATGCAAGTCTTGGTCTTAACTCCTTGTAAGGTAAATATTCGTCATGCCTTTCCTCTTAAACCGGCCCACCATAGTATGAACCGGCCTTCATGAACCGCCCGTTGGGCCACCGGGTCTTGTCGCTCCTCTGACCCGCCTGCCGGATTACCAATGAATCGTAAACCGCCAGGTCCAAACGGGTCGCCAGTGAATCGTCAAGTCTCAGCCGGGTCTCAAGTAAACCGCCAAGTCCGGATGGGTTATACTTCCGGCCGGTTTACGCCACGGGGTATATCCCCGACAATACTCATATCATCAAGATAAATCAAGCAAGAAGTAGGGTATTACCTCCATCGAGAGGGCTGAACCTGGGTAAACATTGTGTCCCCCGCCTCCTGTTACCATCCGCCTTAGACGCACAGTTCGGGACCCCCTACCCGAGATCCACCAGTTTTGACACCGACACCTACCTCCCATTCTACTGTCAGGCTTTGAACCACGACAGTTGGCGCCCACCTTGGGGCAGGTGTCTTAGCGACTTTCTGGTGAGGTTGTGGTTTTTCCGATTCCCATCATCATGGTTTCCGGCGGTAGATTGGCTGAGGGCCGCGAGATCCGTCTCGGCGCGCTCGTCTTTGTTGCCGACGACTCCGCCTGGCTCCAGGCTCCCCTCGACATAGAGACACTCCCCATCCGCGCGGCGTTGCACTTTCACGCGTGCGTTCGCGGTGTCCTTCTGCGGCAGCAGTCGACCCAGCATCGGTCGGCACCCGCGGTTTCTTCACTCCCCGCTGTTCGCCGCCGTAAGTGATCTGGTTGCTCGCGGCTTCAGCGGTGGGTAAAACACTCGATGGCACGCCAGTCGGCCACCCCCCAAGTTGCGGCAATCGATCCCGATGAATTACTCCACGGCCTGTTCGATCTGTCGACTGGCTCCGTCGAGACCTTATCCGAGTGCGACAGCAGAGATCCCGCGGCAGAAGTCTTAATGGTCGACATGCCGTGCAGCCCGCCTGGTCTCCATCGCAACAGCGACGGTGATGGCGGCAGCGACCCGTCGCGCGTTCACGAAGAGTACCACCCCGAAACCCTTTCTTCACAGTAGAGGGAGGAGCTTCACCGCCGGAACATGGAGGCGCTCCACACGCCCATCGTTGAAGAATCCTCTAAGGCGCGGGCCTTTGAGGAGGCGCGCCTGGCCAATCTGGCTGAGCCCACTCGACTAGAGAACCTTCAACATGCACTCGACGAGCGTGCTCGACAGCGGATTTCTGAATCCAGTCAACGACAGCGACAACTTTTTCCGCCTCAACCTCAAGTATACCACACTTCGATTCAGAATCTCATAGTTGCGGCCCATATAGTGGAGTCTATTCAGCTTTCCCAGTCTAAGGCTGGTTGGGTTTTGATGCAGATCCGGGCCTTACTCCGGGCAGCAGGAGAACAGAACACAGCAGTGTCTCAGTAGCGGAACAGAATTCATAGCAGATCTGTGATGGTAGACACAGTTCAGTTGGCCCATAGCCCAAGATCGCCCCCGAGGCGTGAGGGACGCGGGCGTCGGCAGGATCAGTACGTGGGTCAGAACCACGAGCAGTATGATCATAGACTTGGCCGTGATGACCGTCGTCGGGTGTCCACCCCTTCTCCGAGGAGTGGATCATATGTGCCCCGGCAATATGATGACAGGCGCCCGCTCAGTGCGTAACAAGGGTACCAGTCGACCCAAGGGAGCCAGGCTTTGATGCGAGATCGATTCTTGTTCAAGGTCTGGTCAACAGGAACAGAGCACACAGAGAGGGACTTGACAGGGACCGCCCGAATGGCAGCAGAGTTCATGTCTCAGGTCCAGAGTGTTTCAACAGAGCCATCAAGGCTGTATAGATTCCTCCCAACTTCAGGTTGGCGACTGGAGTCAGCAAGTTCACTAGTGAGTGTCGGTGTCAAAACCGGCGGATCTCGGGTAGGGGGCCCCGAACTGCGCGTCTAAGGTCGATGGTTACAGGAGACAGGGGACATGATGTTTACCCAGATTCGGGCCCTCTCTATGGAGGTAATACCCTACTTCATGCTTGATTGATCTTGATGAATATGAGTATTACAAGAGTTGATCTACCACAAGATCGTAATGGCTAAACCCTAGAAGCCTATCCTGTATGACTATGGTAATGAGTATATCCTTTCCGGACTAATCCCTCATGTTTATATAGACATCGGGGGAATCCATTGTTACATAGAGTCGGTGACATAAGAAGGAATCTTCATAGTCGGTCGCCAAGCTTGCCTTCCACCCGAAGGAGAGTCCTATCCGGATACGGGTACAGTCTTCGGCCTTCATGTCTTTATAGCCCACCAGTTCGGCCCATTTGATAATACACCGGATGCCCGAGGACCCCTCAGTCCAGGACTCCCTCAGTAGCCCCTAAACCTGGCTTCAATGAGAGAAGTCCGGCGCGCAGATTATGTTCAGTATTGCAAGACGGGTTCCCTTCTATCCAAACTCCAAGATAGTCTTTGGATGCGATGATATTATCGGGACCTGTCAGACACACCATACACAACCGCAGAGAGAATATAATTTTACACGAGTCCCATCCGCTGACAACTTTTTGTAGCACGACATTACGTCTAACCGGTCATAATTCTAAACCATTTTTGTGTTCGCCGCTCCACGTCCCGAGACGCGGTTGCCATTGGCACGTCTTGTCAAAGCAGAGATCGTGTCCCCTTATCGTGGGATTTTCATCAATGCGGGCATGGGTAACCCAACCGTGCCGTTTATACAGCCCTTGGGAATAGGCGAATTCTAAGGCGAGTGGGGAGGCGTTCAATATTTACTGCCTTTATAAGGGGATAAGGATTCCCTCTTCCTCTCCCACGCCTTCTCTCTATCTCCGCCCTTCCAATATTGAGCTCCAGCGCCCAAGTTCTTATCTCCTTTCCACTTGAGCTAGCACTCAACCATGTCCGGATCCGGATGTTAGGGCAAGTGGATGGTCTCCTCCGTCAAGGAGGACATTGCTGAGATGCGGGCGGCCGGATACTTGGCGAAGGAAATCGCTCATCGTCTGCCGGCCGAGGGACAAGTCGTCCCCATGCCGAAGCTCAACGAGAGGGTGATATTCATCCCTCATTTCTTCCGCGGCCTAGGGTTCCCACTCCACCCTTTCGTCCGCGGGATGATGTATTATTACGGGATAGATTTTCATGATCTGTCCCCGAACTCCTTCCTCAACATCTTGGCGTTTATCGTTGTGTGTGAGGCCTTCCTACGCATCCAACCCCACTTCGGACTATGGTCAAAGTCTTCAACGTGAAGCCGAAGGTGGTAGATGGCCAGCATGCGGAATGTGGAGGAGCCATGGTGAGTAAGCTGTCCAACGTCTCCTGGCTGAAAGGCACTTTTGTGGATACAGTAAAGGAGTGGTAGAAACAGTGGTTCTACATCACGGAACCCCGCGGCACCACATGGGCCGCGGCTGCCAAACTCCGCTCTGTCGCTCCCATGCGACTCACCTCCTAGGTCGAGAAGAGTCCGAACTGGTGTTCGCCCGATGAGCTGGTTGCGCTACAGACGCGCGTTCCAAGCATGATATCCAAAAACGTCAAGCTTGTCGATGTAATTGAGGTGATGCTGGTTCGCTGAATCCTCCCGTGTCAGCGCAGAAGTCTCTCTCTGTTGGAGTTTAATCCGAAGAAGCACCAAACCCTGGTGAGGCTCTTCGAAACCACTCACGAAGGTGCCTGGAAGTTGCTCCTTAAGGGCAACGAGAAACCGCCGGCCACAGATTCAGACCGTGGGCACTGTTGGAAATATGCCCTAGAGGCAATAATAAAAGGATTATTATTATATTTCCTTGTTCATGATAATTGTCTTTTATTCATGCTATAATTGTATTATCCGGAAATCGTAATACACGTGTGAATACATAGACTACTATATGTCCCTAGTGAGCCTCTAGTTGACTAGCTCGTTGATCAATAGATAGTCATGGTTTCCTGACTATGGACATTGGATGTCATTGATAACGGGATCACATCATTAGGAGAATGATGTGATGGACAAGAACCGATCCTAAGCATAGCACAAGATCGTAGTTCGCTTTGCTAGAGCTTTTCCAATGTCAAGTATCTTTTCCTTAGACCATGAGATCGTGTAACTCCCGGATACCGTAGGAGTGCTTTGGGTGTACCAAACGTCACAACGTATCTGGGAGACTATAAAGGTGCACTACAGGTATCTCCGAAAGTGCCTATTGGGTTATCACGGATCGAGACTGGGATTTGTCACTCCGTATTATGGAGAGGTATCACTGGGCCCACTCGGTAATGCATCATCATAATGAGCTCAAAGTGACCAAGTGTTTGGTCACAAGATCATGCATTACGGAACAAGTAAAGTGACTTGCCGGTAACGAGATTGAACGAGGTATTGGGATACCGACGATCGAATCTCGGGCAAGTAACATACCGATTGACAAAGGGAATTGTATACGGGGTTGCTTGAATCCTCGACATCGTGGTTCATCCGATGAGATCATCCAGGAGCATGTGGGAGCCAACATGGGTATCCAGATCCCGCTGTTGGTTATTGATCGAAGAGCCGTCTCGGTCATGTCTACATGTCTCCCGAACCCGTAGGGTCTACACACTTAAGGTTCGGTGACGCTAGGGTTGTATGAATATGAGTATGCAGCAAACCGAAAGTTGTTCGGAGTCCCGGAGGAGATCCTGGACGTCACGAGGAGTTCCGGAATGGTCCAGAGGTAAAGAATTATATATGGGAAGTCGAGTTTCGGCCATCGGGAAAGTTTCGGGGTCCACCGGTATTGTACCGGGACCACCGGAAGGGTCCCGGGGGTCCACCGGGTGGGGCCGCCTATCCTAGAGGGCCCCATGGGCTGAAGTGGGAGGGGAACCAGCGCCTGGTGGGCTGGTGCGCCCCCCCTTGGGCCCCCCCTCTGCGCCTAGGGTTGGGAACCCTAGGAGGGGCGCCCACTTGCCTTGGGGGGCACTCCACCCCCCTTGGCCGCCGCCCCCCCTAGGAGATCCCATCTCCTAGGGCCGGCGCCCCCCCCCCTTGGGGACCCTATATATAGAGGGGGGTGGGAGGGCAGCCGCAGCCTTGCACTTGGCGCCTCCCTTCCCCCTTGCTACACCTCCTCCTCCCGTAGTCGCTTGGCGAAGCCCTACCGGAACTCTGCTGCATCCACCACCACGCCGTAGTGCTGCTGGATCTTCATCAACCTCTCCCTCCTCCTTGCTGGATCAAGGTGTGGGAGACGTCATCCGCTCCGTACGTGTGTTGAACACGGAGGTGCTCTTCGTTCGGCACTTGGTCATCGGCGATTTGGATCACAACGAGTACAACTCCCTCAATCCCGTTCACTTGAACGCTTCCGCTCGCGATCTACAAAGGTATGTAGATGCACTCATATCACTCTTTGCTAGATGAACTCATAGATGGATCTTGGTGAAACCGTAGGAAAAATTTTATTTTCTGCAACGTTCCCCAACAGTGGCATCATGAGCTAGGTCTATGCGTAGTTCTCTTTGCACGAGTAGAACACAATTTGTTGTGGGCGTAGATGTTGTCAACTTTCTTGCCGCTACTAGTCTTATTTTGCTTCAGCGGTATTGTGGGATGAAGCGGCCCGGACCGACCTTACACGTACGCTTACGTGAGACAGGTTCCACCGACTGACATGCACTAGTTGCATAAGGTGGCTAGCTGGTGTCTGTTTCTCCCACTTTAGTTGGAGCGGATTCGACGAAAAGGGTCCTTATGAAGGGTAAATAGAAGTTGACAAATCACGTTGTGGCTTTTTCGTAGGTAACAAAACGTTCTTGCTAGAACCCTATTGCAGGCACGTAAAAGATGCAACAAAAATTAGAGGACGTGTAACTTGTTTTGCAGCAATTGCCTTGTGATGTGATATGGCCAAAAGTTGTGATGAATGATGAATGATATATTGTGATGTATGAGATCATGTTCTTGTAATAGCAATCACGACTTGCATGTCGATGAGTATGACAACCGGCAGGAGCCATAGGAGTTGTCTTAATTATTGTATGACCTGCGTGTCATTGATTCAACGCCATGTAATTACTTTGCTTTATCGCTAAACCGTTAGCTATAGTAGTAGAAGTAATAGTTGGCGAGCAACTTCATGGAGACACGATGAGGGAGATCATGATGAGGGAGATCATGGTGTCATGCCGGTGACAAGATGATCATGGAGCCCCGAAGATGGAGATCAAAGGAGCTATATGATATTGGCCATATCATGTCACTACTATATAATTGCATGTTATGTTTATTATGTTTATGCATCTTGTTTACTTAGAACCACGGTAGTAAATAAGATGATCCCTTATAATAAGTTCAAGAAAGTGTTCTCCCTAATTGTGCGTCGTTGCTAAAGTTCGTTGTTTCGAAGCACCACATGATGATCGGGTGTGATAGATTCCTACGTTCACATACAACGGGTGTAAGACAGTTTTACACATGCAAAACACTTAGGTTAACTTGACGAGCCTAGCATGTACAGACATGGCCTCGAACACAAGAGACCGAAGGTCGAACATGAGTCGTATGGAAGATACGATCAACATGGAGATGTTCACCGACGATGACTAGTCCGTCTGACGTGATGATCGGACACGGCCTAGTCGACTCGGATCATGTAACACTTAGATGACTAGAGGGATGTCAAATCTGAGTGGGAGTTCATTATATAATTTGATTAGATGAAATTAATTATCATGAACTTAGTCTAAAATCTTTGCAAAAATGTCTTGTAGATCAAATGGCCAAAGCTCATGTCAACATGAACTTCAACGCGTTCCTAGAGAAAACCAAGCTGAAAGATGATGGCAGCAACTATTCGGACTGGGTCCGAAACCTGAGGATCATCCTCATAGCAGCCAAGAAACAATATGTCCTAGAAGCACCGCTAGGTGAAGCACCCATCGAGAGAACCAAGACGTTATGAACGCTTGGCAGTCTCGTCGATGATTACTCCCTCGCTCAGTGCGGCATGCTTTACAGACTTAGAACCGGGGCCCCAAAAGCGCTTTTGAGCAACACGGAGCATATGAGATGTTCGAGGAGCTAAAATGGTTTTCCAAGATCATGCCCGGTCGAGAGATATGAAGTCTCCGACAAGTTCTATAGTTGTAAGATGGAGGAAAATAGTTACAAGGAGCACATACTCAAAATGTGCAGGTTGCACAACCGCCAGTCCCCAAATGGACATTAACCTCCTGGACGAGGCGGTAATTGACAGAATCCTTGATCGCTCCCACCAAGCTACAAGAGCTTTGTGATGAACTACAATATGCAGGGGATGGTGAAAACTATTTCTGAAGTATTTTCAATGCTGAAGTCAGCAGAGGTAGAAATCAAGAAGGAACATCAAGTGTTGATGGTCAATAAAACCACTAAGTTCAAGAAGGGCAAGGGTAAGAAGAACTTCAAGAAGGACGGCAAGGATGTTGCCGCAAGACGTAAGCCAGTTGCGGGAAGAAGTCAAAGAATGGACCCAAGCTCGAGACCGAGTGCTTTTATTGCAAGGGAAGGGTCATCGAAGCGGAACTGCCCCAAATACTTAGCGCATAAGAAGGCCGGCAACACTAAAGGTATATTTGATATACATGTAATTGATGTGTACCTTACGATTACTCGTAGTAACTCCACGGGTATTTGATACCGTGCCGTTGCTCATATTTGTAACTCACAGCAGGAGCTGCGGAATAAACGGAGATGGCGAAGGACGAGGTGACGGCGCGCGTCGTGAATGGTTCCAAGGTCGATGTGATCGCCGTCGACGCTACCTCTACATTTACCTACGGGATTAGTTTTAAACCTCAATAATTGTTATTTAGTGCCAAGTTTGAGCATGAACATTGTATCAGGATCTCGTTTAATACGAGATGGCTACTCATTTAAATCCGAGAATAATGGTTGTTCTATTTATATGAGAGATATGTTTTATGGTCATGCTCCGATGGTCAATGGTTTATTCTTAATGAATCTCGAACGTAATATTACACATATTCATAGTGTGAATACCAAAAGATGTAAAGTTGATAACGATAGTCCCACATACTTGTGGCACCGCCGCCTTTGGTCACATTGGTGTCAAGCGCATGAAGAAGCTCCATTACGATGGACTTTTAGAGTCTCTCGATTATGAATCATTTGACACATGCGAACCATGCCTCATGGGCAAATGACCAAGACTCCGTTCTCGGAACAATGAAGCGAGCAACCAACTTATTGGAAATCATACATACCGATGTGTGCGGTCCAATGAGCGTTGAGGCTCGCAGAGGATATCGTTATGTTCTCACTCACCGATGACTTGAGTAGATATGGGTATGTCTACTTGATGAAACACAAGTTTGAGACCTTTGAAAAGTTCAAGGAATTTCAGAATGAGGTAGAGAATCAACGTGACCGAAAAATAAAGTTCTTACGATCAGATCCTGGAGGAGAATATTTAAGTCATGAGTTTGGTACACACTTAAGGAAATGTGGAATCGTTTCACAACTCACGCCGACTGGAACACCTCAGCGTAATGGTGTGTCCGAACATCGTAATCGCACTCTATTGGATATGGTGCGATCTATGATGTCTCTTACTGATTTACCGCTATCATTTTGGGGATACGCTCTAGAGACAGCTACATTCACTTTAAATAGGGCACCGTCTAAATCCGTTGAGACGACACCGTATGAACTAAGGTTTGGGAAGAAACCAAAGCTGTCGTTTCTAAAAGTTTGGGGATGCGATGCTTATGTCAAGAAACTTCAACCTGAAAAGCTCGAACCCAAGTCGGAAAAATGCATCTTCATAGGATACCCGAAGGAAACCATTGGGTATACCTTCTACCTTAGATCCGAAGGCAAGATCTTTGTTGCCAAGAACGGATCCTTTCTGGAAAAAGAGTTTCTCTCGAAAGGAATAAGTGGGAGGAAAGTAGAACTCGATGAAGTACTACCTCTTGAACCGGAAAGTAGTGCAGCTCAGGAAAATGTTCCTGTGGTGCCTACACCGTCTGGAGAGGAAATTAATGATGATGATCAAGGTACTTCGGATCAAGTTGCTACTGAACTTCGTAGGTCCACAAGGACACGTTCCACACCAGAATGGTATGGCAACCCTGTCCTGGAAATCATGTTGTTAGACAACGGTGAACCTTTGAACTATGAAGAAGCGATGGCGGCCCAGATTGCAACAAATGGCTTGAAGCCATGCAATCCGAGATAGGATCCATGTATGAAAACAAAGTATGGACTTTGACCGACTTTCCCGATGATCGGCGAGCGATAGAAAACAAATGGATCTTTAAGAAGAAGACGGACGCGGATGGCAATGTTACCATCTATAAAGCTCGACTTGTCGCTAAAGGTTATCGGAAGTTCAAGGGGTTGACTACGATGAGACGTTCTCTCCTGTAGCGAAGTTGAAGACCGTCCGAACCATGTTATCAATTTCCGCAATCTATGATTATGAGATATGGCAAATGGACGTCAAAACGGCATTCCTTAACGGCTATCTTAATGAAGAACTGTATATGATGCAGCCGGAAGGTTTTGTCGACCCTAAGAATGCTAACAAGGTATGCAAGCTCCAGCGATCCATTTATGGGCTGGTGCAAGCATCTCGGAGTTGGAACATTCGCTTTGATGAGATGATCAAGGCGTTTCGGTTTATGTAGACTTATGGAGAAGCCTGCCTTTACAAGAAAGTGAGTGGGAGCTCTGTAGCATTGCTCATATTATATGTGGATGACATACTTTTGATGGGAAATGATATAGAACTTTTGGACAACATTAAGACCTACTTGAATATGAGTTTTTCAATGAAGGACCTTGGAGAAGCTGCTTATATATTAGGCATCAAGATCTATAGAGATAGATCAAGACGCCTCATAGGTCTTTCACAAAGCACATACCTTGATAAGATATTGAAGAAGTTCAAAATGGATCAGTCCAAGAAAGGGTTCTTGCCTGTATTACAAGGTGTGTAATTGAGCTCGGCTCAATGTCCGACCACGGCAGAAGATATAGAAGAGATGAGTGTCATCCCCTATGCATCAGCCATAGGGTCTATTATGTATGCCATGATGTGTACCAGACCTGATGTAAACATTGCCGTAAGTTTGGTAGGAAGGTACCAAAGTAATCCCGGCAAGGAACACTGGACAGCGGTCAAGAATATCCTGAAGTACCTGAAAAGGACTAAGGACATGTTTCTCGTTTATGGAGGTGACGAAGAGCTCGTCGTATAGGGTTACGTTGATGCTAGCTTCGACACAGATCTGGATGACTCTAAGTCACAAACCGGATACGTGTATATGTTGAATGGTGGAGCAGTAAGCTGGTGCAGCTGCAAGCAGAGCGTCGTGGCGGGATCTACGTGTCAAGCGGAGTATATGGCAGCCTTGGAGGCAGCGCATGAAGCAATTTGGGTGAAGGAGTTCATCACCGACCTAGGAGTCATAACCAATGCGTCGGGCCGATCAAACTCTTCTGTGACAACACTGGAGCTATTGCAATTGCCAAGGAGCCCTAGTTTCACAAGAAGACTATGCACATCAAGCGTCGCTTCAACTCCATTCGTGAAAATGTTCAAGATGGAGACATAGAAATTTGCAAAGTGCATACGGATCTGAATGTCGCAGATCCGTTGACTAAACCTCTTCCACGAGCAAAACATGATCAACACCTGAACTCTATGAGTGTTCGATTCATCACAATGTAACTAGATTATTGACTCTAGTGCAAGTGGGAGACTGTTGGAAATATGCCCTAGAGGCAATAATAAAAGGATTATTATTATATTTCCTTGTTCATGATAATTGTCTTTTATTCATGCTATAATTGTATTATCCGGAAATCGTAATACACGTGTGAATACATAGACTACTATATGTCCCTAGTGAGCCTCTAGTTGACTAGCTCGTTGATCAATAGATAGTCATGGTTTCCTGACTATGGACATTGGATTTCATTGATAACGGGATCACATCATTAGGAGAATGATGTGATGGACAAGACCCAATCCTAAGCGTAGCACAAGATAGAGTAGTTCGCTTTTGCTAAAGCTTTTCCAATGTCAAGTATCTTTTCCTTAGACCATGAGATCGTGTAACTCCCGGATACCGTAGGGAGTGCTTTGGGTGTACCAAACGTCACAACGTAATCGGGTGACTATAAAGGTGCACTACAGGTATCTCTCGAAAGTGTCATTGGGTTGTCACGGATCGAGACTGGATTTGTCACTCCGTATTACGGAGAGGTATCACTGGGCCCACTCGGTAATGCATCATCATAATGAGCTCAAAGTGACCAAGTGTTTGGTCACGGGATCATGCATTACGGAACGAGTAAAGTGACTTGCCGGTAACGAGATTGAGCGAGGTATTGGGATACCGACGATCGAATCTCGGGCAAGTAACATACCGATTGACAAAGGGAATTGTATACGGGGTTGCTTGAATCCTCGACATCGTGGTTCATCCGATGAGATCATCGAGTAGCATGTGGGAGCCAACATGGGTATCCAGATCCCGATGTTGGTTATTGACCAGAGAGCCGTCTCGGTCATGTCTACATGTCTCCCAAACCCGTAGGGTCTACAGACTTAAGGTTCGGTGACGCTAGGGTTGTATGAATATGAGTATGCAGCAAACCGAAAGTTGTTCGGAGTCCCGGATGAGATCCCGGACGTCACGAGGAGTTCCAGAATGGTCCGAAGGTAAAGAATTATATATGGGAAGTCGAGTTTCGGCCATCGGGAAAGTTTTGGGGTCCACTGGTATTGTACCGGGACCACCGGAAGGGTCCCGGGGGTCCACCGGGTGGGGCACCTATCCCGGAGGGCCCCATGGGCTGAAGTGGGAGGGGAACCAGCCCCTGGTGGGCTAGTGTGCCCCCCTTGGGCCCCCCCTCTGCGCCTAGGGTTGGAACCCTACGGGAGGGGGCGCCCCACTTGCCTTGGGGGGCACTCCACCCCCCTTGGCCGCCGCCCCCCCTAGGAGATCCCATCTCCTAGGGCCGGCGCCCCCCTGGGGACCCTATATATAGAGGGGGGAGGGAGGGCAGCCGCACCCTTGCACTTGGCGCCTCCCTTCCCCCTTGCTACACCTCCTCCTCCCGTAGTCGCTTGGCGAAGCCCTGCCGGAACTCTGCTGCATCCACCACCACGCCGTCGTGCTGCTGGATCTTCATCAACCTCTCCCTCCTCCTTGCTGGATCAAGGTGTGGGAGACGTGATCCGCTCCGTACGTGTGTTGAACGCGGAGGTGCTGTCCGTTCGGCACTTGGTCATCGGTGATTTGGATCACGACGAGTACGACTCCGTCAACCCCGTTCACTTGAACGCTTCCGCTCGCGATCTACAAAGGTATGTAGATGCACTCATATCACTCGTTGCTAGATGAACTCATAGATGGATCTTGGTGAAACCGTAGGAAAATTTTTATTTTCTGCAACGTTCCCCAACAGGCACGACATTAAGCACCTCGCCAACGAGGTATGTTATTTTTAACGTATCCCCTACTTGTTTGTTTCGAGGATGATGTCTGAGCTTTTATCATTGCTTTTTCAGAATTGGTTGAAGAGGCCGAAGCGGATCCTGTGTCCGGCTCCGCTGCCTGAAGAACCGGTCATCCCACGTCTAGCGAAGATGCTAGTGTTGGCACCATATAAGGCACCGGAGAAGAAGGCCAAGAAGAAGGCCAAGGGGGCCAAAAGTGGCCCCCGTCACAAGGGCGCTTCGGACGTGACGTCCTAAGACAAATAAGCCCATTCCTCCATCCCTGAGGACGATGAGGAGGAAGAGGAGGAGAACAATCCTCCCCCTGAGGAGGGAAAGAAGAAAAGGGGGGCCTCCACGAATCTTGAGGTGGGAACGCCCAAGCAGAGGAAGGGCGCCCTTGCGGTCAACACCGCATGGGACATTGACAGCAGTCCGGAGCGACGCCTCCGCACTAAGCCTCGGGCCGCATCGTAAGTACTATCACTCACGTATACAAGTGTACTCGGCCTCTCCTTTTTATTGTTTTGACGTGGTTAATTGTGCTATTGTAGTCTGGCCCGTGATGGCATCCAGCGATCCTCATCTGGAGGTTAGTTGGATCCGGCGGAAATGGCCAGCATGTCGTCGCCGCCTGCTTATTCCCCGAGGCCAAGCACGACACCGAAGTGTTGTCCCGGAGGACCGCTCGGAGCCGGGAGAGGCCTGTGGCGCTGTCCAGAGGCGCCAAGAAGGCGAGACCTCCGCTGCCGGACACATGGGGGGAGCAGATCCCCATGGAGACTGCAAGGAGGGACATATTCAGTTCGGCCCTCGGCAGAATACTATTCCGGGGATGGATACGCCCCCGAAATCTTGCAAGCGCCTTCCTTCGAAGGAGGGGGGGTGCGCCAATTCCACCGATGGCCCCTATCCAACCAGGGGCACCGGATAACCTGATGGAGGCGCTACAAAGCGCCTCCATTGTGGATGAGCATCGTGTCCTTATGGGTACGGTGATCGAGAAGGTTCAGTCCACCAAGAGCAGACTAAACAACGCCTACAACAATCTGTTGATAGGTTTTTAGGTAAGTCACATAAAAAGAGAACATCCCATGCTGACAGTAGCCCCTGAGACACTGTCCGGTGTTCGGAAAGAAAGGCCGGACAGAGGATCAACCCTTTGTAGTAGACTAACTTGATATGTATAAAAGAGCAGGCGTCGCTGTTGGCCGCGACCTTGCATGCTGCTGAACTCTCTGAACTGAAGCAGAGGTTGGAGCAGGCTGAGAACGAGCTCGGCGAGGTGAAGATTCACCTCCAAGAGAAGCAAGGTGAGTGACGACTTGCTGTGTATTCGGAAAGAATAAGCGGGGAGTATTGATCGGAGTATCATAATATGTATAGGGCGGCGACCGAGGTCGAGGCCCTGAAAAATGCCCTGGCCGAAGCCGAGGGGAAGGATGTCCAGCAGCAAGCCGCCCATAAGAAGCTCAAGGCCCGGGTCAGCGAGGTCCAGCAGGAGCTCCAGGACGCGGTGAAGGAGTGTGAAGCCTTGGAGAACAAGGCGTCAGTTCAAGAGACTGAAGTTACCAAGGATCGCCAGAGCACGGAGACTGCACATAATGAGGCCCGGGACGCTCTCCAGGAGATGCAGGAGGCCAAGAAGGTCGCAGCGGGTAAGGCATTTAACATGCAAAGCAAGTATGCGGAGAGGAAGTACCTTTTACTAACCCAGATTCGGAGTTGCCCAGGGGCTTTTGCGGATCTACCACACAGCGTGTCCAATGCTGCGGAGTTCTTCTGAGCCAGAGAAGGGAATTCCACGGAGAAGCTGTTCTGGTCACAGTATGCTGTGCCAGAACATCCGGTGCCCTTTGCTGATCAACTGAAACAACTGGTCGAGCAGCACAGGGTGGCCGAACTGGCCATGAAGGATTTAATAATCCGGCTGTGGCCAGCCGAAGCTATACCTAGCAGCTATTTTGGCCTCGTGAAGTGAGTGGTGGAAGCCTGTCCGCGGCTAGACATCGCTCAGCGATCGATGCATCGAAGGTGCCCGCATGGCCTTCGCCCGTTGCAAGATGTGGTGGGAAAAGATGGACGCCGTCGAGGTGGCCAGGGGGCCGCCGGAGGGCAATGAGCACCGCACACCCGAGCGATATTTTGCGGATGTCCTAGAAGGGTCTCGACTTGCAGCAGCGTAGTGCGGGCAGGACATTGTTTTCTAATTAATACACTCGTGTTTTGTCCTTGCCTTGTATGATAAAAACAAATCCAGTTTGTAATATAATGTTTGTTATGTTTTAATTGTTTCCTCCTATGCGGCCGTGTTGTATGGAATCTGAGGGTTGGCCAGTCGTCGGCTTCTGCCCTCACGTAGGTAGTACGGAGGTGTTCGGGATGGAATCTAAACAATCTTTGTCCAATTATATGGTCCTTGAAGGAGTTGTTTAGCGCAACGAACCAGGCAATCAGACTATGCGTCTTAAACGCTCTCACTTAGCCATAGGACTTTTATAATAAAACATGGGCGCAGCCCCTGGTATACGAACCTGAGTGCTGTCAGCGTCTGATCGGGAAGTACTGATCCTTCGCGGAATGCGGAAAAAATCTCCAATGATTTGTGACGTCCGAACAGCTGACTGGCTCTCGCTGCATCATGACAGTCAGTTTTCAGCTTTCTCTACTAAGGTGCTCATCCGGTTTAGACCAGGGCACAATCACAGTAGTTCTCCCTTTACTACCCTAGCCGATGTAGCGGAACGTAGGGTAGCAAGCACAGGAGCCGGACAACCCAACTATTGACCAAAGACATGATTCGGAGCCAATGCATATAATGCTAAATTCGGGGTGCCGAACTTATCTATAAGAAGTGTTCGGACTTTGTTGCCGTTTATGGGGCGATGGGGAGCCCCTGGCGAATATGAAACGTACCAAAGTGCATGGGTGCAAGAATATAAGTAATTAATGGCAAAGGAAAACAGAAAGAGAGCAGAGGTAGTATCTGGGGCCCCTTGACTTGGGCCGTGAACTATTTCCATTATAGTTGGGTTAATGCGTCAAAGCACATTTATACAAATAGTGAGAGAAGCAACCAGCTATTTAACATGCCATAACCAAAGGAGAGCTGCATTTGGGTACCGAAAAACAGCTAGAGTGATCGTTGGATTGTCCTCTAGGGCTTCCCCTGTATGCCTGTGCTCTGTGCCAATCAGGTGTACTTGTCCTTTGACAGGACCAGTAATCAGGCCATCGAAGGAGGCCTGTATAAAAGAGACCTGAAAAAAAAGGAAAAAAAGGAAATAGTAAAGATACAAGTGAGTCCAGGATCGGTGTAGCCGAACTATGCCCTGCAAGCTGGTTGTGCCTCCGTCGATGCCCATGGGATTTTGAGTGCGTAATTATGTACGCGTGGTGCGAATGCTGCTACCTCATCAGGACTGGGACAGAGGCCGCATTGCTAATCGAGCTCTTGACGAGCCGAGCTATCTTGTTGCAGTGTGGTCCGGACCCTCTTGGTTATGTCCAGGGGCTCGATAGCCGAATTATAGTTCTGCTTGAGAAGGACACTCTGTACCTCTACTGCTAGGGCGGCTGTGTGATCCTCTGTACAGAGGGAGCGTTCGGTGTTTTCATTGACTGTTATGACGCCGCGTGGACCAGGCATCTTGAGCTTGAGATAAGCGTAGTGTGGCACCGCGTTGAATCTAGCAAACGCGGTTCGTCCGAGTAGTGCGTGGTAGCCGCTGCGGAAGGGGACGATATCAAAGATTAGCTCTTCGCTTTGGAAGTTATCTGGGGAACCGAAGACCACTTCCAGCGTGATTGAGCCCGTACAACGGGCCTCTGCGCCTGGTATGACTCCTTTAAAGGTAGTCTTTGTGAGTTTGATTCATGAGGGATTAATGCCCATCTTGCGCACTGTATCCGGATAGAGCAGGTTGAGGCTGCTGCCGCCGTCCATTAGGACTCGTGTTAGGTGAAATCCGTCGACGATTTGGTCGAGAACCAGTGTGGCCGAGCCGCCATGGCGGATACTAGTTGGATGATCTCGACGATCGAAGGTGATCGGGAATGACGACCACGGATTGAATTTTGGGGCATCGGCTCTACCGCCAGACGTTCTGAGTGCGAGCTTGCGCTCCCTTTTGGGGATGTGTGTAGCATATATCATGTTCACCGTTGTGACTTGAGGGGGAAATTTCTTCTGCCCCCCCCCCCCAGTGTTCGGCTGCCGGGGTTCTTCGTCATCGTCCTTGGTTTGTGATCCCTTTTCCTTGTTCTCGGCATTTTACTTGCTGGCCTGTTTAAAAACCCAACAATCTCTGTTGGTATGATTGGCTTGTTTGTCTGGGGTGCCATGTATCTGGCACGGACGGTCGAGTATGCGGTCCAAGCTGGATGGTCTCTCGTTGTTCCTTTTGTAGGGCTTCTTCCGCTGGCCGGACTTGGAGCCACTGAATCCGACGTGAACCGTAGTGTCATTGTTGTTATCGCCATTGCTTCGGTGTTTGTGTCTATTGCGCCGGAGCTTGCCGGTGCTGTTTTTTGCATCGGAGGGGCCTGCCTCGCTGGCTGTGTTTTTGCTACGAGCCAGCCTGTTGTCCTCACCCACGCAAAAGCGGGTCATGAGTGCCGTGAGGGCTGCCATGGATTTCGGCTTTTCTTGGCCGAGGTGGCGGGTGAGCCATTCATCACGGATGCTGTGTTTGAAGGCCACTAGGGCTTCGGCATCCGGACAGTCAATGATCTGGTTCTTTTTGGTTAGGAACCTAGTCCAGATTTTTCTGGCCGACTCTCCATGTTGTTGAACTATATGACTTAAGTCATCGGCGTCTGGTGGCCAGACATAAGTGCCTTGGAAGTTGTCAAGAAAAGCTTCTTCCAAGTCCTCCCAGCAGCCGATGGAATTTTCAGGCAGGCTATTGAACCAGTGTCTAGCTAGCCCTTTTAGTTTTAGTGGGAGGTATTTGATGGCGTGGAGATCGTCTCCTCGAGCCATATGGATGTGGAGAATAAAATCCTCGGTCCATACTGCGGGATCGGTTGTTCCGTCGTATGATTCAATGTTGACGGGCTTGAACCCATCAGGGAATTCGTGATCCAGTACTTCATCTGTGAAGCTGACAGGGTGTGCGGCGCCTCTATATCGGGCCGCGTCGTGGCGCACCTCCGATGAAGTCCTTCTGCGGTTATCGGCCTGGGCGTGAGTAGGTTTCTCACGTTTGAATAGGTAGCCGTCATCGTGAGTCGAAAAGCATCCTCGCGGTCCATAGATTGATCTGGTGTGTCCTGCTCTGCTGTCTAGGTCCTGCCGAAGGTCGTATGTATAGTCCCGAGCTGTTTTGTCTCTGTTTTTGTGAGGCGGTGGGGCGGGCTGGTGCTCGGCATGAGTTGCCGTTTTATCTCGACCACGAGGTGGTCGGTCCGCCGCACTATCCCGACCACGCGACGGTCGTTCCGCATTGCGCGAGGGAGGTATGGGCTCCGGCGCCTCCTCGTCGAACTGAGGTAGAAGTCTGTGTTTCGGGTAACTCTTGGCTGGATGCTTGAGGCCATATTCTTCGGCTGCCAAGACATCAGTCCATCTGTCAATGAGTAGGTCTTGATCCGCTTGAAGTTGTTGCTGCTTTCTCTTCAGGCTTCTTGTAGTAGCTATTAGCTGGCGCTTGAAGCGTTCCTGCTCGAGGGGTGCCTCCGGCACGATGAAATCCTTGTTGCCGAGGCTCTCCTCATCCTGGAGAGTGGACGGTAACTATCGTCATCCGGGTCATTGGGGATGGCCTGTTTATCAGGGTTAACTTGCTCGTTGTCTTTTTCCTCCTATTCAGATGTTGCTCCAACAGGGTCTTCATTGTTTTCGGCGTCGTCCGAAGTTCTATTTTCTCCGGTGCCAGTGTTGCTATCTTTTGAGCAACGTCACTTAGAATGGCGTTTAGGGCGCCGGCGCTTGGACTGTGTCTCATGAGGTTTATTCGCAACTGGATCTTCTTTGTCATTGTCGCTAGCCTCTTTAGGTGTGTCAACCATGTACACATCATACGAAGAGGTGGCCGTCCAACGTCCAGTGAATGGCGGGTCTTGGCCTTGCTCCTTGTCAGCATCGTCGTCCATACCGTCGATGTCTTCGGAGCCATAATCAAGTACGTCGGTTAAGTCCTCGACGGTGGCTACGAAGTGGGTGGCGGGCGGGAAGCGAAATTCTCCATCATCGGCCTCTAGTTCGAACAAGACATAGTTCGGCTTGAGTCCCCCGCCAAGGACAGGTTTTTTAATGAATTTAGCACATCGCCCAAGGGTGAGTGTTGGAAGATATCTGTGGCGCTGAACTCGAAGATCGATAACCGATCTAGCTCTGCGCCCACAAGCGTGCGTGGTTCGGAACTTATAGCCGGAGATGAGTCCTGAATTCCGTTGACGCAGACATTGCAACGTGCTGAGTTCGTGTGCGGCTCCAACGCCGCGGATTCTTCGGTTTCGGATGGCGCAATCTGCTCCGGATCTAAGGCCGTAGCAGTTACAGGAACCATCTCCTGAATATGGTCCGATGACAGATTTAAGTCATGCTCATCGGAGCGGGCGGGGGGAGCGATCGCCGTGGTCTCAAATCCGTTGAAGATCATGTCTCCACGGATATCCGCGACGTAGTTCAAGCTTCCAAATGTGACCTGGTGGCTAGGGGCGTAGCTATCGATCTGCTCCAGATGGCCAAGCGAGTTGGCCCGCAGTACGAAGCCGCCGAATACGAAAATATGTCCGGGGAGGAAGGTTTCTCCTTGGATAGCGTCATTATAGACGATCGAAGGGGCCATCGAACCTTTCATCGACGGCACAGTGGAAATCTCAATGAAAGCAGCAATGTCGGTGTCAAAACCGGCGGATCTCGGGTAGGGCCCCCCGAACTGTGCGTCTAAGGTCGATGGTTACAGGAGACAGGGGACACGATGTTTACCTAGGTTCATGCCCTCTCTATGGAGGTAATACCCTACTTCCTGCTTGATTGATCTTGATGAATATGAGTATTACAAGAGTTGATCTACCACGAGATCGTAATGGCTAAACCCTAGAAACCTAGCCTGTATGACTATGGTAATGAGTATATCCTTTCTGGACTAATCCGTCCGGTTTATATAGACACCGGGGGAATCTAGGGTTACATAGAGTCGGTTACATAAGGAGGAATCTTCATAGTCGGTCGCCAAGCTTGCCTTCCCTGCAAAGGAGAGTTCTATCCGGACACGGGTACAGTCTTCGGCCTTCGTGTCTTCATAGCCCACCAGTGCGGCCCATTTGATAATAGACCGGATGCCCGAGGACCCCTCAATCCAGGAATCCCTCAGTGAGTCCAAGCCCGACACGTGGCTTGAAGATTACCGAGTGGCCGTGCAGATTAGTGGTGGCAATGATGAGGTGGCCATGAAGCACCTTCCTCTGATGTTAGAAGGTTCGGCCAGAGCGTGGCTGAATCAGTTGACCCCAGGCAGTATATTCAGTTGGGAAGAGCTTGCCCGAGTGTTTGTCGGAACTTTTGAGGGTACTTGCAAACGGACAACAGGATTGACAGAATTCCAACATTGTGTACAGAAGCCGAATGAGACTCTGAGAGATTACATTCAGAGGTGGACCACTTTGCATCACACAGTGGAAAATGTGTCTCAGCATCAAGCAGTTTGTGCCTTCAAGGAAGGCGTTCGGTATCGAGAGTCAAACCTGAAATTTGGTCGGACAGGAGACATGTCTTTGACTCGGTTGATGGAAATAGCCACTCGGTATGCTAATGGTGAAGAAGAAGAGCGACTCCGCAGTGGAAAGAGCAAGCCAACTGGTCAAGACACCGGGGGAGGCAATTCCAATCGGAAGCAGAAGTGTAAAGCTGAACCCGCAGGGCCTGGAGAAACCGCAGCCATGATCCAAGGAAAGTTTAAAGGAAAACCTAAGGGGCCCTGGACCCCCAAGAAGGTGAAACATCAAGCAGGGAATGACGTATTGGATTTGCCATGCCACATTCACACCAAGAAAGACGAAGAGGGAAACCTGATTTATCCCAAGCATACCACTCGACAGTGTCGAGTCCTTATCCAGCAATTCCGAGAGAAACAACCAAGTGAGAAGGAGAAGGAGTCCGATAAGGATGAGGAAAAAGAGGAGGATGAAGGTTTCCCCAATGTCAATTCCACCCTGGTGATTTTTGCTGATATTGAGAGCAAAAGTCGACTGAAAGTGATAAACAGAGAAGTAAACATGGTTGCCCCGGCAACGAAGACATATTTGAAGTGGTCACAAACCGCTATCACATTCGACCAGTCTGATCAGCCGGCACGCGTTGCCACTCCAGGGCGGCAAGCGCTGGTAGTCGACCCAGTGGTTGGAGGCACTCGACTGACCAAAGTGTTGATGGATGGTGGCAGTGGTCTGAATATTCTTTACGCTGAAACTCTGAAGGGGATGGACGTTTCGATGTCCAAGCTTAGTTAGATCAACATGAGCTTTCAGGGCATTATTCCTGGAAAGAAGGCTGAATCACTCGGCCAGATAACTCTTGACATGGTTTTCGGTGATTCAAAGAATTACCGTAAGGAAAAGTTGACATTTGAGGTGGTAAATTTTCAAAGTGCTTATCATGCTATTTTGGGCAGGCCTGCATATGCTCATTTTATGGCTCGGCCGTGTTACGTCTATCTTAAGTTGAAGATGCCTAGTCCCAAAGGTGTGATCATAGTTACTGGTAATTGGCAGAAAGCAGAGGAGTGCCTTCGGAAGGGCTCAAAAATTGATGATGAGCAGATGGCAGCAGTTGAAATGTAGGGATACCAGAAGAATGCTGATCCAAGTGATTTGCTGCGGGCTAAGAAGCCTGCCTCAGAGTCTGCATTTCAGTCGTCCGGTGAAACCAAGTCGGTTCATATTCACCCGACCGATCCCAATGCTGCTCCGACTCATATTTCAACGACGCTCGACAGCAAATAGGAAGAAGCGCTCATCCAGTTCCTCTGTGAGAACTGGGACATCTTCGCACAGAAACCTTATGACATGCCAGGTGTGCCCAGGGAGCTGGCTGAGCACCGTTTGCGAGTCGACCCAAAGGTAAAACCGGTCAAGGAGCATCTTCGGCGGTCCGCCGTCCAGAAGAGAAAGGAAATTGGCGAGGAAGTAGCTCGGCTTCTTGCATCTGAGTTCATCCGAGAGATTTACCACTCCGAGTGGCTCGCCAATGTTGTCATGGTTCCCAAGAAAGATGATTCACTCTGTATGTGTATCAACTTCAAGCATATCAATCGGGCCTGCCCAAAGGATCACTTCCCTCTTCCTCGCATCGATAAGATAGTCGATTCAACTGCGGGTTGTGAGCGGTTGTCTTTCGTGGATGCATATTCCGGGTACCATTAGATCCGACTGTATGGACCCGATGAAATAAAAACAACTTTCATCACCCCGTTCAGGTGCTTTTGCTATGTCACCATGCCCTTTGGTCTCAAGAATGCAGGCGCCACATTCATGCGCATGATACAGAAGTGCCTGCTCACTCAAATCAATCGGAATGTGGAAGCATACATGGACGACATCGTGGTTAAGTCACGCAATGGTTCCGACCTGCTGACTGACCTCGCTGAAACCTTTGCCAATCTGAGGAGATATCATATCAAGCTCAACCCGTCGAGATGTACGTTTGGAGTTCCCGGTGGCAAGTTGCTCGGTTTCCTTGTTTCCGAACGTGGAATCGAGATAAACCTGGAGAAGGTTGGTGCAATCCTCCGAATGAATCGCCCCGTGCGTGTACACGATGTTCAGAAGCTTACTGGTTGTTTGGCCGCTCTGAGTCGATTCATTTCTCGTCTTGGTGAAAAGGCGTTGCCTCTTTACTGGCTGATGAAGAAATCTGACAAGTTCGAGTGGACTCCTGAAGCTGACGTAGCGTTTGCAGAGCTCAAAACCCAGCTTTCCACCCAGCCGGTGCTCGCTGCTCCAATCAGCAAAGATCCTTTCTTTATATCGCAGCCACTGGACAAGTTGTCGGTACAGTACTCCCGGTCGAGCGGGAAGAACAAGGCAAGGCATACAAGGTTCAACGCCCAGTGTACTATATTTCTGAAGTCTTAACCCCATCCAAGCAAAGATACCTGCATTATCAGAACCTTGTCTATGGGATTTATTTGACCACAAAGAAGGTTGCACATTACTTCTCAGATCATTCAATTACAATCGTTAGCGACGCTCCATTATCAGAAATATTGATTAACAGAGATGCAACTGGTCGAGTGGCTAAATGGGTGATTGAACTCCTCCCGCTAGATATCAAGTTTGAGGCAAAGAAAGCAATCAAATATCAGGCAATAGCAGATTTTCTCGTCGACTGGATTGAACAACAGCTGCTGACTCAAGTTCAGTCGAAACATTGGACTATGTTCTTTGACGGGTCCAAGATGCTGTGTGGTTCAGGTGTTGGGGTGGTCCTGGTAACTCCACGAGGCGACAAGCTCAGTTATGTTCTTCAGATTCACTCTGACTCCTCCAATAATGAAGCTGAATATGAGGGACTTTTGTACGGGTTGTGTATGGCCATTTCACTCGGCGTCCGGCGCCTAATGGTCTACGGCGACTCAAATTTGATGGTCAATCAAGTGATGAAGGAATGGGACATGAGGAGTCCAGCTATGACTGGTTATTGCAATGCAGTGAGAAAATTGGAATAGAAGTTTGAAGGGTTAGAGTTGCACCATATACCCTGACTGAAGAACCAGGCAGCCGATGACCTGACAAAGATTGGGTCCAAGAGGGAGCCCATTCCCAACAATGTGTTTTTGGAGCATCTTCACACACCGTCAGTTAGAGAGGATCCCTTCATAGAAGAACCCCCACAGCCTAAGAGCCCTACTGATCCGACTGAAGTTGAAATCCCAACCGTGGTCGATTTGATCATGGAAGTTTTGGTCATCACTCCAGATTGGACAGTGCCATACATTGCATATATTCTCAGGAAAGAACTTCTAGAGGATGAAGAGGAGGCTCGACAGATCGTCCGTCGATCCATAGCCTTTACTGTGATGGGTGGTCAGCTTTATAGAGAGAGTGTTACTGGTGTCACTCAGAAATGCGTCACGCTAGAAGAAGGTCGAATGATCCTCAATGATATCCACTTGGGGACATGTGGTCACCATGCGTCCTCTCAGACCATTGTGGCTAAAGCATACCGAGCCGGGTTTTACTGGCCACGTGCCAATGAAATGGCAAAAGAAATAGTCAACAAGTGTGAGGGTTGCCAGTTCTACTCAAACATGTCTCATAAACCTGCTTCAGCCTTGAAGACAATTCTACTCGTCTGGCCATTTGCAGTTTGGGGATTAGATATGGTCGGACCTCTAAGGACTGGCAGGAGCGGCTTCACTCATGTGCTTGTAGCAGTCGACAAGTTCACTAAATGGATTGAAGCTAAACCTATCAAAAACCTCGAAGCAAGTACTGCTCTCAACTTCATCAAGGAGTTAACATTCAGATATGCGGTTCCGCACAGCTAGCATCATCACAGATAATGGGTCAAACTTTGATTCAGAAGAGTTGCGAGCATTCTGTGCTTCCTAAGGCACTCGGGTCGACTATGCCTCAGTCGCTCACCCATAGTCGAGTGGACAAGCAGAAAGGGCAAACGGTTGATCCTCAAAGCGCTGAAACCCCGATTGATGTGTGACCTCAAGCATGCAGCAGGTGCTTGGGTGGACGAGCTACCATCAGTACTTTTGGGATTGAGAACAACTCCAAATCGGTCGACTGGTCGAACTCCGTTCTTCCTAGTCTACGGGGCTGAAGCTATACTTCCGAGTGACTTACTTCATAATGCACCCCGAGTAAAACTCTTCTCAGAAGCCGAAGCAGAACAAGCTCGACAAAATGATGTTGATCTTCTGGAAGAGGAAAGGGAGATGGCCCTAATCCGGTCGACCATTTATCAGCAAGACCTTCGTCGATTCCACGCTAGAAACATGAGAGGTCGAGCATTTCAAGAGGGAGACATGGTTCTCCGAGTGGATCAGTAACGACCGCACAAGCTTGCGCCCGCATGGGAAGGTCCCTTCATCATCACCAAGGTGCTTCACAATGGAGCGTATCACCTCTATAATGTGGAGCACAATAAAGATGAGCCGCGCGCTTGGAATCCAGAGTTGCTCCGTCGTTTTTATACTTAAACACTCAGACTATTGAGATGTAATAAGAAATACCTTTTTATTTTGTTCATCAAAGACACAGTTTTTCAGTCTTCTAAATGATTGTCGTCGCTTATACATGCGTTTAAAATCCCCTAGTGGGTGGCTTAGCCGCGAATCCATTTTTCCTAAGTTTGAAAAAATCCTACCAAGTGAAGAGCAACCCTCTCACTCGGGAGCTTAGTTGCGAATCTTTTTCGCCTAAGTTTGAAAAAATCCTACCGAGTGCAGAGCAAGCCTCTCACTCGGGGGCTTAGCTGCGAATCAATTTCGCCTAAGTTTGAAGAAATCCCACCGATTAAAGAGCAACCCTCTCACTCGGGGGCTTAGCTGCAGTCCAGTACTCGCCTAAGTTCAAAGAAATCCCACCGAGTGAAGAGCAACCCTCTCACTCGGGGGCTTAGCTGCAGCCCAGTACTCGCCTAAGTTCAAAGAAATCCCATCGAATGAAGAGCAACCCTCTCACTCGGGGGCTTAGCTGTAGTCCAATACTCGCCTGAGTTCAAAGAAATCCCACTGAGTGAAGAGCAACCCTCTCACTCGGGGGCTTAGCTGCAGTCCAGTACTCGCCTAAGTTCAAAGAAATCCCACCGAGTGAAGAGCAACCCTCTCACTCGGGGGCTTAGCTGCAGCCCAGTACTCGCCTAAGTTCAAAGAAATCCCACCGATTGAAGAGCAACCCTCTCACTCGGGGGCTTAGCTTCAGTCTAGTACTCGCCTAAGTTCAAAGAAATCCCACTGAGTGAAGAGCAACCCACTCACTCGGGAGCTTAGCTGCAGTTCAGTACTCGCCTAAGTTCAAAACGCGTTCTGAGTGAAGAACCATCTTCTCTCTCGGGGACTTGGCTACACACTTCATCCTAATCCACAAGGACGACGAGGTGCAGGTCGGCTATGACCTTCTCCTCAGAGTTGCGCCATAAATACAATGTGCGCTCCATCCTAATCCACAAGGACGACGAGGTGCGGGTCGGCTATGACCTTCTCCTCAGAGTTGCGCCATAAATACAATGTGCGCTCCATCCTAATCCATAAGGATGACGAGGTGAAGGTCGACTCCAACCTTCACCTCTGAGCCACATCCCGATCCGCAAGGACGACGAGGCGCAGGTCACCCGTGACCCTCTCCTAAGAGTTGTGTCGTAAACATAAAACATTGTTCCAAGTGAAGAAACAAGTTCCACTCAAAGGCAAATACAAACATATTCAAAGAAAAGCCAAGTTTAAAGACAAATCCCAGGAGGTTCTAAACTGCGGATTAAAGTTCTCGGGCATCAGACCCGAAGGAGTTTAACGGTTACAAAAACCACTCGGCATGCCGAGGCAAATTTAATCAGATTATAAAAGTTTGTTCACTCCGCAGGAGGAGGACTGGCAGGCTCGACGAACTCATCCAAGTCAATTACATCCGCAATTCGTGTGGCGGTAGCGATAAATGTCTCCATGAAGGAACGGAAGTCAAGCCTCTTGGTGTTGGCAACTTTGATCGCTGCTAGCATCTCTTCTCTGGCTTCCTTGAAGTGAACGCGAACCAGAGATAGAGCAACATCAGTGCCACACCGGGCAGAAGACTTATTCCATTCTTGCACTCGACCAGGGATCTCATTGAGTCGAGTCATCAGAGACTCGAGGTCATTTTGGAGCGTCACCCTTCGCAAGAGCGCTGTGTCGATTTGTGACACCGCAACCTTCAGCCGAGCCAGATAGTCAATGACGCTAGCAACAAGGGATTCTAGTCGGAGCATGTTCATGGCAGCTTCATCCTTAACAGGAGAGAGGATGGGGACCAAGCTCGTTTCAATTCGCCCAGTCTCTTCCTCAAAGTTCTGGCAGAATTCTGCACACACAATAAGACGATGATCCAACAACTATACAACGAATCGACGGCACCAAGACAGTCAGATAAAGAAAAGTACCTTCAAGCATGACGAATAGCTTCTTGGCAAGCCCTCCCAGATAATTTTCCAGTTCATCTCTCTTGCGGGCGATGTATTCCACTTTGTCGTTCAGGGTCCTCTAGTCCTTCTTCATACGAGTCGCCTCCTTGTTGGCTTCATCAAGGGCAGTCTTCAGCTTGGCGTTCTCTTCCTCCAGTTTACCGACTGAAGCCAGCTTCTAGTCGGCGAGTGCAGTTTTCCCTTCTGCTGCTTTCTGCGCGGCTGCAAGGTCCAGATCCTTCTTCGCTAGAGCCTGGTTCGTTGTTTCTGAAAGAAATAAAGCTTGGTTCAGAAGAAGCAAATAACACTCATTTCAGGAGCTAATCAGTCGACATATTTCTCATACCAGTGGCTTCATCCGTGGCCTTCTGCAAGTTCGTCTTGGCTAGCTCCAGAGCGAGATTGAGTTGAATCTGCTTCCGCTCCAGGGCAGCAAAACGAGCTCCAAGTTCACAAGATTTCTGTGGTCTGAAGATGGTCAATCGACAGACGCGAAGATTAGTTACTTCGGAGCAATAGAGTGACAAATTCAACAAGTTCTAAGACTACTGTCGAATCAAACATCCAACAGTAGTCTCGGGGACTACATCCAGTGGGTGCACTTAGCGTTCCCCCACTGGGCCAGTTTCCACTCGACATGGTCCGTCCAGATCGAGTAAAACAGAACAGGAGGAAAGTTGTTCTCAGACCACAGTTGACTGCCCGCAGTTGACTACGGTCTCGGGGAATACACCTAGCGGGTGCACTCAGCGTGCCCCCACTGGTTCAGTTTCCACTCAACATGGTCCGTCCAGACTGAGTAAGAAAGTTCTAATTCTCAGACCATAGCTGACTGCCCACAGTCAACTATGGTCTCGGGGACTACACCCAGTGGGTGCACTAAGCGTGCCCCCACTGGTTCAAAGACTCAATTGACACAACCTAGTCGACTCAAGAAGCAAAACTATTCGGCAGAAATTTAAAACACCAAGTGGGTGTACAGATGCAAAAGTTTTCAGGTAGCATATCCAAACAGAACAAACGACAAGCTAAAGGATCAGTCGGAAATCAACCAATCTGGACGTTGGTATGGAGAGCCGAACTGTCGTCATAGGCAGCTTGACTGGCCTCCCGAACCACTTTCATCTGCTCCATCATGATGCCTGTCTAGCATATGGCTTCCTTGGCAGCACCCACTTGGTCCTCTGGGACATGATGCGTAGTGAAGAGTGAAGACGGTGGATCAGCTGGAATCTGTGCTGTCGACGCTGAGGGCTGGGGACTCAACAATGGTACGACAAAAGTCACAGAAGCCCGGTTGGCATCGCCAGTCTCCTGGATCACCGGTTCCGTCACCAGCATCGACTGAGGCGCCTTGCCAGTTGATGTTTTCTTGCTCCTCCTTCCCATGGGCCTCAGCGGCACATCCTCGTCGTCGTCTGGAAGATCAATGACATTGGGAGGAACTACAAAAGAATCAATCGCCAGAGTTCAGTCGACCAATAAAATGGCTGAGAAAGTAGAGACAAGATTACAAGAGTCATACCCGGATTAGAGGTGACTACGTCTTCCATTTCCTCATCTTCATCTCTGTAAACAGAAGTCCCAGATGTAGCAGCACTGCAAATCTCAAATTTCAGTCGGGCAGATCTTCCGAAATGAGTCGACCAAAGTTCAATTCATGCCAAACTAAGAAATCGAGTCCAACTATTACCCGGAAGCAATGGGAATAGCCACTTTGATCTTGGGCAAGGCCTTCCGAGGTTTTGACGGTGTAGCTTTGGATTGCTTCGGGGCCTTCTCAGTCGGCGCTGGAGAGGACATCCGAGGGTGCTTCGAGGTCTGACCAGTCCGCGCAATCGCTTTGCCAAGGATACTTGCTGGGTCATGGGTCTGCTTGGATCGCCTTTCTGTGCGAGGTGGTGAGTCGACTTCCTCGCCATCGCCAGAGTCATCGCTATCATCATCTTCTTCTCCATCAGAGTGCCACTCGCCGCTTTCTCCTCCGCTCGCCTCCCCTTCCGGCTCTTGCTCCTGCTCTCCATTGGGCATCGAGTACGTCTCAGTATAAATCTGCAAGACATAGAGTCGACTGGATGTCAGTCGGTTCCAAAAGAAATCATATGGCAGAACAAAAAGACACTCGGGAGAAAAGAGTCAGACCTTGTCTGGTTCATTGGTACTATCAAATGGAGGAACTGTCCTAGACCCCCTGGGGTTGTCCTTATTACCGGTGATGCCCTGCAGCCACTGCACCACCGTATCCTCGTCGACTTCCTCTGGGTGGATCCGAGTGTTGTCTTCAATGCCCGAGTACAACCACATTTGATTATCGCGAGCTTGGAGTGGATGGATGCGTCGTTTGAGAAACACCTCTAGCAAATCCATGCCGGTCACACCGTTGCGGACAAGCTAAACCACTCGCTCAACCAACATCGTCACCTCCACTTTCTCAGTTGAGGTCACTCTCAAGGGAGAAGGCTTCTCGACTCTCTCCATGGAAAACGGAGGAAGGCCGGTCGACTGACCAGGAATCGGTTCATCTTTACAGTAGAACCAAGTTGATTGCCAACCTCTAACCGACTCAGGAAGGGTCATGGCTGGGAAGGTGCTTTTTCCCCTCATTTGGATCCCTAATCCACCGCACATCTGGATCACGTGCATCCTCTCATCACTCGGATTGGCCTTTTTTACGGCCTGAGAACGACAAGTGAAAATGTGCTTGAAGAGACCCCAGTGCGGTCGACACCCCAGGAAGTTTTCGCACATGGACACGAATGCAGCAAGGTACGTGATGGTGTTGGGAGAGAAATGATGAAGTTGAGCCCCGAAGAAATTCAGAAGCCCTCGAAAAAAAGCGTGTGGTGGCAAAGAGAAACCGCGGTTGACGTGGGTGGCGAGGAGCACACACTCACCCTCTTGCGGCCACGCTCGGTCTCGTCCTCCGGGAGCCACCAGGAGCCGTGGGGAATCAGACCCACCTCCACCAAATCCTCTAGATCCTCCTGCTGGATCGTGGAGCAAATCCAGTCACCTTGGATCCAGCCGGGCGGCAGGCCAGATCTCGACGACGATCCTCCCCGTCTGAACTTCTTGCCCTTCGCCTTCGCCGTCGCCTTCTTCGCTCGCTCCGGGGCCGCCTTCTTGTCTTTCCCCATCTCAGCGAGGTGCGCTCGGGCGGAGCGGCGGCGTAGAGAGAGGAGACGGGCGCAGAGGCGAAACAGAGGAGGAGGAGGGGAAATGAGGTACACGGTACAAAAATGCCAGCCCAAACTCCTTATATGGGTTGTTTTCCCGAGTGACTGATCTATGGGTCCAGTAATCCCACAAATCTCAAGAATAGCAGGCGGCGACGCTGCGTGGTGATAAAGGTGGCACGGAGATCGAGGCGCCCTTACATAATCCATTCCGATTACCGCGGACATCTCCGCCCCGCACGCTTCCCCAACTTTCGAATCCCGCGAGATCTGGGAACGGCAGAGCAGTCAACCATGCCGGAGATTCTATACCATATCAAACACTCAAAGCCTATCAGCAAAACCCACTCGGCAACCTTTGAATGGTTCAAGGCGACTGAGAATGAGGTCAAAGTTTTCTGCATGGTTCTCCAATCCAACTAAAATGCTTCCGCAGCATGCAAATTGAGTTGGAACCATCTTCTACTTCATCTCCACTCGGACCCTGAACCATTCGGGGGCTAATGACGATGACATGTACCTAGGGTAGGGCAATGGACCTAGTCTAAGCACCTTACCCAAGGTCACTGCCCTACAATCAGAGACATCCAAAGGATAATAGATTTTACCGACTGGAATCACCACAGTACTCAACTCACTCGACTGAGTGTTCACTTGGATACCCCAATTCCATTCGACCATACCAGAATTCACTCGAAGAACAGAAGGTCTAGAGTCACTTTGAATGACAACGGTCGGGCGTTCACTCCATAGTCTTAATGGTCATTTATGTAGCTTTAATGCTGGCGTTACCAGTAACGTTCTTATCTTTATGTACATTGAACCCTGTGTAATGAGGGCCGGAGGGGTCTGGCGAACTCTATATAAGCCACCCCCTCCTCAGGCACAAGGGTTCGCACCCTCTATAACTCCACGCATAATCAAAGCGACCGAGCTCCCGAGCACCGAGACGTAGGGCTGTTACTTCCACTGAGAAGGGCCGGAACTCGTAAATCTTGCATGCACAACTTCAACATAGCTAGGATCTTGCCTCTTCATACCTACCCCCCATTCTACTGTCAGGCTTAGAACCATGACACCTACCTCGTGGCCTCCTCGCTTATTTCTTGACGTCCACTCCAAGTCCCTTGGATCACGTTTGTTCCAAAAATAACTCTCCCGAAGGTTTCATTCTGTCTGGACTCCGTTTGATATTCCTTTTCAGCGAAACACTGAAATAGGAAAAAAAAACAACAATTTGCACTAGGCCTTCGGTTAATAGGTTAGTCCCAAAAATAATATAAAAGTGCTTAGTAAAGCCCATTAAACATCCAAAACAGATAATATAATAGCATGGAACAATAAAAAATTATAGATACGTTGGAGACGTATCACCAGCCATCTTTATGCAAAACTAGTTGCATGTCTGTCGGTGGAACCGGTCTCATGAACGTGGTCATGTAAGGTTGGTCCGGGCCGCTTCATCCAACAATACCGCCGAATCAAAATAAGACATTGGTGGTAAGCAGTATGACGATCACCGCCCACAACTCTTTGTGTTCTACTCGTGCATATCATCTACGCATAGACCTGGCTCATGATGCCACTGTTGGGAACGTAGCATGCAATTTAAAAAAATCCTACGCTCACGCAAGATCTATCTAGGAGATGCATAGCAATGAGAGGGGGAGAGTGTGTCCACATACCCTCATAGACCAAAAGCGGAAGCGTTTGACAACGCGGTTGATGTAGTTGAACATCTTCTCGTTCCGAGCGATCAAGCACCAAATGTACGGCACCTCCGAGTTCCGCACACGTTCAGCTCGATGACGTCCCTCGAACTCTTGATCCAGCAAAGTTTCAACGGAAGGTTTCGTCAGCACGAAGGCATGGTGACGGTGATGGTGAAGTGATCCGCGCAGGGCTTCGCCTAAGAACTACCACAATATGACGGAAGGCGTAAATTGTGGAGGGGGCGCCACTGTCGGCGTTCTGGGAACGGGGGTACCCAGACTTGCCTGCCTGCGGCCTGCGGCGTGGCTCAAGGGGTGGCCCAGCACGGCCCATCTTCATCGGCACAAGCTCAAGACCTCGCGAAGGGCCAAGCCTCATGAGGCGGACGACAGGAAGCTTCCTCAGGCACGGCCTCGTCAGGCTGGCTCGCGAGGAGGCGGAGAGATCAAGGCGGGGTACCTCACGAGGTGCCCATGACACAAGCCATGACGACCAAGGGCGCCAGGCGGGCACCAGGCGAGCGCCAGCAGGCGCAGTGTCCTCATTTCCTCTTTGGTGCAAAGGGGGCAAGCGCAGGCGAGAGTATCAAGCAAAGGCACCTGTTTCGGTGCAACAAGACCAAGACCGTCGCAACGGCAGGAAGAAAGTCATCGCGGAGCCCAAGTCGGCGTCACCATCAGAGCCTTTGACAGGCGAGGACCAACTTTAGTCAGGATAAGTGTACTAGATGTTCCCCTTCAAAACGGCCAATTATTGGCGCCCTTCCCGCTCAATATTTGGGAAGAGGCCCAGGGCCTCTGCCTATAAATAGGACTCGCCACCCACAGGGTAGAGCATCATCTTGAATCTTAGAGAGAGAGAACGACTGAACTCCCCCTAGCAGTTCATCGCACCGGCCAAGAACACCTCACCCTCGCGAGGCTGTTCTTTCTTGTATTGTTCATCACCAGCCCAAGAGGCAATCCACCACACCACACACTGGAGTAGGGTGTTACACCACAATGGTGGCCCGAACCAGTATAAACCTTGTGTCTCTTGTGTTGTTCCTTTGGTAGTTTAGATCCTAGCGAGGCGACGAGGTGCAGGTAGGTAGGGGCGAGATCTCCGCACGCACCCCTGAGTTCGAACCTAGAGGGTCCGGGCGGAACCCGAATCCGACATTTGGCGCGCCTGTAGAGAATGCTTGGGATTCGTCTTCCGCCGCTCTGTTATTCGCCGTCCACCGCATCCATGTCAGACGCTCGTCGGGCTCGCGCCGAGCGCCGAGCCGTTCTCGCTACCCGCGTCGCCCAGACGGCCCCCGTCGGCGGCCGCCCCAGTCGTTCCCTGTCACCTGCCGTCAACGCCGCCACCGGCCCGACGGGGAATGGGCAGCAAGCATCGTCCCAGCATCCGTCCGTGAGGCGAGACGGCCGTACCGCTACCCCTTCGCTTGCCCCAGCTGGTTCTTCGTCTCACGCACTCCGCGCGCCCATGGAGGCTCGAGCTGCGCTCATCGCGGCAAACGAGCTCCTGCGCTACCGCCCTGTCGACGACGTCTACGAAGAGTGGCTCGACCGCGTCGCCGAGCTCGTCCGCGCCTCGAGGGCTCCCCGCGCCCGTCCTTCTCGCTGAACGCGCCCGCCTGCTGGCGGGCGATGAAGCTCAAGGGGCCTCGGCCGCCTCCCCTCAAGAAGGCGCCTTGGCCCCAAGGCGCGTGGCCCCCAGGTGGAACCCACTCCATCCGGGCGCCAGACAAAGCAAGAGCAGAGCTGTCAAGAGGTCCTCGCCCCAAGAAGCTGCCCGAGTGCTCACTGCACCGGCTCACATGCGACCAAGGCCTCGCTTCCAAAGATGCCAAGACCCCGCGCTGCTCCCAGTGGCAGCGCATGGGGACCCGCAAGACCAGGCTCTTCGTCACCAAAGGTCTCCCGTTGCCACAGCAGGCTGCCGCGCCTTCACCACCGAGCTGCGCAGCGTCGCGTGGCCCAGCAAGTTCAAGCCAGACCTGCCTCCTCGCTACAACGGCACGGCCGACCCTGCGGAGTTCCTCCAGCTCTACGAGCTGGGCATCGAAGCCGCCAACGGGGACGAGAAGGTCATGGCAAACTGGTTTCCCATGGCACTCAAGGACGGAGCCCGCACCTGGCTCCTGAACCTGGCTCCTGGCACGATCTCCTCCTAGGACGAGATGTGCACCCGCTTCATCACCAACTTTCAAGGTACTCGTGACCGGCCTCCTGCCGTGAGCGACATGCGCCGCATCAAGCAGCAGTGATGGGAGACCCTGCAGAAGTACATCCAGCGCTTCAACAACGCACGCCTCAAGATTCCCAAGGTGACCGAGGAGGCCATCATCTCAGCCTTCTCCGATGGTGTGCATGACGTCAAGATGAAGGAGGAGCTGGCGATGCATGAAGATCTTTGTACATCCTTGGAGCTGTTCAACTTGGTGACCAAGTGCACGAAGGCTGAGGAAGGACGCCTTTCCCTCCTCGAGCTGCCAGCCGTAGACCCAGAAGAGAAGAAGCCCAAGGCCAAGGACGTGAAGCGCAAGGCAGAGATCAGCCCGAGTCTTCCAAGGGCAGCCGGTACTGTGTGTACCACGAGCTCCATACCCACAACACCAACGAATGTCAAGAGCTCCGAGCCGTGCGAGAAGGGAGAATCGGTCGACGCCCCGAGCGCAACGATCAAGGCTACAACCGAGGAGGAGGAAGAAACGCAGGACGCTGGGAAGACCGTGGCCCTCGCCAAGGGTGGCGTGACCGACCTCGCGAGGATCGCTGGCAGGATCAGCCTCGCGAGGGAGGCTGGAGGGATCAGCCTTGCGAGGATCGGCCGCAAGGAAACACAGGCCTCCCTCCTCTGCCGCCGCAGCCAAGGAGAAATGAGGACCATCATCAGGACGAGGGGGCTGGGGGCTTCCAGTGAGCTGCTGCGATCGCTTTCATCCTGGGCGGAGCTTAAGCCCCAGCCTCTCAACGCATCTTCAAGCAGTTCGTCCGCGAAGTGAATGCAGTCCTCCCCAAGCTCGAAGCCACGCGCCCTCTCAGGTGGTCAGCGTGCGCCATCACGTTCAGCTCAGCGGATCAGCTCAAGTGCGCAGCCACAGTCGAAGTCCTCCCGATGCTTTGTTCCCCAATCATCAGCAACATGCAAGTCACCAGAACCCTCATCGATGGCGGAGCAGGGCTCAATGTCCTGTCTGTAAAAACATTCAACAATCTCCAAGTGCCTTACATTCAGCTTCAGCCAACCAAGCCTTTCTCCGGAGTAACCGATGGCTCCACAGTTCCAATTGGGCAGGTCCGCCTCCCTGTAACCTTCGGGGCACGCGACAACTACCGCACCGAGCTCATTGACTTTGATGTCGCCCACATTCACCTGCCATACAATGCCATACTCGGGTACCCGGCTATTGCCAAGTTCATGGCCGTGACTCATCACGGCTACAACGTCCTCAAGATGCCAGGAAGCGGCGGAGTCATCACGCTGCCTTGTGAAGAGAGAGACGCAGTGTGCTCCCTGGAGCGAGCTTTTCAAGCCGCGTCACTTGAAGACCCAGATCGCAGGAGCGGGAGGCTCCCCGAGACTGCTCCCAAGAAGAAGAAGACATCGCCAGGCCCGACCCCTCGGGAGGCAGGCCCCTCAGGGTCCGTTCCTGTTCAGGGGGCACCTCCTTCTATCGGATAGGAAGGCGCGCCCGGCGCCCTCCTCAAGCAAGGCTCGGGGGCTCTCTCCTGGAGGGCCACCGACCTTGCTAAGGACACGAGGGAGGCGCTTGGGCACCACTTGGAGGCGTGTTTCAGAGCACGTTTCCCTCAGGAAGGAGCGAGGCAAGGAGTGCCAAACCCTCAGGAGTTCGTCAGCCAGATCATTCAGGAGCTGCAGGAGTCAAGAGTCATGAGTGGCAGCCGCCGCTTACCCGCCGCAGCTCCCCATCCAGGCGAGGATGGTGGGCTACGCGTCTGCATCGACATACCAGGGCTCAACCGAGCCGCCTCTTAGGAGCGCTTCTGGCCCTCACGCACGGGGCGCTGTGAAGGTCCACCCCACAGCTACGTTTGCATGCCCTATGCCGTGCCGAACGCGGCCGCCACGCGCCAGCGCCACATGACGAGCATCCTGGAGGCGCAAGAGGCCAGGCGTTCCGCAGTCCTGGCGGAGATGGAGATGGTCCGCGAGGAGCCACCAGCGCCTCCGGAGCCTCCCGAGGCTCCAGGGCCTAGGGGCTCATGAAGATCGGCTTCCGTAGCCCACGACGTCCGCTACTTCATCATCCCTTCGTCTTCAACGTTATCAGGTGACATCCTCCAAGTTTCATTTTCAATCGAGCGCCTGTGGCTGCATCATTCCCGAGCCGTGGGTCCGTCCCTGCGGCATGTATCCCTTTTACTTCATGTTCCTAGCTTACTTTGTTGGGGGGCGCCCCTCGGGATGCATCATCCCCAAGTCGCTCGGGCCAGACCCAGCGGCATGTACCCCTTTGACGTTTATTTCGGGTCATGCGTTCGACCCATCATGATTGCTATTTGATGCCTGTCCACGGCACCCCTTCTTCATTCATGTCGGTCGCTTGCACGTTAAAGGGGGGGTACCTGAGCATCGCGACTCATGGGCTCCTACTGGCTCTCTAGCCCTCACCCTCTGGCCTTGTCCACGGCATCGCGACCGGCATACTACCGACGGCCGAGACCCGATCGAGGGTCGGGACCCGAGGACGAGAGCGCCGGCATCTAACCAAATTTGCAGGAACACGTCTCAAGTTAAGGCCCGGTGACAGGCGAACCCGCCTTGAGGTAGGGCCCGTGAGTCCCGTGACCGGCTCACGGGTACCCAGATACACCTCGTCAGCCCTACCGCGCTGCCCACGTGTCGTATGGGTTAGAGCACGCCCGGGGCTCCTCCCGAGGGAGCCCCTCCCACGCACTGCTGGAAGCACCATGCTCGCTACTGGTCGACGACATCGCCAAGGAGCGGCTATGCCCAGACACATATGGAAGCGCTTATGCTCTGCTGGTGATAAACAATCGAGGGTGGCCCCGTCAAGATCAACCTCGTGGAGCCCAGAGCTCAATGTGCGGCCTCATCGCAACGCCTCCTGGGAGTGCCGCGAGGGGCTAGGCACGGGGCTACGCCTGGTCATGCCCAGACGACGCCACTCCAACCAGGCCCTCGGGCCTGGTTCGTCGCACGTCCCTCCCCGAGCGGAGCCAAGGTACGAAGGCCGTTTGAGCGTCAAGGGGGACTCCTGAGCATCGCGACTCAGGAGCCTAACTGGTCACGTAGCCCCTCACTCCTTAGTTCCGAAAGGCTAACGACGGTTGAGGTATGCGCGGGGCCGGGCTCTGCAGACGTAGAATGGTAAATTCACCCATACATCTCACCTCCCTACTTGCTGTTCAGGCACCAAGGGGACTCTCGAGCATCGCGACTCAGAGCCTAACTTGTCACGTAGCCCCTCACTCCTTGGTCCCGTCCTGGTTTCCGGTCGGGGTTAATGGCGACTGAGGTATGCAAGGGGAGCTCACGGCGTAGAACATAATCAAGTAGGAAGGACACGCGCAAATCTCAAGGAATTCAAAAGCAAATATTACAGTCCATAACTGTTATCACAACACCAATAGCAAGTTTAAACGCCTCCCCGAGGCATGATGCATGTTGCAGGAGCTGAAAGCAGAACAGGAGCCACAAAGGAGTCACTTGTCGACGACGGAGATCCGCTGAGTGGGTTCGCCTCGTGAAGCCTCTAGACCGGCAGCGCCTCGCTTCAGCTTGGTGCTGAAGGCCCGGAACTTCGCCAGCAGAGCCTCCGCTCGACCCTTCACGGCCTCAGCAGCGGCAGCGGCAAGCTCGCCGCTCACGGGCTCCAGCAGGCTGTCGAGGTCGACGTCGGGATCGCGAAGGTAGACGTGGGTAAGGACGCGCGTCAGTGCTGCAGAAGACAGGACACGCGCCTCGGCCTCAGCCGTAGGGCCAAGGCCAAGGGTGACATCTTCAAGGGCGAGGATCAGGAAGGGAAGCAGCTTGGCAGGGCCGTCCTTCGTGCCGGCCAGTGGGCTTTCCAGGCCGCTGTTGTAAAGCGACCTCAGCAAGGTGCGAGCCTTCACCACCATCTCCGCGAAGGCCACGCGGTCCTCGGCGAGGACCCACGCCTTGCCATCCAGCTCGACCCTCTTCGCCTCCAACTCCTGCTCCAGCGCACCCAGGCGGTCATGGCTCTTGTTAAGCTTGGCCTCCCGGTCCCTGACGGCCGCCTCGCGAGCCTTCATGTCTTCCTCCTTCTCTTGGCGAATGCGGGCCTCCTTGGCAAGCTGGTCACGCAAGCCCTGTAGCTCGCTCTCCAGCGCCTTGCAGCGACCTCGGACATCGGCTACCTCCCCCAAGGCGGCGTCGCGAGTAGCAGCTCGCCGCCCAAGGGCGGCCTGCTTCTCCTCGTCAGCCGTCCGAGGCTGAACCAGCGCCTTTCAATTGAAGCGTCAGAGCGAACCCAGCCAGAGGCCAGCTCCAAGCGCCCGGCCACCAAGCGAGGGTCGGCGCCCAGAAGATCTTATCGCAGCCGGTCCAGCTCAGCAGCAGCACGATCCAGGACAGTGGGAGGAGACGGAGAGACAGCAGTTGGTGGAGTAGGAGGCGAGGACGGCAGCGTAACCACGGCATCCCGAGGCGGGACCTGCTGCGGCCCAACAGCTGCGGCAGTGGCATCAGGCAAGGATACCTCAGGAGTCGCTTGGGCCATGGGGCTGAGCTTCGCCCGGCTAGCTCCGCCAGGCCTTGCGAGGATGACCGGGCAGGAGAGGCACGTGTCTTGCCGTCACCTTCTTTCGCGGGCGGAGGCGCTGCCCAAGACAAAGCCTCGGGAGCTCCCTTCAGCTTCTTCGCCACAGGCGCCAGCCTAGCCAAGAGATAAAGATATCAAGCCTCAGCGACAAAGCAAGGAATAAAACAAGAATCAAGCACTTATCGTCATCGCTGGGCTCGAGCAACCTCCGGCCATACTTGAAGCCCGAGAGCCGGGTGCAGGGATCGGCCTCAAGAGGCCCGGGAGTAGGCGGCACGTCTGCGGATCGCCTCGGAGCCGGGGCAGATCCACGAGGGACCAGCCCAGTCCTGTTCTTCTTCGGGATCGGGGGCAAGCTCTCACCGCCCTGCTCATTGCCATCCTCGTCGTCGCTCGGCAAGAGGCGGAGAGCGCGGGACCTGCGCTGGGGGAGGGGCGCTCTCGACTCCCCGTCGGTCGCCTCGGAGTCAGGCCCCTCTTCCCGCTCCTCTTCTTCCTCCTCTTCGTTGTAGTCGCCAGAGGACACGTTCACCGTCGCCAGGGCCGCCGGGTCCTCGGGAACCTCCGCGGGCACGGGCCCGTCCCCATTGAAGACGGGCATGGAGTTCACCGCCTACTCCCAATCATCTCGAAGGAACAGGGGTACAGGAGCGCCCTCCAGCCTCGCCACGTCTCCCCTGACCAAAGATTGGAGGACCGCGGACAGATCTTCGTCGGCCAAGACTGCGGGGTTCGGGCGGGGTCTCCACAGCGGAAGCGAGTAGTGACGAAGCGGGGCCACCTGGTGCTCCAGGAACTCCCTCAAGAGCGACGCCCCAGTCAGCTTTGCCGTCGCCATGTTGCCCGGCCACAGGACCGCGTTCATCTTCTCCAGCACCGGCTTCGCGCGGGGATCCATGAGTTTCGCGCGAGATCAATCGTCGGAAGTCGTGGGCTGCTCCGTGGGCAGAATCAGCCGAGGGTGGAAGCGCCCAGCGTCTACCATGACCCACTTGCTCCTGAAGCCCTCAATCCTCTTCCCGGGCTTCGAGATGGCGTTGGAGCTGCCATACGCGACAAAGCTTCACAAGACGCGAGATGGGCCCGCGAGAGGTCCGGAGGTAGAAGTAGTGGCGCAGCAAGGCCACCGAGGATGCACCCGACATGAGCCTCACAATAGTAGGCAAAGATCGCCAGAAGAAGAACAGAGTTGGGGTGGAGGTGCAGAGCTTGCAGTTTGTAATGGCGGAGGACAGAAAAGAAGAACTCAGAAAAGGAAGGCACCAGACTGGCAGCAATGGCGCTCACAAAGAGCGGATAGAAGGTGCTTCCTTGGTCCTCGGGAAGGGCGGAGCCGTCCCTGAGCACCGTTGCCGCGTCATTGCCTTGCGCCGCCATCATCCGACGCGCCCGGGCAAGGCCATTCTCCGACACGTTCGGCGAGTCCAAGGCGGGTGAGTACCAAGCTCCGGTCGGGGTCTTGCAAGGTGCCATGTCTTGCTAGGGCACGCGGTCGAAGTAGATCTGGAGATTTCGAAGGCAGGAAGGAAAGGCGCAAGAAAGGGGACCTGGGCAATGACCGGAGGAGGCAAAGGAGGCAAAGCCTAGACGGGTGCCGCACTTTTGTCGATTCGCGCAGTTGCTAAAGGCGCCCACGTCCAATCAACCGCCACGCAGCGCCCAAGGTCAAGAGCTGTTAGGGCTCATGGGCGATTCGCCTGACTTGCCCCTTCGCTTCTGCTCAGCCAAGTCCAGGCGCGCCTTGGGCCCGGGGCTCTTGTCGGCGTTCCGGGAACGGGGTACCAGACTCTCCTACCTGCGGCCGCTGCGTGGCTCAAGGGTGGCCCAGACAGCCCATCTTCATCAAGACAAGCTCAAGACCCTCGCGAGGGGCCAAGCCTCATGAGGCGCACGACAGGAAGCTTCCTCAGGCACGGCCTCGTCAGGCTGGCTCGCGAGGAGGCAGAGAGATCAAGGCGGGGTACCTCACGAAGTGCCCATGACGCAAGCCATGACGACGAAGGGCGCCAGGCGGGCGCCAGCCCGCGCAGTGTCCTCATTTCCTCTTTGGTGCAAAGGGGGCAAGCGCAGGCGAGAGTATCAAGCAAAGGCACCTGTTTCGGTGCAACAAGACCAAGACCGTCGCAGCGGCAGGAAGGAAGTCATCGTGGAGCCCAAGCCGGCGTCACCACTAGAGCCTTTGACAGGCGAGGACCAACTTTAGTCAGGATAAGTGTACTAGATGTTCCCCTTCAAAATGGCCAATTGTTGGCGCCCTTCCCGCTCAATATTTGGGAAGAGGCCCAGGGCCTCTGCCTATAAATAGGACTAGCCACACACAGGGTAGAGCATCATCTTGAATCTTAGAGAGAGAGAGAGCGACTGAACTCCCCCTAGTAGTTCATCGCACCGGCCAAGAACACCTCACCCTCGCGAGGCTGTTCTTCCTTGTATTGTTCATCATCAGCCCAAGAGGCAATCCACCACACCACACACTTGAGTAGGGTGTTACACCACAATGGTGGCCCAAACCAGTATAAACCTTGTGTCTCTTGTGTTGTTCCTTTGGTAGTTTAGATCCTAGCGAGGCGACGAGGTGCAGGTAGGTAGGGGGCGAGATCTCCGCGTGCACCCCAGAGTTCGAACCTAGAGGGTCTGCCGGAACCCGAAATCCGACAGCCGCACACGGCTAGGAATCAATGTTGTGTGTTCTAGCGATGCCCCCCCCCCACATATATATAGGTGGGAGAGGGAGAGGGGCAGCAGGGGGCACCCCAAGTAGGAGTAATCCTACTTGGGCGCCTCCTACTAGTCGGCCTCCCCCCATCCATAAGTGTCGGAGGGGGAAGGAAAGAGAGGGGGAGGGGGAGGAAAGGGGGAGCGCGAATCCTCCCCTTCCCTTCTCCCTTCCCTCCTTTCCTTTCCGCCTTATTTCGGCCTATAGGGGCGCACCAGCCCCTTAGGGGCTGGTCTGTCCCTCTCTTGGCCCATTAGGCCCATATAGTTTGCCGGAGGTTGCCCGGAACCCCTTCCAGTGACCCGATACGTACCCGATACCCCCGGAACACTTCCGGTGTCCGAAGACTATCGCCCTATATATGAATATTTACCTCTCGGCCATTTCGAGACTCCTCGTCATGTCCGTGATCTCAACCGAAACTCGGAATAACATTCGATCACCAAATCACATAATTCATATAATACAAAATCGTCATCGAACGTTAAGCGTGCGGACCCTACGAGTTCGAGAACTATGTAGACATGACCGAGACACCTCTCTGGTCAATAACCAACAGCGGAACCTAGATGCTCATATTGGTTCCCACATATTCTACGAAAATCTTTATCGGTCGTACCGTAATGACAACATATGTTATTCCCTTTGTCATCGGTATGTTACTTGCCCGATATTCGATCGTCGGTATCTTCATACCTAGTTCAATCTCGTTACCGACAAGTCTCTTTACTCGTTCTGTAATACATCATCCCACAACTAACTCATTAGTCACATTGCTTGCAAGGCTTATTATGATGTGCATTACCGAGAGGGCCCAGAGATACCTCTCCGATACTCGGAGTGACAAATTCTAATCTCGATCTATGCAAACCCAACAAACACCTTCGGAGATACCTGTAGAGCATATTTATAATCACCCAGTTATGTTGTGACGTTAGCACACAAGGTATTCCTCCGGTATCCGGGAGTTGCATAATCTCATACTCAAAGGAATATGTATATGAGATGAAGAAAGCAACAACAATAAAACTGAATGATCAATATGCTAAGCTAACAGATGTGTCTTGTCCATCACATCATTCTTCAAATGATGTGATCCCGTTCATCAAATGACAACACATGCCTATGGTTAGGAAACTTAACCATCTTCGATTAACGAGCTAGTCTAGTAGATGCTTACTAGGGACATTGTGTTTTGCCTATGTATTCACACATGTATCAAGTTTTCGGTTAATACAATTCTAGCATGAATAATAAACATTTATCATGATACAAGGAAATGCAAAGTAACAACTTTATTATTGCCTATAGGGCACATTTCCTTCAATTGCAAGATCTTGTCCCTTCACAATCATTACTGTTGTTCATTGTCTTCTCTGCCTGACTCTTTTAGAGTTTGGTGTACCAAATGGAATTTTCCAGTTATCACTTGGCAACTAGCCAATTCATCGGAGTTTGACCAAAAAAATGAGCTTATTAGTTGAAAAAATGTTGGATTAGATCACCTATCACGAATAAGACCTAAATGTTTGTAGTGTACATTTTGGCACCACAATTTCCATTCATGTCAGTCAAAATTTTCAATCCGGTAGCCAAATCCTTGTACTGCATTGCCAATGGTATTCCCGCCTCATTGTTGAGGTTTCCAGACACTTCTATCTTTTGGTACTCCATTGGGATCGAAATATAAGTCGGGGACGGGAATTTAAGTCATTGGTTTAACTAGAGAAATATATGTTTAGAAACTTCATTCGACAAATGATCCAGGGATATAATTTTTATGTTAGACAAGGCCTGTTTTGCTAGTCAAATCGAGGATCTGAAAAACCGTTCCTGGCTTATACTCCCATCCGGATTCCGGAGGGAGTAGCAGAATTTCCATTCCTCTTTGTTCAAATTTTCCATCCAGTAGCCAAATCCTATCACTGCATTGCCAACGTCGCTCCCAACTAATTGTTGAGGCTTCCATGCACTCCTTTACCATCTCACACAGCTGCATCCTCCCTTAAAAATACAGGGTTTCTCTGCCTCCCGTCGATCTGCCTCGTCTCCGGTGGCCTCAGGGCCATGGGCACGGTGGATCCCGGACCTTGCTGGTGGGAGGGCTATATTTTTAGATGTATCTTCGAGATTTGTTAGGGTTTGTGTCATGCTCAGGAAGGCGAGATGGCTGCAGCTCCCTAAGGATGGAATAAGGTTCTCCCCACTTAGCCACCGTTCCGGTGGTGCGCCTAATATCATCGGTGGGCGTGTGGAGGTATGTCTCTGGCAGATCTGTCTTTGGTGGATTTGCTTGGATTTGTTTGTCATTCGTCTACGTTCATGTGTCTTCAGATTGGATCCTGCCGATCTATGCTACTCTTCATCGGCGGCGGTTGCTGTTCTGTGGCTGGTCCTTTGTGGCCTTAGCACGACAAGTTCCCTACTATCTACTACAAAAGTTTTGCCCGGTTCCGGTGAGGGAGGGGCGATGATAGCATCGCGTCTTCTGCTCGCTTCAACGTTTGTAATTGTCACTAGATGGTTTACGGATCTGGATGTAATTTTTATTATTTCTGTTATTTGTTGTGCTGCCATGATCGAAGATGAGTAGATCGGATGTTTTCTCGGAAAAAAAATCGTAATCTAGGAGTTCCGGTGAGCTCCCCAACCCTACCCCCCTAGCCACTCCGGCGAGGTCCCCTTCCTCTTCCTCGGTTCCGTGGTGGTTGTCGCTCCCGTGTCACACCTCCACGTGGGTGAGCAAGAAAACAGAGTTTGCCAAATATGAGGCGCCACCACGGTACGTAGGGGTTGGTAATAGATGCACTTGAAGAAAGGCGAGCGACCGATGATCGATCTTGCATGGCATGGACGGATGGTCCATCCGTTCCATCCACCGGCCAGAAGAAATGGCCAAATCTTCTCTCTTTGGGTCCTCCCGCTGTCTGCGAAAAGGTAACCACGCAGCTACCCATAATCAATGCAGTTAAGTGGTCCACGCGGATCACTGATCACTGGCGCCGGTACCACAAAACCGTTGCCATGGTCAGCGTCCCCCTCCGTAAACCCCGCCGGATACGCGCATGTTCCCGCCCAGCTAAACCCTAGCTAGCTAGCTACCCTAGATAGCTCCCCTGTTCTTCTTAAAAATCTCATCGGTTTTTACCACTGCATTTTGTTACCACTGCGTTTTACCGCCGGCCGGGTGCGGAGGGGATCGGAGGGCCGGCCGGAGTACGTACGAGTCGTGGATCAGTTGCCACGAACTACAGTCTCGCACGTACACGGCCTGCACACCCAGTCACTCTCGCCCGGCCTCGCATCGCATCGATGGCAGGGGGGCCGCCGGAGGGGAAAAGGGGGAAGACCGGCACCGACTGACCGGCCGGGTCCCTCCCGCGCGTCCTCAGATTCTGTGCCCGGCCGGGCGTTAAATACGACCCCGTCCTGCCCGCCGTGCCATGGTGAACCATCCATCGGTGTGGTGTGGTGCGGGGCGCCTGCCCCCACTTTCCACTGCTTCCAACGTCCGCGCTCCAGTACCTCTGCCTCGCTGCGTCTCCCCGCTCCCCGCGCGCGCGGCCTCCGTCGACCCGTTCGATCGGTCGATGTGTTGTAATGGGGGCATGGGGCGGGTCGTCAATCCAACAACCACCACTGCCAGTCCAGTCCCCGTCCGTCCGTCCGTCCCTCGTCAGCGACGCGTTGCAGTACACAAGCCCATACGCGCATGTCTGTCTGTCTCACCCCGCCCATGTTCACGTATGGATCGATGATCATCCATGGATGGATTGGCGGATGGTGTCAAACGTACGTACGTCCATGGCGTGCGCTCGTGTGTGTGCGTGCGCCGGTCAGCCTAGCCACTAGCCAGCGGTCAAACGGTATGGCGCATGGGCAGCCCTAGCGCAGGCCCCGGCGCGGGGGCGGTGGTCTGGGCGCGCGCTGCCGTTTTGGAGCTCGGACGCACTGGCATGGCTCGGGCAGAGTCCAAAGTAGGAGTAGTAGACAGACGCCGGGGCTTGGCCGGGTCGCCGGCCCCGCCACGGGATCGACGGACGGGGCTTTAAATTAGGGTCGGGTCGGGTCGGGTCGGGCAGCGGTAGCAGGCAGGCAGGTCGGCTCCCCGGCGGGCATGGGCATGCGTGGCGGGGCCGGGCCCTCCACGTTTCCCGCACGGCGCCACTCCCCATAACTCCAAGTTACTGACCACCGATGTGATGGCTGCTGCTGCTGCGCGACGCCGAGGACGACAAAATCGCAGAGAAACGCATGCATACGCTACACACACAGGCACAGCATGCCTGAGCAGTGGCGGGCGCGCAGACTTTTCCACGGCTAGCGCGTTGGCGCCGGACCACCGGCCGCCGGCTGGCTGGCTGGCTCGATCGCCCGCGCCAGAGGAACAGAACGCAGAGACCGACGTACAGTTGCAGGGCCATGGTTGAGTGAGTGCCGGAGAAGTGCGTGCCGGATGCAGGCAGGCAGAGGCAGGCATGCCTGGCCGGCTCAGTTTCCAGCGCCAGTGAACCCACGGGAGGGAGGGCCAGCGAGAACTTTACTCCTCCGATGAAAAAGACGGAGCCAACGAGGTTTGGGTTTTGCTTTGCGGCTGCAGTGAACCCAGTGGCGGTCCAGGGACGTACGTACCACTGCTCTTTCCACCGTACGGTGCGCCCCAGTCTTACACGTTCACTTACGCTTCTCACTGTTGTTTAACAGTGGTCCTAATCTGGATTTTAATCCCCGTAACGAATTTCCCGCCACGCTGCTCGTGCAACCCGTGCAAAGGCGCACGTGTTCTGGTGGGGTGCCGCTAGATTCACATGATTTTTGTGTCGGAGGGCTTGACAAAATTAACAGGCTTAATCACACATGTACGTACCTGACGATCGACCGGTGGGTCGAGGCGGCGTCCCTTTCATGGAAGCCCGGCGTCGCTGTCGCTGAGTTGCTACCGCCAGCCAAGAGGCGTCGCGTCGATGATCGATCATTGAGTCCGGCCAAGCCGCGTACGCGTTCCGTGTTCGGGCGTGTCGACGGCCGGAAATGGGGGAGGTTGTCACATGCATACCGCCCGGAGCCGCGTGATGGATCATGGATGGATATATATCCCTCACACGTTGCTTTCACCAGCTCTCGATGCAAGTGGCTCGTCTCCGTCGACCGCTCGAGATGCCCCGGTGCCCGGGTGTAATTCAAATCGGCGCATGCATGCATGCATGAGCCTGACAAAAATGAACAATGTGGTGTCGTATTCCGTGCCACATATACACGATCCAGAGGATAATTGAAGCATGCATGCCATGCACTATGCACTGTGCAACGCATGCATGCATGGCCCTGCGTTGTCATGCAAGCAGCTGGTTCGGCTCAAGACATGCATGCTTGCTCGACCGCTCGGTCAATAAGTCCATCGAGCTCCCTTGCATATCTCGGTAATTACGGAAATAAAAAAAATGAATACGATGATGTATTAGTACATTTACATTGCATATCCAGAATGAATGGAAATTTTTGTTCCAAAAAAAAAGGAAATGGGCTAGCTTTGGAGCTTCCATGCTGCATGATGCATGCAAAAATGCTACATATTCCGTAGGTACAGCAAAGCTGATGATGCATGTGATCTTGCAATCCACATCCGCGTGATAAGTATGATCCGTCTGCATCGATCGGTCCTTTTCAACCAGCAAAAACCAGGGCACACTTTCAATCTGACAGCGAGGGTCCGAGACCGACCATACATGTATGTATATCAGCTAAAGCAAGTAGGCAGCCAAACAAAGTCATGGGGGCCGCCGGTCAAATATTTAAGCGCTTGTCCTTCACCATCATATTTAATTCTCCAGCGTTGTGAGCACATGTTTTGATCAATTCGAATCAAATATACAAACTGTTGCACTTCAGGAAGCTATTAGGTTAGGGCATTTCTAACCGATTCTTCCTTACAACCGGTTAGAGGAGTGAATTTCTGTTTTAGTCATCTAACCGGCTAGCTGATCATTTATCCGTCGCAAGGGAGTAAAATTATTACTCCGGCCTCAACTTTCTCGCTAAATTTGCTCCACCGCTCGGCGGCTGAGTAAAAACCGCGCCTCTCTCTTGCGCGCCCCCAAACTCCTACATATTCGCCGGTGTGCCTCCCGGCGACCGCCCGCCGTTACCTCGTCGTCTCCCCGCCCCCCGCCGCCTTTTCTGCCCGATGTCCAGCCCGTTCGGCCCCCGTCGCTGTTGTAGGAATCAAGGTGAAAAGCCGCTACCGTCGCCATTGTTGATTCGTCGGATTGCTTCATTGCTTCTTCTTTTCTGTCGGCCACTGCATCTCACCGTGCTGCACACCGCTGCATGTCATTCACTCTCGTCGTAGTCGGCCTGTTTGGTCTGAACGACACCGGCCGGCCGGTGCACCACCAACGCACTCAGTGTTCGACGAATTGCTTAGGTGAGTTTATTTGTTCGTTTCTTTGCGAACCAAGCCATTTGGACTGAATCTAGCCGTTTGAATTGTAGATGAAGAGGTCGAGGGAGATGGCCTTCGAGAACTCGTCGTGATCCGAAGAGGAAGAAGATGGCGATGACTTTGACACCGTTTTAGACATGATTTACAATGATGATATCGGAAGATGTAAACTATATTTATGATTTACTAGAACATTCAAATTTATGTTTAGTTTCTATATGTGTATATGTGTACTTATACATACTTGCAATTTATACTAGAATATCAAAGTTTAGGAAAAACAAAAATCTAGTCCGTTATATATAGAGATCGGCTAGGTCCGGCCAAAACTTAGTGGGGTAAATATACTTTACTATGAGTTTACTCCAGCGGACACTCCACTATTTTTAGGGATCGGTTAGAAATGCCCTTAGGTCTAACAGGGGAAGTTCACTCTGAGAGGTTCTACCGAGTGAACGACGCCATGTGCCCTCTTCCTCACACACTGCTTGTGAAGAAAGACATCTCGCACCATTTTGTGAAGAGAGAACTGCTGTGCTGCAATAGAGAAAAATTTCATGTGGTCTGGATTTGCGATGTTGTGAGACAGAAAGCTGCCATGTTATGCAAATGAGAGTTGTCCTCTGTTTAGGATTTACTTGGTACGTTGTAGAATTTTGCCACATAATCATGGATTGCCTTGCTGGAATTGTCATGTTATAACTTATAACACAGAGAGTTGTCATGTCATACAAGAGAAAATTGTCCACATGTTTAGTCACAGCATAATTATTTGACTTCGTACAACAGAGAAAGTTGCCACACATGTCCAATAATTTTAATGCCACAACGGTAAAATGCCATGCTATGCAGAGAAATTACCATGATACACACATAAGTTAGCATGCTCTGAACTTCGCGGATGCACGTCTCGTTCGTTCCCGCCGGGGGGTTGGATGGAGCGGAGGTTTGCGTCATTCACACTGGGAAGCTCAAACAAGCGAACTATGTGCCCACGGGGATTGCCATGTGTTATCGTATTGATATTCGTGTGTGTGATCGGACGGACATAGATGGTTTGGTCGAAAACCCCTTATCAAAACATGTTCGCTCTTTGGCATTCCGTTAGGTTAACTTCCTTGGCTGGCCCACGCTTTTCCTACCATATTATTCCAAACTTTTTGTTACGTAGACCTCTAGCTCGAAGACAGATCAAAATGGCACTAGGTAGCCAATCACAAGGGAAATCAAGCTAGCTTTTCGACAACCGTAGACCAGCCGCTTAACTGAGCTTTTGTAGCCAGGCCAGCCGTCCGCGCAGTAATGTGTGCACCAAACCTAACCAAACCAGTCCCCGGCCATACGAACCACAGCTATCCAATCCGTGGATCGATCGATGGAGGCCACGCCGCGACGTCCGTGGCGGGGGAGGGGACAAATTCAATGTGCCCATCTCCGGGTCCAGCCCGAAGCCACTGTTGGGAGATTGGAACCTGTCGCGCGCCGGCGTGGGTCCATCCCCGGCCGGTCGATCGACGGACGTGAACCACCGTCGTCGACCCATTCACGGACCCGGCCGGGGCTAAACTTCGTGTTTTGATCCTTTTCCCAGACCTATTCAAGATTTAACCCTAGTTTAAATTTTTTTTAAGATCTGATCTTTTCTTCTACCAGGGGATCGTGGCGGTAGGGTATAACACCATGCAGCGACCTGGCGGTAGGTTGCATGCCCTACCGTCAAAAATCTCTAAATATTGAACAGGTGCGTGCTTGTACCGCCAAAACACCTTGGCGGTAGGGTTGTGCAGGCTACCGCCAGCCCGTTTGGCGGTAGCGATGTTTCCTACCGTCAAAGTCCCTGGCGGTAGGCTGTTAGACCCTGCCGCCATGGACTCTGACGGTAGCAAAAGGGTCAGATCTCAAAAAAATTTCAACCTAGGGTCAGATCTCGAATAGGTTTGAAAAAATGGTCAAAACATGAAATTTAGCCTCCGGCCGGCGGTGAAGGGATTCGATCGAACATCGGCCTCGGCCTCGCCAATGGGAAAGGGGGAGCGGATACGGGATGATGGATAAGCTAGCTGGTGTCGCCGGCCACTTGCTGGAAGGAGATATCGCCATATCGGGAGGCCATATTCCGAGCTTCCCGTGGCCCCGCCGCTCCGGGCATCCATCCAGGCATTAGCCATCCATCCATCCATCCATGCCGTATCTGCCGATGTGCGACCTTTACCTAGGCGATCTTGTTGGATGCGCGGATTGGTCGACGTCTCGACGAGAACCGATCGAGGCCGACCCAAAGTGCGACAGTGCTCCTGGCTCGTAAGTGGGTCGAGAGCGAGTGACAATAATGGTTTGGATCACAGGCAGGCAGGAGCGACCACCACCGAATCTGACTGGCTGCGCTCCGTGCCTCCCCTTGTTTTGATCATGCTCATGTACGCGCGCGCGTAATGTTTCTGCGGCATGCCTGTCTGTCTGTCAAGTGCGTACCGTGCATGGCCGCTAGCTGCAAGGGCATGTGACAGGGATTAATTCCACCTCTCCTGTACATGCGGACTGTGGATCTAGCTACTTCAAAAGTAAACAGTACGTGGGACGCTCCAGGCTACTCTAATTCACTCATGCCCGGGAGAAGCATGCATGCTTGTCAAGTAAAACTGGAACAGGAAGAATAAAGGAGGAAATTCCATAGTACTATATGCCACCGATAATTTGTTCATCTGCTCAACCAGCACTTGAGTTACTTGATAATTTACATATGGTACATATAAACCATTGCAGTAATTATACTTGATAACTAATTTATTCATGCACGTACTGTAAAAAAAACACTTCTCAACTAAAGTTGATAAAATCACTGGATAACTCCATTTCTCGTAGACAACTGCCTAGAATTGGCTCAAGTTGGACCAAAATAAAACATAAACCATTAATGATGCGTTGTATGTTTTTCATATTTACCTGAAATGTTTCAAATATTGGGCAAAGGTTCACTATACTTGATTATTAAATTTCTTTTAACCTACTTCCCAGAATTAGATGATTTTGTTCCTAAAATAGTAAGAAAACCATTTAAAATTATTCCATTTTTTCGAATGTGATTTTGGCCAATATCTGATCGAAAACTGGTAAATGAATTTTCTCTTAAACATCACCTGTGAGTTTGCTCAATCTTTTATCATAATAGCAAGGAAACCAACCTTGATTTACTCTAGTTGTTTAAGAATTTGTTGATAAGTGTCAAATTTTAGCAAAGTTTGCAATGCTGCTAATGTTGTGTTTTTTCATGATATACCATTATTTTATTTCCATATTTGAAATTTCGCATTCCAGCCAAAATCTGATAAAAAACGTACTTGACCATAATAGTAAATTTACCTCTTATGTTGTGCTGCAAGTTGTTTGTTTTCTCTTCTTCTAAAATGACTCAAATTTCAGCCAAAGTTGATCTGAATACTTGATAATTTTATTTATCTTAACCTATTTACTTGGCGCCAACGTATTTCAAGATTCAGTTTTACCAACAAAACATAAGGTGGGTTTTATGAAATAAGACTCTTATATTATGTGTCAAATCGAGGGTCAAAGTTCAAATTACGAAATGTGTGGATACCATGTAGATAGGGAAAGATGGAGTACTGTTTAGTGGGTTAAATAAATTTTTTCCTTGTAAACCTGCATAGTGATGTTTTTCTTATGACTTGTTCAGACCACCTTTATAAAATTTAACCTCTTCGATTTAATTACAGATAGAATCGTATCTCACGCCGAGTGAGGCAATGTACCTCCCTGGCAATATATTTTTTAACAGACACATATAGATGTCCCTGCATATCTGTATATTTTATTAAACAATACGTTGATTTTTAGACTGCAGAAGAAAGATAAACATTTGTGCCAAAACAACAAAAATTAAGCACATTTTGCTCCTCACATTTGTCTTTTCTGTACGCCACATATAAAAAAATATTGATGATATTTTTTAAAACACGCATTACACATCTATATGTATATTCATTTTTTTCACAATTATTTGTGTATAGACATACTGTTTTCGTCATTTTTTTTAGAAAATAGGGCTACTTGGAGCCTCGGTTTCAAAAAAAAAGAACTTGGAGCCTCGGTTGCAAATCACTTGTACTGTCTTCCACCTCTTTATATATGGGAAACGCTTGTAGACGGCGCGCCGGCCGAAACTTTGGCCGGTCGCACACGCACGTTCGATCCCACCACGTATGCGCCACGAGCCAACGACTCGATGCTTCAACCGCACATGCACTTTTTCTTTTTTTTTCCTCTCTGTCTTATCTTCTTCTCCACCTCCCTCCCTTATCCTCTTCCTCCGCCACTCCCATCCCCTCCATCTCTGTCTCTTTTTCTCCAGCGAGAGAATCCCTCTCCATGAGATTCGGCACCGGCCGCTGCTGGGAGCCAGCCATGGCCGCTCAACCAACCCCCTTGCCACTCCCATCCTTGATGTTTATGCTGCAGAAGAGAGCGAGAGGAGCCCCCATGGTGGCTGCGCCGCATCAACGGTGGGCTGCATCGACGGTGAATCGACGGCGACTGCGCCGCACAGTTCCGCGGTGCTACAACCCGCGGTTACAAATGCTGGAACCGTGGCTTCCAAATGCTGGAATCACGGCGGCAAATGCCAGAAGCCAGCAGCTGCTCGTAGTGACCACGCGGGACACACGGTGGTGCGACCGGTTTGCGAGATGCTGGAACCACGAAGACTTTTTGCTGCAATCGGGGCAGCCCAGAGCTGGAACCGGCATCGGTAGTTGCTGCCTGCCATGCATTGTGCTGGAACCTGACGCGCCTTCGCCGCCGACGGCAACCTTTTTTGTTGGAACCAGTGTGTGTTTTTGCTGGAACTAGCTATTTTTTTGCTACAATCACCCACTGGGAGTTTTTCCAGTCGACTATGTTTTGCTGGAATCAGCTTTAGTTTTTGCTGGAACCTAGTGATTTTTTTTGCTTCAACCAATAAATGAAAGATTTTTGTTTCTTTTAGTTTTTTGTTGCTTGGCACTCCAACCCGTGACGAGCCGGAGGCGACAATGCTACTGATGTTGCAACCGTGGTCACCACGGGCTGGAACCGGCCGGTGTCAGAGTTGCAACCAGTACCATGACGAGCACTACTCTATTTTCCACTACAATTGGCGATGATGATTTTGCTACAACCGCGACCTCTTTTTGTTACGACTGGCTGGATGATTTGCTACATCCATTCACGGCAGAGCTGTGGACGACGGCGACGACGATGATTTTTGCTGCAACCACCTTCTCTTTTTGCTACTACCGATGCTTTTTTTGCTACATCCCATTCATCGCTGTGACTGGTGGTCGACTCGCCGCCGTTGGCTAAAACTCACGCGTCAACGGCGACGGCTAGCAGGCGGCGCGCCGTAGCACAGCAACCATGGGGCATCAACTGCCGGAGTTGCAACCGGTCAAGGGGGAAGTTTCGACCAGGGGGTCGTCGACAAGATCTCCAACTGAAATCGACGACGAGGAGAGGTTCTTCAGTGAGCACCGTCGCCGGAGACGACAGGGTAGGCCTGCCGTCATGAGCGGGGCTGCCATAAACGATGCCCTCTTTTGGCTCTGCGGCGGGGGACGACGCCTGCGCAGGCACCGCGTTCTTTTTTTTGTATGCAAAGACAGGGAAGAAGATGCTGGCGTGGGGCATCGAACGGCTGCTGTACGCTGGATCGTACGGCTGGTCTTTTTCTTGTACTGTCTTGTCCGTGGCCGACTTGTACCTGAAAAATCACACACGTTGTGGGCTGTACTGTCTTCTGTTCGCATTTGCTCTCCCCCATGTGGATAGCTTAATCCTGTGCAACATAATTAGCTTTAGCACCCTGTGTTTACAAGCAAAGGCACATCAACCTAGCTAGGAAATCATTGCAAAAAACAAAAGGCTAGCTAGAAAATTCACGCACGTTTTCGGCTGTACTGTCCTCTCTTTGCATTGGCTCTCCTCCATGTCGATAGATTAATTCTGTGCAACATAATTAGCTTTAGCACCCTGTGTTTACAAGCAAAGGCACCTCAACCTAGCTAGATAGGTACTTGTAGCCAGTACACTTATTTCATTCCATCTTCAACGGCTGTCTGGATGGAAAGTTTCTTTCAGTACAATGTGCAACTAACATGACTTCCCTAGCTATGAAAGCTTGCCAAAATTAGCTAATTTATGCACATGCTTTAGACGGGCTGTTGGATGGTGATCTGACATGACATTTATGTTTATGCAGCTGGAATAGTTATGCCGATGTTGAGCATGCATCATTAGGATTGCCATGTTAATCTATACTATGCACCAAAAAGTGACGTTGAGACCAATATGCACGTCACTTGGTTGATCCCGGTGACTGACGCCACCAAGCTCTGGCACGGCTTCCGTAGGGGCGAGCTGTGCAAGTTCACGAGAGCTGCCCAGGAATTGGGGCTTCTACTAGGTCCGCATGCACGTCGTTCCATGAAATCACTTCATCAATAATCCAGTTCGGCATGATGATAATGTTTGTTCGTTTGTGTGTGTGTGTGTATATAGATAGCAAACTATGGCATCCACGGGAGCGGCTAGACGTGATGGAGAGCTTGGCCAGGGAGTTCTTCGTGGTGAGAGAACAAAATGTGTACACAATGGCGCCGAGGAGCAGCCAAGGCTACGGCCACGACTTTTTCTTCTCCGATGACCAGAAGCTCAACTGGTGCAACATGCTGGCGCTTGGTGACATTGGCGCTCATCCGGTCCAGCGCGCGCTTGTCTTCAACCTCGGCGAAGGCGGCACTGCGTTACCAGCTCGTTCCTGACATTGCTGCGTGCACGAACGAGACGTTGAATCATTGGTTCTTCCAATGGTAGACATCTGATGCTCGTTTGCGTTTACATGCAGAGGAGAAGGATCTAGGTGAACAGGATGGCATGAGGTATTAACATATCATGCGAAACCCGTGTTCGTTTCTCGAAAATTCACTCATGTGTGACTGGCAAATGGAGCTAGAGATGATAGCGGCACAACGAGAGCACTTAGAGCATCTCCAATAACCGCGCTAAAACACGTCCGTGCCGCAAAATTAACCTTTTTAGCGCGCGCGCAATCGCTAAACGGGCTTAAGCGGACGCGCGATAAACGCGCGTGGCATATAGAGTACAGCGCACGGTCCGAATCGCGATCGCGCGCTGTGTATTTGGTGCGCCCGCTTCCGCGCGCCGCTCACTCGAGCGCTCGCGCCGCACTCTCTCCGCCGCGCCACCATTGCCCCGCCCCGCTCCGTCGCTGGCGAATTGACCCAATGAACGCCCACGCCGGCACCCCCTCACCCCTTCGTACACCCGCGACCCCTCCGCGTCCGCCGCCGCCGCCGCCGCATACCCTAGAGCGGGGAGCTTTGGCTTCGCCTCCGCCAGTGCTCCTCCAAGCACCGGCATCGCGAGCGGCCTTTTCATGCCGCCACGGATGACAACGGCGGTGGGTGGCGTCACGCCGGCGCCCGCCCTGAAGCCATTTGCCCCGTCTCGAAGCTCCCAAATGCGGCGCGGCCGAAGAAGGGCAAGGTTTCCGCGAAGAAGAACAAGGCGGCGGACGGCTCCAGCTGACGGTGTCCTTGACTAGGGGTACTCACCACGTCATCTCCCGATCTGTTAGATTGGGCCGAGGACCCCCATGGTCGTATACTCATGGGCCAGTCCGGACAGCTGCCGCATACAAGGAAGATTCCACAAGACTTGGTGATCAAGACAAGGACTCCTTCCCACCGGCGTATTCGGCTAGGACTCTTGTTATCCTAGGCCTCTGGTGCATTATATAAACCGAGGTCAGGCTAGTCGATACAGAGATATACAACAATCATACCATAGGCTAGCTTCTAGGGTTTAGCCTCTACGATCTCGTGGTAGATCAACTCTTGTAATACTTATATTCATCAAGATCAATCAAGCAGGAAGTAGGGTATTTCCTCCATAGAGACGGCCCGAACCTGCATAAACATCGTGTCCCTTGCCTCATGTTACCATCCACCTTAGACGCACAGTTCGGGACCCCCTACCCGAGATCCGCCGGTTTTGACACCGACATTGGTGCTTTCATTGAGAGTTCCACTGTGTGTTCGGCAAAAGGTCGATGGCTCGCCTGCAGATCAACTGCGACTTCGGCATTTTCGTTACCAGCTCGACTGGTCATCTTGGTTCGACCAAGGACTGCGCCCTACCTCCGATCGTCATGTTCGGATGAGGGCCATCATCAACATCAACTCCGATCTCTATTAAGATCATGAAGGAATCATCCAGGGAGCCCGGGGGCTCAACGTCAACATTGCCCTCGGGCGACCGTACTGTTTTTCTGGACAGCGGACTTGTGTCCGCCACCACCGCCTTCTTAAGTGTCGTTTTACCGATTGCTTCGGTGAAATTATGCGGAATTGAGTCTATAACAACCCTGGAAAATTTCGTCGAATTCCGACGGAGGAATCTCTGGCAATCCACGATATACCGGAGCCATGTCAATTCTGGACGGGAATCTGGACGAGTTTAGGGCGTGGTGTCCAGCTTCTAGCTCGGACATCTTTTGGAAGATCCAACCGTTGACCGGCTGCGTAATTCCTATATCTACCACCCCTCAAAATTTCAGCTCGATCCGACTGTCGGAACTCCGGGAACCTTCCGATTAGTGCATCACTTTTCGGATCTGTTTTCTGCGCGAAAACGAATCCGACCCAAGTTCGTATTTTTTATGAACGGGATTTCGGACATCCTTTTTGAAGGAAGTTTTGTATGGGGTATTGTGTTTTGTTCCCGAACACATCCCACTAACTTTAAAATCCTTTGAACATGATCTTCAACATCATGCTGGTGTCAAACCAATCTGGCAATATTGCTCCAGGGCTGCCGACCTGCGCTAGACATGTCGTCACTATGTTAAGCCGAGCTCAACTTCTTCGGATCATCATCTCGGCAAGACGAACAAGAGTTCGGCATCGCGAAAGATAAATCATCACCAACATCGCCGCCCCACGGATGACACGGAACGGGCACAACGGCATCGCCGCACGGCCACGTCATCAAGCCGGCATTGACCACGTCACGACCTGCATCGGCAGGACCGCCCTGTTGCATCTTCAAGCCGGTGTCCATCACGCCGACCTACTTCGACTCATCGGCTGACATCGAGGCTTCGACATCTCGGCTGGACCGGGGGCTTCTCCATCTCTTCATCAACCTACTCCGGAGACTTCGGCGTCACTAGCCGACCAGCTCCGTCACGTTAGCTGGACCGAGGGCTTTGCCTCGGCAAGCCAACCTTTGCCAGCATCGCCATGCCGTCGCTTTATCGCCCATCAGGCAATGGGTGTGCGGATCGAGTCCCAATTTTGGGAATCACCTTCCTTCGGATTGCTACAACAAATAAACCAGGTGCTATTAATCCTAGTATTTTTTGCTTGTTTGGGTTCATTTTTCCCAAGAAATTATTACTCTGGTTTGTCCATCATATGTACACAGGTCTATCAAATGGTGGCCGCATTAACGACGGTCGCATGGCGGTTCGGTCAGTTTCCGTACATAGTCCGGCGAACGCCGCATCCGGAACTCGGACCGACCTGTGAATTCAGGCTTTGTCACGCCTTCACTGCGTCACGCCGATGCCCTGCATCGACATTGACTTCGGCGCCAGGCCATATTTCTTTTATTACTCACTTTGCATAAATTATTTATTATGCAACATTTTTTTAATTATTATTATTACTATTATCCCCGGTTTGCACTATTTTTTGTGCACAGGAAAATGACCCAGCCGGACTATATCATTTGACGTCACCTCGGCTGGACGGGGTACTTCGTCCACACTTCATTACCCCATGCCGGGGACTTCGGCATCACTCTGTCGGCCTGCATTGACCGTGCTATGTCACCACTTCGGAGTGCCGAGCCCTTTGCTCCGCCACCTCGGGACCGGCTTGGGGGATGGAACCTTGTCCCGCATCAAGCTCGGACCGCGTCATCAATACCGAACACATTAACCAGCTAAGTTGCCTTCATGCTCAAATTTTTAATTTTTTAACTTGTGTTCGGTTCGATTAAGCATTATAATTTTTTGGAAAAAAGTTGCTTGTAAAAATTTTCCTTGTCCAAACTTTGTTTGTGACCCACAAATTCAAATACCCCGTTTACGTGGGGCTTCTTTCATGAAGCCTTTCCTCTTGCATATGATTACACTTGTATGGCTTCGTTCCTTGTTCGTGTATTACGCCACAATATGCACCATATTGACCTAAGTGATTTGCAAGCTGGGTTGCCTTGCTCCTGTGTTTACCCCTACGTTTCCGATTGTTCGGCTACGGTGTAAAGGGAGCACCTCTGCGATTGTCACGATCGGGTCACCCGAGCCAGACCTCAGACTGGGTGAAGCCGAAATCTTGCGCTCTTACTGTTTTCAATAATGGTCGGCACACAACGGAACTCATGAGTACAAAAAATCTATTGCACAAGTCTCGTATTAACAATGAGCACCGAAGAAAGGTATCGGTGGAGGTACTATTTTCTTCGAAGATGCTTCTTACACTTTATCAGTAATATAGCATAAGTTCCCTGAGCGCGCTTTGTCTGTTACAGCCTTATGACCTGATTGCCTTGTTATCGGAAACACCGTCGATATTCTCGACAGGTGGAGTACATAACACTTTTCGGTCTTTGACCGAAGAGGGAGAAGCCGGCGGTCGGTTAAGACGCGTCTAAAGTTCGGGTGAACATAGATATGATATAAGTACTTCGGTCCATACAATCATTCTTTTACCCAAGTCACTCGGGGGCTCTTAAATTTATGTGAGTTGTTTTATAATAAGTGTTCTTCTTATTAGTCGTTGCAAAGTCTTTTTCTATCACTCCTTTCTCGATGCAAGTGTGTGGTCAATAGCCCGATAGCCTTGCTTCTCTCTAAATCTGCTCGAGTGCAGTTTGCTAAACTAGCCTCGGAGAAGCACTCCGCTTTTGGGATAAGGAGGTTGAAGCCATAGGCTGACCCGCTTGAAGTCTTGAGATAGGATGTGTCATGTTAAAGCACGGCAGAAGCACCTTTAAAAAAAAGTCCAATTTTTGGATTGGCACCGAACACTTGATCTAGTTCGGACATTAAACTTTTGAATTAGTTTTTTGGCTTTTCGAGCCTATGGCACTTTTAAACTATTTGTGCGTTTCCAGCATTAGTCTCGCAGTGCAACGCCGGACACCTTTAGGGATTCGGCAAAAACATTCTCGGATATTGCTATATATGCATCGGTTTCGAATTGTGTCTTCGGTCAATAGTTGGGTTGCCTGGCTCCTGTGCTTGCCTCCTACGTTCCGCTTTGTTCGGCTAGGCGTGCAAAGAGAGAACCACTGTGATTGTGCTTCCAGCTCGCATGGTTAAGCACCTCAGTGGAGAAAGCCGAAAACTGACTGTCACAATAGGCGTAAACTGGTCAGCGATCCGATGACTATGTTGAATGACGGGCCGTTCATAACATTGGCCGAAGTGTTTACGGCTTGACCTCGGATGTCGCCGAACACTAACCGGGGGCTCATAGCTAGCTTCCCCGGTTTAAAGCTCCTATGACTAAGCGAAAGTTATAAAGCCCGCATATCTGATTGCCTCGTTTCTGCTAACACAACCACCTTCGGGCACCGAGGTGTCAGCTAAGGGTTGCTTTGTTAGTGCGGAAACACCCTGTGTAGTATCTACCAAGGGGTAGAAGCCGACGATGGGCCACTTTCAACTGATAATAGGTCACAATGGAGTCAAAATAATGATGTAAAGTACTTGGATACATAGAATCATTACACATAATCTGTGATTTTACTCTGGATATCGATCCTTAATTCGGCCACCCGTGCCCACATTAAGGCTCGGGGCTACTGGGCTTTGCGCTCATTATCTATAAATATTAAAGGGGCACATCGATCCCCTGATGTGGTGTTGCCACCCGACCAGTGTCCCGGGGGCTACTGCATTGCTTATTCAATGCAGAGAATTCAAAGTGCTCAGTGTTCGGCTTGACCGAACTATGCGCATGCATGTCTTCGGACAATAATAGGTACCGTATGGACCTATCCGGCATCAAACTAGTATGTTGCGGCGACTTCTCACGACCCTCTCTCAGGGGCCCGTTCGCCAATCACTATTATCTCTAATATATTACACTGCGTTTTTATTCCTATGTACGCTGCCAAGCTAGGAGTTGATCCTCAGGCCGATTTCGCGCATCGACCTGAGTCTCAGGGGCTACTGGGAACAGCGGTTTTATGATTTCCTTCAGGTGCGTCTCGGGTTTTAGACTGATACACACCTTGAGGGATACTGGCTATATATCTCGGCAGAGGATAAACTGCACCAGTTAAAAATATTCACAAAAAATCAGCCCGCGGTCGGGGTGGCGCACCACCTCGGAGGCAGTCCGGCATAAGGCTCGGGTGCCAGCGGCTAGCTCCATAAAGGGCATTTCCGGCATTAAGCTCGACTACACTCCTTCAACTTTTTTGTACCAAGATGATCTATGACATCTTGGATATAGTCCGGCGTTGGAGCTTGGACACTGATCCGGCCAGCTGGAGCTTGGACTGATCCGGCGTTGGAGCTCGGATACATTTCGGCATTGGAGCTCGGAAGCAGTCCGACATTGGTGCTCGGCTGCAAAGGATACCTCGAATGCAGTCCGGCGTTGGAGCTCGGACGCAAGAGGACACTGCCGCCCGGGAATAACTTCAGACCCTAGGCGTGGCATAAAAATAAGAAGGCATTGATAAAGGCCGGAAACTTAGAGGGGCTCGTCAGATACCCAATGTGTAAACTCTTCGGATACACCTCGGCGATCCTCAAGATCGAAGATGAGAAGATTTGTTGAACCAGTTTTCAAGACGACGACCGAAGATGAAGAACAGTTCGGAAGAATTGAGGAGCGTCCCTAACTTGAAGACCGGTTCGGGGGGCTACTGACGGTGTCCTGGACTAGGGGTTACTCACGACGTCATCTCCCGATCCGTTAAATTGGGCCGAGGATCCCCATGGCCGTATACTCATGGGCCAGCCCGGACAGCTGCCGCATACAAGGAAGATTCCACAAGACTTGGTGATCAAGACAAGGACTCCTCCCCACCGGCGTATTATCCTAGGCCTCTGGTGCATTATATAAACCGAGGTCAGGCTAGTCGATAGAGAGATATACAACAATCAAACCATAGGCTAGCTTCTAGGGTTTAGCCTCTACGATCTCGTGGTAGATCAACTCTTGTAATACTCATATTCATCAAGATCAATCAAGCAGGAAGTAGGGTATTACCTCCATAGAGAGGGCCCGAACCTGGGTAAACATCGTGTCCCTTGCCTCCTGTTACCATCCACCTTAGACGCATAGTTCGAGACCCCCTACCCGAGATCCGCCGGTTTTGACACCGACACCAGCTCCTCCAAGCCGTCGAGGAAGAAGCTTGCAGGGCGTGCGACGGACGAGGCGGGTACCGAAGCGCCGACGAGCTCACTTGTTGAGCCGGCGGCCGACGCGCACAAGGTGTTCGAGGAAATGCCCCAAAGTATAAAATTTCGCCAACTTCTTGTTGTTGCTATTTTTTGAATGCATACATATAGATAGCTCATTTGCATATACATAGCTCATTTGCTTCGTTGTATATACTTTGTAGTGTCAACGATGAGGCATATATGTCAACTATGGGTGTTGGCTCCAACAATTCTCATTGGTCTCAAACAAATGACATGCTATGTAAGACATTGTTTGATTTCAGTAGAACTGCACAAAAAGATACACTGGTTAATCCGGCTCCATGTGCCATTTCAATGTGCAAACTAATGGCAAACCATTCCCGTCTGAATGGAGCTACCAACGTCTTCAAGGCAGAAGAATTCCCACAAGTTCAAGGGAAAGAACTCTGTCCAGCAGAATACTACCTTTAAGAAGGTAAGAATAAAGACAAAAATAGAGATGGTTGCTTTACTTGTGGTTCAGATGAACACTGGGCAAACAAGTGCCCAAACAAGTACAAGAATTCAGGACAGGACTCGAAGTTTGTCAATGTCACGCTAAGAAACAATGATGGGGTATCTCAGTATGGTAATCTGTTTAACGTACTTTCAGTTTTTCAGTCCACCGATTGGTGGGTTAACACTGGGGCCAATATTCATGTGTGTGCTGATGTGTCTTTGTTTTCTTGCAGCATATAAATACGAAATCCACCGTGCTACACAGGACATTGTTTGATTTCAGTTGAACTACACAAAAAGATATGCTGGTTAATCCGGCTCCATGTGCCATTTCAATGAGCAAACTGATGACAAACCCTGCCCATTCCACAATCATAGGCATTACATATTTTGAATGGGGTAAGCTTGTCAAAGTTTAATCATTGATGTTAGCAAGAAGACATTAGTTTAATATGTTGGAATTGGAAAACCCTGTCAAATTTTGCTCATTGATGTTAGCCAGAAAACATGCATTTGATATTTTTGAGTGGGACGCCCTTTGCTGTGAGCAGCATCGATCGTTTTTTCCTATTCCTGTGTTCAGTTTTGAAGTAAATATTTACTCTGCTGAGATGCATAGTCACATGAATATTGACTTATGTAAGGTATTTTAAGAGTTTGTTCTGAATGTTGTCTATGTAATGCCAGGCCTTGTGAGTTTGATTGCAAAGTTGAGCACACAATGTTGTGGCATATGCGGCATCACGAGCTGTTCATCGTGCCTCCTGAGAATAATGTGATAACCCACAAGTATAGGGGATCACAACAGCTTTCGAGGGTAGAGTATTCAACCCAAATTTATTGATTCGACACAAGGGGAGCCAAAGAATATTCTCAAGTATTAGCACTTGAGTTGTCAATTCAACCACACCTGGATAACTTAGTATCTGCAACAAAGTATTTAGTAGCAAAGTAGTATGATAGCAATGGTAACAGTGGCAAAAGTAAAGGTAGCAGTTTTGTAGTAGTTGTAACAGTAGCAACGGAAAAGTAAATAAGCGAAGCACAATATGTGAAAAGCTCTTAGGCATTGGATCGGTGATGGATAATTATGGCAGATGCAATTCCTCATGTAATAGTTATAACATAGGGTGACACATAACTAGCTCTAGTTCATCAATGTAATGTAGGCATGTATTCCGAATATAGTCATACGTGCTTATGGAAAAGAACTTGCATGACATCTTTTGTCCTACCCTCCCGTGGCAGCGGGGTCCTAGCCGAAACTAAGGGATATTAAGGCCTCCTTTTAATAGAGAACCGGACCAAAGCATTAACACATAGTGAATACATGAACTCCTCAAACTACGGTCATCACCGAAGTATCCCGATTATTGTCACTTGGGGTTGTCGGATCATAACACATAATAGGTGATTATAGACTTGCAAGATAGGATCAAGAACTCACATATATTCATGAAAACATAATAGCTTCAGATCTGAAATCATGGCACTCGGGCCCTAGTGACAAGCATTAAGCATAGCAAAGTCATAGCAACATCAATCTCAGAACATAGTGGATACTAGGGATCAAACCCTAACAGAACTAACTTGATTACATGGTAAATCTCATCCAACCCATCACCGTTCAGCAGGCCTACGATGGAATTACTCACGCACAGCGGTAAGCATCATGAAATTGGTGATGGAGGATGATTGATGATGATGACGGCAACGAATCCCCCTCTCCGGAGCCCCGAACAGACTCCAGATCAGCCTTCCCGAGAGAGATTAGGGCTTGGCGATGGCTCCGTATCGTAAAACGCGATGAAACTTTCTCTCTGATTTTTTCTCCATGAAACGGAATATATAGAGTTGGAGTTGAGGTCGGTGGAGCATCAGGGGGCCCACGAGACATGGGGCGCGCCCAGGGGGAGAAAACGCGCCCCCACCCTCGTGGACAGGGTGTGGGCCCCCTGGCCTTGATTCTTCGCCGATATTTTTACATTTTCCAAAAGTTATCTCCGTGGATTTTCAAGTCATTCCGAGAACTTTTTTTCTGCACAATAAACAACACCATGGCAGTTCTGCTGAAAACAGCGTCAGTCCGGGTTAGTTTCATTCAAATCATGCAAGTTAGAGTCCAAAGCAAGGGCAAAAGTGTTTGGAAAAGTAGATACGTTGGAGACGTATCAACTCCCCAAAGCTTAAACCTTTGCTTGTCTTCAAGCAATTCAGTTTATAAACTGAAAGTGATAAAGAAAAACTTCTACAAACTCTATTTGCTCTTGTTGTTGTAAATATGTAAAGCCAGCATTCAAGTTTTCAGCAAAGATTATGAACTAACCATATTCACAATAACACATAGGTCTCATGTTTACTCATATCAATGGCATAATCAACTAGCGAGCAATAATAATAAATCTCGGATAACAACACTTTCTCAAAACAATCATAATATGATATAACAAGATGGTATCTCGCTAGCCCTTTCTGAGACCGCAAAACATAAATGCAGAGCACCTTTAAAGATTAAGGACTGACTAAACATTGTAATTCATGGTAAAAAAGATCCAGTCAAGTCATACCCAATATAAACTAATAGTAATGAATGCAAATGATAGTGTGCTCTCCAGCGGGTGCTTTTTAATAAGAAGGTGATGACTCAACATAAAAGTAAATACATAGGCCCTTCGCAGAGGGAAACAGGGATTTGTAGAGGAGCCAGAGCTCGATTTTAAAATAGAGATGAATAACATTTTGAGCGGTATACTTTCACTGTCAACACAACAACTATGAGATGACGATATCTTCCATGCTACATACATTATAGGCGGTTCCCAAACAGAATGGTAAAAGTTTATACTCCCCCACCACCAACAAGCATCAATCCATGGCTTGCTCGAAACAACGAGTGTCTCCAACTAGCAACAACCCTGGGGGAGTTTTGTTTAGTTATTTCGATTTTCTTTGATCTTTTTGATCATGGGACTGGGCATCCCGGTTACCAGCCATTTTCTCGTGAATGAGGAGCAGAGTCCACTCCTCTTGAGAATAACCCACCTAGCATGGAAGATACAGATAACCCTAGTTGAAACATGATCGAGCTGCTAGAGCATACAAAACAGAATTTCATTTGAAGTTTTAGAGTTTGGCACATACAAATTTACTTGGAACGGCAGGTAAATACCGCATATAGAAAGGTATGGTGGACTCGTATGGAATAACTTTGGGGTTTATGGAGTTTGGATGCACAAGCAGTATTCCCGCTAGTACAGGTGAATGCTAGCAAAAGACCGGGAAGCGACCAACTGAGAGAGCGACAACTGTCGTGAAAATGCATTAAAATTAATCTACACCAGGTGCAAGCATGAGTAGGATATAATCCACCATGAACATAAATATCGTGAAGGCTATGTTGATTTGTTTCAACTACATGCATGAACATGTGCCAAGTCGAGTCACTCGAATCGTTCAAAGGAGTATACCATCCTATCATACCACATCACAATCATTTTAATAGCATGTTGGCACGCAAGGTAAACCATTATAAGCTCCTAGCTAATTAAGCATGGCATAAGCAACTATAATCTCTAAATTTCATTGCAAACATGTTTATTCATAATAAGCTGAATCAGGAACGATGAACTCATCATATTTACAAAAATAAAAGAGGTCGAGTTCATACCAGCTTCTCTTATCTCAATCAGTACATCATATATCATCATTATTGCCTTTCACTTGCACGGTTGAACGGTGTGTATAATAATAATAGTACACGTGCATTGGACTAAGCTGGAATCTGCAAGCATTCAATTCAAGAGAGAAGACAAAGTAATATGGGCTATTAAGTTAAATCAACAATCATGCATATAAGAGCCACTAAACATTTTCATTATGGTCTTCTACTCTAGACCCCCAAAGGAAAGAAAAGAAATAAAACTATTTACACGGGAAAACTCCCAACAAGCAAAAAGAAGAACGAGAAATCTTTTTGGGTTTTCATTTTAATTACTACCACAATAATGGAAATTAAACTAACTAATTTTTTTGGTTTTCTTAAGGTTTATCAAACACACAAGAAGAAAGCTAGAAAAATAAATTAAACTAGCATGGATAATACAATGAAAGAGTATGAGCACCGACAACTAGAATAGTGTGTGAACATGAATGTATAGTCGGTGAGAAATACGTACTCCCCAAGCTTAGGCTTTTGGCCTAAGTTGGTCTAATGCCAAGGGTAGCCTGGTTGATATCCGAAGTTATAACCGGGGTCGTACTGAGATGCAGCTGCCAATGCCTCTTGAGCTGCGGCATGTTGGCGAGCTGCCTCCGCTCTCCTCTCGTGTTCGACTGCCTCCTCCCTGGTGACAACATATCTTCGTTTTGCCTGTTAATCAAAAAGGGAAGGAGCAGGGAGAGTAACATGGACAGCGGGACGTCTGTCAAAGAGTAGTCCATACTGAAGGAATTGTTCATTCCTCAAAAGAAAACGATGCCTGACCACAACGTCAAAATCTAAATAAGCGAGAGGCAACACCATATCACCCTCACGTGGGGATATACCAAGATAATTAGCAACATAATTAGCAACACGGGTCGCATAAATTCCTCCAAATAAATCTCCAGATATACCATTATTATGCAACCTACGTGCAACTATTGCCCCAAGTTATAATCTTTATTACCTAATACAGCACTCTTGAGGACACAAAGATAAGGGACACACATGTGACACGCTTCATCTTTACCGTTAATGCATCTACCAATGAAGAGAGCAAAATAATGTATAGCAGGAAAATGAATGCTCCCTATGGTAGCTTGTGCTATATCCCTAGATTTTCCCACAGTGATACTAGCAAGGAAGTCTTTATATTCAGATTTGTGGGGTTCATGAACATTACCCCACTGCGGGAGTTTGCAAGCAGTAGTAAAATCTTCTAGGTCCATGCTATAAGATTCATCATAAATATCAAACATGACATTCTGAGAATTACCCGAAGATGTAAATTTAAATCTTCTCACGAATGAATCAGTCAATTGGTGGTACTGAGGACACTTATCTTGTATGAAGTCCACAAGATCGGCATTACGCACATATGCGTCAAATTCATCCTTGATGCCTGCATTAACCATAAACTCTTCTGACGGCCACTCACAAGCCCGCACTTCAGCTTCCCTTGGTGGTTCATCGTCTTGCTCGCGCATAGCACGCCTAGGTCCTCTATTTGTTGAGGAACCATCTTGGTACATTCTCCTGGACATATTTCTCTGAAAAATTTCTGAAATTTTTAGTAACTTCAAAATAAAAGTGAATCAAACTAAACAAGATTGATAGCAACTACTCCCACAAGTGTCTAGAGCCTATATCCTGCATTAGAATTACTTGGGACCTCATAAATTTGACATGCAAGCTCAAGAACAGGGTCACCTATGCAGCAAAAATTTGCAATGAATAAAGCATTAGAACAAAAACTAATTGGACCAATGGAGGAGTCACATACCAAGCAACAATCTCCCAAAGCAGTTTTGCGAATGGAGCTTTGAGCAAGGAGATCGAAAATCACAGCAAAATGAGCTAGAACTCGTGCTTGAGCTGGATGGGGATTTTTTTGGGAGGAAGATGTGTGTGGGTGCAGGAATAAGTGGAGGGGGCCACCATGGGCCCACGAGACAGGGGGCGCGCCCAGGGGGTGTGGGCACGCCCTCCACCCTCGTGGCCAGGTGCTTGCCCCCCTGCTGTGTTCTCAGTGCCTAAAATCCTCAAATACTCCATAAAAATCATACTAAATTTGCAGGGCATTTGGAGCACTTTTATTATCGGGATATTTTTTATTGCATGGATGATTCAGAAAACAGACAGATAATACTATTTTTTTCTTTATTTATTCTAAATAACAGAAAGTAAAAGGAGGGTATAAAAGGTTGTGCCTTCTAGTTTCATCCATCTCATGAGCATCAAAATGAATCCACTAACAAGGTTGATGAAGTCTTGTTAACAAACTCATTCCGAAAAACATGGAACCGGAGAAATTTCGAATAGCACTAGGTTACCTCAACGGGGATATGAACATCCCCAACAATAAGAATATCATATTTTTTTCTTGACAGTAGGAAGAGGAAATTCAAAACCTCAAATAGTGATAGTTGGAACTTATCCAATAGAATTGATGCTATGAACTTGAGGTTGTTTCCTCGGAAAGTGTACCGTATGCTCATTACCACTAACATGAAAAGTGACATTGCCTTTGTTGCAATCAATAACAGCCCCTGCAGTATTCAAAAAGGGTCTACCAAGGATAATCGACAATCTATCGTCCTCGGGAATATCAAGAATAACAAAGTCCGTTAAGATAGTGACATTTGCAACCACAACAGGCACATCCTCACAAATACCAACAGGTATAGCAGTTGATTTATCAGCCATTTGCAAAGATATTTCAGTAGGTTTCAACTTATTCAATTCAAGTCTACGATATAAAGAGAGAGGCATAACACTAACACCGCCTCCAAGATCACATAAAGCAGTTTTAACATAATTTCTTTTAATGGAGCATGGTATAGTTGGTACTCCTGGATCTTCAAGTTTCTTTGGTATTCCACCTTTAAAAGTGTAATTAGCAAGCATGGTGGAAATTTCAGCTTTCGGTATCTTTCTTTTATTTGTAATGATATCCTTCATGTATTTAGCATAAGGATTTACTTTAAGCATATCAGTTAAGCGCATACGTAAGAAAATAGGTCTAATCATTTCAGCAAAGCGCTCAAAATCCTCATCATCCTTTGTCTTGGATGGTTTAGAAGGGAAGGGCATGGGTTTCTGAACCCATGGTTCTCTTTCTTTACCGTGCTTCCTAGCAACAAAATCTCTCTTATCAAAATGTTGATTCTTTGATTGTGGGTTATCAAGATCAATAGCAGGTTCAATCTCTACATCATTATTATTGCTAGGTTGAGCATCAACATGAACATTATCACTAGGTTCATCTTCATCACCTGATTGTGTTTCATCATCAGAAATAGAAATATCATTGGGATTCTCAGGTGTGTCTACAACAGGTTCACTAGAATCATGCTAAGTCCTATCATTTTTCTTTTCCTTCTTCTTAGAAGAACTAGGTGCCTCTAAATTATTTCTCTGAGAATCCTGCCCGATTCTCTTAGGGTGGCCTTCAGGATACAAAGGCTCCTGAGTTATTCTACCATTTCTAGTAGCCACTCTAACAACAAAGTCATGTTTATTATTTAATTCATCGAGCAAATCACTTTGAGCTTTAAGTACTTGCTCTGCTTGAGTGGTGACTGACGGTGTCCTGGACTAGGGGGTACTCACCGCGTCATCTCCCGATCTGTTAGATTGGGCCGAGGACCCCCATGGCCGTATACTCATGGGCCAGTCCGGACAGCCGCCGCATACAAGGAAGATTCCACAAGACTTGGTGATCAAGACAAGGACTCCTCCCCACTGGCGTATTCAGCTAGGACTCTTGTTATCCTAGGCCTCTGGTGCATTATATAAACCGAGGCCAGGCTAGTCGATAGAGAGATACAACAACCATACCATAGGCTAGCTTCTAGGGTTTAGCCTCTATGATCTCGTGGTAGATCAACTCTTGTAATACTCATATTCATCAAGATCAATCAAGCAGGAAGTAGGGTATTACCTCCATAGAGAGGGCCCGAACCTGGGTAAACATCGTGTCCCTTGCCTCCTGTTACCATCCGCCTTAACACACAGTTCGGGACCCCTACCGAGATCCGCGGTTTTGACACCGACATTGGTGCTTTCATTGAGAGTTCCGCTGTGTGTTCGACAAAAGGTCGATGGCTCGCCTGCAGATCAACTGCGACTTCGGCATCTTCGTCACCAGCTCGACTGGTCACCTTGGTTCGACCAAGGACTGCGCCCTACCTCCGACCGTCATGTTCGGATGAGGGCCATCATCAACATCAACTCCGATCTCTATTAAGATCACTAGTCATCAAACCCGTGCTCCTGCACGGGCTAGCAAATCTTTAATTAAAATGCACGACATATTTATGTTCATATTTTGATTGATTAATGGTAAACATTGTGTTTAGCTATGTGGAAAATGATTAACTTAAATAGATCCAGTTCATTTGTTTGTATTGTTGACAGACATACACTTTTTGGCCCGTCGATGTGTCACAAATATGTGATATTTATCTTGTGTCTGCCCAAGAACCTCAAATTTATATGAAATATGTAAAACATTAATTTTCAGAAGGTCATGTATGTATTCTTGGGCTATAGTATTGGAAATGCGACATTCAATGAATGTATGGTGTGTTGTTCCTTTTTTCACCGAAATATAGAGTTTGGTCCTATTTTTGTTATCAAGCATATATGTGGCCATAAACATTTTATACAAATTTTTACGTCTGATGATTTTTAAGGATTGAACCGTTCATTATTATTTACATAAAATATAAATGAATATTTTTCCTAGAGAATATGCAAATATTTTTTTTATTAGTGAATGAGCAGATCCATGCACCATGTTCTATCAGAAAATATGTTATTTTCAAGCCAGATATGTTACGTTAACAAATATTGTTGTACAACTAAAAAATGATATTGTTGTACTTCTTAGATTTTTCAGTTAAACTACATTAGATCGATGTCATGGAATTTTATTTTATTTTTAATGATCAAATATGGAAGTTTTTATTTGAGGAAAAGTGGGGATTAATTATAGCTATTTTCTTTGGCAACACAAATATGCATATTTGTATATTGAATATATAATTGTGTGTGTGTATTGGCATACATATTTTTCATGGAAAAATAGACATAAGGCTTACTTTTGTTACCTTGCATGTCAGTATACCTTTTATTACCTTGCGTGAGTATACTGGTATGGGGATTTTGGCATATAATACTTTTTAATATCTTTTATCCTGATTCTGACAAAGATGGAGACAAATTTGTGTACTACACCTTGCGTCAAAGTATATACAGCCGGCGACTTCTGCTCTAGCTTCCACTGGCCAATCAATTGGAAGCAAGATTTGACAATCAGATGTGTTTTCTTTTCTTTGTTTTTTCCTTTTTATATTATGTCAAGATGTGGAAATCAACTACATGTATTTTTTTTTCATTGGTTTCTACTCCGTTGCTATTGGGGAAAGAAAAAAAGAGAAGTCCATGTCACGTACAATTGGTGTAACGGCCTTTATTTTATCTCACGGCTATCAAGAGGGAGTCCATCTCACGTACAATTGGTGGAGCGGACATTATTTTATCTGACGGCTATTAATTGATAATTAGTCTATCTAATGGACGAAATTTTCTAACCTCTAGGATTAACGTGGCATCTCGTATGGTGCCTCCAATTTTCAGAAGGTCATGTATGTATTCTTGGGCTATAGTATTGGAAATGCGACATTCAATGAATGTATGGTGTGTTGTTCCTTTTTTCACCGAAATATAGAGTTTGGTCCTATTTTTGTTATCAAGCATATATGTGGCCATAAACATTTTATACAAATTTTTACGTCTGATGATTTTTAAGAATTGAACCTTTCATTATTATTTACATAAAATATAAATGAATATTTTTCCTAGAGAATATGCAAATATATTTTTTTATTAGTGAATGAGCAGATCCATCCACCATGTTCTATCAGAAAATATGTTATTTTCAAGCCAGATATGTTACGTTAACAAATATTGTTGTACAACTAAAAAAATGATATTGTTGTACTTCTTATATTTTTCAGTTAAACTACATTAGATTGATGTCATGGAATTTTATTTTATTTTTAATGATCAAATATGGAAGTTTTTATTTGAGGAAAAGTGGGGATTAACTATAGCTATTTTCTTTGGCAACACAAATATGCATATTTGTATATTGAATATATAATTGTGTGTGTGTGCGCGCCACATATTTTTCATGGAAAAATAGACATAAAGCTTACTTTTGTTACCTTGCATGTCAGTATACCTTTTATTACCTTGCGTGAGTATACTGGTATGGGAATTTTGGCATATAATAATTTTTAATATCTTTTATCCTGATTCTGGCAAAGATGGAGACAAATATGTGTACTACACCTTGCGTCAAAGTATATACAGCCGGCGACTTCTGCTCTAGCTTCCACCGGCCAATCAACTGGAAGCAAGATTTGACAATCAGATGTGTTTTCTTTTCTTTGTTTTTTCCTTTTTATATTATGTCAAGATGTGGAAATCAACTACATGTATTTTTTTCCATTGGTTTCTACTCCGTTGCTATTGGGGAAAGAAAAAAAGAGAAGTCCATGTCACGTACAATTGGTGTAACGGCCTTTATTTTATCTCACGGCTATCAAGAGGGAGTCCATCTCACGTACAATTGGTGGAGCGGACATTATTTTATCTGACGGCTATTAATTAATAATTAGTCTATCTAATGGACGAAAGTTTCTAACCTCCAGGATTAACTGGCGTCTCGTATGGTGCCTCTAGGATTAACGTGGCGTCTCGTATGATGCCTCCAATTAATTTTCTAACCTCTAGGATTAACGTGGCGTCTCGTATGGTGCCTGTAGAATTAACGTGGCGTCTCGTATGGTGTCTCCAATTAGTAAATATAAGATGGAGGGATCATCCAGGGAGCCCGGGGGCTTAACGTCAACATTGCCCTCGGGTGACCGTCGCCACCGCCTCCTCAAGTGTCGTTTAAACGATTGCTTCGGTGGAATTGTGCGGAATTGAGTCTATAACAACCCTGGAAAATTTCTTCGAATTCCGATGGAGGAATCTCTGGCAATCCACGATATACCGGAGCCATGTCAAATCTGGACGGGAATCTGGACGAGTTTAGGGCGTGGTGACCAGCTTCTAGCTCGGACATCTTTTGGAAGATCCGACCGTTGATCGGTTGCGGAATTACTATATATACCACCCCTCAAAATTTCAGCTCGATCCGACCGTCCGAACTCCGGGAACCTTCTGATTAGTGCGTCACTTTTCGGACCTGTTTTCTGCGCGAAAACGAATCCGACCCGAGTTCGTATTTTTTATGAACGGCATTTCGGACATCCTTTTTGAAGGAAGTTTTGTATGGGGTATTGTGTTTTGTTCCCGAACACATCCCACTAACTTTAAAATCATTTGAACATGATCTTCAACATCATGCTGGTGTCAAACCAGTCCGTCAATATTGCTGCACGGCTGCCGACCTGCGCTAGACACGTCGTCACTTTGTTGAGCCGAGCTCAACTTCTTCGGATCATCATCTCGGCAAGCCGAACAAGAGTTCGGCATCGCAAAGGATAAATCATCACCAACATCGCCGCCCCACGGATTACACGGAATGGGCACACCGGCATCGCCGCACGGCCACTTCATCAAGCCGGCATTGACCACGTCACGACCTGCATCGGCAGGACCGCCCTGTTGCTTCTTCAAGCCGGTGTCCACCACGCCAACCTACTTCGACTCATCGGCTGACATCGAGGCTTCGACATTTCGGCTGGACCGGGGGCTTCTCCATCTCTTCATCAACCTACTCCGGAGACTTCGGCGTCACTAGCCGACCAGCTCCGTCACGTTAGCTGGACCGAGGGCTTTGCCTCGGCAAGCCGACCTTTGGCAGCATCGCCATGCCGTCGCTTTATCGCCCATAAGGCAATGGGTGTGCAGATCGAGTCCCAATTCCGGGAATCACCTTCCTTCGGATTGCTACAACAAATAAACTAGGTGCTATTAATCCTGGTATTTTTTGCTTGTTTGGGTTCATTTTTCTGAAGGAATTATTACTCTGGTTTGTCTATCATATGTACACAGGTCTATCAAATAGTGGCCGCATTAACGACGGTCGCATGGCGGTTCGGTCAGTTTCCGTACATAGTCCGGCGAACGCCGCATCCGGAACTCGGACCGACTTGTGAATTCAGGCTTTGTCACGCCTTCACTGCGTCACGCCGATGCCCTGCATCGACATTGACTTTGGCGCCAGGCCATATTTCTTTTATTACTCAATTTGCATAAATTATTTATTATGCAACATTCTTTTAATTATTATTATTACTATTACCCCCGGTTTGCATTATTTTGTGCACACGGAAATGATCCAGCCGGACTATAACCTTTGGCGTCACCTCGGCTGGATGGGGGGCTTCGTCCACACTTCATTACCCCATGCCGGGGACTTCGGCATCACTCTGCCGGCCTGCATTGACCGTGCTATGTCACCACTTTGGAGTGCCGAGCTCTTTGCTCCGCCACCTCGGGACTGGCTTGGGGGATGGAACCTTGTCACGCATCAAGCTCGGACCGCGTCATCAATACCGAACACATTAACCAGCTAAGTTGCCTTCATGCTCAAAGTTTTAAATTTTTAACTTGTGTTCGGTTCGATCAAGCATTATACTTTTTTGGAAAAAAGTTGCTTGTAAAATTTTTCATTGTCCAAACTTTGTTTGTGACGCACAAATTCAAATACCCCGTTTACGTGGGGGCTTCTTTCATGAAGCCTTTCCTCTTGCATATGATTACACTTGTACGGCTTCGTTCCTTGTTCGTGTATTACGCCACAATATGCACCATATTGACCTAAGTGATTTGCAAGCTGGGTTGCCTTGCTCCTGTGTTTACCCCTAAGTTTCCGATTGTTCGGCTAGGGAGTAAAGGGAGCACCTCTGTGATTGTCACGATCGGGTCACCCGAGCCGGACCTCAGACTGGGTGAAGCCGAAAGCTAGCGCTCTTACTGTTTTCAATAATGGTCGGCACACAATGGAACTCATGAGTACAAAAAATCTATTGCACAAGTCTCATATTAACAATGAGCACCGAAGAAAGGTATCGGCGGGGGTACTATTTTCTTCGAAGATGCTTCTTACACTTTATCAGTAACATAGCATAAGTTCCCTGAGTGCGCTTTGTCTGTTACAGCCTTATGGTCTGATTGCCTGGTTATCGGAAACACCGTCGATATTCTCGACAGGTGGAGTACATAACACTTTTCGGTCTTTGACCGAAGAGGGAGAAGCCGACGGTCGGTTAAGACGCGTCTAAAGTTCGGGTGAACATAGATATGATATAAGTACTTCGGTCCATCCAATCATTCTTTTACCCAAGTCACTCGGGGGCTCTTAAATTTATGTGAGCTGTTTTATAATAAGTGTTCTTCTTATTAGTCGTTGCAAAGTCTTTTTCTATCACTCCTTTCTCGATGCAAGTGTGTGGCCAATAGCCCGATAGCCTTGCTTCTCTCTAAATCTGCTCGAGTGCAGTTTGCTAAACTTGCCTCGGAGAAGCACTCCGCTTTTGGGATAGGGAGGTTGAAGCCATACGCTGACCCGCTTGAAGTCTTGAGATAGGATGTGTCATGTTAAAGCACGACAGAAGCACCTTTTAAAAAAAAGTCCAATTTTCGGATTAGCACCGAACACTTGATCTAGTTCGGACATTAAACTTTTGAATAAGTTTTTTGGCTTTTCGAGCCTATGGCACCTTTAAACTATTTGTGCGTTTCCAGCATTAGTCTCACAGTGCAACGCCGGACACGTTTAAGGATTCGGCAAAAACATTCTCGGACATTGATATATATGCATCGGTTTTGAATTGTGTCTTCGGTCAATAGTTGGGCTGCCTGGCTCCTATGCTTGCCTCCTACGTTCCGCTTTGTTCGGCTAGGCGTGCAAAGAGAGAACCACTGTGATTGTGCTTCCAGCTCGCATGGTTAAGCACCTCAGTGGGAAAGCCGAAAACTGACTGTCACAATAGGCGTAAACTGGTCAGCGATCCGATGACTATGTTGAATGACAGTCCGTTCATAACATTGGCCGAAGTGTTTACGGTTTGACCTCGGATGTCGCCGAACACTAACTAGGGGATCATAGCTAGCTTTCCCAGTTTAAAGCTCCTATGACTAAGCGAAAGTTATAAAGCCCGCATATCTGATTGCCTCGATTCCGCTAACACAACCGCCTTCGGGCACCGAGACGTCGACTAAGGGTTGCTTTGTTAGTGCGGAAACACCCTGTGTAATATCTACCAAGGGGTAGAAGCTAACGATGGGCCACTTTCAACTGATAATAGGTCACCATGGAGTCAAAATAATGATGTATAGTACTTGGATACATAGAATCATTAGACATAATCTGTGATTTTACTTTGGATATCGATCCTTAATTCGGAAACCCGTGCCCACATTAAGGCTCGGGGGCTACTGGGCTTTGCGCTCATTATCTATAAATATTAAAGGGGCACATCGATCCCACGATGCGTGTTGCCACCCGACCCGATGTCTCGGGGCTACTGCATTGCTTATTCAATGCAGAGAATTCAAAGTGCTCAGTGTTCGGCTTGACCAAACTATGCGCATGCATGTCTTCGGACAATAATAGGTATCGTATGGACCTATCCGGCGTCAAGCTAGTATGTTGCGGCGACTTCTCACGACCCTCTCTCAGGGGCTCGTTCACCGATCACTATTATCTCTAATGTATTACAGTGCGTTTTATTCCTATGTATGTTGCCGAGCTAGGAATTGATCCTCAGGCCGATTTCACGCATCAACCTGAGTCTCTGGGGCTACTGGGAACATCGGTTTTTATGCTTGCCTTCAGGTGCATCTCGGGTTTTAGACTGATACACACCTTGAGGGCTACTGGATATACATCGGCAGAGAATAAACTGCACCAGTTACAAATATTCACAAAAATCAGCCCGCGGTCGGGGTGGTGCACCACCTCGGGGGCAGTCCGGCATAAAGCTCGGGCGCCAGCGGCTAGCTCCATAGAGGGCATTTCCGGCATTAAGCTCGGCTACACTCCTTCAACTTTTTTGTACCAAGGTGATCTATGACATCTTGGATATAGTCCGGCGTTGGAGCTCGGATACAGTCCGGCGTTGGAGCTCGGATACAGTCCAGCGTTGGACCTCGGATACAGTCCGGCGTTGGAGCTCGGATACAGTCCGGCGTTGGAGCTTGGACACAGTCCGGCGTTGGAGCTCGGACATTTCGGCGTCGGAGCTCGGAAGCAGTCCGGCATTGGTGCTCGGCTGCAAAGGATACCTCGAATGCAGTCCGGCGTTGGAGCTCGGACGCAAGAGGACACTGCCTCCCGGGAACAACTTCAAACCCGAGGCATGGCATAAAAATAACAAGGCATTGATAAAGGGCGGAAACTCAAAGGGGCTTCACGGATACCCAACGTGTAAACTCTTCGGATACACTTCGGCGATCCTCAAGATCGAAGATGAGAAGATTTGTTGAACCAGTTTTCAAGACCGACGACCGAAGATGAAGAACAGTTTGGAAGAATCGAGGAGCGTTCCTAACTTGAAGACCGATTCAGGGGGCTACTGACGGTGTCCTGGACTAGGGGGTACTCACCGCGTCATCTCCCGATCTGTTAGATTGGGCCGAGGACCCCCATGGCCGTATACTCATGGGCCAGTCCGGACAACTGCCACATACAAGGAAGATTCCACAAGGCTTGGTGATCAAGACAAGGACTCCTCCCCACCGGCGTATTCGGCTAGGACTCTTGTTATCCTAGGTCTCTGGTGCATTATATAAACCGAGGCCAGGCTAGTCGATAGAGAGATACAACAATCATACCATAGGCTAGCTTCTAGGGTTTAGCCTCTACGATCTCGTGGTAGATCAACTCTTGTAATACTCATATTCATCAAGATCAATCAAGCAGGAAGTAGGGTATTACCTCCATAGAGAGGGCCCGAACCTGGGTAAACATTGTGTCCCTTGCCTCCTGTTACCATCCGCCTTAGACGCACAGTTCGGTACCCCCTACCTGAGATCCACCGGTTTTGACACCGACAGTGACCATAGAAGCATATTTGCTAATGTGTTTAGGTTCACCTTTAACCCTAGCCATATAATCACTCAAGCGTCCTATCTCGAAAGCATTATTCCTTAATTCTCTACCAACATAAGCATTAAAACTTTCTTGTCTAGCCATAAAGTCATCAAATTCATCTAAGCATTGGCTATGAAATTTAGTAGACGGAATTCCAACTTTATCATATCTATAGAGAGAATTTACCTTTACTACCTGTGTCGGGTTATCAAGACAATGTGTTTCTTTAACAGGCGGTATATTACGACCATGTATTTCTTCAATAGGAGGTAAATTATTAACATCTTTAGCTTTAATACCTTTTTCTTTCATTGATTTCTTTGCCTGTTGCATATCTTCAGGACTGAGAAATAGAACACCCCTGTTCTTCGGAGTTGGTTTATGAATAGGCTCAGGAGCTGGCTCAGGAGTTGGCTCAATTGGCTCAGGAATTGGCTCAGGAAGAGTCCAATTATTTTCATTAGTGAACATATTATTCAATAGTAATTTAGCTTGGTCGACTGTTCTTTCCCTGAAAACACAACCAGCACAACTATCCAAGTAGTCCTTGGAAGCATCGGTTAGTCCATTATAAAAGATATCAAGTATTTCATTTTTCTTAAGAGGATGATCATGCAAAGAATTAAGTAATCAGAGAAGCCTCCCTCAATCTTGTGGGAGACTCTCTTCTTGAATTTGCACAAAATTATATATTTCCCTTGAGGCAGCTTGTTTCTTATGAGCAGGTAAATATTTAGCAGAGAAGTAATAAATCATATCCTGGGGACTACGCACACAACCAGGAGCAAGAGAATTAAACCAAGTTTTAGCATCACCCTTTAATGAGAATGGAAATATCTTAAGGATATAGTAATAGTGAGACTTCTCATCATTAGTAAAAAGGGTGGCTATATCATTCAACTTGGTAATATGTGCCATAACAGTTTCAAATTCATTGCCATAAAAAGGTTTAGATTCAACCAAAGTAATAATTTCAGGATCAACAGAGAATTCATAATCCTTATCGGTAACAAAGATAGGTGAAGTAGCAAAAGCGGGGTCATATTTTATTCTAGCATTTAGTGTTTTCTGTTTAAGTTTAGCTAGTAATATCTTAAGATCAGTTCTATCATTGCAAGCAAAAAGATCTCTAGCAGTTTCTTCATCCATAACATAACCCTCAGGAACAACATGCAATTCATACTTAGGGGGAGAACCTTTATCATCACTATCTTCAATAATTTCATTCTCTCTAACCCTAGCAAGTTGTTCATCAAGATATTCACCTAGTGGCACAGTATTATCAAGCATAGAAGTAGTTTCATCATAAGTATCATGCATAGCAGAAGTGGCATCATCAATAACATGCGACATATCAGAATTCATAGCAGTAGTAGTTTTAGGTGTCGCAAGCTTACTCATAACAGAAGAAGAATCTAGTGCAGAGCTAGATGGCAGTTCCTTACCTCCCCTCGTAGTTAAGGGAAAAATCTTAGTTCTTGCGTCTTTCAAGTTATTCATAGTGATCAACAGATATAAATCCCAAGTGACTCAAAGAATAGAGCTATGCTCCCCGGCAACGGCGCCAGAAATTAGTCTTGATAACCCACAAGTATAGGGGATCGCAACATCTTTCGAGGGTAGAGTATTCAACCCAAATTTATTGTTTCGACACAAGGGGATCCAAAGAATATTCTCAAGTATTAGCAGTTGAGATGTCAATTCAACCACACCTGGATAACTTAATATCTGCAACAAAGTATTTAGTAACAAAGTAGTATGATAGCAATGGTAATAGTGGCACAAGTAAAGATAGCAGTTTTGTAGTAGTTGTAACAGTAGCAACGGAAAAGTAAATAAGTGAAGCACAATATATCAAAAGCTCGTAGGCATTGGATCAGTGATGGATAATTATGTCGGATGCGATTCCTCATGTAATAGTTATAACATAGGGTGACATAGAACTAGCTCCAGTTCATCAATGTAATGTAGGCATTTATTCCAAATATAGTCATACGTGCTTAGGGAAAAGAACATGCATGACATCTTTTGTCCTACCCTCCCGTGGTAGCGGGTTCCTAGCGGAAACTAAGGATATTAAGGCCTCCTTTTAATAGGGAACCGGACCAAAGCATTAACACATAGTGAATACATGAACTCCTCAAACTACGGTCATCACCGAGAAGTATCCCGATTATTGTCACTTCGGGGTTGTCGGATCATAACACATAATAGGTGACTATAGACTTGCAAGATAGGATAAAGAACTCACATATATTCATGAAAACATAATAGGTTCAGATCTCAAATCATGGCACTCGGGCCCTAGTGACAAGCATGAAGCATAGCAAAGTCATAGCAACATCAATCTCAGAACATAGTGGATACTAGGGATCAGACCGTAACAAAACTAACTTGATTACATGGTAAATCTCATCCAACCCATCACCGTCCAGCAAGCCTATGATGGACTTACTCACGCACGGCGGTAAGCATCATGAAATTGGTGATGGAGGATAGTTGATGATGACGACGGCGATGAATCCCCCTCTCCGGAGCCCCGGACGGACTCTAGATCAGCCTTTCCGTGACAGATTAGGGCTTGGCGGCGGCTCCGTATCGTAAAACGCGATGAAACTTTCTCTCTGATTTTTTTCTCCGTGAAACGGAATATATAGAGTTGGAGTTGAGGTCGGTGGAGCATCAGGGGGCCCACGAGACAGGGGGGCGCGCCCAGGGGAGGGGGCGCGCCCCCACCCTCATGGACAGGGTGTGGGCCCCCTGGCCTTGATTCTTTCGCCAGTAATTTTTATATTTTCCACAAGTTATCTCCGTGGATTTTCTGGTCATTCCAACAACTTATGTTTTCTGCACAATAAACAACACCATGGAAGTTCTGCTGAAAACAGCGTCAGTCCAGGTTAGTTTCATTCAAATCATGCAAGTTAGAGTCCAAACCAAGGGCAAAAGTGTTTGGAAAAGTAGATACGTTGGAGACGTATCATAATGCTTCATATTGTTTTGCATGTTGATCTAATGCTAGTGATTTGCATGTTAAGAAGATCATCCTCTTCTGTTGTTTCTGTGCTTAAGAAGCTATTCGTCTTATGTTTCATTCATAGCCTATACGACAACTCAGGTAGGTTAGAGGTGAAACCATATGATCTTCCGACCGACTCATCATCTTAGGCCGTGATTGGATCGTCGTTTTCCAACCAAAACCACTTGTAAAATTGACGCTTGTAAATAAAAGCAGATGGTCTTGGGCGAAGCACTTGGTTGGTAAATTTTGACTAGTAAAATATACATCGATCTCTCAAATTACACGTGTAACTCGCCAATTTTTGTTACTGGCCTCGGGCCGTTGGTTACGCCTGTATTTTATGAGTTGTTTCCGGTGACGAGTAAATTACACTTGTATCTTAATACAAGTGTGAAACAATTCAGAGCTCCCAAGCACGGCCTTAACGTTTCATGCCGGCTCAGTCTCTCGAAGGTGCTCATAGGCGTCCAATGATCCTGGTTTCCTGAATGTGTAGCGGGCGCTATATCAGACCATCCATAGGGCCCGCGAGGCCCTCTCCGTCGTCCTTCGAGTTGTTGCGCTCGCCGTGGCACCGAGAATTGACAACATGGTCAACGAATATGAGAATGAGGAGATGCCTTTACTTGGAGAGGATAACAGTTGGGACCCACCAGGGCCATAGCCTTACCTACGCAAGTTCCTCCTTATTATATACAATTATATTTTTCCTTCCTCCTGGTTTCCTGACATCATGGTCCCACACCATCGTAACCTATATAGTCAATAAACGAGAGAATTGCACAAAGAGCGACAGACAGCTGGGCCCCAGCAGCTCTAGCAGTATTTGTGATTTTGAGGTGTGAGCAGAGATTTTCTTTAAGGATGTTTTTGTTGTTGTTCAGAGGAGTAGGGTATCAACTGGGCGGGTTGTGGCCCGTCTGGCCAGACTATTATTTTATGTCGATCAAATATCCAGCCCAGATATTAATATTTAAATGTGAAAATGGCTAGACCAGCTATTTTTTGCGGAATAACCAACCCAGGTCAACTTGTTATTCTCCGGGCCGCATTAGACTTGCCACGAAAATGGGCTTTAAGAAATAATAAATAGGCTGTAATTAAAAAAGTTGGCTGTAAATATGAAAAACGCACTGAACAGGTACGTTTTTTTATTCTTCTCAAAAAGGTAAATTTTTTAATTTCATTAATTGTTGCGGGCGCAAAATTTCATTCGAGTTTACAAATTTATTTTGATATTATATTTAATCTGACTCTAAATTTTGGGTTAAAAAATATTTCGGATCCCATCAAAATGTTTGAAATTTTGTTGAATTCTTTTTTGAGTGGTTGACTGAAATTGTTAACAAAGTCCTGGCTAGAAAATTGGCTGTAATTTTAACAAACAGTAAATGGGCTGAGTAAATTCCATTAGAATTAAAAAATGGTTTGTACATTATAATAAATCACAAATGGGCTATATGTTCTCTGCAACAGATGTGATGGTCACTTGTGGGCCTACTAAGTTGACGCATACGCAAGTCTTGTCAACTTATGGTCAACACACGATTCTATTAGTAGTGGCCGTTGGATGACCATCTAACGGATGTGGTGCTTCTTCAATCTCGGATATTCATGCTTCAGCCACCCAAACCACCGCTGGTGGTACCTCCTGCTACCACCTCCCGTGGCCGGCTGTGCTGTCGCGCAGGCCTCACCGGTCCACCCTACTCCCATCGCTGTCCAGGCCATTTCTCTACTCAGCAACACCTCTTGTTATTCTCCGGCAACGACAACCTCACAGCGCAACCGAACTAGTGAACCCTCGTACTCCCTTCTGCGTGGGCATCCACTGATGCGTCTTCGTCGGCTCCAATTCATTCCCTTCCTAGGCCTTGCCATCGTCCACCGCATTGGTTCTCTCGGTGCGGCGTGGTCAACTTTATGAACAAACGATAGCCATCGGAAGATGCAATAACATGGAGCGGCTGACAGTAGGGACCCCCGCATGGCCCATGGCCGCACGCGAGCTAGTCCCTCCTTATTATGCGAAAACAAATGATTTCTCCCCCGGACAGGTCTAAGCCACTAGCTACATCTTCGCACGCAGGGAAGTGTTTCCTTCATTACGTGGAAAAAAAGTTACCTCTCCCTTATAGCTGGGACCCACTAGCTTTATTATGATCCATTTCGCAAAAATATAGATTGTACCAAAGATGCTAAATTGTTTTCTTTTTATTCTAACCCGAAAAGAAGAAATTAAAAAAAATCCAGTAAACATCTTTGCACGCAAGGAAGTGCCACCTTATTATGAGCAAAAAAATGATCCCCCCTGCTAGCTGGGACTCACCAGAATTGGAGGCTGAGTTGTGGGCCAACTAAGTTGACGTGTACGGGCTTCGTCAACTTAGTCAAAACGATTCTAGCTGCACTAACCATTGGATGTTAAATCAACGGCCGTGCTGCGTCTTCAACCTCTGGTCTTCTTGCTCCATCCGCCCAAACCAGGCCCATCGTACCGCCTGCTCTAGCCTCCTGTGGCCGGCTGTGCTGCCGCGCAGGCCTCACGGGACAACCATACTACGACTGGCCAAACCATTCCTCTACTCAACCACACCCCCTGTTATTCTCTGGCGACGGCAGTCTCACGCTGCAGCTGAACCAGTAAACACTCATAGTCCCCTCCGCGTGGGAAACAACTGCCGAGTCTTCCCCGGCTCCTGGTCATTCCCTTACTAGTCCTCACCATCGTCCCCGCCTTGGTGCTCTCGATGCGGCGTGCTCAATGTGGTCAAGGAATGACTTCCATCGGAAGAGAACTGTACGTGGAGAGGCTGACAGCTAGGTCCACGGTCGCAGTAAGGAAGTGCCTCGTTATTACGCGCAAATAATGATTCCTCCACCTGACAGCAGGGACCCACCGAAAGGGCCTCTGTATTTCGTGAAAAAACATTCCCGCCGCTGACAGCTCGAACCCACCAGCTATATCTCTTCGCACGCAAGTGCCACCTTATTACGCAAAAAAAATGAAGACCCCCACTGCTAGGTGGGACCCACCATATTTCGAGGCTGACTTGTGGGCCTACTAAGTTGATGCGGACACAGGGCTTTGTCAACTTAGTCAATATAAACGATTCTAGCTGCAGTGACCGTATGATGGCCAGCCAACGGGTATCGTGCTTTTTCAACCTCTGGTCTTCTTGCTCCAGCCACCCAAACCATCGCGGGTCGTGCCGCCTGCTCCTGCCTCCCGTAGCCGGTTGTGCTGTTGCGTAGGCCTCACCACCCCCTCCTACTCCAACCACTGGCCAGACCATCCCTCTAGTCACCCACAACCCCTGTTATTCTGCGGCGACGGAGGACTCAGACCGCAGCCGAACCAGTCAACTCTCGTATTCCTCTCCGTGTGGGCATCCACTGCCGCATCTTCCCCAGCTCCACGTCGTCCCCTTCCTAGGCCTCACCGTCATCCACCGCCTTGGTGCTCTTGGAGCGGCGTGGTCAATGTGGTCAAGGAACAACTTCCATCGGAAGAGTACTGTACGTGAAGAGGCTGACAGCTGGGTCCATGGCGGCAGCAAGGAAGTGCCTCCTTATTACGCGCAAAAATAATGATTCCTCCACCTGACAACAGGGACCCACCGGACGGGCCACTGTATCTCATGAAAAAAAGTCCCCCCCAACAGCTGCGACCCACCAGCTACATCTCCGTATGCAAGGAAGTGCATCCATACTACAAAAAAAAGATTCCCCAATGACAGTTGGGACCCACCAGCTATATCTTCGCACGAAAGGAACAACTGGGACCCACCCGGTCGAAGCGTACGTAGCTTTCTCTGTCTGGTCGCGAGCATGTACGTACATACTAGTCGATCGGTCTCTCTGCAGTGATGAACTGTGGCCGAGTAAGGAGCAGCACGTGTCGTAGTAGAGCCGCGGACATAACATGACACACAATCCCGTCTATAACGAGTATACATACGTACAACCACGCTGCAAGAAAGTAAATACGGGTACGTATATACATACATACATGGTCTTGAAGGCGTACAATGACATCGTCTTGTTCATCGGCAGCCAACCGGCTGGGTCGGAATGGAGGAAACAACGTCGTGTTCATCGGGAGGCAACCGACTAGGTCGGAATACGTCGTGTTCATCGGGAGCCAACCGTCTTGGATTGAACAACCGAAATGAGGTCTGGCATGCCGCAGAACGGAGGAAACATGCCTTATGTTTGACCGCATACAGTCGATACAGGGTCCTGTTCATCCGGAAGGGTCTGGCGTACCGCAAAATGGAGGAAACAAACTTTTGTTTGAGTGCCTACATGAAGGAAATATGCCCTAGAGGCAATAATAAAGTTATTATTTATTTCCTTACTTCATGATAAATGTTTATTATTCATGCTAGAATTGTATTAACCGGAAACTTAGTACATGTGTGAATACATAGACAAAACACATTGTCCCTAGTATGCCTCTACTTGACTAGCTCGTTAATCAAAGATGGTTATGTTTCCTAACCATGGACATGTGTTGTCATTTCATGAACGGGATCACATCATTAGGAGAATGATGTGATGGACATGACCCATCCGTTAGCTTAGCATTATGATCGTTATAGTTTCATTAGTACTGCTTTCTTCATGACTTATACATGTTCCTCAGACTATGAGATTATGCAACTCCCGAATACCGGAGGACCACTTTGTGTGCTACCGAACATCACAATGTAAATGGGTGATTATAAAGGTGCCCTACAGGTGTCTCCGGAGGAGTTTGTTGGGTTGACATAGATCGAGATTAGGATTTGTCACTCCGTGTTTCGGAGAGGCATCTCTGGGCCCTCTCAGTAATACTCATCACTATAAGACTTGCAAGCATTGTGACTAATGAGTTAGTTGCGGGAACATCGTATGTCGTTATGCGGTTTGACCGATAAAGATCTTCATAGAATATGTAGGAGGCAATATGAGCATCCAGGTTCCTCTATTGGTTATTGACCAGTGATGTGTCTCAGTCATGTCTACATAGTTCTCGAACCAGTAGAGTCCGCACGCTTAACGTTCGATGACGATATGTATTATGAGTTTAGTGTTTTTGATGACCAAAGTTTGTTCGGAGTCCCGGATGGGATCACGTACATGACGAGGATTCTCGAAATGGTCGAGACATAAAGATTGGTATATTGGACGGCTATATTCGGACACCGGAAGTGTTCCGGAAAGTTTCGGTTAAAACCAGAGTGCCGAAAGGGTTACCGGAACCCCCCGGGGAACTAATGGGCCACATTGGGCCTTAGTGGAGAGAGAGAGGTGCCGCCAGGACAGGTCGTGCGCCCCCTCCCCCTTGGGTCCGAATTGGACTACGGAAGGGGGGGCGGCGCCCCCTTTCCTACTCCCTCTCCATCTCCTTCCTTCCCCTTCTCCCGGGAGGTGGACTCCTACTAGGACTTGGAGTCCTAGTAGGACTCCTCTCTCCCAGGCTCGCCTATAGGGGCCGGTCGTCCTCCCCCTTGCTCTTTTATATACGGGGGCAGCCCCCCCCCCCATAGAACACACAAGTTTCTCTCCCAACCGTGTGCGATAACCCCCTCCATAGTTACAAACCTCGCTCATACCATCGTAGTGCTTAGGCGAAGCCCTGCGCCGGTAGCATCATCATCACCATCTCCACGCCATCGTGCTGACGGAGCTCACCCTCGTCCTCAACTAGATCAAGAGCACGAGGGACGTCATCGAGCTGAACTTGTGCTGAACGGGGAGGTGCCGTGCGTTCGGTACTTGATCTGTTGGATCGCGAAGAAGTTCGACCACATCAACCGCGTTATTGAAATGCTTCCGCTTTTGGTCTATGAGGGTACGTAGACACGCTCTCCCCTCTCGTTGCTATGCATCACCTAGATGGATCTTGCGTGACCGTAGGAATTTTTTTTGAAATTACTATTTTCCCCTATAGTGGTATCAGAGCCAGGTCTATGTATAGATGTTATATGCACGAGTAGAACACAAAGAGTTGTGGGCGATAATAGTCATACTGCTTACCAGCATGTCATACTTTGATTCGGCGATATTGTTGGATGAAGCGGCCCAGACCGACATTACATGACCGCGTTCATGAGACTGGTTCTACCGACGTGGTTCACACATAGGTGGCTAGTGGGTGTCTGTTTCTCCAACTTTAGTTGAATCGAGTTTGACTACGCCCGGTCCTTGTTGAAGGTGAAAACAACACACTTGACGAAAAATCGTTGTGGTTTTGATGCGTAGGTAAGAACGGTTCTTGCTAGAAGCCCGTAGCAGCTGATACGTCTCCAACGTATCTATAATTTATGAAGAATTCATGCTATTTTATTATCTGTTTTGAATGTTTATGGGTTTCATTATACACTTTTATATTATTTTTGGGACTAACCTATTAACCGGCGGCCCAGCCCATATTCCTGTTTTCTTGCCTATTTCAGTGTTTCAAAGAAAAGGAATATCAAACGGAGTCCAAATGGAAAAAAACCTTCGGGAGCGTTATTTTTGGAACGGAAGCGATCCAGGAGACTTGGAGTTGAAGTCAAGGAAGCTTCGAGGTGGCCACGAGGGTGGGGGCGCCCCCCCTACTGGGCGCGTCCTTCCAGTCTCGTGGGCCCCTCGAGACTCCCCCGACCGGCTTCTTTCGCCTTTATATTCCCATATACCCTAAAAACATTGAAGCGAACAATAGATCGGGAGTTCCGCCGCCGCAAGCCTCTGTAGCCACCAAAAACCTCTCGGGAGCCCGTTCCGGCACCCCGCCGGAGGGGGGATCTCAAGGAAATATGCCCTAGAGGCAATAATAAAGTTATTATTTATTTCCTTATATCATGATAAATGTTTATTATTCATGCTAGAATTGTATTAACCGGAAACATAATACATGTGTGAATACATAGACAAACAGATTGTCACTAGTATGCCTATACTTGACTAGCTCGTTAATCAAAGATGGTTATGTTTCCTAGCCATAGACATGAGTTGTCATTTGAATAACGGGATCACATCATTGACCCATTCCGTTAGATTAGCACACGATCGTTCAGTATGTTGCTATTGCTTTCTTCATGACTTATACATGTTCCTATGACTATGAGATTATGCAACTCCCGTTTACCGGAGGAACACTTTGTGTGCTACCAAACGTCACAACGTAACTGGGTGATTATAAAGGAGCTCTACAGGTGTCTCCAAAGGTACTTGTTGGGTTGGCGTATTTCGAGATTAGGATTTGTCACTCCGATTGTCGGAGAGGTATCTCTGGGCCCTCTCGGTAATGCACGTCACTTAAGCCTTGCAAGCATTGCAACTAATGAGTTAGTTGCGGGATGATGTATTAACGTACGAGTAAAGAGACTTGCCGGTATGGAGATTGAACTAGGTATTGAGATACCGAAGATCGAATCTCGGGCAAGTAACATACCGATGACAAAGGGAGCAACGTATGTTTTTATGAGGTCTGACCGATAAAGATCTTCGTAGAATATGTGGGAGCCAATATGAGCATCCAGGTTCCGCTATTGGTTATTGACCGCAGACGTGTCTCGGTCATGTCTACATAGTTCTCGAACCCGTAGGGTCCGCACGCTTAACGTTACGATGACAGTTATATTATGAGTTTATATGTTTTGATGTACCGAATGTTGTTCGGAGTCCCGGATGTGATCACAGACAGGACGAGGAGTCTCGAAATTGTCGAGACATGAAGATTGATATATTGGAAGCCTATGTTTGGATATCGGAAGTGTTCCGGGTGAAATCGGGATTATTTCGGAGAACCGGGAGGTTACCGGAACCCCCCGGGAACTTAATGGGCCTTAGTGGGCCTTGGTGGAAGAGAGGAGAGGAGGCCAGGGCAGCACTACAAAAAAAATACACTTCGTGATGATACGTGTTTGTCACAGTAGGTCACGTTTTTTGTCATGCATGTACATCCATGACAAATTTATGACAGAATCAAGATAGTCATACCTGTGTTGTCGTAGAAGTGTTCCATGACATTACCAAAATTATCATCACGGAAGTGTCCACTTCCATGACGATAAATCCCGCGTCACAGAAGTGCTTTCGTCAAGGGTGTCCGACATGTGGCATCCACCGTAACGGAACACCGTTAAGCTATCGGGTCGGATTTTGGATCCGATAACCCGTTAAGAGCCACGACCAATGCCGATTTTCCACGTGTAAAATTCTCATTGGCTGACGGATCCACGATGTCGACTCGCGTTAGCACGGTGTGTCACTCATCCAACGGTCGAGATGGGCCTATGATATGTTGACACGTGGACCGGCCCAAAAGTGGCCCACAAAGTTTAAATGGGCCGGCCCAACCGAAGGCCCATAAGATTTAGCGGACCATAATGGGCTGGCCCAGCTAAAGGCCCACAAAATTTAGCGGACCATAATGGGCCGGCCCAGCTAAAGGCCCATAAGATTTTGCGGACCACAATGGGCCAGCCCAGCTAAAGGCCCACAAGATTCTGCAGACCATAATGGGCCGACCCAGCTAAAGGCCCAACACTCTCTGTCATATCGGCCCGTCAACGGCCTGGTCTAAACTTGTCACCAATGCGGCCCATGGTCACTTCTGGCCCGTTAATAGTCCGCTAAGTAATTGGGCCGAATTATGGCCCGGTGTATTTCCGGCCTGTTAAAGGTCCGGCTTCATTTGGGCCCATTTACAGGCCATCAAAACTTTCGGCCCATAAACGACCGTGAAGGATTTGGGTCATATTCGGCCATGTCGTCATTCGCCCGTTAGAGGCCCACTATAGATTTGGCCCACTTTCGCCTGTTGTCATTTTGGCCCGTTAACGCCGGACGTAAACCATGGGCCATATGTGGCTAACGTCATATCGGGCCCATTAACGGCCCATATAAAATGACGATAATCTAGCCCGACCAAGTTCCGCTGTTAAAGGCCCGTGTATTAGTTCGGCGCATTTACGGCCCGTCCGAATTTCGGCCTGTCAAATATCCGCATGGTAATGGGCCACCATTTTCGGCCTGCTAAGTCCAGTGGGTTATTTGGCACAATCAGGGCCCAATCTCACTTTCGTTCTATTAAAGGCCCATGTTTTTTATGGGCTCGACATATTTACACCTGTAAACGGCCTACTTTTACTGAAGGCCCAAATTATGTTTAGGCCTGTTAAAGGCCCACTATGGGCACAGGCCTACCAGAAAATTTTGAAAGCTTATGCTAATTGAAGCCCAGATATTTTTAGTGGGCTACATGCCAATTTGGCCCGTAAACGCTTTTAGCCCAATTGGAATGGGCCCGACGAATGTTGGCATGTTGGGCTCCTACGAAGCTTTCGGCCGAATACATTACTAAGATAAACCTACACTATACAAAAATAGCGTCATAATTACTGCAGCCTGTGGCAGCATCATAAATGTTGTATCACAACAAAATAAATTCCAACCATACAACAAAAGGCCTGTTGGCATAAAGTTTACAGTCCTTCCAGATAAAAGTACCATCGGATGTATAGAAGCACAGATCATTTGACCTGAGTGCTAATGTTTCAGGCTGTAGAATCTGATGGAGCAGCATGATCTCCACCTTTGTTCCGCCATTGCTCTTCAACAACGAAGCGAATATCTGATAGTCTGGTTTCAAAACCATTCATATCTTGACGCCATTTCTCAACCACTATTCTTGTTTCTGAAACAACGTCCATTAGGGATTGGACTTGTGTCTGGAGCACAGATATATATCACTGCATCTAGCAGGAAGATTTTGTTCGAGGCGATTTGGATGAGGTTACCTTGACAACCGACCCAGATTACGCAGAAGGTGCTTTTTGCCTTTGTTAGTGGAGAGATCTTGACGACCGCAGCAAGAGGTGACATTGTGCCTGTAGTAGCCTCATCACCTTCAGGTGGTTGTGGCTGTTCAATCATTTGTTCCATAGCTTCCTGAAAGTTTGAACTTGTAGATTAGTGTACCAGTGAGTTACTAATGAGACAAAAACAAACAAAGTAGGTTAAACGTTTATACATAACTTATTTTGGTGAACTACTGTAATACATTAGCATGTATTGTAGTGCCAACTACATAATAAAATCACTTTTGGAACATATGTCCATGTAGCATGCCCATCTGTATTGTCTATTTCCTCACATTCGTTGACATCTAAGGATAAAGAGACATGGTTTAAAGTAGGATGAACATAGTATGACATCATTCATATCATGGGCAAACAGATATAAAACAAACAGGCTATTTTATCATTGTGTGCGCACGTGAACATAACAACTAGATTACAGATCAAGACCAAAAGAATATCCTTCATCTCTTTTAAACCATGTAAGGTGAAATGATACATTAAGAAAACTGTGTATAAAAGTGAACAGAGTAACCGACATTTGCTGCAAACCAAGTAGTTAAATGAACACATCACAGTACCAATCAGTTCAAGGCAGGAGGAGTAAGGACTTACAACAACGGCTTGAACTGGTGTGCTCATGCCCTTCATCTTGCTGGTGTGGCAATCCTTGAAGATTTGCACTGCATTCGGTTCAGGTTCTTTTTGGTCCGCACGGGCTTTCCGCTGAATTTGGAACAAGTCAATAAATATACGATAATATGGCACAAAAAAATAAGGAAGTAGCAGGTATTTACAAGAGCCTCGCAGTGTGCAATATAGCTACGAGATCCTGTTGTCTGTTGGAATTTCACTTTAGAACGGTTGGTTTTGTTCTTCAAACAGTTAGGCTAGAAGAAGATACACTTGTAAGGCACATACATAAATACAAGTTCAATATGTGGTCTGATCAAATACATATAGCCTACCTGATACTTTGGATCAGACCAGTGTTTAACGAGGGCTGTCCAGTCTTCATTTGTAATATATTCCTTTGGAGATGTTTGGGCGATTTCATTGTTAGCCTTGCCTTCAAAGTGAGATTTTCTAAGGTGGTACCGATCTTTGTCGCAGAAAGCAGATCGAAAAACATGAGTGCATGCTTGTTTAGTTGCATCATCTTTCGGATCCAACTTGAACCTCATCTGTTGAAAAAAGAATGTGAGTCTTATTAGGAGGAAGCTAGAAAGTATGGGACACAGCAAGACAATATTACTAATTGCGGTGAATAACATTACTTACAGATAAATGGTCAAGGAAGGTGTTAAACTGGGTATTGTCTTTCTCATTCCTGTACTGGATCCACGTTGGGAGGATACGCGCATGACACCTAACGGCAACGGCTGCCTCTGATACTAACTTGGCTGACTCTGTAGCATCACGTGGCCTTTTTAAACCTGCCTCAAAATGGATCACCATTCTTCCTCCTTTAGATTTTGTTAATCTGTCAAGCATTATCCCTGATGTCTGTTTCCGCTTGCGCCGTGGTGCTAGTTCAACAACGAATATGGAAAGTGTTAGTGTACATCAAATTGTGAGAGTACATATAAAGGAGCATGCAACTGCAACTTGACTCGGTCAGGTACCGTCTTGGTGTTGATGCTCATGAGGTTCATCTGATCTTGCCAAGTCCTATTGTGTCAACAGTGTTTCGGAAGTAGTGTTAGGTGTGAAGGCAGCTTTGGGAACCGCCGCCCGGAGCAAACGAACGGCAGGTAACTGGTTGAGATCTTGGTACAGTTGAAGCGGATGCTGCAGCTGGTGGAGCAGGTGATATTGTGTTTGTAGATTTAGCCGGTGGACTTGGACCTTCTACTGCACTATAAGTACCAGCAGAATCTCGACGGCAGAGCCTTTTCCGTTTCACCCGACGAGTAACAGCACTCCCTACTATATTATTTTCCTTTCTCTTTTTTGACATTGCCATGTGAAGCTGTACCCACAACACAAAAGAATAAAATCACTCTTCAGAACTCATTGATGCATGATACAGACAAGCAATACTTTGATGTAAGACAACCGTATGAGGATGGAATATGTAAGAAAAACAAGACGGCATGACATATTCACAGCTACGATGTGCAAACTAAGCAGAAGGATTTTCAAGAAAATAGAAGTAATGCAAGCTAAACACCATATGAAAGATGCAACCAATATTACTCTGCCAAGTTAAAAGTGTCTTGTCATAGCGGCAATTCGAAAAATTAGAAGCAAGACAACGTAGAAATCAATGCAAGATGCAACCACTATCAAACTGCCATGTTAAAAGCGTCCAATCATGAGTTCTTGATGCGGGATACACAACAGCAGTAATTTGATGTAAGAACATGGTATGATAGATAGATGCGATGTATTCTAGACACGTAAAGCCATGTCATATGCACATGTATAACGTATAAACTCAGCAGGTGCAATTTAATCAAAATAGAAGAAATACAGGCTAGACAACATATGCAACATGAAACCAATTATCACACTGTCAACTTAGAGCAAGCACCTGCGATGGTGGAGTGCGGGAGATGAACTCATCATGTAGACTTGGGACTTCAACTTCATTAGCAGTAGCAGTGACAAATCTAGAGTCTCTGTTTGCGTCGGTGCGGAGTACCACCAACATCCCTTAACTTACTCTTTTCCTTCCTATTTTCTGATATTGCCTTATGAAGTCAAAATCACAAGAAGATGAATAAAATTAGCTCTGCATAACTGGTTGATGCATGATACGCATTTAACACTACTTTGATGTAAGGCAAGCGCAGGAGGATGGAATATATACAAAAAGACAGCATTTCATATTCACACGCATTTATAGGAGGATGGAATATGTATGAAAAAACGATGGCGGAAGGCATTTCAACAAAATTAGAAGAAATGAAAGCTAGGCACCATATGAGCATGCAACCAATATCACTCTATCAGGTAAAAAGTGTCTCGTCGTAAGTGCCATTTCAAGAAATTAGAAGCAGTACAAGCTAGAAGACAATGCAAGATGCAACCTACATCACAGTCCCAAGTTAAATGTGTATTATGGGTAAGTGATCGTTGCATGTATAAGTTGTAAGCTACGCAGATGCAATACAAGCTAGACATCATACGCAACATGGAACCACATATAATAGTGCCAAGTTAGAGCAAGCACCTGTGATGGTGGAGTAGGGGAGATGTGCTCATCATCTACACAGCTACGTTGACTGTCTAGCCTTGCATTGTATTGCGAATCTTGTTGGGAGGATGGCGGAGTAGAATATGTAGAGAACCTCCATTTCGGTTGCTCGGAAGGACCACCATCATCCAATGCCTTGCCAATTTCCTTTAGCTTTATTGATTTTGCATTGTGAGGTCATACCGACAAGAAAAAGGAATATCATTCGCTCTTCAGAACTCATTCATACATGATCTTGTGAACAATACTCGATGAAAGGCAAAGTCATGATACGAGGATGGAATATGTACGAAAAAAATGGACGGCTTGACATATTCACACCTATGATGTGGTAACTAAGCGAAGGCACTTCAACAAATTAGAAACACCGCAAGACACCATATGGAAGGTGCAATCAATATCACTCCGCCAAGTTAAAACTGTCTCGTCATAGGTGGCGTTCATCAAACTAGAAGCAATACATGCTAGAAATCATATTCAAGACGCAAACCAATATCACACTGCCAACTTAAAGGTGTCCCATCATAAGTGACTGATGCAGGATACAAAAGAAGAGTAGTTTCATGTAAGAACATGGTGTGATAGACAGATATAGTATGTACAAAAAACAGGAAAGCGTGTCATATTTACATGTATCATGTGTAAGCTAAGCAGATGCAGTTTACACTAATTAGGAGCAATACGAGCTAGACACCATATGCAACATGCAACCAGATATCACACTGCCAAGTTAGAGCACGCACCTTGGATGGTGGAGTAGGGGAGCGGAGACTTGGACCATGTAATGCACTATCAGTACAAGGAGAATCGGTACAGATGATCCGTTTACGTTGCTGCAGAGGACCACCATCATCGCCTTCCTTACTCTTTTCCTTCCTCTTTCTTGATTTTGCCTTGTTAAGTCAAACCCACAAGAAAAAGGAATAAAATTTGCTCTTCAGAACTTATTGATGCATGATACTGATGAACACTACTTTCATGTAAGGCAGCCGCATGATAGGAGGATGAAATATGTATGAAAAACAGGGACGTGACATATTGACATGTATGATGTATAAAGTGTAAACTAAGCACAAGGTGCTTGAACTTAGTAGAATCGATGCAAGCTAGAAACCATATGAAAGATGAAACCAATATCACTCTGCCAAATTAAAAGGGTGCCCTAACAAATATATTTGACCAAATTAGAAGCAATACACGGCAACAGGCTAGAAATAATATGCAATATGCAACGAATAAAGGTGACTCATCGTAAGTAATTGATGTAGGATACATAAGAGAGGTAGTTTCATGTAAGAACAAGGTTAACACGTAGATGTAGTGTGTACCAAAAATAGGAAGGCATGTCATATTCACAGGTATAGTGTGTAAACTAAGCAGATGCAATTTACCCTAATTAGAAGCATTACAAGCTAGATACCGTATGAAACATGCAACCACATATCACATCGCTAAGTTGGAGCAAGCACTGTGATGGTGGTGTAGGGAAGTGTTGTCTTCGTGCGAGCAACGTTCAATATCTTCATTTAGGCTTGCTGTTTCTTGAGAATCATGTGGAGAGGATGAAATTGCATTCTTTATAAGAGTATTGCGTCTCATATTAACCCACGCGCGTGACTGTCTCATCATAAGCGATAGATGCAGGATACACAAGAACAGTAGTTTGATGTAAGAACATGGTGTGATAGGCAGATGTAGTATGTACCAAAAACAGGAAGGCGTGTCATATTCACATGTATAATGTGTAATCTAAGGAGATGCAATTTAACAAATTAGGAGCATTGATGAGGGATACACAAGAGAAGTAGTTTGATATAAGAACATGGTTAATAGAAAGACGTAGTATGTACCAAAAACAAGAAGGCATGTCATATTCACAGGTATAATGTCTTAACTAAGCAGATGCAATTTACCCTAATTAGAAGCATTACAAGGTAGACACCATATGCAACATGCAATCACATATCACACTGCCAAGTAAGAGCAAGCACCTGCGATGGTGGTGTGGGGGAATTATGGTGATCAACTAGAGAGCTACGTTGACTATCTTCATTTAGCCTTGCTGTTTCTTGAGAATCATGTGGGGAGGATGACACTGCACTCTTTAAACGAGTAGGGCGTCTCACAGTAACCCACCCAGTTGACTGTCTCATCATAAGTGATTGACGAGGGATACAAAAGAGCATTAGTTTGATGTACGAACATGGTTAATAGACATATGTAGTATGTATCAAAAACAGGAAGGCATGTCATTATCAAAGGTATAATGTGTAAAGTAAGCAGATGCAATTTAACCAAATTGGAAGCAATACAAGCTAGACACCATATGCAACATGCAACCACATTTGACAGCGTGAAGTTAAAGCAAGCATCTAGGATGGTTGTGTGTGGCAATTGAGATCATCAACTGCAGAGCTACTTTTCTGTCTCCAGCTAGCGACACTTTGCAGCCATTAGAGCGTTGAAATGCTTACTGCTTATCTTCGAATTACAGTGGAGCGACTTCTGTCTTTCTTTTCTGCATTCATCAACCCTGCGTCAGAGTCTGAAATACCCATGCATAAAAAACAATAGTGTGAGTATGGGTGAAGTGTGTGCACAATTAGTACAGTGTAAAGGTAGCAGTTAGCAGGTTAGTGAGAAATAAATGATGGGAGACATATGATAGCTCTACAACATGCATGGCACACTCAATTACTACAGGATTCTATGAAAATAACAGTCGACTAAAAGCAAATAGGCCAGTCCATTTTTTCTGCACCGTCCGACGTACAAAGAACGGGGAGATCGCCTTCATCTACTTCCAACCAGTCAGTGTTGACGATCTTCCTCGAAACGCCAGCGACCACCGGCCCAGTATTCCTCCCCTGCCTGCGCTCTCCCCTCGACCTCACCGCACCGCCGTGCTTGGCACCGCCCCCCGGCCATCCATTCAAGCCCCGCCGACCTCCAGATCGGGCACAAGCAGCTCCTTGCGCCCCACACCCCTATGATAGACACCGATGCGCCGCTTCCCTGGGGAACAGGCGGACTAGGTGCTCTGCGCGCCTAAGCGGGTGCTGCTTCTTTTAATTGCGGTTCGACTGACCCTAAATTGAAATCCAGGAGACTCTTGACCTCTAGCAAAGGTGAAATAGTAAAAGGGAGGAAACCTTGTGCATTTAGTATCACGAAGAAGATGCGAAGAAAGCGCTCAACTAGTTTCTTTCGTGGGATGAATACGGTGTGAGCGGAGACGTAAGATTTGCACGAATAAGGGAAGAGGAGTACCTCTTTCTGCTGGCGATCTTGTGTCCTCCTACATTTTTCCGACGATCTTGTTGTTCGCCGAAAACCAGAAGTTGTGGAGGACGGTGCAGCCTTGGACGAACCCATGGCCAAGTTGTTGAGTGTGGTGCGGTGGCCGTCTATCGGCGGCGGGGAAGCAGATCCGAGGCGACGAACGACGGCGTAGCGGGAACAGCTCACGTGCGGTGGACGGTTGTGATAGTGGAGCCGCAGCAGTGAGGCGCAGGACGGCGTGGTCAGAGTGGTTCTGGTACGGCGCACGTCCGTGTCGGCATCGTGGAGGCAGCTCTGCCTCGGCTTCAGTTGCTAAGTCCTTGAGGGTGTTTCGGTTGCGGTTGCGTTGGACGACGACGTCGAGGTACCGGCTCCGGCGTGATGGAGGAGGGCGGCGGTGGATTGGCCGCTATGGGGTGGAGGACGGAGGAGGTTGGGGTTTCGCGGCTGGCGGAGAGGGTGTTTTCGCGCCCATGGAGTATGAATGGGGAAACGGGGGGAGGCCGGCTGGCGGGGAACTAAGGGGGAACAACGTTTCGGTTTGAGACGCGCTTGTTTGAAACTTGGGGAAAGTTACAAACTTTGCCCCCATCTAAAATTTCGGACATATTGCGGGTTGGGGGTAGGACAGTCATGTCAGGTGTCCCAAATGTGGGCGGGATAGATTTCGGCCGAGCACATGGGTGTTTAGGCGCCCACAGCGTATGAATGCTTCTCGGAGGCGGTTAAGACTGGTGTCTTGGTGAAGTTACAAACCTACCCTGGTTTAGACCTTTGGACATCGGGCCGATAGGCTACACGGGCCAGAGTCAGGACAGTAATTTCCTACCACCAAAACATTAGTCTCGCGCGGTTTCGGGTGACCAGAGGCCTATTTGGCGCTTCGTTCAGTATTTGGGAGCAGAAGCATTAACGTTTTCGGTTCTCTTGAATTGAACTTTCAGGATTTGTCAAACTTCTCAAATCTTTACTCTTGAAAATCCTAAAGCTACGATTATTTTGGAATGGAGGGGGTACATTTTAATATACATTGTACATGAGTATATATTAAAAATTATGCAACTTACCTCAGTTCATGCATGGTTCCAGGTATAATCTCCTTGGTTGCAAAAAAAAAGTTAGATATGCGTATGAATATATATATACCATGTTCAAACTCACAACAAAGATTGATGCCCCCTTTTACATCTGATTTACAAATGCCATTATCTCGGATTCAAATAGATGAATGCACTTCCTATGAATTGAATCTTGAAACCCCTTTATGTTGAATTCGACATGTATTTTATTTCGTAGCTAGCAATTTGGAATGTATCCATGCAAGTGACAAATGTATCAAGTGCTTCACACTAACAACATGGAGTGCACTAATTAATGTTTATATATGAATTGCAAAAGCATCCATTGCCTGTATTTCAAACCGCTCTCACTCTATGGATCGATAATATGAAATAAACACATGCACATGCTACAATTCAATAGAGTATGGGTGTTTGATATACCGATTTTCGTCCATACATAATTTTGCAGAATTCATGATCTCATCCAAAAATAATAATGCCATTTATATTTTAATTTAATGCGTAGAACCGCCTTTTACACGTAGATATCTCTCTATCTAACGCATAAGTGCACACACTTTATATGCATCGGCATTTCTCTTTCACACATGCTCACAATCTCTCTCAGGGTGTCGGGGTGTCTCACGCACGTGCTCTCTCTGTTTCTCTATCTCTCTTTCCGACTACTATGTACCACTCTTTTCACTAATCTAAGTCGGAAAACACTATTTCTCTCACATGCATATATACACATGCACGGTCTCTCCTAGCCCTATATACGCACATATATGTGCCTACGTGTCTCCCTCACGCACATTATCTTTAGGCCTCTCTCGCACACATTGCCCCCCCCCCCCGACACACCTCTCTAATAGTAGTTGGCAGATATGATTTCATCATATCATTCAGTAGGATATCCCTGGCTGTTAGGCTGGATGGTAATACGAGGCAAAGTTTTACCCAAGTTTGGATCGGACCCTTGCAGTTGAAGAAAGAGCCTACTCCTGGTACTGTATATTAGTGTTAGGGGTGTGTACAAAGTACACGTGAATACCAGGCATTGTGCGTGTGTATATATACTATCGACGAACTAGCCCCCAAGCTTGTATAACATACTAAGGGCCTAGGGTTACAAATCATATATAGTCGGCTTATCACCAGTGGGGATAGAGTCCTCCGCGACTCTGGTAGCTTCGTGTTGTATGCCGAGTCCTCCACATGGGTCTCCGTATAACACGTCTCGGTCCAACCTATATGTGGCGCAGGATGGAACCGACGCATGAGTCTTCATGTTGACCCACCACAACTAGAAATGATGTGCCCACCACACCACACACGCAATCGGCCACTAAGAAAATAAGCATATACGATAGTACAACGGTATCTAGCTCACGATACGTCTCCATATTTTGTTGATGACACTGACGGACTTTGCATTTGATGCGTGCTCCGTATTTTGTTGACGACACTTACGGTCATTGTATTTGAAGCGAAAGAACGATATGGTCACTGGACTTCAGAATAAGCTCATCACGGTCACCACATACATTTTGTTGTGCTAACCAACATGTGGTTGGATGGTTAGAGGACAGTGGTTTCTCGAGCCCACCAAGGTTAAAGTCCCGGTGCTCGCATTTATCTTGTGTTAATTTCAGTATTTTCCGGCGATGTACGTTCAGTGGGAGGAGACGTTCCACTTTCGACTACGAGGCACCTATGGTGACTTCGTAAAATCTCAAGATCATATATGCTGGCCCACTCTCTCGAAGGTGCGGCGGACCGGGCGGTGAGGAGTGGTTTCGGGAGGGCGGCCGGGCGGCGGGGGCGGGCGGTTCGGCCGGTGGTGGCTGGCGGCTCGGGGGGGGGGTGGAGTTTGATGATAAACTGGAGGCCCTTGATTTCGTATCCAACGGCTGGAAAATCTAATGACCAGAGATGAAAAAGTCAGTCGACTGACGTGTAGCCTCACCCCGCATGTACACATGCACGCACGCAAGACACACACGCATGTAGGCGTGCAACACTGACACGTACACATAACGTACACACACACACACACATGCTGGCGTGCAACACTGACACGTGCACATGCACTCAGTGACACACGCACGTACGCACCCATGCATGCAACACTGAAACGCACCCTTGCACGTACGCACCCATGCATGCAACACTGAAACGCACCCTTGCACGCACGCAACACTCGCACGCCTGCATGCACACAGCACACGATGCAAGACACACGCTTAACTACATGAAAAAGATGACGTCACACTCAATGAACAATCATCGGTTTATGAAATGCCCGCTTCTGACCGCCCTGGCCCACCAAAGGTTCCTCTGCTGTGCGCTGCCTGCGTTGGGTGACATGCAGGCCATGCACCCAAAGAGCCCACACGTCGGTGGAAGAACGGCGCCGGTGTCCTAGGTCGAGTCGAGGGCGCCACTCGCGGCACGCCCGGGTGAACACGCCTCCGTGCCGCATTCAAACGCCTCCATGAAACCCGCCCGTGTGGAAGCCGAGAAACCCACTCTAGACACACGTCCGTTCATGACCGGGCCGGCGTTAAACGCAACGTAGGCCGAGCTCCTCCCGTCCGCCGTCTATTTAATCTCCTATTTAAACAAGGCCAAATGCCGGCCAAGAATCGCACACCTCCGCCGCTCCCCTATCTCCTCCAGTATTATGTCCACTCTTACAATGGCTTACGAATAGTAGTTATTCCGCATCCAAGCCGGCTGGGTAGCCCGCCGGATACGAGCTATGCAGCTCGTTGAACCACCTCCCTCCCCTCGACGGAGCGATTTGCCGCCCCAAGCCGGGCGCTGCTGGTTCAGCAACTTCGCTGCTCCAGCCAGCTCAACGAGGAGCAGCGCGACGGGCGTCGTTCTGGCCCACGCCGCCCGCCTCGTCTGGCGTCTCCCGTTTCGCTGCCGAGACTCCCATCCCGGCGCCACGCCATGCAAGCAGCGGCGAAGCCGGGTGCGCGGAGAGTGACGAATTGGTGGTGGCTAAGCGCCTCGCGTCGCCGCCATCATCAAGGAGTAGTAGAACACGGAGGCCGCCGCCGCTTGGGTCCCATGAAGGCCACCGCTGAGGCGACGCCGCGCATACAGCAGGTGTCTTGCCGGATCCTTTTGTTGCGAGGACCGTCGACCCGCATGGGCTCCACGGAAGAGGTCAATGTTAGGATGAACTCGAGCGGTGCGCCGCCATGGCGAAGTAGTGTCCGGTGATGAACTCGAACCGGTGCCGACCACCATCATCTTCGGCACCAGCCAATGATATCAGTTGGGCAGTGGGGAAGCGAGCCATCCTTTGCGCTACAGTATATACCTCCGGGGCTCCCGGCAGTCCGGTGATCGTGCTGTCGGACATGAGGAACACAAATCGATCGGCGGGCGACCATTTAGGCCATGTATTATATACCTATGCTGTCCAGAACTAGCACCGCGTAGTTCATTTGAATGTAATGAAATCCATCATGTTTGTGTGAAAATCCGGTATTTTATATGATTTCCGTCGTTGTTTATATGAAATACTCCGGTGGTTGCGTGAATGAGTATCAGTTTGTCTACGTGTTTGCGTGAATTTCGTCCGGTTGGTTGAGTTGCTGTCATAATGTGTGCGGCTACGGTTGGATGGCGTAATTTGCGGGTCGTCGGTCGGTCTGCGGGCGGCTCGGGCGGCGTTGTGGGACAAAAAAACACAGCTCGTGCGAGCTCGTCTCCAACGTGCGCGCTGGAGGATGCATGACAGCATGAGCACCCGAGCCGCTCCTCGTTCATCGGTGGCAAAGGCACCTGTGGACAAAAGGGTCGCCAATATTTTGGCTACCCCGGGCAAGATCCAAACAACCCCTCCCAACAGATTCAAATCCCTCGTTCGCCGTGGAATTTTGCCATGTGTTGTTTTCGTGGACTAACAAGATGCTCGTGCATTGCACGGAACATCAAGATGCATTTTTTTACAAACTCCCGCGTGCATGCAAGGGATAATTAATGTCCTCCTTTGCTAGTACCACGAGGCAAACACCATTAATATTGCATCAATTAGTGTTAGTGGCCTTGTATATCTGCAAATTGAAATTTTTATAGTGGCCCCTTGTATATAAAAATGGAGGGAGAAATATGAGAGATAAGGTGAGGAGGAGTGGGGCGTGGTGCCGTGGTGGTGCCTGGTGGTCGGACTGGGCGGAGGCATGGGGATGGACAGCGCATTATGTCTAGGTTTGTATCTCTCTCACACACACCCACGTAGGTGGGGGAGGCGCACAAAGAGAAGAGGTGCACGCACGGCACACGTACTCCCGTCTCTTTCCCAACCACACCCGCGCGTGTACACGGTGGAGCTCATTTCTGTACGAAAAAGGCAGCCCACGTGGTAATTTGGCACGTGTACTGGTTGTCCACTTGGTGGAGGAAGGATCGTCTACCACGCGTGAACAAACAAATTGCAACTTGGCGCGTTATGTTAAATTAAAAAAAGAGGCAAACCATGTGGGGCCTACCTTAGAGGCAAGGCTCTATACACTTGAGTACTTTTGATGTATCACGTCAACTCGCAGAACGAGGAGAAACTTGCTTAGTACGCCGTCTCCCCCGCCCACGGGCGCAGTGGCTCGCAGGATGAGGTGAAGCTGGAGTACTACTGTACGCCTTTACGCCCGCTCCCTCGCCCACACGCGCGGTGGCTCGCAGCACGAGGAGAAAATTTTACTACATCCTCCGTCCCTACTACGTACTTTGGTTAGTACTCCCTCTATTTACGTATAAAAGGCCACTATAAGAAAAATACATTTTGCATCTATACAAGGCCACAAATAGTAATCGAGACAAAAGTTACTACTCCCTCCTTTCCAGTTTATGGCTCAATTTCAAAATCTCTCCAACCAAGGTAGACGGTGAGTGGTCGAATTAATTTCATAGTTTGCACAGTACGCTCGTTTTTCTCAAGAAGTTATGTTTACCGAGGCATTAATTAGAACGAATGCATGAATGACCACTAAATTTCCATGAACTTGTACATGCATTGGTTAGTTTCCTCTTGACACTGCTTGCGTCGGGTGATCTAACGCACCTCGAAATCCAACATGTAATGGTACTACTACTAGTATAGTACTAGAATTGAGACTTATCAAACGGAAAAACGAATGTTTTTTAGATGAGCCCTGTAAACCCTAGTGGGTACGTACTCCGTAAAAACAGATTTTTCCAAATCTAAGTCGCTCCCTTTCATGAATTCTGTAGTATACTCCTCCGTCGACGCTCCCTTTCATGAATTCTGTACTTCCTCTCACCGACATGTGGGACATATAGCAACCGGGTCGACGTGTCAAGCACCAAATAACAGTGCAAAACAGCAGGGCGGACGCACCCCACTCGTACCGACCCAGTGTTAGTAATGAGCAATGAGACATCAAATCACAATGCCGCACTTCCCAGACGGACGAAGCAACCATTATTTCACACTTCGGTTCGACATCATCTCAAACCACGTACTAGTATTGCTTCTGCCTCAAGAGGGACACACGCATCGCCTTGGTACATCATGACACGTGGGACCGCATGACAGGCCATGCTCCCCCGCCGATCGCTGGGTAAAATCACCTCATTTTTACTATACTTCCTCTGGATCGGTTTACTACATGGCATGCACGTCGTTCTAGGTTGAGAATTTAACTGGCTATATATATATGTGATGAACAGTACGCTAGCCTTTTAAAAAAATGTATACTTTTGTACAGTAGTACTCCACTATCGATGGATTGCGCCATGGAGCAAAAATTGAAATTTAAAAAAAAGGTGGTACATATAGAGAGCGCTCGTCGCCAAATTATGCATATAGTACTATTAAAAACGCTAGTAATGCTTAATTGGGGTGCTAAATTCTATTAAAGAAATACTAGTACTAGTATGTACATCTTTGAAGAGTTAAAGTAACGAGAAGAAACATAACATAGTTCTGCTGGGGGCTTAGCACAACACACCCCTCAAATTAAACTAAGCACACCTGAAATTAAACTATGCAACTAATCCGGTAGACACTGCATTAGAAGTTTAGAACCGCCATGAGCAACGACACTGCCACCTTACTCGGAGTCCTCGTCCACGTCCTCGACTTCGTCCTTGTCCCACTTCCTCTTGGCCGATACTTCTTTGCTTGAACCGCCAACTTGGTTGTTGCTCTTCATCCAACCCTTGTAGATATTGAAACAAAGGTAGCCATCCATTGCAGTGTAGTGGATGTGGTCTATATCTAGTACATTCCGCTGCCATGCATGACGATGAAATGTGTAATGAGGTTTCTCCAGTTTGCGGTACGAAGGATGAACCATGGCTCTGCCAGGTCAGCATTGAGGGCTGACGAGAGGGCACCAGCCGATTCTTCTGGAGGTCGAAGGGGTTGCCTACAACGAGGCCTATCCGACGCAGGACTTCTTTGTCGTTCTTAAAGTCTACAGTAACTAACTTGACTGTTTTGTCCTCGAGGAAGTTCTTAAAATCCTGGCACTCAACGTCGGCATGGCGTATGTGTGTAGACCAAGCAAACGTTATGTACGCAAACCTGGATCACGGCGGGCTTCTTCCTCTCTTCGTCCTTTAGATCCTTCTATTATCCCACGACTGTGGTGTACTCAACATCTAGCCCAGTGACCCACTGATCATGTGAGTTTTCGAACATGCGTCTGAAGCGAGAAAGGCATCCTTTCACCGTCGCGGAAGTATGGGTGTAGATGACGTCAAACTCACCGCCGGTGATGGTTCTAACCTTGTACTCATCGCCGATCGGGGAGATTTGGGACGCCATGGATTTGGGAGGAGGGTTAGGATTAGTGAAACTACCGTAATGTGAATGGACGGGACGACTAGGAGCGAACCGTCGTAGTATTAAAGGACGTGCGGGAAAGAGTAGGAGCGAACTGCCAGCGTGCGAACGGCTGGGTAGTGGCTTTCCATTCTCCCATGATACGGGCTTCCGAGAGCCCTTGGATCTGAGATAGAACGGTTGCATGGCTTGATTCTAGACCTATGGGTGAATATCCTATCCTAGAGGGTTATTCTTAAAATTTTCAGCAACTTAGCATGCGATCGTTTGATCTCAGATCCAAGGGCTGCCATCAGCCCGTATCATGGTCGCGCCTACCACGACCGTCGCGTCGCTCGCGTGGTCGCGCCTTTGGAGATTTAACACGGTGCGTTAGGCTATCTGATGTTGGCATGTCATACATAGTCATCACTTAGTCACTCATACTACAACAAGGTTGGCTATAAGGTTGGCTATAAGTGTATTTTTTTACTCCTTTCTATCTCTTTCTTCGTACTCCATCCGTCGCATAATATAAGAACCTTTTTGACACTAGCTAGTGTAGTGTCAAAAACGTTCTTATATAATGGGACACAGGGAATACTGGTATTTATTGCATTTGCCAAGGAGTGACCTCTTCCAATGAAATGGTGTTGCTAAGTTTGCTTCATTTAATTAGCTATAGACTCAAAATTGTCTCTTCACCTAGGTACACGCGCTTAGCACCGTTTCTTCCTTGGGTCACCAAACTAGTCTCTCTCTTCTTGATTAACTTGCCACATCAGACTTTATGCCTATGTGGCAAGCTTAAGCACCTGTAGGAGCAAGTAAGTACAATAGTGCGCTTTACATGGCATTTTTGCATATGTGGAGCAAAGAGAGGCAAGGAAAAAGTGGAGAAGTGGGCTCGCATGCAAGAGCCAGCCTCTACTACTACATGGTGGAGCACTGGGAGAGGCACCTGTATGGAGGTGGTCAGGAATCGGGAGACTCACGCCGGTCGTAGCGCCGCAGTTAAAATGATAATGGCAAGTCAAATCACGGGGCCCCACCTGTCCAGTAGTACCTCGCTGTCAAATCACACAGCCCTATGTTTGCAGCAGCCTACTCCCTCGTCGTCTCGCATCTCTGTCGAACCGACTAGGCGGAACTGCCCCGCCTACCGCGCAGGAAAAGCCCCGCCCTCGACGTTTAAATACAACTACTCCCTCCGTCGGATGCGTTTGGTTGAAGGTACCGTATGAATGGACTGGGACCATTCAATTTTTTTGGGATTGAACCATTCAATTCATGTGTTTGGCTGAATATAAGAGATGAGCTAATTATTTAAGACGGGACCACCAGTCATGCTCACATAGTCATGCATGCAAAGGGTGGCCATTTGATTCGACCGATTTGGTTGGGTGGAATGGTTCAGCATCTTCAAGGCATATTCTGTTTTTTTGACTCGAACCATTCAAGTGCTTTATAACCAAACATGTTTATTTTCTGAACGATCCCAACCCATTCATGACCACCCTTGCAACCAAACGCACGACATCTTACAAAACCAAATAATCCCACAATACTAAGGCGCGGTGCATTAACTTCTACCTCGTTTCTTGTTTCTTCACATATCAACCAATAAGAATCCAATGATATACTTTTTGTGACATAGTAACTCATATTTAGTTAGTCAAATGGATGACCTAGAACTACGTGCAGGCCCTATAAACCGAGACGCCTACAAATAAAAAACCGAGACGGAGAGGGTAGTTCATCATGTATCTTTTTAGATCAATATAGTCGGGATTCACCAAGGAGCAAAACCAAGTGGTAGGCTGCTCCTGTCGTGTTGGCGTAGCAACTCAAGCAGGGTCAGTCCGCACACGAAATGGCGACACACTTAACAGGACCCCTTTGGCAGACATGTGGCTCATCCACCGTCTTGTTCCACGTGCGATGCACCAAATTATAGTTCAGAGCAGCGGTTGGAATTGGAGGCACCCCGGTCGTAGCGCCGCAGTAGTAGAAAATGAGCGATGAGGGGTCAAATCACAAAGCCCCACCTTTCCCGCATTAAGCTGGACGGATGAAGCAACCATCATTTCACTCTAGCGCGCAAGAGCATAAAGAAAAGAGAAAACAATGATGCGTGCGGCAGCTACCTAGGGCACCCTAGGGTAGGGGTCTCCACTACAGATCCTTTTTTTAAAGCGCCTCCACTACAAATCGGCTTCTCCCTCGTCCTCTTGAAGAAAATCGATGATGAGTGCAGCGGTAGCGTTTGTAAGAGTACTACGGCGTGCGGGGCCACGTCGTAGTAAACGGGTTCGAGTCGACGCCTTAAATATGTGTGGGCCACTTGGTTTTACGGGAACGAGGCAGCATTTTGGGTTTGGGGACTAGTGGAAATATAGCACGTACAAAAAATTGTGGACGTAGGTTCGACCGAAAGGCAATGATGCATGGGCCCTGCATTTTGATATACCCGGGGCCGCATGAAACTTTATCAGCAGCAGTTCCCATAAACGGATTCAAACAGAGCACTAGCCCTAGATGGGTAGATAACAGGCAAGGTTCGGATAATTAGACACAATCCAAACTACTATTAAACACTAGCTGGGGCAACTATTTCATGCCTCGATCTAATTTGGGCTGGACACAAGACGGACCTTGCCATGAACATCATCGAGGACGTCACGCAGCAGCTCAATCATGTGAACCTTCATGAAGACAACCTTGTGGCCTTGCCACTGATAAACTTGTTTGTGGAGGCATGCCACGTCATCTTCCTGTGTAAGCTTGACAAGAACACCATGCCTCACAAACGAAGGAATAGCTTTGAACTTCTTGTGCTTCAGTACACCCTGCACAACACGCCTGACAATAGTGAGGCTGGAATACAACTCTTCATTGGTATAACCGCAAATGGCTTCCAGGATCCAACATCCTAAGAACTATGTTTTCCCAGTGCGTATATTCAGGTCATCCGCCTCATAGCGAGTGACATGCACAACCACACAATCCTTGTCCGCATCAGGGCTCTAATTAAAACAGAAACAAATTCTGAATTACTTTCCAGTATAAGAACCACAAGTTATTTAAACCACTATCTATAGCATGGCATCGAAGCTAATAAAATTTTGCATTATTAATCACCACATACTTCCTTTCCTAAAAATATCACCACATACTTAGATGAAAAACCACAATCGAGATCGTCAAAGAAGGAAATCACCTTGGGCAGCTCTGGGGCACATCCTCGAAGGGGGAAAACTGCTCCTGCAGTGCCACGGGGGCTGTAACCTCAAACGGGGCGTTGACCATCTCAGTAGTGGCCGTGAGCGTATCTGGGGTCGGCTCGGTGGCTGCCTCCATCTTCTTGGAGCTCTCTATCTCGTGGGGATCAGCCTCCCGCGTCTGCTCCAATATCGGCAGATCTTTGCCTGGTTCTCCTTGGTCCATCATGAAACTAACAAATACTAGGAGACCACTGGAAAGGAAAACACAATCACAATGACAATGAAACAAAAAAGAGAGTGAGGATCGGTTACTGCTTTGCAAAAGTTCTTTTTTTCTGAACGAAAATATACCAACATCACTGATCCGCTTGCCTTCCCTTCGTTGGGAGAGAAGAACAAAGGGCGAATCACGAGTGTTGCCTTTTCTTGAAGATGGTGAGGAGAAGGAGATTCAGCGAGGAGTGAGATGATGGTTGCTTCGTCTGTCAAACTTAGACTGCGGGAGGTGGGGTTTTGTGATCTGACGGCTCGTTCTTGCCGCGCTTCTGACCGGGTGACTCTCCTTTGCATACTGTCTGCTAATTTGGTGGATGGCATTTGGGCCCGCGCGCTGCATGGCCCGCATGTCGGTGACAAAAGTATAACGGCATTCAGTAGAGGGAGACGTTTCAATGACCTAGGAGGAGCCAGAAGCGGTAGAGTGTCTCCATTGTACTAGTAGTAATTGTTTTTCTGGTAGTCAGAGAGTGTCTCCACTGTACTAGTAGTAATTGTTTCTCTGGGCCCAAGACAAAACAGCCAATCCACACTAGTAAATAGTAAAATTAATTCAAAAGGCGCTACCCACACCCAGCACACCCCCCCTCCCCCACAAAAAAAACCTAGGCGCTCTTCTTCCTCCTCGCTCCCACCCACCTCACGGCAGCTCGCTCCACTCGTACCCCCAAATTCCTCACCTCACTCCTCCTCTGAAAACCCCAGCTCCCCTTCTTCCTCACTCCTACAGAAAACCCCCAACTCCCCTTCTTCTTTGCTCGCACTACAACTAGGCTCGTCATTCGTTACTCTACTCAAATCCGTGAGCGAGACGCGACGCCCTCGAGAAAAATGGAGTCGGGTGACCCCAGCGCCAAGAAGATGAGGCTCCCTTGGCCCGGCCTTTATTTTAGATCCTGCACCCGGCAGCGCGGGGAGAAGCGGCGATCCCGCCCCCACCGGATCCCAGGAACCCGTAGAATCTCAGGTGGACCGCATCAGCGATCTCCCGGACGCCATCCTTGGGGAGATCATCTCGCTTCTCCCCACCAAGGATTGCTGCCGCACCCAAGCCCTCTCAATTCGGTGGCGCCCTCTATGGCGCGCCGTGCCCCTTAATCTCGACAGTCGTCAGCTATCTCTCTTCAATGATTTTGAAATCCCCAGAGCCATCATCTCCTCCCCCCAGGGCTCCGTTCAAAGCCTCTGCATCCCGTCATGCTACCTGAGCAAGCATACCATGCCCTGCACGGTGGATGCCTGGCTGAAATCCCACAATTCACAGAACTACAGCTACTTGAGTTCTACTATTCCCCTGGAAATCACATACCACATACAGAACGCCATGAACTTGTGCCCTCAGCACCGATGTCCATCTCGCAGTTTTCCTCCTCTCTCCACACCGCCACCTTTGCGCTGTGCTACCTACCAGACAATCTGGTACTAAACCTTCGACTCCCATTTCTCAAGAAACTTTCACTTGTGCGGGTTCGTATATCGTAGGCCTCATTGCACAGCATCATCCACTCCAGTTGCCCTGCGCTGGAGTGCTTGGTGCTTGTTTTCAAAGTTAGAATCGGTTGTCTCCAAATAAAGTCGCCTAACCTTGTAAGAATTGGAATTTCTTTTGACGGAAGGCAGCTCATCATCCAAGATGCCCCTTCACTTCAAAGGTTGATCCTTGATTCTAGTTATTCACCGTTGCAAATAACCGTCCTCTCTGCGCCTAAACTTGAGACCTTGGGTGTAATACATGATCTCTGTGCTCATTTCAATATGGTGTTTGGCTCCACAGTTCTTCAGGTACTTTATATTATCATCTACACTTGTAACCATATGCCGCATTTTAAATTTCTGCGCATAATTTATATATCATCTTGGAGTACACATTTTGTACTAATATTATGTTCTATGCTCAATGAAGAGTTTCTCCATGGATGGCCTATCAATGGTGCTGGATTCTGTCAAGATCTTATATATCAAAATGAATAGTTTTGATCTGAACAAGATTATTGGCTTGCTGCAATGCTTTCCATGTCTAGAGAAGTTGTATATAAAGGTGATAATTTCACGCACATTGCAAGCCCGCATATAGTGTACTAGAATTAACTGTTCAGATGTTGCTCTTTCGACACTCTTCTTTTAGACCTTAACTGTTTTCAATTTTCATGTCTATTTTGGTGATGAGTACTGGAGGAAACGATGCACAATTCGTTGGGTCCGTTTTGGTGATGAGAATTCCAAGTTCTTCCAAGCAATGGCTTTAAGCGTCTGAAGAAACAATATTGCCTCTCTAACCCTACCTGATGGAACTGTAGTTGATGATCATGCAAGCAAGGAATCGGTCATTTATCACTCCTTCAAAGAACGACTTGGGACCTCATCTAAACATGATATGAAATTTAATCTTCCCTCCATCATCAAGCGGATTGAGGGATTGGACGACCTAACTGTACCTTTTACTCGACAAGAGATTGATCTAGTCATCAAAGAAATGCTGGCGGATAGGGCACCGGGTCCGGATGGGTTTAATGGAGCATTCCTCAAATCTTGTTGGAATATAATTAAGGAGGACTTTTATGCTCTCTACGATCAGTTCTTCGAGGGTGGCCTTAATCTGGAGAGCATTAGTGATGGATTAATCACACTCATTCCCAAAGTTGCTTCTCCTCAAGGAGTCAATGACTTCCGACCGATTACTCTGTTAAATTGCTGTCTAAAAGTCATTACAAAAATCCTCGCCAATCGGCTTCAAAAAATCATTCTGAAATTATACACCGTAACCAGTATGGGTTTTTGAAAAAGAGGTCCATCCAGGATTGCCTTGCATGGGCGTTTGAGTACATCTACCAATGCCAAGCTTCGAAAAATCCAATAGTCATCCTCAAACTGGACTTTGCAAAAGCGTTTGACACCATTGATCATGAGGCTATGTTGGATATTATGAAGCACATGGGTTTCAATGACAAATGGTTGGGGTGGATCAAAACCATTTTCTCATCGGCCAAATCTTCTGTTCTACTTAATGGCGTTCCGGGAAAACAATTTAATTGCTTCTGTGGAGTACGACAGGGTGATCCGTTGTCCCCCTTAATCTTTGTCTTGGCGGCAGATTTATTGCAAGCTGCGATTAATGACTCATTTCGGAGGAATGAACTCCACTTTCCCTTCAACCGTCCCAACCAATCGGACTACCCAGTGATCCAATACGCAGACGACACTATCATTTTGTTACCGGCGTGTCAAGACCAAGCGACTCTTGTCAAAAACATTCTCACCGGTTATGCCACGTCTGTTGGACTGAAGATCAACTTTCACAAGTCAACCCTGGTGCCAATGAACTGCGACGCTGCAACTTCCCAACATATTGCCCAAATTTTCGGCTGCATGGTGGGGAAGCTCCCTTTTACCTATCTTGGATTGCCAATGGGCACGACAAAACCTTCTGTGCAGGATCTCATGCCTTTGGTTTGTAGCGTTCAGCGAAGACTCTCTGCAACTTTATCAATGATCTCCAATGGAGGGAAACTAACGCTTCTCAACTCGGTCATCACTTCACTCATCATCTTTGCACTCTGCACACTTAAACTGCCACAAAAGATTATTGATTTACTTGATAAAATTAGAAGGCAATGTCTTTGGACTAAGAAGACTGATGATGGGGACAAGTGCAACTCTTTGGCCTCATGGCGAGATGGTTTGCAGACCCAAGGAATGTGGAGGACTTGGGGTGCTTGACTTACAAACTCAAAGTGATGCTTTGCTCATGAAATACCTACACAAGTTCTACAACCATTGGGATCTACCGTGGATTGATTTAATTTGGTCCACATACTACACTGACAAAATCCCACACGCCTCGGACCCTTGTGGCTCTTTCTGGTGGAAGGATCTGCTCAAACTTACCCCTATCTATCGAGGCATCTCGCGCGTGATCGTTCGCAGAGGAGATACTGCGCTTATGTGGAAAGACCTCTGGCTGGATGAGGTCCTGACTCATTCACATCCGCGTGCGTTCTCTTATACCAAAAATGAAGATATTTCGGTCCGGGACTTCCTTGGCAGCACCAACCTCAGCGAAACCTTCCACCTCCCCCTTTCCATGCAAGCTTACAATGAACTGCGAGACATCCAGGAGATCACATTGCATGTTGGCAATGATGCAGAAGAGGGCGTAGACGCGTGGGTCTACGAGTGGGGATCTGAGATTTACACTGCAAAACGATACTACAAGTTCTGCTTTCGAGAGGTCACTGCTCACGATAGTTATAAATGGCTCTGGAAATCTTCGGCCACAATGAAATTAAAGGTTTTTGGTTGGCTACTGCTATCTGATCGTCTAAATACCAGAAACATGCTTAAGAGACGTCATTATAACATTGGAGACAATCACTGTTGCATCTTGTGTGGCGTCTGAGAGGAAGAAACAGTCGAGCACATGATTTTTACGTGTCATTTCAGTTTAACTTGTTGGGACACTTTGAACATCCACTGGACAACTGATGGAGATCGTCTCAATTGGATCAAAGAAGCAAAAACAGCATGGCACAATCCAATGTTCATGTAGATCTTCCTATACGCCTCCACAGGTCTATGGAAAGAAAGAAATAACAAACACTTCCGAAGGATAAACCCCACGCTAGGCTCATGGGCAAGAAGATTCATAGAGTATTTCTCTCTACTCAGACATAGAGCCAAAGAGAAGCACAGAACATTTATTTCCTCTTTTGCCCAAACTTTTGTTGTACCATAACCTTGTATTCTCCTTGGTTTCCCATCTCTAGCTTAGTTTGTCAATTGCTATGGATGTAAGGTTATGACCTTGTAAGAACTTTTTTTTGATACTTTAATATACACAGTAGGAGCCTCTCCTACTGTTTTAACTGTCAAAAAAAATCATGTCTATTTAGGCAACAGGACGGGGTAAGAAAGTTATAACCAATCGGTGGATTCGTAAGCATCGGGATTTTCTCACTTCTCATGAGATTCGATTGAAGACAATAACGCTAGAACGATATGTAGCCAACCGTGCAAACACAAGATTTGTCGCATTCTTCCTGCTGAATGCGAGGTTACTATTGCCATCAGGCTTAAGTTTATCAGCAGCATGGTTTTGACGGATGGGTATGTCGAAGAGCAAAAAAAGGAGTTTCAGGTGGGCAAAAGAGCTTCTGAACGTGCTGGGCTTCTATTTACAACATATTGTGGTCATAATCCAGTAGATTTTATGATCCAGGATGTTCATTCTATGGACCTGACCTATCCATTTGACAGTGACTGCCGAAAACAGTCTTTGGAGTTAGATGTTGTTGCCCTTTTCAATCTGGGTTTTTTGTAAACCTAATGAACAATCAACCCTCGTGCTTTTATGCAGTTTGTAAGCTGGAGTTAGATGTTCCTGCCCTTTTCAATTCGGCTGTGACCGTCATATTTTCTTTGAAACAAGGCAAATGGCTTGCCATTCGTTTAATTTAGAGTGAAATATTGTAACAAATCACAACCAAGGGAAATAACATCACTCACGCCGCTGCTTGAGCTCACTTGTGCATTCTGAAGCCAAGTGACTAGCTCCCACCACCCCACCAGTCAACCCTCGTACTCCCCTCCGCCTGCGACTGGACCGGCGCATCTTCAACGGCTCCTGTTCGTTCCGTCTGAGGCCTCGCCGTCGTCCTCCGCCTTGCGGCCTTGGTTCGCTCGCCGTGCGCGGTGCGCCGCCCTCTTGCGTTGTCAACGTCGTCAACAACCGAGAGGAACAAGGAGATGACTGTACGTGGAGAGGATGACTGTAGGGACCCACCAGCGTCATGGCAGTACGCAAGCAAGTGCCTCTATAGTACAAGCCCAAAAATATGGTTCCTCCTAATGGTTGGACATCTGGGGCTCACGCCATCGTCAACGTAGTCAATAAACGAGAGAATTACACTACGAGCGGCTGACACCAGGGACCCAGCAAGTCGCGCAGTTTTTTTGAGGAACAAGCAGTTTTTTTTAGACAATGAGGAACAAGCAGTTGTTATTTATACTAGTTTTAGCGACGGATCAGGGTAACAACGGAGCTGTGGCCCGTCTAGCTAGGGTTTTATTTATGTTTACCACATCATGAGCCCAGTTGTGTTTTTTTCTTGCTGAAAATGGCTAGCCCAGTTCTATTTTTTAAAGAAATACCCAAACAAGGCCTACTTGCTTTATCGGCCCTGCTGGGCTGCAAATGTTTCAAGACGAGGAGAGTTTCATTCGGTTTGCCCAGAATTGGCCAGTACTTTTTTAAAATACATCCAAACTGTAATTTGTTTCTTTTTTTTTCATTACATGATCTTAATTTCCATAGATTTTTATGCCTGGACAAGTATTTTGATTTTATATTTATATAAATTATTTTTCAAAATAGTTTGAATGTGAATCGATATTTCTGGCTTAAAAATAGTTGACCGCTTTTGAAATATGCAAAATTTCGTATACTTTTTAACCGTGGCCACAATATGGGGTGTAATGCTAACAAAAAGAAGATGGGCTCCAAAAAAATCTTAAGAATTAGCAAATGGGCTATACATTATTAGAAATAATGGCAGGTGGGATGTATGCTGTTTTCCACAGATTTGAGGATGACTTGTGCGCCTACTACAGGTTCACGCGTATGCTTCCATAAAAAAAGGTTGACGCACACACAACGCCCTGTCAACTTAGTCAACACACGAGAGCAGAGACTGTTGGATATCCATCCAACGGATGTCGTGCTTCTTCAATTTCTGCTTTTCATGCTCCAGCCGCTCAAACAAGCGCCGGCGGACTGCTCGCTCCTCCTCATGGCCGGCTATGCTGCCGCGTAGGCCTCACGGCCCCACCGTACTCCCATCGCTGGCCTAGCCATCCCTCTACTCACCCACACATGTTGTTATTCTCCGGCGACGGCAGACGAACCAGTAAACCCTCGTACTCCTCCGCGTGGGAAACAACTGCCGAGTATTCCCTGGCTCCGTGTCGTTCCCTTCCTAGGCCTCGCCGTCGTCCACCGCCGTGGTGCTCTCGGCGCGGCCTGGTCAACGTGGTCAATGAACGACATCCATCGGAAGTGGACTGTACGTGGAGAGGCTGACAGTTGGGTCCACAGCCGCACGCAAGGAAATGCCTCCTTATTACACGCAAAATAATGATTCCTCCACCTGACAACTAGGACCCACAGGAAGGGCCTCTGTATTTCGCGAAAAAACGTTTTCCTCACGATGTGTCGGACCCACCAGCTATATCTTCGCCCGCAAGGAAGTGCCTCCTTATTACGCCCAAAAAAATGAATACCCCCCTGCTAGCTGGGACCCACCATATTGTTGAGCTGACTTGTGGGCCTACTAAGTTGACGAGGACGGAGGGCTTTGTCAACTTAGTCAATACTCCAGTGACCTTATGATGGCCATCCAACGGCCATACGGCTTCTTAAACCTCCGGTCTTCTTGCTCCAGCCGCCCAAAGCAGCGCCGGTCGTGCCGCCTGCTCCTGCCTCCCGTGGCCGGCTATGCTACCGCCTGCTCCTGCCTCCCGTGGCCCGGCTCCACGTCGTCCCCTTCCTAGGCCTCGCCATCGTTCACCGCCATGGTGCTCTCGGCGCGGCGTGGTCAATGTGCTCAACGACCGACTTCCATCAGAAGAATACTGTACGTGGAGAGGCTGACAGCTGGGTCCACGGCAGCCGCAAGGAAGTGCCTCCTTATTACGCGAAAAATAATTATTCCTCCACCTGACAGCGGGGACCCACCGGCCGGGCCACCAGTATTTTGCGAAATAAATCATTCCCCCCAACTGCTGGGACCCACCGGATGGGCCACCGTATTTTGTGAAAAAAATGTTCCCCCCGCTGTCAGCTCGGACCCACTGGAAGTGCCTCCTTATTACGCACAACAAAATGAATACTCCCCCGGCTAGCTGGGACCCACCTTGGTGGAAGGCTGTCTTGTGGGCCTACTAAGTTGACGGGGCCGAAGGGCTTTGTCAACTTAGTCAATATGAACGATTCTAGCTCCAGTGACCGTATGATGTCCATCCAACGGCCTTAGTGCTTCTTCAACCTCTGGTCTTCTTGCTCCAGCCGCCCAAAGCAGCGCCGGTCGTGCCGCATGCTCCTGCCTCCCGTGGTCGGCTGTGCTGCTGCGGAGGCCTCACCGCCCCATACTATTCCCACCGCTGGCCAGGCCCTGTGGCGACGGCAGCCTCACACCGCAGCCGAACCAGTGAACCCTCGTACTCCTCTCCGCGCGGGCTTCCACTGTCGCGTCGTCCCCTTCCTAGGCCTCGTCGTCGTCCACCACCGTGGTGCTCTCCGCGCGGCGTGGTCAACATGGTCAAGGAACGACTTCCATCGGAAGAGTACTGTACGTGGAGAGGCTGACAGCTGGGTCCACGGCCACAGCCCAGTTTTTTTGTGATTTGCCAATTAAGTCGCTTTGTCAGGCCTGTTGGGCTGCAAATCTTTCAAGACGAGGAGAGCTTTTCATTCGGCTGGCCGAGAAAATGGCCCATCAGTAATGAGAAATGGGTTGTACATTTTTAAAACACATCAAATCGGCAATTAGTTTCAAATATATTTTTTCATTTCAATATTTTAAATTACATTAATTTTTATGCGTGGAGAATTTGTTGGATTTTATATTGATATACATTTATTTTGAAAATCAGTTTGAATGTGAGTCGAAATTTCGGGATTAAAAACAGTTCGGACCGCACCGAAATATGAAAAAATTTTGTATATTTTTTTAATCGTGGCCACAATATGTGCTGTAATGCTAACAAAACGAATATGGGCTCCAAAAAAACCTTAAGAATTAGCAAATGGGCTGTAAATTATTAGAAATAATGGCAGATGGGATGCATGTTGTTCTCCACAGATTTGAGGCTTTCCTAAAAAAAGGTTTACGCACAAGCAGTGACGGTTGGATGTCCATCCAACGGCCGTCGTGCTTCTTCAATCTCTGCTCTTCCTGCTCCAGCCGCTCAAACAAGCGCCGGCGGGACTGCCTGCTCCCTCCTCCCCGCGGCCGTCTGTGCTGCCGCGCAGGCCTCACAGCCCCACCATACTCCCATCGCTGGCCTAGCCATCCCACTACTCACGCACACCTGCTGTTATTCTCCGGCGACGGCAGACGAACCAGTAAACCCTCGTTCAGTCATACTCCCCTCCGCGTGGGAAACAAGTGCTGAGTCTTCCCTGCCTCCGTGTCGTTCCCTTCCTAGGCCTCGCCGTCGTCCACCACCCTGGTGCTCTCGGCGTGGCCTGGTCAACGTGGTCAACGACCGACATGCATCTAAAGTGGACTGTACGTGGAGAGGCCGACAGCTGGGTCCACGGCCGCACGCAAGGAAATGCCTCCTTATTACGCGCAAAATAATGATTCGTCCACCTGACATCAGGGACCCACCGAAAGGGCCTCAGTATTTCGCGAAAAAAACGTTACCGCCGCTGACAGCTCGGACCCACCAGCTATATCTTCGCACGCAAGGAAGTGCCTCCTTATTACGCACAAAAAATGAATACTCCCCTTGTTAGCTGGGACCCAGTATAGTGGCAGGCTGACTTGTGGGCCTACTAAGTTGACGGGGACGGAGGGCTTTGTCAACTTAGTCAATATGCATGATTCTAGCTCCAGTGACCGTACGATTTCCATCCAATGGCCGTAGTGCTTCTTCAACCTCTGGTCTTCTTGCTCCAGCCGCCCAAACCAGCGCCAGTCGTGCCTCGTGCTCCTGCCTCCCGTGGCCGGCTGAGATGAGGCAGAGGCCTCACCGCCCCCTACTACTCCCACCGCTGGCCAGGTCATTCCTCCACTCACCCACACCCCTGTTATTCTGCGGCGATGGCAGCCTCACACCGCAGCGAACGGTGAACCCTCGTACTCCTCTGGCGTGGGCATCCATCGCGCGTCTTCCCGACTCGCGTCGTCCCTTCCTAGGCCTCGCCGTTGTCCACCGCCTGGTGCTCTCGGCGCGGTGTGGTCAACGTGGTCAAGGAACGGCTTCCATCGGACGTGGACTGTACGTGGAGAGGCTGACAGCTGGGTCCACGGCCGCAGCAAGGAAGTGCCTCCTTATTACGCGCAAAATAATTATTCCTCCACCTGACAGCGGGGACCAACCGGACGGGCCACCATATTTCGCGAAAAAAAAGTTTCCCCCCTGACTGCTGGGACCCACCAGCTACACCTTCACACCCAAGGAAGTGCGTCCGGGCAAAAAAAAATGATTCGCCCCCCTGACTGTTGAGACCCACCAGCTATATCTTCGCATGCAAGGAAGTGCGTCCGGGCAAAAAAAACCAAAACGATTCGCCCCCCTGACTGCTGGGACCCACCAGCTACATCTTCGCAGGCAAGGAAGTGCCTGACAGTCGGGACCCACCTGGTCGAAGCGTACGTAGTGTTGTCATTCTGGTCGCGAACGTGTACGTACATATATACTGGTGGATGTAGAGGCGTGCACGTGTCGTAGTAGAGGCGCGCACGTAGCATGTACACGTACGTACAGCGGCGAGGGTGCAAGAAAGAATATACGGCCACGTACGTACATACGGGCAGGGTCTGTAACACCTATCGCGCATACGTACATGGCTGGGTCGGAACAGAGAAACAGTGTCGTCATCGTGTTCATGGGGAGCCAACCGGCTGGGTCGGAACGGAATGCATGGTCGTGTTCGTCGGGAGGGCTTGGACGGAACAGGCGATGGAAACGAGGCCTGGCGTACCGCACAACGGAGGAAACGGCCTTGTGTTCGGCCCGCCACGTTCAAACGGGGTCTGTTGATCGGAGGGCTGGCGTGCCGCAAAAGCGGAGGAAACGGACCTCCTACGGTCGAAACGGGGGTCTGTTGATCGGGAGGGTGTGGCGTGGCGCAAAAGCGGACGAAATGGACTTGAGTTGGAGCGCCACGGTCAAACGGGGGAGGGGGCGTGTGGCGTACCGCAAAACAGGACTCCACGGGATACTGTTCATCTCCACCGTCAACCTCCTCCAGCCTCCACGGGCTACCGTCAACCTCCTCCAGCCTCCACGGGCTCCTGTTCATCCAGCCTCCACCGCGCGCTACTCCACCGACTACTGTTCAACCACCCCTTCACGGGCACCCCTCCACCGTCTACTGTTCATCCAGCCCTCCACACCACGGGGTGCTGTTCAACCACCCCTCCACGGCCACCCCTCCACTGTCTACTGTTCATCCAGCCTTCCACACCACGGGTTCCTATTCATCAAGAGGCAACGCCACCGCTCACTGTTCATCCCAGAGGCAGCATCGATCGGCTTCAGTTAGCAGCAGTAGCGAAGGAATCGCTCCATCGGGTTCAGTTAACAGCCATCGATCGATCGCTCGGGTTCGATGAACGCGTAACTGCGGTGCAATCGCCGGGTTCGATTAGAGCCCAACGCCTCGCTTCGGCTTGATTAGAGCCAACGCCGCACACCTGCAGCGTGCGTACGAGAGAAACGTGCATCGCTCGGCCCCCGACCTCCCATCGTAACCGGCAACTCCCCGAAATTTTCCTCCCCCTCGCTTCTACCACGGTTTTTTCAGTCATGGACGGCCCAAAGAATGTCATGCAGCTGCGTCTCCGGCCCGCCCAGGACGAAAAGCCCATTTTCTATCATGATTTTTTGTCATAGAAGTAGGAGCCCACCACGTCTATGATGATACCGAGTTTTGTCACAATTGTCGTCATAGAAGTGTCATATGTATGACAGAAAAAAATTCGTTCGGCCCAAAATGTCACGGATGTGTCTTTTTTTGTAGTGCAGGGCCGCGCGCCCCTCCCCTCCCCCCCCCAGTCCGAATAGGACAAGGAGAGGGGGGCGGTGCCCCCCTTTCCTTCCTCCCCTCGACCTCTTCCCCCTCTCTCTCCTAGTTCAACATGGAAACGGGGGGAGTCCTACTCCTACCGGGAGTAGGACTCCTCCTGGCGCGCCTCCTCCCTGGCCGGCCACACCTCCCCCTTGATCCTTTATATACGAGGGCAGGGGGGCACCTCTAGACACAACAATTGATCTGTTTGATCTCTTAGCCGTGTGCGGTGCCCCCCTCCACCATATAGTCCACCTCGATAATAATGTGTTGGGGAACGTAGCAGAAATTCAAAATTTTCTATGCATCACGAAGATCAATCTATGGAGTAATCTAGCAACGAGGGAAAGGGGAGTGCATCTACATACCCTTGTAAATCGCTAAGCGGAAGCTTTCAAGTGAACGGGGTTAATGGAGTCGTACTCATCGTGATCCAAATCACCGCTGATCCTAGCGCCGAACGGACGGCACCTCCGCGTTCAACACACATATGGTTGGGAGAGACATCTCCTCCTTCTTGATCCAGCAAGGGAAGGAGAGGTTGATGGAGATCCAGCAGCACGACGGCGTGGTGGTGGAAGTAGCGGGATCCCGGCAGGTTTCCAAGCGCAAGCGGGGAGGAAGAGGTGTCACGGGAGGGAGGGAGACACCAGGGACTCAGGTGCGGCTGTGCTCCCTCCCCTCCACTATATATAGGGGCCTAGGGGGGCGCCGGCCCCTTGTAGATCCCATCTAGGGAGGGGGCGGCTGCCCAAGGGGTGGCTTGGCCTCCAAGCGAAGTGGAGGCGCCCCCACCCCTTAGGGTTTCCAACCCTAGGCGCATGGGAGGCCCAAGGGGGCGCACCAGCCCACCAGGGGCTGGTTCCCACGCCCCTTCAACCCATGGGGCCCTCCGGGATAGGTGGCCCCAACCGGTGGACCCCTTCCGGTGGTCCCGGTACAATACCGATGACCCCCGAAACTTTCCCGGTGGCCGAAACTGGACTTCCTATATATGAATCTTTATCTCCAGACCATTCCGGAACTCCTGTGACATCCGAGATCTCATCCGGGACTCCGAACAACTTTCGGATTACCGCATACTAATATCTCTACAACCCTAGCGTCACCGAACCTTAAGTGTGTAGACCCTACGGGTTCGGGAACCATGCAGACATGACCGAGACAACTCTACGGCCAATAACCAACAGCGGGATCTGGATACCCATGTTTGCTCCCACATGTTCCACGATGATCTCATCGGATGAACCACGATGTCGAGGATTCAATCAATCACGTATTCAATTCCCTTTGTCTACCGGTATAGTACTTGCCCGAGATTCGATCCTCGGTATCCCGATACCTTGTTCAATCTCGTTACCGGCAAGTCTCTTTACTCGTTCCGTAAAACATCATCCCGGGATCAACTCCTTGGTCACATTGTGCACATTATGATGATGTCCTATCGAGTGGGCCCAGAGATACCTCTCTGTCACCGTCACACGAAGTTAACCAAACTGTAGTGGCGGCGACTTGTGTGCCTGCCCATTGAGCCGTCCAGTGCAGACGGCAGTTAATAGTATATGATAATTTGCCTCCATTTTGTTGAAAGAAAACCGGGCTACCCAAGTTGTGACTTGCTCATACTCCATAAACAGCTCATGCAGACAGGTGCGGCCCGGTATGTTGATGTAGACCAGGCCGCGAGAGACGGACAACAAAGATGACCGCAGCTTCAAAGGCGGCACAGACAGATGAGTCGGCCGCGGCGTTGTAAACCGGCGTGGACGGGCGAATTAGCCACGTCATATTGATGTAAACCGGTCTGCAGAATGGCGGTTTGCACATATATTCATCGAGCTTGATGGCATGATAAGATACTTAGCGCATTTATAATGGTGGCGCGAGGTTATACACCCATGACATAGCCATAGTTTTTGTAGTGAACAATTGTCCTGCATAAACAATATTGCAGACCAAGGAAAAGGTAAACTTGTTCTTTGATAAAAATAATATGTGCTAAAAATATATTTTAGCCGGATATCACCTGATGTGTTTAGGCTGAAAATAATCCTCCATGAAGTTGATGATCACTAGGTGAAACTGAAATCTCTCACGGGTGAATCGGCCGCGGGAGCAAACAGATAAACCGGCCACGGTGTTTGTAAGCCGGTGCGGACGAGCAAGTTGTCCTCCACGTTGTAAGCCGGTGAGGACGCGTGAACCGGCCGTAAGGGCGGACGGGCGAGTCGTCCATGGCGTTGTAAGGTCGTGCTGACGGGCGAGCCAGTCGTCGCGTTGATGTAAAGCGGACCGCAGGGGCGACGGCTGTATATAACAACACTATAGGGCAGAGTGGTTGTTTTCAAAAAAAATAATAAATATTGATAAAAGTAAACTGGATGGATATCACCTGATATGTTAAACCGGAATTTATTCACCGCGAGTTGATGATCACCAGGCGAGTCCGCGCCGAACAAACGAATGAACCGGCCGCGGCGTTTTAAGCCGGTGCAGACGGGAGAGTTGGCAGCAACGTTGTAAGCCGGTGCAGATGAGCAAGTTGCCCTCTGTGTTGTAAGCCGGTGTGGACGCGCGAGTCAACACATAAGCGCAGTCCCGGCTAGTGGATGTAGACCGGCGCGGTGACTTGCTCACGTATCCGTCTAGAAGCACGGCACGGGCAAGCGCTAATGCAAAAATAATATTGGCGCACCCCCTTTCGACACCCTTTTTAACAAATAACGGTCCTGCGAAAAAATACCACAGACCAGAGTAATTATTCTCAAACAATTTAATATGTGATGATAAAATACACAGAAAGGATAGCACCTGGTATTTTTTTTGGCCGGATGCTGGCGCTGGATAATGCATAGTGCTGCTTTTGTTTTTGACAAAAGAGTTGATTGGTTCTATGTCTTCTAGTGCCTGAGCTCTCAACATAACCCGGCCGGTACATTTTGAGCCAGAATTTCTGGAACCAGAACTAGATAATCCGACCGGAACTTTTTGATAATCCGGAACTTTTGAACCGGAACCTCTTGATGATCCGGCTGGAACTTTTGATAATCCGGAACTTTTGAACCGGAACCTCTTGATAATCCGTCCGAAACTTTTTATCGATTCGGACGGAACCTTTCGGTGGTTCGGCTGGAACCCTTTGATGATTTGGACCGAACTTTTCGTCGAGGTGATCCAAACTTTTTGTTGATTCCGACGGAATTTTGCATCGAGGTGGTCAGAACTTTCCAATGATCCGGCCGGAACTTTCCGACGAACCGGCGGAACCTTTCGATGAGCCTGATGGAACTTTTTCAGCGAGCCGGCTGGAACTCTCCGATGAACCGGGCGGAACTTTGTCAATAAGCCGGATGGAGCTTCTCGATCCCTAGGATAGCGCCCTCCACGAACTCAACACCACCGTGCGCAAGCCCCACGGTGGGCGCCAACTGTCGTGGATTTGTGACGGCAGATGTCCTTAGTGTCAGGACTTAGTCGCGAGGCGAACGCATCTATGTGGTAGCTTGAGAGGGGTCGAGCGGAATCAATAGACGCAACACAAGACAAGGATTTAGACAGCTTCGGGCCCCAGGAAACGTCGTCCAGTAACAACCCTACATGTTGTTTGAGGCTAGGTCTCATTATGATCACGAGGGAGTCGCCTGTAAACCGGCTCTTTGTGTCTAGCCCTAGAGATTGTTTCTTGTTGCTTGTTCCTTCTTTGGGGAGGCCTGCCCCTCCTTATATATGTTGAAGCGGCGGGTTACATGTGGAGTCCTATTAGGATTAGGACTAGTGTATCTCTAATACAAACCGGATACAAGTCCAGGTCTTAACTCCTTGTAAGGTAAATATCGTCATGCCTTTCCTCTTAAACCGGCCCACCATAGCGTGATCCGGCCTTCCATAAACCGCCCATTGGGCCACCTGGTCTGGTCGCTCCTTATGACCTGCCTGCCAGATTAACAATGAATCGTAAACCGCCAGGTCCAAACGGGTCGCCAATGAACCGCCAAGTCCGGCCGGGTTATACTTCCGGCCGGTTTACACCGCGGGGTATATCCCCGACAAGTTGGTTAAACGGAAAGAAGGTTTCGAGACGAAACTATAGGTGCTTGAATCGCATGATTCCGATAAACGAGCGAAAAGTTATACTAAAACGAAAATCGGATCAGAAATCGCGATCAGAAATAATCGCGGAATATCCGAGAATAAGAAAAACGACGAACAGGCTAACGAACGAACGTTCGCTCTCTGCGGCTAAACGGCGAAAACCGTTCGTTAAAACGAACGTACGGACAAGCGTCCGCTAAATAAACTAAACCGAAAAAAACACGAAAACCGATCTTGGTTTTTTTTTTAAAACCGAACGAAAAACCGGACGGTTTTCTCGAAGAAAACTGCCGGCGGCGGGGCGGTCAACCTCGGGCGGCGGGTCGGCGATGGCGGGCGGCTCGGCTGGGCGGCTCCGCGGCGTGGATCGGCGCGGCGGTGGCAGACCTGGCGGCAATGGCGGCGGCGCGGGGTCCGGCTGGGGCTAGGGTTTCGCGGGGGCGGCGGCGGCTCGGGCTGGGCTGCGGGGCTCGGCCTCCCGGCTTATAAGGCCGGCCGGGCCAGGAGTCCGGGGCGGACACGGCCCGGTAGGTCGGTGCGCGTTTTTTTTAAATAATTCACGCAGAAAAACAAACAAAAGAAATACTAAACGGAGTCCAAAAATCCCGAAATAAGTTTTCCCTGACTTCTAAAATCAAGCCGGACAAGATAAACATTTATTTAGGGCCTAAATGCAATTTTGAAAAACACGCATTTTTCCTAAATTCAAATAAAATAGCAATAAAATTCAAAATAAAACTTATTTGATTTTTTTATTAAATCCTAAATATTCCTTTATTTTGGGAAAGTCATTTTATTCCCTCTCTCTTATTTTTATAACTGGAATAATTGAAGATAAAATAAATAAAATCAAATTATCCTATTTTCAAAATTTGAGAAAACTCAGATATGAATATAACGAAATCCCCAACTCTCTCCGTGGGTCCTTGAGTTGCGTGAAATTTCTAGGATCAAGCCAACATGCAATAAAATATGACAGGCAATGATGATCTATGTATAACATTCCAAATTGAAAATTTGGGGATGTTACAATGCCCCAAGACAATGCCTTCATTAACCATAAAGTGGCACTTTTCCCAATTCAAGACAAGACTAGTATCTTCGCATCTCTGCAAAACTCGATCAAGGTTGCTCAAGCAATCATCAAAAGAAGATCCATAAATAGAGAAATCATCCATGAAAACCTCAACAATCTTTTCACAAAAGTCAGAGAATATAACCATCATGCATCTTTGAAAGGTAGCAGGTGCATTACATAAACCAAAAAGAATACGTCTATAAGCAAAATTACTAAAAGGGCAAGTAAAATTCGTATTTTCTTGATCCTCTGCTGACACAGGTATTTGAGAGAAACCAGAGTAACCATCTAGAAAGCAAAAATGTGTATGTTTCGATAATCTTTCTAGCATTTTATCAATAAAAGGCAGAGGGTAATGATCCTTTTTAGTAGCTTTATTTAATTTGCGGAAATCAATTACCATCCTATAACCTGTAACAATTCTTTGTGGGATAAGTTCATCTTTATCATTAGGAACGACAGTAATACCTCCCTTCTTAGGGACACAATGGACAGGACTTACCCACTGACTATCAGCAACGGGATAAATTATACATGCCTCCAGGAGCTTTAATATTTCCTTTATTACCACTTCTTTCATCTTAGGATTTAACCGTCGTTGGTGATAAATAACTGGTTTGGTGTCTTTCTCCAATTTTATTTTGTGTTGGCATAAAGTGGGACTAATGCCCTTAAGATCGTCAAGAGTATATCCAATAGCAGCACGGGGCTTCTTCAGAGTTTTCAATAATCTCTCCTCTTCTTGCTCTGAAAGGTTAGCACTAATAATAACAGGATATATCTTCTTTTCATCAAGATAAGCATATTTAAGAGTATCAGGTAATGGTTTAAGCTCAAACATGGGATCACCCTTGGGTGTTGGAGGATCCCCTAGAATTTCAACAGGCAAGTTGTGTTTAAAAATAGGTCCCTGTTTAAAGAATACTTCATCTATCTCCCTTCTTTCATTCATAAACATATCATTTTCATTGTCTAGCAAATATTGTTCTAAAGGATCATTAGGAGGCACGACAATAGAAGCAAGACTAATAATTTCATCCTTACTAGGCAATTCTTTATCATGGGGTTGTCTACAAAATTTAGCAAAATTAAACTCATGAGACATATCTCCCAAACCAATAGTAACAACATCCTTTTTGCATTCTATCTTAGCATTAACAGTATTCAAGAAGGGTCTACCAAATATGATGGGACAAAAGCTATCTTGTGGGGAGTCAAGAACAAGAAAATCAGCAGGATATTTAACTTTCCCACACAAGACTTCAACATCTCTAACAATCCCAACCGGTGAAATAGTATCTCTATTGGCAAGCTTAATTGTAACATCTATTTCTTCTATCTCAGCAGGTGCAATATCATGCATAATTTCTTTGTATAAGGAATGAGGTATTGCACTAGCACTAGCACCCATATCACATAAGCCATGATAACAGTGATCTCCTATTTTAATGGAAATAACAGGCATGCCTACAACAGGTCTATGTTTATTCTTAGTATCAGGTCTAGCAATTCTAGCAGCTTCATCAGAGAAGTAAATAACATGCCCATCTATATCACCAGCCAAGAGATCTTAAACCATAGAAATACTAGGTTCAACTTTAATTTGCTCAGGTGGTGTAGGTGTTTTAGTATTACTCTTACGAACCACAGTTGAAGCTTTAGCACGATCCTTTATCCTGACAGGGAAAGGGGGTTTCTCAATATAAGTAGTAGGAACAACAGGATCATTATAAGTGATAGTCTTTTCTTCACCTTTATTAGGTGCAACTACTTTTACTTCAATGGGAGGATTATATTTAAACCACTTCTCCTTAGGGAGGTCAACATGAGTAGCAAATGATTCACAGAAACATGCTACTATCTCAGAGTCAAGTCCATATTTAGTGCTAAATTCACGGAAGACATTGATATCCATAAAAGACTTAACACAATCAAACTTAGGTGTCATACCTGACTCCTTACCTTCATCGAGATCCCAATCTTCAGAGTTGCGTTTAATTCTTTCCAATAATCCTATCTGAATTCAATAGTCTTCATCATAAAAGAACCAATACAAGAAGTATCGAGCATGGAGCGATTGATGAGAGAAAGCCGAGCATAAAATTTTTGAATAATCATTTCTCTTGAGAGCTCATGATTGGGGCATGAATATAACATTGAATTAACCCTCCCCCAATCTTGAGCGATGCTTTCTCCTTCGCGAGGCCAAAAATTATATATATAATTAGGATCACGATGAACAAGATGCATAGGATAAAACTTCTGGTGAAATTCCAATTTCAATCGGTTGTAGTTCCATGATCCCATATCATCACATAGCCTATACCATGTCAATGCCTCTCCCTTAAAAGATAAAGGGAAGACCTTCTTCTTCATAACATCATCGGGCATACCTGCAAGCTTAAATAGTCCACAAACTTCATCCACATAGATTAAGTGTAAATCGGGATGCAATGTTCCATCTCCTGTAAAGGGATTAGCTAGGAATTTCAATGTAAACATTTTCAGTAGCTTCAGTAGGTTGAGGAGCAACTTTTTGCTCTACTGGTCAGGGTGAAGACACCCCGAACAAGCCCCTCAAAGGATTATGTTCCAAAGTAACACGTGACAGTAAATTTCAGCACACTATATAAATTTTTCCTTACAAAGTTCCACTTACCAAAGGCGCTTCACTCCCCGGCAACGGTGCCAGAAAAGAGTCTTGATGACCCACAAGTGTAGGGGATCTATCGTAGTCCTTTCGATTAGTAAGGGTGTCGAACCCAACGAGGAGCAAAAGGAAATGACAAGCGGTTTTCAGTAAGGTATTCTCTGCAAGCACTGAAATTATCGATAACATATAGTTTTGTTATAAGGTAATTCGTAACGGGTAACAAGCAATGAAAGTAAATAAGGTGCAGCAAGGTGGCCCAATCCTTTTTTGTAGCAAAGGACAAGCCTGGACAAATTCTTATATGGAGAAAAGCGCTCCCGAGGACACATGGGAATTATCGTCAAGCTAGTTTTCATCACGCTCGTATGATTCGCGTTCGTTACTTTGATAATTTCATATGTGGGTGGACCGGTGCTTGGGTGCTGACCTTTCTTGGACAAGCATCCCACTTATGATTAACCCATATTGCAAGCATCCGCAACTACAAAAGAAGTATTAAGGTAAACCTAACCATAGCATGAAACATGTGGATCCAAATCAGCCCCTTACGAAGCAACGCATAAACTAGGGTTGAAGCTTCTGTAACTCTAGCAACCCATCATGTACTAATTACTTACCAATGCCTTCCTCTAGGCCAAAACAATGGTAAAGTGTCATGTAGTCGACGTTCACATAACACCACTAGACGAGAGACAACATACATCTCATCAAAATATCGAACGAATACCAAATTCACATGACTACTTATAGCAAGACTTCACCCATGTCCTCAGGATGTTACTACTCATAAAGCATATTCATGTTCATAATCGGAGGGGTATTAATATGCATTAAGGATCTGAACATATGACCTTCCATCGAATAAACCAACTAGCATCAAGTACAAAGAGTAATCAACACTACTAGCAACCCACATGTACCAATCTGAAGTTTTGAGACAAAGATTGGATACAAGAGATGAACTACGGTTTGATAGGAGATGGTGCTGGTGAATATGTTGATGGAGATTGACCCCCTCCCGATGAGAGGATCGATGGTGATGACGATGGTGATGATTTCCCCCTCCCAGAGGGAAGTTTCCCAGGCAGAACAGCTCCGCCGGAGCCCTAGATTGGTTCCACCAAGGTTCCGCCTCGTGGAGGCGGTGTTTTGTCCCGAAAGCTTGCTTATGATTTTTTTTCCCGGGTAAAAGACTTCATATAGCAGAAGATGGTCACCGGAAGGCTGCCAGGGGGCCCACGAGGCAGGGGCGCGCCCCCACCCTCGTGGACAGTGGGTGGCACCCCTCTAATATTTCTTTGCTAAGTATTTTATATTAATTCCAAAAATGACTTTCTTGGAGTTTCAGGACTTTTGGAGTTGTGCAGAATAAGTCTCTAACATTTTCTCCTTTTCCAGCCTAGAATTCCAGTTGCCGGCATTCTCCCTCTTCATGTAAACCTTGTAAAATAAGAGAGAATAGGCATAAGTATTGTGACATAACGTGTAATAACAGCCCATAATGCAATAAATATCGATATAAAAGCATGATGTAAAATGGACGTATCAGTAACGATGGAGATCATGACGATGCTTCGGTGATGGAGATCATGAGCACAAGATGATGATGGCCATATCATGTCACAAATTTTGATTGCGTGTGATGTTTATCTTTTATGCATCTTATTTTGCTTAGTACGGCGGTAGCATTATAAGATGATCCCGTACTAAATTTCAAGGTATAAGTGTTCTCCCTGAGTATGCACCGTTGCTACAGTTCGTCGTGCCGAGACACCACGTGATGATCGGGTGTCATAAGCTCTACGTTCACATACAACGGGTGCAAGCCTGTTTTGCACACGCAGAATACTTGTGTTAAACTTGACGAGCCTAGAATTTGCAGATATGGCCTTGGAACACTAAGACCGAAAGGTCAAACGTGAATCATATAGTAGATATGATCAACATAGTGATGTTCACCATTGAAAGCTACTCCATCTCACATGATGATCGGACATGGTTTAGTTGATTTGGATCACATCATCATTTAGATGACTAGAGGGATGTCTATCTAAATGGGAGTTCTTAAGTAATATGATTAATTGAACTTTAATTTATCATGAACTTAGTCGTGATAGTTATTTTGCATGTCTACGTTATTGTAGATCAATGACCCGTGCTACCGTTCCTTTGAATTTTAATGCGTTCCTAGAGAAATCTAAGTTGAAAGATGATGGCAGCAACTACATGGACTGGGTCCGTAACTTGAGGATTATCCTCATTGCTGCACAGAAGAATTACGTCATGGAAGCACCATTGGGTGCCAGGCCTGCTGCAGATGCTACTGATGACGGTAAGAACGTCTGGTAGGGCAAAGCTGATGACTACTCGATAGTTCAGTGTGCCATGCTTTACGGCTTAGAATCGAGACTTCAAAGATGTTTTAAACGTCATGGAGCATATGGGATGTTCCAAGAGTTGAAGTTAATATTTCAAGCAAATGCCCGAGTTGAGAGATATGAAATCTCCAACAAGTTCTACAGCTGCAAAATGGAGGAGAATAGTTCTGTCAGTGAACACATACTTAGAATGTCTGGGTACCATAACCACTTGACTCAGCTAGGAGTTAATCTTCCTGATGATAGTGTCATTGTCAGAGTTCTTCAATCACTGCCACCAAGCTATAAAGGCTTTTTGATGAACTATAATATGCAAGGGATGAACAAGACTATTCCTGAGCTCTTCGCGATGCTAAAGGCTGCGGAGGTAGAAATCAAGAAGGAGCATCAAGTGTTGATGGTTAACAATACCACTAGTTTCAATAAAAGGGCAAAGGGAAGATGGGGAACTTCAAGAAGAACGGCAAGAAAGTTGCTGCTCAGGAGAAGAAACCCAAGTCTGGACCTAAGACTGAAACTGAGTGCTTCTACTTCAAAGGGACTGGTCACTGGAAGTGGAACCGCCCCAAGTATTTGGCGGATAAGAAGGATGGCAAAGTGAAAGGTATATTTGATATACATGGTATTGATGTGTACCTTACTAATGCTCGTAGTAGCGCCTGGGTATTTGATACTGGTTCTGTTGCTCATATTTGCAACTCGAAACAGGGGATCGGATTAAACGAAAATTGGCTGAGGACGAGGTGACGATGCGCGTGGGAAATGGTTCCAAAGTCGACGTGATCACCGTCGGCACGCTACCTATACATCTACCTTCGGGATTAGTTTTAGACCTGAATAATTGTTATTTGGTGCCAGTTTTGAGCATGAACTTTATATCTGGATCTTGTTTGATGCGAGACGGTTATTCATTTAAATAAGAGAATAATGGTTGTCTATTTATATGAGTAATATGTTTTATGGTCATGCACCGTTGTTGAGTGGTCTATTTTTGTTGAATCTCAATCGTGGTGATACACATGTTCATAATATTGAAGCCAAAAGATGCAAAGTTGATAATGATAGTGCAACTTATTTGTGGCACTGTCGTTTGGGTCATATTGGTGTAAAGCGCATGAAGAAACTCCATACTGATGGACTTTTAGAATCGCTTGATTATGAATCACTTGGTGCTTGCGAACCGTGCCTTATGGGTAAGATGACTAAAACCCCGTTCTCCGGAAAAATGGAACGAGCTACTGACTTATTGGAAATAATACATACCGATGTATGGGGTCCAATGAGTGTTGAGGCTCGTGGCGGGTATCGTTATTTTCTTACCTTCACAGATGATTTGAGCAGATATGGGTATATCTTCTAAATGAAGCATAAGTCTAAAACATTTGAAAATTTCAAAGAATTTCAGAGTCAAGTGGAAAATCATCGTAACAAGAAAATAAAGTTTCTACGATTTGATCGTGGAGGAGAATATTTGAGTTACGAGTTTGGTCTTCATTTGAAACAACATGGGATAGTTTCACAACTAACGCCACCTGGAACAGCACAGCGAAATGGTGTGTCCGAATGTCGTAACCATACTTTATTGGATACGGTGCAATCTATTATCTCTCATGTTGTTTACCGCTATCGTTTTGGGGTTATGCTTTAGAGACGGCTGCATTCACTTTAAATAGGGCACCTTCAAAATCCGTTGAGACAACGCCTTATGAACTGTGGTTTGGCAAAAAATCAAAGTTGTCATTTCTTAAAGTTTGGGGTTGCGATGCTTATGTGAAAAAGCTTCAACCTGATAAGCTCGAACCCAAATCGGACAAGTGCATCTTCATAGGATACCCAAAGGAAACTGTTGGGTACACCTTCTATCACAGATCTGAAGGCAAGATATTCGTTGCTAAGAATGGATCCTTTCTAGAGAAGGAGTTTCTCTCGAAAGAAATGAGTGGGAGGAAAGTATAACTTGATGAGGTAATTGTACCTTCTCCCGAATTGGAAAGTAGTTCCTCACAGAAATCAGTTCGAGTGATTCCTACACCAATTAGTGAGGAAGCTAATGATGATGATCATGAAACTTTGGATCAACTTACTACCGAACCTCGTAGGTCTTCCAGAGTGAGATCAGCACCAGAGCGGTATGGTAATCCTGTTATGTAGGTCATGTTACTAGATCATGGTGAACCTACGAACTATGAGGAAGCGATGATGACACCAGATTCCGCGAAATAGCTTGATGCCATGAAATCTGAGATGGGATCCATGTATGAGAACAAAGTGTGGACTTGGTGGACTTGCCCGATGATTGGCAAGCCATAGAAAATAAATGGATCTTCAAGAAAAAGACCAACGCTGACAGTAATGTTACTGTCTACAAAGCTCGACTTGTTGCGAAAGGTTTTCAAAAAGTTCAAGGAGTTGACTACGATGAGACTTTCTCACCCGTAGCGATGCTTAAGTCAGTCTGAATCATGTTAGCAATTACTGCATTTTATGATTATGAAATTTGGCAGATGGATGTCAAAACTACATTCCTGAATGGATTTCTAGAAGAAGAGTTGTATATGATGCAACCAGAAGGTTTTGTCGATCTAAAGGGTGCTAACAAGAGTTGGAATAAATGCTTCGATAGTGTGATTAAAGCATATGGTTTTTACAGACTTTTGGAGAAGCCTGTATGTACAAGAAAGTGAGTGGGAGCTCTGTAGCATTTCTAATATTATATGTGGATGACATATTGTTGATTGGAAATGATATAGAATTTCTGGATAGCATAAAGGGATACTTGAATAAGAGTTTTTTGATGAAAGACCTCGGTGAAGCTGCTTACATATTGGGTATCAAGATCTATAGAGATAGATCAAGATGCTTAATTGGACTTTCACAAAGCACATACCTTGATAAAATTTTGAAGAAGTTCAAAATGGACCAGTCAAAGAAAGGGTTCTTGCCTATCTTACAAGGTGTGAAGTTGAGTCAGGATCAACGCCCGACCACTGCAGAAGATAGAGACAAAATGAAAGTCATTCCCTATGCTTCAGCCATAGGTTCTATCATGTATGCAATGTTGTGAACCGGACACAATGTGTGCCTTGCTACAAGCATAGCAGGGGGGTACTAAAGTAATCCCGGAGTGGAGCACTAGACAGCGGTCAAGAACATCCTGAAATACCTGAAAAGGACTAAGGATATGTTTCTCGATTTATGGAGGTAACAAAGAGCTCGTCGTAAATGGTTATGTCGATGCAAGCTTTGACACTGATCCGGATGACTCTAAGTCACAATCCGGATACGTATTTTTTTTGAATCGAGGAGCTGTCAGTTGGTGTAGTTCCAAGCAGAGCGTCGTGGCTGGATCTATGTGTTAAGCGGAGTACATTGCTGCTTCAGAAGCAACAAATGAAGGAGTCTGGATGAAGGAGTTCATATCTGATCTAGGTGTCATACCTAGTGCACCGGGACCAATGAAAATCTTTTGTGACAATACTGGTGGAATTGCCTTGCCAAAGGAATCCAGATTTCACAAGAGAACCAAGCACATCAAGAGACGCTTCAATTCCATCTGTCATCAAGTGTCGGAAGGGGACATAGAGATTTGCAAGATACATACGGATCTGAATGTTGTAGACCCGCTGACTTAGCCTCTTCCACGAGCAAAACATGATCAGCACCAAAGCTCCATGGGTGTTAGAATCATTACTATGTAATCTAGATTATTGACTCTAGTGCAAGTGGGAGACTGAAGAAAGTATGCCCTAGAGGCAATAATAAATTTATTATTTATTTCCTTGTTTCATGATAAATGTTTATTATTCATGCTAGAATTTTATTAACCGGAAACTTAGTACATGTGTGAATACATAGACAAAACCTAGTGTCCCTAGTATGCCTCTACTTGACTAGCTCATTAATCAAAGATGGTTATGTTTCCTAAACATGGACATGTGTTGTCATTTGATGAACGAGATCACATCAATAGGAGAATGATGTGATGGACAAGACCCATTTGTTAGCTTAGCATTGTGATTGTTACAGTTTCATTGCTACTACTTTCTTCATGACTTATACATGTTCCTCAGACTATGAGATTATGCAACCCCCGAATACCGGAAGAACACTTTGTGTGCTACCAAACGTCACAACGTAAATGGGTGATTATAAAGGTGCTCTATAGGTGTCTCCGAAGGTGTTTACTCATCACTATAAGCCTTCCAAGCATTGTGACAAATGAGTTAGTTGTGGGATGAAGTATTACGGAATGAGTAAACAGACTTGCCGGTAACGAGATTGAAATAGGTATGATGATATCAACGATCAAATCTCGGGCAAGTAACATATCGATGACAAAGGGAACAACGTATGTTGTTATGCGGTTTGACCGATAAAGATCTTTGTAGTATATGTAGGAGCCAATATGAGCTCCAGGTTCTGATATAGGTTATTGACCGGAGATATGTCTCGGTCATGTCTACATAGTTCTCGAACCCGTCGGGTCCGCACGCTTCATGTTCGATGACGATATGTATTATGAGGTATGTGTTTTTGATGACCGAAGTTTGTTCGAAGTCCCGGATGAGATCACGGGCATGACGAAGAGTCTCCAAATGGTCGAGACATAAAGATTGATATAGTGGACGGCTATATTCGGACATCGAAAGTGTTCCGGAAAGTTTCGGATAAAACCGGAGTGCCGGAGGGGTTACCGGAACCCCCCGGGGAACTAATGGCCCACATTGGGCCTTAGGGCAGGCCACACGCCACCTCCCCCTTGGGTCTGAATTGGACTAGGGAAGGGGGCGGTGCCCCCTTTCCTACTCCCTTGCCCTCTCCTTCCTTCCCCCTCTCCCGGGAGGTGGACTCCTACTAGGACTTGGAGTCCTAGTAGGTCTCCTCTCTCCCAGGCGCTTCTACAGGGGTCGGTCGGCCTCCCCCTTGCACCTTTATATACGAGGGCAGGGGGCACCCTAGAACACACAAGTTTGTCTCCCAACCGTGTGCGGTGCCCCCCTCCACAGTTACACACCTCGATCATACCATCGTAGTGCTTAGGAGAAGCCCTGCGCCGGTAGCATCATCATCACCGTCTCCATGCCATCGTGATGACGGAACTCACCCTCGTCCTCAACTGGATCAAGATCACGAGGGACGTCATCGAGCTGAACGTGTGCTGAACGCGGAGGTGTCGTGCGTTGGGTACTTGATCGGTTTGATCACGAAGAAGTTCGACTACATCAACCGCGTTATTGAAACGCTTCCACTTTCGGTCTATGAGGGTACGTAGATCTTGCGTGATCATAGAATTTTTTTGAAATTACTGTGTTCCCCAACACAACGGTCGAAACGGGGACCTGTTGGTCAGGAGGGGTGTGGCGTACCGCAAAATGGAGGAAACATACTTCTGTTGGAGCGCCTACGATGAAACGGGGTCCTGTTCATCAATAGTCTACTGTGTCGCTCCAGCCTCCACGGGCTACTGTTCATCCATCTTCAACCTCCTCTAGCGTCCATAGGCTACTGTTCATCCATGGCTACTGTTCATCTAGCCTCCACCGGCTACTGTTCATAGAGCCTCCACGGGTTCCTGTTCATCCACCCCAACCGGCTAGGGTGTGACAGCCTCCTCGTGGTCCTGTTTATCCAGCGGCAACGGCCTACTACCGTAGTGTCTTGTTCATCCAACCCCCACCGGGAACTGTTCATCCACAGCCAACCAACCGGCTCAACTCACCACGTCTCGACTCATTCTACGTACCACGTGCATGGTAGCAACGGTCACTGCTCATCGAGAGGCAACCCAACACCCGCTGGCTACGTATCGCACTTGGGCTCGATCGGCTTCAGTAAGCAGCAGCAGTGGTCGATTGCTCGGGTTCAGTTAGCAGCAGCGAGTGAATTGCTCGGGTTCAGTTAACAGCCAAGAGATTGATCGCTCGAGTTTAGTAACGTGCGATCGCTCGAGTTCAGTTAGCCAACGCCTCAAACATACGCGCATACACGAGAGAAACACAGAAACCTTCGTGCATCTCTCGGCCCCGACCACCCACCATAACCAGGAACTCCCCGATATTTTCCTCGCCCTCGCTTCTACCATGGTTTTTTCCGTCATGGACGGCCCAAAGAATGTCATGCAGCTGCATCTCTGGCCTGCCCAGGATGAAAAGCCCATTTTCTGTCATGATTTTTTGTCATGGAAGTAAGAGCCCACCATATCTATGATGATACCGGGTTTTGTCATAATTATTGTCATAGAAGTGTCATAAGCATGACAGGAAAAAAAATCGTTCGACCCAAAATGTGACGAATGTGTTTTTTTGTAGTGATGCATGCCGTGGTGGACACCCACAGATGGTTCATGTAGCTCTCGGTGGTGTACACCAACAACCAAGTCTGGGTGGAGCACTCCATCCACATGGAGTTGTTGCTTGCTGAGGAGAAGTACAAGGTGGTTGGGTTTGACCTCGAGTACACCCGCGCTCGTGCCAGGTATCGTCCCAAGGTCGCGGTCACCCAGATGTGCATGCGCGATCACGTCCTCGTCTACCACTACTGCCTGGCCACAAGGCCTTGCAAGCATTTCGCTAGGTTTGTCAACAACGCCCACTACATATTCCCTACGGTGGAAATCACCAACAATGTAAAGGTGCTCAAGAATTAGGGCATCGCTTTCCAGAATCTTGTCGACATCCAGGGCCAATACAAGATCTGGGGAAGCAAAGAGCATGAGAAGGACTCACTGGTTCACCTCACCGAGGCCATCATCGATCCCTACTACAGGTACATGAAGGATTCCTGCAACAAGGACAAGTGTGCCTGGCACTCGGCCTGGATGGAGAAACTCAACAAACCTCACGTCGTGTACGCGGCCAAGGAGGCGTACACGAGCTAAGAGATGTACAGGCGGATCGTTGACATGAGGAAGTTCCTCCTTCCCCAAAACTGCCAGGGATCCAGCCGAAAGCAGAGCAATGGGAAGCATCGTCGCAACAAGAAGTAGATTATTAGATGCTCGTTTCTCCTAGTTTAGTATGCATGTAATTGCTTACTTTGGCGTCTGGAAATGTTATGTGTGTAGTCACTTGTGTAATTGTATGCTTAATTGGGTTTTGCAATGTTGTCTTTTTAAGTATATATATTGATGCTCTATAGACAGATTATAGATGTTGTGCGGACAGAGCAAATCACATCGCACACGGACTAAACAATGGAACCCATCGGTGATGATTTCATCAATCACTAACAATTGTATACCAACAATCGTTTGCTCACAACACACACGGCTTGTTAACAGGAATCGTCTGTGTTGTTATCGGTCTTCTCACACATTTCTGATTACAGACCTATTTACCGCGTATCACACACTGAAGGAAATATGCCCTAGAGACAATAATAAATTTGTGATTTATATTACCTTATATCATGATAAATGTTTATTATTCATGCTAGAATTGTATTAGCCGGAAACTTAGTACATGTGTGAATGCATAGACAAAACATAGTGTCCCTAGTATGCCTCTACTTGACTAGCTCATTAATCAATGATGGTTATGTTTCCTAACCATGGACATGTGTTGTCATTTGATGAACGGGATCACATCAATAGGAGACTGATGTGATGGACAAGACCCATTTGTTAGCTTAGCATTATGATTGTTACAGTTTCATTGCTACTGCTTTCTTCATGACTTATACATGTTCCTCAGACTATGAGATTATGCAATTCCTTCTTTGACTGATCAATTTTGAACTCTTTAAAAAACTTGTCAAGGTATGTATTCATTGAAAAATCTTATCAAGCGTCTTGATCTATCTCTATAGATCATGATGCCCAATATATAAGCAACTTCACCAAGGTCTTTCTTTGAAAAACTCCTTTCAAACTCTCCTTTATGCTTTCTAGAAAATTCTACATCATTTCCGGTCAATAATATGTCATTCACATATACTTATCAGAAAGGTTGTAGTGCTCCCACTCACTTTCCTGTAAATACAGGCTTCACCAAAAGTCTGTATAAACCATATGTTTTGATCACACTATCAAAGCATTTATTCCAACTCCGAGAGGCTTGCACCAGTCCATAAATGGATCGCTGGAGCTTGCACACTTTGTTAGCACCCTTTGGATCGACAAAACCTTCTGGTTGCATCATATACAACTTTTTTTTCCAGAAATCCATTCAAGAATGCAGTTTTGACATTAATCTGCCAAATTTCATAATCATAAAATGCGGCAATTGCTAACATGATTCAGACAGACTTAAGCATCGCTACAGTTGAGAAAATCTCATTGTAGTCGACTCCTTGAATTTGTCGAAAACCTTTTGCGACAAGTCGAGCACTTTAGGTAGTAACACTACCATCAGTGTCCGTCTTCCTCTTGAAGATCCATTTATTTACTATGGCTTGCCGATCATCGGGCAAGTCCACCAAAGTCCACACTTTGTTCTCATACATGGATCCCATCTTAGATTTCATGGCCTCAAGCCATTTCGTGGAATCTGGGATCATCATCACTTCCTCATAGTTTGTAGGTTCATCATGGTCTAGTAACATGACTTCGAGAATAGGATTACCGTACCATTCTGGTGTGGACCGTACTATGGTTGACCTACGAGGTTCGGTAGTAACTTGATCTGAAGTTTCATGATCATCATCATTAGCTTCCTCACTAATTGGTGTAGGAATCACTGGAACTAATTTCTGTGATGAACTACTTTCCTATTCGGGAGAAGGTACAATTACCTCATCAAGTTCTACTTTCCTCCCACTCACTTCTTTCGAGAGAAACTCCTTCTCTAGAAAGGATCCATTCTTAGCAATGAATATCTTGCCTACGGATCTGTGCTAGAAGGTGTACCCAACAGTTTCCTTTTGGGTATCCTATGAAGACGCACTTCTCTGATTTGGGTTCGAGCTTATCAGGTTGAAACTTTTTCACATAAGCATCGCAGCCCCAAACTTTAAGAAACGACAACTTTGGTTTCTTACCAAACCAAAGTTCATAAGGCGTCGTCTCAATGGATTTTGATGGTGCCCTATTTAAAGTGAATGCAACTGTCTCTAATGCATAACCCCAAAATGATAGTGGTAAATCGGTAAGAGACATCATAGATCGCACCATTTCCAATAAAGTGCGGTTACGACGTTCGGACACACCATAATGCTGTGGTGTTCCAGGTGGCGTGAGCTGTGAAACTATTCCACATTGTTTTAAATGAAAGCCAAACTCGTAACTCAAATATTCTCCTCCATGATCGGATCATAGTAACTTTATTTTCTTGTTACAATGATTCTCCACTTCACTCCAAAATTCTTTGAACTTTTCAAATGTTTCAGAATTGTGTTTCATTAAGTAGATATACCCATATCTGCTCAAATCATCTGTGAAGGTCAGAAAATAACGATCCTGCCACGAGCATCATCACTCATCGGACCGCATACATCGGTATGTATTATTTCCAATAAGTTATTATCTCATTCTGTTGTTCCGGAGAGCGGAGTTTTAGTCATCTTTCCCATAAGACACAATTCACAAGTATCAAATGATTCATAATCAAGTGATTGCAAAAGACCATCTTTATGGAGTTTCTTCATGCACTTTACACCGATATGACCCAAACGGCAGTGCCACAAATAAGTTGCACTATTATTATCAACTTTGCATATTTTGGCATCAATATTATGAATATGTGTATTAATTTGATCGAGATTCAATAAACCATCAATATAGGGTGTACGACCATAGAAGGTTTTATTCATGTAAACAAAATAACAATTAATCTCTGTCTTAAATGAATAACCGTATTGCAATAAACATGATCTAATAATATTCATGCTCAACGCAACACCAAATAACATTTATTTAGGTTCAGCGCTATCCCGAAAGTATAAGGAGTGTGCGATGATGATCATATCAATCTTGGAACCACTTCCAACACAAATCGTCACTTCTCCCTCAACTAGTCTCTGTTTATTCTGTAACTCCTGTTTCCAGCAACTAATCTTAGCAACCGAACAAGTATCAAATACCCAGGGGATACTATGAACACTTGTAAGGTACACATCAATAACCTGTATATCAAATATACCTTTGTTCACTTTGCCATCCTTCTTATCCACCAAATATTTGGGGTAACTCCGCTTCCAGTGACCATTTCCTTTGCAGTAGAAGCACTTAGTTTCAGGCTTAGGTCAAACTTTGGGCTTCTTCACGGGAGTGACAACTTGCTTGCCAATCTTCTTGAAGTTTCCTTTCTTTCCCTTTGCCTTTTTATTGAAACTAGTGATCTTGTTTAAACATCAACACTTGATGCTTTTTCTTGATTCCTACCTTCGTTGATTTCAGCATCACGAAGAGCTCGGGAACCGTTTTCGTCATCCCTTGCATCATATAGTTCATCACGAAGTTCCAGTAACTTGGTGATGGTGACTAGAGAACTTTCTCAATCACTGTCTTATATGGAAGATTAACTCCCACTTGATTCAAGCGATCGTAGTACCCAAACAATCTGAGCACATGCTCACTGCTTGAGCTATTCTCCTCCATCTTTTAGCTATAGAACTTGTTGGAGACTTCATATATCTCAACTCGGGCATTTGCTCGAAATATTAACTTCAACTCCTGGAACATCTCATATATTCCATGATGTTCAAAACGTCTTTGAAGTCATGATTCTAAACCGTAAAGGATGGTGCACTAAACAATAAAGTAGTCATCATATTGAGCTAGCCAAACGTTCATAACGTCTGCATCTGCTCCTGCAATAGGTCTGTCACCTAGCAGTGCATCAAGGACATAATTCTTCTGTGCAACAATGAGGATAAACCTCAGATTATGGACCCAGTCCGCATCATTGCTACTATAATCTTTCAACATATTTTCTCTAGGAACATATAAAAAACATATGGAAGCTATAACGTGAGCTATTGATCTACAACATAATTTGCAAAATACTATCAGGACTAAGTTCATGATAAATTAAAGTTCAATTAATCATATTACTTAAGAACTCCCACTTAGATAGACATCCCTCTAGTCATCTAAATGATCACGTGATCCAAATCAACTAAACCATGTCCGATCATCACGTGAGATGGAGTAGTTTTCAATGGTGAACATCACTATGTTGATCATATCTACTATATGATTCACGCTCGACCTTTCGGTCTAGGAGGGCCGGTCGGCCTCCCTTTGCTCCTTTATATACGGGGGCAGGAGGGCACCCTAGAACACACAAGTTTCTCTCCCAACCGTGAGCGGTGCCCTTTCCACAATTACACACCTTGATCGTACCATCGTAGAGCTTAGGCGAAGTCCTGCGCTGGTAGCATCATCATCACCGTCGCCACGCCGTCGTGCTGACGGAACTCACCCTCGTCCTCAACTGGATCAAGAGCACGAGGGACGTCATCGAGATGAACGTGTGCTAAACGCGGAGGTGTCATGCGTTCTGTACTTGATCGGTTGGATCGCGAAGAAGTTCAAATACATCAACTGCGTTATTGAAACACTTCCACTTTAGGTCTACGAGGGTACGTGGACACACTCTCCCCTCTCTCTGCTATGTATCAACAAGATAGATCTTGCGTGATCGTAGGGATTTTTTTGAAATTACTGTGTTTCCCAACAGTGGCATCCGAGTCATGTCTATGCGTAGATGTTATACGCACGAGTAGAACACAACGAGTTATGGGCGATAGTAGTCATACTGCTTACCACCAACGTCTTACTTTGATTCGGTGGTATTGTTGGATGAAGCGGCCCGGACTGACATTACATGACCGCGTTCATGAGACTGGTTCTACCGACGTGATTTTGCACATAGGTGGCTGGCGGGTGTCTGTTTCTCCAACTTTAGTTGAATCGAGTTTGACTATGGCCGGTCCTTGTTGAAGGTTAAAACAGCACACTTGACGAAAGATCGTTGTGGTTTTGATGCGTAGGTAAGAACAATTCTTGCTAGAAGCCCGTAAAAGCCATGTAAAACTTGCAACAAAAAAGTAAAGGACGTCTAACTTGTTTTTGCAGGGCATGTTGTGATGTGATATGGTCAAGACATGATGTGATATAATTTGTTGTATCAGATGATCATGTTTTGTTAAAGTTATCGGCAACTGGCAGGAGCCTTATGGTTGTCTCTATATTGCATAAGATGCAAGTGCCATATAATTTATTTACTTTATCACTATGCGATAGCAATAGTTGCAAAAGCAATAGTTAGCGAAACGACCATGTGATGACACGTTGATAGAGATCAAGATGATGGAGATCATGGTGTCCTGCCAGTGACGATGGAGATCATGATGGTACTTTGGAGACGGAGATCAAGGGCACATGATGATGATGGCCATATCATGTCACATATTTTGATTGCATATGTTGTTTATCTTTTATGCATCTTATTTTTCTTAGTACGGCGGTAGCATTATAAGATGATCCCTTAATAAAATTTTAAGGTATAAGTTTTCTCCCTGAGTATGCACCGTTGTGACAGTTCTTCGTGCTGAGACACCACGTGATGATCGGGTGTGATAGGCTCTACATTCACATACAATGGGTGCAAGCAAGTTTTGCACATGTAGAATACTCGGGTTAAACTTGACGAGCCTAGCATATACAGATATGGCCTCGGAACACTGGAGACCGAAAGGTCGGGCATGAATCATATAGTAGATATGATCAACAGAGAGATGTTCACCTTTGAAAACTACTCCATCTCATGTGATGATCGGACATGGTTTAGTTGATATGGATCACGTGATCATTTTAGAAGACTAGAGGGATGTCTATCTAAGTGGGAGTTCTTAAGTAATATGATTAATTGAACTTTACTTTATCATGAACTTAGTCCTGATAGTATTTTGCAAATTATGTTGTAGATCAATAGCTCGCATTGTAGCTTCCCTATGTTTTTTATATGTTCCTAGAGAAAACTAAGTTGAAAGATGATAGTAGCAATGATGCGGACTAGGTCCGTGATCTGAGGTTTATCCTCATTGCTGCACAGAAGAATTATGTTCTTGATGCACCGCTAGGTGACAGACCTATTGCAGGAGTAGACGCAGATGTTATGAACGTTTGGCTAGCTCAATATGATGAGTACTTGATAGTTTAGTGCACCAAGCTTTACGACTTAGAACCGGGACTTCAAAAATGTTTTGAACGCCACAGAGCATATGAGATGTTCCAAGAGCTGAAATTGGTATTTCAGACTCATGCCCGTGTCGAGGGGTATGAGACTTCTGACAAATACTTCGCTTAAAAGATGGAGGAGAATTTCTTAGCTAGGGAGCATGTACTCAAAATGTCTGGGTACTACAATCGCTTGAATCAAGTGGGAGTTAATTTTCCAAATAAGATAGTGATTGACAGAGTTCTCCAGTCACCATCACCAAGTTATTGGAACTTTGTGATGAACTATAATATGCAAGGGAAAACAAAAGTAATTCCTGAGCTCTTCATGATGCTAAAATAGACGAAGGTAGAAATCAAGCAAAAACATCAAGTGTTGATGATTAAATAAGATCACTAGTTTCAAGAAATGGTCAAAGGGAAAGAAAGGGAACTTCAAGAAGAATAGCAAGCAAGTTTCTGCTCCCGGGAAGAAGCCCAAAGCTGGACCTAAGCCTGAAACTAAGTGCTTCTACTGCAAAGGAAATGGTCACTGGAAGCAGAGTTACCCCTAATATTTGGTGGATAAGAAGGATGGCAAAGTGAACAAAGGTATATTTGATATACATGTTATTGATGTGTACCTTACTAGTGCTCGTAGTAACCCCTGGGTATTTGATACTTGTCTAGTTGCTAATATTAGTAACTCGAAACAGGAGTTATAGAATAAATAGAGAATAGTTAAGGAAGAAGTGACGATGTATGTTGGAAGTTGAGGGAGTCCTGGATTAAGGGGTCCTCAGACAGCTGGACTATATACTTTGGCCGGACTGTTGGACTATGAAGATGCAAGATTGAAGACTTGGTCCCGTGTCTGGATGGGACTCTCCTTTGCGTGGAAGGCAAGCTTGGCAATTCGGATATGTAGATCTCCTTCTCTGTAACCGACTCTGTGTAACCCTAGCCCCCTCCGGTGTCTATATAAACCGGAGGGTTTAGTCCGTAGGACAATAACTATCATAATCATAGTCTAGCTTCTAGGGTTTAGCATATACGATCTCGTGGGAGATCAACTCTTGTAATACTCATATCATCAAGATCAATCAAGCCGGAAGTAGGGTATTACCTCCATCGAGAGGGCCCGAACCTGGGTAAACATTGTGTCCCCCGTCTCCTGTTACCATTAGCCTTAGACGCATAGTTTGGGACCCCCTACCCGAGATCCGCCGTTTTTGACACCGACAGAAGTGGTTCCCAGATTGATATGATCATCATCGCACACTCCCTATAATTTCGGGATTAGTGTTGATCCTAAATAAATGATATTTGGTGTTTGCGTTGAGCATGAATATGATTAGATCATGTTTATTGCAATACGGTTATTCATTTAAGACAGAGAATAATTATTATTCTGTTTACATGAATAAAACCTTCTATGGTCATACACACAATGTTGATGGTTTATTGAATCTCGATCGTGGTAATACATATATTCATAATATTGATGCCAAAAGATGCAAAGTTGATAATGATATTTCAACTTATTTATGGCACTGCCGTATGGGTCATATCGATGTAAAGCGCACGAAGAAACTCCATGCTAATGGGCTTTTGGAATTACTTGATTGTGAATCATTTGATACTTGCGAACTGTGCCTTATGGGCTAGATGACTAAAACTCCGTTCTCCCGAACAATGGAACAAGCTAATGACTTATTGGAAATAATACATACCGACGAATGCGGTCCGATGAGTGTTGAGGCTTGTGGCAAGTATCATTATTTTCTAACCTTCACAGATAATTTGAGCAGATATGGGTATATCTACTTAATGAAACACAAGTCTGAAACATTTGAAAAGTTCAAAGAATTTCAGATTGAACTGGAGAATCATTGTAACAAGAAAATAAAGTTTCTACAATCTGATCATGGAGGTGAATATTTGAGTTACGAGTTTGGCCTTCATTTAAAACAATGTGGAATATTTTCACAGCTCACGCCACCTGGAACACCACAATGTAATGGTGTGTCTGGACGTTGTAACCGCGCTATACTAGGTATGGTGCGATCTATGATGTCTCTTAAAAATTTACCACTATCATTTTGGGGTTATGCGTTAGAGACAGCTGCATTCACTTTAAATAGGGCACCGTCAAAATCCGTTGAGACGACGCCTTATGAACTGTTGTTTGTCAAGAAACCAAAAATTGTCGTTTCTTAAAGTTTGGGGCTGCTATGCTTATTTGAAAAAGTTTCAACCTGATAAGCTTGGACCCGAATCGGAGAAGTGCGTCTTCATATGATACCAAAAGGAAGTTGTTGGGTACACCTTCTATCACAGATCCGAAGGCAAGATATTCATTGCCAGAATGGATCCTTTCTAGAGAAGGAGTTTCTCTCGAAAGAAGTGAGTGGGAGGAAAGTAGAACTTGATGAGTTAATTGTACCTTCTCCCAAATTGGAGAGTAGTTCATCACAAAAATCAGTTCCAGTGATTCCTACACCAATTAGTGAGGAAGCTAAAGATGATGATCATGAAACTTCAAATCAAGTTACTACCAAACCTCGTAGGTCTTACAGAGTACGGTCTGCACCAAAGTGCTACGGTAATCCTGTTCTGGAAGTCATGTTACTAGACCATGATGAACCCACAAACTATGAGGAAGTGATGATGAGCCCAGATTCCGTGAAATGGCTTGAGGCCATGAAATCTGAGATGGGATCCATGTATGAGAACAAAATGTGGACTTTGGTGGACTTGACCGATGATCGGCAAGCCATAGAAAATAAATGGATCTTCAAGAGGAAAACGAACGCTGATAGTAGTGTGACAGTCTACAAAGCTCGACTTGTCGGAAAAAAGGTTTTCGACAAAGTTCAAGGTGTTGACTACAATGAGATTTTGAATGGCATAATCCAAGAGGGGATCGTAGATTTGTGCTATTGAAAGTCAGAGTGATCCATCTCAAGTTTGTTCCTAAGAGTCTGGTTTTGTGTCAGTTTGGGGGCGCCCGCCAGAGCTGGACTGTGGCCGTAACTATGTTGTATAGCAGCGATTGGAATGCCCACATTCCAGATGTTCCGTCGGCTAATGATACGTTCATTTTGCATCATGCTTTTATATCAATATTTATTGCATTATGGGTTGTTATTACACATTATATGTCAATACTTATGGCTATTCTCTCTTATTTTACAAGGTTTACCATGAAGAGGGAATGCCGCAGTGGAATCTGGCCGGAAAAGGAGCAAATATTGAAACCTATTCTACACAGCTCAAAAATCCTGAAACTCCACGGAAGTCAGTTTTGGAATTAATAAGAATTATTGAGTGAAGAAAACACAAGAGGGCCCACACCTGGCCGGGGAGGGTGGGGGGCGCGCCCACCCCTACTGGGCGCGCCCCTGTCTCCTGGGCCCCCTGGTGGCCCTCCGGTGCCCATCTTCTGCTATATGAAGGCTTTTACCCTGGAAAAAATCAGAGGCAAGCTTACGGGACGAAACTCCGCCGCCACGAGGCGGAACCTTGGCGGAACCAATCTAGGGCTCCGGCAGAGCTGTTCTGCCGGGGAAACTTCCCTCCGGGAGGGGGAAATCATCACCATCGTCATCACCAACGATCCTCTCATCGGGAGGGGTTCAATCTCCATCAACATCTTCACCAGCACCATCTCCTCTCAAAACCCTAATTCATCTCTTGTATCCAATCTTGTATCAAAACCACTAATTGGTACCTGTGGGTTGCTAGTAGGGTTGATTATTCCTTGCAGTTGATGCTAATTGGTTTACTTGGTGAAAGATCATATGTTCAGATCCTTAATGCATATTATTACTCCTCTGATTATGAACTTGAATATGCTTTGTGAGTAGTTACGTTTGTTCCTGAGGACATGGGTGAAGTCTTGCTATTAGTAGTCATGTGAATTTGGTATTAGATTCGATATTTTGATGAGATGTATGTTGTCTTTCCTCTAGTGGTGTTATGTGAACGTCGACTACATGACACTTCACCATTATTTGGGCCTGGAGGAAGGCATTGGGAAGTAATAAGTAGATGATGGGTTGCTAGAGTGACAGAAGCTTAAACCCTAGTTTATGCGTTGCTTCGTACGGGGATGATTTGGATCCATATTTTTAATGTTGTGGTTAGGTTTATCTTAATACTTATTTTGTAGTTGCGGATGCTTGCAATAGGGGTTAATCATAAGTGGGATGCTTGTCCAAGTAAGGGCAATAACCAAGCACCGGTCACCCGCATATCAACTAGCTTGACGATAATTCCCATGTGTCCTCGGGAGCTCTTTTCTCATTATAAGAAATTGTCCAGGCTTGTCCTTTGCTACAAAAAGGATTGGGCCACCTTGCTGCACTTTATTTACTTTCATTGCTTGTTACCCGATACAATTTATCTTATCACAAAACTATCTGTTACCTACAATTTCAGTGCTTGAAGAGAAAACCTTACTGAAAACCGCTTATCATTTCCTTCTGCTCCTCGTTGGGTTCGACAGTCTTACTTATCAAAAGGACTACGATAGATCCCCTATACTTGTGTGTAAATACTGAAAGGACTCCTACTTCATGTGTAGTAATTATTGAAATTGTTGACGAGCTCATTCAGTCAGCCTGGTGGATGCAGTCATCCCTAGCAACACTACAGCCCCCACAGACAGTTCTGATGATTTGAGTCTGGTAGTCCATGATGATGCAGTGCTTCCTCAACTCCCTACTATTCCCTCTAATGATGCAGCTACCTGTGCTCTGACTGCTTCCCATGCTGCTTCTATGAGCTCGGGCACTTAAGTGACTAGGAAGGGGAAAGCCAAAGCTCCTGCCTCTGTGGTTGAGGTTCGTCAAAGCAATCTTCACCAGCACCATCTCCTCTCAAAACCCTAGTTCATCTCTTGTATCCAATCTTGAATCAAAACCACAAATTGGTACCTGTGGGTTGCTAGTAGTGTTGATTACTCCTTGTAGTTGATGCTAATTGGTTTACTTGGTGGAAGATCATATGTTCAGATCCTTAATGCATATTATTACTCCTCTGATTATGAACATGAATATGCTTTATGAGTAGTTACGTTTGTTCCTGAGGACATGGGTGAAGTCTTGCTATTTGTAGTCATGTGAATTTGGTATTCGTTCGATATTTTGATGAGATGTATGTTGTCTTTCCTCTAGTGGTGTTATGTGAACGTCGACTACATGACACTTAACCATTATTTGGGCCTAGAGGAAGCATTGGGAAGTAATAAGTAGATGATGGGTTGCTAGAGTGACAGAAGCTTAAACCCTAGTTTATGTGTTGCTTCGTAAGGGGCTGATTTGGATCCATATGTTTAATGTTGTGGTTAGGTTTACCTTAATACTTCTTTTGTAGTTGCGGATGCTTGCAATAGGGGTTAATCATAAGTGGGATGCTTGTCCAAGTAAGGGCAGTACCCAAGCACCGGTCCACCCACATATAAAATTATCAAAGTACCGAACGCGAATCATATGAGCGTGATGAAAACTAGCTTGACGATAATTCCCATGTGTCCTCGGGAGCTCTTTTCTCATTATAAGAAATTGTCCAGGCTTGTCCTTTGCTAAAAAAAGGATTGGGCCTCCTTGCTGCACTTTATTTACTTTCATTGCTTGTTACCCGTTACAATTTATCTTATCACAAAACTATCTGTTACCTACAATTTCAGTGCTTGCAGAGAAAACCTTACTGAAAACCGCTTATCATTTCCTTCTGCTCCTCGTTGGGTTGGACACTCTTACTTATCAAAAGGACTACGATAGAGCCCCTATACTTGTGGGTCATCAAGACTATTTTTTGGCGTCGTTGCCTGGGAGTGTAGCGCTTTTGGTGAGTGGAACTTGGTAAGGAAACATTTATATAGTGTGCTGAAATTTTCTGTCACTTGTTACTATGGAAACTAATCCTTTGAGGGGCTTGTTCGGGGTATCTTCACCCCAACCAGAAGAGCAAAGAGTTGCTCCTCAACCTACTGAACCTACTGAAAATATTTACATTGAGATTCCTTCTGGTATGATAGAGAAACTGCTAGCTAATCCCTTTGCAGGAGATGGAACATTCCATCCCGATTTACACCTTATCTTTGTGGATGAAGTTTGTGGATTATTTAAGCTTGCAGGTATTCCCAATGATGTTGTTAAAAGGAAGGTGTTCCCTTTATCTTTGAAGGAAGATGCATTGACATGGTATAGGCTATGTGATGATACGGGATCTTGGAATTATAAACGATTGAAGTTGGAATTCCACCAGAACTTCTATCCTATGCATCTTGTTCATCGTGATCGTAGTTACATATATAATTTTTGGCCTCGCGAAGGAGAAAGCATTGCTCAAGCTTGGGGGAGGCTTAAGTCAATGGTATATTCATGCCCCAATCATGAGCTCTCAAGAGAAATGATTATTCAAAAAAATTATGCTCGGCTTTCTCCCAATGATCGCAACATGCTCGATACTTCCTGTTCTGGCTCTTATAGGCTGAAGACTATTGAACTCAAGTGGGATTTATTGGAAAGAATTAAACGCAACTCTGAAGATTGGGGTTACGACGATGTTAAGGAGTCAGGTATGACATCTAAGTTTGATTGTGTTAAATCTTTTATGGATACTAATGCTTTTCGTGGATTTAGCGCTATGTATGGACTTGACTCTGAGATAGTAGCTGCTTTCTCTGAATCTTTTGCTACTCACATTGATCTCCCTAAGGAGAAGTGGTTTAAATATAATCCTCCCATTGAAGTAAAAGTAGTTGCACCTATTACAGTTGAAGAAAAGACTGTCACCTATAGTGATCCTGTTGTTCCCACTACTTACATTGAGAAACCTCCTTTTCCTGTTAGGATAAAGGATCATGCTAAAACCTCGACTGTTGTTCGTAAGAGTAATACTAGGACTTATACGCCTCCTGAGAAAATCAAAGTTGAACCTAGTATTGCTATGGTTAAAGATCTCTTGGATGATGATTTAGATGGGCATGTTATTTATTTATGTGGTGAGACTGCTAATATTGCTAAACCAGATGCTAAGATACATAGACTTGTAGTAGGCATGCCTGTTATTTCTGTTAAAATAGGAGATCATTGTTATCATGGCTTATGTGATATGGGTGCTAGTTCTAGTGCAATACCCTATGACTTATATAAAGAAATTATGCATGATATTGCACCCGTTGAATTGGAAGGTATTGATGTTACTATCAAGCTTGCCAATAGAGATACTAATTCACCAATAGGGATTGTTAGAGATGTTGAAGTCTTGTGTGGGAAGGTTAAATATCCTGCTGATTTTCTTGTTCTTAGTTTCCCACAAGATGATTTTTGTCCCATTAGTTTTGGTAGACCCTTCTCGAATACTGTTAATGCTAGGATTGATTGTGAAAAGGATACTGTTACAATTGGCTTAGAGGATGTGTCTCGTGAGTTTAATTTTGCTAAGTTTCGTAGACAACCTCGTGATAGAGAATCACCTAGTAAGGATGAGATTATTGGTCTTGCTTCTATTGCCGTGCCTCCTACTGATCCGTTAGAACAATATTTGCTAGACCATGAAAATGATATGTTTATGAATGAAAGAAGGGAAATAGATAAAGTGTTCCTTCAACATGAACCTATTCTGAAACACAACCTACCCGTTGAAATTCTTGGGGATCCCCCTCCACCCAAGGGTGATCCCGTGTTTGAACTTAAACCATTACCTGATAATCTTAAGTATGCTTATCTTGATGAAAAGAAAATATATCATGTTATTATTAGTGCTAACCTTTCAGAGCAAGAAGAAGAAAGATTATTGAAAACTCTAAAGAAGCATCGTGCTGCTATCGGACATACTCTGGATGATATTAAGGGCATTAATCCCATGTTATGCCAACACAAAATTAAATTGCAGGAAGGTGCCAAACCTGTTAGAGATCCTCAACGACGATTGAATCCTAAGATGAAAGAAGTGGTAAGAAAGGAGATACTAAAGCTCCTTGGGGCAGGTATAATTTATCCCGTTGCTGATAGTGATTGGGTAAGTCCTGTCCATTGTGTTCCTAAAAAGGGAGGTATTACTGTCGTTCCTGATGATAAAGATGAATTGATCCCGCAAAGAATTATTACAGGTTATAGGATGGTAATTGATTTTCGTAAATTAAACAAAGCTACTAAGAAAGATCATTACCCTTTACCTTTTATTGATCAAATGCTAGAAAGACTATCCAAACACACACATTTCTGCTTTCTAGATGGTTATTCTGGTTTCTCTCAAATACCTGTGTCAGCGGGGGATCAATCGAAAACTACTTTTGCTTGCCCTTTCGGTACTTTTGCTTATAGACATATGCCATTTGGTTTATGTAATGCACCTGCTACCTTTCAAAGATGCATGATGGCTATATTCTCTGACTTTTGTGAAAAGATTTGTGAGGTATTCATGGATGATTTCTCCGTTTATGGATCCTCTTTTGATGACTGCTTGAGCAACCTTGATCGAGTTTTGCAGAGATGCGAAGACACTAGTCTAGTACTAAATTGGGAAAAGTGTCACTTTATGGTTAATGAAGGCATTGTCTTGGGGCATAAGATTTCTGAGAGAGGTACTGAAGTTGATAAAGCTAAAGTTGATGCTATTGAGAAGATGTCGTGTCCCAAGGACATAAAAGGTTAAGAAGTTTCCTTGGTCATGCTGGTTTTTATAGGAGGTTCATTAAGGACTTCTCTAAAATCTCTAGGCCTTTGACTAATTTATTGCAAAAAGATATTCCTTTTGTCTTTCATGATGATTGTGTAGAAGCATTTGAAATACTTAAGAAAGCTTTGATCACTGCACCTATTGTTCAGCCACCTGATTGGAATTTACCCTTTGAAATTATATGTGATGCTAGTGATTTTGCTGTAGGTGTTGTTCTAGGGCAAAGAGTTGATAAGAAATTGAATGTTATCCAGTATGCTAGTAAGACTCTTGATACTACCCAGAGAAATTATGCTACTACTGAAAAAGAGTTTTTAGCAGTTGTGTTTGCATGTGATAAGTTTAGACCTTATATTGTTGATTCTAAAGTTACTATTCACACTGATCATGCTGCTATTAAATATCTTATGGAAAAGAAAGATGCTAATCCTAGACTTATTACATGGGTTCTCTTGCTGCAAGAATTTGAATTGCATATTATTGATAGAAAGGGAGCTGAGAACCCCATTGCAGACAACTTGTCTAGGTTAGAGAATGTTCTTGATGACCCACTACCTATTGATGATAGCTTTCCTGATGAACAATTAGCGGTCATTAATGTTTCACGTACTGCTCCCTGGTATGCTGATTATGATAATTACATTGTTGCTAAATTTATACCACCTAGTTTCACATACCAGCAAAAGAAAAAGTTCTTTTATGATTTAAGACATTACTTCTGGGATGACCACACCTTTATAAAGAAGCAGTAGATGGTGTTATTAGACGTTGTGCACCTAAGCACGAACAGGAACAAATCCTACGCAAGTATCACTCTGAATCATATGGAGGGCACCACGCTGGAGATAGAACTGCACACAAGGTATTGCAATCTAGTTTTTATTGGCCTACTCTCTTCAAAGATGCTCGTAAGTTTGTCTTATCTTGTGATGAATGTCAAAGAATTGGTAATATTAGTAGACATCAAGAAATGCCTATGAATTATTCTCTTGTTATTGAACTGTTTGATGTTTGGGGATTTGATTATATGGGACATTTTCCTGCCTCTAATGGTTACACACATATTTTACTTGTTGTTGATTACGTTACTAAGTGGGTAGAAGCTATTCCAACTAGTAGTGCTGATCATAACACCTCTATTAAGATGCTTAAAGAAGTTATTTTTCCGAGGTTTGGAGTCCCTAGATATCTTATGACTGATGGTGGTTTACATTTTATTCATGGTGCTTTCTGTAAGATGCTTGCTAAGTATGATGTTAATCATAGAATCGCATCTCCTTATCACCTGCAGTCTAGTGGTCAAGTAGAGTTGAGCAATAGAGAGCTCAAATTAATTTTGCAAAAGACTGTGAATAGATCTAGAAATAATTGCTCCAAAAAACTAGATGATGCATTATGGGCCTATAGAACTGCTTACAAAAATCCTATGGGTATGTCTCCGTATAAGATGGTTTATGGAAAAGCATGTCACTTACCTCTAGAACTTGAACAGAAAGCATATTAGGCTATTAAAGATCTCAATTATGACTTCAAACTTGCCGGTGAGAAGAGGTTGTTTCACATTAGCTCTCTTGATGAATGGAGAACCCAAGCCTATGAGAATGCCAAGCTATTCAAAGAAAAAGTCAAACACTGGCATGATAAAAGGATACAAAAGCGTGAGTTTAACGTAGGTGATTATGTGTTATTATTCAACTCTCGTTTAAGATTTTTTGTAGGAAAACTTCTCTCTAAATGGGAAGGTCCTTACGTTATCGAGGAGGTCTATCGTTCCGGTGCCATAAAAATCAACAACTTCGAAGGCACAAGTCCGAGGGTAGTGAACGGTCAAAGAATCAAACATTATATCTCAGGTAATCCTATCAACATTGAAACTAATATTATTGAGACCGTAACCCTGGAGGAATATATAAGGGACACTTTCCAGAATGTTTCAGACTTCTAAAAGGAATAGGTATGTGGTACGGTAAGTAAACCGACTCCAAAACAATTCTAATGGCAGTTTTTATCCATTTTGGAATATTTCAGAATTTTGGAAAGAAAGAAGTAGTCTGGGAAGGACACGAGGCCTCCACCCTTCCTAGGCGTGTCCCTCTGTCTCGTGGCCACCTCGTGTGCCTCCCGGACTCTGTTTTCTTGCACGTTACATATTTTGGTCGGTAAAAATTCATTATATAATCTCCACAGATGGCTTCGACCACCGTATCAAGCAAATATCCTCTGTTTTTGTTTCGAGCTATTTTTCTGACAGATCTAGAGCACTATGACGTTGCCTTCCTTCAACAATGAAGACAAGGATGCTTGGCTATTGAAGATAGAGCTGAAAAGAGAAGAACCAGAAGAGATCGACAAGGAGGAAGGGATCAAGAAGGCCACGGAGGTTCAAGCTCCGGCGGTGGAAGAAGAAGACATCCCTCAACCCTTAACTAACCTCTTTACTCCAACTGAGATTGAAGCTTTCAAGATGATTGAGTTGGCTCGCATTCAAAATAAGTATCTCACACAGGAGAATATTTTGTTGTAGGATCATATCGCCGGACTCAAGGGCATTATCCGCAAGTTGGAGGAGCTTTTACGCTCAATGTGCGATTATCCACCATCATCAACAACTCCTACTTCACCACCTCCGAGGACATAATCATATGGGTATGGGCACTCCCCTTGGCAACTGCCAAGCTTGGGGGAGGTGCCCCAGTATCGTATCAGCATCACACTCCTGTCTTTACCGTTTTATTTAGTTCAATCCTTTTAGTAGTATTTTGATATAGTAGATTGAAGTATTAGTATCAATTAGTTTTGAGTTTTGCTTTGTGATCTCCTTATGTAATCGAGTCCGTGAGCTATCTATAATAAAGATTAGTGTTGAGTCAAGGGCTTTGCTATGTTGCTATGATCTTGAGAAAGTAGAAAGAATAAAAAGAATAAAAGAGTTCATATTGATCTTATGGATAGTAATGACTTCACACACAGAAAGTATGAGGCATAAAAGTTGTTGAGAGTTGACTAACGTAGTTTTGGTCATCGTTGCAATTAATAGGAAGTAATAAGGAAAGAGAGGTTTTCACATGCAAATATACTATCTTGGACATCTTTTATGATTGTGAAGCACTCATTAGGTATGACATGCTAAAAGAGTTGATGTTGGACAAGGAAGACAACGTTATGGTTTATGTTTTCTCACATCTTAGTTAAAGTATATTGTCACAGACCTTCCCAACATGTTGAGCTTGCCATTCCCCCTCATGCTAGCCAAATTCCTTGCACCAAGTAGAGATACTACTTGTGCTTCCAAATATCCTTAAACCCAGTTTTTGCCATGTGAGTCCACCATACCTACCTATGGATTGAGTAAGATCCTTCAAGTAAGTTGTCATGTTGCAGGCAATAAAAGTTGCCCTCTAAATATGTATGACTTATTAGTGCAGAGAATAAAAGATTTTGTGCATCCAACCCTAGACGCACATGACAACCTCTGCTTCCCTCTGCAAAGGGCCTATCTTTTACTTTATGTTTTTACTTTATGCTTGAGTCAAGGTGATATTCACCTTTCCCTTTTTCATTTTATCCTTTGGCAAGCTCCTTGTGTTTGAAAGATCTTGATATATATATTCAATTGGATGTAAGTTAGCATGAACTATTATTGTTGACATCACCTAAAAGTGAATACGATGGGAGGCAACACAATAAGCCCCTATCTTTCTCAGTGTTCGGTTGAAACTCCATAACCACAGGTACTGCGTGAGTGTTAGCAATTGTAGAAGACTACATGATAGTTGAGTATGTGGACTTGCTGGAAAGCTCTATTCTTGACTCTTTCTGATGTTATGATAAATTGCAATTGCCTCAATGACTGAGATTATAGTTTGTTAGTTCCCGATGAAGTTTCTGAACCATACTTGACATTGTGAATTGATTTTTACTTGAGCATAAGAAATCATATGATAAACACCTCTATCTCTACACATGTGGACATATTTTTCGATTTCGGCTTCCGCTTGAGGACAAGCGAGGTCTAAGCTTGGGGAGTTGATACGTCCATTTTGCATCAGGCTTTTATATCAATATATATTGCATTATGGGTTGTTATTACACATTATATCTCAATACTTATGGCTATTCTCTCTTATTTTACAAGGTTTACCAGGAAGAGGGGGAATGCCGGCAGCTGGAATTCTGGCTGGAAAAGGAGCAAATATTGGAAACCTATTATGCACAGCTCCAAAAATCCTGAAACTCCACGGAAGTCAGTTTTGGAATTAATAAGATTATTGAGCGAAGAAAACACAAGAGGGGGCCCACACCCTGGCCAGGAGGGTGGGGTCGCGCCCACCCCTACTAGGCGCGCCCCCTGTCTCCTGGGCCCCCTGGTGGCCCTCCGGTGCCCATATTCTGCTATATGAAGGCTTTTACCCTGGAAAAAATCAGAGGCAAGCTTACGGGATGAAACTCCGCTGCCACGAGGCGGAACCTTGGCGGAACCAATCTAGAGCTCCGGCAGAGCTGTTCTGCCAGGGAATCTTCCCTCCGGGAGGGGGAAATCATCACCATCATCATCACCAACGATCCTCTCATTGGGAGGGGGTCAATCTACATCAACATCTTCACCAGCACCATCTCCTCTCAAAACCCTAATTCATCTCTTGTATCCAATCTTGTATCAAAACCACAAATTGGTACATGTGGGTTGCTAGTAGTGTTGATTATTCCTTGTAGTTGATGCTAATTGGTTTACTTGGTGGAAGATCATATGTTCAGATCCTTAATGCATATTATTACTCCTATGATTATGAACATGAATATGCTTTGTGAGTAGTTACGTTTGTTCCTGAGGACATGGGTGAAGTCTTGCTATTTGTAGTCATGTGAATTTGGTATTCGTTCGATATTATGTATGTTGTCTTTCCTCTAGTGGTGTTATGTGAACGTCGACTACATGACACTTCACCATTATTTCGGCCTAGAGGAAGGCATTGGGAAGTAATAAGTAGATGATGGGTTGCTAGAGTGATGAAGCTTAAACCCTAGTTTATGCGTTGCTTCGTAAGGGGCTGATTTGGATCCATATGTTTAATGCTGTGGTTAGGTTTATCTTAATACTTCTTTTGTAGTTGCGGATGCTTGCAATAGGGTTTAATCATAAGTGGAATGCTTGTCCAAGTAAGGGCAGTACCCAAGCACCGGTCCACCCACATATCAAATTATCAAAGTACCAAACGCAAATCATATGAGTTTGATGAAAACTAGCTTGACGATAATTCCCATGTGTCCTCGGGAGCTCTTTTCTCATTATAAGAAATTGTCCAGGCTTGTCCTTTGCTACAAAAAGGATTGGGCCACCTTGCTGCACTTTATTTACTTTCATTGCTTGTTACCCGTTACAATTTATCTTATCACAAAACTATCTATTACCTACAATTTCACTGCTTGAAGAGAAAACCTTACTGAAAACCGCTTATCATTTCCTTCTGCTCCTCGTTCGTTTCGTCACTCTTACTTATTGAAAGGACTATGATAGATCCCCTATACTTGTGTGTAATTACTGAAAGGGCTCCTACTTCATGTGTAGTAATTACTGAAATTGTTGACGAGCTCATTCAGTCACCGTCGGTGGATGCAGTCATCCCTAGCAACACTACAGCCCCCACAGACAGTTCTGATGATTTGAGTCTGATAGTCCATGATGATGCAGTGCTTCCTCAACTCCCTACTATTCCCTCTAATGATGCAGCTACATGTGCTCTGAATGCTTCTCATGCTGCTTCTATGAGCTCGGGCACTTCAGTGACTAGGAAGGGGAAAGCCAAAGCTCCTGCCTCTGTGGTTGAGGTTCGTCGAAGCAATCGATCCAACAAATATGATGGCTTCAAGATACCCTCTGTTTCTGATACCAAATCCAAAATATCCAAAGTTAAGCCCTGAATTGTACCAACTGCTGCTGCTACTCAAGTGGATCCAGCTGATCCGATAGTACAGCAAGGGGACTGCATCCCTCCACCCACTCCCGTTCAGGTGCTGCAACACATTGGAGTCATCATGTGTGCCGTTCCGCCAGAAGAAATTACTGATGAAGCTCTCATGGCGGAACCTGAAGACGGCCCGTCTCACGCTTTCATATTTTTCTATAGCTCATCATGTCGTTTCTGTTGAACTGGAATATTTTATGTTGGAATGTACGTGCTTTAAACTCTGACCCTAAGCTTTTGGCTCTTTCTAATGATATCTCTTCCAGTGGTTGTGCTATAATTTGTCTGCAAGAAACGAAAAAACCTACCATTGATAATATGTTCATTAAGTCTTGCTGCCCGAAGAGATTTGACAAATTTGCTTACATCCCTTCTCATGGTGCATCCGGAGGCATCGTCACAATTTGGAATAGCGCCATCTTTACTGGTACTGTGATCATGGAGGAAGATTTTACATGGCCATTAAATTTCGTTCCACACAGTCCACCCAGGAATGGACCCTAGTAAATATATATGGCCCATGTCAAGGTGAATCCAGAGTGACTTACACCGAGTGGCTTCATAATCTTAACATACCACCTAATGAAGATTGGCTTTTACTCAGAGATCTTAATTACATCCGAGGCCCCGACAACAGAAACAAACCTGGAGTTAATCCGAATGACATGATTGCTTTCAATGACATCATATGCTCCCATCAGTTAATTGAATTGCCAATCAAAGGCCGGGCCTACACATGGAGCAACATGCATATTGACCCACTCCTAGAGCAATTAGACTGGTTCCTTACTTTCAACAACTGGACATCTTCTTACCCAAACACTATAGTCATGCCCTTGGGAAAACCAGTTTCCGATCATATCCCGTGTGTTGTCAAAATTGAAACCTCCATTCCTCAAAGTAAAATATTCAGGTTTGAATCATATTGGACGAAACATCCTGTTTTTTTTTTGAATTGGTGCAATCTGTCTGGTCACGGACTTTCAAGAATAACACAAATGCCGCCACTTTACTAGCCAGAAAGTTCAAGGCCCTATGATATGAATTAAAACATTGGAGCAAACGAATCTCTAAACTGTCAGTGGCAATTGATAAATCGAACCTTGCGTTCGCCAACCTTGATGCTCTTGAAAACCTTAGAACCCTTACCACTCCAGAGCAAAATTTCAGGAAAATTCTAAAGAAGCACCTCCTACGTCTGTTGAGCTACCAACGACAATATTGGCAAAAGAGATGCACTATTCGATGGGTCAAATTTGGTGATGAAGACCCTAAATTTCTGAAAGCTTTGGCCTCTGAGAGATACAGGCGGATCACAATACCAACACTTAAAATTTTCAGATGGTACGGTGGTAGAAGATCACGCCGGCAAGGAGACTGTTATATACCAAACTTTTAAAGAGAGACTTGGCAAGTCAGGAGAATACAAATGAAATTAAACCTGCAAAACATCATCAAAAAAGTGGAGGGACTGGATCAACTTACTGTTCCCTTCACCAAGGAGGAGATTGATGTTATCATCAAGGAAATGCCAGCCGATCGTGCACCAGGTCCAGATGGATTCTCTGGTATCTTCACCAAAAAATGCTGGCATATTATTAAGGAGGACGTTTATGAGCTTTGCAACCAGTTCTATAAGGGGGGACTCAATCTTGAGAGTATTAATGAGGGGTTTATTACACTCATTCCTAAGGTTCGGTCCCCGGAGACAGTCTTCGATTTCAGACCCATCACATTGCTCAACTGTTGTCTTAAGATTCTCACCAAATAACTTGCAAACAGACTGCAAAATATCATACTTAAAATTGTCCATCGAAATCAATATGGCTTCCTAAAAGGCCGATCAATACAGGACTGTTTGGCTTGGGCGTTTGAGTATATCCATCAGTTCCAAGCCTCCAAGGAAATCATCCTTCTAAAACTGGATTTAGCCAAAGCATTTGACACGCTTGAACATGATGCAATGATTACGATTATGGAACACATGGGCTTTGATGATAGGTGTCTTCGTTGGGTTAAATGCATCTTCTCCTCAAGCAAGTCAGCGGTGCTTTTAAATGGTGTCCCAGGCAGACAATTCCTCTATAATTGTGGGGTTCGCCAAGGAGACCCTTTCTCTCCATTGATTTTTGTGCTTGTGGCTGACCTCTTACAAGCTGCCATCAATGATGCCTTCAGACAAAGAAGAATCCATCTACCGTTCCCACGACATGATCAACATGAATACCCTGTGATCCAATACGCGGACGACACGATCATCATTCTTCCCGCCTGCCCTGATCAAGCAAGAACAATTAAAGACATTCTTTCTGACTATGCTGTCTCCATTGGGCTGAAGATAAGCTTCCACAAGTCCACACTAATCCCAATCAACTGTGATGCCAGCTGCTACAATGAGCTCTCCACTATATTTGGCTGCAAAGTTGGATCCATGCCATTCACTTACCTAGGGCTACAACTTGGGACAACCAAGCCCTCGGTTCAAGATCTCATGCCGCTAGTTTGCACGATGGAAAGACGGATGACAAGCACACTTGCCTTGATGTCTTATGGAGCCAAACTCTCACTCCTCAATACAATGATCACGTCCCTAGCTATCTTTGCTCTGTGCACTCTCAAACTGCCACCAAAGATTTTAGAACTTCTCGACAAACTAAGAAGGAAATGCCTATGGACAAAGAAGACAGAACAAGGGGACAAATGTAACTCGCTTGCGGCCTGGAGCATGGTGTGCCGGCCAAAGCAGTGTGATGGACTTGGTATAATAAATCTGCGTATACAAAGTGAAGCTCTCCTCCTCAAGTACCTACATAAATTCTATAACAGACACAATGTGCCATGGGTTGAGCTCATATGGTCGACTTACTACACAAACAAGATCCCCCATGCCACGGAGCCGTGCAGATCTTTCTGGTGGAGGGATGTCCTCAAGCTCGCCCCGTTTTACAGAGGTATATCAAAAGCAAAGGTACATGATGGCACCACGGTACTTATGTGGAAAGATCTGTGGTTGGACGCCACACTGGATGAAACGTACCCACGCGCATACTCCTACGCAAAAAATGAGGATATATCAGTTCAAGCTTTCTTGGGATCCACGTCACTGCATGAAACGTTTCACCTTCCACTCTCAGTTCAAGTGCTGCAAGAAGTCCGTGAGCTGCAACAAAAGGTGATCCATCTTGGCAACAATGTAGACCCGACCCCCCATGACACCTGGACATACTGCTGGGGATCAATGGAATACAAAGCAAACAGATACTACAAGATCTACTTTAGGGATGTGCATGCACACAAATCGTACCAATGGCTATGGGCAGCGAAGACGACGTTGAAAATCAAAGTGTTTGGGTGGCTACTGCTCTCTGACCGCCTAAACACACGCAACATGCTCAAGAGGAGGCACAATAACATTGGAGATGACTACAACTGCCTACTATGTGATCAACAAATTGAAGAGAACATGGAACACATGGTACCAATGCCCTTTCAGTAAACATTGTTGGTCCATCCTTGGGATCACATGGCAAGACTCTGGATCCAGACTTCAATGGATTAGTCACACAGCAAATAATTGGAACAAGCCCATGTTCATGGAAGTATTCCTACAGGCAGCTTGGAGTATCTGGAAAGAGAGGAATAACAAGCACTTCAGAAGCATCACCCCAACTTTGCTCTCTTGGCTTGAGCGTTTTAAGCATGATTTTAGCCTCCTCCAGCATAGAACTAGGACTGATAAGAGAGACTTTATTCTCTCCTTTGTACAAAACATAGAACCTCCTTGACTTCTCCAACATAAAAAGTAGCTTCTAATCCATCCAATAGTGGAGGATTAGCGCCCTGTAACTGCACCATGTACATTGTATTCTGTTTTTGAGTAATACAAACACAGTGGGAGCCTCTCCCACTGTCTGATCTCTCAAAAAAATGAGATTTTCTCAACTGTAGCGATGCTTAAAACCGTCTGAATCAAGTTAGTAGTTTCCATATTTTATGAAATCTGGCAAATGGATGTCAAAACTGCATTCCTCAAATAGATATTTCTTAAAGAAGAGTTGCATATGATGCAACATGAAGGTTTTGTTGATCCTAAAGGAACTAACAATGTGTGCCAGCTCCAGCAATCCATCTATGGACTGGTGCAAGCATCTCGGAGTTGGAATATACGCTTTGATAGTGTGATCAAAGCATATGGTTTTATACAAACTTCGGAGTGGGAGCTCTGTAGCATTTCTAATATTATATGTGGATGACATATTGTTGATTGGAAATGATATAGAATTTATGGATAGCATAAAGGGATATTGAATAAGAGTTTTTCAATGAAAGACCTCGGTGAAGCTGCTTACATATTGGGCATCAATATCTATAGAGATAGATCAAGACGCTTAATTGAACTTTCACAAAGCACGTGCCTTGATAAAGTTTTTGAAAAAGTTCAAAATGGATCAGTCAAAGAGAGGGTTCTTGCCTGTGTTACAAGGTGTAAAGTTGAGTAAGACTCAAAGCCCGACCACGGCAAAAGATAGAAAGAGAATGAAAGTTGTTCCCTATGCCTCAGTCATAGGTTCTATAAAGTATGCTATGCTGTGTACCAGACCTATTGTGTACCTTGCCATGAGTTTGGCAAGGGGGTACAATAGTAATCTAGGAGTAGATCACTGGACAGCGGTCAAAATTATCCTTAGTAAGGACTAAGGAAATATTTCTCGGTTATGGAAGTGGTAAAGAGTTCGTCATAAAGAGTTATGTCGATGCAAGCTTTTACATCAATCCAGATGACTCTGAGTCTCAATCTTGATACATATTGAAAGTGGGAGCAATTAGCTAAAGTAGCTTCATGCAGAGCATTGTAGACATAGAATATTTGCAAAATACATATGCTCTGAATGTGACTGACCCGTTGACTAAAACTTCTCTCACAAGCAAAACAAGATCACACCTTATTACTCTTTGGGTGTTAATCACATAGCAATGTGAACTAGATTATTGACTCTAGTAAACCCTTTGGTTGTTGGTCACATGGCGATGTGAACTATGGGTGTTAATAACATACAGATGTGCACTATTGATGTTAAATCACATGGCGATGTGAACTAGATTATTGACTCTAGTGCAAGTGGGAGACTAAAGGAAGTATGCCCTAGAGGCAATAATAAATTTGTTATTTATATGTCCTTATATCATGATAAATGTTTATTATTCATTCTAGAATTGTATTAACTGGAAACTTAGTACATGTGTGAATACATAAACAAAACATAGTGTCCCTAGTATACCTCTACCTGACTAGCTCGTTAATCAAAGATGGTTATGTTTCCTAACCATAGACATGTGTTGTCATTTGATGAACGGGGTCACATCATTAGGAGAATGATGTGATGAACAAGACCCATTCGTTAGCTTAGCATTATGATCGTTACATTTTCATTGCTACTGCTTTCTTCATGACTTATACATGTTCCTCAGACTATGAGATTATGCAAATACCGAATACTGGAGGAACACCTTGTGTGCTATCAAACGTCACAACGTAAATGGGTGATTATAGAGATGCTCTACAGATGTCTCCGAAGGTGTTTGTTGGGTTGGCATAGATCGAGATTAGGATTTCTCACTCTGTGTATCGGAGAGGTATCTCTGGGCCCTCTCGGTAATCTCATCACTATAAGCCTTGCAAGCAATGTGACTAATGAGTTAGTTACGGGATGAAGCATTATGGAACGAGTAATGACACTTGCCGGTAATGAGATTGAACTAGGTATGATGATACCAACGATCGAATCTCGGGCAAGTAACATACCGATGACAAGGGAACGACGTATGTTGTTACGCAGTTTGACTGATAAAGATCTTCGTAGAATATATAGGAGCCAATATGAGCATCTAGGTTCCGCTATTGGTTATTGACCAGAGATGTGTCTCGGCCATGTCTACACAGTTCTCGAACCCATAGGGTCCGCATGCTTAACGTTCGATGACGATATGTATTATGATTTATGTGTTTTTGATTGTTTGGACTCCCGGATGAGATCACGGATATGACGAGGAGTCTCGAAATGGTTGAGAAATAAAGATTGAGATATTGTACGGCTATATTCGGACACCGGAAGTGTCCCGGAAAGTTTCGGATAAAACCGGAGTGCCGGAGGGTTACCGGAACCCCCCGGGGGAACTAATGGGCCTCGATGGGCCTTAGTGGGAAGAGAGGAAGGGCCAGGAGGGGCTGGCCGCGCCTGGTCGGGTGGACTAGGGGAAGGGGGCAGCGCCCCCCTTTCCTTCCCTTCCCCCTCTTCCTTCCTTCTTCCCCCTCTTCCTTAGGTGAAAACCTACTAGGACTTGGAGTCCTAGTAGGATTCCGCTCTCCAGGCGCGCCCTAGGAGGGTCGGCCGGCCTCCCCCTTGCTCCTTTATATACGGGGCAGGGGGCACCCTAGAACACACAAGTTTCTCTCCCAACCGTGTGCGGTGCCCCCCTCCACAGTTACACACCTCGATCATACCATCGTAGAGCTTAGGCGAAGCCCTACGCCACTAGCATCATCATCACCGTCTCCACGCCGTCATGCTAATGGAACTCACCCTCGTCCTCAACTGGATCAAGAACACGAGGGACGTCATCGAGCTGAACGTGTGCTGAACGTGAAGGTGTCGTGCGTTCGGCACTTGATTGGTTGGATCGCGAAGAAGTTCGACTACATCAACCGCGTTATTGAAACGCTTCCGTTTTCGGTCTACGAGGATACGTGGACACACTCTCCCCTCTCGTTGCTATGCATGAACTAGATAGATCTTGCATGATCCTATGAATTTTTTTGAAATTACTGCATCCCCCAACACACACATCTTGGTAAGTTAAACCGCTTCTGTTCTCTTCCCTAATCGAAAACAGTTCATTCGAGTGAACCGTATGTCGTATATCAAACACACCTTGATCTTGGCTGACTATTTCTGTTGCTTTCCCTAATAGTAGACAATTCATCGGAGCAAACTGTATGCCTTATATCGCACACACATTGATATGGCTGCCCGTTTCTGTTGTTCTATCTAATCGCAAATAGTTCGTATGGTCAAGCGTATGCCCAGCATCGCACACGCAACTAAAATTTGAATCGTGCTTGATGTATCTGCCATCGCAAACATTTTGCATCTTTTTTTACAATTTTTTACATCATCGTTTGGGATTAATGCATCACACAGTTTCGTCAAAGGGTCTCTAATCGTAGTGTCGCGTTAGCAGCATCCTGCGGTAGTGACTGCACCAACTAGGCAGTACGACTATATAATAAACATGTTTATCACGAAATCACGGACATATATAGTATGCCATAGCAAGTTTCATAAGTACTGCATTAAAGGTTCAAACATCTGAAGCACAGAGTTATACGACTAGGCACGATGGAGAGATCAACTCCTAATCTAGGTCAACGTGAGAGCCGAAGTCGTCATCGTCATCCTCGTCAGATTCCTCGGCAAGATCATCCTAGTCTATCGGGTCATCCTCGGCATCCTTCTGGTTGAGTTCGGTCATCAGCAATGTGATGGTTGACGGTGTCCTGGACTAGGCGGTACTCACCACGTCATCTCCCGATCTATTAGATTGGGCCGAGGACCCCCATGGCCGTATACTCATGGGCCAGTCCGGACAGCTGCCGCATACAAGGAAGATTCCACAAGACTTGGCGATCAAGACAAGGACTCCCCCCACCGGCGTATTCAGCTAGGACTCTTGTTATCCTAGGCCTCTGGTGCATTATATAAACCGAGGCTAGGCTAGTCGATAGATCACAATTACAATCATACCATCATAGGCTAGCTTCTAGGGTTTAGCCTCTACGATCTCGTGGTAGATCTACTCTTGTACCACCCATATCTTCAATATTAATCAAGCAGGAAGTAGGGTTTTACCTCCATAGAGAGGGCCCGAACCTGGGTAAACATTGTGTCCCTTGCCTCCTGTTACCATCCACCTTAGACGCACAGATCGGGACCCCCTACCCGAGATCCGCCGGTTTTGACACCGACATTGGTGCTTTCATTGGAAGCTTCGCTGTGTGTTCGGCAAAAGGTCGATGGCTCGCCTGCATATCAACTGCGACTTCGGCATCTTTGTCACCAGCTCGACTGGTCACCTTGGTTCGACCAAGGACTGCGCCCTACCTCCGATCGTCATGTTCGGGTGAGGGCCTTCCTCAACATCAACTCCGATCTCTATCAAGATCATGGAGGAATCATCCGGGGAGCCCGGGGGCTCAACGTCAACATTGCCCTCGGGCGACCGTACTATTTTTCTGGATAGCGGACTTGTGTCCGCCACCACCGCCTCCTCAAGTGTTGTTTTAACGATTGCTTTGGTGAAATTCTGCGGAATTGAGTCTATAACAACCCTGGAAAATTTCGTCGAATTCCGATGGAGGAATCTCTAGCAATCCACGATATACCGGAGCCATGTCAAATCTGGACGGGAATTTGGACGAGTTTAGGGCGTGGTGTCCAGCTTCTAGCTCGGACATCCTTTGGAAGATCCAACCGTTGATCGGCTTCGGAATTCCTATATCTACCACCCCTCAAAATTTCAGCTCGATCCGACCGTCCGAACTCCGGGAACCTTCCGATTAGTGCATCATTTTTCGGATCTGTTTTCTGCGCGAAAACGAATCCGACCCGAGTTAATCTTTTTTATGAACGGGATTTCGTACATCCTTTTTGAAGGAAGTTTTGTATGGGGTATTGTGTTTTGTTCCCAAACACATCCCACTAACTTTAAAAATCCTTTGAACATGATCTTCAACATCATGCTGGTGTCAAACCAGTCCGGCAATATTGCTCCACGGCTGCCGACCTGCGCTAGACACGTGGTCTCAACTTCTTCGGATCATCATCTCGGCAAGCCGAACAAGAGTTCGGCATCGCAAAGGATAAATCATCACCAACATCGGGCACACCGGCATCACCGCACGGTCACTTCATCAAGCCGGCATTGACCACGTCACGACCTGCATCGGCATGGCCGCACTGTTGCTCCTTCAAGCCGGTGTCCATAATGCCGACCTACTTCGACATCTTGGCTGGACCGGGGGATTCATCATCTCTTTATCAACCTACTCCGGTGACTTTGGAGTCACCAGCCGACTAGCTTCGTCACGATTAGCTGGACCGAGGGCTTTGCCTCGGCAAGCCAACCTTTGCCAGCATTGCCATGCCGTCGCTTTATCGCCCATCAGGCAATGGGTGTGCGGATCGAGTCCCAATTTTGGGAATCACCTTCCTTTGGATTGCTACAACAAATAAACCAGGTGCTATTAATCCTAGTATTTTTTGCTTGTTTGGGTTCATTTTTCCCATGGAATTATTACTCTGGTTTGTCCATCATATGTACACAGGTCTATCAAATGGCGGCCGCATTATCGACGGTTGCATGGTGGTTCGGTCAGTTTTCGTACGTAGTCCGGCGAACGCCGCATCCGGAACTCAGACCGGCCTGTGAATTCAGGCTTTGCCACGCCTTTACTGCATCACGCCGACGCCCTGCATCGACATTGACTTCGGCGCCAGGCCATATTTCTTTTATTACTCACTTTGCATAAATTATTTATTATGCAACATTTTTATTATTATTATTATTACTATTAACCCCGGTTTGCACTATTTTTTGTGCACAGGAAAATGATCCAGCCGGACTATATCCTTTGGCGTCACCTCAGCTGGACGGGGGGCTTCGTCAACACTTCATTACCCCATGCCGGGACTTCGGCATCACTCTGCCGGCCTGCATTGACCGTGCTATGTCACCACTTCGGAGCGCCGAGCTCTTTGCTCCGCCACCTCGGGACCGGCTTGGGGGATGGAACCTTGTCCCACATCAAGCTCGGACCGCATCATCAATATCGAACACATTAACCAACTAAGTTGCCTTCATGCTCAAAGTTTTAAATTTTTAACTTGTGTTCGGTTCGATCAAGAATTATACTTTTTGGGAAAAAAGTTGCTTGTAAAAAATTTCCTTGTCCAAACTTTGTTTGTGACGGACAAATTCAAATACCCCGTTTACTTGGGGGCTTCCTTGCTGGAGCTTTTCCTCTTGCATATGATTATACTTGTACAGCTTCGTTCCTTATTCGTGTATTACGCCACAATATGCACCATATTGACTTAAGCGATTTGCAAGCTGGGTTGCCTTGCTCATGTGTTTATCCCTACGTTTCCGATTGTTCGGCTAGGGAGTAAAGGGAGCACCTCTGCGATTGTCACGATCGGGTCACCCGAGCCGGAACTCAGACTGGGTGAAGCTGAAAGCTAGCACTCTTACTGTTTTCAATAATGGTCGGCACACAACGGAACTCATGAGTACAAAAAATCTATTGCACAAGTCTCATATTAATAATGAGCACCGAAGAAAGGTATCGGTGGGGGTACTATTTTCTTCGAACATGCTTCTTACACTTTATCAGTAATATAGCATAAGTTCCCTGAGCGCGCTTTGTCTGTTACAGCCTTATGACCTGATTGCCTGGTTATCGGAAACACCGTCGATATTCTCGACAGGTGGAGTACATAACACTTTTCGGTCTTTGACCGAAGAGGGAGAAGCCGACGGTCGGTTAAGACGCGTTTAAAGTTCGGGTGAACATAGATATGATATAAGTACTTCGGTCCATACAATTATTCTTTTACCCAAGTCACTTGGGGGCTCTTAAATTTATGTGAGCTGTTTTATAATAAGTGTTCTTCTTTTTAGTCATTGCAAAGTCTTTTTCTATCACTCCTTTCTCGATGCAAGTGTGTGGTCAATAGCCCGATAGCCTTGCTTCTCTCTAAAACTGGCCTCGGAGAAGCACTCCGCTTTTGGGATAAGGAGGTTGAAGCCATAGGCTGACCCGCTTGAAGTCTTGAGATAGGATGTGTCATGTTAAAGCATGGCAGAAGCACCTTTTAAAAAAGTCCAATTTTCGGATTGGCACCGAACACTTGATCTAGTTCGGACATTAAACTTTTGAATAAGTTTTTTGGCTTTTCAAGCCTATGGCACTTTTAAACTATTTGTGCGTTTCCAGCATCTCGAAGTGCAACGCCGGACACCTTTAGGGATTCGGCAAAAACATTCTCGGATATTGCTATATATGCATCGGTTTTGAATTGTGTCTTCGGTCAATAGTTGGGTTGCCTGGCTCCTGTGCTTGCCTCCTACGTTCCGCTTTGTTCGGCTAGGCGTGCAAAGGGAGAACCACTATGATTGTGCTTCCAGCTCGCATGGTTAAGCACCTCACTGAAGAAAGCCGAAAACTGACTGTCACAATAGGCGTAAACTGGTCAGCGATCCGATGACTATGTTTACGGCTTGACCTCGGATGTCGCCGAACACTAATCGGGGGCTCATAGCTAGCTTCCCCAGTTTAAAGCTCCTATGACTAAGCGAAAGTTATAAAGCCCGCATATCTGATTGCCTCGTTTCCGCTAACACAACCGCCTTCGCACCGAGACGTCGGCTAAGGTTTTCTTTTTTAGTGCGGTAACACCCTGTGTAGTATCTACCAAGGGGTAGAAGCCGACGATGGGCCACTTTCAACTGATAATAAGTCACAATGGAGTCAAAATAATGATGTAAAGTACTTGGATACATAGAATCATTACACATAATCTGTGATTTTACTCTGGATATCGATCCTTAATTCGGCCACCCATGCCCACATTAAGGCTCGGGGGCTACTGGGCTTTGCGCTCATTATCTATAAATATTAAAGCGGCACATCGATCCCCTGATCTGGTGTTGCCACCGACCAGTGTCTCGGGGGCTACTGCATTGCTTATTCAATGCAGAGAATTCAAAGTGCTCAGTGTTTGGCTTGACCGAACTATGCGCATGCATGTCTTCGGACAATAATAGGTACCATATGGACCTATCCGGCGTCAAGCTAGTATGTTGCTGCGACTTCTCACGACCCTCTCTCAGGGGCCCGTTCGCTGATCACTATTATCTCTAATATATTACACTGCGTTTTTATTCCTATGTATGCTGCCGAGCTAGGAGTTGATCCTCAGGCCGATTTCGCGCAACGACCTGAGTCTCAGGGGCTACTAGGAACAGTGGTTTTATGCTTTCCTTCACGTGCGTCTCAGGTTTTAGACTGATACACACCTTGAGGGATACTGGCTATATATCTCGGCAGAGGATAAACTGCACCAGTTAAAAATATTCACAAAAAATCAGCCCGCGGTCGGGGTGGTGCACCACCTCGGAGGCAGTCCGGCATAAGGCTCGGGCGCCAGCGGCTAGCTCCATAAAGGGCATTTCCGGCATTAAGCTCGACTACACTCCTTCAAATTTTTTGTACCAAGATGATCTATGACATCTTGGATATAGTCCGACATTGGAGCTTGGACACAGTCCGACGCTGGAGCTTGGACACAGTCCGGCGTTGCAGCTCGGATCCATTTCGGCGTTGGAGCTCGGAAGCAGTCCGGCATTGGTGCTCGGCTGCAAAGGATACCTCGAATGCAGTCCGGCGTTGGAGCTCGGACGCAAGAGGACACTGCCTCCCGGGAACAAGTTCAAACCTGAGGCGTGGCATAAAAATAACAAGGCATTGATAAAGGCTGGAAACTTAAAGGGGCTCCTCGGATACCCAACGTGTAAACTCTTCGGATACACTTCGGCGATCCTCAAGATCGAAGATGAGAAGATTTGTTGAACCAGTTTTCAAGACCGACGGCCGAAGATGAAGAACAGTTCGGAAGGATCGAGGAGCGTCCCTAACTTGAAGACCGGTTCAGGGGGCTACTGACGGTGACCTGGACTAGGGGGTACTCACCACGTCATCTCCCGATCTGTTAGATTGGGCTGAGGACCCCATGGTCAGATACTCATGGGCCAGTCCGGACAGCTGCCGCATACAAGGAAGATTCCACAAGACTTGGCGATCAAGACAAGGACTCCTCCCCACCTGCGTATTCGGCTAGGACTCTTGTTATCCTAGGCCTCTGGTGCATTATATAAACCGAGGCCAGGCTAGTCGATAGATCACAATTACAATCATACCATCATAGGCTAGCTTCTAGGGTTTAGCCTCTATGATCTCGTGGTAGATCTACTCTTGTACTACCCATATCTTCAATATTAATCAAGTAGGAAGTAGGGTTTTACCTCCATAGAGAGGGCCCGAACCTGGGTAAACATCGTGTCCCTTGCCTCCTGTTACCATCCACCTTAGACGCACAGATCGGGACCCCCTATCTGAGATCCGCCGGTTTTGACACTGACAATGGCCCACAAGTATAGGGGATCTATCGTAGTCCTTTCGATAAGTAAGAGCGTCGAACCCAACGAGGAGCAGAAGGAAATGAAAAGCGGTTTTCAGCAAGGTATTCTCTACAAGCACTGGAATTATCGGTAACAGATAGTTTTGTGATAAGATAAATCGTAACGGGTAACAAATAACAAAAGTAACTAAGGTGCAGCAAGGTGGCCCAATCCATTTTATAGCAAAGGACAAGCCTGGACAAACTCTTATATAAAGGAAAGCGATCCCGAGGACACATGGGAATTATCGTCAAGCTAGTTTTCATCATGCTCATATGATTCGCGTTCGTTAATTTGATAATTGATATGTGGGTGGACCGGTACTTGGGTACTGCCCTTCCTTGGACAAGCATCCCACTTATGATTAACCCCTCTCACAAGCATCCGCAACTACGAAACAAGAATTAAGGTAAACCTAACCATATCATAAAACATATGGATCCAAATCAGCCCCTTACGAAGTAACGCATAAACTATGGTTTAAGCTTCTGTCACTCTAGCAACCCATCATCTACTTATCACTTCCCAATGCCTTCCCCTAGGCCCAAATCATGGTGAAGTGTCATGTAGTCGACGTTCACATAACACCACTAGAGGATAGACAACATACATCTCATTAAAATATCAAACGAATACCAAATTCACATGACTACTTATAACAAGACTTCTCCCATGTCCTCAGGAACAAATGTAACTACTCACAAATCATATTCATGTTCACAATCAGAGGGATATTAATATGCATTAAGGATCTGAACACATGATCTTTCACCGAATAAACCAACTAGAATAAACTACAAGGAGTAATCCACACTACTAGCAACCCACAGGTACCAATTTGAGGTTTTGAGACAAAGATCGGATACAAGAAATGAACTAGGGTTTGAGAGGAGATGGTGCTGGTGAAGATGTTGATGGAGATTGACCCCCTCTCGATGAGAGTATCGATGGTGATGACGATGGCGGCGATTTCCCCCTCCCGGAGGGATGTTTCCCGGGTAGAACAGCTCCTCCGGAGCCCTAGACTGGTCCTTCCCAGGTTCCGCCTCGAGACGGCGGCGCTTCGTCCTGAAAGCTTCCATATAATTTTTTCCAGGGCAAAAGACACCATATAGCAGAAGATGGATGTCGGGGGCCTGCCAGGTGGCCACGAGGCAGGGGGCGCGCCCTCCATCCTCGTGGCTGGTGAGTGGCCCCCCGCTGGTGCTTTCTTCGCCCAATATTTTCAATATATTTGAAAACTTACTTTCGTGGAGTTTCAGAACTTTTGGAGTTGTGCAGAATAGGTCTCTAATACTTGCTCCTTTTCCAGCCCAGAATTCCAGCTGCCGGCATTCTCCCTCTTCATGTAACCCTTATAAAATAAGGGAGAAAAGGCATAAGTATTGTGACATAATGTGTAGTAGCAGCCCATAATGCAATAAATATTGATATAAAAGCATGATGCAAAATGGACGTGTCAACTCCCCCAAGCTTAGACCTTGCTTGTCCTCAAGCGAAAGCCGATATCGAAAAATATGTCCACATGTTTAGAGATAGAGGTGTGGATAAAATAAAATACGGACATGAGGGCATCATGATCATCTTTAGAACAACAACATATATATTGTCAAATGATTTCTTATGCTAAAGTAACAATCTATTCACAATGTAAAGTATGAATCAGAAACTTCACTGAAAACTAGCAAACTATAATCTCAGTCACTGAAGCAATTGCAATTTATCATAACATCGGAAAGAGCCAATATAAGAGCTTTTTAGCAGGTCCACATACTCAACTATCATTTAGTCTATCGCAATTGCTAACACTCATGCAATACTTATGGGTACGAAGTTTCAATCGGACACAGAGAAAGATTGGGGCTTATAGTTTCGCCTCCCAACATTTTACCTCAAGGGTAATGTCAACAATAATAATTTATGAAAACCTACATCCAAGTGGACATATATATCAGGATCTTTCCAAGACATAGTGCTTGCTAAAGGATAAAGTGTAAAAAGGAAACGTGAAGATCACCATGACTCTTATATGAAGGTAGAAGGTAAAAATAAAAGATAGGCCCTTCACAGAGGGAAGCAGAGGTTGTCACGCGCTTTTATAGTTGGATGCACAAAATCTTAATGCAAAAGAACGTCACTTTCATTATGCAGTCCGTTGCTTTTATTTCTTCCATATCACAAGCTCGTATAAAGCTTCTTTTCTTCACACTAATAGATCATACATATTTAGAGAGCAATTTTTATTTCTTGCACCAATGACAACTTACTTAAAGGATCTTACTCAATCCATAGGTAGGTATGGTGGACTCTCATGGCAAAACTGGGTTTAGGGATGTTTGGAAGCACAAGTAGTATCTCTAATTGGTGCAAAGAATTTGGCTAGCATGAGGGGGAAAGGCAAGCTCAACATGTTGGATGATCCATGACAATATAACTTATTCGGATATAAGAAAACATAACCCATTACGTTGTCTTCCTTGTTCAACATCAACCTTTTTAGCATCTTATATTTTAATGAGTGCTCACAATCATAAAAGATGTCCAAGATAGTATATTTATATGTGAAAATCTCTCTTTCTTTATTACTTCCTATTAATTGCAACGATGACCAATACTATGTTTGCCAACTCTCAACAACTTTTATTCATCATACTCTTTATATGTGAAGTCATTACTCTCCATAAGATCAATATGATCTTTTTATTTCCTTTTATTCTTTCTTTTATTCCCTCATGATCATAGCAAGATAGCAAAAGCCTTCAACTCAAAACTACTCTTTATTGTATATAACTCACAGACTCGATTACATAGGAGATCAAAACAAAACTCAAAGCTAGTTCGTACTAAAACTTTATTCTACTAGATCAAGATATAACCAAAAGGATCGAACTAAGAAAAATGGTAAACATAGAAGTGTGATGGTGATACGATACCGGGGCGGTTGCCAAGGGGAGTGCCCATACCCATGTATTTATGTCTCTTTCTTCGGAGGTGGTGATGATGGAATTGTTGATGATGTAGACTTCTTCCTTAACTTGTGCTTGAGGATAGAATTTTGCTCCTGTAAGTAATCGATCTCCTGCTCAAGGCTTAGTATCTTTTTACATAGTTCCTGTTTGTTTTCCTGCAAGAGAAGAAAAGGGATAAACTCCATCTTAGGTAGACTTGACTTTTTAAACTCCACATGCATGTCCCGAGGTTGAGGTAGTGGGGCTTCATCTTCATCTGAGCTTGTCTCCTCCTTTCCCTTAGGATCATAGTCTTCTTCTTCCTCCGTGGTCCAACTACAATGCTCTAAGTCCCCATAGACTTTGGGGTTTGTAAGGTAATCAGCCACATAGCTCTCTCCCTTTGAATCCTGGGATGACATATTGCTAAATCTGCGACACAAACAACTCAAAACAAAAACAGAGGATTTTGCCGTGGTACGGTGGTCAAAACCTTCGGGAGATTATATAATGAATTTTTACCGACCAAAAAAGTATCGTGCAAGAAAACGGAGTCCGGAGGGCACACGAGGTGGCCACGGGGCAGGGGGCGCGCCCTCCACCCTCGTGGTTGCCTCATGTCTCTTTCGGACTACTTTTAATTTTCCTAATTTTTTAAATATTCCAAAACGAAGAAAAATTGCTATTTGAGCAGTTTTGGAGTCGGTTTACTTACCGTACCACATACATATTACTTCTGAGTCTGAAACATTCTGGAAAGTGTCACTTGTGTACTCCTTCGGGGTTACAGTGTCAATAACATTGGTTTCAACATTTATGGGAGTACCTGAGATATAATGTTTGATTCTTTGACCGTTTACCACCTTCGGATTTGTGCCTTCGGCGTTGTTGATTTTGATGGCACCGGAACGATAGACCTCCTCGATAATGTAAGGACCTTCCCATTTAGAGAGAAGTTTTCCTGCAAAAAATCTTAAACGAGAGTTGTATAGCAAAACATAATCACCTACATTAAACTCAAGCTTTTGTATCCTTTTGTCATGCCATCTTTTAACTTTTTCTTTAAACAATTTTGCGTTCTCATAGGCCTGGGTTCTCCATTCATCAAGTGAGCTAATATCAAATAGCCTCTTCTCACCGGCAAGTTTGAAATCATAATTGAGCTCTTTAATGGCCCAATATGCCTACGTTATAGTTGGAGAGGTAAGTGACATGCTTTTCCATAAACCATTTTATACGGAGACATACCCATAGGATTTTTATATGCAGTTCTATAGGCCCATAATGCATCATCAAGTGTCTTGGACCAATTCTTTCTAGATCTATTAACAGTCTTCTGCAAGATCAATTCAATCTCTCTATTACTCAATTCTACTTGACCACTAGACTGAGGATGGTATGGAGATGCAATTCTATGATTAACATCATACTTAGCAAGCATTTTACGAAAAAAGCACCATGAATAAAATGTGAACCACCATCAGTCATTAAATATCTAGGGACTCCAAACCTCGGAAAAATAACTTCTTTAAGCATCTTAATAGAGGTGTTATGATCAGCACTACTAGTTGGAATAGCTTCTACCCACTTAGTAACGTAATCAACACCAACTAAAATATGTGTATACCCATTAGAGGCAGGAAAAGGTCCCATATAATCAAAGCCCCAAACATCAAATGGTTCAATAACAAGTGAATAGTTCATAGGCATTTCTTAACGCCTACTAATATTACCAATTCTTAGACATTCATCGCAAGACAAGACAAACTTACGGGCATCTTTGAAAAGAGTAGGCCAATAAAAATCGGATTGCAATACCTTATGTGCAGTTCTATCTCCAACGTGGTGTCCTCCGTAAGCCTCGGAATGATACTTGCGTAGGATCTGTTCATGTTCATGCTCAGGTACACAACGTCTAGTAACACCATCTACTCCTTCTTTATAAAGGTGTGGATCATCCCAAAAGTAATGTCTTAAATCATATAAAAACTTTTTCTTTTGCTGGTATGTGAAACTAGGTGGCATAAATTTAGCAACAATGTAATTAGCATAATCAGCATACCATGGAGCAGTACGAGAAGCATTTATGACAGCTAATTGTTCATCAGGAAAGCTATCATCAATAGGTAGTGGGTCATCAAGAACATTTTCTAACCTAGACAAGTTGTCTGCAACGGGGTTCTCAGCTCCCTTTCTATTAATAATATGCAATTCAAATTCTTGTAACAAGAGAACCCATCTAATAAGTCTAGGTTTAACATCTTTCTTTTCCGTAAGATATTTAATAGCAGCATGATCAGTGTGAACAGTTACTTTGGAATCAACAATATAAGGTCTGAACTTGTCACAAGCAAACACAACTGCTAAAAATTCTTTTTCAGTAGTAGCATAATTTCTCCGGGCACTGTCTAGAGTTTTACTAGCATATTGAAGAACATTTAATTTCTTATCAACTCTCTGTCCTAGAACAGCACCAATAGCATAATCACTAGCATTACACATAATTTCAAAGGGTAAATTCCAATCAGGTGGCTGAACAATAGGTGCAGAAATGAAGGCTTTCTTAAGTATTTCAAATGCTTCTACACAATCATCATCAAAAACAAAAGGAACGTATTTTTGCAAGAGATTAGTGAGAGGCCTAGCAATTTTAGAGAAGCCTTTAATAAACCTCCTATAGAAACCAGCATAACCAAGGAAACTTCTTATACCTTTGATATCTTTAGGACACGACATCTTTTCAATAACATCTACTTTAGCTTTATCAACTTCAATACCTCTTTCAGAAATTTTATGCCCCAAGACAATACCTTCATTAACCATAAAGTGGCACTTCTCCCAATTCAAGATGATACGTCTCCAACGTATCTATAATTTTTTGATTGCTCCATGCTATTTTATTACCCGTTCTGGATGTTTATGGGCTTTACTTTACACTTCTATATCATTTTTGGGACTAACCTACTAACCGGAGGCCCAGCCCGAATTGCTGTTTTTTTGCCTATTTCAGTGTTTCGAAGAAAAGGAATATCAAACGGAGTCCAAACGGAATGAAACCTTCAGGAGCGATCTTTTTGGAACAAACGCAATCCAGGAGACTTGGAGTGGACGTCAAGAAGCAGCCGAGGCGGCCACGAGGGTGCCAGGCGCGCCCCCCATCCTCGTGGGCCCCTCGAGGCTCCCCTGGCCGACCTCCTTCGCCTATATATACCTCCATACCCTGAAAACATCCAGGGGCACCACGAAAACCTATTTCCACCGCCGCAACCTTCTGTACCCGTGAGATCCCATCTTGGAGCCTTTTCCAGCGCTCCGCCGGAAGGGGAATCGATCATGGAGGGCTTCTACATCATCGCCAAGGCCTCTCCGATGAGTTGTGAGTAGTTTAACACAGACCATCGGGTCCATAGTTATTAGCTAGATGGCTTCTTCTCTCTTATTGAATCTCAATACAAAGTTCTCCTCGATCTTCTTGGAGATCTATTCGATGTAACTCTTTTTGCGGTGTGTTTGTCGAGATCCAATGAATTGTGGGTTTATAATCAAGTTTATCTATGAGAAATATTTGAATATCCTCTGAATCTTTTATGTATGATTTGTTATCTTTGCAAGTCTGTTTGAATTATCAGTTTGGTTTGGCCTACTAGATTGATCTTTCGTGCAATGGGAGAAGTGCTTAGCTTTGGGTTCAATCTTGCGGTGTCATTTCCTTGATGTTAGGGGCAGCAAGGCACGTATTGTATTGTTGCCATCAAGGATAAAAAGATGGGGTTTATATCGTATTGCTTGAGTTTATCCCTCTACATCATGTCATCTTGCCTAATGTGTTACTCTGTTCTTATGAACTTAATACTCTAGATGCATGCTGGATAGCGGTCTATGTGTGGAGTAATAGTAGTAGATGCAGACAGGAGTCGGTCTACTTGTCGCGGACGTGATGCCTATATACATGATCATGCCTAGATAATCTCATAACTATGCACTTTTTACCAATTGCTCGACAGTAATTTGTTCACCCACCGTAATACTTATGCTATCTTGAGAGAAGCCACTAGTGAAACATATGGCCCCCGGGTCTATCTTTTATCATATCAGTTTTCGATCTACTTTATCTTGCAATCTTTACTTTCCAATATATATCATAAAAATACCAAAAAATATTTATCTTATCTTATTATCTCTATCAGATCTCACTTTCGCAAGTGGCCGTGAAGGGATTGACAACCCCTTTATCGCGTTGGTTGCGAGGTTCTTGTTTGTTTTTGTAGGTACAAGGGACTTCTGAGGAGCCTCCTACTGGATTGATACCTTGGTTCTCAAAAACTGAGGGAAATACTTACGCTACTTTGCTCCATCACCCTTTCCTCTTTAAGGGTAAACCAACACAGTGCTCAATAGTTAGCACAAGACAAGGTTATTGCATCTCTGCAAAACTCGATCAAGGTTGCTTAAGCAATCATCACAAGAAGTTCCATAAACGGAGAAATCATCCATGAAAACCTCAACAATCTTTTCATAAAAGTCAGAGAATATAGCAATCATACATCTTTGAAACGTAGCAGGTGCATTACATAAACCAAAAGGCATACGTCTATAAGCAAAGGTACCGAAAGGGCAAGTAAAAGTGGTCTTTTCCTGATCCTCTTTTGACACAGGTATTTGAAAGAAACCAGAATAACCATCCGGAAAGCAAAAATATGTATGTTTGGATAATCTTTCTAGCATTTGATCAATAAAAGGTAGAGGGTAATGATATTTTCTAGTAGCTTTATTTAATTTGCGGAAATCAATTACCATTCTATAACCTGTAACAATTCTTTGTGGGATCAATTCATCCTTATCATTAGGAACAACAGTAATGCCTCCCTTCTTAGGGACACAATGGACAGGACTTACCCACTGACTATCAGCAACAGGATAAATTATACCTGCCTCCAAAAGCTTTAGTATTTCATTTCTTACCACTTCTTTCATCTTAGGATCTAACTGTCATTGATGATCAACAACTGGTTTAGCATCTTTCTCCAGTTTTATTTTGTGTTGGCATAGAGTGGGACTCATGCCCTTAAGATCATCAAGATTATATCCAATAGCAGCACGGTGCTTCTTCAGAGTTTTTAATAATTTCTCTTCTTCATGCTCTGAAAGGTTAGCACTAATAATAACAGGATATATCTTCTATTCATCAACATAAGCATATTTAAGAGTATCAGGTAATACTTTAAGCTCAAACACAGGATCTCCCTTGAGTGGAGGAGGATCCCCTATGATTTCAACAGGCAAGTTGTGTTTCAAAATAGGTCCTTGCTTAAAGAATACTTCATCTATTTCCCTTCTTTCATTCATAAACATATAATTTTCGTGGTCTAGCAAATATTGTTCTAGAGGATCATTAGGAGGCATGGCAATAGAAGTAAGAACAATAATTTCATCTTTACTAGGCAATTCTTTATCATGGGGTTGTCTACGAAATTTAGCAAAATTAAAATCATGAAACATATCCCCTATCGCAGTCTATCTTAGCATTAACAGTATTCAAGAAGGGTCTACCAAATATAATGGGACAAAAGTCATCTTGTCGGGAACCAAGAACAAGAAAATCAATAGGATATTTAATTTTCCCATAAAAGACTTCAACATCTCTAACAATCCCAATTGGTGAAATAGTGTCTCGATTGGCAAGCTTAATTGTAACATCAATACCTTCTATTTTAGCAGGTGTGATATCATGCATAATTTCTTTGTATAAGGAATGAGGTATTGCACTCACAGTAGCACCCATATCACATAAGTCATGATAAGAATGATCTCCTATTTTAACAGAAACAACAGGCATGCCGACAACAGGTCTATGTTTATTTTTAGTATCGGGTCTAGCAATTCTAGCAGCTTCATCATAGAAGTAAATAACATGTCCATCAAGATTATCGATCAAGAGATCTTTAACCATAGCAATACTAGGTTCAACTTTAATTCGTTCAGGGGGTGCAGGTGTTCTAATATTAATCTTACAAACCACAGTTGAAGTTTTAGCATGATCCTTTATTCTAGCAGGAAAAGGTGGTTTCTCAATGTAAGCGGTAGGAGATTGGTCCTGCCCAGGTTCCGCCTCGAGACGGCGACGCTTCGTCCCGAATACTTCTTTATAATTTTTTTTCCAGAGCAAAAGACACCATATAACATAAGATGGACGTTGGGGGCCTGCCAGGTGGCCCACGAGGCAGGGGGCGCGCCCTCCACCCTCGTCGGGGTCGGCCCTAAGGGGGCAGGAGGGGCGGCCGCCCCGGGCCCCCAAGTCGAGGGGGCCCCCACCCCCACGCAGGTATGAAGTTTCCCAAGGACTAGGTCAAGACGTCCAGCTAGCAGGCTTTGCGACGGTAGGTAGCTATGCACGCTGGTGAAAAAAAAGGGTAGCTATGCACGCTGGTGAAAAAAAGAGTAGCTATGCACGCAAGTCGCTCTGTTCAAACGGAATTCTGTATGTATGCAGCCCACGATTCTAGGGGAGTGGAGATAGTTCTTTCCTTTTGGTCGCTATGACCTTTTTTAACAAAAGATCTATTCCAAGTTCCAGCAGGCCTATCACGCCAACGCAGATGAGCTCCTCTCAGGTATGTAGCCGCTGAACGCACACACGCTCGGATCACTAGACAACAACTTCGAGCGCCCACCATGGGAGGCAGCCCTCGCCTAGCGCCGGATCACCGACCGACCGACGCCAATCCAAGGTATACCATATTACCATTACGAAATTAAACCACTTTGAGCTATAAAAAATCATCATCGTACAAAAAGAATTCAACTACATCTTTCACAAATAATTAATTGGATCAAAAAGTTTCAAGCAAAGGGGTCACACGGCCCCCATTTTCTTTATGAAAAGTACTTTGGGATTAATTGGATCAGTGAGATTGGCTTTTAGTTTATATTACGAGGGTATAGATTTTAAACCCGAAAGATTATTAGATTTGACTGGAATATTCCCATACGAATCATTACAGGACTTCTTCTACATTTTATCTTCATTTGAGTTTAGTACTCTAACGGTTTGTCTTATGTGATCGTATGCGCATTCACTCACATCATTGCAAATTAAAAATCTTTGGATTCCTGTTAAATTAATAAAGTTATGATATGTATCATATATTTTCTAATTTTGTCTTTGTGCCTTTTAGAATCCATCCTTCTGAAGATTTTTTTTAAATCAACCATGAATTAAACATAGAGAAATGATTGTATAGTTATATGCATGCAAAGCATGCACCTACTACTTGTATTAAGGGCCCCTAAATTTTAGTTTCGCCCCGGGCCCCCATCTCAGGACCGGCCCTGACCCTCATGGGTGATGGGTGGCCCTCCTCTGGTGCTTTCTTCGCCCAATATTTTTAATATATTCCCAAACTGACTTTCGTGGAGTTTAAGGACTTTTGGAGTTGTGCAGAATAGGTCTCTAATATTTGCTCCTTTTCTCGCCCAGAATTCCAGCTGCCGGCATTCTCCCTCTTCGTGTAAACCTTATAAAATAAGAGAGAAAAGGCATAATTATTGTGACATAATGTGTAGTAACAGCCCATAATGCAATAAATATTGATATAAAAGTATGATGCAAAATGAACATATCACAATGCCTCGTTAATGGCGACATATGCGAATCCTCCCGAAGATACCGTTGCACCAAGGGATCGGTGCTCTGGCGTTGACGGGCCCTGATGAGCGCCTCGGCCTTCAGGTGCTCCTGTTTCTCAACCTTGGAGACTATCCTCATTTAGGAGGCGCTATCTCACTTGTGCACCAAGCATCCTGAGGAAAGTTGAGCTGGGCCCTTCACCAATGGTACTCGAGCACCATGGCATCATAAGTGTGTGCCGCGTCCTCGGCTAAATCGAACGTGTCGAGCCATTTTTTCTTACCAATGACGGGGTTTTGGATTTGGGCGCCCCACTTCCCCTAGGGCCTCTGGAAAACACCATGGTACTTGCTGTTGTCCGCCATTTTGGGAAAAATGACGCAAACATGCAAATAAATAAATTTGTGAAAGAACTAAAGAAATCTTCAACAACACAATATGAATTAAAAACAAACAAAAATTGGCATGCCTTAGCATAAAAGTTGGACACCTTAAGAGCTAGAAATTTGGTGAAACGGATATAAACCAGCGTTCCGCCAAAACTTTAGCGTTTATAGTACAAATCCCTGTAAAGAAATAAAGACATCTACCACAGTACAATATGAATAAAAAATAAATAAGAAAATTTGGCATGAACTCTGCATAAAAATGGACACATTAAGAGCTAGAAATATGGCGAAACAGAAATAAATCAACTTTTCACCAAAATTTTAGCGCTTATTGTATGAATCTCTGTAAAGAAATGAAGACATATAATACAACACAATATGAATAAAAAATAACAAAGAAATTTGGCATGACCTCTTCATAAAAATGGACACATTAGTGCTAGAAATTTGGCGAAATAGAAATAAATCAACGCTTTGCGAAAAGTTTAGCGCTTATAGCATGTACTCCCTCCGTCCAGAAAAGCTTGTACTTCAAATGAATGTACCTAGCACCAAGTTAGTGCTAGAGACATCCATTTGAGAGACAAATTTGGGACAAACTTTTTTGGAGGGAGGGAGTATGCCTGTAGAGAATTATAAACTACAACTATACGGCTGTTGAGTTAATATATACAGCTTGTTTTGATTGCTATAACTATAAACTACATCTAGAAATATCAAATTACAACTACAGTTTGTTTTAATGTGTGCATTAAAAACTATACAACGTATACAATCTACAACAATCAGACTAAAACTAGCTACAAACTACAACTATACCTAGAAACTAAAAATTAAAACTAGAACTAATATCAAACCCCTAACCCTAACCCTAGTCGAATGTGGCTACTGATGCGGTTGTGTGTGTGTGTGTCAGTCGCAGTCGCGGGTGGCGATGAGGACAGCCGAAAAGAGAGGCGGGGACGGTGACCTTATACCTGCAGGAGTGGAGGGTGGCGGGGCGACGGATCAAGGGCGAGGGCGAGGGTGAAGGGGACGGGGGATCGTAGGCAAGGGCGACGCGGTGGAGGGCGAGGACAGCGGATGGCGACGGTGGCAACGGATGACGATGACATCATGGACAACGCCGCGGTGGAGGGCGAGGGCGGCGACGAGAGCGAGATGGGGGAAGAGTGAGACTGAGGGTGAGAGTGGGCTAGGGGAGGGGGGGGGTGCGCGCATGCAGATAGTTCTCATCACCTACGACGGGTGCGCCAAATTACCCGACACTGCTAATTTGGAGTGGTGGGCGGCAATCTTCGAGTTGAATTTGGACAGTCTACCGCTAACCTATGTGTGGCGGGCGTGACAGTTACTATCTGCCTGCCACTGCTACCTGTAACAACAGTGGTGGGTGCGCAGTGGCACTCGCCACAGCAAACACTCATAACATAACCACGCTCAACACCGCTTTTTTTGGCGGGTGACGTATTTCGCCCGCCACTGGTGTGCCCGTAGCTCTAGTGGTCCCGTTTTTGTTACCCTCCACTTCTGCTTCTCCTAATTAGCTGTGGTGGGTGCTTCGACCCACCCGTCACTCTATAGAGTTCACCTATAAGGCATTTCTCAGTAGTGGTTTTTAAGAGGCCATTTAACACCCGGATCCAAAAGTAACAACCTTGTGTGTGCTTTATGTATGTGATTTTGACTTGATTGTTCAAAGGGGAACACCAGCCCCAAGTGTGTAATTAAATTTCTCTCAGGTCCACTTTTTGATAAAGGGTGGATTTCATTACTCAAAATGAAGCATCAAGTGGATACAAGCACAACGAGTACACATGCCTCTGGATAGGTAGGATGCACACTGCCGACACCAGTGCACACACCAAAAACCGTCGGCAAAATAGCAAAGTCATATAAGACCAAAGCTATGCCTAAGCAAGAAAAGGGGGGAAAATCTCTAAAGCGATCAAATCCATGATCGACAAACTGCAAAGATGACCATATCTGCACCAATCATCTCATAACACCACAAGGACAACGATGTTAATACCTTCATGAAGGAAACGACGCCGAGTGCCCCTGTAACCGGATCCAACCACCAAAGAGGCCAGAGCCTAGGTTTTCAACCTAAAGAAACAATCCGAACATATCCGATAATTGTCTTCAACAAGGTAACGACATAAAAACATCATCATTGCAAGGTATAACCAACACTGGCAGACCTAGGTTTTCACCCCCGCGCTCAAGGTAGGTACTTGAAAGAACCACCACCAGAGTCAATCATGTGCTGTCGCCGTCACTTTTCCACGATCGTAGCAACTACATTTGCTGGGATAGAAACCCGACCGCCAACACTGCACAACCATACCCTTTGCGTCAAGCCACAGTTCGTAGATTGCATCTCACCAACGAAGGTAACCACTGGATCTGGAGAGAGTATCCCCACAAAGATCTTTTGGCGGCCATCGCAATTCGCAGCGGGACTGTCGTCGAAGGCCAGAGTGATCATCACACAGGCCAACACTAGCGACGGAGCACCTCACTGCTGGCTGCCACCTTGTTGCACCTGAGCATCCGGCGCAACCGCCGAGCCCGCATGAATGCCGGCCAGCCAGACACTCCCAAGTACCGCACCTGCAGATCTGGCCGAGTTTGCGCCAAATTCTAATTAAGGAAGCAGTCGGAGAATCCGAATCCAGAGACTCATTGCAGGAGGCGTCAGGCAAGTGGTAGCCAGAGATCTGCGGCCAGTTGTCCGTATCTCTCTTGGCCGCCAATGGCCACGAGGGAGGGCGCGGGGAGTTGATCACCTTCCAGGGACTTCGATGACGCTAGACGAGATGGGAGATGGCCCGCCGCCGCCATCGGCTGCCCGGGGATTCGCCTTGCAGCTCCGACCGGCGACGGCGAGGAGGCGATGGCATGAGGGGGCGCTTGTGGCGGCGATGATGTGTGGCCGCGCAAGACGCCCTGCGAAGCACTCTCGGGTCCACTTGCAAGCTAAAATGACATCCAAGTAGTATATTCTACGAGTAATGCTACACGTACAAACGAGTTATGAGGTTTTACAAAAGGGGTTAATTTGATTGGTCAATAGGTGGGGAGGCGGCCCACACCCCCTGAAAATCAGGGGGCGAGGGGCAAGTTTGTGATTGGTTAGTAGATGAAAAAATCCTAGTCAGCGTGTAATTGTGTGTAACTTTTTTTATGTTTAGCATTATTGATATTCTACCTATGGGAAGCTGTCAGCTTCAAAGAAAAGACCAATAAAGCTCTGTCTTTTCTGATCTAAATTATATATCCACTTGACATTTCATAATGGAGATCTTTGTACGACACACTATCATAGGATTGTTAGTGCTTATTCAATTAACAGGTAAGAAGAAGTACTTCCACAAGAATCATTTGGCAGTGAAGTCACGCCAAGAGATAACAATATAAATATTTTACCAAGATCCCAAAAGACATCCAAAGAATGTTTCTTTTTCTTTTCAACAAGCAAGAAGCTACAATATAATTATTCATTCACCAAAAGCTGACCATAGCAAACGTTGTTTGTTCTACCCACACTTCTTTTCGTACTGATGAATTGGTCGTATCATGATTCAATTTGTTTACTCAATTTTGGGGGCAATCATTGGATTGTGAGGTTGATGCATGAGTGCCCAAAGCATATGTCCACGAGTGCTTAATTATTTAATTAGTTGGCAACTAACCATAGCCCAGAGCAGGCTATCAAGCTCATCCACAAGTTAATTTCGGAAGCTATATAATATGCATCCTAATAATAATGTACTTTTCACCATGCATGCATGTGACCTTTTCCTAACATGCTCCCGTTTTGCCCGTAAAGTAACTAGACCAGACACTACATAGCAACAAAAGAATATACTCTGTAAAGCTGCAGGCATGATTATCCATAAGAGCTTAAGTTATCCAATCACATATAAAGTATGCACTTGATATAATAATGGAAAAAGAAAGAACTACGAAGTCAACTAGGTAACACAAAGAATAATTTGGAACTAATGAACACAATTATAAAACACAAAAGTAATTAACAAAGATCTGTTCCTATAGTACTTTATTCACTCCCTAATCATCACTTAATAAAGGTCTCCTATCATTTGGCCTATTAACAAAACATGATAGGAATCTTATGATCAAGGTTAGTCAATGGAAGGAATGATCATGGATAGCAATATACGTATATACAAACAAACGTATACATGCACACGCTGACACGCATCTCCAACGGAATCATGCTCTCTTCTTTCACGTCATTTACCTGGAAGGTGCAGCATCTCTGGCCTATACGTTAGTACGTTACCCGCAGGCTCTTCTGCGGTCTTTCATTCTTTTCTTCTATCGGAAGGTGGGACGCAATTATCACCAAATCAATTTTGGCAGCGTGTCACTGCGTGTGTCATATTCTTTTGCCACCTATATATTCTGACTTGATCCACATGTCTAATTTTCTATGTTCTTATTGATTTATTAGCTGCAAAATGTGTTGATACACTAAAATTGGGATGTATCACCTACTACTACTGATTTGTTAACCACCGGTGAAAGGAAATGATACACATTTTTCTTCCCGATGAGCTAACAATGGGTGATAATTGCTCACTGGAGCTAGGGTTATGATACACGTTCAAGCTGGCTTGGAAGTTGGAAAGACGAGGAGGTGTAGGAGGCCTGGGCAGCCCGGCCTGTACACCAAAGCCCAAAAGCCCAACATCCCGGCCATAGATGGGATTAGCTTTTCCGCCTGAAGCCCAGCCCGGAAAAAGCCCAAATGAGATTAAAATAAGTATTTTAATTGAAAATAAGTATAGTAATGTATTTAAATACCCTGAAAACTATTATATTGCATTTTTTGAGAAAACTATTATATTGCATAGAAAAGTGCATTGTTCGCATGTTTCGGGGTGGGCTAGGCTCGGGCTTGGCATTTTCACTTCGCGCTTTGTCAAGCCCGGCCAAAAACCCATCCTGGCCCAGGGTATATATGATCAGGTTTAGGCTATATCATGTCCATGTGTGGCATAATAATAAGCTAGTTTGGAACGAAAGATGAGGCTAAATGGTGCCCTGTATAAATTTAAGTGATGTAAAATGTTGATATTCTAATAGGGTCGTATCACCTACTACTATCTGGTAACAACCGGAAAAATGATATCATCAGCAAATATTCCTTTTGATGATCTAAAATTACCGGGCCAATTGCTCATTACAGTTAGGATGATCATGGAGACGATGGTTTTCCACGGGTGGCTAACGATAATCTAGGTTAGGTCGAGGAGTCGGGTAAGGGGAAACTCTGAATTAATTTAGAGAGCATCTATGTCCCGCACAACTAAGAATAAACTAACTCCTATTAATTTTACAAATTTGTTATTACAAAACAAAAGTCATTTACCATGTTTAAATATATTTTTCATCTAACTAGTAGAAAATATACAATATTCTCAACCGAAATTCTCAGCTGATTTTATCAATGTGCTCATACAGATTAAAAATATACATTCAGGGTAATGTAATAATGCAGGGATCTCAAAGTTAAATTGATGGAGTAAAAAAAATTTGAACATCAGTACAGACGCAAGCAGCGCTCATAGATACGCGCATACACTCACCCATATGAACGCACACACGCATATCCGACCCCTATGAGCACCTTTAAGAGACTGAGCCGCCATGTAATCTTAGAATTTACGAAGTCACCGTAGGCACCTCGTGGTCAACGAGAACGTCTCCTCCCACTAAAAATGCATTGCCGGAAATCCTGAAATAAATCCAGGAATAATACGAGTACTAGGACTTGAACTCTGGTGGACTAAGGATACTACTGTCCCTCTAACCATCCAACTACAAGTTGGTTCGCAATTGATGGAGTAATTAGAATTTGCAACTTTGATAAATACAATAACTATAAAATATGTCTTTCTGAAAGACTCTGCATGCACATCCCTTAACTTTTTCCAATAGTAGAAATGGAAGTTGCCATGGCTCTATGAACGGTATAATTCGGAATTTACAATATTGTTACTAGGACATGTGATGGTGTAACACAGCGTTGTAGCCATACATTCTTCTTTTAATAATTTATAAAGGAAGCCATCCGTCGTCTTTAATTTTGCTCTGCTCTCCTACAAGGCAAGCAGACACTTCAATCACGCATGATTTATGACTTGCATCAGTCAAAGCATGGCACACTTAATTTTCCCCACCCCACCCCAATTGGAGGGAGGCCTCACCCCCTCTCTCTCTCTCTCTGTCCAAATTATTCCGGGCCCCTGAAGTGTGGACACATACATGCTCTGTTTGGCATATATGTACGGTGAATTTCCACCCTCCCATTTTAATCCCACCAATTATTCATGCATGTCCCCAGCCAGCCACCCATATTGCCCTCCCTCCTACCTAGCTCCCCCAACACAGGCCCAAAAAAATCTCAAGCCCCCATATTTCATTCTAGTTTTTATATTTTTTTTATTCACGTCCACTCCGGACACGATTTGGGGTCTTGGCATGCACGCGACAACCCATCCGACAAAGCCGACACGGCGAACCCATCTAAGACCCTAAAGGGACAAAATCCGGCCAAACCGGACGTCTGTTTAAGGTCGTGCGATGGAGTTGGCCTAACCTTTAGAGAGAGAGAAAGACAGGAAGAGAGAGAATGGGTGTGTGCTAGAGAGAGAGAGGCACCAGCACGAGCGCCCTTCACAAAATACTGCATAAATAAAGGGGGCAATAACTGGGGAGAAAGGGAGAGAGACAGAGACAGAAGTGAAGAGGGGAGAGAAGAAGAAGTGGTCACTGCAGACAGAAGAGAAGATCAAAAGAGATCGGGCGATGCAGCACAAGATTGGAGGGCAACAACAAGCGCAGCAGCAGCAGCAGCCGGCAGCAGGAGCAGAGGAGCAAAGCAGCCAGCAGCACCAACGGCTTCTTTCACTCCTCTTCTTCAAGCTCCAGCCGCAGCTCTCGATCTGATTCATCGAGCTTCTTCTTCCTCCTCTCCCTCTCCGAATTGACTGATAGAGAAGGAGGAGGATTAGCAAGAAGCTGGTGCGGCGCGGCGGGCGGCCATGGACGACACCCTCAAGTCGCTCTCCATGGACTACCTCAACCTGCTCATCAACGGGCAGGCCTTCAGCGACGTGACCTTCAGCGTGGAGGGCCGCCTGGTGCACGCGCACCGCTGCATCCTCGCCGCGCGCAGCCTCTTCTTCCGCAAGTTCTTCTGCGGCGCCGCCGCCGACCAGGCCGCCGCCGCAGCCGCCGCCGGCTCCCCCGGCGCGGTGCTCATGGACCACCTCAGCCCGCGCTCCCCCTCCGGCGCATCCGCCTCCTCCCCGCGCGGCGCCGGAGGGTCCGGCTCAGGCTCAGCCTCCGCGGCAGCCATGGCGCCGGGAGCGGTGATACCGGTCAACTCAGTGAGCTACGAGGTGTTCCTGCTGCTGCTCCAGTTCCTGTACAGCGGGCAGGTGTCGCTGGTGCCGCAGAAGGGGGAGCCAAGACCCGGGTGCGGCGAGCGCGGCTGCTGGCACACCCACTGCGCCGCCGCCGTCGACCTGGCCCTCGACACCCTCGCCGTCGCCCGCTCCTTCGGCGTCGAGGAGCTCGCCGTCCTCACCCAGGTAATTGCTTGCTCTCCCTAATTAATCCCCAATTCCCAATTCTCGCTCTTCGCCCCTCTTTCCCCATGAACCAAAAAATCAAGAAACTTCTAATCTCTCTCTCTCTCCTGGGGCTGGGGATCGATCGATTGCGGGGATCAAGATGGGGTTGGTTATGTTGGGATCGGCGAGCATTCTGATCTCTGCAGCAGCATTGATTTGATCTCTGCCCGTACCTTTTTAAATGAAGCTACTCGAGTGTGGTAGCAGTATCGTCGACGTCGTCGTCGTCGTCGCCGTCGACCCGTCGTGTCGTCTGCAGGCAGCGCACGCACGCGTGCGTCCCTATATGCATATGCATACGTACGTGCGCGCTTTCTTCCTCCTCCTCCCGCTTTCTTTCCTGCTCTCTCTTTATCCGTCCATCCATCCGTCTTTCCGTCACCCATCCATCCACCCCCCTTGCTTTCAGCTCTCCTTGCTAGCTAGGGTTCGTTAATGGTAAATTTCTCCTTTCCTTTTCGTCACTGTTCCTCCTTCTCATGCCACCATGGCCGCCACTGTTGCGGCACGAGCAGCACACCACGGCTGCAACTTGCGGGCGATTCGGCGGCACTCCAGGAAGAAAAGGCACGCACACACTTTCTTGCTTTGTTTTGCTCCTGATTTGCGATTTTGCGCTAGGGTTTTCTTTGTGAGCCGGTTAATTTCCCTTTTTCCAAAACTTTTTTCGTCAATCCCTTTAATCCTGTCTCCAATCAGCGCCATGATGCTGCTATACATCCATACTGTTGCACCCTTCTGTTCCTCCTCCTTATATTTTATGCACAGGGACAATCCACTATGCACATCTCATATATGGGTAGAGATCGTTTCCTTCATATCGTCTCCTCTTGCTTATATTACCACCGCTCTCTTGGTCTCTCCAAGCCATACCTGTGAGCTGTGTGCTTTTGCAACTTGTGAGTGTACATATGATGGATGTGGAAAAAGTATTGAGCTTTTTGCGACGGTGATGGCTTTGTGGTTTTGCAGAAGCAGCTGGCGGGCATGGTGGAGAAGGCGTCCATCGAGGACGTGATGAAGGTGCTCATGGCGTCGCGCAAGCAGGACCTGCACCAGCTCTGGAACACCTGCTCCCACCTCGTCGCCAAGTCTGGCCTCCCGCCGGAGGTGCTCGCCAAGCACCTCCCCCTCGACGTCGTCGCCAAGATCGATGACCTGCGCCTCAAGTCCTCCATGTCCCGCCGCTCCCCCTTCCTCGCCCACCACCAGCAGCACCAGCAGCACCACCACCAGGGCTCCGTCATCGAGGCCTCCGCGGCCGAGCTCGACGACCACAACAAGATCCGCCGGATGCGCCGCGCGCTCGACTCCTCCGACGTCGAGCTCGTCAAGCTCATGGTCATGGGGGAGGGGCTCAACCTCGACGAGGCACTCGCGCTGCACTACGCCGTCGAGAACTGTAGCCGGGAAGTGGTCAAGGCGTTGCTGGAGCTGGGCGCCGCTGACGTCAACCACCCGGCTGGGCCCGCCGGGAAGACGCCGCTGCACGTCGCGGCCGAGATGGTCTGCCCGGACATGGTGGCCGTGCTCCTCGACCACCACGCCGACCCCAACGTGCGCACCGTCGACGGGGTCACGCCGCTCGACATCCTCCGTACGCTCACCTCCGACTTCCTCTTCAAGGGCGCCGTGCCGGGGCTCACCCACATCGAGCCCAACAAGCTCCGCCTGTGCCTCGAGCTCGTGCAATCGGCGGCCATGGTCATGTCCAGGGAGGACGCGGCCGGCAATGCGCCGGTGCCCATGTACAGCGACCACCACCCGGGCGCTGGCGGCGGTGGCGTGTACAGCGGCACCGGTGGCGCGAGCACGAGCATGAACCTGAGCTTGGACAACAGGATGGTGTACCTCAACCTAGGGATGGACGTGATGAACCACGGCGATGGCGGCGGCGGCGACGACGGCGGGAGCAGATCAGGGCAAGGAGGCCCGTCTTCGTTGTTCTCCCCTCATGGCTTCCCATGAGACATGGCTTCTCTACTATCTCCTTGTAAGGCTTAGAACTAATTAATCATATGCTCTATTTATATCCACATTATCACAGGAGATCAGTCGATGAGAATGCATGATCAGATCAGATCAGATGATCCTTTTGGGCTGTTAATTAAGTAGCGTCTTTTGTAGAGAGATCATGCATGCATGGATGTTGAATTTCAATAGTTAATTTCCTGGTGAGTTGATATGTGTTCGTTAGGGTCTACATTAATTTCCTTTTTTCTTAATTGGTGACGTGTTCTTTTGAGAATTTTGAGAGGTGATGTTTTTAAAAAATGAAAATGTTTCTGTTTTCTGCGTGTGTGTTGGTGTTGGTGGGTCATGTTCTTTGATGCACTGAAACATGGACAAGAAAGGTCGATTGGTACTTGATTTCATATCATGTCTTACTACTTTTTTCTGCTCAGATGATCCTTTTGAAATCACACAAGGTCGATTGGGCTATATGACATTATTTACTATATTGTCTTCCTATGCGCTAGTCCTCCCTCTGTTCATAAATGTAAGAAGTTTTGGTGAACTGCCAATTTTTACATTTGTGAACAGAGAGAGTATTACTTATCGCATATAATATCTTAGTGTATGTACTCCGTATTTAGCGTTTTTATTTTTCCTTACTAGAATTTGTTTGGCCAAAATTCATATTTTCTGCCAATTAACTTAAAAAACTTATTTTACTCGTAGCAAAGTGCATTTAATAGAGGTCATCATGTATATGCACTACTTATCTACGTTATACCTTTTGCTATCTCAACTGATGGCAGTACTGTTCTTGAATAAAGAAAAACACGTAGCGATAATTTTCTCTTTGGGAGTTATTTGAGGCTGAGAAGATTTTGAGATTATTTGGGCGCAATGAGAGGGAGAGGGAGGGGCACACAAGCATGTGGGGGTTGGCATGAAGAGGGGAGACAACGCGAATCTAACATGAGCTTATGAATGATGGAAGCGATCGATGCTGGTCAATGCTTTAACCCCACAACCCCTCCCATTTTGTTCTTATTGCAAATTCGGCCGGCCTCCATGTTTCTACAACCTATGCAAATGGGCAGAGGGGGGGAAAAGGGAGATGAGTGCAAAAAGGAAAATCACCCTTCATTTTTACCTCTCCTTTTTCTCCACTTCTTTTGTTGACCTTGGTGTTGGTTTCCTCAGAGGTGTGGGTTCCCCTCCTCTTCTCTCTCTACACATTTACCTTTTATCTATTGGTGTCTCTCTTGGCTGGGTATTGGATACTGGGATGAGAGAGAGAGAGAGAGAGAGAGAGAGAGAGAGATTGTATACAAGTATCTAGCTTTGAACAATGGCAAATCTTGAGTCTTAACTATAAGCCGGAGGCCATATCCTAGTGAGGGGAAGGGCTGTCCCCCCTCCTCTCACACACCAACTTTCTCTCTCTCATGGATCTATAGTGCATGACTATTGCATGGTATTGATTGTCTCTCTTTCTCTCTCTTAGTGCATGCAACGCTTTCCATGCAACAATGGCCTATCTATCTGTCTTTATGGCCCAATAGTGCTTGGGCTGGCCTCACGCACTGCCCCATCCCACGCACAAAATAGTTGTAGTGGGGCTTGCATTGGGCACACAGCGAGGCTGTGGACAAATGTATCCCTTGTCTTGCATGAGTGCAACATTGTGTAATGTCACTGTGTGGCCTCACGCATAAAGTCACCACCTATACATGTGTAGATCAGTAATGTTGTGGTGGTGCTGCTGCATCAACATGGATGTATCTTCCCCCTATGATGGCTCCTTGCATGTATGATGGCCCTGCTGCTCATCTATTCTTTCCTGGCCTCGCAACCATTCACTTTCCATTTGTGTGTCTCTTTTAGCGTCTTCGTGCAAAGCCTACATAATGTACACGGCCACTGTTCTGGCCTCTGATTTGCTGCTGTAGCGAGCCAGCAGCCAGGTTAATTTATTTGACTGCGTGCATGCGTTTGACTAGATCCATGCATACCCCATTCCCTTGGGAGAAAAAAGAAATAGCAAGCTCAAGATGTTCAGGTGCATGCATATGTGTGAGTATATTCTTTTGCGTATGTGTCTGAATGTCTGATATATAAGGCGACAGCTAGAGAGGTAATAAGACGCAGGGTGATTTGTTCTCTTCTTTCTGCGAGTACAAGTTTTATTATATACGCCTAGGTCTTCCTTGCGGTCTCCCAGCTCCTAGCTAGCAACAATATATTATCGTAGCTAACGTACAGCTAGCCTATGCAGGCACACAATTGACAGGAATGTTTTTGAATATATACTGGTTTCGAGAAGGCACTACATATTTATATGACATGATTTGATCTGCATGCATGTATGCGGTGTGGCTTTAAATTGATACTATAATGAAATGTTGTCCCCTAAAGATACAAATGCATGTGACCAGCACCTCAATAATGGCCATATTGTTTTTATTATTTTGCTAGGAAATAATGGCAATAACGATTCATGTCACTACATTCAGTTTATATATTTAGTACCCATGATGTACCTTTTAAATAAAGGTTATGTTGTTTTGGATATATAGTTAGGACAATATGATTAGCGCTACACTTGTGTTGTGATGCATCTTATACCAATGTTTTTTTTACGTCCAACAAAGGACTCGCTTCATCCATGTATGCAAGGCCACTTGTCTTGTCTTAAGTCCAATTGTTTTCAGTTTGATCAAGAGCTTAAAAGGATTTATTTATAATGCTAATCAAGCTTGAACGGTTTGGTTTTATAAACATGATCATAACATAAAGGGTGTGAATTGAGACAAGACAAGGCTGAGAGAGAGAGAGAGAGAATTTTGATGGGAAATGGAGTTTGGTAACTGCCTTAGTTGTTAGTGGACAGACATCTTGCATAATTGGAATCATGCATTTAGGTTAGTTGAAGCATAATTTTGTATTTTATATTTGTGATCTCATGTGTAGGTTAGCTGATATCATCCAGCCATATGTTCGCATATCCCCCCCCCCCCCCCCCCCCACACACACACACACTATGTTTGTAATGTGTATTACTCTCCGTCTTAGTCCCAAAAGAGGGCATGCAGGTTGTTCGTGTATACCGATGTCATTCCAAGCCTTGTTCACCCACTCAATTCGGCTTGTAATTGCTCCAAATGACCATGAGCCTCGTTTTTGGAGAAAAGACAAAAATAGTTTAGGGCCTTGTTTTTTTATAACAGAGAAATTACCACACTAGCTTTACTAGCAAGAATGTATTAAGTTGCTCTCATGGGGCATGTTCTCCCTCGATTTCACTAAATAGTGATGTTTTGCACATTGATACGGGTTTAAAAACATAAATTATTACTGTGGTCTGCATATACCCACCAAACATACTAATATTTTTTTAGGATAACCAAAATACTAATACTTGTTGGTACAATGTTCGCATATGATTTCAAGTTCCCAATCCATACATTTGCAAAAATAATCTTGGTAAAAAGAATTTCAAAACTCCTGAATGTATTTCCATGAAATGTAGGGAGCACTTTGCATTTCTATCCATCATGAACCAAGGATGTCCATATGTTGATCTTCCAATATATAATTGTTAACTGGTACAACACATTTTTTGGCATTTCTCTCAAATGTGGCACCTATTAACTAATAAGTGCAACCAGTATGTGCGCATACAAAGGTTATTCACCTTAATTTAATTCTCTTTAAAGAAATGATAATATTCCATCTTTAGATATCATATAAGTCTACGAACGGGGAGTGGGAGTGGGTGAGGTGTGTGTATATGTCGCAAAGAACATAAACTCATACTGCTTGAGTTGCATCCTAAGATCTGTTGTCCTATCACTACTATAGAACCATCCTCCAATGACTCAAAGCTAAACCCCTCCACTGTGGATTGTGCACCAATCAATGACTATACATTGACAGAGAAAAAAAAGCAACTAACAGGTAGCCTGGTTATTGGTATGTGCCTTGCATGCCCCCACAAACTCATTTTAGCACCTTCCGAGCATTGACACACCCGCCTGGTGAGGGCGAGCTCAAGGACGACCACATGATCAATTAGGTTGTGGAGGAGGAATGTGTGCAGGACTATGTCAGTAAGAAGGTAGAGAAGAATGTCGAAGGTAGGTGGGGAGAAGGGGAAGTGGTCAAATTTGATCAAGGGTGGGGTCATAGTGCGAGAAGGCGAACGGGAGTGGCATTGATGAAAGGTGGGAGGGGCGGCGACATCGACATCAGACTAGAAAGCAGGAGGGGAAGAGAGGACATATTCACTTCTTTCCGAATTACAGTGTCATGCCAGTTGAAACGAGGAAAAAAACTAGGGGAGCTCCCTCCATTTTGACAAAATGAGAGAGGGGAACAACTAGTTTATAGGTTTTTTTAGTGTTCAATTAAGGTCTTCCATTGCCAGATGAAGTCCTTACTGGCCTAATTTGTCTCGACCTTTTTTCTGGAGGAAAGGTTGCATTGTTGTTACCATGGCCTGGTTTCCATGCTAATATGGGCATGAGTATCACTCAAAAGCTAAATCCCGCTTATTGTGGGACGGAAGTCGCGCTCGCCTCTAGCACTCCCACTATAGGTCGGTCTAATAAATTGCGGTTATCGAACCTTCCGGGGAATGGTTTTGGGAACATTTCGTCGGTTTTACGAAGCTTTTGGCCCATTTTCTTCTTTTTCTTCTGTACTTTTTTCTATTTGATTTTATTTTTTCTTTTTGGTTCTTTTTATTTCCATTCTTTTTTTCTTTTATGTTCCTCTTCACTTTCCCTATCTTCTCAAATATATGTCGCCTTTTTTGAAAACACGTTGAACATTTTTTAAACCGTTTTGAACATTTTTCAAATGGACATTGGATTTTTTTAAATGCAAGGTCAACATCATTAAACACACATTGGGCATTTTTCATAAATATCGTGATTTGTTTAATGTCCAAAAATATTTAACTCTTACAAATCTATTTGTTATAATACACTATGATCATTCTTTAAACACATGTTGAACCTTTTCATCAATGCATGTACTTCTTTAGAAAAACATGCCGACGTTTTTAAGTGTTATGAACATTTATTTTAAATGTCATGAGCATTTTTTAGTGATACAAATAAATTTTCCATAATTACACTCACAAAATTTTACATTATACGAACTTATTTTTTAAATATCATGAACATATTTAAAAATTGGTGAATATTTTATAAATGTAATGAACATTTTATGAATGATATGAACATTTTTACCAAAATTACGTGAAAAACAAATACGCTATGTGAATAAAAATGTTGAATGAACTTTATAAAAATTAAGTAAAGCCTATTTAATATTACCTTTATAATATTTTAAGATTCAAATAAAAGTCAAATGAAAAAAGTACCAGCACCCTAATGGGCTAGCCTCCTTGAGGCAACACAAGCTTCTGTTTCACTAAAAGTGAGACATAGTCATGGGACCTCGTATATGACACATTTGGCGTCATACAGGAGCTTGACGCATAGAGGCGACGCATGAGTGGACTGGCCCAACATGTTTTCTATTGCGCGACACAAAAAAAGCTAAACAACAACAGAGCGTGCCATGATTTTATCCCACGACCTCACACACTGTAGCAGTGGCGGCGCTGGGGTCTTCCTTGGACTTCCATGGTAAATTTGCCCTAAAAATGACTACATATGTTATATGATTTGGAGCCCACGAACTCAAGTCCAAAGCGGCATAGCAGGTTAGCAACCCATATCCAAAACCAGCAACGGAAGCCACACACCAAACCTGATGTCCCGGTGAGGCGTGCGAGAACCTTATCTCCCACTCTCCCTCTCACGATTCTGAACTCCCAAATCTATCTTAGGGCATCTTTAAGGCAGACCCTCAAACCTCCACTATATGTTCGGACCAGTTTATCAACGGGAATTTGCATATGCCCACATACCAGCCAAGAAGTACAGATTCCGGTATCTAACAGACAAACGTGGGGGGCTTTGCCGGAGTCCGGACATGCACTTGACCAATCATATGCATGTTCTCTGCCTTCCCTCCCTCCTCCCAACCGCACATCCATGGTCCCCTCTCCTCTCTCTCCTCTCAACCGGACGCAAAACCACAAATATCCCACCACATGCAAGATCCCCACCTACTTTTTCTCCTCCCAACCGGATACTTTGTGATTAACATTGGATGGCTCATTTCGGCATCCTGTTCGTGAACCACGTCCGGACATAAAAACGGACATATACCGGAGATATTTGCGGGCCAGTCCTGGAGATGACCTTATTGCTTATGGCGGCGGCGGCGGCAAGCCATTCCAGGTCTGATTGGCGATGGCTGGTCCTCTCCCTCCCCTCCCTTATCCCTTCCGGCCTCTCCCTGCAAGCGCCCTCCACGGCCAACGCCTCCACCTCCGGCAGTCCGGCCTTCGTCGCACTGCCGCCGTCGGGCTCCACCTCTGTCAAGTCTGCATCCATCTAGTAATGCATCCAGCCATCCCCCATCCATCTACAAGCAGCAGCCACCAAGGTAATTTCCCTCTGTTTTTAAAAAAATCTGTTTTTTCATGTAAATTGCCACTACTTAATTCTATAAGGAGTACAAGGCATTTGCTTGTGAATTGTAATTCTTTGTCCAATGTCCATCAGTCCATGCCACATTGGCAAAAAAATACAAGAATGCTCAAGTGGAAATTCCTGGCTCCACCACTACACCGCAGACAATTGACCGCGAGCCGTTAGCCACTACACCAAACAGCGACAACTGGACATCACGTTGCAAAATCGTATAAGAACACACGGCAGTATTGAGATTTATAAAAGATTTCTTGAAAATTGTGAACAGTTTTGAAATGCCTCAATTCCTTTTATATTCCAATTTTTCGGAGAAGTGAAGATATTTCGTAATTCCGTTTTAAAAAGAAACTGAACAAATTTGGCAAATCCCGAACAGTTTTCTAAAACGTGAACAATTTTTAATTTTTTTAACATTTTCTTAAAAAACGAACAAATTACGAAAAACGCGAGCATTTTTCCAAATTTCTGAATATTTTACGAGATTATGCACATATTTTAATTGTTCAACAAAAATGGAAAATAAGAATCTTTTTTTAAAGTGTGGACACAATTTGTATTTTATGCTTTTTGTAAATGCGAACAAAATTTGAAACATGGGAACACTTGTTGAAATTGTGAAAAAAAATTGAATCTGTAAAATAAATTTGAAACACAAAAAAATTCTGAAATTGTGAACAAATTTTGAAATGAGAACATTTTATGGTCCTTGAAATGCGAACATTTTTCTGAAATTGTGAATAAATTTGAAAATGAGAACATTTTCATAGTTCTGTTTTTTTAAACATGAACATTTTTTGAAATTGTGAACAAATTGGAAAAACTAGATTATTTTTTGAAACTGTGAACAAACTTTCAAAGCAAGAATTGTTTTTGAAATTCCTGAAGAGTCTTTCAAACATGAGTTTTTCAATATTGTGAAAATAATAATATAACTAGAAAATTTTAAAAAATGTCGAACAATATATTGAAATTTTTGAACAAAATAAACATAAATAATAAAAAAATTGAAATGGGAATAAAAAACAGAAAAAAAGAAAAAAAAGAAAAGAGAAACATAAACTGAAAAAAGTAACAAAAAAAGGGGAAAAAATATATAAAGCGGTTCAGGATCCTTCTAGAAATGATAAAACCTGACTGGGAACCTATGAAAGGCTCCTAAATCCGGATACGCTGCAACACATTAACGGGCCGGGCCAGCTCACCGCTCGATAGCTAACCTGTGTGAAAGCTCGACAGTTTGACGCAGAATGCGTCAAATAGGATATCCCATAGCCACACCTTGAGTATAAAAAAGTAAAGACCTAGCAACCTTCCTATGTTAACCCGTTATATGCCCTTTTGTTGAGCCCTCTTAGCGACTAATTGTCCCTTTTTTTCATTTTACAATATGCTAGTAAAACATAAGTGTTCAATCATGTTATTTAAGACAATCGATTATCATAGTGTTCTGCCACCTATCAAAAATAATCGTATATGTTACAAAAAAATAATTCTTGTCCGATAAAATAATTATTCTCCCTCATAACATTTTTTATCTGCTTATAAAAAATGTGTGAGAAAAGGCCATTGTCTATGAAAACCTCTCATGTCTATCAATTCAATTGTTATATATGTAAATAGAAAATTAACACTACTTCTAGAAAGTGTTTAGTCATATGTAAATAGAAAACTTAATCATGTTAAAAAATATATTTTGGTATACAAAATTGTCCTATATGATATTCAGTAACTAGATAATTTACATTCCATGGTAAATGTTCATCTATGCGTAAAAAGATGTGCATCCTATTACCAAATGTCTAGAAAGATCTTCATAAAAAAAATATTGAACACATTTTGCCGTCCCTGAAACAAGTTAATGTAATATCAAAGAGTAGAAATTCATATTAAAAAAACACGCAGCATTTTTCGTTACTACAGTTAAAAGGTAAAAAAGGTGAAAGGATGATAAATAAGTTTTACTGTCCATTAAACATGTTAGTTATATATCATAAGATTACTTTAGATTAAAAAAATATGGCACAATTTTTTATTAACTGGAGTCAAATTGCCAACAAAAATCATGCAAGAAAACACAAATAAAAATAAAAATTAATGCAGAGAAAAACACTTTCCTTAAAATGTAACCTAATTAACCAAATACGTAAGACAAGAATGAAAAAAATTAAGGCTGGCAGAAGATTACAGATTTTTGCGTTTTGCAGGAGGACAAAAGAGTAGACATGATGTAAAGATAAACTAAGAAAAATAATTAGGAATGACAAAAAGAAAGTAAATTGAAAGAAAAACGAGAACAACAAACATAAAATTTGTAGATCAAGTGTACATGAACCCACTTTTTAAACTCTGGGCATCGGATTACGCTAAAAAAATCCATAATTACACTAATAAAATTTTACATTATACGAAATTATTTTTTAAATATCATGAACATATCTAAAAATTGGTGAATATTTTATAAATGTAATGAACATTTTCTGAATCATGAACATTTTTGACAAATTATGCGAAAAACTAATACGTTATGTGAATAAAAATGTTGAATGAACTTTCTAAAAATTAAGTAAAGCCTATTTTATAATACATTTATAATATTTTAAGATTTAGATAACACTCAAATGAAAAAAGTACCAGCTCCCTAATGGGTTAGCCTCCTTGAGGCAACACAAGCTTCTGTTTCACTAAAAGCGAGACATAGTCATTGGACCTCGTATATGACACATTTTGCGTCATACAGGAGCTTGACGCATAGAGGCGATGCATGAGTGGGCTGGCCCAACATGTTTTCCATTGTGCGACACAAAAAAAAGCTAAACAACAATAGAGCATGCCAAGATTTTATCCCACGACCTCACACATCGCAGCAGTGGCGGCGCTGGGGTATTACTTGGACTTCCATGTAATACCAAATAATTTGCCCTAAAAAAATGACTACATATGTTATACAATTTGGAGCCCACGAACTCAAGTCCAAAAACGACATAGCAGGCTAGCAACCCATATCCAAAACCAGCAACAGAAGCCAGACACCAAACCTTATCTCCCACTCTCCCTCTCCCGATTCTGACTCCTAAATCTAGCTTAGAGCATCTTTAAGGCAGACCCTCAAACCTATACTATATGTCCGGACCAATTTTATCAACGGGAATTTGCATATGTCCGCTTAGCAGTCCGGAAGTACGGATACCGATATCTAAGAGACAAACTTGGGGGGCTTTGCCAGAGTCCGGACATGCACTTGACCAATCATATGCATGGTCCCGGCCTTCCCTCCCTCATCCCAACCGCACATCCATGGTCTTCTCTCCTCCCTCTCCTCCCAACCGGAACGAAAAACCACAAATATCCCACCACATGCATGATCCTGACCTACTTTTTCTCCTCCCAACCGGATACTTTGTGATTAACATTGGATGGCTCATTTCGGTATCATGTCCGTGAACCACGTTCGAACATAAAAACGGACATATACCGGAGATATTTGCGGTCAGGCTTGGAGATGACCTTATTGCTTATGGCGGCGGCGGTTGCAAGCCATTCCAGGTCCGACGGGCGATGGCTAGTCCACTCCCTCCCCTCCCTTATCCCCTCCGGCCCCCCCCTACCCCCCCCCCCCCCCCGCGGCTCCGCTTGTTCGCCTCCGGCCTCTCTCTGCAAGCGCGCTCCACGGCCGACGGCTCCACCTCCGGCAATCCGGCCTCCGTCGCACTGCCGCCGCTGGGCTCCACCTTTGTCAAGTTTGCATCCATTCAGTGATGCATCCAGCCATCCCCCATCCATCTACAAGCAGCAGTCACCATGGTAAATTCCCTCTGTTTTTAAACAAATCTGATTTTTTTTCCATGTAAATTGCCACTACTACTGAATTCTAGAAGGAATAGAAGGCATTGATTGCTTGTGAATTGTAATTGTTTGTCCAGTATCCATCTGCCCATGCCACTTTGGCAAAAAAAATACAAGACTACTCAAGAGGATATTCCTGGCTCCGCACTGCACCGCAGACAATTGATCGCGAGCCGTTAGCCACTACACCAAACAGCGCCAACTGGACATCAAGTTGAAAAAATATATAAGAATACACAACAGTATTGAGATTTATAAAACATTTCTTGAAAATTGCGAACAATATCGAAATCCCGCAATTAATTTTATACCCCAATTTTTTAGGAGAAGTGAAGATATATTCTAATTCTGAAGAAACATAACAAATTTGGTAAATCCAGAACAGTTTTCTAAAACGTGAACAATTTTTAAAAGATTAACATTTTCTGAAAAAACAAACAAATTACGAAAAATGCGTGTATTTTTAAAAAATTCTGAATATTCCGAGATTATGAACAGCTTTTAATTTTTCAACAAAAATGGAAAACAAGAATCTTTTTTTAAATAGAACATAATTTAAAGTGCGGACAAAATTTTTATTTTACGCTTTTTTGGAAATGCGAAATAATTTTGCAATATGGGAACAATTGTTCAAATCGTGAAAAAATAATTAAAATGCAAACCTTTTTGAAACACAAAAATATTTCTGAAATTGTGAACAAATTTCGAAATGAGAACATTTTCTGGTTTTTTACATGCGATATTTTTCTGAAATTGTGAATAAATTTGAAAATGAGAACATTTTTATAGTTCCTGATTTTTTTCAAACATAAACATTTTTTGAAATTGTGAACAAATTGTAAAAACTAGAATAGTTTTTGAAATTGGGAACAAATTTTCAAAGCAAGAATTGTTTTTGAAATTCCTGAAGATTGTTTCAAGCATGATTTTTTGGATATTGTGAAAATAATAATATAACTAGGACATTTTTTAAAATGTCAAACAATCTATTGAAATTTCTGAACAAAAGAAACATCAAAAAGAAAAAATAAAATGGGAAGAAAAAAGAACAGAAAAACAAAAAGAAAAAAAAGAAAAAGAAACATAAACTAAAAAAAGTAACAAAAAGAAAAGAAAAAGAATATAAAACCCGGTTCAGGATCCTTCTAGAACTGATAAAACCCGGCTGGGAACCTTTGAAAGGCTCCTAAAACCGGATACGCTGCTACACATTAACGGGCCGGGCCAGCACACCGCTCGATCGCCAGCCTGTATGAAAGCTCGACAGTTTGCCGCAAAATGCGTCAAATTGGTTATCCGATAGCCACACCTTGAGTATAAAAAAAGTAAAGACGTAGCAACCTTCCTATGTTAACCCGTTATATGCCCTTTTGGGGAGCCCACTTAGCGGCTAATTGTCTGTTTTTTTTCATTTTACAATATGCTAGTAAAACGTAAGTTTTGAATCATGTTATTTAACACAATCGATTATCATGGTGTTTTGCCACCTATAAAAAATAATCGTATATGTTACGAAAAAATCTTGTCCGATAAAATAATTATCGTCCCTCATAACATTTTTAATCTGATTATGAAAAATGAGTGAAGAAAAGGTCACTGTCTATGAAAACCTCTCATATCTATCAATCCAATTGATTATATATGTAAATAGAAAATTAACACTACTTCTAGAAAGTGTTTCGTCATATGTAAAATAGAAAACTTACTCAAGTTTAAAAAAATATTTTGGTATACAAAATTGTCCTACATAATATTCAGTCACTAGATAATTTACGTTCCATGGTAAATGCTCATCTATGCGTAAAAAGATGTGCATCCTATTATCAATAGTGTAGTAAGAGCTTCATCAAAAAAATATTGAACATGTTTTGCAGTCCCTGAAACAAGTTAGTGTAATATCAAAGAGTAGAACTTCATATTAAAAAAACACGCAGCATTTTTAGTTACTACAGTTAAAAGGTAAAAAAAAGGTGGAAGAATAATAAATAAGTTTTACTGTCCATTAAACATATTATATATATATATATATATACATATATATATATATCATAAGATTACTTTAGATTAACAAAAATCAGGCACAATTTATTATTAACTGGAGTCAAATAGCAAATAGAAATCATGCAAGAAAACACAAATAAAAATAAAACAAAATTATCCAAAGAAAAACACTTCCCTTAAAATGTAACCTAACCAAATACGTAAGACAAGAATGGAAAAAATTAAGGCTGGCAGAAGATTACAGATTTTTGTGTTTTGCAGAAGGACAAAAGAGTAGACATGATGTATGATGTAAAGATAAACTACGAAAATAATTAGGAATCCCAAAAGGAATGTAAATTGAAACAAAAACGAGAACAATAAACATAAAATTTTGGTAGATCAAGTGTACATAATATTAATCTAATACCCACTTTTTAAAACCCTGGGCAACGGGTTCGAGCCATGGAACTGCGTGCGGGTTCACTCTCCTTCCCAGCTGAAGTTTAAGATACAAAGTGAACACAATGTATCATGCAAAAGCCATACGGTTGTTAAGACTGTAACCAAAGTTGTGCTTGAGAGGTAGCAGGTATGACAATATGCACGGAGCCAGAGGTACCCAAGTATCTCAAGCCGTGAGAATTGAACCGTTTGAGAAACAAATCTAGTTCATTAACTATATAAGAACACTACATTACTAAATATTTTCACAAAAACATGCACAATTTTTTTAACGGGAGTCAAGTTGTCCACAAAAATCATGTAAAAATTAAGAAAATAGGAACTCATAACAAAAAAACAAAGAGAAAACAACTTTCTTAAGTAAACCAACAAAAATAACATAAGAGAGGAAAGGGGAAAACAAACATAGAGAAAATGTTAGATATTTTCCCCTTCACGCGCAAGGACAAAAGAATTGACACAATGAAAAGGAAAACTAAGAAAAGTCATTGGGATCCCGGAAAAAAAGTAAATGAAAACAAAAGCGAACAACAACAACAACATAAAATTTGCGAGATTCTGATTCTATGAGATAAATCTAACAAATCCCCCCCCCCCCTCTGTTTTTAATGTCGGGCATCAGATTTGAGTCGCTGAACCGGGTGAGGTTCCAGTCTCCTTGCTGCTGAAATTCAAATGATACAGAGAGAACCCAATGTATCTCACCTGCCATACGGTTGTCAAGACGGATGAATCCAGTTAGCCAACATCATGCTTGAGAGAAAGCAGCTACAATGTTATGCCCAAAGGTAAACAAATATCTCAAGCCGCGAGAATCAAATTGTTCAAAAAAAGTTTATTTTATTAACTACTTAAGATACTATATATTAACAAAAATAATGCACATAATTTTATAACTAGATTCAAATTGTAAACAAAATTCATATAACATTCGAAAAAACATGTACAATACTAAAAAAAGAAAAGGAAATAAAATAATCGAAGAGAAAAATGTAACCAAACAAAACTAACATAAGGTAGAGAAAAGATCAGAGATTTTTTCCTTTTCTTGCAAGAGAAAAGAATTAGCGTGATAAAAGGAAAACTAGGAAAAATAATTAGGAACCCAAAAATGAAAATAAATGAAAACAAAAACAAAGAGCAAAACCATAAATTTTTGCCGGATCCACTGTCCATAAGATTAATCTAACACCTATTTCCTTTGTGAATGACGGGCATCGGATTCGAGTCGCAGAATAGGTCAGGTTTCAGTCTCCTTGGCCGCTGAAATTCGAAAGACGAGAATGCAATGTCTCTCCCCTTTGATGTCGTACATGCAAAGTAGCACATGAGCTGCATGGCGGACTTTGGAGGCCCAATAGTTTAGACAGAGCGGATAGAGAACACACTCTACTGTGCTAATCAGGACGTGCTTGTAGGCGAACATTTTTCTGAAATATAATGAAATGGTTTAGCTCTTATGACTATATTCTAGATTACACTATGAACATTTCCAGAACACACTAAACATTTTTTTAAACTTTCCAACATTTTTTAAGTGTTACGGACATTTTTCTGACTGTGATGAAGATTTTTTTGTGATATGAATCATTTTTTAAAATCACTCAATATTTATAGAAATTATACGAACAATTTTCTGAAATAAAATGAACGTATTTTAAATGCATGAATATTTTTTCAAATGTTATGAACACATTTCTAATGATACAAACATTTTTTTACAAATTACGGAACGTAAAGTTACATTATGTGCAGAAAACCATTGTTGGATATTTTTTTATAACAAATAAAGTAAATTTTGTAATATATATATTAAGAATAATTTAAAATATAAATATAAGTAAAATAAAACAAAACAAAACTGGAAAAATTGAACGGAGCAAAGGAACAAAACAAGTGAACCAACCAAACCACCAGCTCCCTAATGGGCAGGCCCACTACAGGCTCCCCTTGAGGAAATGAAGCTTCTGTTTTAGTAAAGAGACATAGATACTCCATGAGTGTAAAAAAGGAAAAAAAAACCTTATTTAGCGGGAAAAGGAAAATACCTAGCAAACCTCTTTTGTTACCCCATTCATGCCTCCTTTGGTGGGTGGGTTACGTCGCTTATTTCTTTGTAGGCCCACATAGCATCTAGTTCTCTGGTTTGTTCGCATTTTACAATATGTTAGTAGAACATAATTGTTAAATCCATTTTTTTTGTAAAACAAGCGATTATCATAGTATTCTGCCATCTATGAAAAATAGTCGGGTATGTTACAAAAATATTAGCATGTCTAATAAAATGCTTATTCTCCCTTTTAATTTTTTAATCTGCTTCTTAGAAAAGTGTGATAAAAAATGTCCTCCCTTTATGAAACCTCTCATGTCTACTCAATTAAATTGTTCATATATGTAAAATAGATCTACATCTGAAAAGTGTTTTGGCGTTTGTAAAATAGAAAACATACACAACTTGTAAAAAATCTTTCGGTATACAAAATTATCCTATATAATGTTTCAATCACTAGATATACTTTACGTTCCATGGTAAATGTTCATGTATGTGTAATAAAATATCAACATATTTTAAATACCAACATATTTTAAAATATGTGAATATTTATTAAAAGTACTGAACATTTTGTGAATGATTTAATTTTTTTTTTACAAAGTACAAGAGAACCAAACCACAGCTCCCTAATGGGCCGGTACACTAAAGGCTCCCCTTGAGTCCCACTTAAAGGGAGACATTCCCTAAAAAAAAACCTAAAAAGTCCTATTCTTGCCCGATTGGTGGGCCGAGTTGCGCGGATAATTTCTCTATATGCCCGCTTAGCACTTAAGTGTCTGGTTTTTGCATTTTACAATATGTTAATAAAATATAATTTTTTCAAAAAATCGATTATCGTAGTGTATTTCCATCTATGAAAAATAATCATGTATGTTACAAAAATATTTGCTTGTCCAGTGAAATGTGTATTCTCCCTCATAGTTTTTAAATTTACTTCTAAAAAATGAGTGATAAAAAAATGGCCACTGTCTATTAAAACATCTCACGTCTATCAAATCAATTGTTCATATATGTGAAATAGAAAATTAACTCTACATCTAAAATCTGTTTCGGGATATGTATAATAAAAAACTTACTCAGCTATTAAAACTCTTTTGCTATACAAAATTGCCCTATATGATTCTAAATCACTAGGTATACTTTACGTTTCATGGTAAATGTTCATGTATGCATAATAAAATGTGCATCCTATTACTAAATGTGTACATAGGGATTCACCTAAAAAATGTTGAACTTGTTTTGTCGTCCATGAAACATGTTAGTTATCAAAGAGTAGATTGTTACTTAATATTAAAACAAAAAATGTGCACTATTTTTAGTTAACAAGAGTCAAATAGTAAAAAACTATTTGGTCAAATATTGTTAAATAAGCTTTGTTGTCCATGAAACGTGTTAATTATATACAACGGAATATAAGATTACTATATAGTATTTAGCACTTTTCATTAACTCAATTCATATTGTAAAAAACTAATGCAAGAAATAAATCAAATAAAAATAAAACAATGTAAAATTAATATAAAATAATCCAAGAGAAAAACAATTTCCTTAAAATATAACCTAACCAAATTAAGATAAGCCATGAAAGGAAAAGAAAGAAAGGCAGACAAAATTTAAGAGATTTTTCTTTTTTTGGACAAAAGAGTAGACATAATGTAAACAAAAACTAAGAAAAAATAAGTAGGTATAGTAAAAAGAAAGTAAATTGAAACGAAAATAAAGAGCAATAAAGATAAATCCAGTCACAATTTTTTAAAACCCTAGGCATCAGATTCGACCCGTAGAACTACGTGCGGGTTCAGTCTATTCCTTGCTGATATTCAAGATACAAAATGAACACAATGTATCTCCACTGGAAACATCATACAGTTGTTGATACAGAAAAAACAAGCCAATCAAGGTCGTGCTTGAGAGAAAGCAGCTACGGTGATTTTCCCAGAGGTAGAGGTACCCAAATATCTCAAGTTGCTAGAATTGAATCATTTAAAAAACTATATTTTATTAACTGTATAAGGTTACTATATATATATTAACCAAAATCATGTAGTTTTTTTTAAATAGAGCCAAATTGTAAATAAAAATCATTTAAAAATATATGAAAACTGGAAACTGAAGCACACAAAAAATATCGAATAGAAAACAATTTCTTAAAGTGTAACCCAACAAAAATAACATAAGAGTGGAAAGCGAAAAAATAAAGCCAAAGAAATAGTAGAGATTTTTCCTTTTTCGGACAAGGACAAAAGAATAGACATGATGAAAAGGAAAATTAAGAAAAATCATTAGGAACCCCCCAAAAGGTAAATGAAACAAAAGTGAAGAGCAACAAACATAGAATTTGCGAGATCTATGTCCATGAGATTAACCTATGACCATTTTTTTTCCCGAAAGACAGGCATCAAATTCGAGTCGCAGAAGCAGGTGAGGTTCCAGTCCCCTTAGTTGTTGAAATTAAAAAGATAAAGACATAACCCATGTATCTCCCCTGCCATACGGTTGTCAAGACAAATGAATGTAGGCAACCAATGCCATGCTTGAGAGAAAGCAGCTACAGTGATATGCCCAGAGCCAGAGGTACACAAATATCTCAAGCACGAGAATCGAATCATTTGAAAAAAGTCCATTTTATTAACTATATAAGATTACTATATATTAACAAAACACATGCACACTATTTTCTAACTAGAGTAAAATTGTAAACATAAATTATGTAAAAAAAATTGAACAAATATGAAACTAGAAAAAAAAGAAAGAAAAGAATCCAAGAGAAAAACAATTTCCTTAAAATGTAACCCAACAAAAATAACAAAATACGGGAAAACTAAAAAAAATAAAGGCAGAGAAAAAATTAGAGATTTTTCTTTGTTTTGCCCAAGGACAAAAGAATAGATATGATGAAAGAAAACTAAGAAAAATAATTAGGAACCTAAAAAAGAAAGTAAATGTTAACAAAAAATTAAGAGCAAAACTATAAAATTTTGACAGATCAGTGTCCATAAGATTAATCTAAGGCCCATTCCTTTTTTCAATGACTTGCATCGGATTCGAGTCGCAGAACTGGGTGAGGTACCAATCTCCTTGGCTGCTGAGATTCAAAAGATACAAAGAGAATGCAATGTATCTCCCCTTTGCTGCCGTACACGCAAAGCAGCACAAGAGCTGCATGGTAGCAGTTATTTAGTACGACCTCGGCTAAAAGATGAGGCACAAACAATTTAACGAAACATACAACCTTTGACGGCAGACGAAGAAATCATATGTGTGCGACGGACAAAAATTTCAAAGAAACACACCATTCTTTATTATTAAATAGATACTATCTCCGTCCTGGTTTACTAGTCTTCTTCGTATTTTGGATGGTTTGACCATATATTTAACTATCAAAATGTTAATGCATGTCATCAAAAATAATATTGTAGGATTCGTATTCGAATGTAGTTTTCAATGATACTATTTTTGCTACATATAACATATATTTTATTAGTTAAAATCATGGTCAAAATAAGAGCTAGAATACGAAGGGGACTAGTAAACCAAGGCAGAGGTAGTATAGATAGAGACAATAGGAGAGATGAGAAGACTAGAGTCAAATTGTAGACAAAAATCACGTAAAAATAAATAAAATACAGAAATATAACACAGATATAAAGAGAAAAAGAAAATAATCCAAGAGACAATTTCCTTAAAAGCAACCTAACAAAGATAACATAAGACGAGAAAGAGTGAAAAGCTAAACACACGATTAGAGCTATTTCCCTTTTTGCGGAAGGACAAAAGAATAAAGAATAGGCATGATGAATAGAACAACTAAGAAAAATGATTAAGAACCTGAAAAGGAAAGTAAATAAAAACAAAATGAAGAGCAAACAAACATAAAATTTGCCAGATCCAGTGTCCATGAGATGTATCAAAGTCTCATGTTTTCTTAAATGCCAGACATCGGATTCGAGTCCATGAGATTGATCTAAGTCCCATTTTCCCGTAAATGCCGGGCATCGGATTCGAGTCGCAGAACCGGGCAAGGTTTCAGTTTTCTTGGCTGCTGAAATTCAAAAGACACGGAGAGAACGCAATGTATCTCCCCTGCCATACGGTTGCTGAGACCGAAGAAACCAACCAGCCAGCCAACGCCGTGCTCGAGAGAAAGCAGCTACGGCGATACGCCCAGAGGCAGATCGAGGTAGACGAATATCTCAAGCAGCGGGCGGGAATCGAATCGTTTGAAAAAGCCCTGCTCGGGGTCACACAAGCAGAGCAGCAGCCGGAGGAGAGGGGGGAACCAGGAATCAATCGATAGATTGCTGTATCCTGGATGACCTTTTGTTCATACATGTATCTCCGCTTCCTTGCGACCGAAGATTTATCTGGCGCCGGCCGGCCAATCTTTCCTTCCGGGAGAGAACCTGATTCCCAACTGACCCCGATGATCTCACACACAGTGTTGGGCAAGGAATATCGGACAGAGCAGCCGTCCTGAAAATCTAGTCAGAAAGCGCCGCCTCCGACGCGTCAAACGGTGCTTTGCATCTCATCTCAAGCTTGGATTTGTCCGTCCGTCGATCAGGCCACCAAACCCATGGGCGGACGTGTCGATCCCGATCTTTCGTGCGTGTGTGGGGTGTGTCTATCCGCTCGACCAACTAACCTCTGCTTCGAGGAGTACTCGCTTTCGATTTGTCAGCTAATAAAGGTGATTTTGAGGAGGAATCGAATCAAACTACTTGTCAATCAGCGACTGCGCGGGGGCGGGGTGGTGTCAAAAGGTGGGGGAGAAGCTTCCGTGCTGCCTCTGCCCCTGCGTATGTGCTCTCCGTGTGCCTGACACCAGTGCGGCTGGCCTGTATATATAGAGGGTGCCGGAGTAGGAGACAGGTACCCATCAGCTACTGAATCCGATCGACAGCACAGCACAGCAGAAGCAACTCGTAGCCAGAGGACGTACCTGATGGAGAACAACAGGAGCAACCAGCAGGCTCCTCCACCGCCACCAGGTATCGATCGATCTACGCTACGGGATCGTTGGGGTTCGGTTGCCTGCAGTCTCGTCTTCAGATAGATGAGCTTGTTCGTGTCTGCCTGCCTGCCGCTTTCGATTTGCTCATTCGTTGGTGTTGGTGTCGCAGGGTACCCGACGGCGGCCGCGGAGCAGGGCCAGGCCGGCGGGAAGAAGGGCCGCCGGGCGAGCACCAAGTCCAGGGGCGAGAAGGGCTTCATCGAGGGATGGTACGTACGCCCCACAACCAGCTACTCCATCGATCGACACCACCTCCTTAATTGTCGTTTGTGATTTCCGGCCTGATAGTGTCTGAATTTGGTGTGTGTTTTCCAGCCTCGCCGCACTGTGCTGCTGCTGGATCTGCGAGATGTGCTGCGACTAACCGGCCGGCGAGGCCGCTCCGCTGCTGGCACAAGACCTCGGTGCTATAGTACACACGAGGAGGAGGAGCGTATGCGTATACAGAGAGAGAATTGTTCTTAATTTCAGTGCCTGTTGTTTTAGGTTGTACACTACATATATACTCCTAAGGTGATGCATGCATGATCAGTACCAGTGTGAGATATCGATTCATGTATCCGTGTTCGGTGCGATATTCATGCACCTCGTCGTGTGTATTTATTCGGTGTGTACGAGACCCACGATATATACTTACAAGTACTGTCTACTGTGATTGAGTATTTATCGAGGGTGCTTCCAGTGCGTATTTCACTCATCTGCATCTTCAGGTAATCGAGACTGGCATTAAAGGTTCCCCGCAAAAGAAAAAAATTCGTTTAAGAAAAATTACTAGTGCATGAACAGAGGAGGGAAACGGATGGAACCGAAGAACTTGAATCCCCCCTTTTCTTTCAAGATAATAAAGAAAAACTTGAATCCTGGTGGGTAGTGTCGACATGCATCACCCGGAGCTCCCTTGTAGCTGAAGTTTTAGCCGGCTTATCTTTCCCCGGACAAACTTGATTCCAAGTGATGTCACACACTTTTTTTAATAAATAAATTTATTGATTCTAAACCCCAAGATCGACATGATATGACATAAAGAGTTTACTCATATTCTTCTCAATAAGTACAACTATGAGAGAGGGAAATGTCTAGCTGAGATAAACCTAGACAAGGTGGTTCTCAGTTTTGGACCGAGATTTTAAAACACAAAGAACATTTCTTCTCCCTGTGTAATTTAAGCTTGGTAATGTGAAAACTTTGAGATTTTGGGAGGATTGGTGGATAGGTGATAAACCTCTTAAAACCAACTTTCCAAAATTATATAATACTATTTGCTTTGATAAGAATAAGTCTGTTGTTGATTTACTTATTTTTTGGGAAGGGGCTAGATCAAGTCTAGTTTAGAATGACTCTTTCTGGAGACTCCTTAGATTTAGGATCCAGATAAATCCCGAACGCTTGGGATTTGACCATGGCAAATTGAACGTTTTCGATGGCAATTTTAGTGACGAGAAGATGACAAGTTTAGTTGGCAAGCATGACAACTCCATGCTCAGTGCAATTTTGGCCAGAAAATTGGCGTGCGTGTCAACTAAACTTGCCATCCTCAAGTCACTAAAATTATCGTAAAAAGCTTTCAATTTTTCTTGGTCAAATTCCGAACGTTCGGGATTTATCAGTTCCGTAGATTTATGGAACCGCGTTAAAGAGATTTAAGATGATGTGGTCCTGGCTGACCAACAACTTCCTGTGAAAAGTTAAGTTGCCACCTAGAGTATAAGTTTTCATGTGGCTGGTTCTTAGAAACAATATTTTAACCAAGGATAACTTGGCTAGAAAAGGATGCACTGGACATAAAGAAAAATGTCCTTATTGTGGGGAAGGATGAATCCATTAATCACATGTCTTCGCAGTGTCCTGTTTCCAAATTTCTTTGGAACATCATGAAATGTGCTTTTAACTTGGATGACATACGTGATAACGTGCATGATATGTTTAATCATTGGCTGAAATTTAATAAGATTGATAACTTTTTTGTTATGGTTGGTCATTCTGCTATTTTATGGATTGTTTGGAAATTGAGAAATAGCATTGTCTTTGATAATAACAAGGTGACTGACCCTTGTACTCATGTCAATCTAATTGTCAAATGGTTACACGATTGATTTTTTTTGCAGATAAGCCCATAAAGAACAACGAAGTGGGGCAAAAGAGTGGTTGAGCTAATTTCCAATGAGGTCTTCAAGGTGATGCATGGAAGGAGTTTGGGACTAACAGGATCATGGTTGGGTGATTACAAAAGTACTTCCCCTTAACCACATGCCGATGTAGAAGACTTCACTTGTTGTTACTGCTCTATTATCGTCTTATTGCTGTGTTTAAAAACCTATATTTATACCATCTCCTAGAGATCTGGTTGTAGACTCCTAGGAGATGAAGTTGGAGTTGTCGGTTTGTTGGGGGTAGCGTTAGCTTGCTGGCTTTTCCCCCTTGTGATCCTTGGGAGCTGATGGGTAGTTGTCGGTGTCAAAACCGGCAGATCTTGGGTAGGGGGGCCCAAGATGTATGTCCGAGGATCAATAGTAATAATGGACAGAGGGACACAATGTTTACCCAGGTTCGGACCCTCTTAAAGGAGGTAAAACCCTACGTCCTGCTTGATTGTATTCAATGAGTATAGTGGTTACAAGAGTTGATCTACCTCGAGATCGTAATGGCTAAACCCTAGATTGTCTAGCCTATGAATATTATGATCGTGTCTCCGGTCCAAGCCCTCCGGTTTATATAGACATCGGAGGGGCCTAGGGTTGTACAGAGTCGGTTTACACAGAAAGCAAATAGTATATCCAGACACTTAATCTTGCCGTTCACGCATACAGGAGTCCCAACTGGACACAGGAGGTGGCCTTCTTCCTTTATCTTACAGCCCATCAGTCCGGCCCATACTGAATAAGCCGGACATTCGAGGACCCCTTAGTCCAGGACTCCCTCAGTAGCCCCTGAACCAGTCTTCAATGATGACGTGTTCGGCACATAGATTGTCTTCGGCATTGCGAGGCGGGTTCCTCTCCTTGAACACCATACATCAGCTTTCCCTTCATAAAAGAACTATATCCGGCTCTGTATAATTATCACAACCCTTAGCCGCGAAGGCAGAATATATAAAAAACAAGAATAGTGTCTTTACTGACAACTTTTTCCGGCGAAGCGTCAGACTTGACTCTTCAGTATTTTGAACCGTTTTCACACTCTTTGTTTCGTGTTTCGAGGTCGAGCCCCCTTGGCATGTCTTGTCAAAACAGAGATCATGCCCACTTATTACGGGATTCTCATCAATGGGATTTGGGTGACCCAACCGACTACGGCGCACACTCACATCGGGAATGGGCGAGTTTTAAGGCATTAGTGAGGGGGCGGTTGGCATTTCTACTGCCTATAAGAGGGCAAAAGGTTCCTCCTTTCTTCCTCACGGCTTCCTACTTCCTCTGCCTCCCAATCTCTCAAGCTCCAGCGCTCAAAAAAAGTTTTCATCTTCTGCACCGCCACCGCCTTTTCCAGCCATGGCTAGCTCAGGCTCCAAGGGCAAGTGGGAGGCCTCCTCCGTCATGGAGAAGGATGTGAGGCATCTCCGGAGCGCGGGGTACCTGGCCGCAGGCATTGCGCACGGGCTCCCCGACAAGGGCCAAATCATCCCCACTCCGGCGCCCGACGAAAGGGTTGTCTTCCTCCCCCATTTTCTTAGAGCGATAGGGTTTCCAATCCACCCTTTCGTCCGTGGCCTCATGTTCTACTACGGGCTAGATTTCCATGATCTAGCCCCGAATTCCTTCGTCCACATATCGGTGTTCATTGTCGTGTGTGAGGCTCTTCTCCGCATCCCACCACACTTCGACCTATGGCTCAAAATCTTCAACTTGAAGCCGAAGGTGGTCGATGGACAGCATGCGGACTGCGGCGGGGCCATGATAAGCAAGCTGCCCAATGCCACATGGCCCAAGGGGGCCTTCATCGAGACCGTCAAGGTCTGGCAGCAGGAGTGGTTCTATATCATCGAGCCGCGCCGCGCCAACTGGGCGGCCATTCCGTAGTTTAGATCCGGACCCCCCACAAGGCTCACTTCATGGACCGCTAAGAGCCTTGACTGGGGGTCCCAGACGGAGGTGAAGATGCTGCAAAAGCGCATCACCAACGTGCTGGGCAAAAATGTCGGTCTCACCAATGTGGTGCAGATCATGTTCTTCCGCCGCATCCTCCCCTGCCAACGCCGGGCCTCCCACATGTGGGAGTTCAATCCGGAGGAGTCGCGGACCTTGAAGCACTTCTTCGGCACAACGCACGAAGGAATATGGAAGCTGCTCTTCAAGGCCAGAAGAGCTGGCCCATGGAGACCAGAGACGTCGGGCTCGATGTCGAGAATCTGGCCACTCCGGTAAGTATTAACCTTTCCGAAGATGTGTCTGGTCTGTATTTTTGATAAATATGAATCTTATCAGCCCACTTCTTTATAGGGCTGGACAACAAAGGCACAGCGGATCAAGAGTCCGGCTCTGTTGCCTGAAGACACAACCACTCCCCAACTGACAGAGATGCTGGTCCCGGCGCCAAAAGAGCCCAAGGGTGGCCCCCGCCACAGAGGCCCTTCGGATGCTGTGCCCGGAGAGATAGAGATCGTCTCCTCTCACGAGGGAGACGAGGACGAAGAGGAGGAGGAGGAGGTGGAGAACGACTCCCCTCGCAAGTTGAGGAGGAAGAAGAGGACGACCTCCGAGAAACCCGGAGGAGGCGGCACCGAGGAGGGGAAGATTACCCTCTCGGTCAGTTCAGACTCAGAGTCCGAACACATCCCCGAGAGAGTCCCCAGGGCGAATCCCTTGGCCGATTCGTAAGTATCCGAGATTTTACTCTTCAGCTTCCGCTTACCTACCTTTGTCTTATAAGCTATATTATTGTTTTCTTTTCAGTCCCCCTCGCGATATCCCGAATGCCTCATCTTCGTCGGGGAACTCTCTGGCGCCCGAGGAGGCTAAGAGTGATGCTCCGTCGCGAGCCCCCTCGCCTACTGCCATGGAGGACACCGAGGTGTCGTCCCAAAGGACTCCTCCTGGCCAAGGCGGGGCGGACGAAGGCGTCGAGAAAGCGCCTGAGGTTAACACCTCGGTCGCCGAAGACCTGGGGGAGGCAACCCCCATGACCACCAACAACGGGGAGCCCCAACAGTCCGTGCCCCTGCCGCACACCATTCCGGAGACCAATACGGCTCCGGAAAGGGATGTGCAGCCCCCTTCAACAGAGGGGGGAGGAGCAACAGCTCCAGCAGCAGCCCCTGTTAATCCGGAGGTCGCTGATGCTCTGCAGGAGGCGCTGCAATGCGCTTCCATCATGGAGGAGCACCGCACCCTGATGGGTGCGGTTATGGAAAAGGTTCAGCCTGCGAAAAGCGGACTGAACGAAGCCTTCAACAACCTACTGACGGGCTTTGAGGTATGTGATGTAATCCTCTAACAGGTTTTTTCTGTTTTATATGAAAGGATGAACCCATGTATAGATAGTAGCCCCTGAGACTCTGTCCGGATTAGAACAATCCGGACATAGGATCCCCAAGCGAAGTTACTAATATACTGTGCTAATGTATGTGACAAGCATCCATGTTGGCGGTAACCGAGCTCAATCGGAAGCTTCAATTGGTCGATGAGGAGCTCGACCGCGTCAACAAGCGGTTTGAAGAAACGCAAGGTATGTGGAACTTATATATATTAGAAGTGATATATGTATTGAGTCTTTTAACTTATCTGAGTTTGTGATTTATGTTCACGGTTGGCGTGGCCGAGGTCGAATCCCTCAAGAGCGCGCTTGTCCAAGCCCAGAAAGAGGCGAAGGTGAACAGGGCAGCCGCTCACAAAGCGGTGAAGGAGCTGGAGGCGGAGCAAACTTCCCGCCGCAAACATGAGGCTCGGGTGGGCGAAGTCGAGCAAGAGCTCAAGGACGCCATTACTAAGTGTGAGTCCTTGGAGTAGAAGACTTCAGACCAAGCATCCGAACTCGCCAAGGCTCTCCAGGATATCAAGGAGGCCCGGATTGAGTCCCAGAGCACTCGCCAGGAGATCTAGCAGGCGAGGCAGATATATTTTGCTGACCGAGTTTGGAGTTCTCCAGGCGCATTTGTGGATCTTCCGAGGAGTGTTGCGGACGCCGCGGAGTTCTTCTGAGCCGAAGAGGGGAGCTCGACCGAGAAGCTGTTCTAGTCGTAGTATCTTGCGCCAGAGCATCCGATGCCCCTCAACAACCAGCTAAAGCAGCTGACCGAGCTGCACAGGGTGGTCGGCTTGGCCATGAAGGATCTGATAGTCCAGCTTTGACCAGCCGAGCCCATGCCCAGCAGCTACTTCGGCCTCATGAAGCGGCTTGTCAATGCGCTTCCTCGGATTGATGCCATAAAGCGGTCCACCTGTATAGAAGGTGCCCGGATGGCCTTCGCCCGCGTGAAGATGCAATGGGCGAAGATGAAGACCACCGAAGTGGCGACAGCAGGGCTACCGGAGGGCAAAGATCATCGGAAGCCGGAGAGATACTTTGCAGAGGTCCTAGAAGGGGCCCGAATAGTAGATGGCCAATGTTCCAAGGATGTCTTGTTTGATTAAATGTAATCGGGTGGCAGAAACCATGTTATGAATTCACGCTATGATTGCGCCTTTTATGTTAATTTTATCCTCCTGTGCGGCCGTTTATTATTTGTGTTTCTAAAGGTTGCCAGTCGCCAGATTCTGCCCCCATGTAAATAGTACAGGGGTGTTCGTAACCGCATGGCCGCATTTCATCCAATGTCTTAGTCCGTAGAGGAGGCGTCCGTGAGGTGAACTAGGCAATCAGACTATTCGGCTTTATTACCTTCACTTAGTCATAGGATTCCATTGGTGGGGTTAAGTAGTAACCCTAGTTGCATTGAGTGGTAATCCGGATTACGGTGCCTTTGCAACGTGGCTGGTCGAGTCCCAGCCCCTTGTGTGACACGGTAAGAATCGCGAACGATCTGTAGTATAATGCTAAGTCACTGGATTGCTGACCAGCTCTCGCTTATCATGACTGTCAATTTTTGTCTTTCTCTACTGAGGTACTTGACCAGACGAACCAGAAATACAATCGCAGTAGTTCTCTCTTTACTACCTTAGCCGAACTGGCGGAACGTAAGGTGGTAAGCACAGGAGCCGGGCAACCCAACTATAGACCAAAGACTTGAATCGGAGCCCATGCATATAATGCAATATCCGGGACGCCGAATAGTTCCACATAGGTGTTCGGACTTTAAGATGTGCATGACCTAATATAGCCCCCGGAGCAAAAGATCGGGCTAAAGCACGTACGTCAATCATAAGTAAGGAGGGAGAACATTAAGTACCGAAAAAAGGTGGTCATCATTTGCTTCCTTTATATCCTTATAGAGACATGTTTAGACATATAATGCCATGAATAATGAGGTCATGTTACATGCCAGGAAATTTATATAAGGGGAAGGTTTACACAGGGCCTAAAAGTAGTGGTTTGATGATCCCTACGATACCCTGCCGCACGTCTGCGCCGTTTCTCCTTAATAGTGGATCCTTTTAAAGGAAGATTAGATGGTTGTCCGTAAAGAAGAGACAGAGGGACCAAGAAGGGAGTCCTCATGCCACCATGCGACTTTGAGATTTTCGAAAGAACCTGCAGTGGAAGAGAAAGGAAAAAGAAAAAAGGTATGTGAGGTTCGAATAGGGTTAAGCCGTACTATGGACCTTTCCTGCAGTATGCCTCCGGTGTTGCCCAAGGTATTTTAAGTGCGTAGTTATGTACGTGTGATACGTATACCACGACCTTATAGGGCAGTTGACGGAGGCAGAATTGCTATTCAAGGTCTGCGTCCGGCGAGCTATCTGCATGAGGTGTGGACCGGACTTTTTTAACAATGTCATTGGTCTTGATGGCCAATGAATTGTTCGGCTTGATGAGGCCGCCATATACCTCGACTGCTAGGACCGCGGTGTGCTCTTCAGTTCGGAGGGAGCGCTCCATGTTTCTATTGACTGTAATGACGCCCCGCAGTCCGGGCATTTTAAGCTTCAAATAAGCATAGTGCGGGACCGCATTGAAACGGGCGAAAGCGGTTCGTCCGAGCAGTGCGTGATAGCCACTGCGGAAGGGGACGATATCGAAGATTAGTTCTTCACTACGGAAGTTATCCGGAGAGCCGAATACCACTTCCAGTGTTAATGAGCCCGTACAATGGGCCTCCACGCCGGGTATTACTCCTGTAAAGGTAGTGTTGCTCGGCTTGATTCTTGTTGGGTCGATGCCCATTTTGCGGACAATATCTTGATAGATCAAGTTAAGACTGCTGCCGCCGTCCATAAGGACTCTAGTGAGATGATACCCGTCAATGATAGGATCGAGTACCAGGGCGGCCAAACCACCGTGACAGATACTGGTTGGGTGATCCCTGCGATCAAAAGTGATCAGACAGGCTGACCATGGATTGAAGTTTGGGGCGATAGGATCTACGGCATAGACGTCCCTTAGTGCGCGCTTGCGCTCCCTTTTGGGGTATGTGAGTGACATAGATCATGTTCACTATTTTTACTTCGGGGGGAAACTGCTTCTGACCCCCGGTGTTCGGCTGACGGGGCTCGTCATCATCCTCGTTTGGAGGTCCCTTCCCCTTGTGTTTGATATTTAACTTACCGGCCTGTTTAAAAACCCAACATTTTTTATTGGTGTGATTAGCAGGCTTGTCGGGGGTGCCATGAATCTGACAGGGCCTCTCGAGGATTTTGTCCAAGTTGGATGGACCGTCCCTGTTGCCTTTGAAAGGTTTGTTCTGCTGACCTAATTTAGAACCACTAAATCCAGCATTGACTGTTGTGCCGTTGGTGTCGTTGTTGTTATTCCGGTGTTTGTTCTTGTTGCGGTGTGGCCAGCCATTATCGTCCCTAGCCTCAGAGGTGCCAGGATCGCTGGAACTGTTGCTTCTACGAGCTAGCCAGCTATCTTTGCCCACACAGAAGTGGGTTATTAGTGTTGTTAGTGTTGCCATGGTTTTTGACTTTTCCTGCCCGAGGTGTCGGGTAAGCCATTCAACACAGACATTGTGCTTGAATGCCGCTAAGGCTTCGGTGTCTGGACAGTCCATGATTTGGTTCTTTTTAATGAGGAACCGATTCCTAAGTTTGCGGGCTGACACTCCGGGTTGCTGGATTATGTGACTGAGGTCGCCGGCATCCGGAGGCCGGACATAAGTGCCCTGAAAGTTGTCCAGGAAAGCATCTTCTAAATCTTCCCAGCTCCCTATGGAGCTCTCTGGGAGTCTGTTCAACCAGTGCCGTGCTGGTCCCTTCAGCTTTAGGGGGAGGTATTTGGTGGCGTGGAGGTCATCTCCGCGAGCCATATGAATGTGGAGAAGAAAATCCTCAATCCAGACGGCAGGGTCTGTTGTTCCAGACGGCTGGTGTTCGACGTGATGGGCCGGTTTATCCCGTCTATGTGGTGGTCGGTCTGGTTTATCAGCATAGTTGTACTTCGACGAAATTGGCTCGAGGGCTTCATCATCGAACTGTGGCAGCAGCCTGCGCTTGGGATAACTCTTTACTGGTTGCTCAAGGCCGTACTCTTCGGCGGCTAGGACCTTAGTCGACCTATCATTGAGCGTGTCCTGTTCAGCTTGAAGCTGCTCTGTTTCTTTTTCAGGCTCCGCGCAGTGGCGATGAGTTGTCGCTTGAAGCGTTCTTGTTCGAGGGGTTCCTCTGGGATGATAAAATCTTCGTTCCCAAGGCTAACGTCCACTTCACAGACTAGCATGTAGTTGCTGTCCTCCGAATCTTCGTGATCAACGTGTTCGGGGCTATACTGACCTTCCTCCTTCTCGTCCTGTTCAGACGTGGGCTTGACGGGGTGGTCTTCGGCGCTGTCCGGGGTTTCATTATCTCCAGTGCCAGTAGTGCTATCCTTTGCCCGACGCAATCTTGAGCGGTGCTGCTGATGCCGACATTTTGGTGGTTCGTCGACGGGCTTGTCCTTGCCTGGATCTTGAACGCCATCATCGTCCTTTTCCTCAGGAGTGTCTACCATGTATACGTCGTAGGTAGAAGTGGCCATCCAATGCCCTGTGATAGGTGGGTTTTTGCTTTGCTCGATGTCGATATCATCGTCCATGCCGTCGATGTCTTCGAAGGCGTAGTCTAGCATGTCGGTTAAATCCTCAACAGCGGCTACTAAGTGGGTGGTGGGTGGGGTGAAAAATTCCCCGACCTCAATCCCTAGCCTTCCCTGGGTGTAGTTCAGAGGCGAAACTTCCGCAATGGTGAGAGATTGTATTAAGTCCAGCGCTTCGTCTACAAGCGAAAGCTAGATGGGGGTCTGCGGAGCCGGACACTTGGTGGGGTCCAGGGGGGCAGACCTCAACAGTTCAGAGTTATCCTCCAGAGACGAGTCTGGCTTTCCGGTGACTGGGAGAGTTCCGTTTGACTCCGACGGCGCGGTCGCGTCTAGGTCTCCGGCTGAGGGTTCCATGATGGAAGAGAGTCCGGTGGGCTGAATCCTCCCGTCGCCGGAAAGCGCGATCTACCCGGATCTAAGGCCGGGGCAGGTGTGAGCATTGGCCCCTGAACGGCATCTGACAGCGGATCCGATGGGCCCTCTTTATGAGGGTGGGGAGCAGCAGTTGGGGCCGCGAATCCCTCAAAGATTAGATCCCCTCAGATGTCAGCGATGTAGTTCAAGTTGCCGAACCTAATCTGGTGACTGGGGGCGTAGCTGTCGAACTGCTCGAGGCGGCTGGTCGAGTCGGCACGTAGCACGAAGCCGCCGAACACAAAGACCTGTCCGGGGAGAAAAGTCTTCCTGGACGCAGTATCATCATTGATGAAGAGGCGCGCCATCAAAATCCTTCTTTTGACAACACAACGGAGCTCTCAATGAAAGCACCAATGTCGATGTCAAAACCGGCAGATCTCGGGTAGGGGGGCCCAAGCTGTATGTCCGAGGATCAATGGTAACAATGGACAGAGGAACACAATGTTTATCCAGGTTCGGGCCCTCTTAAAGGAGGTAAAACCCTACGTCCTGCTTGATTGTATTCGGTAAGTATAGGGGTTACAAGAGTTGATCTACCTCGAGATCGTAATGGCTAAACCCTAGATTGTCTAGCTATGAATATTATGATCCTCTCTCTGGTCCAAGCCCTCCGGTTTATATAGACACCGGAGGGGCCTAGGGTTGTACATAGTCGGTTTACAAAGAAAGGAAATAGTATATCCGGACACTTAATCTTGCCGTTCACGCATACAGGAGTCCCAACCGGACACGGGAGGTGGCCTTCTTCCTTTATCTTGACAGCCCATCAGTCCGGCCATACAAATAGGCTGGACACCCAAGGACCCCTTAGTCTAGGACTCCCTCAGTAGTGTTCTCATCTTGCCCTCTAGACCATGCATCATTTGTTATATTTTCTGTTAGTTCTGGTAGCTGTAAAAGACACCCTAGTTTGTATTAATGGAAACCGAAGAGGAATCTCACTTTATCACTCAATAAAAAAATAACTAAATAAAGAGTTTACTCCCTCGAGCGAGGATTTGTGGCTCCCGGATTCCATGGAACATGGAATTTTCAAAAATTTGAAAACCAACTTTGTATGTTTCAATGAATTCTGGGAAAAACACATGTACTTAGGGATGTACACCATGTGTGCGTAAAATTTCATGATGAAATCCGTTTTTGTGTGAGCTACACACAAAAATCACATGATTATTTTGTGGGTAGCTCGCACAATAATGCTTTTCACCATGAAACTTTACAAACAACTAGTATACATCTATAGGTATGTGTATAATTTTTTTCAGATTTTTTTGGCACCTTAAAATTCAAAATTTTGAATTTCTCAAAATCCAGGCTCCATGAAACACGGGAGCTAACACCAAAATTTGTTACTCTAGACCTATACATAATCACATACACACGACCCAGACAAGAAGTTTATATTCTAGTCTCACAACATTGGAGGATGCCCCAAGCCACTCTCATGGGTGGCTCATAGAGAAACCTAAAACATTGTCGCCATCCTCTTCCCTTTATTTTCCTTTTCGCCATTATCATAGAAGGTCCTCCGCCAAAGGCGACGCGATGCTAGGGTGTGTGGCGATGTTGATCCAATCAACAACAAGCAAAAGGAAGGGGCCAACGCCGTGGCATGGTCGTGGAGGTGTGTGCAATCCACATGAAGCAATGGAGTCCGAGACTTGGTTGTGGAAGCATGTTATCTGGTCCATGTGGAGCAGCGTTGATGTTTTAGGATGCAGCAAAAGATCGTACCGAGATCTAGCACGAGCGGGAGGAGCTCGAGCGATGGCTCTGGGGATGTGGTAGAATGGCAGGTGATGCATCATCCCTACTTACGATTCGGTGGGTTCTAGTCGTGGTGTCTAGCATTTTGAGGGGATGCTAGTGTAGCGAAGATGATGACTATAGTGAGCTGCGGGGAGGTCTGGTCTGCCATAAGTTTGTGGAGCTCCACATTTACCTGTAATGTGAGGTTCCACATCGACCAGCTAGTGAGATGGTGATGGAGGAGGGGTTTTTATGATCCTAGAGCAACAATGAGGGTCGTGGCATGTTCAACAAAGGGCGGCGGTGGTGCGATTCGTGTGGCTATGATGACTCTCGATGAGCGCATCATTGAGCAGGTTGTGCCGCAAGCTGGCTCATCGATGCAAAAATGTGTTGAAGCCACAGTTATTGTGTCATAGAGGGTGACGTAGGCAGCAAGCATGATAGCTGATGAGGTGAAGTCTAATGCAAGGATTATCCCATGCCTCACTCTTCAACAAGTAAAGTCATTGAAATCGGAGCTTCCTCAACAAATTTGTAGTAGCCAGTTGTGGTATATTTGTGGGGCCGGGTGGGGATGGGGGCTGAAGGTTTTCTTTATGATAATCGATGAGTCATGGTTAGTCAATGGTGATGTTGGATTCAATGAGTAATGAGGCGACATAGTGATGATGATGAAGCCTGGATGGTATGACAGATAAAATCTTCTCAACGATGGATGACGGGGTTTTTTTTTATCTTCATAGTCATTTAGGCTGGCAATGCCATTAGTATAGTGGGTGTTGGTTGTTGTTCCGGTTCTCGACAAGTTTTCTTTTAACTAATTGACCTTCTTCTTACATAATAGAAAAGAAAAGGCGCGTGCCTCAGTTTAAAGATGCAAATGAGAAGTTTAAGCCAATGTTATCAAAAAAAAAGAAGACAAAGCCTAATACAAAATTAGAGGACCGATCCAAATACTACGTAACATCCATCTTGGGTAGAAACCTTGTTGACCACCCAATTCACCTTGGTATATGCCATGGTAAAGACTCAATGTGCTCTGATCACTGTCGTGAGAACCAAGTACAAAGACAAACCATATGTAAATTTATAATTCACAGTGAAAAAATATATACTTTTTGTCCAAATAACATCATTCCTACAAAACCACATCAACCAACATAGTCATTGGCACTAGGATAAGAGCACCGAGCTTAACATGTATCCTTGAAACCTGTTGCCAAACAAATTCGGAAACACTTGACGATGGATATACAACTTACAAGCTAATGAATTGGCGCGAACGAAAAAACACACTAAGGATGGATGTTTAATTGTCCCATCACGAGAAAAAAAGCAACATTCCATGTTGCTACATTTGTTACGCTTCGCGAGGTTGTACCATGTTAAGATCAACCCTTTTAGGAGTGTCTCAAATTACTTAACTGTTGACTGGTAAATCACAATGGACAAGTGCAAGGTACATCAAGTTGACCATATTTTCTTTATCCTGATGTAAGTTCAACAGAATACGTCCGACCATTGTACTAACTAGATCGATTTGTGGTGCTGCAAACTAAAGTGTTTCATTATGCACGTGATGACTCAATTAGGTCACATCTAAAGCCCACATCTAGTCTTGCCAAGCGTAGGACTTACACGATTGTGGCATGTTTATGATGCATAATATGGAGAATTCATGGGTACAATTCACAAAGTGGTGTATTTTATAACCATGGATCTGCTCTCTAAGGGCTATCTTTAGCGAATCCTTCAAAGTTGCATTTAGGGGATTAAGCATCAGATTGCTAACAAAGTTTAGTTCCTCAAATATGATTCCCCCCCCCCCCCTAAAGCTCTCCCCCACTTGCTCAAATTTAGTCCAGCTGTGGTCATTCTCACCAAAAATAAGGCTAAGCGGCACCACTTCCCGCTCGTCCACAACCTTCCCGCCAACCCCGTCGACGGCCATCCCTAGCCCCGATAATCGGTGGAATTGAAAGCACAACCGCCATCGCACCCCTTGCCACCCTTGGCACTGCCAGAGACCCAACACCGGCCGTGGATTCAGTGTTGTAAGCACCAAAATGCGTCGCCAATGCAAGAACCTTATCGAGAGCGCTCAATCATTGGTGGTGGTCGCCACACGTTCTGCCGCAACCACCCTATGACCCTTGTTGCCACTGACCGGCAAATGGGATTGTGGGCCGAGTTTGCAGACGCTGTGAAGAAGAAGGATGCACCCCCCCCCCACCACCCGGCCCTAGCGGCTACCCAGAAGGCTGCACCGCCACCCCCTCCATCTCTGGCAGCTGACGATGACCCAAATTCAGACAAGACAAGGAGCGAGGCCGTCATGCTGGAGGATATGCCCGCAAGGTAATAAACATTCTTTTTTTTGCTTCTGTTTTGCAATTGCTCAAGAGATTGATGCATGGTGTGATATTGATTGCTAGGTTCTTTCTTTGCTTTTGTAGTGTGCAATTGAATGATGATGCGGTGGGTTTCATGGTGGTGCCGACAGTGATGGTGTGAGTGCATGAGGCCCATGTGAACTATGATGGCTTTTGGTCCACCGCGTGTTGGTGGTATTTTGGAATGAGCTTGTTCATTCGGTGCCTTTTTAGCACAAATTATGGTTATGTTTAGATGCTTGATGGATCCGATGAAGTTTATTTATGCTCGTAAAGTCGTAGTTGAATTATGATGTGGTGCATTTGAATTTTCGACGTTTGCTTTGAAATGTCATGAATTTCTTTCAATGCAAATGTTTGGAAGAATTGGCAAAATACATTTTCTAAGAGATTAAGTTTGTAGGAAATGTGCTAGATGAATAAACATTTAATCGTTGTAAAACTTGTATATAGAGAAACAGAGTAATGAAGAGGTTTCCGACTTTTAGAGCAAATACAATAGTGGGCTTAGGCCGCTTACAGGGCACTTTTGCCTATGCGTAGTTGAGAGATTGAAAAAGTAAGGAGATTGTACTCTCATGTAAGAATCTAGCTATATACATGCTTTTAGACTAGTTCAATAAATATGAAGAAAGAGAAAGAGAGAAGAGAGAGAAAAATGCTCTTGTAATAGCCAACCTTATAGCCAACACTATTGTATGAATAAATATAAATGATGACTATAAATGACATGGTGGTTTCCTACAGCTATATTATTTTATTTGCGGGGTTTATACAGCTATATTATTAACCATGCTCTAAGAGATGCCTTTGATGTAAGAGCCATCAGGAGACTGTTTCAAAACGGGTGAAAAATTGCTTCGTCTCTGCTTTAAGCTGCTCCAAAAGTCGAGTCCCGAGGCTTTTGGACTTGTGAGTGTGTCTCATATTCCAAGTTTAAATAACCATTTACTGCGGGGAGCACTATCTTAAATTTTCGGAAATATTACCGCTCACACATGTGGACGTCTGCATCTCGCCCACACGCGTGGATCCGCGTTCGTTTGTGAGCGCACGAATCTTGGCATATATCTAGTGCCATGTAGGACTGACCTGGTGTGTGGGCGTTCACCCGGTCGCCTACACGGCCGTTTCACCACACAGGAGGGGCTGGTGTGTGGGCGTTCAGCAGTTCGCGCCACACATCACTTTGCACGCACACAGAAGGGCTAGTGTGTGGGTATTTGTCATCTCGCCCACACGCCTGTCTCCGCTCCCACACCCAAGCTGCTAGTTGCCATGTGTTTTGTAGCGCACATGGCAACTGCCCCTAGTGTGCTTTATAAGTAGGTGGCAACTCTCTTTTTTACCCGAGTTGCCATGTGTTTTGCAGGGTACACGTCAACTGCCTAGTGTGCACGTAAGCAGATGGCAACTCTCTTTTATCGAGTTGCCATGTGTTTTTGCATGGTACATGGCAACTGCCCTAACGTGCACGTAAGCAGATGGCAACTGCCCTAGCATGCTTGTGAGCACATGGCAACTCTCTCAACTGCCTAGTGTTAGTATGTGGCAACTCCTAAAGTTATGAAATCATGGCAACTACATTAGATCAGACAATACATGGCAACTGCAGTTGATCAACCATGGCAACTGCAGTTGTCCGACATGGCAACCGTAATTCAGCGACATGGCAACTGCAGTTAAACGAACATGGACGAGGGTCTGGACCATGGCAACTGCGGGCGCGCGATGACCGTCACGCGTGGCGTGCGGGACCAGGAGGGTACAAGGCCTGACATACAGACGTGTGGGCATTATCAACTTCGTCCACACACACGCGTGTGAGCGGGATCGGGAGGGAAAAAAAATGTGTGAGCATTACTTGTTTTGCTCACATGTAGGTGTATGGGCTGTTCCTCTTATACACCACACAAAATATGTGGGCGTTCCTAACACCCACACATGTGACACTTATCGGCGTCCTAAATTTAAAAAAAAAAACCCACCTTGATCTTTTGCGACAAAGAAGGCTCCAAACGGCGGAGCCCGAAACAGCAGTCAGAAAGGGGCGCCGGAATATGGTTGCTTTGCATCTGATCTCGAGTTAGCTTTCTCCGGACAGCCAGCCGGTGACGGCGCGACCCGTACCACCGATCCCTTCCACCAACCCGTTCATGGCCGGCTAACTTCTAGATCACTGTACGTGTGTACCATGTCGATCGCTGGCTAGTGTGTGTGCGGAAGCGCATGCCCTTGTTCTTGCTGCGAGGGTGACTCAACTTTTGCAGATTAGCCAACCTACGTTCCTCACTGATAATCTCTCTTTGGCTAAAGCAGCAGCAAGCAGCTGATGCGATTCCTTGGTCAATCAGAAAGCTCATTGCAGAGTTCTACAACACCACTCGACAGTTGCAATCGCAGGTGTTCCATATATCCAGAGAGATCAATGGCATAGCCCACAATATAGCTCATCAGGTTCTGACCAGAGCAACATGACCTGTTTTTAGTTGTTTTAGTTCAACTCATTCTCGCTCAACTTGCCCTGTCATCTCCACTCTGTCTTCTTGCAACATTCAGGGAGTTGTATTTCATGTTGTACACTCTTACTGAGTTGAATGAAGTTGGCACCATGGGTGCCTTTCCCCGTTTAAAAAAAAAACAAACCTCGGCCATTGATTCGAGCAGCACACTTTCCATTTCTCAAGGTAGTAAAGGCACGTGCTGTTGAGTCAGTCCGAATCGAATCCGGCTAATGGACAACCCCGCAACCGCGTGGCGTGGTGTGGAAAGGTGGGGAGAGAACCTTGTGTACTATGCTCTATCCATGTGCTCTCCGCGTGTGCCTGTTGCGACGGTGGGGGGTGGCCAGCGGCTAGCCGGTGTGCATATATATATATAGGACCCGTCCGGACCTTGGGGCATCGAGAAGAGCAGACAAGCACCCATCATCAGCCAGCAGAAACCATCGATCGATCGCTCGCCTGACACAGCATCGATTCTCCTCGCACACGCACATACGGATTCAGTCGATCGAAAGACATACTAGATGGAGAATGATAGGAACAACCAGGCTCCACCCCTACCCCCAGGTTAGTTCATTTCGACCAGTTTTGATCTCCATGCTCATGTCTGATAACTGAGGCTGAACTCACTGGTTCAGTAAGTTAGCTACGGTGCCGTCGTCAGATGAGATAAAGATAGGCAAGCACGTACCGCTGTTGGCTTGTTTGCTCATGCGTGTGCCGTTGGTGTGCGTGTGCACTGTGCAGGCTACTACCCGTCGGCGGCTGCGGAGAAACGGCAAGCCGGCGGCGGGAAGAAGTCGCGCCGGGGAAGCACCAAATCCAGGGGCGAGAAGGGATTCGTCGAGGGATGGTACGTACGCCCCATCGATCGATACCACTACCCCACCTCCTTTGTGGAGTAACTTGCTAAACTGTCGCTTGTCATTTCCGGCCCGATATATAGCGTCTGAATTTGGTGTGTGTGTTTTTCAGCCTGGCGGCGCTGTGCTGCTGCTGGATCTGCGAGATGTGCTGCGACTAACCCAGCGTGGTCGCTGCTGGCACAAGACGTACGCATACAGAGAGAGTCGTTGCTTAATTATTACAATGTTTGTTTGTTGTTTCATTAGGTTCTGCGGAAATAACCGAGAACGCGTGCGTCCGTGTGTGATGTCCATGTACCTACCGTGCGCCACACCTATAATCAACTTTAAGGCGTCAAATTATCGGGCTACTATTGAGGATCCTCTAACTAAAGATAACATCTGCCGTGCAAAAATGAAGGCTTTTATTTGCAGAGGGAGAAGTCTCGTGAAGGCGTAATCAGTTCAGCAGTCAATTGTGCAGAGGTAGTACCAGTAGTGGGATCGATGTTTTTTTTTTTGTTTTTTGAGAAATATAGTGGTATCGAGTCAGGTCCAACTCTAACTGCTCGGTAATGGAGTTGTGTGCATCGTAAAGATGCGGATCGAGTGGGGTTATCCTCCTCTAGAAAAGGGTTATCTGTGATTGCTCTTTTGGCAGCAAGAGACAGCATGTGTAGAAGTTCTCAAAAAAAAAAAAACATGCGTAGACAGCCCGAACTAAATTTGCAATTCTTTCCGGAATTTTGCCATGAATAAATGGGAACGGCTCTGTCTCGCTTCGTGCGAGACCGAAGGACGTCTCGCCGTAAGGGCACCCTCCTGCCGCTACTATTGGACGGCCAAGTAGCTTCGTGTGTGTTTGTATATTTTTTAATATTTTTCCTTCTGGTTATATTTTAAAATATTCTAAATACCTATATTTCAAAAATTATTTTAGTTAAAATTTTAGAAAATGTTCACTGCACATTAGAAAAATGTTCATGCTATGTACAAAATTAGTTAACGCAACTTTTAGAAAATGTTGATAGTTTTCAAAAAATGTTGGTGGCATTTTAAGAAAATGTTTGACAATTTTAAAAAATCGTAGTGTAATTCATAAAAAAAATTGTGAGGCATTTTGAAAAGTGTTCATGCGTTTCAAAACATGTTCATGAAATTTCTGAAAAACATTTAGAAAATGCCAAAAAAAAGTGTTGACACAATTAGGAAAAATGTTATGCACCATTAAAGAAAATGTTCAACGTTTTTCTGAAAAAATGTTTATCAGGTATTCAAAAAAATA